>CM048651.1:58183265-60683265 GCA_026413185.1 Pueraria montana var. lobata
TTAATTTAGACATTTGGTGGCTTATTATCTAACAATAGACTTTACCTATATTTTAAATAATTATTATCTATAAAATTAAATATCTAATATAAGAAAAGGGATGTATTATAATAATTATATTTGAATATATAATTAATTTAAATTTTATCAAAAGGTAAAATAATTAATAACTATTTTAAAATGAAGAGGTTTTTAAGAAAATATTTATCCAAAACATAAATGTAAAAACCATTCATGTATTTCGATGAATAATTTCAAAATTTTAAGTGTTTTGATTAGATATGTCTGTATATAATGTAAAATTTATATTTTTCATATTATTTTAAATATTTTTTTTGCTCTAATTATTTTAAATATTTTCATGAAGCACGTGTGCGGGCGTATAAATACACATACAAAATTCATAATTAAGTATGTAATGTGGAGGAAAAAATTACATCAAATTATATTATTATTTAAATCTCATGAATAAATATACACATCATATATAGTGGATCGAAACATTACATAAAAAGAGTTAATATATAAATCATAAAAAAATATTTAAATTACACAATAATAAGAAAATTATATGAAAGTATATTTATTTTTTTATTTTATAAAAATGTGTATGATACAATTATGTAAATTAACATGAAAATATACTAATATATAAATCATAAAAAATATAGTAGTATCTAAATTACAAAAGTAAATAATCATATTAATTGTAAATAAAATTTTTATATAAAAATATTAACATATAAATTATAAAAACAGTATAATATATGAGAAAATATTATATTTCAAATATAAAAATAAATAATTATATCAAATATAAATCAAAAACTTTATAAAAATTATATAAAAATATTAACGTAGTAATCATAGAAAAAAATAAATATACCATATTTATTTTGTACTAGTTAAGTAGTTTCCAATCCAATCCCTACATCGCGCGAACATTTATTTACACAAAAGTACAACAATGTCATTAAATTAGGATTGGATTGAATGACTGAATCGATTTGATTATGAACCAAACCACGCACTAATCTAGCTAGTTAAGCTCCTTGACTCGTTAGGTTGCTAAATCGGTGTTTAGATTTTAGACCCCAAAGTAAACTGGGTTAAATGGAATCGGGTCACCCACAGTTGAACTGAATTAAATGAAATAGTGTAAAATGATTACAAAAACATACTTATATTTTACCGGTAACTAATACTTTAACCAAGTCAATGATTACATCAATAACATTGCTTTGAAAAGTATTAAAAAAAAAAAACATTGGTTTGCACGCTGTACATAATATGATAATTTATGATGATATGCTTAGTTTATATTCAATACTTAACATTAATTATTAATTCTATTGTTGATTAACGTTTTATTTTTTTAAAAAATACTTATGTATTGAATTATGATTTAATAACAAAGGTTCTCTTTTAAATTTTTTTTTTTTTGAAAGAACTCTTTTAAATTATTTAAGGATTAGATTTGTATCTCCCTCAAATAAAATAAAATAAAAAATTGTATAACTCGTGATGGATCAAGTATACTAGTAAACACATGCCTATCTAGATATCCATAGGTCATTGATTAAATATTTTTTATAAAAAAAAAATGCTTATGCATTTAATAACAAAGATTTCCTCACACGCGGGTCAAATATACTACTATTCTAAAATATACTAGTATCATTTATTAATAGATAAAATATGTTAATTATTAGAACAGTCTCTATCAATATAACATTTATCATCAGTAGATACATTGTGGATCCATACTAATGATGTAATATATTAATATTTGATGTATTATAATATGTTAAATTTCTTCATTGATAAAATTTTACGTTAGAATAATAAAATATTTTATTAACATAATTAAACATGTGATATTTATATTAATAATTTAATTTGATAGATAAAAATTAGGTATACTAATGGAGATCAATTAAATACTATACCAATAGTATATAATATTTTGTTTTGCAGTGTATGAGATATACATATCTAAATATTCATAGTTGTGGTCCAACCAAACTGCACGGAAGTTATTCGATGGTGTAAACAGCACCAGTCACGGGCTTAATCATATGTCGGCGTCAATGAATTTTGATCTGCATGTAACATAGTAGTGACATATAAAATTTAATTTCATGGGCACTGGTGGAACCCACAGAAAATAATTCAGTTGGGCATGGACCCAAGAAAGTTTCTCAAATCTCATAGAGGTCCTAGACTACTAACTTAGGGTATATTTGGATTTGAGATAAAAAATATGTTTAAAAATAAAATCAGTTTAGGATTATATTTAGTTATCTTTTAAAAATATATTTGAGAGTAAAATTTTATTTACAAATTTAATTTTAAAGAAGTAAAACTTGATATATTTTTACAAACTCAATTTATAAATTTAAGCTTGACTCAAATTTAAATTCATAAACTTTAATCTAAACATGCACTTAGTGTTTCATTCTCGTTGCAGCGCGTATGGTAGCGAGTGACAAGATCTGTCAAGAAGTTGAATTGAAGTGCTACTTACCTATATATATGTTTATGTTTATGCTATTATTTGTATCAAACTAATCTATTTGCGAGGAGATGGAGAGCCAAGAAAAAACTGAGTAAAAATAAAGTAACTAAGTAATCCTAATTATTGATGAAAAAAATTAATAATTGATATTCTACCTATTAATGATTTATTATGAACGTATACCTAATCTTGACTGTTTGATTTTTTATTTTTTTTGTTAATGATTGATATTACTTCAACTATTTTTTATTGATATTTATTTCATCAACTAAAATGAATAAATATAAAAGATGCATCATATATGAGAATATAATAAAAGAGAGAAAATAAATATTAATCATACAATTACATATGCATGATTCATATTGGTTTTACTTTAAAAAGACTGCACTATATATGGTCATACTTTTTTTTAATATGTAATTAGTTAACGTGTGAATTTTAGTAGGTGAGACTAAGTTTTTTTTTTGTTTTTTTATAAGGATGGAGTTATTATATCAAGGATCAACCTTAAATTTTTATTTGTTTAATTTAGTTTTACATGTGCTTACCAGTATATATAAAAGATTATCCTAAAATTATATATTTTTTATGGATTATAATTTTGACCGAGGAAATAAAAGAATTAGTTAGTTTTAAGGGTTTGTTTGATGATTAAAATATAATATGATAAAATAAGATATAAGAGCATAATTATCTTTAAAAAAAAAAGATATAAGAGCATGATAGGATTAAAACATGATAAGATAAGAGTAAATAACATTTATTTATAAGCAAGAGCAGATAATATTAATACAATTTAATTTAAATTTAAATTTAATTGTATTAATTATTGTTGTTGTGACTATGCCATTATCTTTAACTTCAAAGTAAATGTTAATTTTATAATTTTATATTAATTTGATTCATTAAGATAATATAATAAAGTGATTTAAATTTCTATAATTAAATTTGATCTATATAAAAAATTACTTATCTCATACATTATATGTAGAGCAAATTACATTAATACTCATTGAGATTTTTTTGAATTACACACAATAATTCTCATTGTTTAATGTTTACAACAACTCCTTTATAGGGGTGTCAGGTAATATATAAGGAGGTGTTAGTGTAAGATTTTTAAACATTAAGGCAATTAGTGTAATATATAAGAAAATATTAGTATAATACTTTCAAACATTAAAAGGGTTAGTATAGGAATAGAAAAATAATGATGATGTGTATAATTTGAAAAAAGTTTAGGGATATGAATATAATTTGCTCTTATATGTATATACATGAGCCCCTTCCTATTAGAAAAAAAAATTGTATATACATGAACCAACCATCCAATAATATAACAGTAAATTACACAAATCATTATTGAGATTTTATGAAATTACACAAATATTCTCTGTTTTTTAAATCATTACAGTAATCTCTCTTGTAGGGATGTTAGTATAATATATAAAGAGATGTCAGTGTAATGTTTTTAAACATTAAAGAAATGTTAGTGTAACATATAAGAGTACATCAGTGTAATATTTTTAAACATAAAAAAAATAGTATAAGAATAAAAAAAAAGTCATATTATGTATAATTTAAAGAAAATTCAAGAGGTAAAAGTGTAATTCGCTCTTAATATAATAAGTACAGCTGGTTCTTAAAATCATTTGTTGTTTGCGGACTCTCTAGGGGTAGCGTTTCTGAGGACGTAATTTGTTTTCTGCTGTTTTGTTCTTTTTCGTTTTGCTGTTTGTCGTCGTCCAACTAGTCAACTACTACTACTAAAAAAAGGGAGAAAAAAAAGAGAGAGAAAAAGACTATCTTGTAAAGGGTATTATTCATAGTGTGTAGAGATATACAATCGGAATCAAATGTAATAGATATCTATAAAAGTTATTCATAAAGTGTAGAATATATACTATCAAATGTATTCGAATACAAGTAGGGCAATTATCATATCTATAAAAATTAATTTGAAGGTGTGAGTGTGGATATTTGGCAAGACTGGCCTAAGAATGAGGCGAATAAAGTCTTCACATTAGGCCTCAAAAATTAACTTTATTTACTATTATTATTTTTTTTAAAAAATTAGATGTTAGTAATATTTTGATAAATAATTAATATATATTAGTCTACCAATGGGTCTAGCTCAGTTGGTTGAACAGAGTGTGTGAATGCTATAAACCTTCTGATACTGTCTTCGATTCCTACGGATAAAAAAAATATATATATATTAGTCTGTTAGGAGTACTAATTAATTATTTTTTTTATCTGACAAACACACTTTACCTTATGATTTGCCCCTCTCAAAGTGAAGAGTTAATTTTATTTTTTTTGAAAAAATTAATGATTATAATTGTAACTAAATGTGTGTACACATATAATAAATTATGTAACAATTTAAACGTAAACATTATTTTTCTAACCAAAAACTACAGTATTTCACTTTACAGGATAGTGTTGTGTTTTTTATCTCTTCAACCTTTTCCGAAAAGGAAAAAAAAAACAAACTAATAAGTTGACCATCCTCATTCTATGTAATTATAACAAAAATTAAATTAATGTCATTTTGTTTGTTCGTTTAGTTTGATTTGTGTAAAGGTCTTTAATTGGTTTTAAAGTTTTTGTTTTTTTTTTAGAGATAATTGGTTTTAAAGTTATTGCTTGTATTATACATTTTAATAAATGAAATTAATACTCTGTTACCCTATAAATACTATTCATTATCATGCATATGCCTATTTCAAACCGCGTGATTGCATTATGATCCTTGATTCCTTCATGTGCAAAATTGCGAATTCTCAATTACAGTCACATCTACCAACTACCTGCATTCGCAATCTTTATAAAACGCACATGCATCTGCGATAGGAGAAGCAAAAGCATTTGGCACCCGTAAATCAAAATATTGGTGTATTTGGGATTGGATTTGAAGTTTTGTTGCCGAAATCGGTTTTATTTTTCTGTTTTTTTCACTCGTTTTTTTTTTATATATAAAGTTTATAATAGAATGTATGATTTTTATTAAAATTATCGAAATATCTTTATCATTAGTAAAATTTGAATGGCTTTTCAAATTATTTTTTATCTCTTATATTATATTTTCTGATTTTTTTTATAACACTCAATTAACTAATTTATAAGAATTAATAAAATTAGATAATTTAATTAGTAATATTAAATTTGATAAAATAAGGCGCATATGCTGATCATCCTTTACTCATTTTGCAGAATTGTCCTACTGCTATGAAGCTTCTGTTGTTAGCAGACTCTTTAGGAGTCTTAGTTCCTCGCTGTAGATAATTTTCCTGTTGTCTTTAATTCTGATGTATATAAAAAAAATTGTCATATGTTTATATGTTTTTTTTAAAGGTCTTATTAATCCGTGTCTTAAGTTAAGAAATTAAAAAAAAGGAAAAATTTATTGAAAATTGTATTAAAACGCATTTAAAAATTAGAGTACATTTTTGTATATCCCAATAAAAAAAAAATCTTTTACTTTTTTAATCAGTTCCCACATGTTAGTATTTGCCTTTTTTAAATTACTCTTAACATTAACGAGGACATACTCTTATTCTTTTTTTCAAAAAATTTTAACAGTTTTTTAAAATCTTTTATTTGCTTTAATTTTTAAATCTCTCTCATTAGTAATATATTTATTGTTTGAATTTTATTGGTTATACGAGGTAAAATAAGGTTCCCAAAAATACTCTATACTACTACTACTACAAGGGAAACTTAGACTCACAAAGAGACTTTTTTTTTTTTGAAAGACTTGCAAAGAGACTAAGACATTAATACATTTTACCTACTATTTATTGAGTTAAGAGAAATTATTTATATTTAGGAATATTTTTTGTAATAAAATAATTATTGCAATTGACATTCTAAAATGTTTCTTAATTATAAAAAAGACCAAACAAAACTTCTAATTTAATTCTTGTAAAAATTACTAAAGGAGTATTAATTTTTGGTATAGACCATGAGTTGGGTAGAACTATGATTGGAAACAAAGCTCTTGCTTTGAATAGTTAATGCGATTGTATATCTAGATCTTGAACTTGATACCATTGATTAAGTTGAAATAATTTCACACTAGTTGATTCACATCCTTAGTGGTTCAAATTTCGAAAGAAGTGTTATACTTCTACACAAATGTATTTTACTATATTTAAATATAATAAAAATGCACATACTCAGCCCTTTGTTAGGATTAGACATTAGATATTTGGTAAAAAGTGTGTTAGCAATATACTCTCTAACATATTTTTTATTAAGAGCTAAAATTTATTATAAACTACAAAATCATAAGAAAAACTTATTGAATAAGATATGAAACCCACAAAATTATGTGTTTTCTCAACCAATACAAAAAAATGTGTTTCAAAAGAGTATGTTAAAGAGTACATCCCTAACATTTCTCTCTTTAGTAGTTAACAATTGAGTTTATTATCTTCTTTATTTCTAAACTTTTTTAAATTGTTACTTTTAGTCCCTAATATAAATTTTGATCGATCATGCGTTATCACTTTTAAAATAGTATTAATTGATAACGTAACAGCAACGTTGTTTTTTAAAATAGTATCAGGTTATAAATTAATTATTCTTATATTTCTCATCTTTCTAAGTCTAACAGATAAATAATTTGAACAGATCCGCTAGTAAAATATAAAGGATACAAAAGCGTGTATGGGCATATCACTATGGCTATTAGTAACGGAGTAACCTGCTTTGTTTTGCTGTTTGTTGGTACTATCACTATATGACTATAATCCACAAACAACCTTTGTTAGAAATTCAGCCTAGGCATCCGAAAGATCCCCTCAAAAACCGGTTCATAAGGGGGTGGCCTACCCAGCTATATAAACACTCACCAGGCTCATTAACCATCCGATGTGGGACTCGCAACACGCCCCCTCGAGCCTGGGCTCGTCACCACAAGCGAGGGCTAGCGGACTATTCACACCACCGGACAGAACCAGCTCTGATACCATGTTAAAATTCGGCCAGGTATTCAAAAGGTCCCCTTAAAAACCAGTTCAGAAGGGGGTGGCCTACCCAGCTATATAAGCACTCACCAGGCTCGTTAACCACCCGATGTGGGACTCGCAACAACCTTCACTCTCAACAATCACCTTTATCATTTCACCAAATCCATCCAATAATCGAGAACCTCCAATGGCCTTGGCCTTTTCAACTATCAGTGCACAAATCCCAAATCGCCGCATGCAACGACTCTTGGACATTTTGTTCAGATTTTTAGAACTAAAATCAGAATAAAAACACCCATAACTCATAATTTTTCAAATGAGTATTGAAATTTTTTATACAGGAGTGAATTCAAATTCAAAGACGTAACCCATCTAATCCCAAAAGAGTTAGTTGAATAAAAGTAGACAAGTTTTTGCATAGAAATCTTGTCGTAGATTCGAGACAAAAATGTTTTATTTGGTTTTATGTTTTTTTTTTTTTGGTCAGCAAATAGAAAGATATATTAATATGGGGTACCAGAGGTACCATAAAACAATACAAATGTCTTTAGCAAAGTGGTTAGAAAGTATTTAATGCCTTGTATAGACAAAAGATACAAGCTAACCACAAATCCCAGTATCCTGAGTAAATTACATGACCAAAAGTGCTACTATGTACCCCCCCCAACATCCATATTCTAACAAACCAAACCTGTCAATATATACCCACATATGCACCTTGCATTACCGCCCAATGAGATGAAGTCAGAAATTCTAACTCCACTGCACCTCCACCCCCCTATGATGAACGTGGCAGGGATGAAGGCCTAAAACCATTATTGTGGCAGTAGCTATTAAGAGGCCCACCTATTCAGCAACACCTACCAGCTGCTATCAAGAGAACCCGTGGCATTTGAAGACCTCACAAGGCCACTCGTGTCCATGAGTAAATAAGCCACCACCCACCATTTTCTCGAATAAATCACTACACACAATAATCACTCTGTTTTTTGCTAAAAACTAAGATTCACAATCAACCCAATTATTATTTTCCATTGCAGCATCAACAAAGGCCATTTGACAGTAAGCACACTCCAGGCGACACCATCCACTGATTAAACGAGTAGGAAAAATTTGCAGTTTTTCCTTTGATTGAGGACCATACTGTGAAGGAGATCGATTGCATAATTGTGTCATGATCTAACACTTGACCTTTAAAAATACATTGATTTCTAACATTCCAGATACACCATAGCACAACACCCCAGACAACCCGCCACAAATCTTTATCTTTTTTTGACCGCAGTGTATGCTCATGTTGCCAGAAATGTAATTCTGGGGACTGAGGCAGAACAGTTATCAGTTGTAACCAACTATAGCATTGCATCCAAATCTTCCACACTTTGTAGCATGAGAAAAAACAGTGTTGTACATTCTCCTGAAATTCAAAACAAAAGGGGCATAGGCAGTCATCAGGATCAGAGATGATGTTTCTATAGAGGAGATTATCTTTGGTTGGTAACCTATTGAGCAACAATCTCCAACTTTTGGCTGGACTTTCAAATCCCAGATCTGTTTCATCATATCCACTTCTTGGGACCCCACTCGATCTGCATGGATTGCTGAGTATGCCCTTTTAGATGAGAACAATCCCGGTAAATCATCCTCCCATCTCCAGTTGTCACTGACACCTCTATGTAAGTTAATTGCTCCCAAAGTCTGGTTTTATGTACAAGAAACGCGAAATGAAGTACGAGACAAATTACGAAAAGTGTTGGATGGAAGTAAACAAATTCGACAAACAATTTGGTGGATAGATGTTCATTTCAATTTTAAACATTTGTCATTTCTTCTTATCTCTTTCTTTTTATCCCATTATACTATTTATCTTACTTATATTATTATTTTTTTATCATTAGGTGTCATTTAGAATAAAAGTATCTACCAATCTTTTTCCGAAAAATTCTCATATTGATCAATCTTCATTTTTACTTTATACAAACATATTATAAGTATATTCTTTAAACTTAGAATTTTTACTTAATATATATACATAAAAAAATATTAAACAAGAGCAACTCAAAGGAACTAGCAATCTAACTAGGGATGGCAAAACGGGCTGGCCTGACCCGTTTTGGCCCGCCCTGCCTGCGGCCCACAAAAAACGGGCCGGGTCAGGCCGGCCCACCATAGTTAGAACGGGCTAGACAGCTTGGCCCGCCCCACCTAAGAGCAGGCTGGCGGGCAGGCCCGCCATAATTGAATTTTTTTTAATTTATTGCAAATAAGACATAAATAAAATGACCTTGCATCATTGTATCATAAAAAGACAGTAGAAACGTTTTTGTTACTGTGAAGTGTGAACACAATTAAAAACAATTGCAATATTATTTTATTTTCTTCAATAAATCACAAACTAATAGTCTTTCAACACCACAAGTTCAACATCATCGTGAATAACATCTTAAAGAGGCTTAAATATTGTTTTATTTCATTCAAAAGTTCAACAACACAAACTAATAGTATTTCAAAAGTACACCACAAAATATTAATAGTCCCTAATAACATATGTTATTTTAGATATATTATTTAAAAAATAAATAAAATAAATAGTGGCGGGCTGGTGGGCCAGCCCGGCCCGGCCCGCTTGTGGCCTGACGGGTTGGCGGGCTAGGCGAGACGGGCCAAAGCGGGCTGGTGGGCTGCAGATCCCACCCCACCCCACCAAATTTGTGGTGGGCTGGCGGGCCGGCCTGGCCCGCTTTGCCATCCCTAAATCTAACCCACTAGGGTTGGCTTAGTTTAGTGGTGAAGGTTGAGATGATATATATGCGGACTTAAGTTCGATTCTCATTACCGTCATTGTACACCAAAAAAAGAAACTAACAATCTTTGAATCCATTTGGTTAATTAGATAGAAAGAAAATAAGAAAAAATAGAGAATTTGAACTGAATAAAAAATATAAAAAAGAAAAAAATTTAAAATTTATTTTAAAAGGATCTTTTTTTTCTCTCTCCAACTAAATGAAAAATGTGTTATATTCATATTTTTCTTTATTTGCTTTTATTCCAATCAAACATACCATTAAATCAAAAGAGAAAACTTACATGCAATTATTTAAGTTTTTTATACTATTCTTTAATTAGAATTAGAGTTTTATCTCAATAAATTATATTGATTTTTAATGTAATTTTTATTACACAAACTACTAAAATGAAACTCAAATTTTAATCAAACAACAACACCAAAAATACATATAAAAAATCTATATTTTGTCCTAAATTAAATTTTACTGCATTATGATAGCGAGTAAAAAACGAAAATGAAGCTGAGGCCCATAAGGATAAGGCCATAAACCATAAACAAAGCAGCCACTCGTGCGGGTGGCCAACATGGCCAATCATTGCTACCATGGGGCTATCATGAGAGATACACGTGGCTGGACCACACGTGTGAATGACAAGACGTTTGCGAATGAAAATTCACCAACTGTTATTTAATTTATTAGTGTAGGCCTAAGTTGCCTTTACAGCACGATCTGATTTGATTAGACTCTGGATTTTGCTGAGAAACCTCCACAAAAGCCAAACATAAGATCTCCATTCTTACTCCCTTTCCTAGTTTACCACACTACACATAAACATTAAACAATGCCCCTTCTCTTTCAATTCTTATGCATTTAATATTGAATGAATGTTTGATAAGGGAATTTCTCACTGAATTGCGCTATTTTTGAATGCTCAAAGGACGTATAGATCCTTACCTATTTTGATTAAAAAACATGTTGTGGCATTCTGCCAAGTTGTGGAAGGCCTAACATAAAACATTAAATAGTAACGTGTCAATAAAGAGATGACTTTGAGATATGCCATTGTCCGTTGCTTCTGTCTTGCTAGGTTACAATTCTTGAACCTCATACAATCATGTTCTCGAATCTCGAAGCAAAACTCTTACTCGTAGCAAGATTAATTAATATTGTTAGTACTACTCTGTTTTATGTCTTGATGATTTAAGACACTCTTTTTTTATATTTAATTTAATTTTAAGTATCTTAACGATATTAGTTAAAGAAACTACGATATTTTTTTTATTAAAAAATGTCAAAAGTATATTAAAATTTACAATGAAATATATTAAAATTTGGTTAAATTGTAATTTTAGTCACTCTTTAATTCTTGATATGCGATTTTAGTCCGCTTATTTTTTTTCTGCTATTTTAGTCTCCACATTTTAGAATTGTCCAATTCTTAATTTTGTATACATTTTTTTTTTATTTTCATCTAATTGAATCTTAGATCTAATATATTCATTTAAAGTATCATAAAAAAATAATTTAATTAACTAAAATGTAAAAACTGAAAGAAATAAACGTATGTAAAATTGAAAATTTGATCAAAATTATGGATTTTCTAAAATGTGGAGACTATAATAATAATAATAATAATAATAATAATAAAGAAACCAAAATCACATATTAAAAATTAAAGAGGAACAAAAAATACAATTTAACCTAAAATTTTAATTTCTTAATGAACTTATTTACCTAATTTTTTTTATCAATTGATTAGATAAAGATATCATTACTTAGAAATTTAATATGCCTTTCCGCCCTTGGATAATCACCTTATCAATATTTTTTTTTGCACATGTTTAGTTCTGCATTAATTTGATGAGACCCGTGTTACAAGAAAAGTTACAAATAATGATTTCTACACTAATTCCCTTATTTAACGTAATTTTGTTTGAAAAAACATACTTATTTAAAGCGGAACCAAACACAAACTTCATCTTTCAACTGTTTGTTTAATGTGATAGTCAACCAGTGTTTGAACAAACATGCATATACGCAATGATTAAATCACTTTTTTTTTTTAAAGCAAAGTCACTTTCTTGATCCAATTAAAGAAATATTATCTAAACCCAAATTGAGATGTAGAGAAAGAAAATTCTCACAACTTTATACTTTTTTAGAATATTGCAAAATTATAAGATTTATATTTAAGATAACGCGTCTAACTATACCTAATATATATTTGTTTATACTCCTATTGCTACCTTTTACTTAAATAAAGAGTTTAATTAGAATATATAATTATATTATCAATTAATCACCATTGATTGTTATAATTAAGTATTTCATGATTAAATAATTATTTAATTACTATAATTATGTATTTTTATGAATTAAAAATAGTAAAAAAAAATCACATAAATTGAAAGTGAGAACTGAGAATTGCATAGATATCAATAATTTCATTAACTGAAGTCAGTCTAATTCAAACGCGCGTAAGGTCATTTTCCTCCTAATTAAGTTTTAGGATCTAAAAAACATCCAAATTAACTCTGTCTTGACTACATACACTGCATAATTAGGCATAACAGTAACTAAAATGATAGCCCTAGAGTCTAGGGACAAGGGAGACATGTTACTACAGTAATTTTTATGATTGTTTTTGATTGCATATTTCCGGTGGTTAATTTTAATTTGGTTAATTATAAAACCAAATATTAGAATTAGATGCAGAATAAATTTGAAGGTCAATGGCATGCAGATCTTGCAATATTGCGTTGGCCGGATTAGAGGGTTGGTGCTTGCTTCGTTCCCTGATCAACACGCAGAGTCGTGGGAGAGGGGCCAGCATTAATCAATACGAGGGAGAGGGAGTGTCAAACCAAGGGAAATATTCATATCATCAAAATCAAAATAATTAATGATAAGAGATATATAGGGCGAAACCACGTGTGGCTGGCTTACAACCAAAAGAGAATCTCAAGAAATAAAATATACACTATGCTATATTATTTTTATTCCTTTTGCTAGGAAAGGACAAACGCGCGTGCCATAACGACACTGTACGGATTTATTAAGCATGGTCTACTTGTTCTTGTAGTAACTAGACTAGCTAGAACAACAACATCCATTGTCCATATCACATCAAAAAGGACCAATCTTGTTCGGATTCGTTTCTTTAACACTAGGGAATTAGTTACCGTTATTATTAATTAAAAAGTCATTTGTAAAGATTCTAATAATGTGATTTGATACAGTAATTTCTTTGAATTTAGACTTGGTCTATCTCCAACACATACTTTAAATCGAGAACTGTACATTTTGAATGTGAAGTTTATAATGTAGGTGGTATAATAATGGATAATTAGAAAAGCCTAACATTCATTAAGATAAGTTCTGATATTATTTTAAAATTTAAATTTAACTATTAAGTTAACACATAAGATAGGAAATGTTATCCATTTATATATATTATTTTGACTATATCATTTGATAATATAATATCTCGAATACTTTTGTTGTATACAATAATGATAATGAAATTTAAACATAAAATTTAATATAAAACTACTCAAATTAGTGTTATCAGACCCGGTTCGGATCGGCCGGGTCGACCCGTTGACCCGGGAATCGGACATCCAACCGGTATGAGCCACTAATTGGATTGGACATACAACAAACCCAGTGTGACCCGGTTTGTCTCAACGGGTTTAGAGATTGAACCGATGACTCGTCGACCCGATTGACTCGGTGGGTCATGCAGTTTTTTTTTAATTTTTTTTTACATGAGAACAACAACACTCATATGAGAAAATTCCATTTATATCTTATACTTATGTTATTTATAAATTTGCTTTTTTTTTTACTAAGCATAATCGCATCTTAGGATTTGAGAAGATAAAACTATTGTCACTTCCAATTTGATTTTTTCTCTTTGGCTTATATTGTCATCTACAAGTAAAACTTGTATTTATCTTATCTCATCCAATATACTTACTAGTTTGAAAAATGATTATTTTTTATCAGAACAATAATGGAATGAATGAAAAAATTGTATTGTCTAAATAAAATAGGTATATATATATATATTAGATTATGTTTGTCGGTGTACAACAATTTTAATAAATAGATGATAATGATATATTTTAAATTATAACTTAAGGTTGTGTATGTTGAATTCTTAAAAAAATATACTACTCAAGATTCTTAAACAAATTCATAAGTATGCTTCTAAATATGTTGAATTTTGTTAAACTTTACATCTTTAAGGATATAAGTTTATAAGCTATTTTTTCTGGACAAAAAAAAAGCATACAAGTTTACATATTATGAAATTATTAATTTTTTTTTAATATAGATTGAATCATGCAGATCAACTAGTGACTCACCAAATCGACTCGTGATTCAGTATCCCAACCGAATCGATGATTGATCCGAGTCTAATAACATTGACCCAAACTCTTTACCAGTACACCGACCCTAACATGTTTATTTCTGGAGCATAATTTGGCTGCATTGTAAGAGGAGTAGGACATTGCAGAAGGCTGCAGTTTGACTTGAATAATGTGAAGGCAGAGAGTAGTACAAGACAGACAGATGAAGGAAACTCACTGTTAAACTCCAAAAAAAATCTGGTCCACACCCTACAAATGCACAGCTAGCAATACCAACCAACTACCAACCTTTCAAGTCTTTGAGACAAACGAGGTGTAGTGTAGGTACTGTGGCACAGAGGGGGAGGGGTCAGTGTATTCAATTGAAAGAACTAAGCAAAAACAAACAAATTAAGCTTCAAAGTTCAAAGTTCAAAGAGCAGTGATGCAAATATTGTATAGTGGGAATAGAGAAGCTCCTATGGTTGTGTCAATGGCATTGGCTGAAGGGTGTGGAAGCGGGTCCTATATGTTCATGATTGAGTTGAGCAAACCAAGGGAGGCTTCAATCATTGCTCACGCGCGGCTCTGGCTGAAAACGTGGCCACACAATGCTCTAAGTAGTCTCAGGCATATTGTCAGCTATAATCATAGCCCTCATGCATAACCTTTGACCACTATACTATTACTATAAGTATAGTATAGTGCAACTTTCCCTCTCAAATTTTATCATATATAAACCAAACACGTTATAGTACTAAGTACTCGTGTTTAACATTGGAGTTTCTGATAAAACTAAAATTAATCAATATGCCCCTTTTTTCCATTAAGTGGCCAACCCTGCCTTGACAAAGGAAAACATCTTTGAACATTGCGGAATGAATAAATTACGTGCACGGATTGGATTTAAGATTGATTCAAAAGATAACAAAAAGAAAGGGATGATAGATTACCTAAATAGTTAAAGACTTAAAACACTTTCTTTTCGCTTTGCTATGCACCTTTGAATTGTGTGATATTTTGCATTGTTCCATACTACTTGGTGAGACACCATGATATTTGTAGACAAAGTTTCCATCATTGAAAAGAAAAGTGCGCATTATTGTTTACAACACATTAAACTACAAAAAGAATGTTTAATATGCTCCTCTTTTTATCAATATAATTAATTTTACATTCACTACAGTGTGAATTGCTAAACAACTAAGCATTGAAAAAATATACTACCCTCTAATTTTATGGTCCATATTATAGTTAACCGTCGGGCTATGCTTTTATCTCCTTTTTACGAAGTTATAGGTATATCACAAAATAGACCATAAAATATGTTAGATCGATAGTAAATAAGAGATAGAGATAATTGTGTAAAATATGTTCCTTTAAAGTGAAGTAAATGTGTAAGTGAAAAAAAATAAAAATATATTTACCATTAATTTGAATTAAAATATTTTATAATTTTAATTAACTTTACTTATAGATAATTTTTTCATTTTTTTATTCTACATATTTACTTACTTTAAAAGAGTTAAATTCATGATATCATATATATAATGTTAAATTTTTAATGCTCAAATAACAAAGTTTAACCATCTATACTTTAAAGCAAACTTATGCTTGAATGGTTATAAATATAAAAATAAAAAGTTTAATCAAATATTGTTAGTCCAAGTAAAACTGGGTTTGGAACCTTTAAGTAAGGTTATGTCTCTAGATGAAAAGCACATGATTTGTAGAGAAGACTTACTAAAAATGACCAATTAATTTCTTTGGTGAAAATAATTTTAGCAAAATTGGTAGTTAGATACTTCACATTTATAACATGATAAAAAAATTGTCAATGTAATTTTTTTTTACACAAACATTTAATAAGAATTCACTTTAATGTCATATCATATTAATCTTTCTTAATGATAAAAACATATTAATCATATTAATGCTGTACCCATAAAAAATTAAAAACTGTATCTAAAAAATATTAATCATATTAATGAATATAATGATGCAATGAATGAATTCTTATAGATACCTATGTAAAAAAAATTTGCGATGCATGCATATGAATTAAATTAAAAAACAAATACACATTTAGATTGTTCTACACTACACAAATCATTCCCAGTTAATTTGCTGATCCTTCTGTTTTGTTGGTCTACTTCTGTGAAACCCGTGACGTTAATGAGCCTAATCTTTCTGTCTTAGAGAAAGCAAGAATATTCCTCAGGATGAAGTCTTGGATAGCAATGATACTGCGTAATAATTAAGATTCAAAGGTTAACACGAGAGCCAACAAAGGTTGATGTACCTATAGTAAGGACTGAATACATCAATAGGACATGAATTTAAGTTTTGCTACCGACGTGAGAATTTTATTAATGAATAATTTGTAAGTATTTTTTCTAAGTGTTTGTTAAGCTTAAAAGTCTGTTTTAATTCTAATGAATTTTGTGACTCAACTCTTCTAAACTTTTTAATAAAAAAAAAGGGTTAAACGAGGGCATGAGAGCAAAGGAGAGTCCAATGCACTGAACCACTTGACTATCAAATTATCCATCCTAAGCACCAATTTCAAATGAACTTGGAGGAGAAAAATAGTTTAAAGCGTCTCTTTATGACGAATGTTAAATGAAAAAAAAAACATTTATACATGAAGATAAAAGTTTTATACTATTAATCAATTAAAGATTATTAATAATATAATTTTTAATATAATTATTGTAAAAATCAATAATTTTATCATACATAACAATTATTTATGATTATTAGATCACACGGTAAAAGTACATGTATTATTTATTCAAAATTATATGCAGATGTGTGAATCAGATGGTGAACCAAATCGTGTAAGCCTAGTTGTTGCATGAAAGCTAATAGAGCAATAAGTAAAAAAGAGAATCCTGGTTAGGGAACTTTAATGCCCGACGGCATCATTTTCAGCCTCAATGATTCATATTGGAAACCGAAACAAGTATATATGTTGAAATATTAAAAGTCTAACACTTAGATTTAAACCCAAAAAAGGAAGAAGTTAAGAGGAACTTGAGTATTTGAGCTCTGAAAAAGAAAGGCTTAATTAGGAACTGATCATGAGGCTGAGAATATAAGGGGGGATGGGGAAGTGAACAGATCAGATCGGGACTGATGCACTTTTGCTTTCGGCCACGTCTCATCAAATATAGTCCCCACTGACGCGTTTCATGCCTGAATTGATCGAATAAAAATATATATGTTGGGACAAATACAACGATGATTCAATGAATCAATTCCAAATATAAAGCTTGAGACAGAAGTTTCTGCAGTGGGATAAGGCAAATACTGAATTTGTTTATATATATATGGTGGGATTACTAGTTGGCCTGGAATTTCTCCAAACTAATCCTTTGTTCCATTCCATCACTCATCAGCAAGCATAATGAATGGCCAATTATATATCCCATGCACGAGTGATGAGTACGACAACTAAACCCATACAAAAATATAGCTAGGTTATATATAGCTTTGGCTTACGTCTGGTTTTTCTTGTTTATGGGGTAGATCGCCTATCACTATCTTGAAAATAAAACAAATAAAAGCTATTTTTTTACTATATAACGAGCAAACCAAATTTCTGCATTTAGTAAACGAATTTCGGGAGGATATATGCCATGAAAAGCACCACTTAGTATAAGATATTCAAATGTTCCTTCTTCAAACCCAAAAACAGAATAGGAAGTGGATTTGATCTTACGTAATGAACAAATAAACGAGTTTAATCTCACTTCAATATTAATCCGACTTCAAATGAAACAAACAAACCGAATTTCTTGTCTATTGGGGTCATAGTTGAGGTATTGAGAGAGGTGCGTGAGCGTGTCTATGAGAAGAGTTCATTTTTGTCATACAACTTAACATGTATGATTACTATTATTTTAATTAGTTTTAATCTTAATCATTTATTTAAATTATATGGATGAAATTTGTTCCTTTGACTTAATATGCTGCATACATATGTTTTTGTTGTAATAACGGAAATGAGTTTTTTTTTTTTTTTTTTTACTGCAACGGAAATGAGTTTTGAATACATAAGATCTCGTTATGTATAAAAAACATATTAAATGAAAATTCTTTGTATTGTGAGAAAATGATAATATATAAATATAGATCATGCATAAATCATTTGTGAATGGTTAAAATTAAAAAAAAATGAATTAACTACCTTTTAATATTAATTATCTATGTATATTTATATTGTCCACATTTATAATTATCAATTCTCACAATAATCACGGGTCCTCATTTGATACGTCTCTTACATACACATACCATTGAAGATTTCATTTTTTTAAGGCATTATTGAAGATTTCATATTAACTAATGATATGGTCAAAATATATAGTGAAGAGACAACCCTCACCTCATGAGTGAGCTGTTGAAGTTAAGTTCAAACAAATTATAAAATGGTATCAGAGTTCACCTAATGGTTCTTATTAGACTTATTGGACAATCTGTTATCAAGTTGTTATTGAAACACTCAAAAATTTCAAATCCTACAAACGTTACACTCAAAATGTCCAATCATCAGTTGAGGTGTTCATATAGGGGATCTTACATTTACTAGTGATATAACCAAAATAGTGTAGATAAGTGAAGGATAATTCTTACCTTATGAACTAACTTTTGGGATTGAGTTAGACTCAAATTCAAATTTTAAGACACACACTTAAGAAGTGACTTCTATGAGAATACTCGATTATTGTGAAAAATGAAAATTATAAATATAGACAATTATATTATATTTGAATTTGAATGATCAAGATTATAAAAAAAATGTACATAACTTTTTAAAATGGTCATGTGACCACTAACTAACTTATATGGTTATATGGTCTAGGTTTTTAGTTATCATTTTTTACAATAATCAAGTGTTCTTACTAGAGTCTTATATATATATATATATATATATATATATATATATATATGAAACACGATCAATTGACACAAGGTGTTTCTCTTAGTAGAGTCACTTCTTTCAATAAGTTTTTATTGTAGACCAAGTTTACAAATTTTTTACAAAATTTTAAAACTATTTGAGTAGACCAAGTTGACAAATAAATATCGTGCGTAAAGAATAGATCGAAATATTGTAGTTGTTGCCCTTATATACGTGATCGTTTATAATTTGATTTCTATACTTCCCAGTACCTCTGAATGTGTTATAACGGCAATACAAAATTGAAAGCTTTTTTTTTTTTTTTTTGTATAATAAACAAATTGAAATTAAATGTCATGCACAGAGACTATAAAAATATTTTCACCACGCATATATATCATGCATGAGCCTTAAAAGGTATAGCTTGCTTCCAGCTGCTAACCCACTTCTTCTAAAGAAATAAATATTCTTCTCAGCTTCCTGAATTTTCTTTTAAAAACCAATTTTCAAAACATGTGCTAACTCTATTGCAGCTTCTCAGCACATAACATCACCAGAACATTCTAAGATTATTTTATGAGGCTGGATAACAGAAGATTAAAAGGAAGTTATATATATGCAATGGGCGTGCAATGGATTAGCTTTAAATTATTATAAGTGATGAAATAATTCTTTCTACTCCCGATGGTATTTTTTTTTTATGCTTCTACTCCCAATGGTATATAGGCAGTTGGGTTTCATCTTATCTAAATTAATACTCAATACAACCTAGGTTATGAAAGCAGAAAGAAAAGAAACACAGTATTGTAGCAATAATTGTTGAGCATCGTTCGTACTCAACTATTATCCAAAAGAAGCCCCTAAACACATTCGGAAGATCTGATGGAGGGCCACACTCATTATTTTAGAGCAATAATGAAACCAGATGTGATTATATTTTCCCAACTTTTTTTTTCTCCTCTCTTGCTCATGATATTCGATACCTAGAGCAATGTCTAAAGGTGGCACAAGATGGAACCGTGGGGGACCATGACAGCACTTATCCACTTACAAACTATGATAAATATAGTCAACCAAAGATGCATTTGTTTTGGATTTCATTACGTTTGCCTACATCTGTTTCATGAGTTCAACCTATATTTCTGTCAGAACCAAACATATATAGGAGGCGTAAGATTAGCAATGTGACAATCAGAGACTGACTAAAGATGATATAATTATGTTTTCTGTTCCAACATACAATCACGCTTCTAACCTTTTATAAAGTAAACAAAGCAATTATCAGTCATATATATGATCCTTCCCACCTCTAGGTCTTTCTTTATAACATAAAAGAATTAAATATACTTTTATAATCTTTTATAAATATAATATTTTTTTATTTATTCTTTAAAAATTATTAATTTTGATTTTAAAAAATATAAAAATTATCCTCATCACTATTTAGTGATGTGACATACATCTAAGCATATCACGTCAACAGCCAATTTAACATGGTATATAACATGACATATATAGATGTATGTCACAATAAATAGTAACAGGGACTATTTATTGCTACACATCTATATATGTAAATTTTTTACGTGAATCATCATCCAAATGAAAAGGTGCATACTTAAACTTCTTTGATGATTTTTTGAATTTTTTTGAATTTTTTTAAGTAAGCTTGCTGGAATAGAATTACTATAAACTAATATGCGGAAGCATGGAGGAAGGTACAGAAGAAGGTCATTGTACACAATATCCGCATATTGTTTTTCGATTCAAACTTGTGACCAAATCAGTTATCAAGGCACAACTTTACTTTTGTGCCAGGACTTGCCCTCGCATGCTAAAATTACAATATCCGCCAGAAAAGTCTATCTAGTCTTATAATGATAGAGAGGAACTCAAAAAAGTCAAAGCCTCAGGCAGGGACTGAACACATTTTGCTTGGACAGCTAGCCTGCAATTTCCAGAGATAACATTTTTCTTTTATTTCTTCATCAACTATAACCATTTACACATTTGCAAGTTATACAACTCTACACAGTCAAAGCTGCAGACAATGTATATAAAAAAACACTGCAGATAATCCTGGCCCGAATTCTTTGAATGTTGAAAATGTACAAGCTAATTAAGAAACAAAACAAGAGCAATTTTATGTCTCTTGACTGGGCTCAGTTTTATGAGCATTACATGTGAAACGAGTGTACCACAAATTCACTTGGTTTGTGTATAGAGGTTGTGCAGATGAAAACCGTCTCTACCTCAGAGTCGTATCCTAGACGAGTACTTGGAGCACCAAGAGTATCCACAAAGGACCAAATTAATTAAAAGCCAAGAAATATGCCCTTGTCTACCAGAAAGAATTCTCATATGGACAATGGCAGTCTTCTTTCCCTGTTCCTCGCCAATGTTTGCCTAGACATTCTTAGCCGGGCAGGAAGAAATATATTGAAGCATATGACAACCCCAAAAAGCCAAAAGTGCCTCAAATAAAGGGTCATGAGGGATGAGACAACAAGCATGGAGAACAGCAAAGCAAAACCAATCGCCACAGCAACATCAGCCCTGCAACAAGGCAAGAAAAATGTCAAGCATAAATGCATCAATGTGCCATGATTTTTATATGCATTTCAGAAGTTAATAGATCTGATAAAAAAGGAAACCTAGACCTTGAACCAAATTCTAAATTTAACTACGACTACAAATTCCAAGTTAATCTACTAGAGCACATCTAAAGATATTAGTTTATAATTGATTTTTTTTGTAGAGTATTAGTTAATAGACCGACCCTTGTTGAAAAGAGCAACAAGATCTCATACAATGAAACTCACAGTACTGCAAGTGAAATCCAGATGTAATCTCTCGGTAAACACAAGTCAAAAATACAATTCAGATGCATTCCTTTCTTTCAACATGGTATGAGAGTGATACCCAATGACCTATCCCATCACTACTTTGCTGCCGAGCTCCCTAAAATATGGAGTTTTACTTTAATTTCATGACTATTTTTTCATATTACTCATCTTTCATGGCGTTGTCACCTCTTCTACACTGCTACTCTGCTTTTGTTTGTTGACAGACATTTATTATTGTTTGGCTCTTACTGTTTAATTAGGACCTCATTTGGTCTTTGGGTCTCTCTTTCAAAAGACCCACTTGTTCCTTAGGCTACTGCCTCAGTTTCTGTTTGTTGTGCCCCTTTTTTGTTGCCTTCATTGGAACATTTGGCACCTCCATTGTGCCCCCTTTTTGCTGCCTTCATTGCAGCATTTGACACCTTCATTTGTGCCCTTCTTTCCCTACCTTCATAGGCTACCTTCATTATAGTCACTTAGCAGTAACCTTCCTTGCTGCTGCACCTCTGATTAATCAAACCATTGCCAGAAGATTCACAGCTTCATTTTCCAATTAGAGCTTAGCCTATATTCACCAAGAGACTTTCCACATAGCACTTTTATGATCTCACTTGCAAGCTGAGAATGATAGATATTCATTCAATAGCTTGAGGGGGAGTGTTGAAATGTAATCAGGAAAATTTAATTTATTCCTATAATTAGGCTGAAGATTCATTCTTATAATTAGGCCAAAGATTTATTCCTATAATTAGGCTGATTTGCATGTCTTAAAAATTAAGCAAATTTGATGTGATTTGATTTGTATAATTTTTATTTCCTTAACTAGGTGAGATAAAGTCTACAAATATCATATGTAATCGCTCTGTAAACACAAGTCAAAAATACAATTCAGAATTCTTTCTTTCTTTCAAGTCTTTCTTTGAATCTTTAAACACATCATAATAAGGATTAAAACATTATAATATTATCATTGACAAATCAAACCAAATACAAATGAATAAAAACATTGTATGACCAAGATATTAATCAAGGAAATATTTTAAACCTCAAGATTACAAAAGAAAACTTAACTGATTAGGTATCAATTTCACAAACTAGCATAAATGAAAGGATACCTAATAGGTCCATCTCAATTAATTTGATCCATGACAACTTTAATGCATTATTATCCACGATATAGGAGCATTTGGAAAAGGTTTTGCAAAGCTTATTAGGACATACCATATAAAATTGTGAGATGAAATTGAAGGTGTTCGGTTAAACTTGTTAAACTGACTTATGACCTTCCTATAAGTCAACTTATTTCAATGAGCTTCACTGAGGCTTATCAAAATAAGGTTATTGAATCAAGCACTGATGACATAAGCTCTCTTGTGCAGAACATTTATTGAATAAGCACTTGAATTGATTAAGCTCATTATCAAACATGGCCATAACTCGTTTTCAGATCCATCCTATCTATTTGTCCACTTGCCAAGATTTTTGGCTCCAGTGCTGTTTACATTGATAATATCAAATTCTTCACCTGATGAAGTTGTCTAACTACCTGCTAGCTGCTAGCTGGAGGTTAGTAATGCACCTTTACTAAGACCGTAAGGAACCTAATTTGTAATTTATATTTTATATATGCTACAAGATACAGCGGCCCTTCATTAGAAGAATAAGCACATCTATGATCTAACATGTATTGAAATCCAATAATAGAGTTGACAAACTCCCCCTTTGTGATGAAATTCAACTTTTTTTTATAAGAGTGGCAATGATCAAACTCTTAAATATTTAGTCATAGAAACTCTGATACCATGTCAAAGACGAACACCCAGATACTTAATACAACAAGGGTACAACCGTACAATACAACACAGATGCAAGATTACAAGAAATTCTTAAAAATCCAAGATATGAAAAAAATCGTTTAATCATTTATCATAAATGCATAATATTTAATCGTTTATCATTAATACATAATTATATCAGTGGATGAATATCATAATTGTTAAAAAAATAAAATTCCTCCTGATCATAACAAAAACCATAATTACATATCTTTCCCTTGCTCGTGTCAAAATATAGTCTTTCCCCTATGAACATACCACAAAAATTGCATATTCTTCCCCAACCCATGTCAGAATGTCACAAAAGCATCATTAGTCATGTTCAAAAGAAGTCAAGGTTCAATACGATTGCCCTAATATTTACTACACCTTCAAAGATACAGAGGAAGCTGTATATAAATTTTAGTTCTATTCAAAGTAACTGTCAATGCAATTAAATAAAAATACAAAATAATGGGGAGGATACTCCCTAGATAGGTATCTAGGCGTATCGTGTGTATCAGTATCCAATACGAATATCACACAGACAGTTTGCCAATTTTGGAGTATTTGGACTTCATAGAGGCTTTATAAAGATTTCACATCTAACAGTTAGCATTGAAAAAATAAAAAAAATAAAAAATTACTGTATTTAATGAAAGAGGGAGATAGGAGAACATCAATATCAAATATATGATATCGATACTTTGCCATTTTCAATGCTACTTAAGAGTTAGGTTGTCATATAAGCCTCATTGTCTTTAACTTTGCACCCACCATGTTAATTTTTATCATACTATTTTTTCTCATCTAAAATAAGAGAAATTGGCTAGCCCCTACTGCCCAAATTTTCAAGGTCCATCACTCCAAGGGCTTGGCTATATCCCCACTCCACACCATACTGCAAGCTCTTTATACCTATCATGACCAAATTGGAGACCGGAGAAGAAGACTTAGCGTTCCAAGATATTCTCATCCAACCTATCAATGTCATGGCCAAGACATGCAATTGACTCAAACTATTGTATGTATCGGTGTTCTATGATCATATGATATCTGAACTCTTAACATGACAATAGATACCCAGACCTGAACTGGCTTTATGTGCACAATGCACATCTTCTGTCTCTCGCGTTAACCCATCAATGTTATACTCATATCATATCCTTCCGTATATACATGGTACCCAATTCAAACTCTTCTCTTCTTATTTTTTTTTATTTCTAATTTCGCAACACAAATTGCACTGTCTTGTAAATACCAACAACACCACATTCCTATCTAATTAAACGAGGGCATGAAATGTAATTAAAATGGTACCTGGTTTGGATATGGGGCTTGGGCGAGAAGAAAGTAAGAGCAGAGTAGTTGCGCTTGTGTCGAATCTGGTATTCTCGGAGCTGCTCCACAATTTTAGAGCGGGTTATCATCTCCACCTCCACCTCCACCTCCACCCACAACCAAAATGGAAAATTAAATTCCAACCCAACTCAGCTACTCCTACTTATGTTCGCTGCAAAATCATCAATTTTCTGTCACCACCAATCCAACAATGGCGTTTTTCGGGTTTTGGGTCTAGGTTTAGCAATTGCAATTGCAACCGAACCCTGCAAAGTGCCTGGTCAGAAGTCAAAAGCAAGGGGCATATATATAACTAGATTTTGACCTGTACAATGCAGGGAGTAATCGAAGAGTTTAAGTGTAATTTTATTTTTTATTTAACTATAAAAATAAATATAGATGTCTGTCAAAAAAATATGATAACTTTTATTTGATTTTTTTATCTAACTAATGCCACAATTTTATTTTAATGTATTTAATTTTATTTGATGAAACTGAACAATTGAACAATATTTACTAAGAAAATATTTGAAATATACAAAATCACAATAGAATTAATAAATCAAGTGTAGTAATTAACATGTGCATAAACATACATAATAAAAATGAAATGTTTATTTTATCCGTATTATTCACTCAATGTGATTACTCCAAGTGTAAAAATAAGTATAAACAATTGTTAAAGAGTGTGACAAATTTTACTTGAATTTTACTTTTTGTTTTCAATTAACACCACAATTTTATCTTAAGTGTGATTGTTTTTATTTAATGGAAACGAACTATTGAGCAACGTTTACTAAGAATATATTTGAAATATGCAAAATCACAATAGGATTAATATATCAAGTGTAGTATTTAACCTGTGTTGTTCATCAAAGGTGATTTGCCCAAACATGAAAATAGGCATAAACAATTACCAAAGAGTGTGACAAACTTTACTTAAATTTTAATTTTGGCTTAAATATGTTTCGGGTCCTTGCTATATTAGCGAATTTGCGTTGGGTCCCTATTAAATTTTTTCTTTGTGTTGGGTCCCCAATAAATTTTTTATTTTGTTTTGAGTCCCTAAAGCGTTATCTAAACCATTTTTTAAAGCAATTTAAAGCGCTATCTAAAGCACTTTAGGGACCTAAAATAATATAAAAAATTTATTTGGGATCCAAAACAAAGCAAAAATTTAATAGGGACTCAACGCAAAATGTGCTAATATATCGGGGACCCAAAATATATTTAAGCCTTTAATTTTTTGTATCCAACTAACGCCACTATTTTATCTGGAATTTTATTGTCTTTATTTAATGAAAATGAACAATGAATAACATTTACTAAGAATATGTTTGAAATATGCAAAACCACAACATGGTTAATACATAATAAAATTGAAGCATAATATTTTAACCCATGCTATTCACCTAGTATGATTTGCCTGAGTGTAAAAATAGGCATAGCCAATTGCCAAAAGTGTGACAAAAAATAAAAATAAAAAATCTCTCTAATAAAATAGCACATAGTAAACAAAATGTGTGAGTATGTTCACAATAGATTAGGGGTATTAAAGGAAATTAGAAATCAATACATTTGTCAGTGGTTATATATTTCTTGTATAATTAGGAACAAAAAAAATACTACATTTTATTTCTTATATATAAGAACAAATGTAGTAATATACAATTTTTAATATTTCTAAAATAAATATTAATTATATATTTTAAAAAATGGTTAACATTTATTTCAAAATTAACTTATCAATTTTAACTCAAGAGTTTTGGAAGAAAATATTCCATTAATTATTTCTTTCTTTCTTGGCCATGATTAAATATCTAGATTTATATGCCTAGAGGCAAAATATCATGAAGCAAACCTCATATATGTTATAAAGTTGTCACATTTTTTATGAGCACATCTAAAATTTTGGGTTGATAAAAGGAGTGTATTTGAATATACTTATCTTATAGTTACTCTTACAACTACTACTTTTATATAAAAAAAATTACTTTTCAAGCTTCTAAATTTTAGCTAATAAATTCTTTAGGGTACTATTTTTCCATACATGGATATAATAGAATTCTCTCTTGACTTCCATAAATCTATGATTATAAAAAGAATGATTACCCAAATTGATTAGCCCTAGTATGGTTACCTGTACAATGCACGGATATATTTATGGATTAACACAATATAAATAGAATATATAATAGTTCAAAAATATATTCTTTTATACTTTCAAATTAAAAAAAATAAGAATGTTTTGATATAAAAAAAATTTAAACATCATTCATATAAAAGTTGTATACATTAAAATTAAATATAAATATCTAAGAGTCACTTGACATAAAAAACCAATGATTATTAAAAAAAATATCCAAATGGATGTGCCCTAGTACTGTGTGACGGATGAATATAAATATGGATTAGCGCAACATAAATAGAATATATAATAGTTTAAAAAATATAATTTTTATACTTACAAAAAAAAATGAAGAATATTTTGACATAAAAAGAAATTTAAACATCATTCATATAAAAGTTGTATATATTAAATTTAAATATAAATATCTAAGAGTCTCTTAACATAAAAAAACCTAGGATTATAAAAACAAAATTATTCATCCCATTGGATTTGTCCTATTATTGTTATCTGTGTGACAGATGGAAAAAAATACGGATGAGCGCAACATAGATAGAATATATAATAGTTTAAAAAAATATAATTATTATACTTTCAAATTAAAAAAAATAAAATAAGAATGTTTTGATAAAAACTATATATATAAACATCATTCACATAAAAGTTGTATACATTAAATTTAAATTTAAATATTTTAGAGTCCCTTCACATCAAAAACCAATGATTATAAAAAAAATCACCCAAACGGATTTGTCCTACTATAGATACCGATTGGACATATTGATATAAATATGTATTAATGCAACATAAATTTTAAAAATATAATTTTTTATACATTAAAATTAAAAAAAAATAAAGCATATTTTGAAATAAAAAAAAAATTAAACATCATTCATATAAAAGTTGTATACATTAAATTTAAATATAAATATCAAAGAGTCTCTTAACATCAAAAATCCAATGATTATAAAAAGAAAAAAATAATCATCCCAATGGATTTGCCCTAGTATGATTACCTGTGTGATAGATGGATATAAATATGGATTAACACAACATAAATAGAATATATAATAGTTTCAAAAATATAAATTTTTATGCATTCAAATTAAAAAAAATGAAGGAGATTTTGAAATGAAAACAAATATAAACATCATTCATATAAAAGTTGTATACATTAAATTTAAATATAAATATGTATGAGTCTCTTAAAATCAAAAACCCAGTGATTATATAAAACAAAAATCACCCAAATAAATTTGCCTTAGTATGGATATTCATGTGATGGATTAATATAAATATGGATTAGTGCAACATAAATAGAATATATAATTGTTTAAAAAATATAATTTTTTATACTTTCAAATTAAAAAAATGAAGGATGTTTTGATATAAAAATAAGTTTAAATATCAATATTCATATAAAAGTTGTATACATTAAATTTAAATATAAATATCTAAAAGTCTCTTGACATCAAAAAACCAATTATTCTAAAAAAAAAAATTAATCACCCAAATGAATTTGTTCAAGTATGGTTACTCGTGCAATGCACGGATACAAATATGGCTTGAAGCATCATAAATAGATTATATAATTGTTTAAAAATATAATTTTTTATACTTTCAAATTAAAAAAATGAATGATGTTTTGATATAAAAAGAAATTTAAACATTATTCATATAAATATTGTATAAATTAAATTTAAATATAAATATCTAAGAGTCTCTTAACATAAAAAAAACAATGATTATATGAAAAAAAAACACCCATATGGATTTGTCCTAATATGATTAGCAGTGTGACAGATAGATAAAAGTATGGATTGGTGCGACATAAATAGAATATATAATAGTTTAAAAAATATAATTGTTTATACTTTCAAATTAGAAAAATGAAGTATGTTTTGATATAAAAAGAATTTTAAACATCATTCATATAAAAGTTGTATACATTAAGTTTAAGTACAAATATCTAAGAGTCTCTTGACATAAAAAAAATAATGATTATATGAAAAAAATCACCAAAATAGATTTGTCCTAGTATGGATATCCATGCGATGGATTGATATGAATATGGATTAGTGCAACACAAATATAACATATAATTGTTTAAAAAATATAATTTTGTATACTTTCAAATTAAAAAATGAAGGATGTTTTGATATAAAAATAAATTTAAATATCAATATGAATATAAAAGTTGTATACATTAAATTTAAATATAAATATTTAATAGTCTCTTGATATCAAAAAACCAATTATTATAAAAAGAATTAATCACCCAAATCAATTTGCCCTAGTATGATTACACGTGCAATGCACGGATATAAATATGACTTGGCACAACATAAATAGATTATATAATTGTTTAAAAATATAATTTTTTATACTTTCAATTTAAAAAAATGAAGGATGTTTTGACATAAAAAGACATTTAAACATCATTCATACAAAAGTTGTATACATTAAATTTAAATATAAATGTCAAAGAGTCTCTTAACATAAAAAATCCAATAATTATAAAAAAAAACATAATCATCAGAATGGATTTGTCCTATTATGGTTACCTGTGTGATAGATGGATATAAAAATGGATTAACGCAACATAAATATAATTTATAATAGTTCAAAAAATATAAATTATTATACTTTCAAATTAAAAAAAAATGAAGGATGTTTTGATTTGAAAAGAAATATAAACATCATTGATATAAAAGTTGTATACATTAAGTTTAAATATAAATATTTAAGAGTCTCTTGAAATCAAAAACCCAATGATTATATAAAAAAAATCGCCCAAATAGATTTGTCCTAGTATGGATATCCATGAGATGGATTAATATAAAATATAGATTAGTGCAACATAAACAGAACATATAATTGTTTAAAAAATATAATTTTTTATACTTTCAAATTAAAAAATGAAGGATGTTTTGATATAAAAATAAATTTAAATATCAATATTCATATAAAAGTTGTATACATTAAATTTAAATATAAATATCTAATAGTCTCTTAACATAAAAAAAAAAAAACCAATTATTATAAAAAATATTAATCACTCAAATTAATTTGCCCTAGTATGATTACTCGGGAAATGCACGGATATAAATATGGCTTGGCGCAACATAAATAGATTACATAATTGTTTAAAAATATAATTTTTTATACTTTCAATTTAAAAAAATGAAGGATGTTTTGATATAAAAAGAAATTTAAACATCATTCATATAAATGTCGTATACATTAAATTTAAATATAAATATCTAAGAGTCTCTTAGACATAAAAGAATCAATGGTTATAAAAAAAATTAATCATCGAAATGCCCTAATATGATTACCCACGCGATGATGGATATAAATATGGATTGACATAACATAAATAGAATATAACTATTTATACTTTCAATTTTGAAAAATGAAGGATGTTTTGATATAAAAAGAATTTTAAACATCATTCATATAAAAGTTATATACATCTAAGAGTGTCTTGATATAAAAAAAATGATTAATATGAAAAAAAATCCCAAATGGATTTGCCTTAATATGGATACCCATGTGATCGATGGATATAAATATGGATTGACGCAACATAAATATAATATATAATAATTTAAAAAATATAATTTTTATACTTTCAAATTAAAAAAATGAAGCATGTTTTGATATAAAAAGAAATTTAAACATAATTCATATAGTTGTATAAATTAAATTTAAATATAAATATCTACTTAATATATTTTAATGCTACACTTTAATATATTAATAATGAATATTTTATTTTATTATATATGAATAATTTAAAGAGATAAAACTTTTAAATAAAATTGGCCGGATAAAACTTTTAAATTTGAAGACAAAAAGATGGGGAATATTTTCATAAATTATTTAAAACGTTTATACATATTTCTACGATGGTTAAAATGATTGTAAATGTCCTCTTGGAAAAAGGTTTTCGTTTATTTGAGTAATGAGTTTAAATGATTGCTTAAACAAAGCGTCATGTTTAGAAATGCAATAAATTCTTAGGTGGACCGGAGAATTTGAAACGATTGCTTATCTGAATTAAATAGGGTTTATAATATTGCCTTAATATCTACATTGACTGAATTAATAGTAGGAGAGAGTAACAAAAGATGGAAAGGTAAAATATAATTAATCAGATTATGTGATATGTGCAAATTATTAACAAAAGCCTAAATTGTAGGTTTCACAAATTACATTCAATCTTTCAATCAATTTCAATTCTCCCAAAATTATCATTTTTATTTGTGATTAAAAAATTACTATTTTTAGATTTTTGTTATAAATAAATTAGAGCCAAAATTAATTTGAAGTAATTTTGAGCCTAAACCCTAAACCAAATATTTAAATTATATAATTTAGACTTTTTACATTTCAATTTCTAATTTAGGTTTTTAATGTCCCCTAAAAGTTAATTATTTAAAAGAATAAAATATAAAAAATAAAGTATATTTAAAAGTTAATAATTAACAAAAAGTTAATTATTAAAATACTATATTTAATTTTGAGTCACAAAATTTAAAGAAGTTATCGGTAATATGTATTGAAAATTATTTTGATGAACTATAATTTTTTCTTTAATAAATAATTAAATTTGATTCCATTTATGTAAAAAAAAAAATATTATCAGAATTTTAATTCAAGAAAATAACTGAGCACAGAATAAATATATAAATTATATATTTTTTGTGGAATGATTATAAGAACATAGTCAATACCTCAAATGTACGTCTCTTTCTGTATACTAAAAAAATCTATATCTATCTATATTATTATAATTTGATATTAATTTGATTATTCAATATACAAATTAATGAGTATTTTAACAATTATTTTAACTATTAATTAAGTAAATTAACACATATTTTGAAACTGCTAATATTATTATTTGTCTATTTTACTTCCAAATTGTTTTATGGTCTTCGTATTAATCTTTTAATAAAGAATCTCATATTAGGCATTTTTTTACCATGTATAAAAAAATTATTAAGTAACAACGTTTTGGCTTTGTACGTTTCTATATTTTGTTATACTTAAATGCTTTCTATTGGAATTGCTAATTTATCCATATCTAATATCTATACATGAAAATCCTTAATTTAAATTAGAACAAAACGATTAAGATTTTGGTGAAATATTTTTTTTTAAATCATTTTTGAATGGAATAATTTAAACGCTAATTAGAATTAGAATTCTATTTAACTCAACATTTTAAATTTATTAAATACATATACAACTATAAGAAATAATAAACTTAAAAAAATAATAGCAATTAATTACATAATTATTTATTACAAAGTCCATAAAAGTTTGACATATCAAGTCCACCAGCTTTAAACGTTGGATTCTCCATGTTGTTTGAAACTTCTAGTTGGAGAACATTCCTATTATGATCCATTGTATATGCTGGACCCAGAAGCAATTTGTCTTCCCAAAACTCATAAAAATTGCTGCTTATTGAAATTTCATCCTAAACAAATAAAATAAAATTCAAAATTAGGTTATACAATTATATTGAAAAAATATAAAATAAATAACAGAATTTATAAAACCTTTGCCGGATCCAATTTGGCCGAAAAAGTCCTGAACCATTTGGCGAAGATACAATTGTTATTAGGTACCATATCTATTAAAAAAATTAGAATAAATTAAAACATTTAAAAAAATGCAACAAACGAATCATAAACATTAATCCTACTTAAAAAAATTAAAAGTAAAAATTAGCCATATTTTCACCTACTTTATCTCTTTTAAAAAAATGTAGATAAGTTTATGCTACACACACATAATCCAATTACAGTAAATTTTAATTCCATTTTGCAGCCATACTGCGATTTGTTTTATTTCTATTGTACCTTGAAAATTATGCATAGCATTTGTAAACCACATTTAAGCAAAGTTTGCATAAACTTGACCAAAAAGAGAAAGACAGGACATAAAAAGGACCCCATAATTTAATCAATTGGTTCCTTTTTAACATGATAACTTTTGCAATTTTTGAGCTTGAGCACTGAGTTCCAGAATCTCCATCCAGTGAAATCATTTCCAGGCCATCTACTAATTTCTTTAAATATATTATTATCATATTTAAATATTACAATTTGTTTATGGATTTATTTGTATTTAGTTTGTACTTTTAAATATATTTATAATATATAAATTGTTTTTTTTACACAATAATACATTAATTGTTAAAAAATATGATAAGATAAATGAAAAGCATTTCCATATTTTTTTAATTAAGACCATTGTATTATTTAATTGATATATTAAAATACTTTAATTTAAATTAGCTTAATTGACTATTCAATGCTCAGTTTCAAATTTGAAATTGCATTTAATATGAGAGATTGTGTTTCTTGAATTAAATGATATCATAAATTCAGGCTAAAAAATGAAGCATCATAAATACAAAAATTGTTAATTATTTTCTTAAAAAATAGATACATGTTAATTATTCTGCTAACAATTAAATTACTTATTTGCCCTTAAAATAGGCGGAAAAATAAAAATGACATAAATACCCCAGACTCACTTACTTTGATATGTTTGAAGGAGTCTCAATATCATGCCCTTGATCCTATATTTTAATAAAATTAACAAAATTATTGTCTTACATTAAGATCACAATAAAAATAGATATCTTATTTAAAATTAGTCTTACAATAACAAACTCATTTTCATCGATATCATTCTACATATAAAAATGAATACAATACTTAAGTTTGTTCACCGGAATATATTAAGAACTCAAAAATATATATATAAAAAATACTACTACCACAATATAATGAAGGGTTCTAAATTGCCTAATCGTATATGTATTAACAGAGATCTTCTTTGTGATACTTTGCAAAATTTTCCCCTTATCGATTCCCCTGTCTGTGACAATCTGAAAAAAAAAAAAAAAAAAAAACAATTGTTCAATCAATGAATGTTGTTATAATGAAAATGAAATTGAGAAGGAAAAATCTATAAAGGAATGATATAATAAGAATCATGTTATTTGCCTGGGAGAGGAAATGATTTTTTTACTAAGGAATTGCGTTTTAAATAGAAAAATAAACCCTTTGGAATTCACTCAGATTGCTTCCAAATCTTGTGTCCCTTCATTTCTACCAATTAAATTTAATTTACACGGGATTTGCGATTTGACTATTAAAATCAGGGAATGCATTAAATTTGCTTCGTGAAATTTAGAAATCATTGATAAAGATTGACGGGATGCGTTTAAAATTTGGTGTTATGGATATAAAGTTTGATTAACAGAACCTATGATATCCTTAACAGAACCATTTAAATTAATGGAAATTCATGTCATATAAATAATGTGTGCCCATTGATATCCTTAACATAACCATTTAAATTAATGAGAACCTTTTAACGTATGTCCATTATAAAATACTCCAGTTTTTAATATTATTATTATTATTATTATTATTATTATTATTATTATGGCTAACTTTAAAAAAATTTATTTTATGTCTATTGATATCCTCCACAAAATTATGTGTGTGTGCAAAATTACAAAGAATTTAAATTAACTTATTTTAATTTTAAAATACTTTAAATATATTATTATCATATTTAAATATTACAATTTGTTTATGGATTTATTTGTATTTAGTTTGTACTTTTAAATATATTTATAATATATAAATTGTTTTTTTACAAAATAATACATTAATTGTTAAAAAATATGATAAGATAAATGAAAAGCATTTCCATATTTTTTTAATTAAGACAGTTTGAAATTTGAAATTACATTTAATATGAGAGATTGTATTTCTTGAATTAAATGATATAATAAATTCTGGCTAAAAAACAAGCATCATAAATACAAAAACTGTTAATTATTTCCTTAAAAAATAGATACATGTTAATTATTCTACTAACAATTAAATTACTGATTTGCCCTTAAAATAGGCGGGAAAATAAAAATGACATAAATATCCCAAACTCACTTACTTTTATATACATAAAGATTATCTTACTCACACACTCTATTTAACTAATTGAATTAGACACCTTAATAAAACATTTAAGACTTTAACGTAATTTTAATATTTTTATTACTAATAATGTATGATTCTAATCTTTAAACAACTTTTTTCCAAAATTATTTTTTAAAATTTTTAATTGCAAGATTGAAATTATTTTATCACTTCTTTTATGCCAAATTTAAATTTTTTTAGAAAAATTATATCTTTAATTCTTATATTTTCAATCAAATGTAATTAAAGTCTATATTTTCATGCCAATAAATTTTAGTCTTCAAATTTTAAAAAATATGTATACTTAAATCCTCTTCTATAAGAACATTTTATAATTAAAGCAACTTATTTGTTTCATGAATCAACCCAAGTTTAGACAGTGCAAGAAAATTTGACCCTAGACAGACACATCCACATAATATTAAATTTTAAGAAATATTATAGGAAGTAAAATTAGGATATAAAATCTGACAATTCTATTGAGATTTGTTGACTTTAAAAATATAAGGTTTTAATTAATCGATTTAAAAATTAAATTTAAAATAATTTAACAAATTCAATGTCAATATTTAAAACAAAAAATTTTAAACAAAATAAAAACACATACGAAAATATAATCAAGTGATTATATATTTTCCCTTATATTTCAATTGGTTTACTTTGAACATTTAAATACAAAAAATGGTTAATAAATAAAAAAACAAATTCAGGTCGGCGTTCGCCAATATAAAGCCAACTAGTAACCTCTTAACCGTAAGCTGAGTTAAAATTAATAGTAGAGAGCCTATATTAAGGTTTAGCGTTATTTGTCAATATCTTGAATTTCATTTCATTGAAAATGAATTCCAGGACAAACCTAAGATAGCCAGTCACTTTCACCACTGAACAAGTTGAGTGTTTTAATTCCAACTAGCAAAAAAACATGGCCACAGAGTAGCTAAATTTCTAAACATAGTTCTGTTAGAAGCATCTACAAAAAATGAATGCCCCCCCAGGGCATTACCACAGTGACATATGAGACCGTTTCAAAAAGCCATTCCATCCCTCCCATACCACAAAGCAAGTTTTTTAAACTCTGCGGCCATAAATAGTGGCGAGAAACTAGCTGTTAAGAGTAGAGAGCATGCCACCAGTCGCAGTTGGAATCACCACCTCCCACCCTGGCCCTTTAAGAGGAAACGTACTGACTGGAGCTTTGAAGTTAGCATCGTTTGAGTCATTGACGACAAGATCACTGCGATCCAAGATCTTCTCCAGGTCTTCATCACTAATATCTGTATGAATCATTTTATCTTCAGCTGTTTCTTCGTCGCGAAGCAATGCCAAAACATCATCTTCCTAATTTTGATCATGCACAAATAACAAATTAAAACAAGGTCAAGCCAACTATCAAACAAATATATCCCAATAATAAAAACGATGTAAGTGCCAAAATTTTGAATTGTCCCCATCACTTCATATTTCCAATAAATTTTAGAATAAATCCATTTCTACTCTTATCAAAACAAGGGAGAAAATAAAAAAATAAGAAATCATTGGAAAACAACTGCTAAAATACAAACCTCTATTTCATCCATACTAGTGGCAGGTTTTGTACGTTCTTGATGAAACTGTCCTTTCTCAATCACTACATGCTCAAGCTTCAATTTGCTGAAAGCTCTTTTCAACATGCGACCCTGTAAATAGACTTTGTCATATATCCATCTCAATATAACAAGCCACTAGTCACACTACAGATTAAGTCCAAAATACAATATTGCCAGGTACCTCTATAGATTGAGCTGTTGAGAGCCTATAAACATGAACAGGTTTGGTTTGGCCTATTCTATGACATCTATCCATGGCTTGTAAATCCATCTGAGGATTCTGTAATTCAACAAATACATGTGGATTATAAATTAAACACTGTAAAGCAAATAGATAAAATGTGGAACAAGGAAAATGTTAAAAGTACCCAGTCACTGTCATAAAGAATGCAAGTATCAGCTGCAGTGAGGTTAATTCCCAATCCACCAGCCCTAGTAGAAAGAAGAAAAACTCTGCAATTGCTATTTGGATCATTGAATTCCTGGATCTGCTCAAGGGCAGAAGAGTTACCAATGAACTAGACTTAGATTTAGCCACTTCAATCCATGATTAGTGATTAAGAACAATATTTGCAAATAGAACATCAAATGATAATACAAGGATATTGCAACAAACATTCACGTTCAAAACAGACATAAATCTTCTTAATCAAAAGCTTATCTACAAATATTATGCTAACTAAAATAGGAATGGAATGGCCAATAATGCTTCAGCTTTAATGGAATAAATGAATAATTGATGCATATAAATAACGCATAAAGGAAGAAAGCAAAAGCCTGTCATTTATTAATTTAAGATATAATGATCAGAGACAACTGTAAAAATCATTTGGTTATCTAGGATACATGTGTAATCTTCAAAAAACAGTGCATTTATGATACAGCATTTTGTTCAGAAGCTACTCTTTCTAGCTTTCAAGAAAAACAGACTTTTCTTCTGAAATGTTCTTTTTTGCTAAAATTTTATCTATCATAAAAGTTTTAAACATCTTTTCAATAAGAAAGGCACTTAAAAAAGGTCATGACAAGATAGTCGCTTAAAATGACAACAAAGGTATATATTGAAGAAACTGAAGGGGCAATATCAAATATTCAAAGCTTAAAATAAAATACAATAACCAGAAAAAAAAATGTAAAGAAAATATCAGAGTAACTTGTATTATTTGATTGTGTTATTCATGCATTGGTACAAACCTGTCGTTTCCTCTCATCCAGTTTCACACCACCATCAATCCTGCAAACTTCAAAGCCCTTTTCACTAAAATAATAATCCATTATATCTAACACTTTAGTCCACTGACTGAAGATAAGAACCTGTTAACACAATTAGCAAATGCAACTGCATATAAGTAGCAGCATAACAATGAAAGGAAGTGGAAAGACATAGACATGGCACTGTAAAGCATACTTTGTGATTCCTTGCAAATAAACGTTGCAGCAATCGATCAAGCAAATGGAATTTTCCACATTGTTCAACTATCTCATTTAAAGGAGGATACATAACTATCAAGAGAGCAAACCATAGATTAGTTAAGAATAATGGATCGTGAAATCAGTAAAGCCACTCAATTGCATGATACTTACATGTATCATCAAAGGCTGAATCTAGGAGATCAGGATGGTTACACACCTTCCTAAGTTGAATAGCTAAATTACGAAGTATACTTGCAGGTGCAGAACGTCCTGCAGTGAAGCAGTACAATACAGATCTGTATTAATACAATGAAGGTATAGGTACACAAGTTGCAAGAACACTTTGTTTTCATTGCATGATTACAAAAACTGGAAGCAAATCTTACCACTTGACATGTTTTCTTTTAAATAGTTCCCCAACGTCTTATTAACTAAATGATCCTGCAATTTCTTCTGATGCTCAGTCATGTTTGCATAGATAATAATCTCCTTTTTCCGAGGCAACATAATCTCAACATCAGACTTCATCCGACGCAGAAGAAAAGGTCGAAGAATGGCATGAAGCTTTGCTACTACCTGCATGTGAGTAGGTCATGTTTAGCCTTCCAATTCATATTAGAATGGACAAGTAGTACAAAAGCAAGCTTAGAGAGCATACTTGGGCTCTTCGTTTCTCTTCCAGTTCTTCCTTGGTTGCTCCATTATTGCACTTCCCTGACAGATTAAACCTACAAGGAATTTAATTGTATAAAAGAAATTAAACCAAGGCATACATATTGCTTTCTTTTGCAATAAAGCCAAAACCAATATTGCCAAATGACATAGAAACAACTAATGATCATATAGAGAAGAGCAACATAACAAAGTCACAAGCAACAACTTGGTTTGAAAGAAAAACAGACATTGCATATGTAATGTAAATTTGATACAAGCAAGCAGAAATAGGGGTAGGGGCAGGACACGATAGATTCAAACAATATCAAATACATAAAAATTTATTGAAATATACAGGAATTGGCCCAATTGTTTCCCTTCAATATGCTAGAGCCACAATATAAGAAGCTTTCATTTGCTCAATATAAAACACATAAAACATTTAAAAGCATTAGATTTTCAACAATCTCAAATCAGAGTTGGCACATCATCAGATGATGACTGTAGAAAAGAAAAGCATGATCTTAAATAACCAATAAGCAAAGGATACTAACCACGACTCAAATTCTTCAAGGGATGCAAAAATATCAGGCAAAATGAAGTTCAATAAAGACCATAGTTCTGCCAAGTTATTTTGCAGAGGTGTTCCAGTTAGAAGAAGCTTGTTTTCAACTTTTATGTATTTCAATGCCTTCACTAATTTGCATTTTGAGTTTTTGAGTCTGTGTCCCTTTAGAGGAGAAAAATATAGTCAGAACAACATAAGCATACAGACTATTAATTAGAGTATTGCTGAGTAAATACATTGAACTAACAGAAAACGTTTTGCACATTCAAGTGAATTTTATTTACCTCATCAACAACAAGATATTTCCAATTGTACGACCTTAAATATTTCTTAGCATCATTTAAAGCAACCTCATAAGAAGTTATGACTATGGGAAATTTCGGGCCAACTGCTCTAGTTGGCATATGTTTCCTTCGGATCTCATCTCTCTGCTTCTTGTCCCCATGGTAGATAATGGAAGGGAGTGATGGTGCAAACCTATTCACATTTTTTTCAAAAAACTAATGATCAAAATATAAAAGCATGCATAATAATTATATAATTATATTTATATAATAATTAAGTAGCCAAAATCTTCAACAAACCATTTTCTTACGTACCTGGAAATCTCATTCACCCAGTTTGAGAGGGTTGATAGAGGAGCAATTATCATGTATGGCCCATCCAGACCTTTCGCTTTTAGATGTGAGAGAAATCCAATTGTTTGGATTGTCTTCCCAAGACCCATTTGATCAGCAAGAATCCCATTCAATCCATTTTGCCACAAGGAAATCAACCACTTTACACCCTTCAGTTGATAAGACTTCAATTTTCCACCTGTCAGTAAAGGCATGAGCTCTTTCTGCTCCTTCTCAACTCTTTCTTCCTCAGTCATATTCATATCTTCAGTCCCCTCACTTTCTTTAGATCTTGTCAGCATGGCAGCAACTGCCCTTTTGGCCTTCCTCTAAAGTAATTTCAAACAGACAACACAGTAATGATTAAAATAACTCAAACTAGATGCGAGCATTACAAATTATTAGAATGTATATATAAAAAAAAGTGCCTACTTAAACCTTGCTTAGAAAGGAAAGGGAGAAAAATGATGGCATTTCATGAACTTAAAATCAATGGTCAAACAACATCTGATCAGCTTGCTCTTGCACACAAACATAAGAATATCATGTCTCAAACTATACATCTCACTAAAGATTAAAACTCAAACTAGATGCAAGCATTACAAATTATTAGAATATAATAAAAAAAAAAGTGCCTGCTTAATACCTTGCTTAGAAAGCAAAGGAGAGAGAAATGATGGTGTTTCATGAATGTAAAACCAACAGTCAAATAACATCTCAAACTATACATCTCACTAATAGCTTTAAAAAAAAGGTGAACTAAAATGTCACTTTTACAACTTCTAGATGCATATAATCTGATATACAGTGACCTGCCAGGTTATGTGAAAACAATAAAGATGCACCAGAGCACAACGTACTCACAGTATTGTACTGGGAAGCAGCTTTTCTTTTTGATCCACGACCCTTCTTCTTTGCAGAAGGATTGCTCTCTTGCTCTTCTCCAATCTCTGGTTCACCCACAGCCTAGCAACAAATATTCAAAGAATAAGAACAATGCAACAAGAACAACAAATCAACATGCATAAAAAGTTATCACAGAAAAAAAAAAAAAAAAAAAAACACAAGAGAGTAAAATATTACAAGTGTGATATCATCCATTTTCTCCAGCAGAAACTCAGAGTACAGTTTGGTTTGAGTCAAAAGCTCATCCAATTTGTTAAACTGCGTGTCATTAAGGTCAGGTGCCTCCTCACACTGCACCTCCTCTTCCTTCACCCTAGCTTCAATTAACTTCTGTTCCTCCTCCATCATAGTTTTCGATATGAGTGAGGACCCGTCATCTTTAACGTCTGCAATCAAGTCTTCTTCCAACTTGACTTCCTCTTTCATGGCACAGACATCCTTCACATTTGAAAAAAATAGGAACGAAAAAGCAAACAACACATATCGAAACCAATTTACTCCAAAAAAAAAATATAACAAAAACAAAATAAACCCCTATCAGCAAAACAAAAACGACAAAAGTTTTAACACTACTTTGTAACACCAAAAGCGGTTAAGCTTACAATACATAACGCGCGTTACAGTTGATCAAAAATATTATCCAAACAAAGCATAAACATTAAGAGCACGTTAAGTGTGAGTGTGACGGTGTGAGAGAAACGACTGCATTTTTCAATGTTCACTCTTCAAAAACGATTTCTATTGTTCAAGGAAGAAAGAGAAGCACAAAACATACCTCATCTTCGAGGACCGAAGTTGGTGACTCCGCTGCAGGATCCTCGTTCTTCACTTTGTTATTCGCTTCCATTTCAAACCCTAAACACAGAGCACGATCACCGAATTTTTAAAAATAAATAAATAAATAACAAGAACAACGGCGTTAGGGTTGCGATATAATACCTGGCAGAGGAAACTGGAAACGGTGAAGAAATGGAGGGGGCAAAGGGGAAAAACGAAAATGGATGAGTTGAAGTTCAGAGAAGTTGGGAAGACGAAAGGACCGGGCAAAATAGTGTGACTGGTGATGGGAGCAACAACCAACCAATTTAAAGGAGAGAGGGGAATGAATTTATTAATTTTTGGTTTTATTTTATTTTATTGAAGGGGCATGAGATTGGGCGGGAAAGTGGAATTGAATTATTGGCCCCGGGTTTTGGCGTTATTTACGATCAAAACCTGTGTTGTGTGGTGATGGTTGACTTGACTCGAGTCTGAAGCGTTGTGAGTAAGGTCATTTCTTGAAAAGTGGCCCATGCTGCGAAGAGTGCTAACCAGCGGTGTGTTGGTTCCCAAATTTCGTGAAAAGGGATGACGCGTACTGCGGTTGGCCGCATTTTGGTTGGTTGCTTCCCACCTTTTCAAACTTGCATTTTCGAAAACAAATTGCTAATTACTCTTTTAGGAAAATAATGCTTGGTCATCTTCATGGTACTACTACTAATAGACATCTTAAGAAGAAGAAAAAAATGGAGATGTAAGATACTATAATATAATGTGATAAAAAAAATAATTACATGTGTGTTTGGAAATCAGTTAAGAATACCGTTTTGCACTTTCCAACGCAATTCTTCACTTTTTTAGACAATAAACGTGACTGGAAAATATTGTTACTATCTTGATATTACATTTTATAAGTAAGATTTTGTCATCTATCTTGATTTGCATAACTTTGATAACTACTCGTAAATATTGAATGAAGTTTGGTTATGGCATATGAGATTTGGTCACTTTCATTTTTCGGAGTTGAATTATCTATCGCGAATATATTTTTTAGTTTGTTTGTCTATTACAAATATTCCCAATGAACAATGTGAATCTTGTCTATTACAAATAATGTTACGTTTAGAATCTATGTGGTTTTAATTTCAACAAACTTTCTAAACTAAATCACGAGTATTCTGAATGAGTATTAGTGATAAATATCCTTGAAATTTTGATAAGAATGAGATTTTTTTAAAGAGATAAAGACATGACATCATTGTGTGAGAATGTTACAATTTTTGGACACTACTCAAAATGCAAAAAATACTCAAAAAGCTAAATACATGCTTAGAAAGCTACGAGCTAATAAAGGCTTGTCCTTCGCTGGACTAGTGGCACATCAGTCAAAAAACTTAAGAAGAGTTAGAGATTGATTATGATCTAAGAAGATTTGTGCCAAAACATTAAGCTAATTATGTTGAATTCCTATTACATATCGTAATTTAAAATCCACATTACCTATATAAGGAATTCAAGTACTCAAGATTACTTTCTGAATAGACTCACCCCTGCTTAAACATTTTGTCACTGTTAAAAAAGTTTGTTCTAGATAAAAAGAAACATGTGAAGGAAAATAACTTTTTAGAAAGTGGTTATTCAAATTGGAAAGCATGTTTGGAAAGTTGTTTGCACCCTTATTCATAAAGGTCATTAGAATGTTGATAGACCTTACTTTTTGAAGATTTTCAACAACAATTAATTCATTTTTCTAGTTGAAGAAATAATGTTCTCATATTATTAATGCTACATACTTAACATTTGAGCTCAATGACACTCCAATAGAGCTGTCATTTTGGCCCTAGGCCCTAGGGGCTTTTGGCCCTTTTAATGAGGGTCCTAAAAGGCCCTAACCCACAAAGCCCCACTTAATATGGGGCCAGGGCCAGGGCTTAAGGGGGTTAGCCCCACAAGTCATGTTATTCGTTCGCTTTCGAACAGAGCATTTTTTGTAGACCTCGATCGAGGCTATTTTTGACCGACTTTAGCAAAGACATTTTCGGTTGACTTCGGTCAGGGTTGTTTTCAATGACCTTGGCTAGGGTTATTTTAGGCTGATTTCGGCCGGGGCAATTTTTAACCAACCTCAATCACGATTGTTTTTGGTCGACCTTGGTTATCGTTGTTTTTTGTGACCTCGACTAGGGTTATTTTTGGCCGATTTTAGCCAGGGCAGTTTTTGACCGACTTTGACGGGGGCTATTTTCGACCAACCTTTGTCATTGTTGTTTTTTGGTGACCTCGACTAGGGTAATTTTAGGCCGACCTCGACCGGGACAATTTTCGGCCGACATCGGCTAGGGTTATTTTTGGCCTACCTCAGCTAAGGTTATTTGCGGCCAACATCGGCTAAAGATATTTTCAGCTGATGTTGGACGGAGCATTTTTTCGTCGACTCGACCGGGGTTGTTTTCGGCCGAACTTGGCTAGGGTTATTTTCGGTCAACCTTGGTCAGGGAAGTTTTTGGCCGACCTTGGTAGGGACAATTTTCGGCTGGCCACGAGCTGAACTATTTTTGGCTGACCTCAACCAGGGCTGTTTTCGAACAACCTCGACTAGGGTTAATTTTGGCCGACCTCAACTAGGGTTATTTTCGGCGACCTCGGCTGAGGCATTTTCAATCAACAATTAGTCGTGGCAATTTTCGGCCGACTTCGACAAGGAAATTTTTTGGCCGACCTCAACTGAAACTGTTTTCATCCTACCTCGACCAGGGCTGTTTTCAGTTGACCTCGCCCTTGACTATTTCAGGCAACCTCGGCTAGGGTTATTTTTGGTCTATCTCAACCAAGGCATTTTCTGTTAACCTTTGCTGGGACAGTTTTCGACTAACCTCTGTCGGGACAGTTTTCAGCCGACTCGACCGAAATTGTTTTCGGCCAACCTCTGTCGAGGCTGTTTTTGGTCGACCTCAATTAGGGTTATTTTCGACTGACCTTGACTTGAGTATTAAAACAAGTATGTCATAGTATTGAAACTTAAGGCCCATGGGCTAGCCCTAGCCCACAGGGCTTTGTGGGCTTTTTGGCCCTGCGGGCTTTTTGATGCGGGTTGTTTGGCCCTGCGGGCTTTTTTAGCCATGACCCACGCGGGCCAGGGTCGGGCTGGGTCGGGCCGGGCCATTTTGACGGCTCTACACTCCAATCCATCAATCATGAATGGTGTCTATATAACACTCATAAAAAGAATATAGGATTGTGAAAAAGCATCGAGTAAACAATACACGAAGCAAGAATTTTGTAACTGACTAATTCAAAATTCAAAATACATGGACAACTCCCCTTCAATGGTTATGAAAAGTTATAAATATAATTTGAAATTGTGTTAAACAATGGGATGGAGGATTTTAAGAAAGAAGTTAAGAAGAATTGGAGAGAGGTGAAGAGGATGAAGAATGACTAAAGAAGACAGTTGTTAGAGAGAATTTAAGTCCCAAGATAAGAAGAAAGCAAGTCAATCTATAACACCACATATTTTATTTGCTCATGTAAATAAAATAAGAATTTATTATTGTGGTTTGCTTTTCTTCTTTTAAATTTAATCTCCATCAATAAAAAGATAACCTATATTAAATAATAGTTTTTTTGTTTGTTTAACAAAACATATAAAAGAGAAATAATATTTTTTTTTACAAAATTATATATAGTAAAGTGACAAATCTTTATATATATATATATATATATATATATATATATATATATATATATAGTTGTCATGGGTAATTTTGTAATTTTAATTTTTTCGCTCTTTTTAAGGCTAAAAGAGTAATTATCTAAATCATTTTTGTTAATTATATAAAGATATGTTACCTCAAATATTTTATAGTAATTAATTTATTAATTTATAGTATTAATATATATATATATATATATATATATATATATATATGTTGTTGTCATGGGTAAATTTGTAATTTTAATTTTCTCGCTCTTTTTAAGGCTAAAAGAGTAATTATCTAAATCATTTTTGTTAATTATATAAAGATATGTTACCTCAAATATTTTATAGTAATTAATTTATTAATTTATAGTATTAATTTAATAGTTATAAATATTTACAATAATTATAAAGTATGAGTTATTGCTTTCCATCTTTGATATCTCTCTCCTAAGCATTAATTATAGTTAATTAGATTCAAATTTCAAATATTTCAAATTTTTATTAAATTCTCTTCCTATCATCTTTTTTTTTGTTGCCGAATTGGTCTCTTCTCTCTCTATTTATTATAAAAAAAATTATTAATTTTTTTTATTAATGTGTCTAATATCACGAAGAACATGGAAAAGAATTAAAAAGTGAGACGAGCTTGATATATATATATATATAAGTTGCTGTCATATATATATAAAAGTTGCTGTCATGGGTAAATTTGTAATTTTAATTTTCCCGCTCTTTTTAAGGCTAAAAGAGTAATTATCTAAATTTTTTTGTTAATTATATAAGGATATGTTACCTCAAATATTTTATAGTAATTAATTTATTAACTTATAGTATTAATTTAATAGTTATAAATGTTTGCACTAATTATACAGTCTGGGTTATTGCTTTCCATCTTTGATTTCTTTCTCCTAAGCATTAATTAGTTAATTAGATTCAAATTTCAAATATTTCAAATATTTATTAAATTCTCTTCCTATCATCTTTTTTTTTTTTTTTTTCTGAATTGGTCTCTTCTCTCTCCATGTATTATAAAAGAAATATTAATTTTTTTTTATTCATGTGTCCAATATCACGAAGAACATGGAAAAGAATTAAAAAGTGAGATGAGCTTGAATATATTAAAACAAAATAAGAGTGAGAAAAGTTGTTTTTATAACCTACGAATATATATATTTTTCTTTTTTTTTTCTTTCTCATCAAAAGGTATGTTTGACTTAACTTTCTTTTTAATTAAAAGTATTTTTAAGCTAAAACTCAAAATAAGAATTAATGTAAAATATAAATTATTTGATAATCTTTGACAATTAAGACAATATAATGTATTTGATAGTTCATTTTTATTAAATAAAGACAATCACATTTTAGATAAAATTGTGGCGTTAATTAGATTAAAAAAATTCAAATAAAATTTGTCACACTCTTTAACATATTTTCACACTTTGGTAATCACAGTGAATAACACATGTTAAATAAACAATTAGATTTTATTATGCATGTTTATGCACATGTTAAATACTACACTTGCTATATTAATTCTATGGTGATTTTGTATATTTCAAATATTTTCTTAGCAAATATTGTTCAATTGTTCAGTTTCATTAAATAAAAATAAATATATTTAAGATAAAATTGTGGCATTAGTTAGATAAAAAAATAAACAAGTAAAAGTTGTCATGTTTTTTTTGACAAACATCTATGCCCAATTTTACGGTTAAAAAAAATTCAAAAAAAAACTTTGTTTACCCGTGCTAAAAGTATTGATTCACAATATTATATAAGTAATATAACTATTTTTTTTATGAATGGGCAGGGGAATATAACTATTTATAAATTAATTCAAACTTTCCTTTTTTTTTTCCTTCCGAATTTGTAATATGCAATACCTTTTTCCACTTTATTTCATTTTTATTGGTTTTACTTTATTTCATTTTGTATATATGATCTATGTGAAATGAACTTTCAATCCAATAGTGGATTTTAAAAAAATATCATCCAATTGAAAGTTATTGGATGATGTAATAGTTGATCAGAATTACACTGTAATTTGAGCTCTCCTCATATTTTATTGTTTTTTGTGTAACGTACTAAAGGGAGTCATCACCACATTACATAGACGAACTTCGGTGGACTACATGTGTTCCCTTTCATCAAGGTATAAACCCATAAATTAGCAAAGCCAGAAATTTATTTTTCATCATTCATAGCCCATGATCTGTCAGATGCGCTGTCTAAATTATTAGAGAATATACCCAGTGCTTCGTTTCGTGGCACACTATTCCTTCAGATTTTTGTCTTTAATGAACAATTGAACATGATTTTTCAGAAACCAAAGTGAAATACTTAACATAAATATTGAGATAATAAAAAAAATACGACGCAGCCAGCCATTGCGGAATATATAATGAGGGAAAATAAGTTAAATCTCACAATCTTTTCTGTACTTGAATTAAAATGGACAAATAGGTGACCATATCACCAATTTGAATAATATTATTCTATATGGTAAATACTAATATGGCACACCTAAGACAGAGCGCAAAGATCTTCAAAGCCCATATACTCATGGTGTTCTATCTTCTCAATTATGTTCTCTATTCCCACTCCACCTGTGATACATACATAACACAGGAAATAAGCATATTTGAAAAGAAACGAAGTAACGAAACAAAAATCTATGTATTCCAATTAAAATCATAGGAAGTACCTAAACTGATTGCGCTGATGAAAATGGTCAATGCTAGTATGAAGATGATGATGGATGCTCGGCCAAGAATTACAATTACTTTTCTCACCACATGCTGACCAGTGAAGGCAGCTATGGTTGCAACCAAAGCAAAGTAGGAAGCTGCAACAAAGAGGTAAAAATATATAATAAAATTAAAATCAATAACTACCAAGTTTCACAACTTCAGATGTTAATAAAATTAGCAGCAAATAGATTATTAAAAGTTAAAACCCAAGTGTAATGCAACTAACGCTACTGTCAAATAAACTTGCTAGTATATTCCGGATTTTGTTCTAGATCTTTGTTATTGCTACTTACCATAAGGTACTGGGAAACGATCCAACAAGTAGTATTGCACCACTGACATGGAAGATGAAAAAACCATGGCAAAAGTTGATGTAGCACTTGCTACCTGCAACAAAGAACACACTCGTCAAAGTTATATTTTTCTTGTGATATTGTTCTTGAGAAATTCTTGAGATATTAAATACACAAGAATGGTGAAGAGGGTACCTGAGGAGGAATTCCCAATTCTAGAAACAATGGCCCCAAAATGAAACCACCTCCTAGACCAAGGAGTCCACCAACCATACCAGCCATTATTCCAGTGGAACAGTAGAGACAAATCTGATGAATCTTCCAATTGGTGATTTCCTTTCCCTTCGATGCAATCACTCTTGTTCCTTTGTATAAGCCTATGGCTTCAAAAAGTGTTACGGAGATCGCAACAGGAACCTTGAATTGGCAAATCAAATATCACTTAGTCCTTGATGTGACATGGTATTATGTTAATTGCAGAAAGTTACACATATCAAAGCTAACTTAATGACAATGCTCCTAAGTAGGATTAGCCTTTATGTTATAGATTACAATTTTTTTGTTTCCATTAACATTAATAAGTGCCTATTGTTGTCTTGTTTCAGGTTGCTTCTCGTGCTTTCTGTCCAATTTGTTGGAATTGATACATTTTGCTAGCATATTTGAGTTCATTTGTCTTATACTTTTTTTAGCCAAACTCTTTTGGTCAGGAATTTTTACAACCATAACTCCACTGACGATTTTATGTCATATCCTTTGGTTTATTGATTTAGCAAACTGGTGTCAGAAGTCAAACTACTAGAATTCATTGCTGAAATTCATCTGACATGTATCCAAATATGTATTAAAAGTAACCTTACCTGCAAAAAATTAAGAACCCAGAACTGGATGGAGCAGGGCTTTGTGTATTCCTGCATAGAAATGTATTCACTAAACACAACTTAGTAAATTTTAAATAGCAAAACAGGTGAATCAATTTGAAAGATAGATCAAAGTTCCACTCTAAATATTATAAGAAGTTCCTCAATCACAGGTTAAAAAGATATCAATTTATGGGAAGGACTGACTTCATTGATCACAGGTTCAAAAACAAAAAAGGTCTCAAACAAGTTACTTGTTATATGAATGGGTTTATTGAGTAGTGACTAGTGACAGCATCTTTCCCTTGCTTTACATTGAAACCCATATATTAAAACTCATCAGCTGCATGTGTTTGTGTGATTAAGGAATCAGAAAATTAAACCGTATGTAATAGTTTGATTACCTTAACAATCTGAATAATGAAAAAAGCCACCCAGACATACGCGAGGAGTGACAATTCTTTCCAATAAATGTTTTTCAGTAAAGGGGCCTGCATGCACACGTGAAAAATTTGTACAGTGGATAAAGTTAGATAAATTATGAATAGACTGAACACAGTGGAAATAAATTGAAAAACCCTTGGGATTACCTCCTCAAATAGTGAATCAGTTGGACCGCTTGGTAGTGACTTGTAGTCATCAGCAGAAGCATCTGCAATAAAAGGGTTACAAGTTACAACAATACTTTTCCAAACAATAAATGTTGAAAAGATTTTCTGTTACTTCTTAAATTTTTATTTAATTATTGGAATCATCTTCCACGCAGTTGCTGAAGGGTTCTTCTGAATATTATAAACAGGTTTATAGGGGCTTACCACCGGGTTTTGGTTCTGCTTCCAACAGTTTGGATGCTTCCTGATAGTCAAGTAACATAGTATTCTTATCATTAAGTTGAATGAGTGAGACTCAACTTCAAAATTTCAGGAAGTGTAATAATGCGAGTTTACCTTTTTCGCAATTGTTTCCTTTTTCCATGTGTCTATGCCTTTGTATGTAGCTTTTGTTGATGTAGCTGGCACCGATTATTTCCAAATTAGCATTAGCAACCAAGAAAATTATAAATAAGGCATTATGGATATCACAGTATATAAATAATGTCATCTGTAGCATCAACTGATTATGAAGCCCTGACAAATACAATTATGTAATTATATCGACTGCAAAAGATACATTCACAAGGTTTCTTTTTATCGAAATTTATTTAGATAAAAGAAAATATCATACTTAAAATATGAAAGAATCTATTTAAATGTTAAGTTTTTTGCAAAAAAAGACTTCTTTTAAATATACTTTTAATTGCAAATTCTTAGGTAAATTTTTTGTGTGTGTACAATGATGACAACAAAGTTAAAACCTAAAATGTTGTGCATATTATTCAAATCCCGACACTAAACTGACCTTAGTGGTTGAAATCTTAGGTAAATAATTATACATGCTTTAAACACAAAATAGATTAAAGTAAACAGACAAATATTAATAATATAGTTATTACCTATGAATAGGATGATAAGCAAAACTGTCACCATCCAATCAGCAAACATGATATTACATATAACACCAATGCTTATTCCAAGCATTAGCATAGGCTGGAAAATCAAAGCCAGGTCATAGTCTATAAGCGGCATGTCTAGTGTTGGGTGTCTAAGCCTCAGATTGTAGTATACAGTTGATATAGATGCACCCATAATCATACCTGCGGTTATGAAATCAAAGCTATGACATGAAGAATCAAAAGATTGAATGTTGCAATAAACCAAGCTAATATATCTCATTTTTGAGATAAAAAATCAGAATAGATACTAACACTTAGAGATGGCCGTTGAAGACTTGGGGTCAAAGCCAATGATCAAAGCCAGCATAGGCACAAAAATTCCTCCACCTCCTACCCCTCCAACGCTGCCCAATGCTGCTCCCAAAAATCCAATGATTGATCCTACTATAATTCTCCAACTAAATTTTATGTCCTGCTCAACCACCAGCACAATGCATGCACATTTCAGATTGTAAAAAGACAACATGGTAAAAGAAAAAACCAAAGTACTATGCTATAATGAGATGCTACAAAAGTTACTCATAATGCATCAATGTGTTTGATGAACTCACTGGCCAAACAGGTTCATAGGAAGACTTCCCTTCCTCCCATAAGAAATTTATAATGGCTTTCAGAACTCCTTGTTTCTCTTGCTTAACATCATTTCCTAATTCTTTTTCTTTCAAAATTCTTTCTGCTAAACTGACATTGAAGATCATAGCAAGGATACACAAGACCAGCCATGTTGCTGCAGCAATTGAAAAAGTCTTGCGTTTCACTTTTGTAGCCATTGTGCAAGATGAGAAGCCAGAGATGGGAATCTAGGAGTTAGGATACTAAGAGCAATGCTATGTTCCTTTCCTTAGTTTTTCTATTCCCCTTTGCTTCTACCAGTATGGCTGAGGAAGGAAATTTCGAAAATTGAGGAGTGCATTCTTCAGTACCACCATCCTGTTTTTATATATAAAGGCACACTTCTCTCTCCCTATCTTTGGCCAATTAAATAATGTTATTTATTTCATTAAAGAAATCCTAGTTAGATGAATTTGAGGGTGCTTAATTTTGGTTTTCACATCTTATTGTTTTCATTCCTGTTTCCAAAACTCCATTTGTTGTGTATGGAATCTATTGTAGAAGATTCCTTTATAGTGCTTTTTAATTACTTCAAATTGTATGGTTGTTGAAAAGACAAAATTTAAGTGTAGTAGCTCAGTGTTTTCTGGTATTATTTTTTAATCAAAATTGATATTTTATCTCAATCACTCATGCAAGGAAGGTTGCTATAAAAGGACAACACCAATTTAAAGGTACCGAGACGAAACTCCAACCTAAAGTAATTTCACCTAAATTTTATCCTTATTGAAATGGATAATTAACATTTTGGGGCTATATTGTCGTTTTGGCACGTACAAACCGTGCTCGTGTTTAGTGTTGTGGCGCGCGCACCAATTATTTGATATCTCCAATCCAACAGATATAATATGTCGAGCATTATAGTTACAGAAATTAATGTTATTTCCAGTACATAATTAAAGAGAATAATTAAATTGGTTTTTTATATATATATATTTTGACGTTTTTGCAATTCTGTAAAGTTGAAAATTACAGTTAATTCACTCTTATACGAAAAGAGTACCAGTGTATAGATTACCAAAAATAGATGAATACGGACTTGTTTGGCTAAACTTATTCAAAAATACTTCTATGTGAAGAAAATAAGAAGAAAAATATGAAATGAACTTATCCATAAGCTAAAATTAGAATATGTGAGACTTTTTATAAACTAACTTGTAGAAGCTCTATCATATAACTTTTCTAGAAGATGTGTGACTTTTTATAAATTAGCTTATGCACAAACTAATTTTAACTTATGAAAAAATCCATTTCTTTTTTTTTTCTTCTAGAAGTATTTTTGAATAAGCTAACCCAAACAGACTTTATATAGGTTATGATTTACTACGTTCAAGTGTGTGAGTTCTCGTGTTCTTCAAGTTTTTTCTTCTAGAAGTATTTTTGAATAAACTAACCCAAACAGACTTTATATAGGTTATGATTTACTACGTTCAAGTGTGTGAGTTCTCGTGTTCTTCAAGTTTTTCCTTCTCATTCTATACCTCATTTTTTTTTTGACAGATCATTCTATTATACCACATTGGGACAAGTCAAATACCTTTTATAATATTGAATTTATTTTTCTATATCTTTAGAGTCGTACTAATATTTTTCACAGATACCCCTGCCATCTTATAGTTCTACACACTGTTCAGCAATACAGTGTTTATAATATTCTCTTAACGTTATTTTCTCAGAAAACACTACTCTTTGATAAATAAGGGAAACCGTTATTCAAGGAGAATGGTACTCATGGAAGTTTCCCGGCCCAAAATGGCTAAATAGTAAACAGACATGAAACGACAACGATGTTGATTCACTAGTTAAAAGAACAAATTACACTTAAGAAATTAAATTAGTACCTTCAGCATATCTAGCGTCAAGAACAAGCCAACGGCTCCGGAGGAAGCTTCATGGAAGAAGCATTAATGTTATGTTTTTTGATGGTATCTATTTAGATCGCTTAGATGATTTTGGAATGATGGAAAAGAGTGAAATAAAATAGTTACAATTATTGGGATAGCTTAAACTGTAGTGGATTTTATTTCATTTCATTTAATATACTTCTATTCTTTTTCGAAATCTATACTATTTCATTCTATTTAGTATTTCCCCTATTAGATGTACATGTCATAAGTGTAACAATGAGAATTATCCCTTCAACGAAGGTTGATATAAAAGCGTATTTGGGCCAAAATCTTGCGTCCATTTAACAGTGTTCGTTTTTTAGAGCTTGTATTTTATTTTATTTTTCCATGGTGGAGTAGTATTCAAAGCTTTTGCGGTCGCAGACCTGGATTTATGGTTGCTGTCGCAAATTTAACGCTTTCACACAGTGACGAAATGTTAAGATAATTGAGCTCGGATAGGAGCACAGAACATTCAAACCATTTACTTGCATTAGCATTAACTATTAAGCCTATGCTTTGCTTAAGTAGAAACCACGTTTTCACAAATTGAATCTCGCGTTGGATGAAAGTCCACTTTGGAACATTATATAAGGGGGTGTTTTTAGCTCAATTTTCTCTAATTAGGAGACAATTAGAAGAGTTTATTTAAAAATAAGTTTGTGGATAGCATGATGTATTTGTTATTGGTGGACAAGAGTAATTGAAGAAGTAAGGATATTTTCGTCTAAACATGTATCAATTGAATGTTTCTTAATCAGTGTGTCACAATCTTAAAAGACTATTATTTTGAAACGGAGGAAGTATATATATATATATTAAAGAGAGTGTTACATTGGAAACAGACTACTGAAAAGGAGGATAAATATAATATAACCTTGTACTTGTTGATTATTGGTTATTATCCTCAAGATGTGAGAGGACCAACACAAACCAACCAATTTCAGGAAGCTTCATGTAACAATTACTAAGATTTTTTGTTTGGGAAAAATTAAAATGTGTGTATTTTTTGTTTTATTATTTAAAAAGAAAATACAAACAATTTAAACAGGAAGTACAAATTTTTACTAGCAAAAATATCATTAGTGCTTTGAAAGTAGAGAATGGTAAGTAACCGATAATGTTAACAATCATTGTATGAAAAACGAAAAACTTTTTGCAGTGTTTGGTTCGACTAAAAGTTGAGCACTGAAAGTAAGAGAGCAATGAAACAAGTTGAAAGTGTTTCAGTATATATGTTTGTTTCCACTGTGATGAAAGTTTTAAAAAAATTGTAAGTCCTAACCGTGAAACTTTAACCTAAAAAATGAGATGAAAGTGAGCTGAAATACACAATGTATTGTTCTTCTATACGTTTATTTGTCAATATATCAAAAGAGCCCTTAGCTTTTTTAATTTGAACCTGTGACTCTTGTATCCCTTAGCTTCCGTCTGCAGGTGTTTATACAAGCACATAATCCAAAAAAAAAAAAAAAAACTTACCACATGCATATAATTGATTATGTCAATATAATTGATTTGGCATTTTCGATTATATGCCTATTAATTAAAAAAAAAAGTTTTCGTACAATAAAAAATGAACATTTTTTTTTCCTGAGATAAAATTGGAATTTCATAAATGCTTAATTTTAATTTTTTTCTTTTATTACTTAACCACTTTAATTCAAATATTTCATCTTTTTTTCATACCCTTTCATCCCTATCAAATAACCTCATTTCTTATTCTCTTTAGTCTCTTTTCATTCATTTTCATTTCACCCTATCAAATACACATATAAGTTAGTAATCAGGACAAGCATCACACCACGGCATAACAATCAGGAGAAGCATCCCAAGCTACGGTACCCCCTACGAAACCCATTCTGCTTACTGCATAGGACGAAATAAAGAAAAGTACTGTCTTGGAGGATTTGAGATGGAGCGATAGAAAAAAACAAGAAAATAAAACTCTAAAAGTCCATTTACATATTCCAAAGCGAAAAAAAAGAGTCCATTTACATATTGTTTGCTTGAGCGTAAAAAATAGAGAAAAATAAAATAAAATAAACGGAGAGATATAAAATAAAATAATAAATTATTGCTGATGAAATAACGAAAGAAGTGTTTTTAAGATCCATAAAAAAACATCACTCAAACTAGAGTGAAATGAGAAGGAAGAGTTCTCACATTTTCATTTCTTTAGTTTTTTTTTTTAATTAAATATTTTTTATAAGAAAATTAATAAATAATGTTAAGAAAAAATAATAAAATAAAATTTTAATTTGAGTTAATTTTAATTTTGAATCATACAATTTAATTATTGTTTTATTCTCACTCAACAAATAAATAGAGAAATTTCTCAATTTTCTTTCTTATTTTATCCATTTAAATATCTTTTTATTGTATTTTTTTCTCTCTGAATTCTCTATTTCAGTTTTAATTTTAACAAAGCATTAATTCACAAGAGAGAAAGGAAAAGATTTTGATAAAAAAGAGAAAAAGAAAGGAAAAGATGGAAGAAAATGCTCACCTGTTTAGTTTAATTCACGAAAAGTAAAGAAAATAAAAAGAAAGCATTATCTTATTTAGTTTTGTAATAAGGACATTTTTTGGTAGTTAAGTAGAGTAAAAGAATACCCTTGTAAAAAGTAATAGAAAAGACGAGAAAAGTATAAAATCTGACAATTTAAAAACTATTTCCTCGATATTGAAAAAAAGACGAAAATAAGAGCCTCTTCAATCAGTTTTTATGAATTCTTAAAAGTTCTTGTGGGTTAACCACTGGAACAAATAGAGTTGCGTTCTTATACAAGAACCGATTGCTTGGAATTTGGATTAAGCAACTGAAATTCCATGGCATTTGTTTTCAAAACCCAACTGAAATCAAAGTAGCTAATTTTATTAGTACTGTCAGCTCCAATAATCGCTTTGATTGGGTTTTAAGAATGAAACCGAATCAAACGATGAAACCTCAAATAACCCTGGAAGTTCTGTCACGTAATTAATTGGTGTAATAAATAAACCGATTAATTGGTGTCCAACTAAGAAAAATCTAGATAACGGACAAATAATGCTGGAAGCTCTGTATTGTAAACACAAGCTCAAAGGCATAAAAGATCAACAGACCAAAGAAAACTTGGAACCCGCACAATTGTTTCCCATAAAAAAATGAAACCAGAAAAACTATTATGTTTCACATTTCATAAAATGTCAGAAGAAAACAACACAAATGCCAAATCAAATACCAATATTAGATGTCCAAGTCCACGTTGACAAAAGGCAGCAAACGTCTCGAAAGATGCAGTATTCAAGCTTTCAAATATGGACCATATGGATAGCAGCAGCTTACAGTGTTTCTTTTTAATGATCACACCGTGCCTTAATCCATTCAACAACTACCAATACCGGAGGAGCAAGATTCAAAAGTAAACATACCAAATAATGAAATCTTACCAAATAAAGTTGAGAAATACTATGCCCAAGTCCTAGTAATCATACTCCCGGGAATGTGATCTCTCTGAGCGTCGATATTCACGGTCCATATCATGACTTCTCTCCTTTTCATGTGATTCAGATGTTGCACGTCCTGTGTGGTAGTCATCTTCCATCCTATCATGGTCAGGATACTGATTGTAATGGTCACCACGGTCATCTCCATGATTGTAGTGATCATACTCAGGGTCATGATCAAGGTCTGCATGCCTACGTCCATGCTCATACTGGTTATGCCTACCACGGTCATCCTCAGGCTCATAGTCATGATTCCTTTCCCCATGTTTAGATTCAACACGATCATAATCAGACTCCCTATCACGTGAGCGTCCTCGATCAGTGTCACCAACTTCATAATCTCTATCCCTCTCACGATGTCGATCATATTCACGATCCCGATCACGGTCCCTCCCTCGCTCACGATCCCGGTCCCGTGCTCTATCTCGATCACGTCCACGATCTTTATCTCTATCTCTTTCCCTGTCTCTGTCCCTGTCCCTAGTCCTATCCCGGTCTCTGTGGTGCCTATCCTCTCTATGATCACGATCCCTGACCCTTTCATGAGAATGTTCACGTGATTGCTCCCGTTCTCTGTCTCTGTCCCTACCTCTTTCACGTGATATTTCCCTGTCTCTAAATGATCTCAGCCCAACAGTAATCAAAGTAAATAACATTATTTCAAAGTCCTCAATTATATGACCAGAAGTCAATGCAGGGAAACAAAAAAAAAAATCCCAAGTATGAAAGAATTATTTGTATGGCCAATAATTGATGTTGACAACAACCAGAGAAAATTGAACTAGAAACATGTCTTATTTCTTACCTATCACCGTGTCGGTCCTCCCGCACTCTCGGTTCTTCAGAACGAGACTGTTGTTGCTCCCTGAAAAATGGAAAATCAAATCATAATTTCCCTTCAACGATATAACAGACAAAGCATACCACAAGTTTATCTACAGTGCAGATGACTTTCAACAAGAGCAACTAAGGGGATTAATTTGCAACCAAGGGTTATGAGTTGTGTATTGATTAAGCCAAATAAACAGTGAATAGAAGTTCAATTTCTACCAGTTATCCCAGGGCAGGTTATCTGAAAAATCACATGATCAACAGTGTATGAAAATTAGACCAATCACCTCCCAGAATGTCGCTGATTAACTTCTTCACCCCCGACTCTAGTAGTACCAAGCCCACCACCTAGGCGGCGAGGTCTCCAATTTGGAACAGTCCTCCCACGCTCAACATCCACAAGCACCCTTCTACCATCAATTTTCCTACCATCAGCTTGTTTATAAGCAGCTGCAAAATGAACCAAAGATGAGAATTAAAGCCATAGTGATAATAAACAAATTAAGTAATCAGTGTCAACCTTTCATGTCTCTTGTATGCAGATACTCAATGAAAGCATAACCCTTGGGCTTATTTGTGTCTTTGTCAGCAACTAATCGAACCTAAATCATAACAAAATTGAAAAAAGAAAGACTAATCAGAACAGAAAATTCTGGTCTTCAGCTGCAAAGAAAATATAATAAACAAAATTCCCTCACTTCACAATTAACAATACTGCCAAAAAAAAGGACTAATGCTATATTCTTAAATGGCACGGCAGACAGGCACTATGCCTAATTAGCCGTGCTCACCTTTAAATCACACAGCTCCCATCGAGAGATGCATCACCACCAGCAATAGTTGCAGAAAAACTGATGTATTTGGGGCCAATTAACCAGTTGTTGACTAGTTCCCCTTACCAGGGATATTATTTTAAAGGAAAAAAATAACTATAGGTAATATAGAAAAAAACAATGACATCTTCTCAATTGCTGATTTGTTTTTGATAGATACAGATACTCTAGCCTTAGCCAAGAATAAGGTTTAACATAAAAAACATGCTAGCTAAGAAATTAATCAGAAGACGAAGAGAATGCAATATTCCCAATGTATTTTACCCAGTGCAGAAAAGAACACAAGAGGTCAGTCTCCTTTACTTGCTTGAAAACAAAGGCCAAAAGGCACAATGTTCATCATTGCTCTGCTCAACTAAATATTCAGCTAACAGCAGATGGAAGCACTTGAACTTGAGTCCAGATTGGATGAAATTTTAGAATAATTTACCATTTGCAGAATAAGACCACACCCTTACCAGGGATGTATTCTTAGATACTATACCCACTGCTAACAAATTCCTAGAGAAACCCAAGCCCTCAGAAGATCTCTTAATCCACGTAAATTAACAGAGGAACTAAGTGGAAACTGGAAACTAATAAAAGAAACCATTACATAAAAATCCAATCTATGGAAATTGGTGGCGCCACTAAATGCAGTTGTTACCATTGCAAAATCACTCACCATGACGGATGATAAATTTAATCAGGAAGATGCAGAATTTGTATCCCAAAATCTTTGGACAGAACAGAATAAAAACTATGCATGATTGATTAACTTCATGACAAGCTATACAGCCCAGCAATCAAGTTAGTCATGATAACCAACTGATTTACTGAAGTACATTGTACAAAATCACATTCTCCAGATAATCAAAGTATGAAATATAATTAGCTAGCTAACGACAAAGACTGATACCAATATGAATATTCACTTTAAAAAATATATTTGAAAAATAGCTTGCATTTTGTTGTTCATGATATATAAATATGTATGTATAAGTATGTATCTGAGAAAACATTTTGAAGGTTGATAAATCATAACTTGTGAAAATGTTGAACAGAAGATACAAGAAATAAAAAAAACCTAATATGAATGAAACTCTTACCGAATCCCCTTGGGGATATTCAAAAATACCTACCCGTTTGATTGCACCATATGACTCAAACTCCCTTTTGATTCTGCTTTCAGTGGTCTCATAACTCTGTTAGAAGATAGCAACAATAAGATATGACTAACTATATGCTACTAAAGTTTCAGACTAATACTACATTGGAAAATACAACTTACGAGTTTAGCCACAAACAATGTCTTGTATGGATCACCAGACACATTTGGGTCATTATGTGGATCATCTGCATAGAAGCCAATGTAAGAATGGCATCCAGAGAACATAAATAATGAAATATTAGCAAATTCACAATATAGGACTCATCACATTTCTCAAGCTCCTCAGCAGCCTTTGCAGCTCCCTTTTCTAGTCTTAGCTTGTGTATTCTGGCTCTTTTTTGTGCCTACATTCATCAAAATAAATCAAAACCATAATAACCATTGTACTCTCATTTTTCACTTTTGCAGGGCTAGGGTCCTAGGGAGAAGGGAACCAACTTCTAAACAACTAATCTAAAATGATATTTCAGAGGATGACCACAGAAGACAGGAATTTACCACACAAAAAATATCATGAAGGCGTGCAATATAAAACATTTTGTTCACAAAGTCATCGTGCATATAAAACCTAAACCATACATCATAAGCAACGAATCTATCAAATTTACTCACACCATGGACTCTAACATACAATTATATTGGTTCCACATTAGTATTTGTTACAGACTAATAAAACTTTGTCTCAACAAACTCTTGGTGAAGCAAATAGGCAAAACACGGACACCGTTCATAAAAAGGCTCAACCTTCACACTCCCTCCCTCCCTCACTCAGTTTCAGAGTAGATGCTAAGCTTCACAATCCAAATAAGTAGTTTCAGCAATAATCAACAGAATCAGAAAACGCTGGCATTAAGTAAATAAAACATAATTATTAGTGATAAAAATGAACTGAATACTACAGGAGTTTCGGTTTCTGGCACAGGAGGAGCATATTCGGGATCGCCAGGCTCGGCAAACTTGCTCACAAATTGTGCCATCCCTTGAAAAGAGAAAGAAAAACATATCAATCAATAAGAGCACAAAATAGAACAAACGCAAAGTGCAAAAACCTAACGCAATCATTGACCAAACCTGTTAACGGTGGACATTTCCGTTTGTCAGGAGGCGGTTTGTACTCCAAGGGAGGTCTAGGCTCGAAGAGCTTCAACAAGTTCGCTGTGAGACCGGTTGGGTGACTCTGTCCAATCTGCATCGCCGATACATAACAAAAGGGAATTAGTGTTACAATCTCAACAACACACGCTGCGCTAAACCCTAGCTAGGTCGTGAATCGAAAATTAAGATCCAAAAAATTGTAAGTGAAGGGATGAGAGAAGATTGATTGGAGAGGGACCAGTTTGAGCTGAAGGACGTTGGAACGGTTCTGGGCTTTGGTGCGGGCCTGAACGGCGGCGTTTTGGTTGCGCATGAAGGCATCGTTGTTGTTGTTGTTGTTGTTGTTGTTGAAGTCCCCCATAGGATGGCGAATCGGTGTAGCGAAATCACAGAGTGGATGTAAGAAGAAGAAGAGGTTGAGCAGATCCAACTTTGCCCCGTTGGATGAAGATGGAAGGTTGCCGCATCAGCTAGCGGGATCTTAGCTCTCAGTTTGACACTGCCACCGCCCTCAGTTATTTATACGAGTAAGGCTAAAAGGGTTTTAAAGTTTTTTTTTTTTTTTTTGCTTAAATAACTTTTGATACTTTCTCTTCCTCGTTTATAAGAAAAATAAATAATTTCATATTTCTAAAAATAGTTAATTTTATTAAATTATGTCATTTTTAATAAAAAGAAACAAACTTTTTTTCCTAGTTTAGATACTTAAAGGAGTATAAAGATTTAAAATTTTAATTTTAGTTTTTTTATCATTTTTTTAAGTTCTTTAAAGATTTAAAATTTTGTTTTAGTCCTCCCAGCACTAAATGATGTAATAATAATATTGGCAGCTAGTTCATTAAATTTTCACGTGCAAACTTTTTTTTATCCATAAAATGTCATTAGATTAGTTAATTTTGTCTACTATTCTTCATTAGGAACTTATCATCTTTAATAGAATTTCTCTCTTTATTATTATTTTTTATTGACGAGACTCAAACTCAACACTTTATTTAAGAGATTTGAGCACATTTATACTTAAACCAATATCATGTTGATAGATTAATGAAGATTTTTTATTGATTAAGTAAATTTTTTTCACTAATAATATATAAAAAATAAAATCCATTTATATTTGAAGATAGCTTATTTGGTAGGTTATTGGCTCATTTACTTATTTATATTTTATAGACTAAACTCTTACATTAATCCTTGAAATTACACAAGTCATGTTTTAGATAATGATTTTCTTTTAAAAAATTATTAATTTTTTCCACACAATGATAATGAAAAGAATTAAAAAAATAAAAATAAAACGAAAGATATTTTATAAAATTAAAAATTAATGGAAGTTTTTTAAATAACATGAATTCATGTAAGAACTTAAAAGTTATTTATATTTAGAGTAATTAATTTATTGTTAAGATAATTTAATGGTAAAACATAAAATAATTTATTTCATATTTTACAAATAAAGAATATATTTAAATAAAATGTGTTTCATTGATTTTATTTTACTTTAGATCATTAATGTTATTTAATTTTATTTCTCTTATTTTCATCAGTTTTAATTTCAACATAATATTTAATTAGTTGGATGAAAAGGATAAAATTTTTATGAAAAAACTCTTCTTTTGATTTAGAAATCTGAAAGGGATACAAGGGGAATCAATGGATAGAATAATTTTTTTCCACTTTTACCTCCCCTATAATATTCAAATATTTGAAAGAAAGAAATACTTAAAATTTGTATATTCTACTAACTAAATTATTATTACTTTGGATATTTAAAATTAATGATTTATTTTTTTATAATAACAATAATAATAAATTATTTTATTTTTCTTTATTTCTTAGAAACCTTCAAATTCCTTGCCAAATAACCCAAACCTTTGGTCTTCTCGTCAAAACTAAAATCTTGTTCATGAATTGTACCGAATTAGGTGTTTGGGGAGGGGTCTGTAAGATAAAATGTAGAAAGAATAAAGTAGAAAAGTGTCAACAGTCAACACATATTTTGAAAAGGAGCACAAAATAGAGAAGCATCATCATGGGTGACACTATCGCTAATGAGTAAAGGGAATAGTTGAAGAAAATAAAGAGATGAAAGAAAGAAAAAAAAAACATTTTGCTATGAGAGTAAAAAAAAAAGAAGAGATTAAAGTTTAATTTTTGAATCGATAGTAAAAATAGATTGAAGTGGGAAAATGTCATTGTGAAATGTGAAGATAAGAAGCATTTTAGGACTTATCAAGAGATAAGGAGAGATGTAACGTACGAAATTCTATAATGATGAACATGCGATATTTAATTCAATTAATTAGTTCATAAAATGCTTTAATTAATTTACTTAAGAAAATATGTGAAAGGTAAAAAAAAACATAACTGAATTTTAGTGATTTTTTTTTTATTTTTTAATTCAATTTTCATTGCGAAAGTTATAGTTTCTTTTAACAGTTATAACGCGTTATTTAATTCAACAAAAAGGTTAAGCGTAGTTTCAATCGTAAAAGAATGAATGAATTTTCGAAGATACTGAAATAAAACAATGAAAGATGTGTATGGATGGAATGTAAACATGTATATACATATATGTAACCAAAAGACATAACGTACTTTCAGAGCATAAATACAAAAAGAGATTACATGGTCTACATGATGATTGAATATGTACAACAAAATATCTGAGATGCTTAGATCTACCTAACCAAAATTATGATAAAGCAAAATAAGATCCTAGCTCTTAGAGCAGTCATCGTCTACACCTACCTTGTGAAAAACTCAACCCAGAAGTGTTAAGGATCCGGGACTGTTATCTGATCCTAAAAAAACAAACAAACAAGAGGGTAACTCTCTGCTTCGTCAAACAATACACACATAATGACTTTAGAAGTCACAAACATCTACGATCAACCACTTCGATGTGGTTATCTACCGATCACACTCGAAACCTATTCGTTTCCACAGCTATTTCTGTAATTTGCTTCACACTAGTCAGCTGCCACTGGAACTCCCAGAACTCAGTGGTCTTACACATATTTTTGAGTTGGATGACTGTTGGGAGTACACCCTTCATCATGGTACAATGGCGGGCTCTCACCAACTGATGATGTTTCATATTTTTGTCAGGGTGGCCGAGTCAGCTATGTGATCTATCGTTACAACCCAGTGCCTTACCCTCCATGAACAACCTGCCTTACGATCATCTCCCAGATACCAACTGTGGTCATCCATTACTCTGAGGACTGACTCCTCAACATTCTCCTCACAGAGTTTATTTTCTTTCTTCGTCTCCTGTGGGGTTGCCACTGCATATGGTACAGGTGCGAACGAATTGATGCCGAGCTAAAGGTACCACTTCTACGCTCACATATGCATATATAAATAAGGACTTTACCTTTATCGCTACATCGTAACGATCTCATCACCCCAGGTGATGCGTCATTCGCAATCCGATCTTGGTTCACATATAACTCGCAGCCGAAATATCCCACGCGACTTTCTTACATTCTTGAATTCCATAGATCCGCCGTACTCTCGTATCTTCATAGTACGACTCTCAATTCACATAAATCACAGTGTGTCATATATTTTATTATGTTTTATATATTTCTTACCCTCTCAATTATCTTATGATTTTATAAAAGAAAGATGTTTATACTTACCATTATTCCTCCATGCAAAGGTCCTAAATTCTTTTCTCTGTCCAATGCATAAAAGAAAGAGTTCATTTATTAATTTGTATTTAATAAAATAAATGAAAATAAAATAAAATAAAATAAAAGTCTCTTATATCATTTAAATGTGCTCACTATACAAGTTATATTTATCTTTGAATAGCAATCTTGCTATTGGCACTAGAAATCAATTATAGTTACTACAAGTACTTGCGCCAAGTCTTGTAAACACATTACACTGACAAACAATTTCACCACAAGATTCAAATTACAGTTAGTGGATCGTATTACTAAAACAGAGAAAATCACACTTTCAAATATCAAATACCCAAGGTTTTCCTCCTTGAGACTTGAATAAGTCAATCACAATAATGGTGGTATTCTATCCATTATCTCATAGAATTAAAATATTAATTGAAGGTAAAGTGACAAAAATACAAGTATTAACAATTACATTTGACTATTTAGTCAAATTTTCATTGGCAGTACTAAATGTGAACTCTCATCGAAACAGGCAAATGACCTCGGAATTTAAAATTTTTTATATGAAATCGAAGCTCTTGAAATCTAGTTTACAGACAGGTGTCCCACTTATAAAATAAACATCTAGAAAAATTTTATAAAATTTTATAATTCAGCAGCTCTGGATTTTGAGTGCTCACTGAACATAGCTCAAAGAAATATAAATTTCTCCCACTTCTCAAAGCTAAATTAAATGAAACTTTTTAAAGTTTAAAGCTAACATCTTGATCTTTCCAAAAAGGTATTTCTTGCTTCCAAATTCATTTTCTATTGTTCCTAGTAAAAATATTCCTAACAGCCAACAATTTTGACTCAAAACAGGGTCCTAAACCATTGTTCTGTTTCTTTTTGAAAAAATAATTTAGAAATTGTGCTTGGTAATTTTTGTAATATACATGGTTATAAATATTATTGTGTCTTTTAAAGGTTTAATTACATTTCAAAGACATAAAGTACACAGGGAGAATTTTAACAAAAATCGAGCCCTGTTCCAGTGAAACCCCAAAACAGGACAGTCCACTTTCGAGCCGTGGATGAACTACAAGATGACATTATTTTTCAAAGGTGTCAACACAAAAGTTGTTGAATTTTGTGTCTATTTTCATTAAAAAGAAATTTCACGAAAAACCAACGGTTAGATCTTTCAAAAATTGCAAAATAGTGAGGGTTGTTCCATGCTAAACGAAAATACAGCCACTGCCAACGAATTTTTAGTTAACCTTTAAAGAAAACTTGATCAAAACCATTTTGAGAAAATGGGACATGACCTCACTTGTTTCCAGGGCCATTTTCATTCCAATTACAAGGTGAAAATGAACTTACTCCATACATTCAAAGGCTCACAACTACTGCCAAAGAGAATTCAACACCACCCATCCAATTTCAACTCAACAAACAATTCAAACACATCACAATTCTCAGCAATGGAGGCATGCATGTATGCTATGGTTAAGGACCCTAGCCCTTAACCATATTCTCAACAGAAAAAGAAAGCAAAGAGTCCACAAGAGAGTTCCCTCACCTTTGATGAAGTCTAGCCAAGAGAGAGAGAGAGAGGAAGAGAAGGTGAAGAGAAAGAGGGACTTAGTTGAGAGAATGATAAGGCTGTGATGTGTGGCTAGCATGCAAGCTTCAAAGCTCATCCATGGCTTCCTTCTCCTTGTAGGGTGTCACGGCCAAGAGACGAATTGGAGAGAGAAGAGAGCTTTGTTTACTAACTTACTGATTAAGTTTTGTGATGAGTGATAAGTGAGAAAAAAAATTGAGTGAGTTTATGTATTGATGTAGATTTGGGACGTGGGGGATTAGGGTAGGTCTAGGTGTCATGGGCACGTGGTTCATGTAGAATTAGGTGTAGGTTAATTAGGATTAGGGAACTTTTGAGACCCAGTTTAATTTACACAGTGTAATTTTGCATTGTGTAACTGAAAAGAGATATGTTTTAAAATTAAATTTCAAATCTCTAATTAATTTTTATAAAATCTCGGTACTAAAACTTTTCTAGTTGCTCTAATAAAATTTTCCTCGTAAAGAATCAGTTCACAGATAGATTTTATAAGAGTAACTTGGCGTGCAAATAACTATAATATAATTTAATTAAAACAATAAAATCTAATTTTGAAACCAATTAATTAATTAGTACATAACAATAGTTATATTAAATATTTACTACTAGTAATTAATCACAACTCAATTAATTACTAGCAGTCATATCAGACCATCGTTCACTGACAATTTTTTTTTTTAGTACTTGAATTTAAATACATATTACACCACACATAAAATAAATAAATAACACAACACAAGAAATTTAATTACACAGAATTTTACAAGTAATAATACAGGAAAGTAATTACAAGCAATTGTTTTAATTAGATTACTCACTTAGATTTTAATTATAGAGAATATTATATCTTTTGATTTTATAAATTTTTTCCTATTTGACCATTATAACAAATTACTCATATTATTTATTTTCCTTCATTTTTTTCTTAATTGCTTAATTAATTACCAACTATATTTTAATTACTTAAAACCTATATTTTTCTTATTTAAAACAAACAATTAAGTTCCCATTAATTTCAATTAAATATCTCACATTCCTAACTGGTTGAAATTTTCGGGGTGTTACAACTTACAAGAGAGAGTTTGATGCATCTCTCACAAGTTTCACAAAAAAAACAACAACAAAGAACCTTCTTCAAAATAATAAAATAAAAGAAAAGAAAAGAAAGAGTAAATAACCTAATATAAGATCCTTCATTAGATGAATCATATGAAAAAAAAAATTGGTTAAAATGAGAGATAAAAAATAGGCCGAGAAAAAAAAAATTGAAAGAAGCATAACATATGTCTTAGTGAGTTTAAAAAAATTTACATTATTAACTAATAAAATAGTATTAAGTATGATTTTAGTATTTCCGTGAAACAAACACAGATAAGTCAAGACTAACCTAAACATAACAGTCTAAACCCTTATTTTAGCTTTCCAAAAAGAAGTTATTTACTATTAATATTTATATAATTTTTTATTACTAGCTAGTTTGGTATAATGGTAACTAAAGTGTGTTTTTTCTTTGATGAATGAGATTCGGATCCTGCTTAAAAATTAATTAGTCATTAATTTTAATTAAATATTTTATCTATTAATATATTTAACCTATAAAAATGTTATTAATTTTTTTTAAAAAAAATCTCAGCTTAAAGTTTTAGGCCTACGATTATGTTGGCCCTGAAATAAGTATCACAAGAAACATTCCATTAATAATACGAGTTATATTTATGTTCAAGACTCCATTCCAAATGTATGCCTATACATCCCGAAGTACACAATAGCCATATTAAAGAATATAAAACATTGAACGAAAGATACAAGTGACATTGATTGTACGCATCATCAAACACCCCGAAACAAAGGCGTCAAGCTCTGTTCTCTACAAATTGAGACCTCACTTCCCATGCATGCCAATGAAACAATAAAAAGCAGCAACCCCCTTTTTCCTTTCACGTGTGTTATCAGCAATTAATAGTACTAGAATTGCTAATCTCATTGGTTCCGCAATCTAAAGCCGTTGCTGCTTCTGGCTCACTTCACCACTTGAGCCACTGCTGGTGCCAAAATCTTGGCTATTAGAAAACACTGCCTTTCTAAACTTTTGTAAATCAGCATTGTATTGCATTGTATCATACTGATCTGAGCTAGATGAAGAGTTGTAAACAGCATTGTGCCCTGGCCTCATCCCATCTTTCAAGTCATCCAGTGAGACATCTCCTTCCAATATTCTTACAATCTGCACATAAGTCATAAATAAATTATAGTATTCAATTAAAAAGTTCATTCCAATCCTAAACTATTATAAAATATAGTCACATGGCATGCCATTATCTGTATCTTGGGTATCATTTGGGTTAAACAGGACAAAACATAATATATACTAGTAAGTTTTATTCTGTGTTTAGTTTATTATAAAAATGAAACAAAATAAACATGAGATTAAAAAATAGTACATTTTGATTACAATGAAAATGATGAACTTAAGGAGAATGGAACAAAATGGGATATTTTATTTTGTTTTGTTCACTCGACAAACACTACCATACATATTCTTATGGCATTAATCAATATTGATGTGGTCTCTATATATATGAATCATATACATACCTGGCTCATTTTTGGACGTTTCTTGCCAGAATGACGAATGCTAGCAGCAGCACAAGCTGCCATCCTTGCCAGTTCTTGAGGATTGTAGTTTCCCTCCAAAAATGCATCAACTAACTCTCCAAAGTTGCCATCCTCCTCTAGTCCACGAGTCAGAAGTGGTCGAGCCTACTCGGTTCATAGGTTCTCAAAAGTTTTAGTTAAATGAGAAAAAAAAATTGTTATAGGACAAACTGATGGACTTAAAAGTGAACATAATACCAACCCAATCTACTAAGCTGTCGTCCATGGCATTTGTGTGATCAACAGGTCGCTTTCCAGTTATGAGTTCCAAAAGCATGACCCCAAATGAGAAAACGTCAGACTTCTCTGTCAATTTTCCACTTGATGCATATTCTGGGGCTAGGTACCTGTGTTAGCATGCATATCATGAGCAAAAGCCCTTTCATTTTTAATATTCACATTTCTTTATTGAAGTTGCTACAGGCAATAAAAGCATACGGTAATGAAAAATTACCCGAAAGTTCCCATGACACGAGTCGATACATGAGTATTATTATCAGTAGTCAACTTAGCCAATCCAAAATCAGCAACCTGAATAAATTAAATGCATCGTTGCCATACTTAATTAGCTTCAACAACATAAGATATTCGTAACATGATGGATGATAATTAAATAGTTGAAATAGGTAAATATGTGGACATAAACTTAACCAAATAGATAAAATATGTTAATATGTTGAACCTTTGCTTCGAAGCTATCATCAATGAGGACATTCGCAGCCTTGATATCACGATGGATAATACGAGGATGACCTAAAGTGCATATGAAAATACAGCAAAAATGAAAAATATAAACAGAGAAGAAAATGAATAAGAAAAGAAAGATCATAAGCTAGAGGGATGTGACTCTTACAATCCTCATGAAGATAAGCAAGCCCTTTAGCGGATCCTATTGCAATCCGCATTCTAGTTGGCCAATCCATGGTAGGCCTACCCTTTCCTGCATATCACCATAGAATACATTAGCAATTTTGATCGCAAGGGATAACATAACAAATGTCAGAAAAATGTGTGACAAGTTATTGAGTTACACTTGCACCTGCGGCATTATAAGTCTCACATCTAAATCTAAATATATTAACAAAAATTTCAGGGTTATGGTTTCACAAGTGACATGAGAGTCCAAAGAATGTGTGTGTATGTAGTAGTTACCATGAAGATGATATTCCAATGTGTTATTGGGAATAAATTCATAGACCAACATCCTCTGGCCACCAGAAATAGAGTATCCAACAAGTGACACGAGATGGCGATGATGGACACGACTAATGATGTCAATCTCAGCTTGGAACTCTCGCTCTCCTTGGCCACTACCTGCTTTAAGACTCTTAACTGCGACTTCCTTTCCACTAGGCAAGACACCCTTATGGACATAACCGAAGCCACCTTGTCCTATCAAATTTGCATCAGCGAATCCGTTGGTGGCAGCTGCTAGTTCCTCATAAGAGAAGGTGCCCCCTTTGAGGCCTAGTGCAAGGGTTGGAGATGGAGGAGGCAAAGGGGGTGGTCCCGTTGAGTAATTGGAGCTCATGTCAGCACTATTCATCATCGGAGGAGGTGGTGGCGGTGCACCCCACCCGCCACCACCTGGACCCATTCCATTTTGCATTCTCACAACATGGTCCCCATGTGGACCTCCGTAATAATTCTGGTGTTGCCCGCTATTGTAATAGTTATTATTCCCTGTAGAGATCATTAATAACATGAATAAGAAGGAATCAACAATATTAAGAGTACTCCAATTACATGAGACAGAGTATATATGCCACACCATTCACAATTAACTCATTTTTAAGCACTAATCATAACATGGTACATGCATAGCTATTGTCTACCCACCAATTCTTGCACAAGCGAACTGTGCTTGTTTAAGATTTTTTCATGGGACAAAACTTATAGCCAATACTACAGATATTAGTATTGTGTACGTGTTTCCAAAAATGATTATGGAACACTCATGTGCTCATCTACGTTCAGAAAGAGAAAGAGATGGAAAAGAGAAAAATGTAAATATAAAAGGTGATATGATATGAAAAGAAAAAAAAAAAAAGTTAGAAAATAAATATCAATGAAGTGTTTGTATTTTAACAAGTGTTCATTACTTTTTTAAGTATAATTGACATTTCTTCTTGTCAACTTCAAATTTTATCTCAGTAATTAAAATCAGCAACAATTGTGAAGAAGAAATGTAGAAGTTTGATTGAAGAACAAGTTAACTTATAATTTTGTCGTTTCTCATCTTCTAAATGGTGCCTATGCTTGATATATTACAGAAAAACTAAGCAAGAAATAATAACGGTTTTGCTTGGTTACCTTTTCCCATAGATTGCTCTCCATAATAGTACATTCTCTTCTTCTTCTTTCTCCTGGAGCAGACAACGCAAACAATGACCAAAATAAGAAGCACACTCCCTACCCCAAGCACTCCTCCAACTATGGCCTTACTGCTGTCGTCAGCGCCACCGCCACTGCTACTGCTACTGCTGCTGCTGCTGCTGCCACTGCCACTGTTACTGCCGCTGCCACTGCCACTGCCAGAGCCTTTTGAGGACGATGGAGGTCCTAATGATTTGTGTGGAGGAGACGGTGATTCAAAGGAGGGTGGAGGAGGTGACTGCGAGGACCCATTGGGTGATGGAGGGCTTTGATTGTTTGATGGTGGAGGTGATGATGAAGATGATGGTGGTGGTGACGATGAAGATGATGGTGGTGGTGACGAGGGTGGAGGTGATGATGGAGGCGGCGATGATGGTGGTGGTGACGATGGAGGTGGCGATGATGGAGGTGGTGATGATGGTGGAGGTGATGATGGAGGTGGTGATTGTGATGGTGGTGAAGATGAGTTGTCAGAGTCATCAGGGGTGCTGTTATCAGGTGTTGCATTATCAGGGGTTGAGTTATCAGGAGAAGAGTTATGAGGAGCTGAAGACATTTTTATTGTATCTCAGAATTCACATTAAGTGCTTAATTCTGGGTTCCGGCTAAAGGTTTGTGTCCAAAAAAGCGCGTTGCCGGAAACACCACCTTTTCTCCTACCAACGGTTGGGACCCCTGAAAAGAAAACAAGTTATGGTCAAAATCTCAATTAATGTAGATGAAGGTAAAAAAATCAACCTACAGAAAAGTCAAAACCTGGTTACTACTATGTTTAATGGTGTTTTTATTTTGAATTAGTCATGGAATTTGGTTTCCTAGATTATGGGATAAAAGTCTCTTGAAGAGAAATTATTATTTTTTCTCATGGAGAAAAGGTACCTGAATGGAAGAATAGCAGGGGCTCTCAACAGAAAGAAAAGGGAAACGTGTTGCATGCTAAAAAGTCCACAATACAAAAGGAGGCTTTGCTGTTTTTCCTCTTTGGTCTCCTAGAAAGGAGGACCTCTGTTTTTCTCAATCGATGCATTTGTCTCTGCCACCTTTTGCTTAGTTTGAATTAGTTATACGTTTTACCATTTTTTGGCTGGTGCTCCTTCGATCATCCAATGTTTGGCCATAATTTGCTTAAAGGATTGTGCTAACTCACAGCACATATTACCTGGAAATAGCTTACCAACCAAAAAAAAACACATACATAATTCAGTTAAAAATAACATTTTTAAACTTTTAATAATAGGCTTTTTTTTGAGTATGACGGAATGTAATCATTTTGTATACTATTTTTCAGAGAAGTAAATCTTCAAAAATGACCTCACTAATTATTATATTGTATACATTATTAACTTAAAAATCAGTGATAATTAATTAAACTAAAAACAATTATCACACAGTCCCATTCATAAACATTTATTTTTCACATGTACCTTCCTTCCAAGGTAACCTTGGTTTAACACTAAATATGGACATATCTCTCAACAGAAATTCAAACATTGATTATGTTGTGGGGACTAATCACTTTGCTAGACCTAAATCCTATTAGTAGCAATTTTAGCATCTTGTTTACTCTAAATTGTATATACGAGGAAGACTCTATGACACAGGGTAGTTAGATGTGTCGCAGGGTCCTCAGGTGCTCTCAAGTATGTTTAAGTTATCAACTGTGGAGTTGAAAAAAGAATTACTATCAAGTATGGACCAAATTCGTTCTTTTCTTAATCCACTGTAAAAACTAAAAAGTCCTTTAGAATAAATTAAATATCATATATTGTATATGGAAATGAAATAAATCAAATTTAATTTCAAGAGCATCACCATTCACTCAGTTATTTGCATTTTCTTTTACGTCGTTGATGAGATTATGGTGTCAATCGTGAACGAATTGGTGCGTGGGAGGAAGTCTAAAAATAAAGGATGACAAACTAATATTACATGGAAAATAATAAGAGGTAGTGGAAAATGACAAATACTAAGACAGACGGTGCGAGTGCGAGTGCGAGCTTATCCACAAGTACAAGGATAGAATTGTAGTGGCTCACATTATTACAATATATCATCGAATCGGACCTAGCCAAAGCACTGATCGGCGGGGAGAGGACCAGGGATGTAACCCTTGTCAAGGAACTGAAGCCCGAACACAACGAGAATGGCAAGCAATGCCAAATAGGAGAGGCCTTCAACGGCACCCAACAACCCGAAAGGACCGTTGGGAAGTCCAGAACCGGTTTTGGCTTTAGTGTACAAGGACCAACCCACTATGCCCACAACAACGAGGTAGCTCACTCCCTCCAATGCACCAATTGACCCACCTGGACCGGGGGGGAGTCCGCAGCCGGTTGTTTTGAGAGTGTAGAGAGACCAAGCAATTACTGGGGTTGAGACCAATCCACCCCCTATGGCTGCTTTTTCTACGACGCCGTTTCCGGTGTCGCTCCCCTCCTTTGCCATGCCCACTATAGGAGAACAATAACTACTACTACGCCTTCTAAGTGACTCGTTAAAATGCTTCCTGCGCACGTTGCAGCTCGATAGTAGTAACATCCTTGAGGCTTCCATGCTGCTCTCTGTGACACCAAGCACGACTCGGATGCTCATCAACGCAATTATATTATAGAACCCATTTATAAATATAATAATTAAATAAAAATACTTATTCATAGAAAGTTATAATAATCCGTAGAGTAGAGTTGGCGCGACGTGTTCGATTATTTTGTTCATCGTCATTAAACTTTGATAATTAATATTTATTATATATTAAGAAGAGTATTGGGCAAGTGCCCCTTTCAAATATTCATATATTAATAAGCATAGAAAGAATAATTCCTCAATTTTTTCTCTAAAATATTAATCTCTCTCCAAGATATTGTTAAATTAAAAAAAATATATAAATAATTTCTCAAACAATATAAATCATGTAAGTAGTTTCCAAGTATTGAAAATTTTATCAAATTGATTAAAATATATAAACTTTTTTTTTTTTGTCCTGGTCAACTCACCGGGTCAGAGACTAATCCCGCTCGCGGTGCGTGGTTACCGCTAGCCCAAGAAAATTTTGCACACAGACGGAATCGAACATGGATTTTTCCGCTAAATAGATCGTTCCCCCTCATGTGAACGCAGCAGGATTTTACACTACTGTGCCAACCTTTAGGTTAAATATATCAACTTAGAAATTACTTATATAATTTCATTAATAACTAAGAGAAAGTAATACTAACTTAATTAATGGTTTATTTTGTAAAAAAATTACGGTCTCTCTCTTATTGGGTCTTAAATTTCACATCCCTATCCACATCTTATATATTAGATATTAGTATTAGAGCAACTTTATCAACGGATTGTGGCACAGTTCGTGAGCGAACGAATCCACATAGGTAGCATTCAACTGTTGGAGTGGCCACACACGTTCGCTAGGATAAAAGATTTGTTTGTCATCAAGAACGGGTTCGTTATGAATTAAAAATTAATTTTCTTTTATTTTTAATTTATTAATTTTCGAAAAAACAAATTATGCTTTAAGAATACATATTTTTTTTTGGTATATTTATTATTTCAAAATTAAATTACAAATTAATTATTATTTTAAAGCAAAAATATATAAATATAAAATTATAAACATGTGAGACTCAATTTAAGTTTTTAGTGAGTTCATTGTTGGAGTAAAAAATTGGTAGAATTCTTAAAGTTGATGTGGCAACATCCAAAAAAAAATAGCTTAAGAACCAATGTTAGAGTTTGTTATTGTGGATACTCTTAGTACTCTCGCTCTTCTCCTCCTTTATATGCACTTCCAAGAACTACCATGGAATGAAAAAAATTAAAATTAAAATATACCTAGTTCTTTATCAATAAAAAAATGCACAGCAAACTTGTTATTTTCATAAACGAGTTCTTATTGTCTTTTCCTCGTTATGGCCTAGTGTGAGCTAATTACCTCTACCACTACTGAACCTCAAGCCTTATTGTTAAACCTATGAGTCACTTCTTGAAATTTATTCTTGTGATAAATTCACTCCCTTGATGACTGACTTTTCAGCCACTGTTTTTTCTCGTTAGCTTTGTTTGTGTTGCCTGGCCTTGTTTTCCAGACCCCCTTTTTTTTTAAAAAAAAAAAATTATGGAAATTGGCCACATCACAGAATTAATGTGCCATGCGGTTAATTTTGTTAAGTTTAACAAAAACAATTTAACCTAAGTGAGGGCTAATAGAAAAGATTATTTTATATTACAGAATTCACTAAAATTATGATTAATTTTTAATATTGAATTTCGCTAAAACCATTTTTATATATTTCACATGGGATAAATAACATGTTAAAAATTAACATTTATGTATTAAACATCAAAATTGGCTAAAGTTTAAAAGTTTCTCTATTAAATTCAAGCACTTATTTGATAATTTTCCGTGTTATAACAGTTCCAAAGGATTATATTATGCGCAAAAAGTGAAAATAGATGAGTAAATTAAATATTTATTCTATAAAGAAAGCAATACACCTTTTAGAAAATTTAATCAAAATATTATTCTCTTTGGGAGAATATAATAGTGTGTCTTATCAAACTAAATTTATTTTTTATTTCTTCTTTGCCTTGTTCTGAGAAACAATTAATTCATCTTTTTTGGAAGTCTCGTCAGGTGGAAGAGCCCATTCTGGTGCGCAATCTAGATCATAGCAATAATCATAAAAAATCTCATCACCAGCTTTAATGTTTTCCTTGGCAAATATGCCAACTCGATGATCTCCTCCAACAAACATCACCTATGCAACCGATACAATAGTCCAATCATTTTGGCAATTCCATAATGGAGTTCAATGAGTGGAGATCAAAGGTAAGTTTTATATCTCTGCATAACAAGAGTATTTGGACTGACCTTTGCATAGCAGTTGGGCTTCGATGAATGGTTTGCAAATTTTAACTTGTCTCCCAGGCGAAAAGCATCAATAACCCACTATGAACAGACCAGATAATAGGTTGATGAGAGATGTGCATTAAAAGACCTTGAAATCATCGATTTCAAATCACAATATATTATACTAGCTTAATTGATGTATATTCCTTTTATCTCAAAAGGTATTTATACATTTCAAAGTCAACTATACAATCAATCAGATAATTAGTACCTTTATTCTAATTTGTTAATTTCTAACAAAATAAGAAAACATAAATAAGCTAAATAAGGAAAAATAATATCTATATATTGTACACGTTAACTAATAGCTACTAGGTTTTAAATCTTATGTCATTCACACAACCTTATGTAAATTACAAGAATGCTCAAGTCCATATGAAAAGTGCTAGAATAAGGCTTATGAGAAATGTAGTTGATATGAGACACTTGCCTGATCATTGAGGTTAAAAAGGAAGGAAGTGTTGATACGATCATATAGTTTCCCACGCTTTTCTGCTTCTTTAGGAGTGATTAGTTCACCCGTGTACTCTCCTAGGCATGCATTTTTGCTAATTGGGTTCTGAAATGCATCACTAATTAGTTAGGAGAACATGTTATCACGTTATCTAAAAACAAACAATTACAAACATCTTAACCTTTGCGAAGGCTCCCCATCCTATAACATCTGACTTTGCCAAAAGAATCTGACAGATATAAGGAAAACAATGTAAGATACTCATGAATTCATGATTTTATTCATGAATGAAATACAAGTAATTTAAAGAGCAAAAGAATTAGCGTGTGTTTGATTTCGATTTTCAAAAACTATTTTTAGTTTTCACAAGAATGCAACTAAAGAAGATTACTCAAACAACTAGTGGAGGGTGGTGCACGACATAGAGAAAGAGTGTGGAATTGAGTAAAATATTGAATAAGATGATAAGAAAACATCTCTAAGTTATTTCTATTGTTTGGTTTTTAAAATAATTGTTTTGAAATCAATTTTCAAAATTTAATGGATTTTGGATGAGAAATTGGTTGTTGAATAATGTGGAATTGTTTTAAAAAATAATTTTTAAAACAAAAAATTGAAAAAAAAGAAAAGAATCAAATAAGTCTTTACTAACCCTTTCTTTTTGTCCTAAAAGAAGATTCATGTTTCCACATTTACCATCTCCACGTTGAGGTGGCTTCCCCAATGAACCATCGCCGCAACTGTATAAAAATTGTGAAAAATGCTAATCGATTTAACTCACTTAAAGCTGAGATGGTTAATTCAACTATAATGCTTTTAGTTGATATTATTTAACAAATGAATATATTCTAAAACCAAGATATTTATCTAAACTAGCAATAGACAACATTATTAGAGAATTGAATTATTATGAACAAAAAACTTACCACTTTCTCGATGAGGTGAAGTAGAACATAAGAAATGTATTAAAAGAAAAAAAAAAACAGGCTACATAAAATCAAGTTTAGATGTACAAATATATAAATGATGACATTACCTAACCCAACAATTTCGACAGACATCTGGGTCACATTCACGGTTGGCTGCAAAGCATGGGCATAATCGACTTCTGCATTGACTTTTAGCACAATGACATCCTCTAAATCGATTACTGCAGAGCTTTGAACACCTGAAGATAGAAATAAGAAAAGTTAATTTATCACAATTTATGCTAACAATGCATTTTCATGCCTTACCAATCATGGATTTTTTTAATAGCTTTTCGACCTTATATGTCTCTCATAGCACTCCAAGAAAAATCACGTTTCTTTCCTTTTGAGTTAAAATCATTTGAAAAATCATATTTGACAATGTATCCAAATGACCCTCGTTGGACTTGAATCTTCAAGCTAGATACCCCATAAAGATTGTTAACAAATTAATTCAAATAGATGGCCATGAGAAATATAAAATATCCTACAACTACTATGCCTATTTTTTTAATAGAACAAGCTTAGAGGCACATAACTAAATGAAAATTCACATACCCACAATATTTTTCACAGCAAGTCCCATGAAGAAGACAAGGACATTCTTTTCCACACATTCCAGGACACCCACAAGGAGTATACTGCTTATTACACAGGTTTTGCCCATAAGCAATTTTTCTCCATCTAGGAGGGAGGCCAGCAGCCTTTCGAGAATAATTGAACTTCCTAGGTTTGCCCTTTTTTCGTTGCGACCGTGATCTTGATGGCATTTCTTGTTCCTAGAAAAATAACCCAGATTCAAAATCAAAAGTAGTTTAAAACTATCAAATGCAAAATTATATTCAAGTGCCAAAAACTTAATGTTCAAAAATTATGTTTTCCCTTTAATTGATTTAAAAAGTTCATTAAGATAAGTACAATATAGAAGTCCTTAGCTACCAAAAGTCCAACGTGCAGAGGTTATACACACGCACATAAACTTAGAAGAGCAACTCGATCCTCTTTACATGTTTGACCAAAAAACACCATTTCCTTATTGGGCAACACAAAATTTAAGATTTGAAAAGCCCCTAATCAATGATAATAAGAATTTAAATTTTATGAACCACTGAAGTTTATATTTATCCTACTATTTGATCAAGACATTTCATAATATATTATAGTTCCCTATTTAAATTTGTTTCTTCAATAAATTGCATCATAACTTATTTTATGCAATGTGTGGAAGGCTGAATTTTCCATCACTATCAAACCACTTTTTCCACCTCTCTAAAAAATGATCAAGACAATAGAAGAAAACATAAAGAAGATAAGGAAATAAATGGTTGTAATTCTCACTGTGCACTTTGCATTGGTATTTTCATTTTTGTCCATGATTGAACTTGGTATGGATCCATAGGTCATTAACTCTCCACCAGCAAACATGTATTTGGCTACTTCAAAGCAAGTCTTCAAGCCAGGAAGTAAGGTAATGGCTATAAGGCAACTGCAGAGCATGAATAGCATCATATAAGCAAAAACTTTAAAAAGTATTAGAATTGAGAAAGTTAGCTTACAAATGGATTTCAATTACAAGAATTTTAATAGTTGATTTATTACTACAACGATTGGGAGATAATAACCTAGGAATGCATTCAGAGCTTAATAGAAGACATTGATTGCTTATTACAAGGAAAAATACATTGATAAAGAGCTTAATTCTTGCACAAGTCATAAAGAATAATAGTTCACAAATGTACAAGCAAAAACACGATAAAAAGAAAACCATTACAAGATAGTTAATTGCTTTCATGAAAAAAAAAGAAAACATTGAATGTACTCGCAGATCATGTATAGACAAAGTAAAAATTTGAGATGCTGCATGTGCAAGATGCTGATTCCATGACTTGAACTTGTGACCTTTAGATTCCAAGGCGATAACTCTAACCATGGCCATCACTTTCGGGTACACACTATGAACTAAATTTGATGCCACCATTTCTCAACACAATACAAAATTTTTGGAAGAAAAATAGTAACAAACGAATTACTTAACATGGTCCAAGTATTTTTAAGTTTGAGAAACTCCATACCTATTTTTTCCAAACATTTCTACTCCCTTCAAATATAAATCTCGTTCTAAAGGTCTCCAATCCGAGTCACTTGTTATCTCATTTGCTTGCACTTCCCTTGAAATGGACATTTGGTTAAGTTCTATCTCGTTTGTAAGATCTTTTTGTCCATCCACAACTCCTTTGTCCCACTCACCATGGCCAGAGCTACCAGAATCTGTTAATTTCTTTGAAGTGTGTTCAACAAGACTTTTCAAAGATGCACGATACATTGTGTGGTTTTCTTCGTCATCAAGAGGCAATATTGAGTCCTCTTCCATTGGTGTAATTTTTTTATCCTGAAAAGGCCATTGAGTCGAGTTTTTTGACAAAATCCTAACATCGTTTAATTGCGAGAAAATGAAGTGGAGATTAAATTAAATTCACAACCTTGCACATTGTTTTCATCAAACATATAATAAACGTATATGAGGTGGAGCTCTTGAAAGTATATTCGTACATATAATTGTTTTACATGAGATGGAAAACATTTATTATTGAAGAATTTATGATAATACAAGTTAACAAATAACTTGTCATCAGGGACAGATCCAGAAATCTACTAAGGGAAATTTTTTTCACTTTATAATATTTAAATATGACTTATAATAAATAATTATTTAAAAAATAATGACTTCCACAAAATTATTTATTGTTTTTACACATAAAACTAAAATTATATTATAATGATAATAATAATTAAAAGTCCTCAAATTTTATAGTAATGATAATGCACACAAAAGGATTATTAATATATTCACTCATTTTTTAGTTGGAAAGCATTAGGAATCTACACCAAAACTTTTGGACCTAAAACCCAATCAATTCTTTTGTTTAGTAAATTTATTTTAAGAATATTATAATAATTTAATCTTTAGTTTTAAAAAAAATAAAAAATACTTAATTCTTTCTTTTTCCACTTATTTCTCTCATTTCTCATCTCATCTTCCTCTGCACAAAAACTGCAACACCACCCCAACCACCATGCCAATGCATCTTCTTTCCCAAAACCATAATAACTTCCTCTGCAATCCACGCACTCACATTACCCTTCTCTTCCTTCCCTCCCTGCGAAAATTAGGCCCATCTCCAGATTGCGTCCTCCACTTCACCATCGGCCCTACCTATTTGCCGAAGATCGTTCTTTGGTGAGCCTAATCGTCTGGCGTAGAATCCAACATGAGCATGATGGAGATGAACAACATCAACAAGGATTTCAAGTTCTTCATTGAAAATGGGTGATTGCTTACGACAACAAGTTTTGGAGGATACGGGAGTTATAAGGTTGGCTTGGTGGTGAAGAGGGAAGGGAGGGAGGGATAGGTCGTGGGTTCAAATTCCTGCTAACAAAAACTAACAAATTAACAACTAACATTTGGCCGATAAAAAAAAAAGTTTTTGAGGATACGGGCCGCACTGAAGAAGACTCTCATGAATGAGGGCAAGTAGCAACTCAAGTTGCAATATGATCCTTCAAGTTATGCGCTCAACTTTGATTATGGTGGTTTCCATCGTACAAATGGAAACCAAGAAATTCAAATGGTGCTGCACCAGTCTTGGAGCTCACGAACATTAACGCCACCACTTGGGTTTATGTGATTTTGGGTCAAAACCAAAGTTAATTGCTGCTTATTTTTCTCTTGTTTGTTATTAACTATTTAAGGTTCTTTTTCTAATGTTTATGGGTTCGTGGATGAGAAATGTATTGCAGCATCAAACATGATGATGCCGTGGGTATGTGAAAAAAAGTCGGTGAGATATGGAAAAGAGAGAGAACTAAGTTGATAGAGAAAGAGTTGAGTTTTTTTTTTAAATTAAAGATTAAATTACTATAATATCCTTAAAAAGTAAAAATACTAAACAAAAAATTGATTAAGTTCTTGTCCAAAAGTTTTGATGTAGTTACTAATGCACTACAACTGAAAAATTAATGTGAGTATATTAAGAATCCCCTCTCTCTCTCTCTCTATATATATATATATATGTTTATAATATAATAATAATTACAACTAATATTTATAATATATATATATATATATATATATATATATAATACTTAATATCTCAGACAAAGAAGAAGAATACCAGAAGGTAACATTGATCACTGCATGGTTTCCTATCACCTTCAGGTTCAGACCAAATTGGTTGGTTTTCACTCTGTGAAGTAAATCAATAAATTGACTTATTAGTGGAGTTAGGAACATAGATTAAGTTGAAAAGAACATAGAGAATTACTACTTACATGATATACTAAAGGTTGATCAATGCTATGCACAGGACAGTCGAAAATCTGCTCAAGGAAAAAGCATAGATAGACACAAAATATTTAATATCATATTAGACACCATGACAATGACAAGAATGCTAAAAGGATAATATTTTAATATGTACCAGACACCGACGACAGAAAAGTTTATCGAAAGTTTCTAAAGTAGTACTCAAGCTTTTCTCCAAACATATTCCAAGATGATTTACACATCCTTTACAATGACAATCTTTAGAATGTTGATCTAGACTCTCCATATTCTTTTCCTTGAGTTTTTCATACCTTTCCTGCATATTTTGGTGGAAAAAAATCTCCGAAACATAAAAATGGTTGTTCAAAATATCCATGGAGCAACTTATTTTTACAACAATTAATTATGAATAACAACCATCAAGCATATAATCATGTCCATAAGTTATTTTAGATTACCTGAATTTGTGAATTAATAGTCTTAACAGACTTTTTAACGATACTCAATACCTCTTCAGTAGACCCATATTCCTCAAGTGTCATCCTAATATTCAAGAGCCAAGATAGCAATTTTAGAATAAAGAAGCTTCAAACATTTGAATAAAGTAGAAAATGATGTCCACTAAGTTTAAATTTGGTATTAAATTTAAATATCTTGAGTGATGATTATAAAGGTCTCATTTCTTATTTCCTGGGTAAGGACAACCACTGGAGGTCCAGCAAGACTTCTATCTTACTCAACAAACAAATATGTAAATTAAGGATTTATATGGTTGATAGCAATGCAATCGGGATCTCTAGCTCTTGTTGTAATTTCATTTTTCTTTATAAACAAATAGAACTACTAAATGCAAAGATAACATCTTCATTTTAATTACCGCAAAATATGGTCTTCAGCCTCAGTGAATTCATGTTTAACATTCTCGAGATTTACTATCTCTTCCTCATTGTCACTGCATATCACCATTTCACCTCTATTTTTATCATGGTACATTTGGTATTTCCCAATAACAGATTGATCTTCGGCCATTCTTTCATTTCTGTTGAGCATGAAAAATCTTGAAAAATAAGCAAATATATAAACACAATATGCTTATGGATTTATCAATAATATTTGACATGGAAGTTTATATTTGAAAAGAAAATACAATTCAAAAAGCATGATGAAAATTGCTTTACATATCTAAGACATCTAATTGGACAACAATTTAGTTTTTGAAACTTGAAAGTTAGACACACCTGGCCACATATACCCAAGATGTATACTGTGGTAATTTTTCCAAACATGAAATCTTAATGTTTTTTGATGATGGTAAGTCCACATTGCTGATGTGATCCTTCTCTACAATATCTTTAAGGAAACCATTGAACTCATGGAAAGGGTTATCGATTCTTGAAGTAAGCATATTGACATTTTTTTCAATATGCAAAGACTCCCTTTCTGATATTATTGACTCGACCTTTGAAAGCAAAGGCTCAAGATTCTTCCAATGTGTTTGAACTTTTTCCTGTGAAAACACAATTGAGATTAACTTCAAGCTAACTAATAGTGTGTACAAAACAAACCCTTCTAAACCAGGGTCAAATTTAAAATGGGGCAGGTAGGGGCCCTGGCCCCCTCCCTCAAGCTTTATATATATATATATATATATATATATATATATATATATATATATATATATATATATGTTGTTAATACACATAACTGGTTATTTTGATTAACTTGGATGAAGATATTTTTTTGTATTGAATTAACAAGTCACCCAATTGTAAACTTAAGACCTATTTATTCTCTTTTTACTTTTTTGTTTTAAAAGTTGTTGTATGAAACATTAATATGCTCAAGAGACAAATACCTTTAAATATGCTCGTAAATGAATTTTAAAAAATAAAAAATTATTTTTTAAAACATTAAAGAAACAAGGCCTTACTTTAATTGATTCCTTTCTCTCGGCAAGGATTTGATCTGTCAATTGTTTAATCTTGGCCTTCAGGGTTCTTCCAACAACATCTTTTGCTGCCTCTCCATGTTGTTTCTGTCAATATTATAGCATGCAATAAAAGCTTACACATATTACTCCAAAAATCCAAATACCCAAAACTCCACAGATTTTTACATTAAAATAAAAAAAATGCCTTTGCGATATCATGTTTGGTTGCGCCGAAAAAAAAGAAGAAAAAACTGGTAATGAATGCGAAGTTCAATCCTTATGCGTTGAAGCAAAGGAATGACAAAAGGAATTATCACCAATCAAACACAGAGCAAAATTCCTACACTTAAATGTCATTTGTACTATTTGTGTACCCAGAGATAGATGAACAAAGTTGTTTAGTTTCAATCTTCAATATCCAATTAAATACAAGAAAATATACAATCATGAGTTTAATTTTGAACTATCATTGCGATACGATCCCAAAGAAATGAAACAAGAAAAATAGAAGAAAAAAATAACACAAAACAAAATAAAACATCTAAACGAAAGGAAATGAAGAAAGCGAGAGAACAAAGGAGTAAGGAAATAGACACATACTCGATGTTTGGAGGCAGAGTTAGTAGTTTTGTTCACCATGGATGCGTGCAAAAATTAATCAAAGGAGAAGGAGATGAAGGGAATGAATGGAAGAAGTGACGAGGAGAGTGAATTGAACTAAGAAAACAAGAGAAATGCTATTCAAAATTGAGTTGTCATATCACCAACATTGCGTAATATCTGGTGCCGTTTCATGCGCCATTTATCTTTTTTCCTTTATACGCACAACGTGGGGACCACCACTCCCAACTCTAACGTTTTTCTTCTCATAATAATATTTGAAAATAGTTTTTATGTACAATGAATATAAGAATTTTATATTACCAGTCAAACATAAATTATTGCTAAAATAATTTTTAAGATAATTATTATAAAAGTCAACCAATTTATTATTTTTAGATTTGAAATGTGTCTTTTTCAAACGTAACTGTAACGCTTTTTAATTGACACTTTAATAGGAATTTATTAAATAAAAATTAATAAATTTAAAATATTAATATATAAAGGTATTTATTATTTCCCTCATTAAATAATTTATTTGAAAGAAATTTTCTCACAATTGAATAAGTATTAAAAGAAAGAAAATTAAATTTATTTTGTGTTTGGCATTTGCCATTTTTAGGTCACCATGACATTGGTACAAAGTATCTGCCAATTTTGTTGATGACTAATCTTCACAAAGGAATCTATCTAACCACCTTTAGTAGGGTCTTCCCTCCTAACCACTTTTTTCTATTTACAAGACTTGAACCCAAGACCTTACTTCAGGTATCCGAGCTAGTGCCACTTAGAGAAATGACATGTTGGTTTAGCATCTACCATTTGAATTACCCTCTAAAGAGAAACAAAATTTAATGCTCGCATCCTATTTTTTATTTAATGTATATGTATATTAAATAAATGTGGATTTAATTTCTATGCATTGTCAATATAATTTTTTTTTACATTATCTACTAATAAGAAATTATGATAGATAAACTTTAAGATAGTTATTATAAAAGTCAACAAACTTATTATATAAGACAATTTATAAAAAAAAAGACAATAAATGTAAAGTAAAAATAGTCACATATTATACTAATTAAATAAAAAATGTGCCACAAAATTACTTTTTAAGTTTAGCTTACTATTTTTCTCTCAAACGACAAATAAATTTTAATAATATTATATTTTAATTTTGTATTTATTATATTTTTCAATATTACATGAAAAAATTGTAAATTAAAAATTTCAATTATTCCCATTGTTTTATTTCCATTTTCAATTAAAATTTTAAATTATGTAATAAATACTTTTCATATAATAATATATATACTTTTTACTTGTATTAAATTCAATAAATATAGTATGTGCAATGAATATATTTATTGAATTTAATACAAGTAAAAAGTATTTATTATATATTTTGTGCAATGAATATATTAAATTACGTAATAAATACTTTTCATTTAATAATATATTATACTTATTACATGTATTAATTTTAATAAATATATTATTTATCATAAATATAGTATTTAATAATGTTATTAAATTTAATTATATTATGTGCAATGAATATATTAAATTATGTAGTAAAAACTTTTCATTTAATAATATATTATACTTATCACATGTATTAAATTTAATAAATATATTATATTTCATAAATATAATTTTATAATATTATTAAATTTAATTATTTATTATGTGTAATGAATATAATAATTAATATTATATATAGTAAAAACTGTTTCTTATATATTTATATAAATACTACATTAATGACATTCACTATTATATTAATATAATATTCATATTCAAGTCTATTTTGTGTTCAAGTCTTTTGCGTGTGATTTTTTTTTTGAGAGAATCTTTTGCGTGTGATATTCAATATTATGTATGTGTATGACATTAAATTTTTATTCAAGCCTATTTTGTGTTCTTTTGTGGGTGACATTAAATATTATATTAATAAATGTAAAAAAAAAAGTACTATATTAATACTTGTATTTAAGTTTGTTTGAGTAGTATGTATAATATCATAGGTTCTAACTTTAGTATACACTATTTTTTTTAATATTGCTATTAAAGTTTATTTTGTATGTGTGGGTGAATTGTTATATATTAATATTTGTATTCAAGTTTATTTTATGTTATATTGATAATTGTATTAAAGACTATTTTGTGTGTAAAAAATATTTTTAAAATAATAATTAAAATAAATATATTTAATGAATATATATATATATATATATATATATATATATATATATATATATATATATATATATATTTGTTTTTTAACTGAAGTATTTTAATAAGATATAACTTTCATATTTTTAAAAGACACCCAAGGCGTGTGTTGCTAAATTAGTCATTTTAAAAAATGAGTGAAAACTAACAAATATATGTAGGATTTACTAATTTTTATCCACTTGTTTATAATAATTTATTAAATCTAATAATTCTATTTTATTTAATAAATATAATATTTACTAATATGATATATATTAATTAAATATTATATTTAATAAATGTAATAATTAATATTCTATAAAACAATTTCTATTTGAAAATATATTTTATACAATATTTTTAAAAAATATTAAAAATAATAAATATTTTAATTTATATATAGAAATATATGTTTCGGTGTTGAATTTTTTAATGTTTACTTTTTATGTAAAAATATATTTTTAATATATATGTATATAATTATATATATGAAAAGTCTTTTATTAATTAAATTTCATAAATATTTTATAGTCAACAAATTAAATATTTAATGATATCATTATAGTTAATTATATTTTATGTTTAAAAATATAAAAATGACCACAACATAAAAAATTGTTTATGTATATATTTATATGAATACTAAATTAATTACATTCAATATTATATTGATTTAAGTCCACACACATCAACATTAATATTTTATTTTCTGTTTGTATAGGTAAACTTTAGTTGATAATACTTTTTAGAAATACTATAAAGCATAACTAACACCCATGCACATACACACACGTGCAAAAAATAAGCTTTAACTTCTTATATTATAATGAATTTTGCTATGTGGATCAAATTAGTTAGAATACTACTGCCCAACATGTGGATCAAATTGACACGAAATTGTTTCAGTTTATCCAGTGAATGGTCTGAAGTTCAAGTCCTCAGTATGCAACTTTATTAAATACTCAAATGAAAAACTTTACTGCCTACAATAATACTACCCAACTTAAAGAAAATTGCCTCCAATAAAAAATGTACGTGACCTAGAAAAAAAAAAGATTTGAACAATTGAGGAAACAAACATTTATGTATGAAAAAGATGAGTGACCCAATCAACAGTGCCATAACAAAATCTTTAATCTATTAGATGTCTCCCGTGTCATGTGAAAAACACAACCATGACTTCCATATTCAAAGAAATCTACCGTTTTTAATAGCAAGTCCAATGTGAATGCAACATAAAACGAGTTAATGTGTGTTTGGTTACCAATTACATTTATGTAAATGGCCGTTGAACATAAAAGCCATAAATTCTTCCTTCTCAGTTTGCAGTGTGACTAAGTTATCGATGAATGATTCTAGTTCTAGCAATAACCACACCAAAGTTCACACATCAGAAACAAATCAAATGACATAATGCATGCATATATATACAATATAGTACTATTACTTAAAAGAGACGAACTAATTTTTTCCGTGCTAGGTATCATTTAGATTCATTGTTCTTCAGTGCTCCGGATAACCTGGCATTATCTTAGGTGACTGTACTAATCGAACATTTGAAGGCCCAGATGAAGGGGGAGCTGAAAACTGCCTCATAACAGAACTTGCACTCGAAGCAGGAGGACTGCAAAGTTGGCTGGATTTTAGAGAACTACCGTTGGCAGCACCATTTGTATCCTCTGCCATGTGTTCAGGCTGTTGGTGGTTTCGCTGCAATACATCAATATCCATTCCTTGTAAAACATTCTGATGATTGTGTGTCCCACTGGGAAGCTGGGATTGCCAAAAAGTTGACTGTTGATTCAGCGTGGAGTGGCTTGCATGAGTATTGCTTTTACCTTCAGCCTCATCCTTCCCTCTGGACTGATGAACCATGCCTGAGACCTCATTAGGTTTGCTAGGTTTAATATCTGGCAACTTTTCTGAGTCCAAAGAAGAAATAACCTCTACAGCATCAACCTTAGCTGTGGAAGAACGACCAGAAGCAATTATTGTCGTGGGAAATGCCCTCTCTGGAGGAACAGCTGGGGTGTAATTAGAGGGAAGCAAATCATCCCAATTCTCCAATAGTTCCTTGTACACTTTACGGAGAGTGACCTCAGTAAGACCAGTTACCTTACAAATTTCTGCCTGGGTTTTGCGTTTGTCTTCAAGTTGGCAAGCCAAATATATAGCAGCAGCTGAGATGCTGATTGGATTCCTGCGAGTGCAGAAGCATTTGTTGATCACAACCTCTCCTATGTGCGTAGCCAGTTCCTAAAAAACAATGTAGGACTCATTCTCAGAATTTTGTAACATATGGAACAGAATAAAATAAAGCACCAAAGTTGACATCAAAGTATAACCAAATGTCCACCAATGTAATGACTAATGAGTACACATCACCAATACCAAAATTATATCCTGTCCAATGGACATAAAGGCCTTCTACATTCTGTCCATAACACAAAAACTGTGGGTTTACGAAGAAAAATAGCAACAAAAAAAAAAAAAAAAACTAGAACCTTAGCAAATGTAAGAGCTGATATATGATGTGAGAGTTGTCTCAGTTATCCCAAATCTATCACTAAACATATCATGGCATAATTCAACGGCTTTGTTTGTAGGCCTATTGAAACCATTTCAAGATTTTCAAGACAAAATGAGGTTGAAGTTGTCAAATTTCAAAGTACCTGAGCAGATTTATTGAGCTGAAGAAGCGTGCAAAATCTTGGCATATGAACTGAAATGGAATTGCTGTTAATAGGTTGACTTAGCTGCAAAGCTTCTCCCAGTATCTTGATGTATTTCCCAATTTCCTTTTGCGGCACATGGGCTGCAATTGAAATTTCCTGTCATGTCACACAAGTATCAAATTATCAATATTAGAGACCTTTGGCTTATTTGATCCCTTTCTCCCTTCGTTGTTTTAAAAACTGTTTTCACGTTACTTAAAAATCAATTTCTCATCCAAAATCTATTAAATTTTAAAAATTGTTTTCAAAACAAGGGTATTTTAAAAACCAAAAAACAGAAACAGCTGGATAATATTTTTCTCATCATCTTTTTCTGTTTTCTTCATGTGTTCTGTTCAAATACTTAGGGGACAAACTTTTAAAAAACAGAAATGTTTTCAGAAGATAAATGTGCATAGGGAACAAACAAATTATATATATATATAAAAATAAAAAAAACTGTTTTCGGAAACAGTTAACAATCAAGGCCTAAGTTTCAGGTTTTCAGCTCTCCAATATAGCCAGCACTATGTTAAAACAAACTCAAATGCTGCTTGTTTGAGAGCAAATTTTCCTCACAAATCCCTAACACTGACCGTTGATTTTCACTCAAGAAATTAGAAGACAACAATTGAAATCATTGTACCAATAATTGCAACAGAAACGTTATGACTGACCTGAAGGGTTCTGGGCTCTTGAGCCTCTCTAATGGCCTGAACGAGAGCGGCAGTGGCAAGCGCCTCGACACTGCGGTTTCTCAAACACGTAGCGGAGCAACAATCCCTGAATAACTGAAAAGCGTGGTCGGAGATATCGCAGTCCAACCCTAGAATTGACGCCACATCGATAATCTGCATGTACGCCCTCAGGTTATCAACCACCACCGTCGACGATGAAGTAGAAGAAGAGGAAGAGGAGGATGATGAGGACGATTCGAGAGTGCGTTCGAGCTCGGCGAGGTGGCCGGAGAAGGAGAGGGAGGACTGGAGGTAGAGTGGGCTGGGCTCGAGGGCCCAGGTGGAGAAGGCGGTGATGAAGCCCGTGGGCTCGAAAGGGTCCTCCTCGTCGTTATTTTGATTGAGCGTGGGGAGAGGGTTTGGGAGAGGAAGATCCGATGTGACCAGACACAGAGGGTTGTCCTGGGCGCGCACGTGGAACACGTGGTGGTGATTCGACTGTCGCTCTTCCACCACGCGCCCGCAAGACGTGCACTCCGTTATGGAACGCCCGCTGCTCGTGGTGGCGCAACGCCCCTGCGCCGCCGAGCAATACGGGCACTTCATTTTCCCTATTGCGCCGACTCTCTTCGCACCTTACTTATCTCTAATTCTCTACCCCAGTCAATGCACCAAATGAATGGAATGGGCCTCATCACTTGCATACTTTGAATTAAATTCATTTTGCTTTTGAAATACTCCATGAGACATCGTGTATCCCAGTTTAATTGTATGATTGACTTTTGGTAAAAATAAAATAAAAAAATTGCGTGTAAAGTAAAATAGTACTACATAATCCAAACTTGTGCTTGAATTTAAGTTTGAATCAAATTCCAATAAAGTAACATGCATACAGATATTCCATGTTACATGTTGCAAGTTGTAACACAATTCAACTGATCCTGCCTAGTTCGATAGATTTTTTGTCCTCTCTTTCAACGTGGAATCATCTTTTTACTCGTTAATTAATAGAATCTTTTAATATTGTATAACTCAAGAAAAAGGAGGGGGAGCAGTTTTTTATGCTGGCTATGCTTACTTGCTGTAGCCAAAAAAACATGGGAGATTTATAATTTAGATGTTGCGGAATAAACCTAAACAAAACATGCTCACTTGAATTTGTCTGTTCAAAAGGTCGCGTTTCAATTTACTACTCCTCACTTCGTGAAGACTATGAATTTGACTGCAAAATTTGAAAAAACCACAGCCTATTAAAATACATCATTATCCCTGTGATGGAAACATGAAAATCCGAGTATGACTTCGTGCATCACTATCTCTTCGCAATCTTCTTGTAGCACACGAGCATTTTTCAAGTACACGTCAGACGCTTGAATGCTCCACACACTAACCTTTAAGCACGCCTTGAGGTTGTTGCTTCTTTTCCTTTCTCGGCTTGCTTAAGGCTCTTGCTAAATTCTCGGGCACTCTGAAATGGTACACAATATAGACATCAGGCCAGAATATATGCACTAATATGATATGATCACATTTGAATTTGAGACTGAGCTAAGGTTTCACATATTTGACCAATAAGATCACTGCAAATCATAAATTCATACTTGATTTAACTGTGACATCTGTACAAGCAAGCTCTAATCTAACTCATTTTCCCCAAACAAGTAATTTAAACTATACAAACCCTTAACAACCATGGCCAAATAACTGAGGTAAGTATCAAGTAATTCACATCAAGATACCAGCATAATTATGAAAGTCACATCTCACATGATGATCATATAACCTAAATTAACTACCAATGGCAGAAAATTGAAAGAAAAATAAAAGCAGAAGGAAGGCCAATGAAGTAAATCACAACACAAGAAAGTCAATATCAAAACCAGCAATATCCTTTTTATTTTTTTGAAAGTACTCTAGTCTATCTGCCTAATCACACACTATCGTCATCTTAATTGAATCTCCCAATTCAACAATCTAATTGACAGCTAGTTTTACTTCTTCAATTATATATAAATATAATGGCAGAGACAAGGCTAACAAATCCATCAGTTATCCACTTTAGGAGAAAAGGGGAAAGCTCTCAAATAAAGAATGTCGCAACATTAATTTTCATCCATCAGTTTATCAATGAACATTTGTCATTGCACAAGAATTTTCTTCCAAGAAAAATAAAATTGAGAAATTTTCTTTACATTTCATACTTAATAAAATAAAAATTATGTAAATACTCTATTATTTTTATTTGATGTGGATTGTGGGATTGACATGGACCAATTGGTGATTTACAAGACAAGTATATTAGTCATCACATGTATAATGGAAACTGCTCAAACGAATGCCAGAGGGATCTATAATAACATTTTTTTATAAAATATAGCCCCCTTCAAATTTGACAATTTTGCTCATGGTTTTTCAATTGGTGCAAATTGGGTCCCTCTACATTAACATGGAGTTGTGCCACACCGTCTCAATGACAGTGAAGATAATGGCAAGAAAAAACAGAGATGCACCAGCCATTTTGCTGACATGGCACTAAGCCACTAACTATGGTAATGCAGAGATCACAAAACATATAGATGGACTACTTTGCAATGGCTCCAAAACAAGGAGGCAATATACTTGAAACTAGAACCAGGAGACCAAAATTGAACTTTGTCAAACAAGAGGAACCAAAAATGTAATAAAACCAAAAAGGTAAAAAAACCCATAGAGCTTATGTTGCAAATAGCTTCAACAATGCCACCAAAACATCCAATTCAATAAAGACTCCTCAGAAGAACTCATCCCAGTTCATCATGAAGGGCTATTCAACAAATTTTACAGGTGTAAGGCAATTATACTCCCATAAAATCTTAAAGGAGATGCAGAAAAATACTATTGCCATTTTCGTGAAGAAACAAGAAGTAATTATCTCACAGTATTTTTGTAATTCAATAAAGACTCCTGTCACTCCTCAAAAGGACTCATCCGATCCCAATTCATCATGAAGGATTCAAGAAATTCATTGGTATCTATTCTCCTATAAAATCTTTGAAGTGATGCAGATGAGTAATATTGCAGTTTTTATGAAGAAACAAGAAGTAATTAGCTCAGCTATTTAAAAATACACACATGCAGCTAATTTAACGTATTTTCAGTTTTCACTACTTGAACAGGACATGCAAAGGTCACAAAAATCTTTTGAAAAGAAGGAAATAGAAAAGGGGAGAAGAAGGAGTATTGTTACTTTGCTAAATGATGGTCTAACCAGACTGCTTAAAGATAAAGATGTAAATAAATTATTGCACTAACATCATATTAACCAATGAAATAAGTAGTGAATTCTAAATCCAAGCAAGCAAGATCTCTTTCACCACAACGGTATAAACAACACTGATTAAGAAAGTTGTCAATGTCATGTAGCCTAAACCTTCTTCAAACTGAATACCATATTATGCAAACCATAGTTCTATTTTCTGCAAAATATTTTTATACCAAAACACGAACTGGTAACTGACCAATCACCATACATGAGTGGTAGAAGGTAAAAGACAGTCCCTAATAGGTGGATTCACGACTTTCATTTCAAACTGTTCATCACCTTATGCAAAATAAACTGTGTACAAAATTACAAGAGATTTCCTACCCAGCAAATGCTTAACATAATCATCAATCAATTTCTGAATAAAGTAAACTATCCTCACAACAATCCCATTTGCAACAAAGCTAATGAAAACAAACAGGTCATTGAGTTTGATCAGCACCATAAACTTTGAAGCCCTGTTTAGGTAAACTCGTAGGAGAAGAAAATAAAGAGTAAAATGAATCAAACTTCTATTGTGAGTTAAATTAAGTTATAGACCTTAACTTCCATAAAAGTTAGAGTAGATAAATTGATTTAAACGTATGGGAGAAGTTTAATTTATTTTACCTTTTTTATTTTCTTCAGCTATAAGAAAAGTTTATGAAACAGCACCTTAAATGAAATGATATTCGAAATTTGGAATGAAAGAAAGTTAAAAGGCGTGGTTAGTTAGGAGAAGAACTGACGGTAGATTGAAGAGGAGGTGGATCAAAATGAATGGAGCGAACAGACATCTTGGCGATCTCGGTGATGGCATCGTCTCTGACCTCAACGACATCACTCGTCAAATCCTCATAGGCAGCCTCGAAGGCCTCTTGCCAGAACCTCGGCAACCTCACCCTGCGACTGTTGGTGTAAACATCCCACATGTGCCTCACCACCTTCTCCCTCTCCTCCATTTCCTGCGCAAAACAAAACGACATCCATCAAATCAAAACGACATTGCACGCACTGCACAGCCAAATTCACTCACGAGAACATCGAGATCGTCGTGGATGGGAGCGTCCATGTCGTTGGAAAGGGAATTGAGAGTGCCGGACCAGCGGAGAGAGACGGTGCCGGTGAACATCGACCAGAACGCCAGAAGCAAGATGGCCGCTAGTGCCCAGAATTTGTACCTCCCTTTCCCAAACAGACCCGAATCCGAGTTTTCCTTTTTGGTACCCGCGGTCGTGGTCGGAAGCCCGTCCTCGTCCTTCATTTCGAGCTCGATCTAATTGACACGTCAATTCAATTAGGGTAATGTGATGATGGTTTCACTGCGGCTTCAGCAGCTTCATCGATTGAGGAGAGGAAAGTAGTAGTAATTGAGTCCGATCTGATAACAATGCGAATCGGTGTTGTGTTGTGTTGTGTTTTGTTTGAGATGGGAGGGAGGGAGCGACCGTGTTACTGAGATACACTGCGATGCGATGCCATGCGGTTGCGGTGCAATAATAATAAGAAAATGACGGATTTGGTGTTTCCGTCTACGGAAGGGACAATGGTACATCGCGTGGGCCACCACTTTTTAATACTTTTGATTTGGTTGACTTTGGTCGCATGTGATGTGGGACAATGCTCACCGTCGATTTGACGCAATTATATGCCGCGTTTTCATGCGGATACTTCTTTCTCCTGGAGGCAACCGACACTGGACGGCACCGTTTTAAATCATTTTTTAGGGATTTGGTTGATTGAGATATACTACCTTAGTATTATTTTTTATTTCCTTATCTTCTTAAATTCTGTTTGCATTTGTATTGATAAAAAAATATAATAAAGTGAAATAAAATAATATTATATATCATATCTGTTTCGGTAGCCAAAGTTCCACATTGCTCATGAGTCGAAGCTAAGAGTAGTTTATAAACATCCTCCTCTCTCAAACCGACCGAGGTGCCTTTTATAAAAACAAAATCATGTCGGTCCACCGAACACCTAAGAGGACAATATCTCGGATATTGATCCTAGTGATGCCTGTGGACTTAAGGTCGGAACATTGGCGTTAGAAGTAGGGCCTAAGCCACACTTACCCCTTAGCATCGATTGGAGGGCTTATTCCGATAGCCACAAAGTCCTACATTACCCTCCTCCCCCAAACCCATCGAGGCATCTTTTATAAGGATAAAACTGTGACGGTTCACTGAATACCTAAGCAGACAATACCTCAAATGATAATCCTAGCAATACCTGCGGACTTGAGGTTGAAACAATATCTGAATTGTTTTTAATATGCTTTAAGCGGACATATCAAATGATAACCCTAGTATTATGATACCTTAGATTTTAAAGCTAACAATACTCATATGATGACAATATTAATTATAATTAAAATGACACAATAAAAAGAATTTATACTATAAGTTCATACATCATTTACTCTACTACATATTAGATATCCAACCATATCTTTTTCATATGCTTTAGTTAATTAATTAAAATGTTAATGTTTCATTTATAAAAATTATGTCAGGTCATTTAATTTCAAGCATTTTATTTAGTATAGAGTTATAAAATGTATATTCTATCTTATCTTTTTACATTTTCCCCTTACCTCTTTACAAAAAAATATTAAAAACTCAACTTAACAGGATATATATTGAAAAAATTATTTTTATATGAAATAAGAGAAATAGATCTTAATTAGTATATAATTATATATAAATGATTAAAATTTAAGGTTCCTTAATTACTTAAAAAAATGCAAATTTTTAAAAATTCACAGAACTTATATGCATTAATCTTGACATTTATGATAAAATTTACTAACTATTTATATTTTTTTCCTCTTATTCTCACATAAAAATAATATTTCTCTAACACATTTTAAGAAACGCCATTCAAATTAGGGTAAAATATGCTTTTTGTCCATGTACTTTCAGAAAAACTTGGTTTTAGTCCCTGTACTTTCGAATCAATCATTTTAGTCCCTACACTTTTAGAAAAACTTAGTTTTAGTCCCTCTCCTCTAATGGTATTAATACTGTTAACGGAAATACAGTTTTCGGTAGCTATAAACTGTCACAAAATACACATTCCTCATGTATTTAAACTCAACATCATTGGCGGCTAAAAACAGCCACAGATTATTAAAAAAAATATACTCAAACTCAACGAGAAATCCGTCTCTTCCATTACCGACGATACATTATGTGTCTATTTTTTTAATAATCTATGACTGTTTTTAGCCGCCAATGATGTTGAGTTTAAATACATGAAGAATGTGTATTTTGTTGCAGTTTATAGCCACTGAAAATTGTATTTCCGTTAACAATATTAACACCATTAGAGGAGAGAGACTAAAACCAAGTTGTTCTGAAAGTATAAAGATTAAAATGGTTGATTCAAAAGTACAGGGACTAAAACCAAGTTTTTCTGAAAGTACAGGGACCAAAAACATATTTTACTCTTCAAATTATTATCATCATTATAGACACAGACTAACACAATATAGGAAATGCCATTAAAATTAGGCTAAATGTCACTTTTGATAATTTATGTTTTAGTGTTTTTCATTTTGGTCCTTTAATTTTAAAAGTCTCATTTTGGTCCTTTATGTTTCCGAAAGGTTTCATTTTGGTCCTTCTGTCAGTTTCCCGTTAACGCCGTTAATGTTTTAAAATTTATAATAATTAATTTAATATAGTAGCGGCTAAAAACCGCCACTATATGTAAATTAATTATTATAATAAATTATAAAATAATTATGGCAGGTTTTAACCACCACTTTAATAGTTTTAATTTATAAAAATCACTATTCTAATTTCAGTGAAGAACAAAATGCCACCCAACCTTCTCATTCAAACTTTGTTGCCAAATATCAAGAGACCAAATATGTTTCAAAATGAATCACAACACCAGAAGTAATGTATACACCTCCACCACATATGATTAAATTAAGCAACTTGCAACTTCTTTTATTGTTCCCTAGTTCTGTTTTCACATGTCGCTGTAGCACCACTAACCCAGACTTTATCTCCACCACTTTAGCTGCCCTCAAACTATTTGACACATTGCCAAACCCGCAAATTTTTAATTCCCCACTTTTGAATTCAGAACACCCATCCACTGCACACGATTCCAAAACACATTCTACATTCCAAAGCACAGCTCTGTTAAGACTGTTATATTTCACGACACCCATCCATGGCACACGATTCCAAAAATGAAAACTGCGATTCCCCTTAAAACCTCTGCTCCATGTAAAGCATAATGTTCCTTTCAACATGGTATTCATAATCCATGTAAAGCATAATGTTCCTTTCAACATTGTATGCAAGGCTATCTAAGTGTGAGTTTTGGCTTGAAGAAGTGAAGTTTTTGGGTCATGTGATCTCAGCTAATGGGATTGCAGTAAATCCATATAAAGTAGAAGTGGTTTTGCAAAGGGAACGTCCTAAGACGGTCACAGAGATTAGAAGTTTTGTTGGGTTAGCTGGATACTATCAGAGATTCATAAAAGGATTCTCTAAGATAGTAGCACCATTGACTCAACTTACTCGCAAGGACCAACCATTTGCATGGACTGAAGCTTGTGAACAGAGTTTTTTAGAATTGAAGCAAAGGTTGACTTCTTCTCCTGTCCTTGTAATACCTGATACTAGTGAACCTTTTGAGGTTTACTGTGATGCGTCTCATCAAGGATTGGGTTGTGTGTTGATGCAAGGAAGAAAAGTTGTGGCTTATGCCTCAAGACAGTTGAAGACTCATGAGAGAAACTATCCCACTCATGATTTGGAGTTAGCAGCAGTGGTGGTTGCCTTGAAAATATGGAGACATTATCTTTATGGAGCCAAATTCGATGTATTTAGTGATCACAAGAGTTTAAAATACTTGTTTGATCAGAAGGAGCTCAATATGAGACAAAGGCGATGGATGGAGTTTTTGAAGGATTATGATTTTCAACTGATGTACCATCCGGGTAAAGCTAACGTGGTAGCTGATGCCCTTAGCAGAAGGACTGTCCAAATGTCCACTTTGATGGTGAAAGAGTTAGAATTGGTGGAGAAGTTTAGAGATTTGAACTTGTATGTCGAAGTGGCCTATGATCACATTAGTTGCGGTATGTTAACCTTGACTAATGATTTTCTGGGAATGATTAAGGAGAAACAGTTATTGGATCATAGCTTGAGTAGAATAATAGAGTTGTTGGGTACGGATAAAGCAATAGACTTCAGTTCGGGTGATGATGGTAATTTGAGATTCAAAGGTAGAATTTGTGTACCACAAGACATTGAGTTAAAAAGACTCATATTGGACGAAGGTCATAAAAGTAAACTTAGTCTATATCCCGGTATGACTAAGATGTATCAAGACTTGAAGAAGATGTTTTGGTGGTCCGGTATGAAGAAAGATGTGGTACAATATGTAGCAGTATGTTTAACTTGTCAGAAAGCGAAAGTAGAACATCAGAGGCCCAGTGGTCTATTGCAAACCATGGAAATCCCAGAGTGGAAATGGAATAGTATCACCATGGATTTTGTAACCAGTTTGCCTAGGACCACAAGAGGTTGTGATGCAATATGGGTGATAGTTGACAGGTTGACTAAGTGTACTCATTTCCTACCTGTTAACATAAAGTATTCTTTGGAGAAGCTCACTCAACTGTATATCAAAGAGATAGCAAGACTGCATGGAGTACCATCCAGTATCATCTTTGACAGAGACCCGAGATTTACTTCAAGGTTTTGGCAAAGTTTGCATGAAGCCTTATGAACTAAGTTGAGACTTAGTTCTGCTTATCACCCACAGACTGATGGACAATCTGAGAGGACAATCCAGTCATTAGAAGATTTGCTGCGGGCATGTGTTTTGGATCATCTTGGAAGTTGGGATGAAGTTTTGCCTTTGGTGGAATTCACCTACAACAATAGTTTTCATGCTAGTATTGGTATGACACCATTTGAAGCTTTGTATGGTAGAAGGTGTAGAACACCTCTTTGTTGGTACCAAGATGGAGTGAATATGGTAGTAGGGCCAGAGATGTTACAACAGACTATAGAAAAGATTAAGTTGATTCAAGAAAGGATGAAGGCCTCACAAAGTAGACAGAAATCTTATGCGGACAAACGTAGGAGACCACTTGAGTTTGAAGCGGGCGATCATGTTTTTGTAAAGGTTACACCAACTACTAGTGTAGGACGGAAAATCAAGTCGAAGAAGCTTACACCTAAGTTCATTGGACCCTATCAAATCCTTAGACGCATAGGTCCAATGGCTTATGAAATAGCTTTACCACCTATTCTAGCCAATTTGCACAATGTATTACATGTGTCTCAATTGAGGAAATATGTTTCTGATCCTACTCATATCATTGAGCCGGATGTGATACAAGTACGAGAGGACTGGATGCTTGAGACTCGTCCAGTCAGGATTGAGGACCAAGAGACTAAGCAGCTTAGGGACAAAGCTATTAGTTTGGTTAAAGTTATATGGAATGATACTATGGGTGATGCTACATGGGAACTTGAAGATAAAATGCGTGAACAATATCCTTACCTCTTCCCAGGTAAGCGAATTTTCGAGGACGAAAATTTTCTTGTTGGGGAGAATTGTAATGTTGTGGTTTTCCTAATTATATGATTAAGTGTTTGATTAATAATGCAAGAGAAAATTAAATTTAAAACTATAATATGTATAAAAGAATTAATAAATAGATTGTTTTATTGTGTGCTATAATGTTGTTGATAATATTTCATGTAAGATTGGGCTTAGAAGGTAAGGTTGTTGTTGGGAATTTTACGTAAATTTTGTAAGTTGTAGAAAAGAAAAAAATAAGAAAAGGGGTTGCTTTTAGAGGAAACATGGGTGTTACTAGCAAAATTTCATGCAAATATCTTTATTTGAACGTGTCAAGCTTCCTATTTCTTTCATTTCCTTCGTTCTTATCTTTCTTCCTTTCTAAGTTCTCTTTTCCGTGAATGGAAGTTTGATTCCTGCCTCAACTTGAAGTTTGATTTCTTCTTCCCTAGAGATTTCTTAGTTGATTTTAAGTCGGTAAGTCCAGTTCCTTCCTATTCTTGATTTCTAAGTATCTTTCTCATCTCCTCACAAGAACATGAGAAATAGGTCTTGGTTAGATTTTAAGAGATGAGAGAAATCTTGATTTTGAGTTTACTTTGATGTTGATTTAGGTGTCTCCTAGTTGATTCTGTAACAAAACTTGAGGACAGATCACTCGAGAACCTCAAAGTTATCCTCTCTAGCTTTTTCTCCACTGTTTGAGTCAAGAAGTTTAGGTAAGGGAAGCTTTAAACTTGTTTGAATGATTTGGTGGTGTTTGGTATTTGAGTTCTGCTCTTTTGGATGTCCTTTGAGATTTATTTTTATGACACAAGGAGTTTTTCTCTCTTTTGTGTTTTTGATGATTTGGTTGAATTTGTGACTTAAGTTGAAGTTAATATAATATCATGATGTGTTGTTTTGATTTGAAATGGTTTTGTAAGTGTTGTGAATTGTCCCTAAACCTTTGAGGCATGTTTTTGGGTGCTTGGGATCCTTTGGGAGGCCCTGGATTCTGCAGAAAATCTTGTTACGATGTTCTGTTAGTTGTAAATTTTGTGAGAGTCCGATTCTGCAGACCCAGCGTCCAGTGACCTACCCAACGTCCAATGACCCTCTCAGCTGACCATCGTCCAATGATCCTCTCAGCCGACCAGCGTCCAATGACCCATTAAGCTGACCAGCGTCCAGTGACCTACCCAGCGTCCAGTGATCAGCGTTCAGTCAACTCTGGTCAACTCTGGTGCTTTTGTTCAGCTTTGAGTCCAGGACCCAGTTTTGTTATGAATGTGATATATATTCATTTTCTTATATAAATAATTATTTTAAATGTGCGATTGACATTCTTTGAGATGTATAATATAATTGTGAGTGTAGATTTGAAATATTGAATGAGGATGTTGGATAGGCCACCACTTTGGTTCTAGAACTATGTTAGGAAATTCACCCTTAGTTAAATTTGGTGTTGTGTTGTGAGTAAGGATTCGAGGTGTGAGAATGCCTTACTTGTGCTTAATGAACTGCTAGATTGGGTTCATAAGCGTGATTTGAGAAAAATGGTGAATTTATAACATAGAGGGAACGTGTGGCAAGCAGAGTTGTTTGGTTTGTGCATAATATTGCATATGGGTAGGCACGTAAGTTGAGGGTGCTAGGTAGGCTCTCAACCTAGTGCCGGAGGTTTTCGTGGTGGCCAACGGTGGGCCTATAGAATAGCCAAGTGGGCGAATTCCTATAGATGTAAGGTTTTGCAAGCCTTACAGAGGTAAGCCAATACCCACACTTGTCTATATTCGATTACATCCACACTTCCTCCACATGGTAGCTCAAGGGACTCCCTGAATGGTCAAAGGTGAGACCATGGTAGGGGATGGGGCCTATGGGGACCGTCCAAAAGTTGTAGAAATCTCCATGAAGTCGAGTCAGCATGACATTGCATAATGAAATTGTATATAAGGTTGATGTATGTATTGTTATGTGATGTTAGTTGAATTATTATTGTTGATTTATTTTGAATTTTTCCTTTGATTAAATCCTATCTTTCTTTTTATCAATAAGCTTACCCTTGCTTTTTGTGTTTGTGTTGTTTTACTGCAATGATCGTGTGGTTGGCAGGGAGCAGATAGTGGTGATATTGCAGGTTCTCAAGCCGCTCATGACTGAAGCGGATGTAGATCTTGAAGATGGGATGAAATCCCTCTTTTTGGATATGTTCTAGTATATATGTACATAGTATGGGGACCAGCTTAGGAAATATGTATAAATACTTAGATTGTTATGAATGTCCTTTAAAAGAGGACTATATTGGTATTGTATGTATATATATACTTAAGTTTTGTAAAGCCAGACTTAACACTTTTATGATGTGATGATGTACATTATATGTAGGAAAGTAGGTACATATAATATGTGTTAAATGTGAATTTTTTTTTTTTGAAATTTCATATGATAATATATAATAAATGTTTTAGTATAACAAATCTGTAACGAAGATGGGTCGTTACATGGGGTGGGTTTGGAGAAAAGGTGGCAAAGGTAGTCGACGGCGGCCTTGCCGGTGGGGAGCATGGTGGCTCGGACGGTGATTGCATCGGGAAAGTCGGAGAGAGGGGGTTGATCCAAGGAGTTGAAGAGTTGGAGGGTGTATGATGCAGAAGAGAGTGGGGGATTATGGAGAAGGTTTGTTGATTGTGAAGAGAGATGGATTTATGGTCGTGAGGGACATTGATAAATTAACATATATAGTGGCGGTTTTTAGCTGCTACTATATTAAATTAATTATAATAAATTTAAAACACTAACGGCGTAAACGGAAAAATTGACGGAATGACCAAAATGAAACTTTTAAAAAACATAAAGGACCAGAATGAGACTTTTAAAACTTAAAGGACCAAAACGAAAAAACACTAAAACATAAAGGATAAAAAATAACATTTAGCCTTAAAGTTATTATCATCATTATGTCTCAACGTTAGTCATAGTAACATTGAACTCTCTTCCCAAAGACTTAACTATATAATAAATATATTACTAGTAATTGATTTGATTTGAATTTGAAATTATATTAAATTCCAACAGATAAAATAAAATCGGGTTAGTTTGATTTAATTTTTAAAATTATTTTAATCAATTTAAACTAAATTAATCCAATTTTTTTCTTAAAAACTTGAAATTTCTATATAAAAGTATTGATTTCTTGTTAATCAAATCAATTCTAAACATTAATATTTTTTTTAACATTTAGTTCTTCCTATCATTATACACTTCTACATTTTTCATTAATTTCTTCATACCCATAATATGATTACAAAGTTAGGAATTGTTTGGTTTGAGTTTTTTTCTTCTTCAATTTTTTCTATTTTTAAAAGTTTTATATAAGAAATAGCGAAAACAACTTCTTATTATTTTCTAATTTTTTCTAGTATAAACTTCAGATTCAGAATATAGGAAATAAAAGTGAAAATAGAATATGAAATTAAAAAAAAAATATTTTCAAACCAATATCAAACATAATTAAAGACAACGCAAAAATAACTTTATTTCTAGATAAAAATATCATCATTAATAATAAATAAAAAAGAAATGAATAACGGATGTTTCAAAAAGGAGAATATCCTAACTAAAAGCACACGTAATGACGGTAATGTCTTGTGTAATTTACAGTTGATGTAAATTTTAGCACTGCTAAAATATACAATTTTTTCTCTAATTATAAGTGAAACAAAATTGTGGAACAAAAAGTTGTTTGTTTTACAAAGATCACTAGTGCTTTCAATGTGAATGTTTATAAATTAGTACTCCAATCATCTATTTAATACAGTAAAAAAAAAAAATCTATTTAATCAACATTAGCTTCATGCTTGTCATTAAATAATATAAATATTTTTTTTTGAGGGGGATTACATATGCGTATTCTGTTACAAAGTATTTTATATCTTTCCTAAGTTTGCGGGAGATAGAAAGCTTTCAACGCCCTAACCCCACACATTAAAATCTACCAATTACATATAAATAGGAAAGCATTTTATGTCTTGCCTAAGTTTGAGGGAGGTAGAAAGCTTTCAGCATTCAAACCCCATATATTAAAATCTACCTCTTCGATCTTCCATCTCTCTTCCAATTCTCTTTTATGGTTAGATGATTGCTCGCCATATCTGGAAACTGTAACTCGAGTCTTGCCACTGTGTGACACATTTATCCCATCTACGTACTTATAATCCTCAATCACTGATTCTAAACTTGTTTCCCAAAAGATGTCATTGTCATCTTTGGTTCTCATTGTGAGTAATCTAGAGTCTTCAAATTGAACCAAGAGACCAGATCGCTGGCTAAAATAGCCCCATATAGTGTGATGGATAATCTCAAAGTTTGGGCCAGCTTGGGCATCACGAATTGCTGGACTTGTTTCCAATTTCAAGATGAAGCACTCCTCATCATTGATTATTTTCTCTCCTATGCATGCAGCGTCCAAAAATAAGTTAGCCGTGGCCCTCGGATCCAATCCCTAATAAACAAATAATTTAATTAATTGCATTTAGAATGTCACATTATATTAACTCATTTTCACATGCAATTACGTACGAAAGTAGTGTAGTGGGATTAACATGGGTGTGTTTGAAAAAAGCGTTACATCCAAAAGGAGAAATTATGCTTTCCAATGCAAAAATACCAAAATAACTTGGAGCATGTTTGGTTTTTCATTGAGAGGCCTCTAAACGGCCGTTGAATTAAAAGTTTCAAATTTTCACTTCTCACAATGTGTATTGGAATGTCTGTCCGTTCATCTTAACATTAAATCAAACACATCCTTGCTTGTTGCTTTTCCATTGCGGTGTGTTTAACGTAAACACAAACACACATTATATACCTGAAGGAAACGACGTAAAGGTCTAGGGGCACCTCTTGAAACTGGGGTTTGTTGGTTAGAAGAATGGCGCCAAGAGACTTTGCCATTGCTACCGCAACAAACCTTGCAACCGGAGACAACGAGCTCTAAGCACCACAAATCGGGGTCCTTTTGCCACAAAACGAAGCCTCCCATCTCTTCGGAGGTTTTCTTCACCTCAATGTTTTCACTAGTGTGGTGAAAATCTGACGCACTGATCTTGATCTGCCCTGTCACACACATACTATCCACCGCATTCAATGCTGGCTGTCCTCCCGTCGCCGCTATATATTGTTGCACTATATACTTTGCCGTTGATGCTTCCTACAATACAATCAATCAATACTTGAAAACCAAATGAAATCTAATATTTAATTTTTTAAGCAATTAAAACAGTTTGTAACTGTTTTATTAACCATTTTTTTAATCCAAGGTATCTCCAACTAGGAGATAAGAATTAATCCCTCCGGATAGTAAGATTCATTAATTAAGAGATTGACGTATGTTAATACAGATGTTTTTTCATATATATGGATCATTATCTAAGAATTAAACTTCTGACTACATATTTAAATAATAAGGTTATTTGTCAATTATAACACATTATATTATTTTTAGAGTAAATTATACGGACATCTCCTGATGTTTGCTTTTATTACACCTGACATTCCTCCATTTTTTAACCTTACAAAAAATCTCCTAATTTTTGAACTTTGGTTACACCGACCCCCCTCACATGCATAAATCATTACACTGACCTCCTTCTCAAGTTTAAAAAATATTACACTTATCCTCCTTTAGGGGTGTTCAAAGTAATGTAAAAAAATAGAGGGGTGCTAGGTGTAATAAGGACAAATCTCATAAAGGGGTGTGTGTAATTTACTCTTATTTTTATTAACTTCTATAATAATTATATTACTAATTATAACCATTTTTATTAATATTGTAAAACTTTTACATTAACACGACATACATGTTTAACTCTTAAAATTACTTGAATGAATGTAATAATTTCTCCTAAGAAGAAATTGTCACATAATTTAGGATCATTCTGTAGTTTTGACTAATTTCTACCTAATATGTAACCGATTTTTTTATATGAAAAAAAATTAATAAAATTCAGTTATGTGTTCTTTGAAGATTGTTCGGGTAGCTCTTAACTATGTAACTATTTCTCCTAGGATTGAAAAAAAAGTGTATGATCTTACAATGGAACAATCTCTGACGGGACGATGGACGGAATGGCCTAATTGGACCTGAAGAGGGATAAGAGGGGATCCAACGAGGTAAAGCAGAAAGCGAAGCTCGTTTAAGCGCGATGCAACTGTGGGAGTTGCCAATTTGTCCTCTGTTTGGGCCTTCATCCACGTTAACATGTTTTGCCACCGCAATGTCACGTTGCTTCCCATGGTTGCGAACATTTCTTCGGGTATGGGTATTTCAAGAACGGTCTCCAATCCATCTTCTTTATCGATGTTCGGACAAAGCCTCCTCAGGGATGACTTTGCAGCTGGTTGTTTCATCAGTGTGTGTGTGTTGTGAGTCTCTGTCTATGTTTTATTTCTGGGTGTTGGAGAGAGACAGGGTACGAGGAAGAAGTTGATTGAAGAGGTAAGACGAGTAAGGAAAGAGAGAAAAAGGAAGAGGGTCAGAGTCAAAGGCTAAACATATTTGTATGTTGTTCTACCTGTGGAGGGGAAACATGCACCTATCTGGGGACAAAAATGAGAGGGTGATGGTACGTGTCTATTTGCCTAAGGCTCTCCTTGCTTCTAGGGGTTGTGTGGGCACAAATTGTGCTTCGTTTTTGTTATTCAAGTTTCTATTTAAAGATTTTATCCATAATTTTTGCAAATATTGTTTCTATTTATTGAGCTTGCATCTATCAAATCATAATTATATTGAACATTAACAATAAGTATTAATTAATAACTGCAATATTAATACACACGAGTTTAATATTTGTTGTGCGCGAGGAAAAAGCTTAACACGTACAGTTAAAATATTGGTGAAGTGAGTGGTACGTCTCATGCATAATTGCATATTGTTTGATTCTGTGAACCGTAAAATTTATGAATTTGGTTGACTGTTTCATGGGCAACTAGGTTTTATAAGTTTCAAAAAGGTGCAAAACAATAGCATCTGAAGGATATAGAGATTAGTACGTAGCTTCAGATATTGAAATGGGGAGTCGTTATTAATTATGAACTTGAGATTCTTTGTACTCTTCATTTTCTGGGATTGAATACATATATGGCGGTGCTTCTGCTAATAACAACTTGCACAACAATGTTACACAAAATATTTTCCACTTAATTCATATAATTATAATTATTATATTATATAAAACTAAATACAGCCTTTTATTTTTGGTCATCTGCACATGATCGATCATTGACCGCATAAGGTCATGTGTCCATCAAATGAATAATAGTTAGGTGATGTGTCTCCAGGACTTAGACCGAAGCAATAGAGTAATTATATTTAAACACTCTTATATTTTAAACACCTTATCAATACTTATAATTTTTCTCTATTTTTCTCTTCTTATCACATCATACTACCTATCATACCTATATTTTTCTCTCTTTTTTCACTCTCTCTCTATGTGTCAAAAGGCATTTGGGTGTCAAAAAAATCTTTTTCCGAAACGATAGTTGCTAATAGCCACACATAACATATAACATCTGTTTATCAATTTTTACATGACGTGTATTTATGTAATCTGAGATCATGTAATAATTTTTCTATTGTCACGGTTAGGAACGCGCACTGTTATCTTGACAATTCATTTCTATTGGCCAAGGGCAGATTGGTCAAGAATCTATTACTCATTGGTGCTGTCATTACCTATTTTATGGATAGTGGTCCGTTGGGAACTTGTAGAAAAGACTTAAAGCCAGTAACATAGTTAAATTCTGTGAAAAAAAAAATAAGGCGGATGAACTGGATCATTTACAAGATCAAGAAAAATATGAAAAGTAATTAACATTGTCACAGTAGGAATTGAAACCAGATACACATTGTCACAATTAGAAGGAACAAACTTAAAAAATTCATATGTACATGGTGAATTTGTTGATAGTCTTTCAAATATATACAATTATGAAAATAAATTTTTCAGATGACAATTTAAAAATTAATTCTACGCTCCAATCCACGATTTTACATCAAGTTCTGCGCCACGGAAAATATATACACTACGCATTCTGCCTCGGGTCGGTTTCTGTAGTTACGTTCCTTCCATTGTTTTTGCTGAAAAGCATCTCCATCTCTTCCAAGGCCACGCCCTTGGTTTCAGGCAGGAAAAAATAGAAGAACAACCAAGCCAACACAGATATACCAGCAAACATAAAAAAGGCCCCACCTATGGTGATTGCATTATAGATTGAAATAAAACTCATGGAAATAGCAGCATTGCTGAGTCTGTTGACTGCAACTCCTATACTTGCTCCTTGTGCCCTCAACTTCAAAGGGAAAATCTCTGAGCTATAGACCCACGTGACAGGCCCAAGCCCAAGATTGAAAAATGCAACATAGATGTAAGTGGCCACAATGCTAAGGGTCAAGGCCCACAAGAGCTCCTCATGGGCTGTATCCACCATGGTCAAGCTGAATCCTAATACCGCAAGGCTACAAAACATTCCTCCAGTGCTTACAAGCAAGAGCCGTCTTCTCCCAACTTTGTCAAGAAAAAAAGTGGCTATTATCAAGCAAATGACTTTTGTAAGGCCTACTCCAATGGTTGTGAGCAAGAGCTTGTCCTTACTGGTAACACCAGCTTTCTTAAAGATTCTATGACTGTATAACATAACAGCTTCAATCCCAGTTGCATGCTCAAAAAAGTGAATCCCCACAGCTGCAATCAACATCCAGCGAACAGAATAAGAGGGCCTCACAATCAACTCTTTCCAAACCCCTTCACCACTGTTCTTTTGAGGGACTTTAACCATTTCCTCAGTGCAATTCTCGTCAATCCCAGCAGCACTCTTTATATCCTTGAACCGAAGCTCGGCTTCTTCTTCGGTATCTGAAACTTGCAATAGAACTTTCTTGGCTTTTCCCAAATGGCCTTGCATCACCAACCACCTTGGAGACTCTGGCATTGCGAGAATGCCCAATGCCAAAGCAAGTGAAGGAACTGCTGCAATGCCAAGCATCAGTCTCCATCCAAGCCTCAAAGTTAATTTCCCTAACAAGTAGTTTACTATGTAACCAAGTAAAATTCCAATGCCAATACAAAGCTCAGGTAGGGAGGTTACAAGGCCTCGGGATTTAGCAGAGGAGATTTCTGTGGCATAAACTGGTGCTATCAAAAGAGCAAAACCGACGCCAATACCCGCAACACACCTTCCCAACATTAAAATTGCGTAGTTTGGACCATATCCCATGAGAATTGAACCAACCATGAAAAGGATAGAGGCCAGGGTGATTGTGTAGCGTCGACCAATGCAATCAGCGGTTCTTCCTGCAACTAAAGAGCCTACCAATGCGCAAATGTTTAAGATGCCAGCAAGAACTTCTTGTTGGGTGTCGCTGATTCCGAGCTCCTCCTTTATGAATATCAGGGCTCCACTCATGACACCAGTATCTGAAAGTCATGTTCATATATATGTTAATTCTTTTTGCAACCCATGCAATATTGATCTAAAATATTATATGCTAAATTATAAAAGAAATAAAAGGAATGAGAGGGAATTGAATATACCATAACCAAATATAATGGATATCATGGACGTGACTACCGCACATGCAATAGCATATCTTGAACCTTTGTGCTCATTGTTACCCCGCGGCTCCATGATATATGGATGGCCTTCTCTTCCTCTTTAGTTACCTTCCTTTAGATAAGTAATAAAATAATATATAAACGTGTTGCTTCTTAATAAGTATTATTCTTAAAAGCGGATGAACAATTTATTAGGCTTGACTTTGCAAGAGAAGGTGGCAAGGTTGAATAATTAATACGAAAGAAATAAGAATATATATAAGAAATCTCAAGGTGCTGACTTACCTGTTGATGCCATCGATAGTGATATGGTTAGTTGGTTACTCGCTGCAAATTAAGGTTTGTATCAATCTTGCGTTGGACAAGGAAAGAAATTCAAAGGCTGGATGCAGCTCATTTTTATGTCATGGATACTCTCTATTTTTGACGTATATCCGTATGAATGTGATGTTGAGTTGAATGATATAAATAATATTTTTTTTTGAGGAAGATATAAATATAATTTTAAAAAAAATTATATATATATATTACAGTCCAAGGTTTATATCATAATTTTTTTTTCATCTATTTTTGTTATGTATTAGTAAGATTTATTTATTTATTTTTCTTATTCAATGGAATTATTTTTTCTATTATTTTCTCTGCTCACTAATTTGAATTTTTTTTCCTTTCTCATTTTCATATTTTTTTCTTATCTATTTGCATGGGCTTTTTTCCAATTCATTTGAATTATGTTTTTTTTTTCTATCCTTTTTCTTTTTACTTATTTACATAATTTGTGGCTCATTTTATTTTATTTTACTTGTTTAAACGACTTTCCTCCCATTTTCTTTCTTATTTTATTTTTTTCACTAATTTCTCATTCCATTTCAATAATTTTTTCCTTATTTGTATGACATTTTTTCACTCATTTGAATGATTTTTTTGTTATTATTTTTGCTTATATTTTGCAATTTTTCCTACCTATTTTCTCACACATTTACAATTACATAGCTTTTTGTTACCTATTGTGTATGTGATCATTTAAATGCATCTTGTTTCAATAATGATTTTATATTCATATATTTGATTGAAGTTATATATGTATTTAGTTAATGTTACTTATGATTTTTTTTTATAAATATTATTTATATTCTATATTAAAGGTTAATTGCATTCAAGTTATTCTTTGCTTGTCAAGCAACGAGAGGAAAGGACATAGTTTTAAAAATCGGCTCGGACCAGCCGGTCCGACTGGGAACCGGTGGTATGACCGATCTGAATTAGTTATCAGATCGGTCATGTCATTCGCCCGGTGAGACCCGGTGCAACCTGGCCGAGTTTCTGGTTGGACTAGTGAATCGGAGTGTATTTGCGACCCGGACCGGTCACATGAATACTGAGAGGTCCTGCACGCGCGCTCCTTCCCGAAGTGGGACTCGAACCCAGGTTTATACACTTACCTCAAAGCTTTTAAGCACTGGAGCAACGAAATTGGTTTGCTTATATCTTTCAAGTTTTATTTATATATGATATATTATATATAATTTTTATATATTTAATATAGACCGGGTCATGCTGTTCAATTAGTGACCCACTGGTTCGACCATTGATCCAGTAACCCAGTGTCTTGATCGGGTCGATTACTGGTTTGATTTTTAAAACTATGGAAAATGAAAGGTACCATAGTACTTTATGAAGTGCGCCAACACTAACACGTGAAATGAGCTAGTTAGGAAAACTTCTTAACAGTAAATAAATATTTTAAAATATTAAGCCTTATATTGATCCTAATCCACAGGACTTAGTAAATTTTTTAATCAATGATTTTTTTTTAAAATTTTTTTATGAGCTTTTTAGTCCTATAGACTTTTTGAATATTGGGCTAGCTAAGTGAAGTGAAAAGCTGTTTAGGTCATGGGGCATATGAAGTGGAGGGTAATCAGGGATGAGAAGGATAATGCATGTCAGGCAACGTTGCGTTGACGTTGAATCCTTATCCTAAATAACTAATCGTGTCACCCACGGACACTACGGAATTCCACCCCGAACCCTTGGTCATTCAACACAACATCACATACGGATCGATACTGTCAAAAATAGAGAGTATCCATCACATACAATGAGCTGTGCATCCAGCCTGTGTATTTCTTTCCTTCTCCAACGGAATATCCATACAAACCCTAATTTGCAGCGAGCAACCATATCATTATCGATGGCATCAACAGGTAACTAAGTCAGCACCTTGAGAATATTTCTTATATATATGTCCTTATTTCTTTCGTCTTAATTAATTAGTCAACATAGCTTGCTACATTCTCTTGCAAATTCAAGCCTAACTTGTTTATTCGCTTCTTCTCTTAAGTTAAGGTGATCATCATTTAGTATACGTATACATAGCAACAAACATCTCTGGGAAACACCTCTCCAGAATAATACTTATATCAGAAGCAAGAGAATAAAGAAACACCTACGTTATTACTTATCTAAAGGAAGGTAATTACTAAAGAGAATCGGAAGAGAAGGCCATCCATAGGCATATCATGGAGCAGGGTAACAATGGGCACAAAGGTTCAAGATATGCTATTGCATGTGCGGTAGTCACTTCCATGATATCCATTATATTTGGTTATGGTATGTTCAATTCCCTCTCACTCCTTTTATTTCTTCTTTTGTGTTGATCTCCTATATTATTTCCTATTTCATTCATTTTCATCTGTGCAACTCAAGGTATTCTACATATATATGTTTCCCTGATGGAGAACATTTATTTTTATCGTTTCCTTCAATTTTAGCACATTTTTACAGGGGAAACAACGCTGAAATATATTGTTTTTATTATTTTTTTATTTAACAAATTACACACGTTTCTCTTATGTTTACTTAAAATAGCATAAAAACTGAAACATTGAATTAAAAGTATTTAATAAAAATTATAAGTGTAAAAATTGACATAAAACATAAATTAAACTTACATACTCTACACTTATCTTTTTTATTTACTTTTATCCTCGCTATGAACTCATCATAATTATTTATGAAAAATGATTAATGGACACACACACATATTATTTAACACCTAGAGAGATAAAGAGATAAAAAAGAGAAAAATATATGATAAGTATCAATTATTACTTATTAATAATTATGATGTGATAGAAAGAAAGATGAATGTTAATGGAATGTTTATAATAAAGAATGATCCATGTATTACTACTCATTAATAATTATGATGAGATCACAGTGAGGGTAAAAGTAAATACAAAAGATAAGTTTAGAGTGGGTAAGCTCAGATGCTGCATATGAAGTCTCATTTAAAAAATGCTACTTCAGATATTGCATGGGTTGCAAAAAGAATTAACATACATATGAACATGACTTTCAGATACTGGTGTTATGAGTGGAGCCCTGATATTCATACGGGAGGAGCTAGGAATCAGCGACACCCAACAAGAAGTTCTTGCTGGCATCTTAAACATTTGTGCATTGGTAGGCTCTTTAGTTGCAGGAAGAACCGCTGATTGCATTGGTCGACGCTACACAATCACCCTGGCCTCTATCCTTTTCATGGTTGGTTCAATTCTCATGGGATATGGTCCAAACTACGCAATTTTAATGTTGGGAAGGTGTGTTGCGGGTATTGGCGTCGGTTTTGCTCTTTTGATAGCACCAGTTTATGCCACAGAAATCTCCTCTGCTAAATCCCGAGGCTTTGTAACCTCCCTACCTGAGCTTTGTATTGGCATTGGAATTTTACTTGGTTACATAGTAAACTACTTGTTAGGGAAATTAACTTTGAGGCTTGGATGGAGATTGATGCTTGGTATTGCAGCAGTTCCTTCACTTGCTTTGGCTTTGGGCATTCTCGCAATGCCAGAGTCTCCAAGGTGGTTGGTGATGCAAGGCCATTTGGGAAAAGCCAAGAAAGTTCTATTGCAAGTTTCAGATACCGAAGATGAAGCTGAGCTTCGGTTCAAGGATATAAAGAGTGCTGCTGGGATTGACGAGGATTGCACTGAGGAAATGGTTAAAGTCCCTCAAAAGAACAGTGGTGAAGGGGTTTGGAAAGAGTTGATTGTGAGGCCCTCTTATTCTGTTCGCTGGATGTTGATTGCAGCTGTAGGGATTCACTTTTTTGAGCATGCAACTGGGATTGAAGCTGTTATGTTATACAGTCATAGAATCTTTAAGAAAGCTGGCGTTACCAGTAAGGACAAGCTCTTACTTACAACCATTGGAGTAGGCCTTACAAAAGTCATTTGCTTGATAATAGCCAGTTTTTTTCTTGACAAAGTTGGGAGAAGACGGCTCTTGCTTTTAAGCACTGGAGGAATGATTTGTAGCCTTGCGGTATTGGGATTCAGCTTGACCATGGTGGATACAGCCCATGAGGAGCTCTTGTGGGCCTTGACCCTTAGCATTGTGGCCACTTACATCTATGTTGCATTTTTCAATCTTGGGCTTGGGCCTGTCACGTGGGTCTATAGCTCAGAGATTTTCCCTTTGAAGTTGAGGGCACAAGGAGCAAGTATAGGAGTTGCAGTCAACAGACTCAGCAATGCTGCTATTTCCATGAGTTTTATTTCAATCTATAATGCAATCACCATAGGTGGGGCCTTTTTCATGTTTGCTTGTATATCTGTATTGGCTTGGGTGTTCTTCTATTTTTTCCTTCCTGAAACCAAGGGCGTGACCTTGGAAGAGATGGAGATGCTTTTCAGCAAAAACAAAGGAAGGAATGTAACTACAGAAACCGACCCGAGGCAGAATGTCTAGTGAGTGGAGGAACTTGATGTAAAGTCTTGGAGGGTAGAATTCATTTTTAAAATGTCATCTGAAAATTTTATTTTCATAATTGTATTTGAAAGACTATCAACAAATTCACCATGTACATATGATTCTTAATTTTAAGTTTGTTCCTTCCAACTTTTCATAGAATTTAATCATGTTACTGTCATTTCTACAAGTTCCCAACGGACGACCATCCATAAATAGTTAATAGCAGCAACAATGCTTGTATTGTGGGGCGTTTGAGTAGTATCCATGACATCTTAGATTTTAATTTCATTACTTTTATTATATATAAAAAAAAAGCAACAATGTTTGTAAAATTCTAGATCAATCTGTCCTTGGCCAAGGGAAATGCGTTGTCAAAGTAATAGTGTGTCTTCCTAGTTAGCTGTGACTATTAGCAATAGGTGTTTCAATCTAAGACCATCTACGGTCAAGATCCTATATAACAAAAAAAAAAAGGGCTGTACTTCGTTGTTTAAGTTGTGATATGTACAGTGTCTATACATTGTGCTCAAAATATCATGAGTTTTTTTTTTTTTCGTTTCTCCACGAATATGTTCTTTCAAAGACAATGTCAAATGATAAATATAAGCCCCTCTTCCTAGCGTTTGAATTCGAATCTCAATTTACCATAATACTGTGAAAAGCTGACTCCTTTTACTATACTCAATTTCTTTTGATAAATATCATAAGAGTGGTAATATTAATAAATGAAAGGAAGAGGAAAACAATGAAGTGAGATATTATTTAGATAATTGTAATTTTTCCTTAAAAAGTACTCCATCCGGATTGAAATATAAACAAAAAAAAATTGCATGTGTTTTTGATTAAAATATAAGCAAATTTTAACTAACTCTCTCCTATTTATCTATCCTATTTAATGATACCATCTCCAAAATATCCTTCATTTTATTAAAGTTTTATTTTCAACCACCTTCTCTTTTTTTTCCTATGCAATTAAATGTAAGGGGTACTTTAGAAAATGAGTTAATCTTTTTATTGAGACTATCAAAATTAAATGATGCTAACTAACTTTCTTAAAGGGTGTGATTCAGTTTTTTTTCTCTTATATTTCAGTTCAGAGGGAGTAGTTATAATCAAATATTTAATTTAGTTATATATAATTGTTCCGTCCAAAAATACCTGAATATCAAGATAGCTAACCCAATAATAAGGCTACTAAAGCTTAAACTTCAATCCTACCAATAAAAAAACATTTACTATTAGTTTTTAGAGTAAATGACCATTTTGATTTCTGATTCTGAATGTATAAACCAATGACAATTTAATCTTGAAAGAACAAAATTTTTTATTCAATTAGTCTTTGAATGTTTATTATTTTTTAAAGAGTAAATTACAGCAACATTCCCTGAAACTTCGTGTAATTATATAAGCACTCATGCTTTGTTAACCATTACTTTCGCCTCCCCTGTAAGGGTGTTAATGTAAAGTTTGAGGGAGTGTCAGTATAATGTTTTCTAACATATAAAGAGGGGGTGTTAGTGTAATATTTTCAAATTTAAAGGAGGGTTAATATAGAAAAATAAAAAAGAATGAAATTACGTGTAATTTGATAAAAACTCATGGGATGCTATAATTTACTCTTTTTTAAAAGATGTGATGACATTTGATAAAGAGAATGATTTACACAATATATTCTTTTATTTATTTTTATGAAATTAATCTTTATTATCTTTTTTGGTCTCAAATAAGTATCACTTCACATTCTTAACATTTTTATTTTTATTTTATATGTATCTCAAAATCATAATTATAAACATATTATTGAACTAGTGTTTTAGCCCGTGCAATGCATGAGTTTATTTAAATTTTTACTATCTTATTTATATAGTCAATAGAAAGAATTTTAAAAAAAAATTATATAGCACATCAAAAAAATCTTCGGAGTTAAAAAATAGAGTTAGAAAAATTGATTAAAGAAATATTAAAAAAAGTCCAAAAGATTAGAGACTATAAAATTTGAAAAAAAAATTATATAGTACATCGAAAGAAATTTTAAAAAAGAGATAATTATAAAAGAAATTAGAAACTATAAAATTTAAAAAAAAAATATAAGAGAAGATGCAACGATGTAACTTTAATTTTGTTTTAATATTAACTTTGAAAATTCAAAAGTAAATTGAATTAAGGATTTGAAATTATTAATGAAAGAGATAAATCTTCGGAGTTAAAAAAATTGAGTTAGAAAAATTGATAAAAGATATATTGAAAAAAAAATAGCATTAGATAAGGAAGTGAATGAAAACAGTTATAGAAATATATAAGTATAAGGAGATGTGAGTAGTTACAAAAATTGATAAAAGAAATTTTATGAAAAGTAGAAGAACCAGATACATGTTAAGAGAGAGTGAACTACACCACAGAAGAGAGTATTCAAATGAGAGTAAATGTAAGAGAGAGTGAAAAGAGTGGATCAATAAGAGCACAAATAGACTTTTATATATATATATATATATATATATATATATATAAAGAGATTAAAATTTATCTGGGTGCTTGTGGTGATAGAACTAGTAAAATAATTCCTTTTGTTTTTTTTCACGTAGTTCATATAAATTTAATCACTGCACTCCATTTCTCTTTTTTCTTTATTCAGTAATAGCAATAGCACGTTCGCACATTATTCATTGTGTGTTGCGTCATGAGCAACTAGCATTAATCAGCAAACTGTTTCATTTTGCTCGGAACTGTAATCAGCAACTTGTCTTTTAGCAGTTGACTTGCGAGGCCCAGTTAAAATTATACTTTCCTTGTTTCACTTTTTCTAGCCACTTGCTTGTTGTGTGGATAAAGTTGTAGCATGTTGGTGCAAAATAGGTTTAAACTTTAAATATTATGATATTATATTAATATTAATAGAAAGTACACACTACAGACAACCACTCTCTCTCAAATACTGTATCTCAAGTCTCAGCTACAACACACTTACCTCTCTTTACAGAGAGAAATAGAGGAGAGAGAGAAGAAATTTATTTTTTTAATATAGATCTCACATTTTTTATATTCTATTTTAATTTAAATATATTTTTTTATTTTCATCTTCTTTATTATCATTCTCTGTATCAAACAGAGTCTTACACATTCTGCCTCAGATCAGTTTCTGCAGCTACATTCCTACTATAATTTTTGCTGAAAACCATCTCCATCTCTTCCAAAGCCCTGCCCTTAGTTTCAGGCAGGAAAAAATAGAAGAACAACCAAGCTAATATAGATATAGCACTAAACATGAAAAAGGTCCCTCCTATAGTGATTGTTTTATAGATTGAAATAAAACTCATGGAAACAGCAGCATTCATGACTCTGTTAACTGCAACTCCTATACTTGCTCCTTGTGCTCTCAACTTGGAAGGGAAAATCTCTGAACTATACACCCATGTGACAGGTCCAAGTCCAATATTGAAAGAAGCAACAAATGAGTAAGTAGCCACTATGCTAAGGGTCAAGGCCCACAAGAGCTTTTCCTGGGAAGTATGCACCATGGTCAAGCTGAATCCTAACACTGCAAGGCTACACACCATTCCTCCAGTGCTTGTAAGCAAGAGGCGTCTTCTTCCAACTTTGTCAAGTAAAAATGAGGCTATTATCAAGAAAAGGATTTTTGTAAGGCCTACTCCAATGGTTGTGAGCAAGAGGTTGTCCTTACTGGTAACACCTGCTTTCTTAAAGATTCTTGGACTATATAGCATCACAGCTTCAATTCCAGTTGCATGCTCAAAAAAGTGAATCCCCACAGCTGCAAACAGCATCCGCCGAACAGAATTAGAGGGTCTCACAATCAACTCTTTCCAAACCCCTTCACCATGGTTCTTCTGAGGGAGCTTAACCATTTCCTCAGGGCAATTCTCGTCAATCCCAGCAGCAATCTTTATATCCTTGAACCGAAGCTCAGCTTCTTGTTCAGTATTTGAAACTTGCAGTAGAACTTTCTTGGCTTTTCCCAAATGGCCCTGCATCACCAACCACCTTGGAGATTCTGGCATTGTGAGAATGCCAAAAGCCAAAGCAAGTGAAGGAAGTGCTGCAATACCAAGCATCAATCTCCACCCAAGCTTCAAAGTCAGTTTCCCTAGGAAGTAATTTGCTACGTAACCAAGTAAAATTCCAATACCAATACAAAGCTCAGGTAGGGAAGATAGAAAGCCTCGGGATTTAGCAGAGGAGATTTCTGCGGAATAAACTGGTGCTATCAAAAGAGCAAAACCCACGCCAATACCCGCAACACATCTTCCCAACATTAAAATTGCGTAGTTTGGACCATATCCCATGAGAATTGAACCACCCATGAAAAGGACAGAGGCTAGAGCAATTGTGTAGCGTCGACCAATGTAATCAGAGGTTCTTCCTGCAGCTAAAGATCCTACCAAGGCACAAAGGTTTAAGATGCCAGCAAGAACTTCTTGTTGGTTGTCGCTGATTCCGAGCTCCTCCTTTATGAATATCATGGCTCCACTCATAACACCCGTATCTGAAATCATGTATTCATATGTATCAAAAATTTTAGCTAGACATGCATATACAAGAAATCTACTCTTAAAATTCTCGTTAACAACTAACTACACCATGCATCCATATCATAGTTGTCGCTTCATATACTTTCATATATACTACTTTATGATCTCTCTATTATTTTATTTTATTCTCTCTCTTCCTATTATATATATGGGATTACCTGTAACCTGAGTAATGAGCGTATGTCTATCCCTTTTCGTTATTTCGACAATCTTTCTATTACATTTATGTACTTATATCACTTTTTCTTTTTTAAAAAGCTGTACTTATTTGACTTGTAGAAAAGTTAATTCCTGAATATTACTGTTCGTTGCAAATAACAAAATAAGAAATGTATATGCGATTCCGCTAACAATAAATTAAGAACGGTAAACATAATAAACACTAATAATTTCTAACAAATGTACCGTATCTTGTTTTTCAGAGAGAACAAAATAGTAGAAATTGAATAATATAAAGAGAACAGCAAGGCGAGGGGAAGAGTAAGATGGAATTGAATATTACCATAACCAAATATAATGGATATCATGGAAGCAACTACAGCACATGCAAAAGCATATTTATTGAACTGGTCTTTTTCACCACCTATCTCCATGCTAGACATGTACTATATGAAGGTTTTTTGTACCGTTTTCTCTCGTGTCTTAATTAAACTGGAATGAGACTGAGCGCTAGCTAGCTAAAACTACGATGATGTACTTAATTCCTGGCCTGTTTATATAGAAGCGAAAGATGCAGACGTGGCTTCACTTCTTATTGGGTGAACAGTGAAAGTTTGGTCTGGTGGGTTTCACACTCTCACCACTCTGGACAGGTATAATTGATACCATGCGATTGGGATTATAAGGTGTAGAAATTAGATAAGATATCATAGTATATATTATACTGCTCCTTTTTATATTCATATTTTAAAAAATAATTTATACAGTCATCCAATTGTAAATGGAAATGGAGGGTAAGATTAGTATCTTTTGCAATTTTTTTTTTTTTGAAAAGTCATATTTAGGATGTACGTGTTCTGGAAGTATAACAAGATAGGCTGAACAACCCTGCTCGATAGCTGGCTCTATGACGGGATCATCCTCCTAATGTCAACTATATACTCAGCTTAATTATTTTTATGGACGTCGATCCTCAAATTAGTAGTCACTTGACACAGTCAATCCCTTAAATCACAATATCACCATTGTCGCAAGCATGAACATTACATATACGGAATGTTTAATGTGGTCTATAGTTGATCTTTTGAATAGATATGGCAAGGTTACGAAGAGTCACCAAACACATTACCTAATGTCTTATATATCCCAGTACAATCCTTCACCAGGTACACAATTTCTATTATCAATCGAAACTTTTTTTGTGCGTCAAATGAGAGCATACATGCATGCAGAAAATTTTATGAATATTACGTATAGTTATTTGATGAATAAAAAACTTATCTATTACAGGTAATTTTTATAAAATTTCATTAAATATAGTGTCCATTAACCATTGTCATCCACTCATCCTACCCTATTAATTTTGGACCACATACCAAAGTAAAAGTAACTTAAAAAAAAAAAAGAAGAAAAAGAAAAGAATAAACTCAATTAGGGTTGAAGTTATTCAAAGAAAGTGGCATGGTATTCCTTTTCTCTCATTTTTTTTGGGGGGCACGGTTGGCTAATGAATGAGTAGTAATGCGGATTGGTACTGGAATTCTGTCAATGTCTGTCGACATAAATCACTGTAACATAATAGGTTTCCACTTGTTCACAAGCAGTAAACGAAAGTTTCTCGGGGAATCTTTTATGAAAAGTGTTCCACTCAAAAGTGTTCCTCGAGGATTGTCCAAAAAGTGTTCCACTTTTCTTTCATGTGGCTGAGTTTTAATTTAGTCACGACATTAATTAAGTGAGTGTGGTTAGGGTTAATTGGCCAAAATTTAGTCGTATATATGTTAGTTATTTATTTTTTAGCATGTAATGTGATTGGTGTTTAGTGGTGGTGAACTTAGTTTATGATAAGTGTAAACTCGATTTAAGTAAAATTTGAGAGGAAGAGTTGTCTAACTTACTTTAAGTAAAAATGGGATTAAATAACTTTATAATGCATGATTGGTGTAATTAATACCTGCAATCAATTATCTTGAAATACATATGAAAATTATACCAATAAGTGATAGGATTATTTAACCTCATTTTTACTTGGACTAAATTAGACAACCCTTTGACAGGATCCACAACCTCCCGTTACAAGCCTAAAAAAAGAGTGTTGTTGTTTGTCTTTGAGTTATTAATTCATGTTGTTTTATTGACAGCTCATAAATTGCTTAGATTAGAACCTAAAAGGCAAGGAGGCTACGACTGTTCAGGCTGCTTGTACTCTATAAAAATTAAGCCACATCCCTTTAAAATCCAATTCAGAATGTAAAATTACATATTGAATTCAACTTTTCAGAATGTAAAGGGAGTGCAATATGGGGAGCAAGAAAAAACACCCGCCTACTCGTGCTTGAATTGATCAATTGGTCCATTTCACAGATAGTCCACCAGTCCCCTAGCCTGGAGCCTGTAAAGTGAGGAGGCTGCAAAAATGTATTTGAACTTTATCTTTAGTTGTTTTGGTCTTATTCTATTTTAGTTTCATTTTCTCTTTTCTTTTTATTCAGTTATCCCTTTAATTACTGTTCTTACCAGATTTTGGTAAGCCTTTTGGTGCGGTGGCTCCGTCGGGATCACCTCCGTGACTGGTGGGGGGTGTACCTGCAAGGACACTCCGACGCTCAAATTAGAGGCGCAGAGGGAGAGACAGGTATCACAAAGTGGGATTAGAATTTCGTACCTCGATTGAGATGGATCGTTCTGATTTTATAGGGTGTAAAGAGATAGATTTGATAGGGTTATTTTCCTATCAAATCTCCTCAAATCTCGTAATGAAGATAGAGATAATTCTATCTTCTATCTTTATCTTATGACCTGATCTTTCTATATCTTATCCCATGATAAGATATATTCTTTCCGTTATTATAATCCGAGTCTGAGTGATAAATTCTGCTCGGCCAACTCGACTACTCGGTGGAGTGCCGAGTCCGAGTAGTACACATGCCCCCCAAGCTCTGAAGTAATGTAGGAGCTTTAGTAATGTACCAATTTCGTATTTATTTGGCCGAGACGCGTTCGGTTCTCTAAGCGTCGCGTCGTTTGGTGAAGACGTCGTTTCAGACATATTGATGTCGTAACGGTTCCCAAGGGCGGCGCCAGTGATTGCTTTTTTGAATTTTGAAACGGTTTAGGGATCCCCAACGGTCTCAAGCCTTCCTAGCCGTTGATTGGCCTAGTGAAGGGTCTTGATCCAACGGTTCGGACCGTTTCGCCCTTTCGTATTCGCGACGTTTGGGGTTCTATATAAAGGGGCACTGTTGACGTTGGTGCTCACTCTCATTTATGTGTTTTGTCTTCCCGCAAGCTTTTTCTCCCTTGCGCCATTTTGTTCTTCCTTCTAGGTTTTTTCTTTGTCCTTCGTTCAGGTACGCCCTATCTCCTTTCCATTTCTTTTTCTGGTTCTATAATGTCTTCTTTTTCTGGGGATTCTGGGCGCTCCGGCGGGGGTCGTATGCTTACGCCGGAGGTTCGCCCCATCGGAGAGGGTTCCGATGGTGGTTCTTCTTCCCACCGTCGTGGTTCTGATAGAATTAGCGACGGTGCGTCAGCGGCAAACGTTGTCGTCGCGGGTGTCGGGGTGGTTCGTCCATCCGTCGACCCTGCGCAAGCACCTTTGGTTGTTCCAGTCAGGGGGGTAGTGGTTCTAGAGGATTCCGAGGCCACTGAGGATCATCCTCTTGAGACTCGGCGTGCTCGCCTTCTACCTCCTTCTGTTCCCCAGCCTATTGATCCTAGGGGTAGAAAGGTATATTCTCCTGTTACTACTTCCGGCTATTCTTGGGTGGCTGGGGAGGTAGGTGCATATGCTTCTCGATATCAGACCGAGGAAGCTTTGTCTTCCTTTCTTGCAACTATTGACTTATGTCATTCGGAACGCCTGGGTATGGTCTATGCCGAACCTTGTGGGCCCGATGACCGAGTTTTTGTGTCGGCTGACTCGTGCCATCCACACTTTACTTTTGTCTATGACGCCTTGTTCTCGGTTCTCGGCATTACTGTGCCGTTTGACCAGTTTGAGGCTGACGTTCTTCGGGCGCTGAATGTTGCTCCCACGCAGTTGCATCCGAACTCCTGGGCTTCTCTCCAGGCTTTCTGGGTGCTCTGCAGTAAATTCTTTATAACCCCTACTGCTCCTAAATTTTTGTATCACTATAAAGTAAAAGAGAGTCAAAAGGGGGGTTGGGTCTCCTTGACTGGGATTCCTGGTCGGTCCATCCTTAATCCTTTCACCTCCTCTTGGAAAAATTTCAAGAGTGGTTTCTTTCGTGTCCGACCAGGTCCGGAAGGAGAGGTCGAATTTTTTGATGGCCGTGGGGAGCCGAGGTTCCCTCTCTATTGGACCCGCTCCCCGAACAAACGGCTGTCTTGGCAGGTCGTGGACATGTCTCCTGAGGATCAGGATGACATGATCACGCTGTGTAAGTTACCGCGTTCCTTGTCCTGTAAAACACTCGTGGGAATTCCTTCTTCTCGGACTCCGAGAGAGGATTGGGCCGGTGAGTACCTTTTATTTACTCGGTTTTTCTTTTTCTACTTTGCTTTTTACTGATGTTGTCTTTTTTGCAGCTGTGATGGGAAAATTTGATTATAGAACGGCCAAAAAGCAGAGGCTGGAGAAATTGAAGGGCAAGGAGGCCTCTGCTGAGGCGGTTCGAGTTGCCCCGCCTCCTCCTCCTCCTCCTCCTCCTCCTCCTTCTCCGAAGAGGGATCAGCGAGAGGTCGTTCAAGGAGTGGATGGTCCTTCGAAGAGGTCGAAACCGAGTCCGCTTGGTGCTGGGGCTTCGGGGTCTGTTGTTGAGAGGCATCCGGCTTTTCTTTCTATGAAAGAAGGTCGGACCTCGCTTTGGGGTAAAGATTTCAATCCCGGGGCCCTTATCTCTGCCGACAGTCTCGGTCAAGCTGATCGGGATATGTTAAGGGATGCTGGACCAATGCTTTCCATGGAGCCTGTTTGTCGCTTCCAAGCTCGGTCATGGGCTATTGCTCAGTATTGGGCTGAGGAGTTCGACCACGGCCACCGGGAATTGGCTATGGTGAAGGAGAATGCAGCAAAGGCCGAGCAGGCTCTGTTGGAGGCTACCCGGGCCAACGAGGCTCTTCTCCAATCCGCTGAAGAATCTCGGCGGTCTCAAGAGGGAGTGGAGGTTAAGTTGAGGGAAGTTGAAAGTCGTGAGGAGGACTTAAAACTTTCCTTAGCTGCTTCTGAGAACTCGGCTCGGGAATTACGGGCTGAGGTGGATAGGCTCGTTTCCGAGCTTGCTCAAGCGAGGACTGAGGCTGTCGAGTCCGAGGCTAAGCTGCAGGTCGATCTGGGTGAGGCTTTGGACGAGATTGTGAAGACCCATGAGGCCGGGTTCAGCAAGGCACTTCGCCAAGTTCGGTATTTCTTCAAGGATGTCGACACTTCTTTTTTTGACGTGGACAAGGATGTCAATAAAGAGGGGGAGTTGGTTGAGGAGTCTGCGCTTGGTGAGGACGGCGCCGGGGACAACATCCAGGAGGGAGGAGATGTTCCTTTTTAATTTTCCTTGTTTTTGTAAGGCTCGTACCCGGCCTATCGAATAGGGTACTTAATGAAATTTATATTCAGGGCTCGCACCCGGCCTTTCGAGTAGGGTGTTAAATGACTTTTCTTTGTTATTGGTATGGTTTTTCGGTAACTCGTATTAAAGGTCTACGCGGTTTAATTATAACTCGCCTTTTGTATCCTTTATTCGGTTAGGTCTAACTCGCTTTTCGTATCCTTGTAAAGGTCTACGCGGTTTAGTTGTGACTCACCTTCGTATCATTGTAAAGGTCTACGCGGTTAATTGTAACTCGCCTTTTGTATCCTTTACTCGGTTATGTTTAACTCGCTTTTTGTATCCTTGTAAAGGTCTACGCGGTTAATTGTAACGCCTTCGTATTTTTGTAAAGGTCTACGCGGTTAATTGTAACTCGCTTTTTGTATCCTTTACTCGGTTATGTTTAACTCGCTTTTTGTATCCTTGTGAAGGTCTACGCGGTTAAATCTAATTCTGAATAGATAATTTGAAGGAAGGAGTTTCATTAACGATAGAAATTGGGTGTGCCTCGTTAAAACCTCTTTGACAAAAAACCTCTTAGGAAAAAATGTCAAAGTAGGAAAAAGAGTACATCACCACTTACAACTTTTCTAACTGTAGTAAAACTTTAGGTGTGTCGCGTTCCAAGTTCGGGGGATGGTTTTGCCGGATGGATACTCCAATCGGTAAGCTCCATTTCCCAGCGACTCGGTTATTCTGAAGGGGCCTTCCCAATTGGCTGCCAATTTACCCTCTCCTGTAGCTTTTCTGGCTTCCCCGCATTTTCTCCAAACCAGGTCTTCAGCTTCAAAGTTTCTTGGTTTGACCTTGGTGTTATACCTCCTCTCGGCTCTTCTTTTACAGGCCTCTATTCTGACTTGGACCTCGTTGAGCGTCTCTTCGGTCATGTCGAGTGCATGCCTGAGTGATTGATTGTTGTTTTCCTGGATGAAATTTGTTCTTCGCAGGGAGGGCTCTCCGACTTCCACTGGTATCATAGTGTCTGATCCGTATGAGAGTCTGAAAGGGGTTTCCCCTGTTGTTGACTGTGGTGTGCAACGATATGCCCATAAGATCGCGGGAAGTTCTTCTGCCCAACTTCTTTTAGCGTCTCCTACTCGCTTCTTCAATTCTCCGAGTATCACTTTATTTGCGGCTTCCGTTTGTCCGTTAGTTTGCGGATGTTCCACTGAGGTCACTCGGTGCCGAATCCCTAGGTTTTTGAAAAACTCTTCAAGGTTCTTTTCGGTGAACTGTCTACCATTGTCAGAAATCACCGAGTGGGGGATGCCGAAACGGCATATGATATTTTTCCATATGAATTTTTGCACGTTGTGGGCGGTGATAGTTGCCAAGGGTTCGGCCTCGATCCACTTTGTGAAGTAGTCAATTCCGACGAGGAGGAACTTCACTTGTCCTTTAGCGAGTGGGAAAGGGCCTAATATGTCAACTCCCCATAGGGCGAAGGGCCAGGGTGCTGTGATATTGTGCAATTCTTCTGCTGGTAGATGGGATAAGTTGCCATACTTTTGGCATTCTTCGCATTTTTTGACGTACTCGGCGCAGTCGCGGCGCATCGTTGGCCAGTAATATCCGGCTCTTAGAGTTCGGGAGGCCATAGCTTTTCCGCCTGAGTGCATTCCACATATCCCTTTGTGCATCTCATTTACCACATATTCGGCCTGAGCCTTCGTGATACATTTCAGTAGTGGTGCTGTGAAGCCTCTCCTATAAAGGTCTTCTCCTTCTATAACATAGTAGCTGGCCCTTCTTCTGATCTTTTTGGCTTCTTCCCGGCTCTCTGGGAGGGTTCCTTCCTTCAAGAAGTTCCATATCTCGGTCATCCATTCTCTGTCAGCCGAGTTGATGTTGGAAACAATTTTTTCGACGCTCGGCGTGGATATTGTTTCCTGTATGACAGTTCTGTGCTGGCCTTTATTCTTCGTACTTGCCAACTTTGACAGCAGGTCGGCTCTTTCATTTTGTTCTCTCGAAATGTGGTCGAGCTCGAAACTAATGAATTCGTTCTTCAACTGGGAGGCCAAGTGGTAATATCTTGTCATTTGGGGGTCCTTCGTTTGATAGGATCCATTCATTTGCCCAGTGACTAGTTTTGAGTCGCTCCAGCATCTAAAGTGTTTCGCTCCTACTTCCTTGGCGAGTTTTAGCCCTGCTAGCAGGGCTTCATACTCGGCTTGGTTGTTGGATGCGCTGAAGTCGAATCTGAGTGATTGTTCCAGGATAATCCCTTCAGGGCTTTCAATTATGACTCCTGCTCCACTGCCTTTTTCATTCGAGGAGCCATCTACATAAAGGGTCCAGAATGGGAGGGGCGCTTCTGCTACTGGTGCTAGTTCAGCAATAAAGTCGGCTAGGCACTGTGCTTTGATAGGCCCTCTCGGTTCGTACTGGATGTCGAACTCAGATAGTTCTACCGACCATGCTATCATTCGTCCGGCTAGCTCTGGTTTCCTCAGTATCTGTCGTATCGGATGGTCTGTCCGTACCACTATTGGGTGGCTTTGAAAATATGGACGTAGCCGTCGTGCTGAGGTGACTAGGGCTAGCGCTAGCTTTTCTATCTTTTGATATCTGGTTTCGGCATCTTTCAATACTCGGCTTATGTAGTAGACTGGTTTTTGCGTCTGATTTTCTTCCTGGATAATGATCGAACTGATCGCGTCTCCCGAGACGGCTAAGTATAGTATTAAGTCCTTGCAGGGTTCAGGTCTTGTTAGAATTGGTGGTGATGAAAGTAGTGTTTTTATCTTTAGGAAGTTTTCTTCACACTTTTCATCCCATCCGAAGTCTTGCTGTTTCTTGAGTAGTTGAAAAAAGGGTCTGGCTATTTCTGCTGCTTTTGGCAGGAAACGGGATAGGGACGCTAGTCTTCCAGTTAGCCGTTGTACTTCTTTTATGTTACCCGGACTTCTCATGCCTATGATAGCCGCACATTTTTCCGGGTTGGCTTCTATGCCCCTGTGGGTGAGCATGAATCCTAAAAACTTTCCGCCATGCACCCCGAATACGCATTTCTCAGGGTTTAGCCTCATATTATGTTTTCTGATCTTGTCAAAAATTTCGGTCAGGTCCCTTGGATGCGACTCTGGTTCTTTGCTTTTAACCACCATGTCGTCGACGTAGACTTCCAAGTTTCTGCCGAGTTGTTTTGTAAAGATTTTGTCCATTAGACGTTGGTATGTTGCTCCTGCGTTCTTCAGTCCAAATGGCATTACCGTGTAACAGTAATTGGCCGTGTCAGTTATGAATGTCGTTTTTTCCTCATCCGGTTGGTACATTGGTATCTGGTTGTACCCGGAATATGCATCCAGAAAGCTCAGGATCGGGTAGCCGGCTGCTCCATCTACTAGCTTGTCTATGCTTGGCAGCGGGTATGAGTCTTTTGGGCATGCTTTGTTAAGGTCCGTGTAGTCGGTGCACATTCTCCATCTTCCATTCGCCTTTTTAACCATCACCACATTTGCGAGCCATGTTGTGTATTGAACTTCCCTGATGAAGCCGGCGCCGAGTAACTTTTCAGTTTCTTCTTTTACCGCTTTTCCTCTTTCAGCCCCGAGTTTCCTCTTCTTTTGGGAGATCGGTTTGGCCTCCGGGTAAATGGCAAGCTTGTGGCAATGGAAGCTTGGGTCTATTCCGGGCATGTCGGCGGCTGACCATGCGAACAAGTCGGTGTTGTCTAACAGGACTTTGGCAATGGCTTCTTCGGTCTCGCTTTCTAGCTGAGTCCCGAGTTTCGTGCATTGCCCTGACTCTCTTCCTATTTGGAAGGATTTTACCTGTTCTGTGGGCTCTGCTCTCGGCTCGGTCTCCCTGGGATCTAGGTCAGTCTCCTCTATTGGCGTTGTAAGAGAAGTGCATGCTACGTGTTTTATTGTCAGTTCTGGGGTCTTTTTGCCGCTGACTATCTTTAGGCTTTCTAGGTAGCACTCGCGGGCTGCCTCCTGATCAGCCTTGACTGTTACTATTTTTCCTTCTGAATTTGGGAACTTCATTGCCAGATGTGGAGTTAAAATTATTGCCCCTAATTTGTTGAGTGCTGGCCTGCCTATAAGAATATTGTATGAAGTGAGGGCGTTGACTAGGAGGTACCTGACCGTGATGGTCTTGGACCCCGTTTCATCTCCAAAAGTCGTCAGAAGGTCAATATAGCCTCTGGTATCAACCTTTTCGCCTGCGAATCCGACTAACTGTTCGGTGTATGGTTGTACCTTATTTTCAGGGATGTCTAGCTGTTTGAAAGTGGACCAATACAGGATATCCACCGAGCTGCCTTGGTCGACTAGGACTTTGCACACCAACCAGTTTGCGACTTCTATTTTGACCACCATCGGGTCATCATGATTGGGCTCTATGCCTTCGAAGTCTGCGTCTGTGAAAGTTATAGGTGGCATTTTCTTGTGTACTCTGGGGTTTGTTGAAGCCGAGTTGATTGATCGGCGACTACGCAGATGTCTCTTCCTTGCCGAACTCGAACAACCACCTCCAGCGAATCCTCCTGCTATTGTGTTGATAACACCTCGGAGTCGAGTTTCGGGAGGTTTGGTTTGTTGTTCCTGGCGGGGCTCTTCCGTGCGTCGGGTTTTTCTATCGCGATAGTCTTCCCTATCCCGGACTCGTTCTTGCACGGGTTTTCGGCTGTCGTCTCGGACGAAGCGTCGTAACTTGCCTTGTTGGATAAGTTTTTCAATCTTATCCTTCAAGGTGGTGCACTCCTCTGTAGTGTGTCCATGTACCCTGTGGTATCTGCAAAATTTGGACCTATCTGCTTTCTCTGGAGAGCTGTTTCGGGTAGGCAGGCTTATCAGCTCGGCGCTGCAGGCTTCTTCCAGGACTCGTGCTCTGCTATCAGTCAGGGGGGTATAATGGGCAAATCTTGCACGGGGCGGTCTGTCGCTTCTAGGTTTGCTACTCCGCTCTCGACTTGTTCCTGGTTTCTCTCGTTCTTCTTGTTTTCTATAGGATTCGCCTCTGACCCGTTCCCTGAACTTCGTCATTTCTTCCATCTGAATATATCCTGCTGCTCTAGCTCGGAGCTCGTCCATGTCGTGTGGCGGTTTCCTGCAGAGGCTGTCTGAAAAAGGTTCGGATTTTAGTGCCATAAGCATGGAGTTTAATGCCACTTGTGGATTCAAGTCCCGGATCTTGACGGAGATCTCAGCGAATCTTTCCATGAAATCCCTGAGAGACTCGTTGTCTTCTTGCCGTATATTGGCCAGTGCTACTGCCGTCAGGTGGTGGGGTCTACTAGTAGCGTATTGAGCGCCGAAACGAGCGACTAACGTGGCAAAAGAGTCGATCGAGTGGGGGGGAGTCGTGTGTACCAGTTCAACGCTGCTCTCTTCAGAGTCGTTGGGAAAACCCGGCACATGATGGCGTCGTCGTTTGTGTACAGGTTCACCTGTGTGACGAATGCGTCGATGTGCTCGTCGGGGTCGGTCAGCCCATCGTATCTGTCCATGGATAACGGCTTCCACCCAGCTGGTAGCGGAGTCTCCATGATTCCGTCTACAAACGGGTGTCGCCTCGTTGTCTCGGGTATCATACTCCGCCTTGGTGGTGCTCGCGATCCTGAGGCGGGTCTGGACTCTAATTGGGTCGTTGCTCGGTCTGCCTCGCTCCAAGTGGTGTCTTCCTGCTCTGTTCGGTCAGGGTGTCTATTGGCGGTGGTATGTGCCGCCGATAGTCCGTTGGTAGCGGCGTGGGCTGCCGAGAACCCGTTGATAGCGGCGTGGGCTGCCGAAACTCCGTTCCGGTCCTCTTGCAGTTTCTGATATTGCTCTCGGAGGATAGCGTTCTCCCTGCGGAGGTCTTCTATCTCCTTAGCGTTGCTCTGTTTCAGCGTGTTAACTTCCCTTTGCAGGGCTTGGATCAGTGGGTGATTCTCAAGCACCTGACGCGGGAAGGGCGCCACGTTGTTGGGGTTACCTCCCTGGGTATCCCTTGGAGGTGGTACGCCCAGGATTTGGGTTTCCCCCTCCTGTGGTCGCTTTTCATGGTTCGCTGCTTCTTTCTGGGTCGTTGTCATTAGGTTAATCTTGTTGCGATTGGTGTGGCTGGGAATAATTTGACCGAGCCCCACGGTGGGCGCCAAATGTTCTTACCAGATTTTGGTAAGCCTTCTGGTGCGGTGGCTCCGTCGGGATCACCTCCGTGACTGGTGGGGGTGTACCTGCAAGGACACTCCGACGCTCAAGTTAGAGGCGCAGAGGGAGAGACAGGTATCACAAAGTGGGATTAGAATTTCGTACCTCGATTGAGATGGATCGTTCTGATTTTATAGGGTGTAAAGAGATAGATTTGATAGGGTTATTTTCCTATCAAATCTCCTCAAATCTCGTAATGAAGATAGAGATAATTCTATCTTCTATCTTTATCTTATGACCTGATCTTTCTATATCTTATCCCATGATAAGATATATTCTTTCCGTTATTATAATCCGAGTCCGAGTGATAAGTTCTGCTCGGCCAACTCGACTACTCGGTGGAGTGCCGAGTCCGAGTAGTACAATTACTATAAACCATCCACATCTTCTCACACCTTTCTCATTTACTATTAAATATTGCAAACGAGCTAGAAACAAGCCAGACGGAGGAATTTATATTTTGTTGATCGGTCAACAGTTTTTGGTGAAGTACTCCTATAACTAGACATAAACATGTAATAAAACATGTTTATTGTGTTCTACATTATTAAAAAAAAAATCTCTTTTACTAAAAGAAAAATTATCAAACATTAATATTATTTTCATTAGTATTATCTTTTTCAATAAAAAAAATTAAACTAGTAATATAGACAGTAAAAATGTACACGAATAATATAAAATATTACATTAACATATATTATTACTAGAGATCTCATATTAACTAAAAATATAATAGAAATAGTGTATATAAATGGAGAATAATTCTCGTCCCAAAAACTAATTTTTAGGGTTGAATTAGATTCAAGTCTAAGTTATTTATTAATATAATATATCCTTCTATAACTATAAATTTATGTTATATATTATTTCGGTGTAGGAGTCCTCCGTTAGAGTTAGAGGCTACCTACCCAGAGCTTTCAAGTGTGTTATGTTTTTCATATTTGAGGGGATTTAAACTTGAACTATTGGGTTGAAGTCTCAAGAGGCTTTAGAAAATAGGCCTACTAATGTTTAGTGATAAGTCGATTTAGGACTGTGGGTCTAACACGTGTATATGTCTTTGCCTAAAATTGGAAGAGTACATAGTCTTCCAATCTTAAACCAAAGAGGCAAATAAGACATAAAAGATCATATAAGAAGAACACGAATGACATATGGCTCGGCTAAAAATCGAAAGGGTACATATATATTAATAATTTATATTTTCGGTTAAAAAGTTATACTAATTAAAATTAATTAAATACTAAATTTTTAGTGAATGACAATGTTTTTTTTTACTCAATGACAATGTTTTTTTAGTCACCTCCTAGATAATATAATATATATTGCATAGTGTGACTTACAATTTAGAAGAACCTGCCTCGGTACTTCCGATATTCCACCAAACAGATGGGCCTCTGGATAATGTTTCCATAGGTCAACGAGGCAACACATATTGGTTTATCATTATAGCACTTTCACCATAATGTATTCATAGGCTCCGCAAAAGAGACCTTACATATTATTGGAGCCAAAATAATTAATGTTTGAAACTTAATTTCGCACTAGGTGACCGAATGTTTATGTCCAGATCCGATGACGTATTTACGCAAGAAACACGAGCTCATAAAGGGAAAATAGGGAGAACTTTTGATACGAAAGATGTGATGAGTAACATCACTAACATGTGTTTGTTTTAATTCTGATCCACATATTAAAATCATCGTGTTTTACATGTGAAAGGAATATATAAATATTATTTGTAGACTTGTAGTAGCCAATAGAGATGATTCTAGTAAAATGAGTTAGTATCCTACAATAATGTGCATGGTGAATTATAGTTTAATTTTTTTTTCTTACAGAGGTATTCACATTTAGTGAGCAACAATGTTTCAAACATAATTATTTTTGAAAAAATATGCTTATGAAAAAAGTTTTAAAAAAAATTGTAGTGTGTGAGTAAATAAGAAAATAATACTTATTTTATAATTTTAAAGTTATATAACAAAAAGGGTAAAATATGAGGAACTAAAATTACATTACTTTTAATAAATGTAAAAATTAAAAGTGTATAAATTTTTATAAGCACTAAAACTAAAATTTTGTAATATTTTAAGCAACCAAAAATACATTTTGTCCAAATAAAAATTATAAAAACAGTAAATAAATATAATTAGTACTGTAATAAATAAAATACTAATTATATTAAACATATTTCAAATATTTAGTCACATTAATTAAGCCAACGTTAACATGATCTCGATAACAAGGGAATGTTTTATGAGAAAAAAGACTATGCGTTGATAGTGTAAAACTATTTTACACAGTCATCCAATCACAAACCATCATTTATGGTAAGTTTATTGACTTTTACAAAATTATCTTGAAAGTCATGCAAACGATGATTTGTTATTAGATGACAGTGTACAACTATTTTACACTGTCAGTGCATCACCATTAAACTCATATTTTATTGAATAAAAAAGTAGATATGAGTAGTGGATAATATAATGAATAAATAGTTTAGATTTACACTTATTCCTTTTGAGATTTTGTGAGATTGTATAAATTTCTTTATTTTTTTCATCCTTACACTAACTCTTAATTGTTCAAAAAATATTACATTTTCTTTATATATTACATTAACTCTCCTTCATTATTTAAAAAATATTACATTGTATCCTCTATAAAGAAGGTTCTAGTAAACATTAAATAAATAGGAGAGTTTTAAAGATATTTGATAATACCTTAAAAAACAAAAGGAAAAGAGATACTCTTATTTTGTTTGGTATACAATTGTTGTACTGAAATTTAAACTTATAATCTCATTATATTACTCCTAATGATTTTTTATTATTAGGCTGATCCTAATGATTTTTTTTATTAATAGGCTGATCCTAATGTTTTTTTTTGTTTAGAGACATTAACCAGTCAAATTAAAGTTTAAAGACTAAAAATTGAATTTTAAAAAAGTTTAGAGACTAAAAACTTAGTTAATCCTTTTTTTTCCCTCACAAAGAGATACTCCTGTTTGATAATAAGACTCTAACCGGGGAAGGCTCTACATTAATTCTAGTGCTCATGTGGAATATCGCATGTGATGTATCATCAAAAGGGATGAAGAAAGAAGAAAGAAGAATGTTAGGCACGATGCGTGTCTGCCTATTCAACTTAATATATAATTGAAATGAATTTGGTCTTCCAGTTCCATCTTTTATTATGGCTTACGCAGGACATGTAAAAGACTACTTTAATTATTTCTACTATTCAACCCTTAACTTTGCAGGAAATATATATATATATATATATATATATATATATATATATATATATATATATATATATATATATATATATATATATATATATATATATATATAGTGTGAGTGGGAACTCAATAATCAGTATAATTAACCAATTGTTTTTATGCGCTATATATATAGTATTTCAACGTCAGTCTGGTAGAAGAAGCTGATGAAATTTCAACGTCAGTTTAACTAAGTTTTGTGGAAACTGAAAAGTTGGATCAAATACCACTGCCAATGCTGGCATGCAAATAGAATTATGGAAAATAGCCTAGCAGGTTCCTGCATGTGGACAAACACAACCTGCACTTTAGGCCAGTCTCGTCGATCAAATCGTTCAAAAATAGGATAATAAAGAAGTTAAATAGAATTACGTGAGTTCGTGATATCAACGGGATAAGAATTCTTATATAGTAGTACCTGCTTTGCTATTCATATTTTGAATGAAATCCTTAAAAGCTAGCAGCTGTAGATTAGTGATTAGGATGATAAGATTATAAATGAGCTGTTTATGAATTATTCAAATCTAGGTTGTAAATGTTAAGATTATTTATGGATGGTTTAATCACATGTCTGACTTCTCTAATTTAGAATGCATGTGATTTTCATTCGAGCAAATTAAATCTATTTTTTTAAATTAAATAATTTTGGTCTATTTATTTATTTAAAACTCTCAAATTCTAATTTTTTACTAAAAAAAAAATCTTTACAAATTGAATGATTAAATTGTATTCTACTCAAACTCACTATATCTAAAACATCAAATACGTACCTAAAAGAATCTCAAAATCTTCCCTCTTCATACCCTAATCAATCTCACATCTTATAAAATCTTTCAAATTTTATTGAGTTTTTACTAAATTTCTTGTATTATTTCATATCCCAAATCCATTATAAATCTCCAAATATTTGGATAAAAATAATAACTTAAAGGTTTTAAGGAGAAGAAAATCAATAAAGAAACTAAATTTATTTAACTTTTAAAATAGGGGGAACTTAATTAAATGGAAGAAAAAATTAGGAGACAATAACTGCACATAATCTAAATTAGAGAGATCAAAAGTATACAGAAATAGGAGTGTTTCATTTTATTTTCTTTTCCTTCTTCTTTCTTTTATTTTTTTTTCCTTTTCATTTTCTTCCCTTTTATTTATTTTCTTCTTAGAAATGCAAAAAAAAAAAATGTTTTCTATAAACTATTTTTTTTCCATTCATTATCATTTATCCTTCTCTTTTTGGCCTAGACATTGCCAATATAATAGCAAAAAGAAAAAATGATATTCTCTTTCATTTTCATTTGTAGATTTAAATAATCACTTTAATTTAATATACAGAGGTAGATTTGAATTTGTATATATTTGAAAATATTAACATTTGAGATATTGGGAGAAATAAAAAAATGAATGTAAGAAAGGTTTTAAAACTGATTAATGTGACAGTACAAGTATTTAAAATTTGGAGAAAAAAATTAACATAAAAAATTGCCTTTCAAATGTAAAAAAAGACACGCATTCATCTTATAAATAAAAGGAAAAGATACAGTACGTATAGTGTTATTTCCCTTTTGAAGATTAAGAAATCTATTTATTATGGTGTGGATTATTATAAGAACAAAGTAGGGAAAAACTTGGCGTTATATATGGAGCAATCAACGGATATAGGTTTCCACTGATACAACTTCAATATCTCAGTCGGAGTGCAACTGCATATGCATCACATTGCGATTATGCACTAGATTCAGTGTTGCACGATTTGGAATTTTTCCCAAAGATAGTTTCCATATCTTCTAATGATCTTCCTTTAGTCTCAGGCAAAAAGTAGTAGAAACACCAAGCCAAAGCATTGATAGCAGTAAACAGAAAGAAACTCCCACCCATTGTTATCTTTTTATAAATTGAAATGAAACTTGTGACCACTGCCAAATTTGTAGTTCTGTTCACAGCCACGCATATGCCAATTCCCTGTGCCCTCAATCTTAAGGGAAATATCTCAGTGCTATAAACCCATGTCACGGGCCCAATTCCAATAGCCATAAAAGCCACATAAATGTAGGTAGCAACTATGGCAATGCTTGTTGTCCACAATAATTTCTCAGTGGAATTCTCCACTGTGGTCATGCAAACACCTAATCCTAACAAGGCCACAACCATTCCTCCTGAACTAACCAGAAAGAGAATCCTCCTCCCAACTCTGTCCAACAAAAATGTTGCAACTAATGTGGATACAGTTTTGCTGATTCCCATGCCAACAGTGGCTAGCATGAGCTTGCTCTTGTCAGTGATTCCTGTTCTCTCAAACACCCTTGGACTATATACCAAAATACCCTCGATTCCACTACTCTGCTGGAACACATGAACTCCAATGGCAGCAATTAGTATCCTACGCACAGGTGGTGAAGGTTTACCAAACAGTTCCTTGAGAGCTCCTGCGCCACTGCGAGTTTTCTTTGGAACCTGAACAATGTCTAGGGTGCAGTTTTCATCAATGCCAACAGCACCCTTTATTTCATTTAACCGTTGTTGAGCTTCTTCCTTTGTGTTAGAGACAAGTAAAAGCACTTTCCTGGCCTCACCCACACGTCCTTGCATGACTAACCACCTTGGGGACTCTACCAACTTCAACATGAGAATGATTAGAATAAGTGAAGGAATTGCGGGAAGAGCCACCATCATTCTCCATCCAAGTTTCAGGGGCAATTTCTCAAAGAAGTAGTTTGACACATAGCCAAGCAAGAATCCCAAGTTGATGCAAAGGTCTGGGAGAGAGGTGAGAAAGCCTCTCTTGGAAGGAGATGAAATCTCTGTGCTGTAAACTGGTGCTATGATCAACGCAAAACCCACACCAATTCCGACAATGCATCTTCCAATGATTAATATTGAATAGGATGGGCCGTAGCCCATTAGAAGGGAGCCCAACAAGAAGATGACTGAGGCTACAATGATGGTGTAGCGGCGACCTATATAATCAGATATTCTTCCTGCAGCCATGGATCCTGATAGTGCGAACACGTCTAAGATGCCTGCTAGGAGCTGCACTTGTAAGTCACTGATTTGAAGATCTTCCTTTATGAATATGAGTGCTCCAGCCATCACTCCCATAACTGAAGAATAATATTGATCAGCTTCATTTTATTTGGTCAATGCAAAAAATAGACGGAAGATAAAGACTTTGCAAAGAAGGAATATTATAGGGGTTTAAAGAGTGTGTCTCAATTAGGATCATTTCTTATAATGCGAGGGGGACCGGGTAAAGAAGAGAAGGGTATATACCAAGAATAATGATATTTAGACACCCTTTAAATTTAAACACTATATCAATACTTCTTACTTCTCTCTATCTTTCTCTTCTTGTCACATCATATTACTTATTATATCGATACTTTTTTTTTTCTTTTCTCTTTCTCTCAATAAGTGTCAAATGAGATTTTTGGTGTCCAAATATGTTGATCCTTATCCAAAGCGTGTAGCTCAGTTGACAATACACACTGAGTTTGTGTAGGGAGGGGATTTGGATTGGATTCCCACATAATACATCATTGAAAAGGGATGATGAACTTTAAGTGTGACTAAACCCTGACGAAGGATTAGTCTCGTAGGTATAATATATTATTTGTTATTGAGTTTGTTGGGTAAAGTCATGTAATCTAATCTGCATGATCAGAATATATATTTCTATGTTGTCTTGATTTTTTTTAGAATTTAACACACTCTTAGATCCCCCCCCCCCAACAAAAGAAAATTATTTTATAAAATAAATTTTAAAAACTAAAAAAATACAATTAAACACGTACAAAATTATTTTCCAGCTATTTTACAAGTACAAAAATGTACATGGACAAAAAACGAGTAAAGCTATATTTTTTTTTACAATCTTGTTTATAATTTTATTTTTTATTTCTCTTTAATCTTTATCAAATTATATATCTTATCCTTCACTTGTCTAGCTTCTTTTTCCTTTATTGTAAACTATGTTGTGAATTTTTTTTATATAAATAACATTCTTTTATGGGCAAGATAATCCTAAACATAATGATATATTTAGCGATTAAAGAGCTTACATGGAGACAAACTATATATATTAGACAAAGACAAGTACGAGAACAGAAAGTCACTCACCGTAACCAAATATGGCAGATATAATCGAGGCAGCCATCACACAAGCACATGCATACTTGTTTAGTCTTCTATGACTGTTACCTGAGTAATTTTCCTTGGGTACTTGGTGAGGTTTGTTATCATCATCCTCCGTAGACATTCTTCAAATCTTGCCAGAGTGATCTGATAAGATTTCAAAAGTGACGGCTCTTATACTGAACTGGGAGGAACTCTAATTTGGAAAAAGTTTGAGGATGCATATGAGGTCATTAATTATTTTGTTATTTATTTAAGAAAGAAAATGTTGTTTCGCTATATAAAGAAATTAATATCATCATTATGGAGAAATCTTATTATATATTTGTATATTATTTATTTATTTAAATAAAAGGCTTCATCTTTAACCCTAATTATTTATTTTGGCGAATAACCTTGTCTGTTTATTAAACTCTAGCTCTAGAAATGACTCTTCAACATATTAGTATAGACACCATCCTTAATTTCTTATCAAATATAATGAAAAAAAAGATCGTATACCTGACCAAAAAAAATAATAGTCACTAAGCTTCTTTCTGTTGGATATATTTAATGTTATTAATGAGCTAATGATTTCCTACACCAATTGATAAATTATTAAGGGATGATTTATTGATTTTGTACTACGTACAAGTTGTTTATAATCGGTATATTATATTTGGTTTTTCTAACGTGTGCAACATTACACACAATAAGAGTAATTAATGATTAAATTTTACCTAATTTAGATTAATACTTATTTCTAATTATTCATTCAAATTAATTATTATGTGCAATGTTGCACAAGTTAGAAAAACCGTATTATATTAAGGACACATATCTTATGAGAAGAAAATATCTTATATGAAAGTGAGAGAGTTAAATCTAGACCATATAATCATATATGGATGGTCAAGATTTAATGTTATGTAACTGTTTAAAAAATCATGTGATTTTTTAAAAAACTCACATGACTTAGTGTGTTTTAATCTTAACCATTCAAATAAGATCTAGTGGTCAATATTTATTCCTCTCACTCTCATATAAGATAAGTTCTCTCACTAGATATATTTCCTATTATATTATAGTAACTATCTCCAAACGAAATAGAAATATTTGTTTTATATGTTTTACTCTTTTTTATTTTGTTACAAGAGGTAAAGAGAACAAAAAAGAAAAGTGGCTAACTATGAATAAGAGAGACACCCATTGCATCCGCTACCAGCTTCAAGTAATGCATGGCTACAGGAGCTTCATCAAGAATAACCAAGCTGTGAGTAGAAGATACCCCCATTTATGCGAGAAAATCCGCGCATTAATTTTCCTCTCTCCAAGTATGTAACAGCTTGCAAGTATAATAAAAATATAATATACATATTACAAAATAGAGGGAGAGCCACTTGTTCATAGAATATAGTCAATATATATATACGGTTTATTCTTGGCAAATGGTTTTGCTCCCCCATCTTGAAATTAAGGTCGTCAATGATGATCGTACAAGTTGTATACATACATATCACAACCGAATCAAACAAATGGTCACTATCTTCATATACCACAGCACGATATATACACACGTACGTATAAATGGTGAGAATATATTTGAAAAAGGGTGAGTGAAGGTTTATATATAAGAGATTGAGAGGTAACACGTCAAGGAGTTCATGGACAATAAGTTAATTAGCATGGTGAGAATATATTTGAAAAGGGGTGAGTGATGGTGTATATATATGAGATTGAGAGGTAACACGTCAAGTAGTTCATGGACATCAGCAGACTGATCTATCGTATAGGAAGTCTATCGTATACATGCATGTTTTGGAAAACCGGTGGATACTCCTTCAAACGTACATTGATTCCAAAAGTATCAAAAGAGATGTTTTTGCAAATCTAGATTTGAAATCTCTAAACGAAGATCCAAACATGTACTACGAATGGTCGAGTGACTCACGTTATATTAATGCTATATTTGATTGCAATGAAAATAGAAGAAAAAGAAGGAAATCAAAGAAAGGAGAAGAAAGAAAATTGTTTGTCTTGTTTGGTTTTCACATAAATAAAGAAAAAAAGAAAATTGTAGTGGATTCCATGTTAAAATTGGTTTCTTTTTTATTTGGAAAGAAAATGAGAGAGAAAGTGTGAATTTGAATTAAAAAAACAAAAGTACCCTTAAGTTATAAAATATTACTAATTTTGTTTTATTTTATTTTAATTGGTAAAATATTTTTTAATTTATTATTATTCTTTTAATTTATCTTGTATCTTCACTAGGGTTTTTTTTAATTATTGAAAGCATATTTTATATTTCTACTTTTTATTACATTTTATTTTTGTTTAAGAGTTTTAATGTCATTTAACAAATAAATATTTTCTTTTCCTCTCATTTTCTATTCAACCAAACAAGAGAAGAGAAAACTTATATTTTTTTTCTTTCATTTTCTCTAATATCAAACAACTAAAAAATCATATTACTTTTTGTTCTCTATATTTCTTCTCACTTTCTTTCCTTTTACTTTCTTTTCTTCCATTTTCTTTTATAAATTAAACATAGTGTAAGTGTCATTTACATGCAAGACCACTGGCAGATCCAAGTAAAATGTTATGGGGGCAATGCCCCCATAAGGTTTTATTTTTATTTAAATATATTTAATAATTTTTATTTTTGTCCCAAAAAAAAGTTATATTGTTCCTGTATGACAGTTTTTTTTGTAAGATAATTATTTTTTTAAATGAATGTAAAAAGTTATAAGAGATAAAAGAAAAAATAAATTGGTACTTATTTTTTTATAGTAAATTGTTACTATTTTTACCACTTTACCTTTCTAATTTAATGGTATTGACAATGAAAGAATCATACAATATTTTTAAAATATGAAAATGCGTAAAGAACAGTTGTAATTTATAGAAGCTTGGATATTTTAGATTTTTATTATCACGATATTATGTATTTTGTAAAAGTTTATAATTATCCTTTTGGTCACTAGAGTTACAATAACTATAGTTTAAAACATATCATTTTGGTTTTTATAATTACAAATTTTTTTACCTTTTGATCATCTAATGTCATTTCAAACGAATATGGCGGCGAGGGCAAAAACACTCTCCTATGCGCACATGATGTTAGTTGAAAATTAATGACGAGAACCAAAAGAGTAAAAAGATTGTAACGATGAGAGACCAAAATAAGATATTTTAAACAATGGTGAATTCTACGGTGGAAAAGTAAGTCATATTTTCCACCGTGAGAAAGAAAATGAAGACCGTTAGATTTGTTAAATTCTGAATCAATGGTTAATTTTTTTCTTCTTTTTTATTTTTTTATTTTCTTTTTTACTCCCATTTTTCCCGATTTATCCCTTTCTTTTTCCCCTTTCTCTCTCTTCACACGCCGCAAAACCGCCTGCAAAACCACCCCATCCCATGCTTTGCCGATTCAACTTTCTTCTCTTCATTGCAACAAAGCCAATGGCTTGAAAAAAAAAAGATTATAAAGCATACGTAAAAAAAAATCAGTTTTGCCACATGCAAGAAATATAGGCACGAGTCTGCATGAGCGGCATCGAGAAGCCTGAAAATTTAACGATCCAACCAAATCATCAATCGAAAATTAAGCCTGAACAAAGTTGATGGAGAAATCAGATCGAAAATTAAACGTCTTGCATTTTCCCGTAGGAGCACCATGCGTTGACACCGGGATTGATTTTCGCTTCAGATCTGCATCTCCGCTTCAGATCAGCGTCTCCGCTTCGGATCCTATCACTTCATATCTACGTTTGAGGCTCGATTTTTGCTTTGGATCTCACATCTGAGTGGTAATACCGGCGACGAAGATGACAATAATTGCACCGGTGGTGGTGTAACTAGAGATGGCGATGATGGCAGATCTAGAATGAGTAAAGTTTCTGGAGATGGTGAGGATGACACCGACGAGCTGATTGGAGGTGCTGGAGGCGTCGGAGACATCGATGGTGATAGCGAAAAGTGGAAGGGAGGCAGTGCTGGTTCCGACAATGGCGGAGGAGTGATGTCAAACAGTGATGAGAAGGAGAGAAGGAGAAGAGAGGGTAAATTGGAAAAATGAAAAGGAAATTGATAAAATAAAAATAGAAAATAAAGAAAAATACGGTCCATCCATTTTTAAGCCATCATATCTAACGGTATTAATAAATTTTCTTAGGGTTGGAAACATGACTTACTTTCCCACCGTAGAATTCACCTTAAACAATAGCAAACTAAGAGAAAAAGCTTTTGCAATTATAGAAATCAAAATGGTAATTAAACTTATTTTTATAAAAATATTATTATAAATTAATTTTTTACCTTTATTAAAGAAAAATTTCTGGATCCACGCTGCACAAGACTTATTCCTCTATCAAAGAAGCACTTGAGTAGTTTAAGACAGAGTACTAGGATGGAGGTTGGTAATGGTCACAGTTCACGGTTCAGATATCAATATTGGGTGGTAGGCTTGAAGGTCGGAGACCAAACTGTGACTAGACCAAGGCTAGTTCGTCACAAAACATTTATAACAAACATAAAAACTCTTAACAAAAATCATAACACAACATAAAAAAACAACTTATCAACCATCAATAATCATTCTTTGTTGAACGCTCCATGAAAGCTAGTGGTTGTTACACTCAGGCTTCATTTGTAACTCCAACTTGGAATTTTTCCCGAAGATAGTCTCCATGTCTTCTAATGATCTTCCTTTAGTTTCAGGCAAGGTATAGTAGAACCACAAAGCCAAAGTATTGATAGCAGCATACAAAAAGAAAATCCCACCCATTGTTATCGCTTTATAAATTGAAATGAAACTTGTAACCACTACCACACTAGCAATTATGTTCACAACCACACAGACACCAAGCCCTTGAGCTCTGAACCTAAGGGGAAATATCTCAGAGCTATAAACCCATGTCACAGGTCCTATTCCGATAGACATAGAAGCCACAAAGATGTAGGTAAGAATAATGGTAAAGCTTGACGCCCACAATAGTTTTTCTTTGGAGTGCTCCACTATGGTCAAGCAAAAACCCAACCCTAAGAGGGTCACAACCACACCTCCTGCACTAATCAGCAACAGAATCCTCCTCCCAAATCTATCCGACAAGAACATTGTTATGAATGCAGACACAACTTTGCTAACTCCTATACCCACAGTGGCTAGCATGAGCTTGCTCTTGTTAGTTATTCCTGTTCTCTGAAACACCCTTGGACTATATAAATAAATACCCCCACTTCCACCAATCCGCAGGAACAAATGAAGTCCAATGGCTATAATTAGTATCCTACGTACAGGCGGTGAAGCTTTACAAAACAATTCCTTCAAAGCTCCTTCACCGCTACTGGTTTTCTTTGGAACATGGACAATGTCTTGGGTGCAGTTTTCATCGATTCCAACAACACCTTTTATTTCCCTCAAGCGTTGTTCAGCTTCTTCCTTTGTATTAGAGACTAGTAAAAGCACTTTCCTAGCCTCACCTACACGTCCTTGCATGACTAACCACCTCGGAGACTCCACCAATTTTAACATGAGAAACACAAGAATAAGCGAAGGAATTGCAGGAACAGCCACCATCATCCTCCATCCAAGTCTCAGTGACAATTTTTCAAAGAAATAGTTTGACAGATAGCCAAGCAAGACTCCTATGTTGAGGGAAACTTGAAGGAGAGAGCTAAAAAAGCCTCTAGAAGACGGAGGTGAAATCTCTGTACTGTAAACTGATGCTACTACCATTGCAAAACCCACACCAATTCCAACAATGCAATTTCCAATCATTAAGATTAGATAGGATGGGCCATAGCCCATTAGAACAGAGCCCAATAAGAAGGCGATGGAAGCTAGAATGATGGTGTAGCGGCGACCTATATAATCAGATGCTCTTCCTGCAACCAAGCTACCTGGTAGAGCACACAAATTTGACATGCCTGCTAGGAGTTGTATTTGTAGGTCACTGATTTGAAGATCTTCCTGTATGAATATGAGTGCTCCGCTCATCACTCCTGCGACTAAAGAATAATATCGTTTATTAGCTAATTTTGTCTGGTTAACGAAAAATCACAACCAAACTATTCCACGTAAATTAATTTGTATTGGTTATATACAATGTTTGATAACTTTTTTACACCCATATTTTTCATGGGTATATATATATATATAATTAAGTTACCTGTAAAATATTCTCCAAATTGAAGTCACAACAAATGTACAAAAACATTTTTCTGTTAGTGATTAGATAGAGACAACTATTTTTGAGATAAAGTACACTTTCACACTCACCATAACCAAATATAGCAGAGACAGTAGAGGCAGCTAACACAGAGGCACATGCATACTTGTTGAGCCTTCTATGGCTGTCCCCGTTTTCACGAATACCGTTTTCCATGAACTGTTGGCCGTCTGCGTTTTTATCTTCCCAAGACATTTTTAATTTTGATCTGAAATTAAGTGTTCAAAAGCTAGTGATGATCATTACGTAGACTCTTTTTTCTTTTTTTCTTTTGACTGCAGACTCTTTTTTCTTTTTTTATCAGCAAAATCACTTATTTATACTAAAACGGCTAATAATAGGCACAAGGGGTACCCAAAATTAGCAAATACATAATTTGTACTATGAACAAGTATTTTTACAAATCAAAGTATGAAAGTATCTTTACGTAGACTCTAATACGCATAAGTTAAGAGTCCATGACACCAATCATTTGTTAATTTATATATTATTTTCTATAAGCAAGCAATTGTTGCTTCATTCCCTGAGACGTTACATTTTATGAGAAAGGCCACAATACTACCATCATTGTAAAAGACAGCTTCTTTAACGCTAGTAGTTTATATATAATACTTTATAGAAATAACTCTTTGAGGTTATTAGAAAGATTAATTAGAGAATCTCTACCCGCAATTCGTTTAGGATGCAAAAGTATTTTTATTTTTATTTTTTTTTATAAACCACAATTTAATTACAGATAATAATTACTATATTAATAAAATTGGAGACTCAAATATTACACAATTAAAAAGAAGAGTCAAATACTTATATAAATCAATGAGGAGTGGTAGTAACACACTCTTCAAACTTATCCCTAATTAGGATCATGTGTAAGGTTTTAATTGAATTTAGATTGTAATGAAAATATTTATTGAAACGTAATATCAAACCAAGCTTTTCCAAAATAAAACGCAAGTGATTTTCAGATAAATTCAAATGTTTTAAAACGTTTTACATAACACTTTGTGGAAATCAAAATTGAATTAAGGTTTCTAAAGATTGACTTATGAAAATAATTTTGAATCCTATATTTAAATAAGTTTTTTTCTTCAAATGAATTCTGGGACTTAAAATTTTTATAAATATGTTTTTATAAAATGTATAATTGATTTTGGTTTAATCCCCTCTGAAATAATTTTTGAAACCTCCAAATTGAATTAAGATTTTCTGAAGTAAACAAAAGTGTTTTCACTTTTCAGATTATTTTTAAAAGGATTTTGCTAATCATTAAAGTGAAATGCATTTTTACGTATTTTAATTAAAAAAAAATGCTTTTTATTTTCTTAAAGAGCACTAGTTAGTATTTATTTTTTTAAAATCTTTGAGATGTCGATACCAATATGATAGGCTGAAAAGCAGAGACCAAGTTATGGTTATAGCCAGATATGGGCTATCTTGGAAACATAAATTATTTTAAAAAATCATAAAATATTTACTTGTAGTGAAAGACTATTATAACTTATAACAAACATAAACACTCTTAAACAAAACAATAACACGGAAAATTAATAACAACTCCCTCTATTTCTTTTTAATGGTTGGATTTTCAAAAAAAAAAAAAATCTATTTATCTATTGTTTTTAAAGTTTAAGATAACATTAATTATTCTTTTATCAATATAATTATACTTTTATTTTTTATCTAATTTTTAATTAATTTACATGTATATTTATTGTAAAGTATAAATAAAAAAAGATAAAATAAAAAATTACTACATAACAATTTTATTAAAATAAAAAAAAATTATTACATGTTTTGATTTTTACGAAAAAACCTTAAAAAATAGATAAAAAAAAAAAAAACCAACTAACAATAATCATTCTTTGTAACGTACGTTCCGTGATTTTCATATACATATATAGCTAGCCCTAAAAGCTGCAGATCGTTGCACACATGCTTCTTCTCTATCTCTTACTTAGAATTTCTTTCAAAGATAGTCTCCATATCTTCTAATGATCTTCCTTTAGTTTCAGGCAAAAAGGAATAGAACAGCAAAGCCACAGCACTGATACCGGTAAACATATAGAAAGTCCCACCCATTGTTATCGCTTTATAAATCGAAATGAAACTGGTAACAACTGCCACAGTCGTAATTCTGTTCACAACCACACAGACACTAAGGCCCTGAGCTCTGAACCTAAGGGGAAATATCTCAGAGCTATAAACCCATGTCACAGGTCCTATTCCAATAGACATAGAAGCCACGAACATGTAGGTAAGAATAACGGTAAGGCATGATGCCCAGAATAGTTTTTCTTTGGAGTGCTCCACTATGGTCAAGCAAATACCCAACCCTAACATGGTCACAACCACACCTACTGCACTAATCAGCAACAGAATCCTCCTCCCATATTTATCCGACAAGAATATTGATATGAATGCAAATACAACTTTGCTGATTCCTATGCCAACAGTGGCTAGCATGAGTGTGCTCTTGTTAGTGATTCCTGTTCTCTCAAACACCCTTGGACTATATAACAAAATAACAGCACTTCCACCAATCCGCAGGAACAAATGAAGTCCAACGGCTGCAATTAGTATCCTACGCACAGGTGGTGAAGCTTTACAAAACAACTCTTTCAAAGCTCCTTTACCACTACTGGTTTTCTTTGGAACCTGGACAATGTCTTGGGTGCAGTTTTCATCAATTCCAACAGCACCTTTTATTTCCCTCAAGCGTTTTTCAGCTTCTTCTTTTGCATTAGAGACTAGTAGAAGCACTTTCCTGGCCTCACCTACACGTCCTTGCATGACCAACCACCTTGGTGACTCCACCAATTTCAACATGAGAATGATTAAGCAAAGTGAAGGGATTGCAGGAACAGCCACCATCATCCTCCACCCAAGTCTCAGTGATAGTTTTTCGAAGAAATAGTTTGACATATAGCCAAGCAAGAATCCTACGTTGACGGAAAGTGTTGGGAGAGAGGTGAAAAAGCCTCTGGAAGGAGGTGAAATCTCTGTACTGTAAACTGGTGCTACTACCATGGCAAAACTCACTCCAACTCCAACGATGCAATTTCCAATCATTAAGATTGGATAGGATGGGCCGTAGCCCATTAGAACAGAGCCCAATAAGAAGGCGATGGAAGCGAGAATGATGGTGTAGCGGCGACCTATGTAATCAGATGTTCTTCCTGCAACCAAGCTACCTGGTAGCGCGCACAAATGTGACATGCCTACTAGGAGTTGTATTTGTAGGTCACTGATTTGAAGATCTTTCTGTATGAATATGAGTGCTCCACTCATCACTCCTGTGACTGAAGAATAATTAATATCGTTTATTAGCTGATTTTGTCTGGTTAATGAACAATCGCAAGCAAACGTACTATTCCACATTTGATAACTTTCTTACATCCATTCTTTTTTCATGGGTATATTGTTTGTTACCCCCAATTTATATTCCGAACATGTAATTAACCACACTCAAAATCCATTATATATATATATATATATTGTTAATGGAAATTTTTGGACAGATGCACCTCGTACGTTTGGCTGAATATTAGTAAAATTGATTTTCAATTAAATTTACAAAATTAATTTTAGATAAAATTGATTTTTCATTGATATTTTTTATATTTTGATGTTTTTATTCTAAAAGTAAATTCGTAATAAAATTCAACATAAATTCTTTTATCTAACACAAAAATTATCTAAAATTGCTTTAACTTAAAATTAATTTCTTAATATAGAATTGAATACGTGAACATTTATCTAAATTATATTAACCAGGTAATTTTCAATGATCGACCGTGAATCCAAATTCACGGTTATCAATGAAAGTGTTCTTTTTATAGACATGTACCTGAAAATTAATATTTTTCAAAATCAAAGTCACAACAAATGTACAAAAACATTATTGTTAGTGTTTAGATAGAGACAACTAGACCCACTAGAGTTGTCTTCGTTGTGGGATTTAGGGTAGTTTATATAGTTTTTTGGGTTGAAATTCCATTGTCGTCGTTCTAAAAAGAGGATAGAGACATCAATATTTGAGATAAAGTACACTGTTTACACTCACCATAACCAAACATAGCAGAGACAATAGAGGCAGCTAACACAGACGCACATGCATACTTGTTGAGCCCGTTTTCTATGGACTGTTGGCCGTTTGCATTTTTATCTTCCGAAGACATTTTTAATTTTGATAAAAAAAAGTGCTCAAAAGCTAGTGATAATCTTTATGTAGACTCTAATACGCATAAGTTTATAAGAGTCCATGACACCAATCATTTATTAATTTATATATTATTTTCTTTAAGCAAGCAATTGTTGCTTCATCCCCTGAGACGTTGCATTTTATGAGAAATGCCAGCATATATTATTATTATCATTATTGTCAAAGGCCGCCTGTTTAACGCAAGTTGTTTATAAAACTTTATAGAAATAAAATAATCCTTCGAGGTGATAAAAAGGTAATGATTAAGAAAATCTCTATCGTTGAAATTCGTTTAGGTTGCAAAAGTATTTTTTTAATTATTTTTATATAAATTGATAACTCATTTTCTTTTATTAATTAGGAACTATTGAAAGGTTTATTAAGAAATTAAAAATAATTTTAATATAGATATATGAAGTTGTTATTACATTTCTTAATATGTAAAAAATCTTTATTTTATCTTTTAATGACCTTCGTTAGAATTAGCCTTAATTATATACAGCTGGTATTAGCTTTTTTTTTTTCTGCTACAAGGTACAATCAATATGCTAAGAAAAAGGTTGAACATTATATATATATATATATATATATATATATATATATATATATATATATATATATATATATAAAACTAATAAGTTTCAAGTATATTACGTGATTATTTTCAAATTTATATCAAATTAATATATACAAATGTAAAGAAAAAAATATATCACCATTGTTAAACAATGCTGAAACCAACATCTTAAAATATATATATATATAAAAAATAAAGATTTTATTTCATTATATAAAAATAAATTAAAGGTAAAAATTTTAAGTTTAAATAATAAATTATGAAAAAATATGCTTGACTCATTTAAATAATTGAGTTCAATTCTAAACTCAAATTTGTTTGTTTAATTAAACAAACAAGTTTGATTGAGCATTTAAAAACATTTGCTTAAGACTTTATTAACTTATAACAAACATAAAAACTTAATAAAAATAATAACTCAGAAAATAAATATCTATTTTTTTTATCAGCCAAAGAAGTAAGAATGCAATATATGTGGTACATCCCAAATACATACACTGTCTATAAGATCACAAAACATATATATATATATATATATATATATATATATATATATATATATATATATATAACCTTTTCCCACATACCCAATTACTTCCCTGCCAAAAATTCCCAACAGTATCACCACCAACACCATCCTATATTTCACTTTCCTAATTTTTCCAGCATACTCTGTGAACCCGTAAAGCCACTTTGTGGCATAAGTCCAAAAAGGCTTGGAGAAAAAATTTCAACTCTACTATGCTAGGCTGTAAAATTGGTTGGAAGGGTAGAAATTTTGTTGTAACATTTAATGCATATGCTCCAAGCTTTGCCTATAAATAGCAAGCCATTTTACACATCTTAGCATCACACTACAATTGTAGTAATCTTAGAGAGAGAGGTAACAACACTAGTAGTGTGTGTTCTCCTATTGTAAGAGAGTGTAATTGTTCTCTCCTTATAGTTAGAGAGAGGTTGTAATCTTCTTCCACTTAGTAAAAATATTTCTCTGGTCTTGCCCGTGGTTTTTCCTTTATTCGTTGAGAATTTTTCACGTTAAAATATTGAGTGTCAATTCTTATTTTAGTTGCGAGTTATTATTTTGTTACACTGGTACCCAACAGTGGTATCAGAGCCAATAGGTTCTGATATTGTTCCGCTGCGATACACGCTGGTACGCTGGTATAGTGCCGGAGAAAATTCTTAATATGCTCTGTGGTTGCGGTATAGTCTGATCTATCACATCAGAAAAGAATTATTCTTGTTACTGGATATAGAGTGAGGTAGTGTGAAAGTGCATGTCTAGGAAAGTTCTGACTAAGGAAAGACTTGGTATTTAAGCGTGTCCGTTGGTGACCCACCTCTGTTTCCTGGGAACTTACCTGGTGCACTGGTTCACGATCTACAGTCACTGTTCCAGTAGGCGGTACTATATACGGTGGAAGTTGTGTAAGTCAGTTCTTTAGTGTGAAACCATGGCAGCAAAATACGAGATTGAGAAGTTCAACGGGAATAATTTCTCCCTATGAAAATTGAGAATAAAAGCAATTTTGAGGAAGGACAATTGTCAAGATGCAATTGAAGGCAGACCTGCGGAGATCACTAATGAAAGGTGGAAAGAGATGGATGACAATGCTGTTGCCAATTTGCACTTAGCAATGGCGGATTCGGTTTTGTCCAGTGTTGCGGAGAAGAAGACCGCGAAGGAGATTTGGGATACTCTCCACAAATTGTACGAGATCAAGTCACTTCACACCAGAATATTCTTAAAGAGGAAACTCTACACTCTTAGAATGAGTGAGTCCACTTCAGTGACGGACCACATCAACAATCTGAATACTCTATTCGCTCAACTTTCTGCGTCAGATTTCAATGTAGAAGAAAATGAGCGGCCAGAGCTTCTACTTCAAAGTTTACCAGATTCGTATGATCAACTCATCATCAACATAACAAACAATAATATTGTCGGCCGTCTAACCTTTGATGATGTTGCCGGAGCTATTCTTGAAGAAGAATCCAGGCGAAAGAATAAGGAAGATAGGCTGGAAAATTCCAAGCAAGCAGAAGCTTTAACGATGATGAGAGGCAGATCAACGGAACGTGGCTCTAGTGGGAGTCAAAATCATGGTAGATCAAAGTCTCGAAGAAGGAAGAACATCAAATGCTGCAATCGTGGCATGAGAGGGCACTTGAAGAAAGATTGTTGGCACAAGAAGAATGGAGGAAAGAATTCTGAAGCATCAACCTCCCAAGGTTGCGTTGCAAGTACCTCAGATAATGGAGAAGTCTTGTATAGTGAAGCAACAATTAGTTCTAAAGGCGGAAGACAACTTCATGATTGTTGGATATTGGATTCAGGTGCAACCTGGCACATGACTCCACATCGAGATTGGTTTTGCACTTATAAACCTATCTCGGAAGGATCCGTGTTCATGGGAAATGATCATGCCTTGGAAATTGCTGGAGTCGGTACTGTCAAATTAAAAATGTACAATGGTACTGTTCGCACACTTCAAGGGGTACGCCATGTGAAGGGCTTGAAGAAGAACTTATTGTCCGTTGGGCAATTGGATGATCTCGGGTGCAAGATCCATACTGAAGGTGGGATCTTAAAGGTAGTGAAAGGCAATCTTGTAGTGATGAAAGCTGAGAAGATCACAGCTAATCTATACATGCTTTTGGGAGATACGTTGCAAGAAGCAGATGCATCAGTTGCAACAGCAAGTCAAGAAGAAGCAACGATGATGTGGCATCGTAGACTTGGACATATGTCAGAACGAGGCCTGAAAGTCCTTGCGGAACGTAATCTCCTGCCTGGGCTCAAAACGGTCAATTTACCATTTTGTGAGCATTGTGTGATAAGTAAGCAACATAGGTTGAAGTTTGCTAAAGTAACTACTAGAAGCAAACACATACTAGACTTGGTCCATTCGGATGTGTGGGAATCACCAGAAGTATCCCTGGGAGGAGCAAAGTATTTTGTATCATTCATTGATGATTATTCCAGGAGATTGTGGGTGTACCCAATTAAGAAGAAGTCAGATGTATTTCCAGTATTCAAGGAATTCAAAGCACAAGTGGAGCTTGAAACTGGAAAAAGAATTAAGTGCTTGAGGACAGACAATGGAGGAGAATATGTAGATGGTGACTTTTTAGCATTCTGCAAACAAGAGGGTATTTTAACACAATTCACAGTTCCACATACACCTCAGCAGAATGGTGTGGCAGAGCAGATGAACAGAACTCTCCTAGATAGAACAAGAGCTATGTTGAGAACAACAGAAGTAGCCAAATCTTTCTAGGCAGAAGCAGTTAAAACCGCCTGTTTTGTGATAAATCGATCACCATCAACAGTGATTGGTTTAAAGACGCCGATGGAGATGTGGAAAGGCAAACCAGCTGATTATTCTTCCTTACATGTGTTTGGATGTCCTGTGTACGTGATGTACAACTCCCAAGAAAGAACAAAGTTGGATCCAAAATCCAGGAAATGTATATTCTTGGGTTATGCTGACAATGTTAAGGGGTATCGCTTGTGGGATTCCACTGCCCGCAAGGTTGTTGTTAGCAGAGATGTAGTTTTTGGAGAAAATGAATTGCAAAGTGAGTAGAAAAATGACAGCACTACCAAAGACACTACTATAGTGCAGATAGAGAAGATGTCTGGAGAAGATGACTTTTCTGAAGCAGAACAAGAGCACGAAGAACAAGAACTAAATGAGGTCAATGACGAAGGAGGTCTTCGACGATCAACACGACAAAAATCTAAACCAAGTTGGCACTCACAGTTTGTCATGGCAAGCCATGATGCATACTGTCTTCTAAATGAAGAGGGAAAACCATCAACCTTTCAAGAGGCTTTGAGCAATTCGGATGCTTCTCAATGGATGGCAGTAATGCATGAAGAAATGGAAGCCTTGCATAGAAACAAGACATGGGAACTTGTTGAACTTCCAAAAGGTCGAAAAGCCATTGGAAACAAATGGGTATACAAGATCAAACGAGATGGCAATGATCAAGTGGAACGATATCGTGCAAGACTGGTGGTCAAAGGATATGCTCAGAAAGAAGGTGTTGATTTCAATGAGATATTCTCACCAGTTGTTCGATTGACAAAAATTAGAGTTGTTCTGGCTATGTGTGCTGCATTTGATTTACATATTGAGCAACTTGATGTAAAGACTGCTTTTCTCCATGGAGAACTTGAAGAGGAGATATATATGCTCCAACTGGAAGGCTTTAAAGAACAAGGAAAAGAAAACTTGGTTTGTAGGTTGACCAAATCTCTGTACGGTCTAAAGCAGGCGCCAAGATGTTGGTACAAGAGATTTGATTCCTTCATTATTAGCCTTGGTTACAACAGACTGAGTTCAGACCATTGTACATACTACAATAGGTTTGATGATAATGATTTCATCATTTTGCTGTTGTATGTGGATGACATGTTGGTGGTAGGCCCCAACAAAGATCGAATCCAAGAATTGAAGGCAGAGTTGGCTAGGGAGTTTGATATGAAGGACTTGGGACCTGCAAACAAGATTTTAGGGATGCAAATTCACCGAGACAGAAAAGATAGGAAGCTTTGGCTTTCACAGAAGAATTACTTACAAAAGGTCTTGCGGCGCTTCAACATGCAAGACTGTAAGCCAATTTCTGCCCCATTTCCTGTCAATTATAAGTTATCCTCAAGTATGAGTCCTAGCAATGAAGCAGAGAGGATGGAAATGTCTCGAGTACCGTATGCATCAGCGGTGGGAAGCCTTATGTATGCCATGATTTGTACAAGACCAGACATTGCACAAGCAGTGGGAGCGGTTAGTAGGTTCATGGCAGATCCTGGTAGAGAGCACTGGAATGTTGTTAAGAGGACCCTTAGATACATCAAAGGAACCTTAGATGTTGCATTATGTTTTGAAGGATCAGAATTTATTGTCAGGGGCTATGTTGATTCAGATTTTGCAGGTGATCTTGATAAAAGAAAGTCTACTACTGGCTATGTGTTTACACTTGTAGGAGGGGCAGTGAGCTGGTTATCCAAATTACAGCCTGTTGTAGCTTTGTCTACTACAGAAGCTGAGTATATGGCAGCTACCCAGGCATGCAAGGAAGCTATTTGGATTCAAAGGCTATTGGAAGAACTTGGGCACAAGCAGCAGAAGACTACTGTGTATTGTGACAGTCAAAGTGCCTTGCACATTGCAAGGAATCCAGCCTTTCATTCTAGGACAAAGCACATAGGTGTTCAATATCACTTTGTCAGAGAAGTAGTAGAGGAAGGAAGCGTGGACATGCAGAAGATTCACACCAAAGATAACCTAGCAGATGTTTTGACAAAACCAATCAATACAAACAAGTTTACATGGTGTCGATCCTCCTTTGGCCTATTAGAAACGTAAGCAACAAAGAAATGGCAAGGTAGAGAGATATTTGAAAGCTCACAAAAGTAGCTTTAAGTAGGAGATTGTGAACCCGTAAAGCCACTTTGTGGCATAAGTCAAAAAAGACTTGGAGAAAAAATTTCAACTCTACTATGCTAGGCTGTAAAATTGGTTGGAAGGGTAGAAATTTTGTTGTAACATTTAATGCATATGCTCCAAGCTTTGCCTATAAATAGGAAGCCATTTTACACATCTTAGCATCCCACTACAATTGTAGTAATTTTAGAGAGAGAGGTAGCAACACTAGTAGTATGTGTTCTCCTATTGTAAGAGAGAGTGTAATTGTTCTCTCCTTATAGTTAGAGAGAGGTTGTAATCTTCTTCCACTTAGTAAAAATATTTCTCTGGTCTTGCCTGTGATTTTTCCTTTATTCGTTGAGGGTTTTTCACGTTAAAATATTGAGTGTCAATTCTTATTTTTCTCATCTCTTATTTTAGTTGCGAGTTATTATTTTGTTACACTGGTACCCAACGTACACACCACACTAACATAAAAACATGTTTTCCCGAATACATATAGAACCAACCTATTGGTCAGTTTTGGATGTTTCGTACCAGCCAATACATAACACAACTGGTAACTATGATTCTACTTATTGACCAGCGATAATTATTCTTTGTTGAACACTCCATGATTCTCGTATATATAGCTAGGCCTAGCCACAAAAGCTACTGATTTTTGCACATAGGCTTCATTTGTATCTCTTACTTAGAATTTCTTCCAAAGATAATCTCCATATCCTCTAATGATCTTCCTTTAGTTTCAGGCAAAGAGGAGTAGAACCACAAAGCCAAAGCATTGATACCGGTTAACACAAAGAAAATCCCACCCATTGTTATCGTTTTATAAATCGAAATGAAACTTGAAACCACTACGACATTTGTGATTCTGTTCACAACCACACAGACACCAAGGCCTTGTGCTCTTAACCTAAGGGGAAGTATCTCGGAGCTATAAACCCATGTCACAGGTCCTATTCCGATACACACAAAACCCATAAATATGTAAGTAAAAATAACGGTAAAGATTGTTGCCCAGAGTTGTTTTTCTTTGGAGTGCTCCACTATGGTCAAGCAAATACCCAACCCTAATAGGGTCACAACCATACCACCTGCACTAACCAGCAAGAGAATCCTCCTCCCAAATCTATCCGACAAGAACATTGCTAAGAATGCAAATACAACTTTGCTGATTCCCATGCCAACAGTGACTAACATGAGTGTGCTCTTGTCAGTGGTTCCTGTTCTCTCAAACACCCTAGGACTATATAACAAAATACCTCCACATCCACCAATCCGCATGAAAAAATGAATTCCAATTGCCGCAATCAGTATCCTACGCACTGGTGGTGAAGGTTTACAAAACAGTTCCTTCAGAGCTCCTGCACCACTACGAGTTTTCTTTGGAACCTGAACAATGTCTAGGGTGCAGTTTTCATCAATGCCAACAACACCTTTTATTTCCCTCAAGCGTTGTTGAGCTTCTTCCTTTGTATTAGAGACTAGTAAAAGCACTTTCCTGGCCTCACCTACACGTCCTTGCATGACTAACCACCTTGGGGACTCCACCAATTTCAACATGAGAATGATTAGGCAAAGTGAAGGAATTGAAGGAAGCACCACCATCATCCTCCATCCAAGTCTCAGTGTCAATTTTTCAAAGAAATAGTTTGACATAAAGCCAAGCAACACTCCTATGTTGACGGAAAGTTCTGGGAGAGAGGTAAAAAAGCCTCTGTAAGAAGGAGGTGAAATCTCTGTACTGTAAACTGGTGCTACTACCAGTGCAAAACCCACACCAATTCCAACAACGCAATTTCCAATCATTAAGATTAGATAGGATGGGCCATAGCCCATTAGAACAGAGCCCAATAAGAAGGTGATGGATGCTAGAATGATGGTGTAGCGGCGACCAATATAATCAGATGTTCTTCCTGCAATGATGCATCCTGGTAGCGCGCACAAATGTAACATTCCTGCGAGGAGTTGTACTTGTAGGTCACTGATTTGAAGATCTTCCTTTATGAATATCACTGCTCCGGTCATCACTCCAACAACTAAACAATAATATCGTTAGTTTATTAGCTGATTTTGTCTGGTTAATTAATGAACAATCGCAAGCAAACTTGTCCACCCATAATTTTAAATAGCGGTTAAGGTTAAGGGTTTTTAACTTTATGTGTATATATATATATATATATTTTTTTTTTCTTTTGTTAATGAAAATTTTAGGACAAATACACCTGGTTTCAGTTTGGATGAATATTTATAAAATTGATTTTGTTAATCAAAGATAATTTTAAAATGAACATATTTATATATAGATGGTTTAAAATTGATTCAACCTAATTTTTTTTATCTAACACAAAAAGTTACCTAAAATTTTGTCAACCCAAAATTAATTTTCAACCAAAACTCAATTTCTTAATATAAAATTAAATATTTGAATATTTATCTAAAATCATATTAATCACGTAATTTTTTATGATACATCATAGATCCAACAGTCACACTTATCATTGAAAGATATATCACCAGTTGGAATCTAAATTCTCATAACTGATCACCCTTCTTTTTCACCCCCACACAGTAAATGTTTTTTTCTTTTTTTACCTGACGAAAATGTTATATATATTTTTTTGTACTATACGAAAATTTAAAAACACAATATTTTTTGTAAAACACTTGAATCCATTTCCAAATACTTTTTAAGACAAAATTTATGAACATATAAAAAAATCCAACCTTTAGGAAAATTTAATTATTTTTAACATTAAATAATTAATATTATATATAATTAAGTTAATCTCTCACTTTTTTTCTTTTCATTTTTTTTACATATGCCTGAAATATATTCTCCAAAATCAAAATCACAAATGTACAAAAAACATTCTTGTAGTGATTAGATAGAGACAACTATATTTGAGATTAAGTGCACTACACACTCACCATAACCAAATATAGCAGAGACAGTAGTGGCAGCTAACACAGAGGCACAGGCATACTTGTTGAGCCTTCTATGGCTGTCCCCGTTTTCACGAATACCGTTTTCCATGAACTGTTGACCGTCTACGTTTTTATCCTCCAAAGACATTTTAATTTTAATCTGAAAGTGTTCAAAAGCTAGTGATGATCATTCAGCAAAACCACTTATTTATACTAAAACGGCTAATAATAGGCACAAGGAGTACCCAAAATTAGCAAATACATACATACATAGTTTGTACTGTGAACAAAAATTTTTACAAATCAAAGTATGAAAGTATCTTTACGTAGACTCTAATACGCATAAGTTAAGAGTCCATGACACCAATCATTTGTTAATTTATATATTATTTTCCATAAGCAAGCAATAATTGTTGCTTCATTCTCTGAGACGTTACATTTTATGAGAAAGGCCACAATAGTACCATCATTGTAAAAGGCCGCTTCTTTAACTCTAGTTGTTTTTTTTTTTTTTTACAGCAACGCTAGTTGTTTATAAAACTTTATAGAAATAACTCTTTGAGATTATTAGAAAGGTAATTGATTAGAGAATCTCTACCCTTGCAATTCGTTTAGGATGCAAAAGTATTTTTTTTTTTTTTATAAATTACATATATCTTTCACTGAAAGTAATTGTGCTTGAGGAAAGTTAGATTACTGTAAACAACAAACCTCCCATTTCATGTAGTTATATATTCAGTATTTAAACTCAGACATTTTTTAATTAAGTTAGAACAACTCTATATATCAGTTAATCTATATTCTTAGTGGTATTATTTTTATATAAATTGATAACTCATTTTCTTTTATTAAAGAACTATTGACTTCATAACTCTAAAAATTAGAATCACAAGATCTCGATTTCCTCTCCTTCCTTGTTATTAAGGAACTATTAACTTCATAACTCTAAAAATTGGGCTCACAAGTTCTCGATTTCCTCTCTTTCCTTGTTTCCTCCGTTTCAAATTATATGACGTTTTAAAGAAAAAAATTTGTTCCAAAATAAATGTCGTTTTACAAAACCAATGCTACATTAAATATTTTTTTTAGGACTACCTTAATCAATACTTAGTGTGAGATAATGTATAATGAGTAATTAATTAGAGAGATAAATGATATATTAGGAAGTTACCTAATATTTTTTAGGAAATTCAACAAATTAATTATATTCCTTAATACCTATGTCAGAATCTTAAACGTCATATAAACTGGAACGGAAAAAGTATTATACTTACAACAACAAAACAGTGAATAGCGGCGGACAGTTAACGATGACCGTAAGATCGTCACCATTAGTGATGGTCATGAGAGATCGTCGCAATTAGTGACGGTCAAGTACATCAATAAGCTCGTCCATATTGATAATGTTTTTTCTAAAAAAAATATATTTTATTATAAATGACAATTAAGTCATCACTGATTAATGAATAGCATTTAAGGAATGTAAAAAATTCAAATTATTGAAAGACTACATTAAAACATACTTAATGAACAAATTAAAAATAGTCTTAATAGAAAACAATATCACGCAGTAAAAATAAATAATCTTGTTGATCAACAATTTGAAAGCTATATAAATCTCATATATAAAGCTACATAAAAATTAAAACATTGTTACACCCCGATTCGATCAAATACTGATTATCTCTTTTATGTGTTTCCTTTGGATCGATGTTTCGTTTCTTGTTTTTCTTTGACACTTCAGGAAAAAAAAAACTCACAAGAAGATAACGTTATTTTCCAATAATGTAACAATTTTTTATTGGGCACAAAGAAGGGGACATGTGACATTTTATTTGTTGCACCCAGGCTTCATTTGTATCTCCAACTTGGAATTTTTCCCAAAGATAGTCTCCATATCTTCTAATAATCTTCCTTTAGTTTCAGGCAAGGTATAATAGAACCAAAAGGCCAAAGTATTGATAGCAGCAAACAAAAAGAAAACCCCACCCATTGTCATCGCTTTATCAATTGAAATGAAACTTGTAACCACCATCACATTCGTGATCCTGTTCACGGCCACAGAGACAGCAAGACCTTGTGCCCTAAACCTCAAGGGAAAAATCTCTGCACTATAAACCCATGTCACCGGCCCAATTCCAATTGTCATAAAAGCCACAAGGGCGTAGGTTACAATAATGGTAAAGCTTATTGCCCACACTACTTTTTCAGTTGACCGCTCCACTATGGTCAAGCAAATACCCAACCCTAATAAGGTCACAACCATGCCTCCTGCACTAACCAGAAAGAGAATCCTCCTCCCAACTTTATCCAATAAAAATATTGATATGAATGCAAATATAACTTTGCTGACTCCAATTCCAACAGTGGCTAGCATGAGCTTGCTCTTGTCAGTGATTCCTGTTCTCTCAAAGATTCTTGGACCATATAACAAAACAGCCCCGATTCCACCAATCTGAAGGAATACATGAACTCCAATTGCTGCAATCAGTATCCTACGCACTGGTGGTGAAGGTTTACAAAACAGTTCCTTCAGAGCTCCTGCACCACTGCGAGTTTTCTTTGGAACCTGAACAGTGTCTTGGATGCAGTTTTCATCAATTCCAACAACACCTTTTATTTCCTTCAAGCTTTGTTCAGCTTCTTCCTTTGTGTTAGAGACTAGTAAAAGCACTTTCCTGGCCTCACCTACACGTCCTTGCATGACTAACCACCTTGGTGACTCTACCAATTTCAACATGAGAATGATTAGGCAAAGTGAAGGGATTGCAGGAACACCCACCATCATCCTCCACCCAAGTTTGAGGGACAATTTTTCGAAGAAGTAGTTTGAGACATAGCCAAGGAGGAGTCCTATGTTGATGGAAAGTTCAGGGAGAGAGGTGAGAAAGCCTCTGTAGGAAGGAGGTGAAATCTCTGCACTATAAACTGGTGCAATGATGAGTGCAAAACCAACAGCAAATCCAAGAATGCAATTTCCAATCATTAAGATAAGATAGGATGGACCATAGGCCATTAGAATGGAGCCAATTGAGAAGATGATGGATGCTAGAATGATGGTGTAGCGGCGACCTTTGTAATCAGATGTTCTTCCAGCAGCCATGCATCCTGGTAGTGCGCACACATGCAACACGCCTGCAAGTAGCTGCACTTGCAAGTCACTGATTTGAAGATCTTCCTTTATGAATACTAGTGCTCCAGACATCACTCCCACAACTAGAGAATAATGTTGATTATTAAGTAGCCGATTATGTCTAGTTATATTGAAAATATTGCAAGCAAACTAAAGTATATATGATAATGAATATAATACATTTTTATAATCTGTTTCCTATCTTTATTACATCATTCATTTTATTATTCATTCTTAATTGTACAAAAAATTATATATACAAATACTACAATTTCTCTTTAATAACTTTTGCCTGCCCTTTTTGTTACTTGTTTTTTTATAGGCATATTGTAAGTCCCAATTTATACTTAAGCACATCCGAAATTCATTTAACATTTATGTTATAAATTTTTATTTTTATTTTTTAACTTGAGTGTATCTCATGTATGATATTCTCCTTCTCTTTAATTATGATATTGAATTCATCATTATTTAACACTTATTTTTACTTTTCAAAAGATTCATAAATTATTAATTATTTTTAAGTGTTCCTCTTCATATTAAGATTCTTTTTTAATTTTAATTTTAATTAATTTAAAAGTTTTCTTTCTATATTAAAATTTTCTTTTTTTATCCCAAATCTTATCTGGTTATATTTTTTAAGTTGACTCTTTATTTTTTAAAAATTTACTCTTTTGTTCCTTAAATTTAAATTATTGTTTACTTATTTATTCAATAATTATGTATGTTTCTCTTATAATGTTAAATGTTTTTAAATTTTATTTAAATTAAAAATCAGTACTTATATATATACACAAACCTACAAATATTTTTAGTAAAAACTTCAAAACAAATAGACTTGTCAATATATCATTGAAAGATATATCAGCTGTAGGGATCTAAATATTGAAGCAACTGTTTTTTTTTATTTTTTATTTCCACCCAGCATAGGAGGTGCTACTATGCACCCGACGAGCATATTTTCCAAAAAAAAATTGTTCTCTAAATTTGTAGAAACAGAGAAAAATGAATGTATTTTTCATAAAGGTTTAAATATGATTTTAGTCCTTGCAATTTAGTATTTTTTTTGCTTTTTGTCTTTGCAAAATTTTATTTTTTGTTTTAGTCGTTGCAAATTATGTTTGTTTTGTTTTTCGTCCTTAAAGCAGTTTAGATAGCGCTTTGAACAGTAAAAAAACACTATCTAAACCGCTTTAAGGACTAAAAACAAAATAAACATAATTTGTAATGACAAAAAAAAAATTGCAAGGACGAAAAATAAAAAAATCCTAAATTGCAAGGACTAAAAAAGTATTTAAGTCTTTCATAAAACATACTGACGCTTGATTCCATCCCAAATACTTTATTAGTAAGAAAATTAATATGGACATATAAACAAAATACTGCCCTTGGGGATCAGTACCTGATTGCAGTATTTTAAGAACCGGTCGAGGTATTGGGTTAATGGGTCATTGGTCGGACCAATGGGTAACTGGTCGGACCGGTTTGACTCGATATATATTAAAAAATTAAAAAAATATAATATAGCTAACATAATTTAATCATTTAACACTTCAAATTTTAAATTATTGTCATTATAAAGTACCTAATATTTCAAATAAGAAATAACAACCAATAATCATGACAATACAAGTTCATAAATAAGTTTCATACACACAAAAAAAAATTAAAACACGTCATTTCAGCACTTTTTTTTTCAAAAAAATAAAAATCATATCACAATCCGGTTCAACCCGGTTCAACCCGGGTCACCGGTTTTTTTCAAAAACCGGTCAGTTCAACCCGGGTCGTACCGGGTCATATGCATAACCGATCCTTTTATCGAACCGAACCGGTTAAGTCACCGGATTCCGGTCGGTCCGGTCCGATTCTTAAAACACTGCCAGATTACATAGACAATTATCTTCATTTGGTTCAATAGAAAAGGCAGAAAAGAAAACGTACAGCACCTTAAAGGAAGAGAACAACGTAATGCTTTTCCATTTGATGTTGTCACGAAAGAGAGTAGAAAAGAAAAGAAAAAATCTAACAATAATTTTTCTGAAAATTTTCATAGCTGAATAGAAAAGAAAACGGAGAAAAAACTAACATTTTTTATATCTTTCTTAAAATACTTTTGCCTTAATTTATCCACATTTGTTAATAGGAATATTATAATTGTCTATTCAAGAAAAAATTACTTTCTTTTTCTTCATTTTTTCACAATTCTTAAAATCTACTCTTTATCCCACCATTTTTTTTCTATCCATATTCTTTCTTTGTATCTTTTCTGTTTCCATTTTTTCTTTCTCAAATCAAATAAACTGTAAATGAAATAGGTACGAGAATAGAAAGTCACTCATTCACCATAACCAAATACAGCGGAGATAATAGAGGCAGCCATCACTGAGGAACAGGCATACTTGTTGAGGCTTCCATGACTGTTCCCATTTTCATCAATACCGTTTTCCATGGATAGTTGACAGTGCGCGTTTGTTTCTTCCTCCGTAGACATTTTTAAATTTTGATTGGAAAAGTTCATAAGTTATATAACCTTTATGTAGAGACTTTAATTTAACTGGAAAACTGCATGTGTAAACAGTCTATGATGCCAATCATTTAATTATTAATTTTATCATTTTATTTAAGCAAATGTTGCTTCATTCTCTGAAATGTTGCTTTTGTGAGAAATTTCATAGTATACTATTATAAAAGGCTGCGTCTTGTTATTTATAAAATTCCTTAGAAATGACTCTTCAATGTAATTAGTATAGAGTATATGTTTTTTCTATTTCGAAATTAGTTAATTTCTACCATTCATTTAAATAAGGTTATAGCCAAATTACATTTAGATAGGTTTCAGGTTAATTTATTGGGTTGTGATATACTCATTTTTTAATTTCTACTTATATTTTTTAAAACCTGAAAAAGGAAAAATATTCAAAATATATATAAAGTTAAATCGGATTTGTATATTCTTTAAAAAAAATAATCGGTTTTGTATATAAAAACAATTGTTCAATTTAGTTATTGACATGAGGTGAAGGTATATTTGCGAAACTGTTTACTTTGATACGTAGTAGCTAAGTACATTAAATGTGAGCGCCTTGTGCGGAGGTAAGGTATTTGCGAAGGTTTAATGGTTATGTTAGTAAAGTACATTACAGGGATTAAATTGAAAAGAAAAATTTAAAAAGAACTAAAATAAAAAAAAAAATCAAGTATATATTATAGGGATAAAAATATATTTAAGTCTGCAGTAAAAAAAAATATTTAAGTCATTTTTTTTAATTAGTTCATGTAATTACTGTTGTTGATGATGGAAATGGTTTCTTTGAAGAAAAAAAGAAAGAAAGAAAATAGTGTATACATTGTCTTTAATTCACCCCATTAAGAGAGATGCATTAAGAATACTGTTAGATTAAGTTTCAATTATTCACTATACATAAATTGGATTTTGAGCTAATTAACTTTTGAAAACTTTTTTAAAATATAAAAAGATTTTTTCAATATTTTCCAATGAAAATAAATTTTTAAAATATTTTCTTAACTTCATCAAGCACAATTTTGATCATGAAATTTAATTTTAAATATCAAATTTTAAATCATTGATAAAAATCACAATATGTTTATTTAAAGAAAAAGATTTTTATATTTCACTTAAAAAATAACTACTCATTAGCAAGAGTTATTGTATTATACTCAGTAAGAAAGTCATAGAAAGTAAGGCTTATTTTTAAAAAAAATGTATTCAAAATTCATATTTCGTTTTTAATTTTTAAAACTAAAAAATTAAAATATTTTAAAGTTGTTTTGGTTATTTATTTTTAATTTTCTATTACTATATATTTTTATACTTATACCATTTTTTTACACTTTTTCATTTATCATCACTTCTATTATTTAAAAATCAGTTTTTAATTATTTTGTAAAATAATTTTTAAAAACTAAAAAAAACGCATTAATCACACCACTTTTGAATGAACTAATCTCTAAAGTATCTAGGTAAGTAATTCTTGAATTTTGGTGAATTAAGAGTGCAATACATGCACTTTAAATTATGCGGATGATATATAAATATTGCTAAATATCAAACATTCTATCGATCGATATCTATTGTTTATATCTTTCTCATTCTATCGAATCATATTAAGTACATATTACTTATTCAAAATGTTCAAGGAACACCCGAACAGTAGTGTATCACCATTAGACACCCACTTAGTTGATATTAAAATATATTATTTTATTATTTAATATTTATTTAATAAAAGAAAAAGTAAAAACAAAAGAAAAAGGCAAGTGTATCATGGGTGGCTATTACTGTAAAATGGTCTGTGTATCACTGCTCTTACTTATTATACACACTTGTTTATCTAAGTGTCATCTAGATATTAGGTGTTCATCTATTATTTTCCTTAATTATATCACTGATAGAAACATATGACCCTAGCTAGCTAATTATAAATGCTCACTCTCTAAAGATCATTATTTATTTCATAGAATCCTTATCTCCAACTATGTTGTTGTACTCAGGCTTCACTTGTATCTCCGACTTGGAATTTTTCCCAAAGATTGTCTCCATATCTTCTAATGAGCTTCCTTTGGTTTCGGGCAAGGAATAGTAGAACCACCAAGCCAAAGCAGTGATACCAGTATACATAAAGAAACTACCACCTAATGTTATCCTTTTATAAATTGAAATGAAACTGGAAACCACTACGACATTAGTAATTCTATTCACAGTCACACCAAGACCAAGACCTTGTGCTCTCAACCTGAGGGGAAAAATCTCAGAGCTATAAACCCATGTCACAGGCCCAATACCAATAGCCACAAAAGCCACAAAGATGTAGGTAAAAACAATGGTAAAACCTATTGCCCAAAATTGTTTTTCTTTGGAGTGCTCCACCATGGTCATGCAAACACCCAATCCTAACAGGGTCACAACCACACCTCCTGCACTAATCAGCAACAGAATCCTCCTCCCAACTCTGTCCAACAAGAAAGCTGATATGAATGTAAACACAGCTTGGCTTATTCCCATACCAACTGTGGCTAGAAGGAGCTTGCTCTTGTCCATGATTCCTGTTCTCTCAAACACCCTTGGACTATACAACAAAATACCCTCTATTCCACAAGCCTGTTGGAACACATGAACTCCAATAGCTGCAATTAGTATCCTACGCACAGGTGGTGAAGGTTTACAAAACAGTTCCTTAAGAGCTCCTGCACCACTTCGAGTTTTCTTTGGAACCTCCACAATGTCTTGGTTGCACTTTTCATCAATCCCAGCTGCAACTTTTATTTCCTTTAACCGTTGCTGAGCTTCTTCCTTTGTATTACAGACTAGCAAAAGCACTTTCCTGGCCTCACCTACACGTCCTTGCATGACTAACCACCTTGGAGACTCTACCAATTTCAACATGAGAATGACTAGAATGAGTGAGGGAATTGCAGGAACAACCAACATTGTTCTCCATCCAAGGTTCAAGGACAATTTTCCAAGGAAGTAGTTTGAGACATAGCCAAGCAAGAGTCCAAAGTTGAGGGAAACGTCTGGGAGAGAAGTGAGAAAGCCTCTATAGGAAGGGGATGAAATCTCTGCACTGTAAACTGGTGCTATGATCAATGCAAAACCTACACCAGTTCCAACAATGCTTCTTCCAATGATTAAGATTAAATAGGATGAACCATAGCCCATTATAATAGAGCCCAATAAGAAGATGACAGAAGCTAGAATGATGGTGTAACGGCGACCGAGATAATCAGAGGTTCTTCCTGCAGCCATGCATGCAGGTAGTGCGCACACATTTAAGATCCCTGCCAAGAGCTCCACTTGTAGGTCACTTATTTGAAGTTCTTCCTTTATGAATAAGAGTGCTCCAGCCATCACTCCTGTTACTGAAAAATAATATTATTGCTTATATATTAGTAATTAACTTGCTTTTCTTGGTTGAGCAAAAAACTCACAACCAACCATTCCACTTAGTTTAATTAGTATTACTAGGTATATAGAGAAATATATTTGATCATCTTCAGTCCCTCCCAAAATTTACTTCTAACAACTAATTAAGTACACCCAAAATCTACAATTACTTATGAACGAAGGAAAATCTCTACAAGCTGAGGAAATCATACAGAATATTATGTTCTTAGCTTAGTCGTGGTTGAAAGTTTATTAAAAGGATTTCTGTTATACATATGAGCAGTGGTATGTGAACCCAACGAATTGTTTGCTTCAGGGGTGACAGGCTGGTTATGTACATGGCTTTATATTTCATAGTATGGGCTGTTAATATGGGCTATAAAGAGCTGAATCCTCTCATATGCATTTGTTGGTTGTATATGTTAAGATTCGTTATCTTTGGTGCCATAGCTGGAGGTCTGGATATGCCTTTATTCTGTGTGTAATATGTAAATTGCCTATTCCTTGAAGGAGAATACGTAGGAACTTAGCCACTGTGGATAGGAACTTTTGTGTACTGTTTAGCACATCTTGTGCATTTTAATGAAATATTGTTGTTGATAAAAAAAAATTACACTATAGTTGAATTCTATATCAATAGTTTTGGTCAACCAAATTTATAAATTAATCAAAATAGTTTATAAATTATTAAAATGTCTTGCTAAATACACTCGAATTCTAAATTGTGACAATTGATCCTTTCTTTGTTTACTTCAAACAACATAGGAAATGAATTTTGCATTGAAAGCAAATGTTTTTCAAAGTTTCTTGTTTTTTAAAAGCAAACACTTAAGCTTTTTTTAGAGTAAATTGTTACTATTTTTACCACTTTACCTTTCTAATTTAATGGTATTGACAATGAAAGAATCATACAATATTTTTAAAATATGAAAATGCGTAAAGAACAGTTTTAATTTATAGAAGCTTGGATATTTTAGATTTTTATTATCACGATATTATGTATTTTGTAAAAGTTTATAATTATCCTTTTGGTCACTAGAGTTACAATAACTATAGTTTAAAACATATCATTTTGGTTTTTATAATTACAATTTTTTTTACCTTTTGATCATCTAATGTCATTTGAAACGAATATGATGGCGAGGGCAAAAACACTCTCCTATGCGCACATGATGTTAGTTGAAAATTAATGACAAGAACCAAAAGAGTAAAAAGATTGTAACAATGAGGGACCAAAATACGATATTTTAAACAATGGTGAATTCTACGGTGGAAAAGTAAGTCATATTTTCTACTGTGGGAAAGAAAATGAAGATCGTTAGATTTGTTAAATTCTGAATCAATGGTTAATTTTTTTCTTCTTTTTTATTTTTTTATTTTCTTTTTTACTCCCATTTTTCCCGATTTATCCCTTTATTTTTCCCCTTTCTCTCTCTTCACAAGCCGCAAAACCGCCTGCAAAACCACCCCATCCCATGCTTTGCCGATTCAACTTTCTTCTCTTCATTGCAACAAAGCCAATGGCTTGAAAAAAAAACCAGATTATAAAGCATACGTAAAAAAAAAAAAAATCAGTTTTGCCACATCCAAGAAATATAGGCACGAGTCTGCATGAGCGGCATCGAGAAGCCTGAAAATTTAACGATCCAACCAAATCATCCATCGGAAATTAAGCCTGAACAAAGTTGATGGAGAAATCATATCGGAAATTAAACGTCTTGCATTTTCCCGTAGGAGCACCATGCGTTGACATCGGGATTGATTTTCGCTTCAGATCTGCATCTCCGCTTCAGATTAGCGTCTCCGCTTCGGATCCTATCACTTCATATCTACGTTTGAGGCTCGATTTTTGCTTTGGATCTCACATCTGAGTGGTAACACCGGCGACGAAGATGACAATAATTGCACCGCCGGTGGTGTAACTGGAGATGGCGACGATGGCAGATCTAGAATGAGTAAAGTTTCTGGAGATGGTGAGGACGACACCGACGAGCTGATTGGAGGTGCTGGAGGCGTCGGAGACATCGATGGTGATAGCGAAAAGTGGAAGGGAGGCAATGCTGGTTCCGGCAATGGCGGAGGAGTGATGTCAAACAGTGATGAGAAGGAGAGAAGGAGAAGAGAGGGTAAATTGGGAAAATGAAAAGGAAATTGATAAAATAAAAATAGAAAACAAATAAAAATACGGTCAATCCATTTTTAAGCCATCATATCTAACGGTGTTAATATACTTTCTCACGGTGGAAAACATGACTTATTTTCCGACCGTAAAATTCACCTTAAACAATAGCAAACTAAGAGAAAAAACTTTTGCAATTATAGAAATCAAAATGGTAATTAAACTTATTTTTATAAAAATATTATTATAAATTAATTTTTTACCTTTATTAAAGAAAAATTTCTGGATCCACGCTGCACAAGACTTATTCCTCTATCAAAGAAGCACTTGAGTAGTTTAAGACAGAGTACTAGGATGGAGGTTGGTAATGGTCACAGTTCACGGTTCAGATATCAATATTGGGTGGTAGGCTTGAAGGTCGGAGACCAAACTGTGACTAGACCAAGGCTAGTTCGGCACAAAACATTTATAACAAACATAAAAACTCTTAACAAAAATCATAACACAACATAAAAAAACAACTTATCAACCATCAATAATCATTCTTTGTTGAACGCTCCATGAAAGCTAGTGGTTGTTACACTCAGGCTTCATTTGTAACTCCAACTTGGAATTTTTCCCGAAGATAGTCTCCATGTCTTCTAATGATCTTCCTTTAGTTTCAGGCAAGGTATAGTAGAACCACAAAGCCAAAGTATTGATAGCAGCATACAAAAAGAAAATCCCACCCATTGTTATCGCTTTATAAATTGAAATGAAACTTGTAACCACTACCACACTAGCAATTATGTTCACAACCACACAGACACCAAGCCCTTGAGCTCTGAACCTAAGGGGAAATATCTCAGAGCTATAAACCCATGTCACAGGTCCTATTCCGATAGACATAGAAGCCACAAAGATGTAGGTAAGAATAATGGTAAAGCTTGACGCCCACAATAGTTTTTCTTTGGAGTGCTCCACTATGGTCAAGCAAAAACCCAACCCTAAGAGGGTCACAACCACACCTCCTGCACTAATCAGCAACAGAATCCTCCTCCCAAATCTATCCGACAAGAACATTGTTATGAATGCAGACACAACTTTGCTAACTCCTATACCCACAGTGGCTAGCATGAGCTTGCTCTTGTTAGTTATTCCTGTTCTCTGAAACACCCTTGGACTATATAAATAAATACCCCCACTTCCACCAATCCGCAGGAACAAATGAAGTCCAATGGCTATAATTAGTATCCTACGTACAGGCGGTGAAGCTTTACAAAACAATTCCTTCAAAGCTCCTTCACCGCTACTGGTTTTCTTTGGAACATGGACAATGTCTTGGGTGCAGTTTTCATCGATTCCAACAACACCTTTTATTTCCCTCAAGCGTTGTTCAGCTTCTTCCTTTGTATTAGAGACTAGTAAAAGCACTTTCCTAGCCTCACCTACACGTCCTTGCATGACTAACCACCTCGGAGACTCCACCAATTTTAACATGAGAAACACAAGAATAAGCGAAGGAATTGCAGGAACAGCCACCATCATCCTCCATCCAAGTCTCAGTGACAATTTTTCAAAGAAATAGTTTGACAGATAGCCAAGCAAGACTCCTATGTTGAGGGAAACTTGAAGGAGAGAGCTAAAAAAGCCTCTAGAAGACGGAGGTGAAATCTCTGTACTGTAAACTGATGCTACTACCATTGCAAAACCCACACCAATTCCAACAATGCAATTTCCAATCATTAAGATTAGATAGGATGGGCCATAGCCCATTAGAACAGAGCCCAATAAGAAGGCGATGGAAGCTAGAATGATGGTGTAGCGGCGACCTATATAATCAGATGCTCTTCCTGCAACCAAGCTACCTGGTAGAGCACACAAATTTGACATGCCTGCTAGGAGTTGTATTTGTAGGTCACTGATTTGAAGATCTTCCTGTATGAATATGAGTGCTCCGCTCATCACTCCTGCGACTAAAGAATAATATCGTTTATTAGCTAATTTTGTCTGGTTAACGAAAAATCACAACCAAACTATTCCACGTAAATTAATTTGTATTGGTTATATACAATGTTTGATAACTTTTTTACACCCATATTTTTCATGGGTATATATATATATAATTAAGTTACCTGTAAAATATTCTCCAAATTGAAGTCACAACAAATGTACAAAAACATTTTTCTGTTAGTGATTAGATAGAGACAACTATTTTTGAGATAAAGTACACTTTCACACTCACCATAACCAAATATAGCAGAGACAGTAGAGGCAGCTAACACAGAGGCACATGCATACTTGTTGAGCCTTCTATGGCTGTCCCCGTTTTCACGAATACCGTTTTCCATGAACTGTTGGCCGTCTGCGTTTTTATCTTCCCAAGACATTTTTAATTTTGATCTGAAATTAAGTGTTCAAAAGCTAGTGATGATCATTACGTAGACTCTTTTTTCTTTTTTTCTTTTGACTGCAGACTCTTTTTTCTTTTTTTATCAGCAAAATCACTTATTTATACTAAAACGGCTAATAATAGGCACAAGGGGTACCCAAAATTAGCAAATACATAATTTGTACTATGAACAAGTATTTTTACAAATCAAAGTATGAAAGTATCTTTACGTAGACTCTAATACGCATAAGTTAAGAGTCCATGACACCAATCATTTGTTAATTTATATATTATTTTCTATAAGCAAGCAATTGTTGCTTCATTCCCTGAGACGTTACATTTTATGAGAAAGGCCACAATACTACCATCATTGTAAAAGACAGCTTCTTTAACGCTAGTAGTTTATATATAATACTTTATAGAAATAACTCTTTGAGGTTATTAGAAAGATTAATTAGAAAATCTCTACCCGCAATTCGTTTAGGATGCAAAAGTATTTTTATTTTTATTTTTTTATAAACCACAATTTAATTACAGATAATAATTACTATATTAATAAAATTGGAAACTCAAATATTACACAATTAAAAAGAAGAGTCAAATACTTATATAAATCAATGAGGAGTGTTAGTAACACACTCTTTAAACTTATCCCTAATTAGGATCATGTGTAAGGTTTTAATTGAATTTAGATTGTAATGAAAATATTTATTGAAACCTAATATCAAACCAACCTTTTCCAAAATAAAACGCAAGTGATTTTCAGATAAATTCAAATGTTTTAAAACGTTTTACATAACACTTTGTGGAAATCAAAATTGAATTAAGGTTTCTAAAGATTGACTTATGAAAATAATTTTGAATCCTATATTTAAATAAGTTTTTTTCTTCAAATGAATTCTGGGACTTAAAAATTTTATAAATATGTTTTTATAAAATGTATAATTGATTTTGGTTTAATCCCCTCTGAAATAATTTTTGAAACCTCCAAATTGAATTAAGATTTTCTGAAGTAAACAAAAGTGTTTTCACTTTTCAGATTATTTTTAAAAGGATTTTGCTAATCATTAAAGTGAAGTGCATTTTTACGTATTTTAATAAAAAAAATGCTTTTTATTTTCTTAAAGAGCACTAGTTAGTATTTATTTTTTAAAAATCTTTGAGATGTCGATACCAATATGATAGGCTGAAAAGCAGAGACCAAGTTATGGTTATAGCCAGATATGGGCTATCTTGGAAACATAAATTATTTTAAAAAATCATAAAATATTTACTTGTAGTGAAAGACTATTATAACTTATAACAAACATAAACACTCTTAAACAAAACAATAACACGGAAAATTAATAACAACTCCCTCTATTTCTTTTTAATGGTTGGATTTTCAAAAAAAAAAAAATTCTATTTATCTATTGTTTTTAAAATTTAAGATAACATTAATTATTCTTTTATCAATATAATTATACTTTTATTTTTTATCTAATTTTTAATTCATTTACATGTATATTTATTGTAAAGTATAAATAAAAAAAGATAAAATAAAAAATTACTACATAACAATTTTATTAAAATAAAAAAAAATTATTACATGTTTTGATTTTTACGAAAAAACCTTAAAAAATAGATAAAAAAAAAACCAACTAACAATAATCATTCTTTGTAACGTACGTTCCGTGATTTTCATATACATATATAGCTAGCCCTAAAAGCTGCAGATCGTTGCACACATGCTTCTTCTCTATCTCTTACTTAGAATTTCTTTCAAAGATAGTCTCCATATCTTCTAATGATCTTCCTTTAGTTTCAGGCAAAAAGGAATAGAACAGCAAAGCCACAGCACTGATACCGGTAAACATATAGAAAGTCCCACCCATTGTTATCGCTTTATAAATCGAAATGAAACTGGTAACAACTGCCACAGTCGTAATTCTGTTCACAACCACACAGACACTAAGGCCCTGAGCTCTGAACCTAAGGGGAAATATCTCAGAGCTATAAACCCATGTCACAGGTCCTATTCCAATAGACATAGAAGCCACGAACATGTAGGTAAGAATAACGGTAAGGCATGATGCCCAGAATAGTTTTTCTTTGGAGTGCTCCACTATGGTCAAGCAAATACCCAACCCTAACATGGTCACAACCACACCTACTGCACTAATCAGCAACAGAATCCTCCTCCCATATTTATCCGACAAGAATATTGATATGAATGCAAATACAACTTTGCTGATTCCTATGCCAACAGTGGCTAGCATGAGTGTGCTCTTGTTAGTGATTCCTGTTCTCTCAAACACCCTTGGACTATATAACAAAATAACAGCACTTCCACCAATCCGCAGGAACAAATGAAGTCCAACGGCTGCAATTAGTATCCTACGCACAGGTGGTGAAGCTTTACAAAACAACTCTTTCAAAGCTCCTTTACCACTACTGGTTTTCTTTGGAACCTGGACAATGTCTTGGGTGCAGTTCTCATCAATTCCAACAGCACCTTTTATTTCCCTCAAGCGTTTTTCAGCTTCTTCTTTTGCATTAGAGACTAGTAGAAGCACTTTCCTGGCCTCACCTACACGTCCTTGCATGACCAACCACCTTGGTGACTCCACCAATTTCAACATGAGAATGATTAAGCAAAGTGAAGGGATTGCAGGAACAGCCACCATCATCCTCCACCCAAGTCTCAGTGATAGTTTTTCGAAGAAATAGTTTGACATATAGCCAAGCAAGAATCCTACGTTGACGGAAAGTGTTGGGAGAGAGGTGAAAAAGCCTCTGGAAGAAGGAGGTGAAATCTCTGTACTGTAAACTGGTGCTACTACCATGGCAAAACTCACTCCAACTCCAACGATGCAATTTCCAATCATTAAGATTGGATAGGATGGGCCGTAGCCCATTAGAACAGAGCCCAATAAGAAGGCGATGGAAGCGAGAATGATGGTGTAGCGGCGACCTATGTAATCAGATGTTCTTCCTGCAACCAAGCTACCTGGTAGCGCGCACAAATGTGACATGCCTACTAGGAGTTGTATTTGTAGGTCACTGATTTGAAGATCTTTCTGTATGAATATGAGTGCTCCACTCATCACTCCTGTGACTGAAGAATAATTAATATCGTTTATTAGCTGATTTTGTCTGGTTAATGAACAATCGCAAGCAAACGTACTATTCCACATTTGATAACTTTCTTACATCCATTCTTTTTTCATGGGTATATTGTTTGTTACCCCCAATTTATATTCCGAACATGTAATTAACCACACTCAAAATCCATTATATATATATATATATATTGTTAATGGAAATTTTTGGACAGATGCACCTCGTACGTTTGGCTGAATATTAGTAAAATTGATTTTCAATTAAATTTACAAAATTAATTTTAGATAAAATTGATTTTTCATTGATATTTTTTATATTTTGATATTTTTATTCTAAAAGTAAATTCGTAATAAAATTCAACATAAATTCTTTTATCTAACACAAAAATTATCTAAAATTGCTTTAACTTAAAATTAATTTCTTAATATAGAATTGAATACGTGAACATTTATCTAAATTATATTAACCAGGTAATTTTCAATGATCCACCGTGAATCCAAATTCACGGTTATCAATGAAAGTGTTCTTTTTATAGACATGTACCTGAAAATTAATATTTTTCAAAATCAAAGTCACAACAAATGTACAAAAACATTATTGTTAGTGTTTAGATAGAGACAACTAGACCCACTAGAGTTGTCTTCGTTGTGGGATTTAGGGTAGTTTATATAGTTTTTTGGGTTGAAATTCCATTGTCGTCGTTCTAAAAAGAGGATAGAGACATCAATATTTGAGATAAAGTACACTGTTTACACTCACCATAACCAAACATAGCAGAGACAATAGAGGCAGCTAACACAGAGGCACATGCATACTTGTTGAGCCCGTTTTCTATGGACTGTTGGCCGTTTGCATTTTTATCTTCCGAAGACATTTTTAATTTTGATAAAAGAAGTGCTCAAAAGCTAGTGATAATCTTTATGTAGACTCTAATACGCATAAGTTTATAAGAGTCCATGACACCAATCATTTATTAATTTATATATTATTTTCTTTAAGCAAGCAATTGTTGCTTCATCCCCTGAGACGTTGCATTTTATGAGAAATGCCAGCATATATTATTATTATCATCATTGTAAAAGGCCGCCTGTTTAACGCAAGTTGTTTATAAAACTTTATAGAAATAAAATAATCCTTCGAGGTGATAAAAAGGTAATGATTAAGAAAATCTCTATCGTTGAAATTCGTTTAGGTTGCAAAAGTATTTTTTAATTATTTTTATATAAATTGATAACTCATTTTCTTTTATTAATTAGGAACTATTGAAAGGTTTATTAAGAAATTAAAAATAATTTTAATATAGATATATGAAGTTGTTATTACATTTCTTAATATGTAAAAAATATTTATTTTATCTTTTAATGACCTTCGTTAGAATTAGCCTTAATTATATACAGCTGGTATTAGCTCTTTTTTTTCTGCTACAAGGTACAATCAATATGCTAAGAAAAAGGTTGAACATTATATATATATATATATATATATATATATATATATATATATATATATATATATATATATAACTAATAAGTTTCAAGTATATTACGTGATTATTTTCAAATTTATATCAAATTAATATATACAAATGTAAAGAAAAAATATATATCACCATTGTTAAACAATGCTGAAACCAACATCTTAAAATATATATATATATATATATATATATATATATATATATATAATAAAGATTTTATTTCATTATATAAAAATAAATTAAAGGTAAAAATTTTAAGTTTAAATAATAAATTATGAAAAAATATACTTGACTCATTTAAATAATTGAGTTCAATTCTAAACTCAAATTTATTTGTTTAATTAAACAAACAAGTTTGATTGAGCATTTAAAAACATTTGCTTATAATGGAAGACTTTATTAACTTATAACAAACATAAAAACTTAATAAAAATAATAACTCAGAAAATAAATATCTATTTTTTTTTATCAGCCAAAGAAGTAAGAATGCAATATATGTGGTACATCCCAAATACATACACTGTCTATAAGATCACAAAACATATATATATATAACCTTTTCCCACATACCCAATTACTTCCCTGCCAAAAATTCCCAACAGTATCACCACCAACACCATCCTATATTTCACTTTCCTAATTTTTCCAGCATACTCACCACACTAACATAAAAACATGTTTTCCCGAATACATATAGAACCAACCTATTGGTCAGTTTTGGATGTTTCGTACCAGCCAATACATAACACAACTGGTAACTATGATTCTACTTATTGACCAGCGATAATTATTCTTTGTTGAACACTCCATGATTCTCGTATATATAGCTAGGCCTAGCCACAAAAGCTACTGATTTTTGCTCATAGGCTTCATTTGTATCTCTTACTTAGAATTTCTTCCAAAGATAATCTCCATATCCTCTAATGATCTTCCTTTAGTTTCAGGCAAAGAGGAGTAGAACCACAAAGCCAAAGCATTGATACCGGTTAACACAAAGAAAATCCCACCCATTGTTATCGTTTTATAAATCGAAATGAAACTTGAAACCACTACGACATTTGTGATTCTGTTCACAACCACACAGACACCAAGGCCTTGTGCTCTTAACCTAAGGGGAAGTATCTCGGAGCTATAAACCCATGTCACAGGTCCTATTCCGATACACACAAAACCCATAAATATGTAAGTAAAAATAACGGTAAAGATTGTTGCCCAGAGTTGTTTTTCTTTGGAGTGCTCCACTATGGTCAAGCAAATACCCAACCCTAATAGGGTCACAACCATACCACCTGCACTAACCAGCAAGAGAATCCTCCTCCCAAATCTATCCGACAAGAACATTGCTAAGAATGCAAATACAACTTTGCTGATTCCCATGCCAACAGTGACTAACATGAGTGTGCTCTTGTCAGTGGTTCCTGTTCTCTCAAACACCCTAGGACTATATAACAAAATACCTCCACATCCACCAATCCGCATGAAAAAATGAATTCCAATTGCCGCAATCAGTATCCTACGCACTGGTGGTGAAGGTTTACAAAACAGTTCCTTCAGAGCTCCTGCACCACTACGAGTTTTCTTTGGAACCTGAACAATGTCTAGGGTGCAGTTTTCATCAATGCCAACAACACCTTTTATTTCCCTCAAGCGTTGTTGAGCTTCTTCCTTTGTATTAGAGACTAGTAAAAGCACTTTCCTGGCCTCACCTACACGTCCTTGCATGACTAACCACCTTGGGGACTCCACCAATTTCAACATGAGAATGATTAGGCAAAGTGAAGGAATTGAAGGAAGCACCACCATCATCCTCCATCCAAGTCTCAGTGTCAATTTTTCAAAGAAATAGTTTGACATAAAGCCAAGCAACACTCCTATGTTGGCGGAAAGTTCTGGGAGAGAGGTAAAAAAGCCTCTGTAAGAAGGAGGTGAAATCTCTGTACTGTAAACTGGTGCTACTACCAGTGCAAAACCCACACCAATTCCAACAACGCAATTTCCAATCATTAAGATTAGATAGGATGGGCCATAGCCCATTAGAGTGGAGCCCAATAAGAAGGTGATGGATGCTAGAATGATGGTGTAGCGGCGACCAATATAATCAGATGTTCTTCCTGCAATGATGCATCCTGGTAGCGCGCACAAATGTAACATTCCTGCGAGGAGTTGTACTTGTAGGTCACTGATTTGAAGATCTTCCTTTATGAATATCACTGCTCCGGTCATCACTCCAACAACTAAACAATAATATCGTTAGTTTATTAGCTGATTTTGTCTGGTTAATTAATGAACAATCGCAAGCAAACTTGTCCACCCATAATTTTAAATAGCGGTTAAGGTTAAGGGTTTTTAACTTTATGTGTATATATATATATATATATTTTTTTTTTCTTTTGTTAATGAAAATTTTAGGACAAATACACCTGGTTTCAGTTTGGATGAATATTTATAAAATTGATTTTGTTAATCAAAGATAATTTTAAAATGAACATATTTATATATAGATGGTTTAAAATTGATTCAACCTAATTTTTTTTATCTAACACAAAAAGTTACCTAAAATTTTGTCAACCCAAAATTAATTTTCAACCAAAACTCAATTTCTTAATATAAAATTAAATATTTGAATATTTATCTAAAATCATATTAATCACGTAATTTTTTATGATACATCATAGATCCAACAGTCACACTTATCATTGAAAGATATATCACCAGTTGGAATCTAAATTCTCATAACTGATCACCCTTCTTTTTCACCCCCACACAGTAAATGTTTTTTTCTTTTTTTACCTGACGAAAATGTTATATATATTTTTTTGTACTACGAAAATTTAAAAACACAAAATATTTTTTGTAAAACACTTGAATCCATTTCCAAATACTTTTTAAGACAAAATTTATGAACATATAAAAAAATCCAACCTTTAGGAAAATTTAATTATTTTTAACATTAAATAATTAATATTATATATAATTAAGTTAATCTCTCACTTTTTTTCTTTTCATTTTTTTTACATATGCCTGAAATATATTCTCCAAAATCAAAATCACAAATGTACAAAAAACATTCTTGTAGTGATTAGATAGAGACAACTATATTTGAGATTAAGTGCACTACACACTCACCATAACCAAATATAGCAGAGACAGTAGTGGCAGCTAACACAGAGGCACAGGCATACTTGTTGAGCCTTCTATGGCTGTCCCCGTTTTCACGAATACCGTTTTCCATGAACTGTTGACCGTCTACGTTTTTATCCTCCAAAGACATTTTAATTTTAATCTGAAAGTGTTCAAAAGCTAGTGATGATCATTCAGCAAAACCACTTATTTATACTAAAACGGCTAATAATAGGCACAAGGAGTACCCAAAATTAGCAAATACATACATATATAGTTTGTACTGTGAACAAAAATTTTTACAAATCAAAGTATGAAAGTATCTTTACGTAGACTCTAATACGCATAAGTTAAGAGTCCATGACACCAATCATTTGTTAATTTATATATTATTTTCCATAAGCAAGCAATAATTGTTGCTTCATTCTCTGAGACGTTACATTTTATGAGAAAGGCCACAATAGTACCATCATTGTAAAAGGCCGCTTCTTTAACTCTAGTTGTTTTTTTTTTTTTTACAGCAACGCTAGTTGTTTATAAAACTTTATAGAAATAACTCTTTGAGATTATTAGAAAGGTAATTGATTAGAGAATCTCTACCCTTGCAATTCGTTTAGGATGCAAAAGTATTTTTTTTTTTTATAAATTACATATATCTTTCACTGAAAGTAATTGTGCTTGAGGAAAGTTAGATTACTGTAAACAACAAACCTCCCATTTCATGTAGTTATATATTCAGTATTTAAACTCAGACATTTTTTAATTAAGTTAGAACAACTCTATATATCAGTTAATCTATATTCTTAGTGGTATTATTTTTATATAAATTGATAACTCATTTTCTTTTATTAAAGAACTATTGACTTCATAACTCTAAAAATTAGAATCACAAGATCTCGATTTCCTCTCCTTCCTTGTTATTAAGGAACTATTAACTTCATAACTCTAAAAATTGGGCTCACAAGTTCTCGATTTCCTCTCTTTCCTTGTTTCCTCCGTTCCAAATTATATGACGTTTTAAAGAAAAAAATTTGTTCCAAAATAAATGTCGTTTTACAAAATCAATGCTACATTAAATATTTTTTTTAGGACTACCTTAATCAATACTTAGTGTGAGATAATGTATAATGAGTAATTAATTAGAGAGATAAATGATATATTAGGAAGTTATCTAATATTTTTTAGGAAATTCAACAAATTAATTATATTCCTTAATACCTATGTCAGAATCTTAAACGTCATATAAACTGGAACAGAAAAAGTATTATACTTACTACAACAAAACAGTGAATAGCGGCGGACAGTTAACGATGACCGTAAGATCGTCACCATTAGTGATGGTCATGAGAGATCGTCGCAATTAGTGATGGTCAAGTACATCAATAAGCTCGTCCATATTGATAATGTTTTTTCTAAAAAAAAAATATTTTATTATAAATGACAATTAAGTCATCACTGATTAATGAATAGCATTTAAGGAATGTAAAAAATTCAAATTATTGAAAGACTACATTAAAACATACTTAATGAACAAATTAAAAATAGTCTTAATAGAAAACAATATCACGCAGTAAAAATAAATAATCTTGTTGATCAACAATTTGAAAGCTATATAAATCTCATATATAAAGCTACATAAAAATTAAAACATTGTTACACCCCGATTCGATCAAATACTGATTATCTCTTTTATGTGTTTCCTTTGGATCGATGTTTCGTTTCTTGTTTTTCTTTGACACTTCAGGAAAAAAAAAACTCACAAGAAGATAACGTTATTTTCCAATAATGTAACAATTTTTTATTGGGCACAAAGAAGGGGACATGTGACATTTTATTTGTTGCACCCAGGCTTCATTTGTATCTCCAACTTGGAATTTTTCCCAAAGATAGTCTCCATATCTTCTAATAATCTTCCTTTAGTTTCAGGCAAGGTATAATAGAACCAAAAGGCCAAAGTATTGATAGCAGCAAACAAAAAGAAAACCCCACCCATTGTCATCGCTTTATCAATTGAAATGAAACTTGTAACCACCATCACATTCGTGATCCTGTTCACGGCCACAGAGACAGCAAGACCTTGTGCCCTAAACCTCAAGGGAAAAATCTCTGCACTATAAACCCATGTCACCGGCCCAATTCCAATTGTCATAAAAGCCACAAGGGCGTAGGTTACAATAATGGTAAAGCTTATTGCCCACACTACTTTTTCAGTTGACCGCTCCACTATGGTCAAGCAAATACCCAACCCTAATAAGGTCACAACCATGCCTCCTGCACTAACCAGAAAGAGAATCCTCCTCCCAACTTTATCCAATAAAAATATTGATATGAATGCAAATATAACTTTGCTGACTCCAATTCCAACAGTGGCTAGCATGAGCTTGCTCTTGTCAGTGATTCCTGTTCTCTCAAAGATTCTTGGACCATATAACAAAACAGCCCCGATTCCACCAATCTGAAGGAATACATGAACTCCAATTGCTGCAATCAGTATCCTACGCACTGGTGGTGAAGGTTTACAAAACAGTTCCTTCAGAGCTCCTGCACCACTGCGAGTTTTCTTTGGAACCTGAACAGTGTCTTGGATGCAGTTTTCATCAATTCCAACAACACCTTTTATTTCCTTCAAGCTTTGTTCAGCTTCTTCCTTTGTGTTAGAGACTAGTAAAAGCACTTTCCTGGCCTCACCTACACGTCCTTGCATGACTAACCACCTTGGTGACTCTACCAATTTCAACATGAGAATGATTAGGCAAAGTGAAGGGATTGCAGGAACACCCACCATCATCCTCCACCCAAGTTTGAGGGACAATTTTTCAAAGAAGTAGTTTGAGACATAGCCAAGGAGGAGTCCTATGTTGATGGAAAGTTCAGGGAGAGAGGTGAGAAAGCCTCTGTAGGAAGGAGGTGAAATCTCTGCACTATAAACTGGTGCAATGATGAGTGCAAAACCAACAGCAAATCCAAGAATGCAATTTCCAATCATTAAGATAAGATAGGATGGACCATAGGCCATTAGAATGGAGCCAATTGAGAAGATGATGGATGCTAGAATGATGGTGTAGCGGCGACCTTTGTAATCAGATGTTCTTCCAGCAGCCATGCATCCTGGTAGTGCGCACACATGCAACATGCCTGCAAGTAGCTGCACTTGCAAGTCACTGATTTGAAGATCTTCCTTTATGAATACTAGTGCTCCAGACATCACTCCCACAACTAGAGAATAATGTTGATTATTAAGTAGCCGATTATGTCTAGTTTTATTGAAAATATTGCAAGCAAACTAAAGTATATATGATAATGAATATAATACATTTTTATAATCTGTTTCCTATCTTTATTACATCATTCATTTTATTATTCATTCTTAATTGTGCAAAAAATTATATAAATTTCTTGTACAAATACTACAATTTCTCTTTAATAACCTTTGCCTACCCTTTTTGTTACTCGTTTTTTTATAGGCATATTGTAAGTCCCAATTTATACTTAAGCACATCCGAAATTCATTTAACATTTATGTTATAAATTTTTATTTTTATTTTTTAACTTGAGTGTATCTCATGTATGATATTCTCCTTCTCTTTAATTATGATATTGAATTCATCATTATTTAACACCTATTTTTACTTTTCAAAAGATTCATAAACTATTAATTATTTTTAAGTGTTCCTCTTCATATTAAGATTCTTTTTTAATTTTACTTTTAATTAATTTAAAAGTTTTCTTTCTATATTAAAATTTTCTTTTTTATCTCAAATCTTATCTGGTTATATTTTTTAAGTTGACTCTTTATTTTTTAAAAATTTACTCTTTTGTTCCTTAAATTTAAATTATTGTTTACTTATTTATTCAATAATTATGTATGTTTCTCTTATAATGTTAAATGTTTTTAAATTTTATTTAAATTAAAAATTAGTACTTATATATATACACAAACCTACAAATATTTTTAGTAAAAACTTCAAAACAAATAGACTTGTCAATATATCATTGAAAGATATATCAGCTGTAGGGATCTAAATATTGAAGCAACTGTTTTTTTTTTTTTTTTTATTTCCACCCAGCATAGGAGGTGCTACTATGCACCCGACGAGCATATTTTCCAAAAAAAAATTGTTCTCTAAATTTGTAGAAACAGAGAAAAATGAATGTATTTTTCATAAAGATTTAAATATGTTTTTAGTCCTTGTAATTTAGTGTTTTTTTTGCTTTTTGTCTTTGCAAAATTTTGTTTTAGTCTTTACAAATTATGTTTGTTTTGTTTTTCGTCCTTAAAGCAGTTTAGATAGCGCTTTGAATAGTAAAAAATGCTATCTAAACCGCTTTAAGGACAAAAAATAAAACAAACATAATTTGCAATGACAAAAAAAAAATTTGCAAAGACGAAAAATAAAAAAATCCTAAATTGCAAGGACTAAAAAAGTATTTAAGTCTTTCATAAAACATACTGACGCTTGATTCCATCCCAAATACTTTATTAGTAAGAAAATTAATATGGACATATAAACAAAATACTGCCCTTAGGGATCAGTACCTGATTACATAGACAATTATCTTCATTTGGTTCAATAGAAAAGGCAGAAAAGAAAACGTACAGCACCTTAAAGGAAGAGAACAACGTAATGTTTTTCCATTTGATGTTGTCACGAAAGAGAGTAGAAAAGAAAAGAAAAAATCTAACAATAATTTTTCTGAAAATTTTCATAGCTGAATAGAAAAGAAAACGGAGAAACTGTTCATTTTAATGTAATAAAAACTAACATTTTTTATATCCTTCTTAAAATACTTTTGCCTTAATTTATCCACATTTGTTAATAGGAATATTATAATTGTCTATTCAAGAAAAAATTACTTTCTTTTTCTTCATTTTTTCACAATTCTTAAAATCTACTCTTTATCCCACCATTTTTTTTCTATCCATATTCTTTCTTTGTATCTTTTCTCTTTCCATTTTTTCTTTCTCAAATCAAATAAACTGTAAATGAAATAGGTACGAGAATAGAAAGTCACTCACTCACCATAACCAAATACAGCGGAGATAATAGAGGCAGCCATCACTGAGGAACAGGCATACTTGTTGAGGCTTCCATGACTGTTCCCATTTTCATCAATACCGTTTTCCATGGATAGTTGACAGTGCGCGTTTGTTTCTTCCTCCGTAGACATTTTTAAATTTTGATTGGAAAAGTTCATAAGTTATATAACCTTTATGTAGAGACTTTAATTTAACTGGAAAACTGCATGTGTAAACAGTCTATGATGCCAATCATTTAATTATTAATTTTATCATTTTATTTAAGCAAATGTTGCTTCATTCTCTGAAATGTCGCTTTTGTGAGAAATTTCATAATATACTATTATAAAAGGCTGCGTCTTGTTATTTATAAAATTCCTTAGAAATGACTCTTCAATGTAATTAGTATAGAGTATATGTTTTTTCTATTTCCAAATTAGTTAATTTCTACAATTCATTTAAATAAGGTTATAGCCAAATTACATTTAGATAGGTTTCAGGTTAATTTATTGGGTTGTGATATACTCATTTTTTAATTTCTACTTATATATTTTAAAACCTGAAAAAGGAAAAATATTCAAAATATATATAAAGTTAAATCGGATTTGTATATTCTTTAAAAAAAAATCGGTTTTGTATATAAAAACAATTGTTCAATTTAGTTATTGACATGAGGTGAAGGTATATTTGCGAAACTGTTTACTTTGATACGTAGTACTTCCTCTGTTCCAATTTATATGACGTTTAAGGTTTTGACACATGTATTAAGGAATGCAATTAATGTGTTGAATTTCCTAGAAAACATTAGGTAATTTCCTAATATACCCTTTATCTCTCTAATTAATTACTCATACTACACTACTTCCACTAAGTATTAATTAAGGGTAGTTTTGGAAAAAGATATTTAATGCAGCATTGGTTTTGTAAAACGTCATCTATTTTGGAACAAATTTTTTTCTCTAAAACGTCATATAATCTGAAACGGAGGGAGTAGTTAAGTACATTAAATGTGAGCGCCTTGTGCGGAGGTAAGGTATTTGCGAAAGTTTAATGGTTATGTTAGTAAAGTACATTACAGGGATTAAATTGAAAAGAAAAATTTAAAAAGAACTAAAATAAAAAAAATCAAGTATATATTATAGGGATAAAAATATATTTAAGTCTGCAGTAAAAAAAATATATTTAAGTCATTTTTTTTTAATTAGTTCATGTAATTACTGTTGTTGATGATGGAAATGGTTTCTTTGAAGAAAAAAAGAAAGAAAGAATAATAGTGTATACATTGTCTTTAATTTACCCCATTAAGAGAGATGTATTAAGAATACTGTTAGATTAAGTTTCAATTATTCACTATACATAAATTGGATTTTGAACTAATTAACTTTTGAAAACTTTTTAAAAATATAAAAAGATTTTTTCAACATTTTCCAATTAAAATAAATTTTTAAAATATTTTCTTAACTTCATCATGCACAATTTTGATCATGAAATTTAATTTTAAATATCAAATTTTAAATCATTGATAAAAATCACAATATGTTTATTTAAAGAAAAAGATTTTTATATTTCACTTAAAAAATAACTACTCATTAGCAAGAGTTATTGTATTATACTCAGTAAGAAAGTCATAGAAAGTAAGGCTTATTTTTAAAAAAATGTATTCAAAATTCATATTTCTTTTTTAATTTTTAAAACTAAAAAATTAAAATATTTTAAAGTTGTTTTGGTTATTTATTTTTAATTTTCTATTACTATATATTTTTATACTTATACCATTTTTTTTTACACTTTTTCATTTATCATCACTTCTATTATTTAAAAATCAGTTTTTAATTATTTTGTAAAATAATTTTTAAAAACTAAAAAAAACGCATTAATCACACCACTTTTGAATGAACTAATCTCTAAAGTATCTAGGTAAGTAATTCTTGAATTTTGGTGAATTAAGAGTGCAATACATGCACTTTAAATTATGCGGATGATATATAAATATTGCTAAATATCAAACATTCTATTGATATCTATTATTTATATCTTTCTCATTTTATCGAATCATATTATTTATTATACACACATTTTTTTCTCTAAGTACATATTACTTATTCGAAAATGTTCAAGGAACACCCGAACAGTAGTGTATCACCATTAGACACCCACTTAGTTGATATTAAAATATATTATTTTATTATTTAATATTTATTTAATAAAAGAAAAAGTAAAAACAAAAGAAAAAGGCAAGTGTATCATGGGTGGCTATTACTGTAAAATGGTCTGTGTATCACTGCTCTTACTTATTATACACACTTGTTTATCTAAGTGTCATCTAGATATTAGGTGTTCATCTATTATTTTCCTTAATTATATCACTGATAGAAACATATGACCCTAGCTAGCTAATTATAAATGCTCACTCTCTAAAGATCATTATTTATTTCATAGAATCCTTATCTCCAACTATGTTGTTGTACTCAGGCTTCACTTGTATCTCCGACTTGGAATTTTTCCCAAAGATTGTCTCCATATCTTCTAATGAGCTTCCTTTGGTTTCGGGCAAGGAATAGTAGAACCACCAAGCCAAAGCAGTGATACCAGTATACATAAAGAAACTACCACCTAATGTTATCTTTTTATAAATTGAAATGAAACTGGAAACCACTACGACATTAGTAATTCTATTCACAGTCACACCAAGACCAAGACCTTGTGCTCTCAACCTGAGGGGAAAAATCTCAGAGCTATAAACCCATGTCACAGGCCCAATACCAATAGCCACAAAAGCCACAAAGATGTAGGTAAAAACAATGGTAAAACCTATTGCCCAAAATTGTTTTTCTTTGGAGTGCTCCACCATGGTCATGCAAACACCCAATCCTAACAGGGTCACAACCACACCTCCTGCACTAATCAGCAACAGAATCCTCCTCCCAACTCTGTCCAACAAGAAAGCTGATATGAATGTAAACACAGCTTGGCTTATTCCCATACCAACTGTGGCTAGAAGGAGCTTGCTCTTGTCCATGATTCCTGTTCTCTCAAACACCCTTGGACTATACAACAAAATACCCTCTATTCCGCAAGCCTGTTGGAACACATGAACTCCAATAGCTGCAATTAGTATCCTACGCACAGGTGGTGAAGGTTTACAAAACAGTTCCTTAAGAGCTCCTGCACCACTTCGAGTTTTCTTTGGAACCTCCACAATGCCTTGGTTGCACTTTTCATCAATCCCAGCTGCAACTTTTATTTCCTTTAACCGTTGTTGAGCTTCTTCCTTTGTATTAGAGACTAGCAAAAGCACTTTCCTGGCCTCACCTACACGTCCTTGCATGACTAACCACCTTGGAGACTCTACCAATTTCAACATGAGAATGACTAGAATGAGTGAGGGAATTGCAGGAACAACCAACATTGTTCTCCATCCAAGGTTCAAGGACAATTTTCCAAGGAAGTAGTTTGAGACATAGCCAAGCAAGAGTCCAAAGTTGAGGGAAACGTCTGGGAGAGAAGTGAGAAAGCCTCTATAGGAAGGGGATGAAATCTCTGCACTGTAAACTGGTGCTATGATCAATGCAAAACCTACACCAGTTCCAACAATGCTTCTTCCAATGATTAAGATTAAATAGGATGAACCATAGCCCATTATAATAGAGCCCAATAAGAAGATGACAGAAGCTAGAATGATGGTGTAACGGCGACCGAGATAATCAGAGGTTCTTCCTGCAGCCATGCATGCAGGTAGTGCGCACACATTTAAGATCCCTGCCAAGAGCTCCACTTGTAGGTCACTTATTTGAAGTTCTTCCTTTATGAATAAGAGTGCTCCAGCCATCACTCCTGTTACTGAAAAATAATATTATTGCTTATATATTAGTAATTAACTTGCTTTTCTTGGTTGAGCAAAAACTCACAACCAACCATTCCACTTAGTTTAATTAGTATTACTAGGTATATAGAGAAATATATTTGATCATTTTCAGTCCCTCCCAAAATTTACTTCTAACAACTAATTAAGTACACCCAAAATCTACAATTACTTATGAACGAAGGAAAATCTCTACAAGCTGAGGAAATCATACAGAATATTATGTTCTTAGCTTGGTCGTGGTTGAAAGCTTATCAAAAGGATTTCTGTTATACATATGAGCAATGGTATGTGAACCCAACGAATTGTTTGCTTCAGGGGTGACGGGCTGGTTATGTACATGGCTTTATATTTCATAGTATGGGCTGTTAATATGGGCTATAAAGAGCTGAATCCTCTCATATGCATTTGTTGATTGTATATGTTAAGATTCGTTATCTTTGGTGCCATAGCTGGAGGTCTGGATATGCCTTTATTCTGTGTGTAATATGTAAATTGCCTATTCCTTGAAGGAGAATACGTAGGAACTTAGCCATTGTGGATAGGAACTTTTGTGTACTGTTGTTTAGCACATCTTGTGCATTTTAATGAAATATTGTTGCTGATAAAAAAAATTATGAACTAAGGATATATCACTATAGTTGAATTCTATATCAATAGTTTTGGTCAAACAAATTTATAAATTAATCAAAATAGTTTATAAATTATTAAAATGTCTTGCTAAATACACTCGAATTCTAAATTGTGACAATTGATCCTTTCTTTGTTTACTTCAAACAACATAGGAAATGAATTTTGCATTGAAAGTAAATGTTTTTCAAAGTTTCTTGTTTTTTAAAAGCTGAAGAACACTAAATATATATCCACATAAAAGGTGCTGAATGCAAAATATTTTTAAAGTTTCTTTGCATCGTAAAAAGTATTTACAAAAACGAATAATTATGCTGAGAATAAATTTTACAAAAATCTGCTAAGAAAATGTATTTGGTCACTAATATATATTGTTTATTATTTGAGACCAATTAGTATAAGTAAAAATGCTTAAACTTCTTAATGATCATCGACAGTTTGGCACTAGTAATACAAAAAAAAAATGTCATATTAAGGAAAAAAAATATTAGGCATTAAGATGGTTTTTATATTGATCTACCTTTTAACTGAAACAAAATATAAACATAAATGTATATATATTGAGAATTTACATTAATAATATATATAATACATTATACTAATAGTTATGATGTATCAACTGTACTAATTAATTTTTGTAGCAACAAAATTATCTGTTAGTATGATATATATTATACTACTAAATTCATAATATCTGTAAGGTTTAAATATGTTTTAGGTCCTAATAAGTTACTGATTTTTATTTTAGGTTCCTAATAAATTTTTTCGTTGTATTGGGTCCCTGATATATCAAAACTTTTGTTTTGAATCTCAGTTAAGTGATAACGTCATCCGAACAGTCGTGGCACCATCCGAACAGATCTGTCCAATATATATCAACCGTTGATATGGTATCACGTCATCACTTAACTGACGACAGGGACTCAAAACAAAAATTTTGATATATCAAGAATTCAATGCAACGGAAAAATTTATTAGGAACCCAAAACAAAAATCGGTAATTTATTTAAAACATATTTAAGCCTATTTGTAATAAGATATTATTTTCATTAAACAAGTGTTATATCAACGTTCTGTAAAAAAAAAAGTGTTAGATCAACGTAAACAAACCTAATTAATTACTTATTTGTTAGTGAATTTTTGCATTAGTGATGATTTGGAAGTAAGAAATTAAAAAATATTAATATATATTGATAACACATATTTTAGTATTTACGGTAATAATTTCTCATTTAGTTATCATTATAAATAATATCAGTGGCTAAATAAAACCTAATAATAGATAGTATATAATTAGTGACAAATCTTGCTCTGATAACTGAAAAGTACATTTTCATGGTGCGCTTGAATCTACTTCTAAATATATTGTAGACATTTAAAATCCAATACTCAATAACTAGTAATGACACAAGCAATTATATGTGATGAGACGAGAATAAGTCACTTACCATATCCAAATATAGCAGAGATAATAGTGGCAGCCATCACACAAGCACAAGCATACTTGTTGAGCCTATGATTGTCTCCATTTTCACCAGTACCATCTTCCTTGGGCAGTTGGCACTGTCCATTTGTTACTTTTGCAGACATTTTTTAATCTTGCTTGTGTGATCAGAAAAGAATTCTAAGTGATGACCATTATATAAAGAGAGGGACTCTTGTTTGGAAAAAAGTTAAGAGTACATTGAGCCAATTATATGCAAATGTTGCTTCACTCTCAGAAAGAAACTAATAAATAGTATATTGTTTCCATTTGCATTTTAATAAAAGGAAGTTTCTTTAACTCTGGTTATTTTTAATATATACTCTTCAGAAACGACTCTTCAAAGTGATAGAAGTATAGCATTCTTATGGAACTTATTACATCTTTTTATTGGCAAATTAATTACTAACTAATATTCACCCAGTAAAATTTATAAGGGAAAATATATTTTTTATTTTAAGGGACCAGCAAAAGACAATATTTTTTAAGGAATGTGACTTTATTATTTTTTAATATTTTATATTTTAAAATTATTAAATTATTAATTACTTTTAAAATTTATTTATATTATATTTATCTCAAATTTCAGTTTTTTTTCACAATAACTATGTTTTTAATTAAAAAAATTATTCTTATATCAAATCTCAGCAAGTTATAATATTCTTAAATTATTTTTTAACCAAAAAGAGTTGGTAAATAACTAGATTTCTAATGATTGAATTTTTTAATCTTACATGTATTTTCTTTTGGAGACAATTATATGTTCGAGATATTATTAGATACTAAATATGAACGCATCTCTCAATAAAAATTTGAACTTTAATTTGTTATGACGAGAGAGACTAAAACTTTCACCAAACCCAAATTCTTCATCATATATATAGAAATACTTTTACAAAAGCCGATTTTGATGATCTTTAGGTCTATAAATAGATTATTCTTTAACTATTATTCTTTTTTTTTTACTCATTTAACTATTATTTTTTAACTATTATTCTTAACTATTGATAACTATTGATTATGAGATATTTTTGGACATGTCAAAAAGTATTTTTTAATATTTTAAAAAATTGTGTTCTTTTATCATAAATATGAACTATTTATCATTTTTACCTATTTATTAAAATTATTTCTATATATTTTTATAATTTTAATTTTTTATATGTTTTTAGTTTATAGTTTAAAATTTCAGTTAAATTAAAAATAATGGTGTAACACATAAACACTTTCAAGCGAATCAGAAATATATATATTGTTTTATATGTTCATCTCTTGATTGACGTGTAATGACAAAATATTACTGCCACGTGGAGTTATAGAACATAATTAATTAACATCAGTATATATACAGTTCATTCGAGGCAAATGATTTTCTGCTTCCCGTTATGAAAGGTTGTCGACAGAGTGATCGTTCAGATTGTATATAAAGTTATTCACAACCGAATCAAGTAAAACGATCACAATCTCTGGATTTTTAATATTTTGACATTTCCGATTGAGAAATTCTTGCAATTAACATATTTTCTCTCACACTCTTTTAAATACATTATTTTATAATCTTTTATAATTAAATTTTAATCAATAATAAATAATAATTTCAATAAATTTCAACCAATAATTAAGGATACATATGACCCAACTCATCCTACTAATCTAGCCCAATCTAAGATTGATTTTAATGGATTCGAGTTTCAAAAATTAGATCTCATGATTTTTTATAATAAGTTTAGGTTATGCTTCAAATCTTCTCAATTTAACCCGATATCCTAATATTCTTTTTAAAAAAATTTAACAATTATGTATTAATTATAAAAAAAAATTATTTAATAGACAATATTATGTTTATAATTTATGTCAAAAAAAATATTATGTTTATAATTATATTATTTCTTTTGAAATATAAATTATAAAATATACCTTAGATTTTAATCAACGGAAACATACTTCCGTCGAAGGTATTTTCACATAAATACTAAAATGGATATTTTTGTCTTTTAAACTTTGCCTGAGAGGTTTAAATAGTAAACTGGAGGTGTCAATAGCAGGGCCCAAGAGATACCATCACCGCTTTTCAAGACCCAAACAAAACATCTTGAGATACATAACAAACAAAACAACCATTAGGATAATAAGCAACATTTATTGATAGGAAAGGGGGAAAACGTGATCAAATTTACGAATTATTTTGCAACATTTATTCGCGTTCACTACTCCATGTCAAGATCATCACAGTATCTGATTTCAATTAACATGGCTACGCAGCAAGATTCATTCTACTTTACTATCTTGTTTAAAGCAATTGATCAAAGTCTGAAGCAACTACTCGTTTTAGGTTGTGCGAGGTTCCCTTCCCTTGTTTCTACCTTAGTTATTTACATCCTTTCCATGTTTCAGTACTCAATGTTCTACTGTTAGCAATAATTAAATAAATAAATAAAACCTTTAATCTCTAACCTTGGCCATTAACACTCCAAGGGAACACACCTAGATGCATGAGTATATGGAATAATGGATTAAAATTTGCTAGCTTTATACATGTCAATGATGAAAACTTTTTTCAAGTTTAATAATGGATCAAAGGCCTATAACATAATGATCAAGTACATAGTTTAACTCTTTCGTTTTGGTTGCTGAAACATTAAATTCAACTTGATCAACAGCCTATGATACAGAACTAATTGAGCAGAGATTAAGCATTCAAGAATGTCATTACATAGGCTATTAATCTAATGATACTTGATGTAAACCGTAAAACTATCAACGGAAAGTCATAGATACTTGATGTAAACAACAGAGATACTTGATGTAAACTGTAAAACTATCAAGAGCCCATAAGTTACGTATCTAGAAACAAAAAGCTCTAACATCTTCAACTGCTAATATGCAATGTATTAGTATGGGTGATCAACTCATCATTAGAAGCACTAAAGAGCTCTCAACATTACACATGTCCTGTTTACACTGTTCTGTCCAATGCTTAAGCATGTTAAACAACATACTGCATAAAAAATTACTTGTACTGTGATTGACTACAAACTACATATAACACAAAAAGTTGTGTTTGTGACTCAACTATTAGTCCTATACTATGTTGTCTGTCCTGTATTTCAATGTCAATCAAACGGACCCTATGTCTTAACAAAATAAAAAATTAAAAGAGTTAAATTGATAAATATGCATAAATATTATCAATAAAAAAATATTAACTTGAATACAATAAAGATCAAATAATGTTGTAATCTCTTCTATTGTGAATCATGTTTCTGTGTGCTACTTTTTATTACATGTCCAACAGAGCTCTTTATGATACAGTCGTCCACTTCATCATTTCAGTGCTATTAAGCACTTTGCTCCTGAATACTCTGAGGAGGAACTTCTAGGATTCCTTCAGCAGCATGCAATATTGGTGTGGGGACTATGGACTGCAAAAAGTTCATTGCTATATCCTCATGGTGGCGTGGAAACTTTGGCCAGAAATTATGCCCTACTATTGTTTAGCAAGATAATCTGAGTCAATCTTTCGTGAAAACAAAAACATGGCTAGACAAATAAATAAATAAAAATAAATAAAAGACTTGAGATTTAATATTTAATAATTTAGAAGTAAACAATTCATCGACATACTATTTTAGTATTTTAGTAGCCTAAAAATTCCTTCACTCAGCCATGCTTTGTTTTGCTCACTTATTTAAATTTTGTTTTTATCTCTGCTATCTGTGGCATGCCTGCTTCAATCACTTATCAAACTTGCTTTATTTATATTGACCTTGTCTTTCTTTCATTTTTACGGGACTTCTGCCTTGTTTCTTGACCAAAAATATAATATGAAATTTTGATTCTCATCCTTAATTAATCTTGTTCTTTTCTTTTTTTTCAGGGAGCTGGTCTTCTGCTGAATTATGCTACTAGCCTATCCCTCCTTTTGTTATTTTTTTGTTCAATTGCTTCTTTTTTTCTTATTTGATTTGTAAACTTTTTTATTTTCTGATCCTTAATGATGGAATGTTTATTTATTTCAGATTTTCATTTCCATCATTACTTAATGAAAGTGAAAAAGAATAATGACTGCAATGATTTGTTTATATCAATTTGGTTAATTATCTTTCCTATTCAATTTCTTAGCCACTTAGCTGGGAAAAGGACAAAATTGAGCCCGTGGAATTGACACCAAAGAATTAGCAATAAAAGGCTGTAACAAGTGTTAGACTCTATTTTATAATTTATGTCCTTTTTTTCTTGTAATAAAATAAAATAATAACTTAATTCACAAATTTTGTTAATTTTTGGTATAAAGAAAGAAAGAAAAATGAGGCAAATGGATATTATGGATGACTATGAACAAAATTAATTTCCTCACTCGATAGGCCGAATTAGCAAATGATATAACTAAACATATTAAGGTAGGCTAGGTCAAACACCCTTTTTCATAAAAGCTCTAAAAAATATATAAACTACTTATTTTTATAAAGAAATTAAAACTACTTAAATTTTTTTTTTATCCGTAAGAATCAAACATAAGTACCGGGAGATTTACAACAACTCACGCACCATGCTTAACCAACTGAACTAGACCCCTCGTTGCTTAATTTTAACTTTTGTGAAGCTTTTGGAGACCTTTGACAGATTCTTGTCTACTGCATCCAAAATATTATATTTTATGTTTTTTTTTTGTCTATGTTGTGCATATGTTCTTTCACGGTAGATGTCCATATTGGGAGGGATATTGTAGCTAGGCAATAAATTCTCTCAAACCATATTATGCCAATTAGTTTTCTAATATGGTCTGAAATATATATAGGAGGGATCCATTTACTTCAAAAGTAACTCTAAGAGAGTTACTCTTCATCTTCACCATTCATTTTCTTGAAATTTAATGGTTTGGTTGTAATAACTAACTAATCTTAAATTGTGGCACAAGTGGCAAGAAGCTTGGGTCCTTTAAGCATATGTCAGGGGTTCGATCCTTGGCTATGTGAATAGAGCAGCACATGTGGGAAGAGGAGTTTCCCCTTAACTAGTACTCTACTTTCTCGCAGGATTAGTCTCATGGCTTCCGACTGTGGGGATACCCTGCTATCAGCAAAAAAAAAAAAAAAAAAAATATATATATATATATATATATATATATATATATATATATATTATTTTGAATGGAATTTTTAATTAGTTTTTAAAATTTATAAAAATCAATATTTAATAATTAGGATGGTAAGTGATTATTTGACTATTCAAAATATTTTTTATTTATTAACTTCTCCAAAATTATTATGATTTTTATATAATAAATTGGTTTTATTAACCCTTATATTATTATAAATTAATATATGTTAATTTTAAATAAAATTAAAACTTTTTTAAAAATATTTTACCAAACAATTTTTAACTTAAAAATAGCTTTTAAAGTAAAAATAATGAAAAATACCAAACAACTAAAACTCTTTTTTTTAGCTTTAACTTAAAAGTAACTTATAAGTGGAAAAAAAAAGTTGGATCAAACATACCCTAAGAAAAGGGTAGGCAAAATACAGTGTTCATAGTATTCATTAAACAAAATGTAACTTATTATTATATGTACAAGTGTCCTTAACCTATTTGAATGAGACATTTGAATTTTAGATATAAAAAAAGAGGAAAAAGAAAATTGCATACAATCATAGAAGAAGAAAAAATAGATAACCATAAAAAAAAAAAGGTAAAACACCTTTTTCACCTTTATATTTAAATAAAAAATAAGTAAAAAAAATATATTATCAAAGCTGAATGTGTGGTTTGTGCATCGCATAAGAATTCCATCTAGTATTAAAATAAATTTTCAAGATTTTTTAAAATGATAAATTTGTTTTAAAATTTAACTTATTTAAAGTAAAAATGTATAAAATTAAAAATTAAAAACATATTCAAAGTCAATTTAAGCAAATTATATTTAAAGATACTTTAATTCAATCTAATGATGAATAAAGTTTCACTTTTTTATTTTACACATCTCTTCACTTTAAAGCTTAAATATTTAAATTTTATTCATGGTTTTGTTTACGGATATCTTTAAAAAAAATAGTCAAAGAATAAAAACTAATTTTTTCCTTAAAATATTATATTTAATATTTTACCAATACATCCTTATCATTATCTTCAATAAACTTTTTTAAAAATTTTTTTATCAACAATAATAAACTATTAATGATATTCTTGATATGAAACATAAGAAAAAAACACTAAAGTAATGCCCTCATTTAATACTCAAGATTTTAAATTTCTTTTCAGCATCATATATTTGTCAAAATTTATATTCAATATTATACATTAAATACATTTAATTGAGTAAAAAAATATTATTATGTTTAATGTATGGTCTATATATCGCATGGGTTTCATACTAATAATAAAATAGATTTTCAAGAATTTTTAAATTATAAATTTATTTTCAAATTTAATCTATTTAAAGTAAAAAAAAATTGTAAAGTAAAAAATTAAAGATATATCCAAAATCAAATTAATCAAGTTATATTTAAAATTATTTTAATTTAATCTAATGATGAACGATTTTTCAGTTTTTAATTTTATTTATCTCTGCATTTTATATAAATATTTAAATTTTATTAATGATTTTGTCCTGTATTATCTTTAACAATAATAGTCAAAGAATAAAAATTAAACTTTTTCATTAAAACATTATATTTAATATTTTATCAATACATCTTTATCATTATTTCAATAAATGTTTTTTTAAAAAAATATTTATCAAATATAATAAACTATTAATGATATTCTTGATATGAAACATAAGGAAAAAAACATTATAGTAATGTCCTCATTTAGTACTCAAGAATTTAAATTTCTTTTTTGATTTCATATATTTGTCTAGATTTATATTCAATATTATGCATTGAATAATTTAATTAATTAAAAATAAAATACCTTTAATTGATTAAAAATAATAAAGAAGTTTGCTAATCAGTTGGTAGAGTAAAAAGTAAAAAATTAAATATGTTTTTTTAAAAATTGTTAATTAATTTATATATTTCTAATAAAATATTTTATTATTAATTCTTTAATTAATCTTGATGGACACAAGTAAAATATTATTTGGTTTCACACAAGTATTTTTTGTTCATAAACAATATAATATTAAACTATCATTTTTTATCTTTATCTCTTTTATCTCTCTATATAAATTAATTTTTAATAATTTTTAAAAAAACATCAATAATTAAAAGTAATATGAATTCACAATTTAAATTATTTATTATAAATATAAAATATAATTTAACCCATGAGCCAAAATACTAGTTATATTAATTTCATGAATATTATTTTTAGTTATGAGTTATTCACTTTGTTAATTTTTTAATAATATCATATGTGTAGTCAATAAATATTTAATGCTTGAAACATGAAATAATAAATATTTCAAATCTTTAACACATTAAATATTTATACATATTTAATTTTTTTCAAAGTCAAATTATATTTTATAAAATTTGTCTAAAATGTGAGAGAAACTCTGGTCAAAATCCCAACAGATAAGGAAGAAATGCATAAGGCAACACCATTACTCTAGTCCTATTCAAAATTGAAAAGAAAATCCTTTTTTTTTCCTTTTTCTTCCCTTTTCAAGCTCAAAAGATAGATTTGGTAAATTCTCAAGATTTGACCATGGCACATGTCACAAAAAAACAAACACTCACCCCTACGACTATTTAATCATGTTTTCAAACTCATCATTACACTCACTTACACACTGTCTCTAATTTCTATAGGCATTGTTTTTCTTTCTGAGTCTTTCCCTTCGTTTAACATTCCAACTTTTTTCATGGAGTTCAAATATCGTGCTAACCAAAATCAAAGGACACCATCACCTACACCTACGTCGCGTCCTTATTCCACTGTCGCCTATGTATCTAAAAACTCATTAGGAGGTAAAGCTCACTTTTCTTCACTTTCTTTCAAGAGACCTATTTGTTTTGCTATTTAAAAAAAAAAAAAAACCAAAAACAAAGTTTTTCTAACATCAATTCATTTTTAGGGTCTGAGTTTGCACCATGTGTTTTTCCAAGCAATGTTCCAGCACCCAATGTTTTCCCAATGTCGATGCCGGTCAATGCTAATGAAGCGTTCCGACGAGAGCTAGAGAATGAGCAAATACGACAAGAGTTGGAAAAGGAGGAAATAAGGAGAGAAATGGCATTCGCATGACGACGATAGCTGGAGGAAGAAGTCAAGAGAGAAATGATGTCAGAGAGAATGTTGGGAATCCCATTAGGAATCTCGTTTCCAGAACAAGTTTCGGTATCTTTCAATCGTAGAATGAGCAACCGAGGTCATAACATTAACGTAATTGGTGCACCACAATCCCAATTACTCCCCCAAGTTGATTTTAAACAATCTACGCTGACTAACAATGATATCATACTGGTTAGTATACTTGCATCCTATTTGTTTGGCTCACCACTACTCAACAATACATTTTCTTCATTGTATACTTGCATTACTGTAACTTTACTGCCAATGGAACCATGTTGGGAGATCATAATATGTGTGTGTGTGTGTGTGTTATTCATACATCGACATCCTAAAGAGAAGATAGAGTTAACATATAGGGAATGTTGAAGCTCTTATTTGACCACTGAGCATATATTATTTTGTTTGTCCCATTGTAGGCTAAGCCAGATGCTAATTGTTATGGTGCAAAACGCAAAGCAGTGAGACCTCCTACATTTGATGAAAATGACAATTCTCCACTTAGTTTGCCGAAGACATCCAAGCAAGAATGGAGTTGTGCATTATGTAAGATTACTACTACAAGTGAAAAAGGGTTGAACGACCATCTTCAAGGCAAAAAACATAAGGCTAAAGAAGCATCCCTGAGATGTTAGCGAAATATGAATTTATATTTGTATTTCTAATTATACAAAGATGATTGAAATGTTTTTATTTATTTAACTATGGAGAAAGCTTCACAAGATTAAATCAATTAAGATTTCTCAAAATTTTGGCTCTTTTCCAAAATTATCTTATTCAATTTTGAGGGGGGAAATAATCAAAATAATATAGGTGTGTCATTGACATAGGATTTTACTCCTTTATAACAATGGTATCGACTACAAGCATGTGGTAATGTAACTCACGTCTAGTTCATTCATATACTAAAGATATTTGATTAAAAATGAATTTTAAAGAAACTAGATTTGAAAAATGTATTTTATAAAATGAATATTAAAATTTGTATTTAGAAAGAGTTTCAAATGTTAATTAAAAATAAAGTTATTAAATTAATAAAATAAAATTTATTTATTTTTCTTTTTCACCACAACAATTGCAACCCAAATATGATTAAAAAGTGTGAGAATCCAAAAGCTAGTAGGATACCGATTAGATAGATAAACATTGTAGACTTTGCAGTTCTGTCTAGCAGCTAGCCACATGCCTACATCGTAGGGGTTTGTTGATTACAACACAATGGTGAATGGTGTAAAGATTTGAAAGAGGGAGGGAGAGAGAAGCTAATGTTTACATATAGAGATTACAAAGTACATATTTGAAATCAATTTGTTAAGAAATTGCTAAAACCAGAAAATAATTGTTGAACACATTTAAAAAAAAATATATGTTAGATGAAAAAAAAAAAAAAAGACATTAGACCAAAACGATGTCAATACGTATAATTGATTTTAAATTGGGGACTGCAACTACAATTGCAGCACAATTAAGATTTTAAATTGTGTTCACAGTCACACTTACCATTTTATTGTGATCCTTGATTTTATGAAAAATTGCTTACAAATGAGATCAGGTGATTGAAATGTGGTTACAAATATCCCAAAAACCTTGACATTGAGGCTACAATTGCAGTTGCAGACTTTTTTTAAAACTTGAGCACAATATTGCAGTTTTTGAGGCTTCCTCAACTGCATCACCCATTGCATCAGCAAATATACAGGATTTATTTTAAATTGTGGTCCACAGCCACAATTTTCCACAAATATTGCTAATCACAACACAACCGTGATTTAAAAACATGCACAGAATTATAGACAATTAGCCATGTAGCCCTTCTTTGAAACACTCAATCTAATAATATTTAAGTTGTACAAAAGGATTCTAATTCAGGAAGGAAAAAAAAACACTATCCAAAGCAATCAATATAGGATTTATAGTTATTCCAAGCACAAGCAGCCCACAAGACACAAGGACTTCAATCATATTCTTAGAGAAACATATTACGGGAAAAACTCAATCACGTTTCCCATATCATCAACCATCGCTACTTGAGTTGAATCGTTTCTAATTCTAACTACAATTATACAAAGAGTAAATTTCAAATGCAAAAGAACCATACACGGTTAATGAATAGTGATCAAGTTCTAACAGATTGACTCAGAAATTATGCCCTACTCGTTAGTGTCCAAAATCTTTAGTTATTCTCTAAAATTACTTCTTTGGCAGCTAAAAGGCTGTGGTGGTTTCCTTTAGAAACAAAATTCTTCATGGAAATTGGTTATTTGGATTAAATCTGGTTTAGATTTGGATAGGTTGGAATGCCAATCCAGCAATCTTTTCCACTAATGCCAGCCCTTGAAAATTCATCTCAGGTTATATATGCATCTTTCTGACCACTTAGTTTATCACTCTTAGTCAGGGTGATGGCAATTGCACGAGGGGAAAAATCTCTACCAATTGACATTCCCTTATAGTGAATTTGGCCCAACACAAGTTCTATATTTTTATCTTGTTGTTTGGGTGACAATTGTCATATGCTGTCTTCTATTTATCTTGGCAGCTTCCAAATGATATGCCAAGGATTGTGCGAAATGGTAGTTTCCAAAACTTAGCTTTCAAAGGGAGATTCTAAAATTGCTGTGGATGCAGTTCATAGTCTTGATGGTCCACATAATGAGTTGAAGGCTGTCGTAAGTGAAGTTGCATGTGATATGATATCCATGGTGATTATGTGTTGAAATCATCACAAGATGATCCATTCAAGTTGTTTTAGTCTTCCCACCCCCACCCCCAAAAGGAAAAAGAGAACATTGTTTTCACTCCATGGGATGTCAAAGAATTTTTAAAAACAAGTAGCACATTCCACTTGTTATATAATGCTCGGGACTATATTGGTCTTTGCAGAGATGTTGTAATTGATATGCGTTGTGTAAGTGGACCCAATGCCAAGCTGAAGAAGACTGAGATACTTGAAGCTGCAAGGAGAAAACTCAGCAGGGAGGTCACTAACAATGAATATACCAAGGTAATTTGATCTTTTTCATGAGGTGGCTATGGTATACTATTTAAGTTTTATCTCAATTTTATCAGTGTTTTCCCTTATTAAGGTCCATGCACAGGTCTGCTCAGCCTTTTGATAAAAGTTCATAATGTTTCAACTTATTTCTCTCTAGTTATTATGGTTGAAAATTTACATTGAATAGATAGTTTCACTTTACCTGACAATTGACAAATTTTTAGATTAACCTATGACCTACTTACAACAGAGATTGAATAATATTATGAAAAAACTGAAGTTTTTCGGCACCACCCCCTATTCACAATGTTCAAAATGCCTCGTTAACAGTAAGCTATAAGTTTTTTCCCTTTAAATAAGTTGTATTTAAACAGTAAAATTTTATAGACTTCCAGGATGAAACTTATTGTGTCATAGCAGGGTAACTTTTATAAAGGAATTCTAAACTGGACTCAAGACTCTCTTGCTCTCTGCCTCTCATAAACACGTTTGTCCATCCGTGATGATTGCTATGTGATTTTACTGATGTTTATTATCATATTTAGAGGCCCCAAAATCAGCTGGGTCCCCAACCATTACAAAAGGTAAAAGCAAAAGTGGTAACTCGTGAACGACGACTATTTGGTTTAACTTTCTGGTTCAATAAGGTTCCTGATTTCCTATTGGGATTTCTTATATAGTTTGAGCATTGTAAAAGAACATATCATTGCTACTAGAATGGGACTAAAAGGTGATCTTATCTTTCATCACTATGCCTTTGACAATTGAGCCTCTTTCAAACACACCAGGCACTATCAACTTATTGTACCTCTTCACTCTTTTCTTTGCTTCGGAAACTGCTACACTTCCACACCGATCTTCCCTTCTACATTTAGCTAAATACACAAACTAGCATGTATCCAAAAAAAAAACTACCGAAACAAAAGATGCTGAAAGTGGCGTCCACTTTTTAACCCTTATTGCAATATTTATGGATCTTTCAATTTCATAGTTTCATGTGCCCAATTTATGTTCTGAATCATGTTTTAAATCAAATAATCAAGCTCCTAAATATGAAGTTTAATGTATATTGTTACAACCAACACGGTACGTATGATATAGTTAACAAATAACTTTGTCTCTTAAATATGTAGTCAAGGATTTGATACAGGTATAAGTTGGATTTAGAAAAAAAAAATATAATTTATCTAAAATTAATAAATGAAAACATACAAATCACCGTTATTCAGTTATTTGACTCATTCATGACCACTGCAAGTGCAAATTAAGGAGTGTGACTTACTATTTGTTAATGCTCCTTAGACCTATTACCCTTGTAAATTGTCATTTGTTTGAAAATGGACCATCTGCTGAAACTGAGTTTTCGTGTGTCTAATCAAACGTGAAAGTTATTTGCATCCCTAGCTTTTTCCCCCGGCCTAAATCAAAACAAGTTGCACTAGGTAGTAGAAAAGGAAAAAAAAACAACAACATCCGATCTTGAGTTTGCCTTGAGTGTGAAGAATATACTGGTGGTACAGCTACCAAGAGCTGATGAAGCATGATTACAAAGAGGGGGCCAGTGTTGAAAGTTGAAACTGTGGCCACCTATAGTCGCCATCGCATCTCACAAAAGAAAATGATGGAATTCTCCTTTTTTCAAATGTTTTATGTCACATATAAGAGCTTCTAAAAAGGGTGGTTACATTCACCGTCCAAATTCTCTTAGTCTTATCCATATCTATGTAGTGGGAATGGAACTTGTAATGAAGTGGTCATTGACATGTTATCATTTTAGACAGCTTCTGAACTTGCCAGCTCAAAAAAAAAAAAATAGAAATGAAGAGGCAGTGAATGGTAAAATAAAAAATATAGTATTGCTTCTGTTCTAAAATTATTGATATTCTAAGTTTTTATTTTAAAATTATTGATGTTTTTTTTTTTTGACAAAAAAAATTATTGATGTTTTAAGAAACGTTTAATAAATAAAAAATACTGCTGTAGTAACCTTTTTACGGTTGACTTGGGTAATTTAATTTAAATTTATTACGGTTGACTTAGGTAATTTAATTTTAATGACGATTTTGTACCATGAGCTATATATATATATATTTTGGATTCTACTTGGAATTTGGAATTTTTCCGAGTAGTCACAGCGCGTCCCTTTATTTGGCGAATCAATGAACTTCTGCTGTCCTAAATTCTAATTCTTTTCTTCGGCCGAAAGATTATGGACACTTTTTATAACTGTATAGTATTTAATCATATCAACCCTATATATGCCTTTTCATTTCAGTTCAAGTTGAAGATGATTACTAATTTTTTCTGAATTTATTGGAGTTTTCTCCTTTTCTTCTTCCATTCCACGTGCAATAATGGTGAAAATAAAATAATATTGTCTGGTTAAAATATTTTTTTTTAATTAATAATTGGCTATGCAGCTCTGAACAATTTAGCTAAATATAATTGTTCAATATTTTCTATCCCCAAAATAATACAAGCCTTATACACAATTCATCTTATTTAATCAATTTTAATTGTGAGAAAGAAAAACTCCTAATAGTCCATGGCGTGCTGCCTGAAAGAACCATTACAATTAATGGCATGTGATACTCAAGCAAGACCAGTTCTTTCTTAGTAATGTCATTGAGGTAGGAGTACCGTATCAAAGATCATTTACACACCAATGTTTCCTTGTACAGTTTGAATTTCTCCACCTAAACAAAATAAAAGCAAAAAAACAAAATCAAAAGAATGATGCCGGGTTTAATTCTTCGTTTTCGTTCTACTAAAAATAGTTTGATGCCATAATTCGAACCCACCACATATGCTAAAAGGACTTTATTGGCATGATTGGATTTGGATATTTATTTCTCTGTAAAACGTATCCCATCGGCTTAAATGTGTGATTGAATGTGCATATAGCTATGTTGAGTGCTGACTCAAAAGACAGTGATTGGTCCCCTCTTGGCTGTAGACAGAGAAAGTTGAAAACCCAAAAAACAAATGAAGGGTCCCATGTTTATGCCAAAAATAATGCATTGTTTGAATTGGAAAAGAAAATGCAATCCAAGTCAATGCTTACCATGATGGACACAGTGCAGGCAGGAGGAAAAGAAAAATAGAAAATTGAAAAACAAAATACTAGAACACGTGCCGGCCTTTTGGTTGTATTCCAAAATTTCAAGTTTAAGCTCTCCCTAGTTCGTCCTTATCGTTAAACTTGCTTAATTTAAACTCATAAATATTCGTAATCTTTTGCTTAGGTGCTAATCACAGTGCATAATACTAATAATGATTATTTTACATAAAATTTGAAGGGCGCACGTCAAGCGCATCAAATAGCAACGGCTGCCTGGCCTGCCTGCTATGCACTTGGACAAGGCCAAATACCATGAATTTGGAGATAATAAAAGACTTGAAAAGACCATTAAACCGATCTGAAAGCTGCAGAACTAAACCCAATTACGTTTGATCTCGAATTAAAAATCGATGATTAACGTTATAATAAAATATTTTTTTATACAACGTTATAATAAAATATAAGTATATGTAAAATAAATTACAAATTTATTAAAATTTTAAGTGTCATTATCGGTTGATATTTTTTTTATCCGTAAGAATAGAAATATCAGGAGATTTATAACCATTCACGCATATTAATTATCAATTGTTTAGCTGTGTGGATTTTATCGTCTAAAATGTAATTTACATTAAATCATTAAAATTAATCACATGTTTAGTATTGTGGGTTTCCGCTCAAAAGATATCTATTAAGATTGAAATTACTAACAATAGTTTCTTTTTTTGACGCAACTAACAATAGTTTCTATGTTTTTCTTTTTGTGAATTTGACGCAAGTTTACAATGAAGCATGTTTTTGGAAACACATTCAATATGCATGTCTATAGTGAAAACCATGTCAAAATAGGAGAAATTACGTCAAAGTTATGACTCTTTATTTCTGGTGAACATGCGTCAGATTTATAAGGACGCAGAAATAAACAAGCGAAAAATGTTTGTAAAATTACTGATTATAATAACTAAACTTCAGATTCAATATAAGTTTCATAGTTAGCTCAAACAATGAAAGTTTGTGGGACATTTCAGGATTTCACAAAAAGAAAAAAAAACAAATAAAAAACCAAAATTTTAATTATGGTGGTTAAAAGAATACTAACCTATTCCTAAAAAAAACATATTAAACTAGTAGTAAAGGATTTTATTAATTTGTAATTTTGTATGATGTGATAATTTCAAATCGTGTTGACACTTGTAAGAAAAAAAGAATATTTCTTTTCAAAGTTAACTTTTTTTTGTATATTATATATATTATAACTTACAACTGAAAAAGAGAAGAATTATCATGAAACGTGTTTATTATGCATATTCTATATATTCAATTATTTGTTTATTATCTTATATTCTGTTATAACACACTAGTAATTCTGAAACTAAGGTGATTTTATTTAACAATGACATAATATGTTATAATCGTTACCATAATAATAATAAACACATAAGTAGTTTTAGATAATTTTACACTAATTATCATCTTAACTGTTGTAATAATAACAACAAATACAACTAGTTTTACATAATTTTATATCAATTAATCTTAACAATTATTATAATAATAACATACATAATTAATTTTACACTAACCAACTTAAATATATATATATATATATAGGAGATATCAAATTACATCAGTATAGAATTACACTATTTTAATAACTTGATATAGAATAATTTTTTTATCGATCCAACCGTTAAATTATATTTACATATTATTAAATATGTTTGTGTCAAATTATATATATATATATATATATGTGTGTGCGCGCGCACGCGCGCGTGTGAAAAGTCTCCAAGGAGAAGGGTTAGAACCCCCGGCCCCTCTACATTCGTCCTTGACTAAAATACAAATATATGCTAGATGATAATTGAATATAAAACATAAACAGGGTTTTATAGCTCGTGAGTTCATTATAAATTTAATATTTATTGCACATTTTTTAATATTAACTTGGAAAAACAGGCCATATCATTATGGTAACAAGTAATAACTACAAGGTTTGTCTATGCCTATCTCAAAAGGGAAAAAAAAAAAAACTGTGTGGATATGTAGCATTCTAAGAGAGTGGATGTAGCATTTAATAATTAGAGGATTAAGATTAATTAATGTGACGAAGCATTTAAAAAAAAAATTATGATTCGTCACATTCTTAGACCATCTCCAATGGTGTTCTTGTGCCTGATTCTTGTATTGTAAGAACCGTTCCACCGGTTCTTACCATTGGAGCAGGATGACGTGGCTGCCTGGGTGTAAGAACGATTTTTCTGCAATAACTTCTAAGAACCCGTTCCAAGTATTAAAAAAAAATAATTATGACAAAAACAAGAGAAATACCTGAAAAATAGACGCTATATACACACAAGACAAATTCATCAACAACTTCAAACAGACTTGGTGGAACATATTTGGGAACGTTTCGGTTACGAGAATAATGGAATTTAATTTTTCTTTCTTAATCTCAATGTTATGCATTTTTTTTAATCATCAATGTTATATATTTCTCATCAATTTAATATTTAGTCACAAATAAAAATTTTAAATTATTAATATTTTTTATATTACTTTTTAATTTTTGTTTCATAGTTAAAATTTATATAAATAATTATTTAAATTTAAATTTAAAAATATTTTTAAATAAAACTATTAAGAATGTGGGATCCAATGTGGGACCTACAAAAAACAAGTTAAGAACTCAAAGTAAATTCTACCATTGAAGCAAAAAATGAGATGAATTCTTGTATCCTATGTGACACTGTGAAATCCACAAAAAGTAATTTAAGAACCCAAAATGAGTTCTACCACTAAAGATGCTCTTAGGTACTACTTGCTTGAAGGGACAAGACAAGACCACAAAAGATCAGCCTTAAACTTTGAAGTAAAAATCGAGATTAATTAATTTATGCTTTAAATCGTTGAAGTTTAAAATAACATTATAATGTAGACTCAAGAGCAAGTGGGCTTCTCGTAGTTTTTTTTTTTACATATGTACATAGACTATAAATATCTTTTATCAAAGAAAATCTTGCTCGAAGGAATTGAATTATTATAGATGATATTTAATGCAAATTTTTTCTTTCAAATATTTAATATAACTATATATTCAAAATTTAAATTTAAAATCATTAATTAAACTAAAACAACCAAATACTAATTGATTCAAGCTGGTCTGGTCACTGTGGTGTGTGCTTCTCGCAGTTTAACATGCATTACAGTACAGACTACAGAGTAGCCTACCAACGGAAATAAGGTAGTACATACATGACTGATTAGGTGTAAGCCTTTTTTTTCCAAAGAGATTCCCAAGTATTGATTCTTTTGAATGGTTCGTCATCTAAACTGAATGATGCCAAACTATACAATTAGTAAATAATGTCATTATGTCAACGGGGGGAGAATGAATTCATGTATATTGATTATTGATTAATCATGCACAAAGTAATACAATAATATTCGATATTAATCTAATGTGTCGCCTGCTACCCCTTCTTCTCACACTGCAGAGTGTTTACCCAACACGAAGCTACTGCATAACCCAAATCATAGAGGCCATTTTTTCACCTTTTTACATTTCTAGTTAACACAATGCCCTGTTTCTTCAATGGCAAGGGCAATGGATTAACAAGGAGCTATTAAATGTAGAGTAACCATATTTTTACTTGAAATTCTCACAACATATTTTTATGACAACAAGATTATTTTTAAAAAAAATGTAAGATAAAGAGTATAAGTGAAAATAACATTAATCTTTTAAAATATAAATATTATAAAATTTTAAGTGAAAATGACGTTAATATTTTAAAATATATAATTGAATGAAAAATAAAGCAAAATAATACTTATCTTATCTGTATCTCGTTGACACATCTAGAAGCCCGAAATTGGTAAAAAAAGAAAAAAAAAATTGTTCTAATTCAGGTATCTAATTTTAACTTGTGGTGTGGTGTGCCACAGAAGCTGAAGAAAGCCATGGCCCAGGAGACTCTAGCATGAAATGCAATAGTGTTCTTATCATAAAAAGAAGAGTAAATTACATTGATCCTTCCTGAGGTTTGTCCTAATTACATCTGGTACCTCTTAATTTTTGAACCCTACAGAAATCCATCCTAATTTTTGGATTTTCGTTACACTGACTCTCCCTCTTAAGTTTAAATTGTTACACCGACCTTCCCTCTTAAGTTTGAAAAATCTTACACTAACCTCCCTCGGGGATACTCAAAATAATATCAAAAAATAGAAGAATACTAAATGTAATAAGAGTAAATCTTAGAGGGATTAATATAATTAACTCTAAAAAGAAAGTTAAAGAGAGGAAGAAAGAGCAACAATCAGGAGTGGTCGATCACAAGAAGCGAAGGAAACATGGCAAATTCAATGGTCCAGAACACTGAAAAATTTTCGTTCTATTATATACAAAGTTGTTTGACTTTTTTTTTTTAATTTAATAAGAAGGTAATCTCTTTTAATTATAGACCAGTCTTATTGAAATAAACTTCTATCTCTTTTAATAAATTTTTATACATATACATGATTATCGATTACAAATTAAACTTTATTTAACATACTTAAAGAATTTTATTATTTTTTATCTGTATTACACTTTATTAGTTTACTTTGTATTGTATTTCTTTGGAAATTGGTTTTGTAATTTTTCTATTTGAGTATGATAACAAGGTTGTAATATAAGGTCATTTCTAATGCAGATGTTCACAGTGGGCGTGTTAAGTTAAATAACGTTGTTTAACAAAATTTACATTAGATTATATGACTTGTCATTACTTATATAAGCATTGTTATTTATATAAGTAACTTTGCTTAAAATTTTATTAAAAATAAAAAATATTATTTTATATTCTGAAAGAGAAAAATTAACATATTATAGGATTTGTAAAATTAAGTTAACACTTAGCAACTTTAATATTGAAGTGATTTTTTTTTTTTTTTTAGAATGCTTGAAAGGTGGCATTGTAAGACTCACAAAAATAAGATAAACAACTACTTCCTCTATTCTAAAACTTTGGGTATTTAAGATTTTTACACACAAATTAAGAAATATTTAATATATGCAGATTTAGACTAAATTATCCTAATTTATTGTTTTACAATTTTCTATACTATTTCCAACCACTCAGTTTATCCTCTTATGAAATACTCCCTCTGTTTCTTTTTATCTGTGTTTAAGGTTTATTTGTAGAAATTAAAGAATGTATTTAATTTTCTTGATTCTAATAAAGTAATTATGAGATTTTCTATTTTACTCTCTTTTCATTTATACTCTACAATAAATACATGTGTGAATTCATTAAAGATTATGAGAGAAGTAAGGGTATAATTGATAAAATAGTAATTAATGTGATCTTGAACTTTGCAAACGACAGATAAATAGAAACAAAAATTTTCCAAAAATTCGACACTTGAAAAGAAACGGAGGGAGTAATATTCTATACTATTTTTATTAAGAAATAACATTAATACTCCATTATAAGTATATTGTAAAACTCAAAGTTATCAATGTTCCACTAAAAAAGTAATTAATTACTCAATTATATTTTTGGTCCTGGGTCAGAGACTACTGGATCAGAGACTAATCCCGCTCGCGGTGCGTGGCTGTCGCTGGCCCAAGAAAATTTTGCACACGAAGGGAATCGAATACGGATTCTCCCGCTAAATAAATCGTTCTCCCTTACACCACTGCAGTGAACACAGTGAGGCCTTACACCACTGCATCAACCCTTTGGGTTAATTATTCAATTATATGCAAAAGTACAATTGACAAAAATTGCACAGAGTGGTACGTAATACCCGAAGTTTTGAAATATAAAGGCTTAATTATAAATTTTACCACCCAACTTTCATAATTTTGCGAATTTTACCACCCAAGTTTTAATTTTGCAAAATTTACCACCCAAGTTTTCAATTTTTGCACATTTTACCACTATGATATTTTACCAAAAAAAAATTTAAAGAATTAAAAAAAAATTGTGAAACATCAGGGTGGTAAAATGCGCAAAAATTAAAAATTTAGGTGGTAAAATTTGCAAAATGATGAAAACTGAGTGGTAAAATTCGTAAAAAAAAAACTTGGGTGGTAAAATTCACAAAAAAAAACTTGGATGATAAAATATGTAAAATTATGAAAGTTGAATGGTAAAATCTATAATTAAGCCAAATATAAATAAAAGACTAAAATATCCAAAGTTTTGGAATGGAAGAAATAATTTAGAATGTTACGTAATCAATTAATGTTATTATTTAACTGTAGAGATTAAATATTTTTTTTTAAATCTTTAAAAAATTAAAAAAATATTTAAAGAACTAAAATAAAAAAAAAACATCCAATTTTATTTTATAGGGATTAAAATTAAAAAGTTATTTAAGTCTTATTTTAATTATTGTTATTTTTACATAATTAACTGTTTTATAGTAAAATATTTTTAAAAAGTGGTTTTATTTATTGTTTCCCCAAAACTCTGAATGAGCAATCGCTGTCGGTTCTTACAGCATTCGCATTCAAACAAATCACAAAACGACAAACATTGGAGTAAACCCTCGTCCATGTGTCCAACAACAGTGTGCTGTACTCCCATTGCAAATTGAACCATTGGCCTCAACAACTTGAGGATAGGAATTAGGAACTTTGACCCGCAAACTTTCACTCCCCCAACGCAACACAGTACACTACTGACTACTGTACACACCTTCTCTCTCTCTTTCTCGTCTTATATTGTAGTAGCAGTAGTTTTGTACTACTATACTAATCTCTAATCTACACGCACGACCCAGCCCAAACAAAACAAGTCTGACATCACCTTACACAACCCTCTCCTCATTACTACTAATTAATCTAACTTAACATCTTCTAAATTTTATTGCCCTGCGACTTTCCCATTTATCACCTCATTTTCTGATGAAAAAAGTTACATCTTTGGAAACGCCCAAGAGAACCAACCAACGTGATCGAGGACCTTCTTCTGCTTCTGCTTCTCTCTGGGTGCTGCCACCTACGCTCATTCCACCCAAACCCCTTTCTGTCTCAAAAATCAAACCTTCATTTCTGCGGTTTTTATTGGATCCAACTTCGCTCGCCGGCTAGCGTTGTCCCCTATTGGGTCTAATCATTCGAGCTCTTTGGTTAACGTGAATTTCGGTCAGAGACCCCATCATCAGAACCGGTAGGTGGTGGGTAAGTGAGAAAAAAGGAGAATAAAAAGAAAAATTGCAGGTTGACCGGTAGATACAGCAAAGGAGAGTTGAAACCCTAGAAGAAAAACAACCCCATATAAGAAAAAAGGATCAAAAACCAAAACTTTCTCCGTGAGATTAAATGCCCTTAAGATTATTTTCCCTCTAAAAAATCCTCGAGTTTGTTTAAGGTTCCCATGCCGGTTGACTTGGACAATGTTTCCACAGCTTCAGGGGAAGCTAGCGTGTCTTCCTCTGGCAATCAGACAGTGCCCCCAAAACCCACAACAAAGAAGAAGCGAAACCTTCCAGGAATGCCAGGTAGGTACCACAAAATAAAAATAAAAATAAAAACCATATTTTGATCAAGCATCATCATCTTGTGTTGTTTTTGTTTATTTTACTTTTTGCGGGGGTTATTCAGATCCGGATGCAGAGGTGATTGCTTTGTCTCCGAAGACCCTGATGGCGACGAACCGGTTCGTGTGTGAAATTTGCAACAAGGGGTTTCAGAGGGACCAGAACCTTCAGCTTCATCGGAGGGGTCACAATCTGCCATGGAAGCTGAGGCAGAGGTCGAGCAAGGAGGTGAGGAAGAGGGTGTACGTGTGTCCCGAACCAACGTGCGTTCATCACGACCCTTCTAGAGCGTTGGGGGATCTCACGGGGATTAAGAAGCACTTCTGCAGAAAACACGGCGAGAAGAAGTGGAAATGCGATAAGTGCTCCAAGAAATACGCGGTTCAATCGGATTGGAAGGCTCATTCCAAGATTTGCGGTACCCGAGAGTATAAATGCGATTGCGGCACTTTGTTCTCGAGGTTTTGGCTTTCATCCTTTGTGATACTATTGACAAAGTTTCTATTTGGAGATTTGGGGTTTGTGAAAGTTTTGTTTTTTTCTGAAGGAGGGATAGCTTCATCACGCATAGGGCTTTTTGTGATGCTTTGGCAGAGGAAAGTGCCAGATCTCACACTCAGACTGTTGCAAAGGCTAGTTCTGAGTCAGATTCCAAGGCTGTGACCGCTGATTCATCGCCTCCGGCGGTGGCGGCTCCGCCTCCACCGCCACCGCCGGCTAGTTCTCAGTCAAACAGTGTTGCTGTTGCTGTACCATCGTCCGCTTTGCAGACACAAAATCTAGGTAGATAATATCCGAATCTGGAAAACATTCAAGTCTTCTCGGTCGTTTCTTTTGTCGCGTTTGATATGGTTAAATTTAGACCAACAAAACATTTGTTGTTTTTTTTGTGGGTGGTGTTTTTTCTTTTTCTCTCTCTGTGATCTTGGAGCTTACTGGTTTTTGTCTGTTACCGTTCTTTGTTTTCATCTATGTGTTGTGTGTTTCTATATTCATAACATCAGAGTAAGTGATATGAGATTCGGAGAGCTAATTAAGTAATAAAATTATGAAAGTAATTAAGTAATGAAATTTATAAAAATAAACCGTGGAAAAGGTGTTGTTTGGAACTGTGGAATGTAAACTATGCAATGCAATTGTGGACAAAGAAACTCAAAAGATTCAAAAGCTAAAAAGAGAAATAAAAAAGAAAGCTTTGTTTTTTTGGGGGTTGGAAGGGGGAGTGGATTTGAGAAAGGAAACCATTATTTGTTCTTTTCTTCCCGACTTTAACATAAAAGAAAAGGCACAAACTTTACAAGTCTATGCATCGTAAGTGGTTGCTTCTTCACTCCTTAACTATTATCTATAATCAATATTAATATCATTCTTATTATTAATTTATTAATATTACTACTACTTTTCTCTTATGATCTTTCAGAGTTGCCTGAAAATTCCCCACAAATCATAGAGGAACCACAGGCCAATACTGCTATGAATGGGAGTTGTAGTAGCACTAGCACCAGCACCAGCACCACCAGCTCAGCAAGCAACAATAATGGTGGTGCTAGCAGCAGTGTATTTGCAAGCTTGTTTGCTTCATCATCAACATCCGCAACCGCAAGCCTTCACTCTCAAACACCTGCATTCACTGACCTAATTAGGGCCATGGGACATCCAGACCATCCAGCAGATCTCTCAAGACCTTCTTCATCTTCAGAGCCCATTTCTCTGTGCCTTGCTACAAATCATGGCTCATCCATTTTTGGAACGGGAGGGCAGGAGCATCGTCAGTATGCCCTGCCGCCACAGCCAGCTATGTCTGCCACTGCATTGCTGCAGAAAGCCGCCCAAATGGGTGCAGCTGCAACAAATGCATCTTTTCTTCGTGGGTTGGGCATAGTCTCATCTTCTGCATCAACCTCACCAGGTCAGCAAGAAAGTTTGCAATGGGGCCAACAACCAGTGGAACCAGAGAGTGCCTCGATTCCTGCAGGTCTTGGACTTGGGCTTCCCTGCGATGGTAGCTCTGGACTGAAGGAATTAATGATGGGGACTCCTTCCATGTTTGGTCCAAAGCAGACCACCCTTGATTTTCTTGGGTTGGGGATGGCAGTTGGGGGTACCCCTGGTGGAGGCTTATCAGCACTCATCACCTCCATTGGTGGTGGTCTGGATGTTACTGCTGCGGCAACATCCTTTGGTAGTGGAGAATTCCCTGGCAAAGATATTGGGAGGAGCACTTGATATTTTGGGTGCAAGGACTATATTTTTCAGGGCGAGAAGTTCTGGTTGTGCAGTGTTATATATGAAGTTGCAGTTCAATTGGGGGAGGATTAGTAAGATATAGTATGCTCCTAAGCTGCGAATGCATAATAAATAGGTAGCTTTTCTTCGGTCCCTAAGTTGCATAAGCAATATGACTATTGGCATTTGTATCATTTCAACATGAAGAAACCTATGCAAAATCCATGTCATCTAGTCGCAATAGGTATGCGTGTGCAGTGGCCCTTAATTTTTACTTTTTAGTAAAAATACTGAGCTGCATTCTTTGACACAGACGTAGGTGGTTTGGTGAGGTTGAACAGCGGACCTGTTTTGATTTTACATTGAATTGTCATTTTCTTTACCATTCCCATTACGTACTGATAAAAACGACACTCTGTCATTCTTACACTCGTCTTAGCTTCTTCAAGAATAGATGCTTTTCACCTCTTCATTTGTGACTTCTATATTTTTATCATAGAATAGAATGCATTTTTTATGCAAATAGGCCTTTGTCTTTTCAAGTTGGGGTCGTAAGAACCAATGCAAATCAAGTCCATCTTCATAGATTGTAACATTCACATACAGGTTAAAAAAAATAGAACAAGTCAGGGGTAGATAAGTTGTGTAGCTAGAGGAAGTTAAGTTAGCCTCAAATTTTTCTGCAACTTTATTTTTTCACTTTTCAGTAATTCAAGTAAATCTCTCCTATTAATTTCAAAAAAAAAAAAAGTAACTCTCCTATAGATATTGTTTAGGCCACATTTATAAAGCCTACAAGTCTCAACTCACAATAATAGATTTGTTTGTTGTGATTGTCATAAAAAATAAATAGATTTGTTTGTTGTGAACAACAAAATTGGTTCAGTTGTTTATCAAAAACAAAACTACATTTCAGCCCCGGTTAGATGCACTTTTTTCCTTTATAAAAGATGCACATATTTCATTTATCTACAGCAATTTTTTTTTAAAAAAATATTCTTGCCTTTTTTTTTCTGAATTATTCTTGTCTTTTTTTTTTATCACTGTAAGATGTGAAAAATTTGTATTTAATATTTAAAGGAAATAAACACGAAAATTGCACATAACTTTACATATGAAATATCCCTTTCCGAAAATTTAGTGCCTGGTCATCTGACATGTTTATTTACATATATCCTGTTCGTTGATTGGTGAAAGAAAGTTAGAAGAAAAATGAAAGAAAGGGTCGACAGAAATTTTGTAGATTATTACACGGTCAAAAACAACAACCGAAAGAAGATAATCGGAATCAAATTATTGTTGTTACATAAAAAAAAAAAAATTCAGATAATTATTATTTTTCTTTGTTTTTAAGGTAATAAAAAAGAGAAAGAAAAAATAAAAATAAAAAAAGAGGGAGGGAGAGAGAGAGGAGGAGAAGGAGGAATTTGATAGCGTTAAACTTAAACTCTGTCCCCACGCTTTTTAGGTTTTTGTGGAGCTGAGCGCAAGTCACCAACCCACAAGGGAAGACTCAAAAAGCGCCGAAAATTTTCAACATAAATCACGCGCGTTCATAACCTGTAACTCGTAAGAATCATTTTAATTCTTCAAACTTACTCTTCACAATTCTTATGCAGTTTTTTTTTCCCTTGGTCTCTATCAATATGATTTCGCCCTCCCATTAGTGCCATACCCTTTACTTCGTCTCTTCTCTTTTGGTCTTCGATTATTTAGTCTGGTGGGGTGTTTATTTCCATCAAGTTAGAAACTTTGAATAATATTTGTTCAAATTTCAACATTTCAGATTATGGGTGCGGTTCATTTCTCTTGAAGCAAGGTTTGGTGGGGGTAAAAAAGGAATGAGATTTTTTAATTCAAATCACACCCGAGGCTTCACATTATTCTTCAAGTGGGAAGCTGAATTAAGGGTATTTTACATAAGGGATTAAGATGATGCCTGGCATTCTCTCAAGGCTGAATGCTACCAGTTACTGTCGCATTCGGGAAGCAATAACACGGCAACAAGGAGTTCCAACATCCTTGGACAGAATTTCAGCTTTGTCTCTTTGTTCATTGTATTCAACTTCCTTCTTGCCCGGTTCCACTTATTGCACTTCAAGTCACATGCTTAACATAAAATCAATGGTTACTGCCTCACATTCCAATGCTGTGCTGGGAGATGTTTATGTTGATGGCTTAATCTCAAGTTGTGGTGGTGTGTTAGACTCCACAAAGCCTGCTGTTGTGTACTTCAAAGACAGAACTCATAAAGGTTGCCTGAGAGGTAGTGTGAATCTAAGGAGACCACAAGCTTTGTGTGGTCCATTGAGTTTTGGGTGTTCTACTTTTGATGCTAATTGGAGGATCCAGGATTCGAGTTTGCTTCATGGATCTTGGCTCAAGAATTTCTCTACCTCTTATTCTACTTGTTCCTCAGCTGGGGCTGCACATGCTGTCTCATTTGATGGCAGCCCTCCTGATGAACAGCTTGCAAATTCCTCTTTTTCGCCTGATCCGTATGTGATTGTTGTTCTTTATATCTTGAATTCTCTTTCTGCATGAATTGCTTCAAATAATATAATTTGGATGCCGATTTCTATGCCATAAAGGTAGCTTAGTGGGTAGTGATTCTGCAGTTAAGTTCCACAAGTGTGACTTGCTATTTCCATTTTCCACACTCTTGAGTATTTCCATGAGAGTCCAATTTTGCTTTTCATCGATTATTTGAATAGCTTGTTAGAAGATTACACCTGTAAACATTATTTTATATTTCTTGCAGCTGATACTTACTTATTCTGAGCATTGAGTTCTGTTATTTTCAGAACTACTGTTGATGGCAAGCCCTTGAAGATGTTGTCAGGATCTTGTTACCTACCGCATCCAGACAAGGAGGAGACAGGAGGAGAGGATGCTCATTTTATTTGCACAGATGAACAAGCAATTGGTGTTGCTGATGGTGTAGGTGGTTGGGCAGATGTTGGTGTTAATGCAGGACTGTTTGCCCGGGAACTTATATCCAATTCAGTGAGAGCAATTCAAGAGGAGCCCAAAGGTTCTTTTAATCCAACAAGGGTGTTAGAGAAAGCTCACTCAAATACAAAGGCCAAGGGTTCATCAACGGCTTGTATTGTTGCTCTTACTGATAAGGTAATTTATTTATTTATTTATTTTTATTGTGAACTTTAACAAGAAAAATAGTCTTGTCCATTTGTGAGTGAACTTAATTCATCATACATGTTTCATGCCTACTGAAAATTAAATGGTTTGTTTTCTTCTCATATGCATCAACATGAAAGTTTTCTACATTTTCACCTATGTCTGGTACAAATGTGGTTGAAGATTACATCATTACAATTATTATCATATTAAGCATGTCTTCCACCAAGCTATTTTAAAGTCAAAAGTTAAATTGCTTCAGCTTAGAAATGGAGTTAAAGCATGCTGGGAGCTCTACCAGCTTCTTCTTCTTCTACAATACTGACATACATATGATCACGTGTGCAGATACTTATTCTTAAGTATTGTCTAACCAGTTCCTAAGTCTCAAGTTCTTATGTATAATGTCTGATTGGTGTTTTAGCTGCATCTTGATGGCCTGAAGCTCACCTCATTAGCAGCCAGTAAAATTATTATTACTAGTAAATTTGGTGGGTTGCTTTTTTGAGCTGGTATAAAAGGAAAATGTAACATCACTGATTAATTTTCTTTCTTGGTTGTCGGTTTCTTGGTCCAGGGACTACATGCTATTAATTTGGGTGACAGTGGATTTATTGTGGTTAGAGATGGATGCACCATTTTCCAGTCCCCTTTTCAACAGCACGACTTCAATTTCACGTATCAGTTGGAGAGTGGCAATGGTGCTGATCTACCCAGCTCTGGTGAGGTAAAGTTCACGCATCAACATTGTTAATAAGATCTAATTTTATTTGGCCTGGCTTTCACGTTCGGTAGGGGCAATAAAGTCTGATTTGTTTCCTAATAGCATGTTTTCTACTGGATGAAATCCATGGTAGAGGGGTGAAAATTGTTTCATCTTATCCTTATTTTGTGCAAGATTTCATGGGGAGACTTGGGGCATGCTGGTGGGAAAGGTGGAAATTATGGAGGGGAGTGAAAATGGAGAGATTTTGATTTTTGCTCAACAGTACTTGGTAGAAGGGGTGAAAAATGAAAATAAGGTGCATCCAATTGTCATCATTCCCACATTTTCCTACACCAATCAATAGTAAGATGATCTGCATTTCATGTCTTTCATAGCTCCAATTTTCTTCGTTCCACATTATGATCCAGCTAGAGCATTCTTTTTTGGTTCTCCCACCATTATGATACTAGTATTATTCCTTACTCCTTAGGATGCCTAATGGAAGATGAAGTTCACGTTCTTCTGTGTAAAATGAGTTTGTCAATTATGTGCCTTTATGGAAAATCAAACAAACTAAGCATATCTTTTGCAATTATGTTATGTATCCAGGTTTTTACCATACCTGTTGCTTCAGGAGATGTGGTGATTGCTGGAACAGATGGCTTATTTGACAATTTGTACAATAGTGAGATCACTGCAGTTGTTGTACATGCAATTAGGGCTGGACTAGAGCCCCAAGTAACTGCTCAGAAGATAGCAGCACTGGCACGTCAGCGAGCACTGGACACGAGTAGGCCGACACCATTTTCTACTGCTGCTCAGGAGGCTGGATTCCGTTATTATGGTGGCAAACTTGATGACATAACTGTTGTTGTCTCATACATATCCGGCTCAGTCAGCAAATGAGTTTTTTGCCACCTTTACTTTGTCTCATTTTGTACATTCATATTTGTTTCTACATGAGCTGCTAGGCCTGCCTGTCACTTTTTAAACTGAATGAACCCCTATTTGTTATCTCAAACTTGAGTTGCCCTGCTACCCTTGATGAGTAATCTTGTCATTACGAAAGGGTCATTGCGGCTTTAATTCATTCTATCTATATACAGTATGAATTTGAAAAAGATATCGCAGTTGCTTGCATTTCTTTCCTCCTAGTCAATCCATAACCGTCCCAGTTAATATCAAGGACTGACTAGGGAATCTTAAGCACAGAAAGTAGTGGACTGGGCTGAGCATATTATGGCACTTCCCTTGGGGCTTCACTGCTTGTTCGGGCACATGCAACCGTTGTCTGAAATAGGATGAGTAGTATGGAATATAGTGAATTTTTATGATTATTTATGATTCTATACTTTAATGTCTGAAATAGTTGGAATATAGATACAACATAAATACAGTTTGTATTCTGCAGTTACCATTAATATTTATCCAAATAACTATTATTTTCGTCTTGGTAAAACGAAGCGCGATTTTCCTATTAAAATCTCGATGAGTAGTAGGCTTTGTTCTAAAATTATATGCATGGCAAAGTATTATGCTTTAAAAGTTGTTAAAATTATAACAGTTAATTTATAAATATATGCTTCAATCTCTAATGTAGCACGCCCCAATTTAGAAGCCAAATTCACTTATTCATACTATCAGCAACAAGCTACATTGGCCAACAACTTTGAAACAACCAGTCATAAAACACAAACAGAAGCAAAACGTGACAAAGACAGTAATACACAGAAAGTCTAAAGTCTTAAGAGGGAATCAAACGTTCCTTATTTTCAAAACTCTCCTTCCTTCAAGGCTGCTCCTTTGGCTTTGCTCTTCTACTCCTCTTTCCCTGTGTGTGTTATCACTCTCTCGCTCTCTTCTTCTCTCCCTCTCTTTTTGCTGTCTCCTGGCTTCTTCTTGCTCCCATTCTACTCCTTCATCTTCTGGACTTTTCCCCTTCTCTCTCCTTACTCCTTCTTCTTCTTCTTCTCCTTCTCTTTGTTTCTCCTTTTGTCGCCTCCTTTCTCTCTTTTGCTGTTGTCTTTCAGCCTCTTCTTGTTCTTGTTCCCTCCTTGCTGTTTCTTCTTCTTCTTTTCTCTTTTCGTGCTCGCTTCCTGCTTGTTCTTCCTCCTCTTCTCCCCTTCTTTCGTGCTCTTTTCTAGCTTCTTCTTGCCGCCTCTTTTCTCTCTTTTCTTGCTCTCTTTTAGCCCGTTCTTGTTCCCTTTGTGCTGCTGCTGCTTCTCTTTTAGCTTGTTCTTGCTCCCTTTCTGCCTCCTCTTCTGCCCTTCTTTCAGCTTCCTCCTCTTGTCTCCTCCTTTCCCTCTTTTCTTGCTCTCTTTTAGCAGCTGCTTCTTTTTGCCGCCTCCTTTCTCTCTTTTCTTGCTCTCTTTTAGCCCGTTCTTGTTCCCTCTGTGCTGCTGCTTCTGCTTCTCTTTTAGCTTGTTCTTTTTCCCTCCGTGCTGCTTCTTCTTCTTCTTCTCTTGTAGCTTGTTCTTGCTCCCTTTCTGCCTCTTCTTCTGCTCTTCTTTTAGCTTCCTCCTCTTGTCTCCTCCTTTCCCTCTTTTCTTGCTCTCTTTTAGCAGCTGCTTCTTCTCTTTTTCTCCTCCTTTCTTGCTCTCTTCTGGCTTCTTCTTCTTCTTCTTCTTCTTCCCTTTCTGCTTCCTCTTCTCTTTCCCTTTCCCTTTCTTGTTCTCTCCTAGCTTCCTCCTCTGCTTGCTTCCTTTCTCTCTCTTTTTCTTCTCTTTCCCTTTCTCTCTCTCTCTTCTTTTCCCTCTTCTCCTGTTGCCTTCCAGCTTCTTCTTCTTCCCTCTCTCTTTCTTCTTCTCTTTCCCTTTCTTTCTCTCTCCTAGCTTCTTCTTGCTCCCTCTCTTCCTCTCTTTCTTTCCTAGCTTCCTCCTCCTCTCGCTTCTTTTCCCTCTCTTCTTGTTGCCTTTTAGCTTCCTCTTCCTCTCTCTTCCTCTCCTCCTCTTTTTTCCTCTCTTCCTCTCTTTTTCTCTCCTCCTCCTCTTTTTTCTTCTTCTCCTCCTCTTCCTTTTTCTCCCTCTCCTCTTCCTCCTCTTTTTTCTTCCTCTCTTCCTCTTCTTTTTTCTTCCTCTCCTCTTCCTCCTCTTTTTTCTTCCTCTCCTCCTCTTCCTCCTCTCTCTTTCTCTTCTCTTCCTCCTCCTTCATCATCTTCTCCTCTTCCTCTGCGCAGGAACTGCACCTGAAAACGATGGAATCATCTGGAGAACGCAAAAGCTGCTCAATGGTTCCGTTACTCACACCGAAAGAGGTAGCCAGTATCTGTTTGTCTAGAATATGAAGCACTGATCCCTTTCCGGCCAAAAATTGAGGATGGTTTTTCTTTGCTGAAGTGCTGAAGCCCAGAAAGACAAACGGTTCATCGTTGAATGACATCTGAGCCATTGGATGAAACCTAGGCACCACAAAAGCATCACCCTCCTTAACCTTAAACCTCATGTTTTGGCATTCTGTCTCATCATCTTCATTGCTGCTTCCACATACTACTCGCACCATGCCTCCCCCATCAACTGACACTGCCAACTCAGTTGCCTTCGGGTTCCAATGTGGCCCCAATATTGATCCCTTCAATTATATAGTTTGGAAATTAATTTTAATATAACTTCATAAACACATGTACAATACTAAGTATCAAGTTATTATAATCACTGACCATGGTCAAATTCACCATCAGAAATCCAATGTTGGTCCGCTTCAATGACTTTAGTTTCTTTTTGGTCACTGCTGTGCTCCAACCATTACGATTTTTGAAGTCAGGGTCATGATCAAAGATGTTGTATGTTTTGAGTTTCTTGGAGTTGGACCCAACGCCTAAAAAGTTTCTAAGAAACGAAGCCTCCAGCTCCTGGACAATATTCCTCTTCTCTGAAACCGCATGCACTATAGCTGGGGTGTTGCTCTTGTAAATAATTTCTTCAATCAAATCTTCCGGCACCTTCAAAAATTAATCAGAATTTGGAGTTTTGTAGCTAGTAAATATTTATATTTGTGTGTGTCAAAGCCTACATTTTAAATCCCCAAATAATGCAACTCATGTTGTACCATTGCACAGTTGCACATTGTGAGGGTTAAGTAATACTAATACCTTTAAAGCTGCTTGCATGATTTTCTTATCAAAGCCTTTGACCAGTTCATTGATCCTTGAGTAAGCACCGATTGATGGATCCTGCATTTGTGGTTAACATGAACAACGGCAAACAAACCGTAAATTTCTGTACAAGTTCAATGAAAAAGAATGCATGTGCAGCCAGCACTTACGTAAGTATTGTCGTCCGTATTGGTAAACATTGCATAAATCCTAAGTTTCCTCCTCTCGGCCTCTAAGTTGCTCTGTATATAGAAAACAGATCCTTCGTTGAGACTGCAGACATCTCCTTCGCGTAAACGAATCGTACTAGTACCATCATCATTTGCCCAAGTCAGCCTTCCACTCCCTGAAGCCACAGTGAGAGTTGAATGTGTTGAAATTAAAATGCTTATACCACAATATTATACATGTTCCTCTATGTAGTCTTGGAAATATAAAGAAAATGATAATTGTTGTATGACTATAATAAATTAATACTAACAGATTAGGAATATTGCAACTGAAAATACATTTCACTAAATCATACCCCGATCACAATTTAAAACCTTGAATATTATATGATGTGATTAGAATTTAGAAATTTAAAGGGTATGTACCTGTATGAACATAAAAGACCATATCTGCATGGAGAAGCACGGGAAGAAATAGCGAGTTTGGCTCCAATGTGATGAACTGAAGATGGTAGGGCAGTCCCTTTGGTCCTTCCTTGATGTCAATGGCAGTGATCTCTCCAAATTCAGTGACAACTAATGTCCTCCTCTGATCCCTTTCCACCACAGGTCCCTCTTGAGGCTTGGCATGATGTTCTTCACTTAATGCCTTCACTCCACACAAGGAAATAGCAAGGAAGAAGATCAAGACCCAAGATAATGGCAAAGCTTTGCGAGGCTCCATTATGGAACTTGGATGAAAAGTGAAAACTGTGATTATGCAGTTAGCAAAGGTGGCTCTATATAGAGTAAGGTGACTAACATTTTGAGAGGTGCGTGTCTTGTTTTCAGACACGTCATGCACATTTATACAGGTGGCACTTTATTAGATGATTGTCTATATCGCAAAATTCAAAACACTTGAGAATGAGATCACTATGAATCTGTGATCTTAAAATAGTAGTTTTACTCAATTTTCAGTGATTTACTTTCTTAAAATGAAACTGAGGTAACCTCCAAGTTTCGTAATAATAGGGCTATGTTTTACTCCTTCATGGTGAGATCAATACGTTAACGTCCCTGAATAAAAATAGTTAACACAAAAACTGGAATAAATAGATATTAAGAAACTAAAATTGAATGTTAGAGAAATGCTAACACTCCTCTTAGAAGTTATCCCACTAAGATGATCATGCTATCAGAGCCAAGTGGTACTTTTAAAAATGCTGAAATACTTCATGATCTTAAAAGAGAGATCAGATTTTGTCAGTCTTAAAACTTATTTATATGTATAAATTAATTATTGAATTTATAAAATTCATGTCATATTAGTCTTTTACATTTTTTAATCACTTAAAAATCAATACAAAAAATAATTCGTACGTATAAATAAAACTGCAAGTAAATAATGATTCTAATGACTAATTTGCATTTATTCGTCAAATTACATTTATTCTTGTAAATTGTAATATTTAATATCAAATTTAATTAAGTTTAAATATAAATATTTTAGTATTTTAATTCAAATAATAAAGACAAATAATGTTTTCGGTCAATTAATAAAAAAAATTAATAATGGTGTATTTATAGCGGCTAAAACAAGATTTTAGTCAATAACATGCGTTGGCAAAAAGAAATGACCACACACAATGACTAGGGAGGTTCTATTTTTTTTTTTTTTTTGGGTACAGATTAGTGAGGTTCTCTAATCTCTACTTCAATAATTGAAGCATGATAGATTAAAGTTTAAAATCTTCGTTTTTATCTATTTTCTGTCCCATCTATATTTTTCTTCTCTTTATTTTTTTTTCCTCATACAAACGTACCATAATTTACAATTTTACATTTGAGAAAATGTGACATTTAAACTTGTTTATTCTTTATTTTTGAAAAATATTTTCTATTTTTAAAAACAAAAAACTTGTTTTATAATAAGAATAATTTTTAAAAATCATTTTCAAAAAATATATTTTTTTCAGTTTTTAAAATAAAAAAATATTTATGTTAGTTTGATTTATTTATTTTCTATTTTTTATTACTCTTTTTTTTTCCTTATACTATCTCATTTTATTCCCCAATTCTTATTTTTTAAAATTTGTTTCATAAATAATTTTTAAGAAATAAAAACCAAAAATACAATCAAACACATTTCTAAAACAAGTATTCAAATTTATTAAATTATAAGAATTTAAAAAATGAATTTAAAATGCGAGCCAGAGGAGGGCCCAGGCCCAATAGTCCATCGACACGGTCTTCTTTCTCGTTGTGTTTGTGTTAGGGTATTATGCAGAGTTGCATTTTCCACCTTACACTTCTTCACACTCACTCACCCCTCACCATTACACTTCTTCAGAGGTCAATTATCGTGCGACTCGGCAAGATATTCTGCTCCTTTGAAATTTCTTATACTCTCTCATTTTGCTTCCATTATTTCGTTTATGAATTGCTACCTACACTGTTTGTTTCGTGTTAGATAGGGTAAGAGAAAACGCTAGCGAAAATTAATTTTACATTTCTACACTTTGCAATTTCACTATTTTCTTGTTTCATTTCTAGGGTTTACATTATTGGTTTGGTTTTGTTTCTCTTTTATTGTTGCCTCTATTAGATGATTTAATACTATTTTTTTCCATTCAATTTAGGTGGCTTGTGGATTTTGAGGGTGGCTTTGATTTAATCCTAGCACTAGTTGCAGAGAGCTGAATAGTGAATACAAAACAGATGGTAAATTACCGGAACTTTATGATGATAATTTCTCTTCATTCTTTTTCCCTTTATAATCTGGTTGATTTGTTACTTTATTATTTAACATTTGGTTATCTCAGTATCCATCATCATGCCTTTCCTGTTGCTCTGTTTATTCTTTGATTTGGGGATGTTGTTGACTATATGCTTGGTGCAACTTATGAACAGGTTCACATGGCAGCATCTCGAGGAGGGGTTCATAAACTTGTATCCTCCTCCCGGATTGCAAAACTAGTTTCCTTTTTACATTCCAAACAATATCTGCCACCGTGGCTTGAGACTGTGCGCCATTTTAGCGATCACAGTGGCAGAAGCAAACAACCTGTTGGAGAACCTGATGACTTTTTTCTTCAACAGTCAGACTCAAGTTTTAAAGACGATGGTAGCAACCGAACCCAGGAGGCATACAATGTTGAACAGTCTTTGTCAGAACCAATTCCAAGTAGGCCTTTGAGAGGTAGGAAGCCAATTAATCAGCCTCCTCCACGTATCCGAGAATATGATAGAGGTTCCCATTCCTTCCCTCCGAGATTTGATGACAAACATGGTGGGCCTGATGAAATGGACAAAACAAATAAATGTTCCCAAAATGATCTTGCATTTCAAGGAACAACAAATGTGGCAGAAACGAATAGGGATGTCGGCCAATCAGGAGACAGTTTCCTTGATAAATTCAAGCTTGGTTTTGATGATAAAACAGCAAACCCGTCAGAGGTTGCAGCAAGCAAGCAATCTGAAGAAGCAAAGAGGTCAAATCCCAATCAACCGGCTCAAGAATCTATGCCTCAAGATGCCGATGAGATCTTCAAGAAGATGAAGGAGACTGGTCTTATCCCCAATGCTGTAGCTATGCTCGATGGTCTATGTAAAGATGGTTTGGTTCAAGAAGCCTTGAAACTTTTTGGTTTGATGCGGGAGAAGGGAACCATTCCAGAGATTGTCATATACACAGCGGTAGTGGAGGGATACACAAAGGCCCACAAGGCTGATGACGCCAAAAGGATTTTCAGGAAAATGCAGAGTAGTGGTATTTCACCCAATGCTTTCAGTTACACAGTCCTTATACAAGGACTCTACAAGTGTAACAGATTACACGATGCTTTTGAATTTTGTGTGGAGATGTTAGAAGCAGGTCATTCTCCAAATGTGACAACTTTTGTTGGCCTAGTGGATGGTTTCTGCAAGGAAAAAGGTGTTGAAGAAGCTAAGAGTGCTATCAAAACATTAACAGAAAAGGGTTTTGTTGTTAATGAGAAAGCTGTTAGCCAGTTTTTGGACAAGAAAGCACCATTTTCACCCTCTGTTTGGGAGGCCATCTTTGGTAAGAAAGCCCCACAGAGACCATTTTAAATATCTTTCAGACTATGTAAGGTTTTATCTTAATTCTTTTACTGATTTGTCAGACTGTTTTCTGTCATTTTATTGTTAATTTTTGGGCACCTATTGAAATTTGCTAAAAAGGGTTCAACCGGTAATTGTTTACTTCTTGATAGTAAGCCTCATTTTCGTTTTTGAATGTAGTTGTCTTAAACTAATTAGCGTTTGAATGATTTCTTCACTACAATTCGACTTCCCTCAATCTAGAATTCTGCTAGCAGTTGTTAACATAATCTGTTTCAGAGATCTAACTGTGTTTCACATCTGATATGTATAAATACAATCTCAGGGTTCATTTTTATGAAATGAAATCACAGACCACTGAAATTTTCTCTCAATTTCTCACTCAATTATTCAATTCTAGCATGGATCACAGGACCTTGAGTTCATCCTGGTCATGCCTAACTTGCCTAATCCTTACCTCAATTCCAGTGACCCTAACTCAATCAGCACTTAGTTACTTCAAATGATTACTTGGATGAAATAGGAAACAAGTAGAAGCTGTGATCTAAGGAGACAGACTTCACAGATTCGTAGTGAATCCAGAAATACCATTGTGTTTCCTATCTGATGTTGATCGTGATTGTGGCGGAATCAAATGTGCAATGAAAGTAATAGGGATCGGCTCCTGTTCTTGTGGCTCCTTTCTTCACTTTTGGAATCACTTCTCACTAGTGTAGTTCGTTGCACACTTGTGATACACTCTTAACATGCACTAGCCAATAGAAAAATCACACTTTTTGACTAGTGAGGTTTTCCACTTCAATAATAGAAGCATGATTAAGGTTTAGAGTTAATTACAGTAACACTCCCTGAATTTTATACTAATTACACATACACCCCGTCTTTTTTTTCACCCTACAAAAAACCCCCTAACTTTTGTATTCTCATTATAGTGGTACCCCTTGTGTGTCAAACGGTGTGTCAAACGGTGTCAGCCCTGTTTCCATAATACATCATGTGATTGGCACATGTTTTTTAAATATATTTTTATCCCCAAAATGTCCTTACCCTCTTCCCTTTCCACTCTTGGTTCCAAACCCATTAAAACAAGATGCTGAAAAAAAAGTTGCAGGCGGAAGCATGTTCAGGAACAATATCTTTTTTAATTTGTCCAGCTCCTTATTTATACTTCAATTCAAATTGATTTGACTCCAAATCAAGTTATGTAGACATCAAAAGTTTCAAAACAAATACTTATATAACACCTAACATCCATATTACATGAAATCAAATGAATCAAATCAAAGAATTTTCAGATTTGTTTAAGAACACGCAAGAACAACAAAAACTAAAGTGCAAAGTTGAATAAAATTATTAAAGACAGAAAATAAAATTGAATCAAATTTGAACCATTTATATATTTTTTTAGGGGAAAAAACACAACAAAGAAAATGTTCTTTAAATCCTCATTCAGCAAAAAACCAAAAGCCCTCTTAAGAATGCTAATGCTCCAATTCTAGGAGTGCTTTACAATTTTTGTTGTCGCAGAATGTTTGTAGTTTTCTGGATGAAATAATGGGGCAAAATTGGTAAAAGCCCAACAAAATCAAAACGAACTCCCCCTAAACAAGAGAGGAGGATTCATGCTCTTCAAAATACTTGTAACAGATTCACAACACTACCATTACCATGAGAAATCGATAGCAAAATCTGGATTATCTAAAGAACGGAAAAGTTCTTTAAATCCTCATTCAGCCAAAAACAGAAATAACAATGGTCGTGCTTTTAGGCGGCGGAGTGAAACTTCCGCATCTGGATCCAGTTTGAGACGACGACGACGGTAGATGGTTGCGTCGTAGTCGGAGTAGGCGGTGACGAGGTGGCCGCAAAAGGGGTCGATATCGGCATTGATGGCGACGAACTCACCGTGGAACCAGGCGATACTGGTGTCCTTGGCAAAGGAGTCGAAGACCAGCAGCGGTGGCACCATTGAATGGAAAATACTCAGGCTCATGTTATTTAGGGTTAAGTAAAAAGGGTAATTTGGGTTTCACACTTAAAAAATGGGGGACAATTTTGTCTCTCAACATAAAAGTGAAAACGTTAGTTAACACCGTCTATAGAAGGAGTGCATGTGTAATGCTAAAAAAAGGAGGGGTGCCTAGTGTAATATGAGGAAAACACAGGGGGTGTCTGTGTAATTTGCTCTAAGGTTTAAAGTAAAAAATAATAATTTTAGAATATGATCACATAATTAGTTATTGTAATATAAAAAGTACTAACAAAAACAGAGGGATGAAATGGACACCGGGGAGGGTTTTTGCCACCCCAACTATTCTCTAAAGTCAGATTTAATTTTTCTAAATTTTAAATCTTAAAGCACTTTAATTTTTATTTTTTTTTAGCCTTCGAGAAATCAATACAAGATGAATCATGGCTTGGACTAATTTATTAGAGTTAGAATCTTGAGATAACAAGTTTTTCTTACCTTATACAAGTATTTTAAATAAATAAAGTATTATATAAATATTTTTATTATTAATAATGAATTTTTTATTTTATTGATTATAAATATATTAAAGAGATGTTTTTTGCTTTAGTTAGGAGTGTCTCTCACGGAGCGTAGTGCCTAATTTCTTTTGGGTACCAAAGGCAAAGAGTAGACCTTTACTGATTAGATTTATGGTTTATTATTTTTTTATTCTTAAACTTTTTTGGATTTATGCTTTTAATCCTTATATTCAAGTAATAATGTTAACTAATAATGTAACAATGATGTTAACAAATCCAATAACTTGTCATGTTATCAAAGAGTCTGACAAGATAATCACGTGTAATTTTCTTTGATAAATTATATTTTTAATTATCTATAAACTAGTTTAAGTATATGGAGAATTAAAAATATAGTTTATAAAAAAAAGTCACACATGATTGTTCCATCACACGTGTAAAAAAACAACAATGTATATAGAGTTTTTTATAATCGAGTTAATTGGATAGTTCTTTATTTGACAACGATATGAGTATTTGTCTTAATATTTTCATATTATTATAAACTATATAATTGATAGGAATATCAATTTAAAAGTTATTAAATTTGTATAATGAATTCATAGTAAATGTCAATTAATTATTGATATGATAATTCAAATAAGAGAATCTTTAATTTAAATACGATATAAATAAATCTTATACAAATTGAAATAAAAAATAATGTTTATATTACTAATTATTAATTAATTTAAATCAGAACATATAATGATATTATTAATTTAAACATTTAAATGGTAAAAATCATTTTCATCATAGTCATTTCATTTAATAGAATTATATATTTTGATTTGATAAATTAAAAAAAATCATTTACATTTAGTCCAAAAAATGACTGAAATATTGTTATTTATGTTTACCTGACAATATATTAAAAAAATATGTTTTTGATTTTTCTAAAATTTTTAAAGGTTATTTATAATTTCTGTAATATTATTTCAATCTTGTGTACTTTAATCAAGATTGAGATATCCAATTTATTTTATTTTTTTGAAAGATGAAACACATGCGTGGTTTTGATATATTCTTTGTCTCTTTCATATATTTATTTCATCTGGGTTGTTATACTGAGTAGCAACATAGGGTCTAGATTTACAGGTTTAACAAACAGAAAACTAATTCAAAATATAATAAATTAAAGAGTTAACTTGTATTTTTTTTCCTTTTTTTGTGTGTAAATTGTTTTTTAATAATATCAAACATAACATGGAACCCTTTATTCCAACTTACTTAATCTTTTGTAATAAATTTATGAGTGTTTGATTAATGAAAAATAAATTTTATTTTGTGATAATATAGTTTCATAGAAATAAATTGTAATATGTTTATATATACCTTAATAAGTAATGCTTTCATCCATCCTAAGGAAGGACAGTATGATTACAATAGTTTCCCTTAAAAGAGAAGAGAAAATGGGTGAAATAGTATAGTTAATGTGATGGAGAGATAAAAAATATATATATTATATGAATATTATAACTCTAAAAGTAATATATGGTTAGAGAAGAACGTATAGGAAGAAAAGGAGATCGATAACATTTTCTTACAGGAGATATAGCAAGCATTGGATCCGTTGTAACTAGAGTATATAGGATATTTGCTAGAGTAATCATTTACGCTACATGCCTTATACTTGTTATTAGAATGTGTAGAAATTGCTCATAACTAATTCACAAGAGAACAAACTTTCTTTTAAAGGGTCTATTACCAATAACAAACAACCTCGTAAAAAAAAAAAAACAATAACAAACAACAACATTAATAACGATAATAAGAATCGACAGACGTATTTATCAACTACTTTACATTTGTTTGGATTTCATTGGTGCTTTTCTACTGTTTATTCTATAGTATTTTGTCTTTTATGTCCTTTGTTTTATTTGCTATCTATTTTTTTTCTTTCTTTGTTTTTTATTGGGCCGTTTTTTAAATCTTGGGTCTGACTACTCTTTTTTTTTTTTTTCTGTCATGTGCTTTTTTGTTTTGTTTTTATATGTTATTTTTGGACAGGTTAATGAATTTTTTTGTTTGCATATTCTCTGGTACTTCTTAGAAGTAGGGTATACAATGCACGTTTCTTAATTTAACATTGACACACCTAATTACTTTTTAATTCATTGGCAAATTGTTTACATTTCTTATTTCTTATTTCCTATTCACCATTTATTTAATTTAATAAATATATAAATTTTCCATTATTATAGAAGTATTTTTATAAATTATTATTATTATTATTATTATTATTATTATTAACGAATAAGTTAAGATCTATATATTCATCTAGTTTTTATTTTTTGACTAATTAGTGATATTTTACATCTAACTTATATAAGACATCAATATTATAAAATTGTTCCAATATATCCCTTTTTTATAATAATTAATCATTGAAGTTTTTATCTAATAAATTATTTAAATTTTTTGGTTTTAAAATGTTTAATTTTAAGTTGTAATTAACGAATATTTATTACATGAGAAGTTAATTTTATAACAAAACTATATTTAGTAACGATAATGGATTTATCTAACGACTTTTTTTTTGTAACAGAATTATATTTTTAATTAAATTTTGGTGTAAATATAATAAAATAAAATTACGATATATAAATTATTTTTGAAGGTCATAATTATTAAAATATATTCAATGGGTTTATTTTTTTATTTTTTATTTAATTTTATTATTATTTTAACCATGTAATAATATTTTGATTGTTGATTAATTATTTAGTTGAGTTATTATTTTTAAATAAATAAATTATTAAATAATTTTCATAGAGGAATTATTTATTTTTATTAGATTTTTGAAAATATTGTATAAATTTAATTATTTAACGTGTTATTATTAGATTTTATTAAAAGAAGATAAAATATCTATTTTGCTTTTTCTTTATATTTTAGAGTAATTAGAACATTATTATTTTTTCAAAATATACTAGTTTTTAATCTTATTCAAATATTTATTGGTGAATGAATGAAAAACAACCTAGATATTTATAGGAAACTATTAAGCTCTACATCTAGATAAAATCAAGTGAAATTCTGAAGAGTTTTTGTATTTGCAGCCATACCATCTACCACAACCTTGCAATCTAACTCAAAAATTATTTTCTCGGTGTGCATATGCAGCGTCCATTCTAGAGCTTGCAGTAGTCCCAATGCTTCTGCCTCATGTGGATCAGGAATATCAGTAAATTAATATCGTTAGTATTATTTTATTTTATTCCATGCGTGGTACTCGTACATTTGGTAAATCATCGCTTTTGTTCAACTACTTTACTATTATACCCTGTTTATTATTTTATTTTTTTTGTCGAATATTGAAATACAATATTGGGCATACAATTAAACGTTTTTTATTTCTATATAGTTTGATTGAGTTTATTATTTTTTTGTGTTTTAATTTTTTTTTCCGAATGTCGGATCTTATCCAAGATCGTGGGTCCTATAATATCGGAAATGTATCAATTTTTTTTTGTTCAGTCGAAACTGATTTTGGTATAAAAATGGTATTTGCATAAAATGTTATCAGTCTGAAATTTTACGTTCCTGATGCCTGGCATGTCAGTTACCTGTCATATCATGTTTGATATTTTCAATCAAAACGAAGCAAATTCTATAGGCCAATCAATCTTACACGTCTATTATTTGTCTATAAAAGCCACATTTCATGATCATTCACACAAACAAATTCAAGTTGTGCTTATTCAAGATTCAACATGATTGCAGTGTTTGATGAGGTCCAAGATGTTCATCCTGGGAACATACAGACTTGGAGCTTTAAGGTTAGGGTTATCCATGAGTGGCACATGTTCCCTCTTAGTGATTTAATGAAGCCTTATGCGTTTGAGATGGTCCTTGACGCAAATGTAAGTAAAGTTCATGTTTGTTCTTTGTTAGTTATTCAGATTGATTGGTATATGACTTTGTGTGTCTAATCTTTTTTTTTATTGTATTATTTTAACATACACGATTGAATAGATGCAGAGAGTAATAACAAATGAATATTGGGTCATTTTCCAGTGAGAAAAATGGTTTCCTTGCAAACAAACACTTGCTAGTCAACAATGCAAATAGTTTCCTTCCACAATTTCCTTTTAATTTTTTATGACAATGGCCAGTATATGCCACCCTCTGTGTTCCCTTTTGAATCAACCAATGGTTCACTGTTTTTGGATTTTTCTGTGCCTCGCCGATCCTGGTGCGTGCAACGCTTATCCTTCTTTTACACTTTGTTTGGTTCCTGAGAAAGAAGCACTTGATTTTTATTTTTTTGAATTTTTGCTTAGCAAGTATTTTATTTGATAATGGTAATGCCATGTAGGACTACTCTGAATATCTTTTCCTTTTTCTGATTTTTTTTTCTGTGATAGCTTTTTTTTTTTTCCCATTGTAAATGTTGGTATGTAAATTTCAGCTCAAATGTCTTCGCTGTACTTGAAGTTGGCCTTAGTGAGGATTCACCTGGTTTATGTTGGCATGCTCTTCTTATTTTATGGGGGATTTGATAGAAAAGACCAAGAAGGAATCAAGGTGAGTGTTCCCTCCCCTCATTGAAGCTGCATTTTTTACGTTGTGTATTATGCATAAATGTACAAGTTACTGCTTCCTCGCAGTTTTAGACGACTACTATAATTTTTATTATTTATTTTTTCTATTCTTTACTTGCTTTTATGTCAAGTACAATACTTTATGCTTGCTATTGTTCATTGTTACTTGAATACAATGCTTTGCTACCTCTATTTCTTCTTCAGGGTAATAAAACACTTGCTTACTAATGATGAAATGAATAATGAGTGTGACAAGGAACCAGAGATATTTTTCTCCCTACATTCGTTTTCTTTTCATAGTGAAAGGAACTTACTAATAAGAGGATACAGGGCTTTAAAACTCTAAATAATTTTGTACAACAAGTTTCCATCTTCTATGCTTGCTGGAGGGTAAGATAGTTTTATGTCAGTACCTTTTTCTTTTCATTTTCTCTTCTGAAATCTAAAGATTATATTTCAAAAGTAAGTTTTTAAGGTATGAAGTCTTAGCATCATTTGCATTGCTTTTAACTAGTTATCAGTGTTGATGATGGATAAATAACTACTGAAATTACATAAGGATATTTGAATTGTGATATTTCTTTTTCTTCAATTTTTCTTTTCATGTTATTATTATTTGGCTTTGGATGGGTGGGAGCGTGTGTGACTGTGTATGTCTCGCTTTATATTATCTATTTCGCTATTTTTGCTTTTGATGGTGTATAAGTTGTGTTGGTTTTTTTTTTAATTTTTATCATGTACCAGCTAAAGACCGGGGCCAACAATTCATGAGATAATTATATCCAAGATTAAAGCTCATGCAGAGCTTTTGAATTCATCAAGGTCTAGCAATTTTCAGTGTTCTCGAGTTGGAGCAGGTGATTTAGTAACAATAAGAGTCTAGCTATCAAGGTGGGTATAATAATTGATAAAATTTTCAGTGTTCTTGAGTTGGAGCAGGTGATTTATTCACTTAGAAATTATTATCTTCTCCAATCTCAATAGTAGGCTTTCATTGATTCCATTTATGCTTTCAATCCTCTATTTTTTCGTTTACCAAGTGGCTAAAGAAACTATACCTATTAGTGTAATCTTGGCTCCCTCACTCATATTCTGTACAACTCAAAATGTGATTATAACGCCCATTATTATTTGTTATCTTCATCTCGAGGCTAGACTGAGACTTGGCCTTACTTTTCTTCAATACATTAGTTTCCATAACATTGAAATCTGACCTCCCAAGTATTTTAATGTAGTTCTAATATTTGGTTGAACATTCTGGTTTGTTATAGAATTATGGAAAGTTAGATGTTGTGTCCAATGTTGCTACAAATCTTTCTGTTGATGCCATTTTGCAAACACAAAAGTCGGTCCTTGACAAGATATGTAGGTAAATGCCAAAACCACTATACTTCTGGAGGTAACTAATGTTGTGAAATGGCTAAAACAAAGAAAAAAATATATAATCCAATATATGTTTTTGAGCTCTCCTTTTTTGTCATCTCCATATGACGTGCTAATCTTGTAATTGGTATATGGTATGATATCCGCTTTATGATTTATGCAAGATGCAACTCCTCACTTGCAAAAGGGTTCTTTTGTGGTTATCATTTCCTTAATTAATTGCTGGTTATAATCCGCTAACTTCTTTGTCTTTGTGTGGAGTGACCAAATTTTTGATGGTGTCGATGTAATGGGAGATAAATAAACTAGACAGGTGTGATATGGCTTTGACATTCAATTGTTTGATATTTGTAATAACTTATTGCATATGTAACTAATTTTTTTGACCTTCATTATTACATACTAATTGCTTGGCTGTGGCTTTTATTAGTTTCCTGTGTCAATCATGTTCAATTGGCCACAACTCTGTAGCATTGAATATAGAAAGATATAGCTTAATTTTTTTTTCTTCTCTTTTCTCTGGTTATATGAATTATAAAATGTCATCCAAGTGTTCAAATTTTCATTTGTAAGTCTCTTCAGGTATGCAATAGCCAAGCTTTATGGTAGACACTTTCATGGAACTTTCTCAAGAATCAACATGTGAGAGTCAAATTTCAAATCAATACTCTTATGATAAAAAAAATATGAAGGAAAAACTGTAGGCTTGGAGCCACGCCACACCTTGGTTCTAAAGGGCATAAACAAATCATTCCTGACTAACTTTAGCTTTAGCATCAAAAGAAGCCCTCACGAATTGAAGCCAAGTTTGTACTACGGAGTCCATGGTAGTGGGATAGATTCATGAGATTCTTTTGCCCTTTGTCAGGAAGCTTATATATCAAACATTAAAACTTGATGAAATACTAAAATGGTGTGCATGTAACTTAAATTCACATAATCATGTTTTCTCTCAGACATCTAAGATTGTAGTTGTTTAGCTACCATGTAACTGTTTTCCCTTAGAAAAGTTTTCCCAGTAGAAAAGTTGGAAAGCTCATTCTTATAAACAAGTTAGAAAGCTCATCATTCAATGAATACGTTCTATTCTATTTTGAATAAGCAAAAACTTTGTTAGGAAATATAATATACCCAACATGTTGCTTACTAATTTTCTTAATTTCAACTGTGGTATTTTTAAATTCTATTTAATAGCTTATTCATGGGTATTTACATACCTTTTGTCATTGTAGAATGTCTCTGCCTGACTGATGGATACAATCCTATACATCTCTATTCCTTTGGAAAAAGTAAATAAGGGTGTTATGACTCAACACGGAATGCAAACTTGAAGTGTGAGATAAAGCAGTTGCAAGACCAGTTAATCATTAGGACAACATTTGAATTAATAGACCTGTGTTTTTTTTTTTTTTACTTTATGGCTCCCATAATTTGTGATACAGTAATTTCCTAAATCGACTAATGCTATTGACAAAATCTTATATATGAAGAACCACTTTTTGCAGGTAAGTTATTTTGAAGAATGAGAGGATTTAGTTAAACAAGATGAGTCAAAGAGCCCGTCGTCTGGCTTATGTCTTAATGAACATAATAGTAATATATATAGATTATAGAATTTAAAGATAATATTCCCATTGCCCACATAGCGGTTAATGGAGTCCTTTTCTTTCTTTTTACTTCTAAACTTAGGTGTAAAGTTTGGTAATCGTCATGTTTTCTTAATATTTAAATTAAACAATATTTTATTATTATTATTATTATTATTGTTATTATTATTATTATTTGATCGTGAATCTATTCTTTATAGCGATTATTTTTTGTTTTCAAATGAGAAGTTTTTTTTTTTTTTTTTTAAAATGGGATAAGTAATTAACGGAAGCAAATTAAAAGGATGGCACGGGTTAGTGCTTTACGAACTCCAATTTTTATTGTTGACTTTTTAAGATGCAGACAGTTGTATCCTAAATTTGCCTATTTAACTTATCTCCCACATAAATGTTTTCAAGAAGCTAAATACAAATATTTTCTTTTAATGCAGGCCAAACACACCTAAAATGAATGCAAACCTACCGCTGCTACGGGGGGTTAATAGAAAGGCTGTAAAAAACTACCTCAAGTTGCGATTGAATCATTGAAGTGAAATAACTACCTTTATATTTGGCATTGACGCATTGTGATTTACTGCATCCGCTGCAATGTATGTAGCAATGGTGAAGTTTGATAACGTTAAATATGACTAAAAATGTGAGTAAACTATATGTTGCAATTTCATGAGTGTAGCAAATCAGATTTAAAATTTTTAATTTGTGATGAATAAAATTAAAAAAATTCAATTACTTACAAAAATATTATATAAAAAAAAGTGTTCTAAAAAATATATATATTTTTGCTTTCAAATTTAATTTATTTTCTTCTATGTCAATTTCTATATTTTAAAAATAAAGACAAAAATAACCTATTTAGCTGGGTAATTTATAAATGATAAATAATTTTTATTAAATTCTAAAATATAATAAATTTGCTAAAGGAAAAAAAGTAATGATTAAACAAATTTTACTTAATTACCCAGGCAAATTGATGCCCTGTCACGTATCATAGCTTGGAACATATTCCTTCGTGACTTTTTGGTGTTTAACTAAGCACGTGCCGTCTTTACACGCGCCTAAACCACCAATAGTATTGATGCATATATCCAACAAAGATAGATTAAAGATGGATTAAAGAGTAAAGAATTTATTCGTTTAAGATGGATGGATTAAAGAGTAAAGAATTTATTTATTCGTTTAAGATGGATGGATTAAAAGTAAAGAAAAGAGTGTAGACATACATACACCCTACCCACTCAGCCTTCTTAGCTCTGACTGCCGCCGTCGTCGAGAGAGTAACTCAATGGAACAACCACCCACCGAAGCCGTGGAATCGTTGTCCGTCTCCGACCCTCAGATCCCCCAATCATCCAATCCCAATCCCAATCCAACTCATCTGTAAGTTTCTTCTCCCTCCCTAGCTACGTTTTCTAGGGTTTCAATTTCATCGTTTTTTTTTTTCTGCCCCCAGGTTGACCCCGGAAGAGAAATTTCAAATTGTGAGGAGCGTCGGGGAAGAGTGCATTCAGGAAGACGAACTCCTTAACCTCCTCACCAAAAAGCCCGAACCTGTTTGCTACGATGGCTTCGAACCCTCCGGACGAATGCACATTGCTCAGGTGAGGACAATTGATCTCATTATTCTAAATTTGTTTAATATTCATATTATTTACTTATTTAATTAGAAAAAGACAAGTGCAAATTGATATACTGAGTGGTTCATTACTTCAACTCTAAGGTGAATGTAATGGAATCTTTTGAAGGTGGCGTGGTGTTGCTTACATGATAGTTACTTTCTTTTACTTATAGGGTGTTATGAAGACAATCAATGTGAACAAGCTAACATCTGCTGGTTGCCGCGTCAAAATATGGATTGCTGATTGGTTTGCCAAGCTCAACAATAAGATGGGCGGGGATTTGAAGAAAATTGAGACTGTTGGCCGTTACTTGATTGAGATTTGGAAGGCTGTTGGGATGGATCTCGACGGAGGGAAAGTTGAATTTCTGTGGTCTTCAAAGGAGATTAACTCGAGAGCTGATGAGTACTGGCCTCTTGTGTTGGATATAGCTCAGAAGAACAATCTTAAAAGGATTATCAGGTTCCTTTCCTTTTTAAAATTCCTTTTCATGTGTTCTTGCAAATGCTGGATTTTGACCTGAAACATTGTTCTGTGTTTTGTTTTTCTGTATTATAGGTGTAGCCAAATCATGGGACGAAGTGAACAGGATGAATTGACTGCTGCCCAGATATTCTATCCATGCATGCAGTGTGCTGACATATTTTTCCTCAAGGTGTGTTTCAGGTTTTTACTATATGTTTGTGCTTGCATCAATTATTTTATGTATACAATACATTATTAGCTTGACATCTGTACAAAATCATTCTAAAATTACCTTATAAGCTCCAAATGGATGTTTACTGTAGAGAACTGTCCGAAAATATATTGATGCTTGATTGTTACAATGTTTGCATTAAAAACTGAAATCATGAATCATGATAGATGTTTGCAGCCTTGAATGTGTTAATTACATTTACCAAGAATGGATGATTTCTTCTACTAACTTCAATTGTGTTGTTCATGGTTTTTTTCATCCTTTTCTTTGCTTTCTATATCTAAGCTAGCTGTATTATTTCAATATTTGAATATTCAGATATTGTGCTGTTTCTTATGTCCTAACCTCTAAAACAACTTGTCAATTTGCTTCAAATATCTTAGTGAATAATGCATGAATGTTTATATTGAAAATAGGCCGACATTTGCCAATTGGGAATGGATCAGCGGAAAGTGAATGTACTTGCCAGAGAGTATTGTGATGACATTAAGAGGAAGAACAAGCCCATTATCTTGTCACACCGTATTCTTCGAATTTCCTTTTGAATTGTGTGTATTGAATTTGTGTATCTCTCACTAACTGGTTTAGTGGTGATTTGCAGACATGTTACCTGGTCTGCAGCAGGGGCAAGAAAAGATGTCAAAAAGTGACCTATCATCTTCCATTCTCATGGAAGATGACGAGGTAAGTTGCTTATAGGGCTATCAAATTTGTGTCATTATTACAAAGGCTAAAATCAATTGCCATTTTTAGTTGCATTCTGCTTTAACTCTAAAGACGGCTAAGAATTTTTTTTATTTTTTGAAAATTGTAAAAAATATAAAAAAGGAATAAAATATTTAGTATGAAGAAAAATAGGGTTGTGCTTTTTGTGGCAAAGTATAGTTATTTGTTCCTTGATGATAAATATTTTTTCAGTAGTTCCTTTTATTTGTAATTTTCCTTTTTTTTTTTTTAATAAAACTTATGTTGTGTCTGTTTAACTTTATATTTGGATATAGGCTGAAGTGAATGTGAAAATAAAAAAGGCTTATTGCCCGCCCAAGATTGTGGAAGGAAACCCATGCTTGGAATACATCAAATATCTTATCTTACCTTGGTTTAATGAGTTCACTGTGGAGCGTAGTGCAGATAATGGTGGGAATAGGTAAGTTTTGCTATTTTCCTTCTTTGAACTTCATATTTAAAGTAGTAACTTCTTTGGTCATTTCGTTTACCTGTATTCTGTTTTGCAATTTTTTTACCTTTTCTTCTGCACAATTGTTTGCTTGATACATGTTCATGATTCCATTCAATCTAGGACATTCAAAATCTATGAAGAGCTGACTGCAGCCTATGAAAGTGGAGAGTTACATCCTGGTGACCTTAAACCAGCATTGGCAAAGTCATTGAATAAAATTCTGGAGGTGATTATTTCTGATTAATGTTCATGTGTTGTATTTTTCTTCCAAGTTTTAAAAGCACAATTTCAATTAAGTATACTAGGTTGTAGTGTTATTATTTTGCATTGAAACATGGCTTTAGAAGGGTCTGGTACGTATATACTGCAAGCCTATTGCTGTTCATATTCCTATAATTGTATTGATTAGTGTGTTTATAATTTGTTGGGTTTGAAATTTCAATATGGTTTCAATCTGCAAATATAAATGTGGTGGTTAAAATAATTCAAATTGTTTAATCCAATAGATTCTCCAAGTTAAACATGACTAGTATATCTGTTTAAATAGTGTGCTGTTTACACTTCATCCTTCTGCATTTATATGTACAAACCGTAACGTTTTTATTGGGACTCAAGTGGCTTCGTACATTTGCTTCAATTATTAGCTTAGGTATATTCATGTCTCAATCGAGTTTATTCAACCTGGGAGAGGAATTGAGAATTAGACACCAGAGCTGCTACCCTCATGATTAGGCTTCTCTGGACATTATATCCTACTGGTGCTGATAGCATCTTCTTACTATTCATTGTGAACTTGTACAAAGCAAGACTAGTGGTGTTATAGCATATATTTTATGCGAACTCTGGAGTTTTTTTCTTTTTATTTCTTCATTTCTAGTATGTTGCATAAGCTCAATTATTGTTTCTTGGACTATGCAGCCTGTACGGGAACACTTTAGGAAGGACAGCAATGCTAAAGAGCTACTGAAAAGGGTCAAGGTGAGCCTTGTCTTGAATTAGTATAATACATAAAACAATCACTTGGGTGTTATACACACTAAATTTGTTTTTGGTTTGCAGGCTTACAGAGTCACCAAATGATATGCTGATTAAGGACTTCAGGCTAATTATATTCTTGGCCAAACAGCCATAGAATTTTCGCGTTATGAGATTATGCACTTTTGGACTTGTAAAATGTGGTGGAGGATCTCTTTAGAATGAGTAATGTGATTTTTGTTCGTGTATTTTGTTTACTTGAAATATAGATATGTTAATTTAATATTTATATTTTCCTTATGTAAGACATGCCATAAATTTACAATTATTCATTTTAATAATAAATTAAGGGGTAACAAATTTTAATAATTTTATTTAAGTTAATCTTTTAATATACCAAAAAATCGAAAGAGAATAATTTGAGAGAATTAAAAGTGCGTAACAAGCAAATATCCATAGCTGGATTATTTTTATGGTCAATTTTTTTACTTTTAAAAAAACGAAACTCGGTTCTTAGAACATCATTTTGTCATTAGGTACATGAATTTGTTCTCAGAAAACATTTTAAAATATTAATTGTAAATGATTATTATTCAATTGTCAAATTTTTATATTTTTGAATGATCAAAGTAATGTTATAAAATTATTAAATTACCAAATGAGCATATACTTGTGAATAAAGAACGGATCTAGACGTGAATTGTGTTAATGACAGTATACTAACACAATTAGATGGGTACTTTTAATTTAAGTATAATTTTAAAAATTCTCTGTAAATTAGAATAATTATATTAAATGATAGCCTTTTAAAGAGTTATTTTCCAACTAGTGTTTTTTTTTTTCAACAAGAGGGTTTTTAGGAATTTTTTTAACCTTGTGTTTCAATTTATTTTTTTTACATTTACTAAATTGAGTTTCAGTATTTTTTAAAAGAAATTATAAATAGTTAAAAATAACTTTATATCAAAATATAAATTGTTTATCATATCTAATATATGATTTATATATTAGGAAATATTTATTTATTACTAATTTTAATTATAAAGTAATTTATATATTCAAAAGTATAAATTTAAATTAGATTTAGGAGTAAAGAATCAATTTGAAAAAAAAAATTAACAATTAATTGACTCGAGTATCAATAACTGATTTGAAACAAGAATTTTTAATACAAAAAAGAAAAGTTTTAAACTAATTTGAAATTTGAGGGGGGAAGGAGAAAGAAATCTCAAAAAATTATTATTAATAATTTATTTTTTAAGTATAAAAATAAATACTAAACAAGGATAAATTTGCATGTCACAAAGACAGAATAATAAGAAATAAAATTTAATTATTAGTAATATAAATTTTTTTTACGCCATTATTTAATTATATATTGTTATATATGGTAAGATTGTTGACTTTTTAAAATGTCATATTTAAAATGTTTTCTAATTAATAGCCAAAAAAAACTAGCATATGCAAAATTTCTGTAGTTAATTCTACATGAATAAAATGTAATTCATTTGTTAAATTCTCTAAAAAGTTTTTGTTCCCTCTTACTTTAAATCTCCCCCTCTAATGAGAATAATGAAATTTGTAAAGTGATAACTGATAACTGTAGAAAAATTTAAATAAAATATATGTGCCATTTCGTCTGTATCATCTGTAAGATAAAGGAAAGTGTGTAGTCTGGCAATGGCAGATTCCATAAGTGAATTACTTTGTTGAGAGTTTAAAAAATTGGAGGGAAGGCAAAAAAGAGGTGCAAAAGTGGGAGAATTAAAAGACATAGCTCCGTGCACTTGTAGTTTTAGGCAAGATACAAGGTTGTAAATTAGTTATTTTTGCCCTGATTTGTAATGTTGAGCATTCAACAAAAAAGAAAAAATTGTCCGAGTCAATAAGAATTCTAGAATTTTGTCCAAAGTTTCGTCTTTTCTGTTAAAGAATATAAAAATAAAAATTATATAAAATCGACAATAAGGAGAAATAAAATTTTGAAAAAAAAATAATAAAAAAATGTGATTCAAACCAAACCCAATCCACACACAAAAAAAAAAAAAATACATGTGAAATGCCGAGAATATGGACTATCAGCATTGCATAAAAAGGTATAAAATTTACAGGCAGATAATAACCCGAGTGATCAAAGTATGCAAATAAACGAATTTCTCCATAAAAATCACAATGCCTTCAACCCAATGTTGTAGGGATAATTAGATGTATGTAAATATAAAAAAAAAATAAAAAAAAAGTACAGCGGCGAGGGTGCATGTGTGTAGGGAGGGTGCAATTTGAGTAGAACAGTCTACTTGTGAAACACTACTATAATTCTAAGATGCTCAGCACCATCCTTTGGTTGGACTATGTGATTTGACGGGCTTTTAAAGAAACAAGGGCAAGAGACAAGCCAACTATGTGTTTATTGGGTTTTGCTTGTATTAGCCCAATATTTGAGACAGAATTGTTGTCAGAACTCAGAAGAGAATGTGAGAAAAGAAAGGTCACTATCATGACATCTGGGATATATGTTTCTCCAGGACTGGTGTTAGCTCATTGCTTTTCCGCTCCACCTTTTTCTTTCCAGAATAATTTGATAGTGTCTATGAAGCATCAGAGAGATAAATAGCACCAACTTTTTAGGCTGGAACACTGTCAAGAACAGGGAGTTCTGGCTTAGAACCTACCTTCTTTTTCCAGCCACAGTTTGGCGAAATAGCTCCTGCAATTTGAGAGGATCGAAGTTAGAAACATATTGTGTGTGAAAGATCTCTGGAATACCAATGATCTTTTTATCACCTCAAAATAACATTTAACTGGTCAAACAAATTAGCAGACAAGCCTTGCTAGCATCTTTGTTAACCATTCAAAGTTTATGAATGGACATTGATTTTATATTTGTGAACTCGGAAAACTAATTATACAGATAGAGTGGATTTATAGCATGGACAGTAAACTGTTTCGTCGGAGAAGATTAATCCGTTATCAATACCATGAAATGATCAGACAAAATGACAATGTCGAGGCAGTTTATATCATTTGTATGCAACTGTTGAGACTTCACGGGTAAAAATGGACAAGCGATAATAACATAAGCATTCAAGTAATGCATGCATGATTATAACATTTTAGTTAACTAAATAGAGAAAACTTATTATAATAGGTGCCAACATAGTCAAGTACTTAAATAATTTAACTCCATGAATTAACAAAAATGAATAGTAGGTTGTCAATATTTTTCACAATTGATAAACCAATGAAATTTTAAAAAGATTATGAATTACATCATACATCAATATGTAAGCACAAGCTCAAGATATAAGCAGTCACTTCAGTTAATCAGAGTACTTAATAATGAAATGACTAAAATATTGTAGTTTAAGAACCATAAACTTACAAATTACATATTGACAGAAGTATCTAAGTCTTCATAAAGACAGAGTCATCAAACAAAAAACGCAAGTGCATCAGCAGTAAGTGAAGTCATTATGATCAACATAGCTAACAAGCAACTACATAAAGTATAAGAATAGGTGGTACCGACCTAGTTCTGCTCTGCCTCCTTCCCTCCTAATCAGTATGTCATCATTGTCATCTTGCTGCAAGGAACCGCAATTCAAGAACAGAAGCAACATAATTTATTTTTTAACCATTAAAAGAAGGTGACAGTAAAAGTAGCAAAAGAAATCCAGCTACTTACCAAGAAAATGAGAGAACGAGTAGTTGTGACCAGTCAAAGGCAAAATCATCAATAACTAAAATCTCAGTTAAACCACAAACATGGCAATTGGGAAGCTTGTTAGGTAATGAATGTGTGTAAAAAGCCCTAGACATTAGGCACTGGTTGGTATTGGCTATGGTACAGCAACAGAAGTGTATCAAGGAAATTGGAGGCAAAATCTCTGCCATAAAATCTATGCATGCTAAATATTATTGAAGCAAATACATTTCCCATTTTCCCTCCATCATAATTAACATAATGGCAACAAGTAGGCACTTCCCCCTCTATAAAGGAAATACCTTTCACATTTTATAGGGTCTTCCATAACTGCAGCAATAATGACTCCCATTTTGGATAGAATTTTAATGATTGTGGCAAATGTTGCTAAGTTGACATTGTAATCTAAATGAACATGCTCAACTCACATATCTCTGACCTCAACTAAACTGTGAGCAGGTAGTTTTCTTAATCCCATCTCATTTACCATAATATCTCTAATCTTCTCTGCATCTCTCCACCTTCCTACAGCAGCATAAAGTTTTGCCAACAAAACATAATTTCCAGTATTTTCAGGCTCAAGCTCAAAAGTCCACCTAGCAGCCACCTCTCCTAGTTCAACATTCTCATGAATCACACAAGCACCAAGTAGTGCACCCCATACAGCATGGTTAGGTGTTATAGGCATTGTTCTAATAAGGTTATAAGCATCATTCAGTCTACCAGCACGCCCAAGAAGATCAATAATGCAAGTATAATGATCAACGTGGGGAATAATTTGATGTTGCTTGAGCATAAAGTTGAACAAAGAAAAACCCTCGTCAACCAAACCAGCATGGCTGCAAGCATGCAGAACACAGGTGAAGGTGACTTGACTTGGTTTTACTCCAGATTGTACCATCTGATTGAAAAGTTTCACAGCCATTTTGCCATGCCCATGCTTTCCATAAGCAGCAATTATTGCACTCCAAATAATAATATCCTTGTCCTTTAGAGGAATTATATTAAAAATCTGGTGAGCATATCCTAAACTTCCACATTTTGAGTATATATCAACTAGAATACTTGCTACTTCAAGTCTGTAAAGAAAACCTGATCTTATAAGGTAACAATGTATGTTCATTGCCTGTTGGAGATCAGCAAGAATAGCATATGCAGGGAGAAGACTATTAAAGGTCGCATGGTCGGGTTGTACGTCTTTCACTAACATTTGCTTAAAGAGTTCTATTGCTTCTCTTGCAAGCCTATTTTGTATGAACCCAGATAGAAGAGCATTCCATGGGGCCGTTCTCTTCTTAGAGGTTCCCATAAACACTTTATAACTGAGGTTGCTGCGATTACATTTGGCGTACATATCAATCAAGGCAGTTTCCACAATGACCTCAGACTCGAGCTTTTGCCTTATTGCCCACGCATGCAGGCACTTGCCATGGTTCAAACAAACCAAAGTGCCACATGCTGATAGTAAAGAAGCTATACTTACTGAATTTGGTTTCACTCCTTCACACTGCATCATCCGACAAAGCATCAAAGCACTTATAGCATCCCCATTCAGAATGTATCCATTAATCAAAGTTGTCCATGTCACCACATCTTTCTCATCCATCCTGTTTGCTAGCAACCGTGCTTCTTTCATCTGACCACACTTAACATACATGTCCAGCAACGCATTCCTAACTACAATATTTCCCCAAAACCCTTTCTCCTGAACTAACGTGTGAACCTCTCTCCCAAGCTCCACATTCTTCAAAAGCCCACAAGCAGGCAACACTGAAACCACAGTTGCACAATCAGGCTCCACACCCACATCCATCATTCTACCATAAACCTTTACTGCATCCTCTGCACAGTTATTCCGGAGGTACCCGTTAATCATGGTATTCCAAGAAATCACAGTCCGTTCCTGCATCAAGTCAAAAACCAGTTGTGCTGCTTCTTTCTCCCCAGCATTCATATACATTGCCAACAAAGTGTTCTGGACAAATATGTCAGAATCGAAGCCAGACTTAAGGGTCTGCCCATGAATTCCAACGCCCACATCAATCAAAGACAAATCACCACAAGCCTTTATAACAACCGGGTATGTGAATTTGTCGGGTAGGGTCTGACCCGACTCGAGCATTTCAACAAATAAGTTGAGGGCAACAAGGGGGCGACCAATTTGGACATACATCCTCATCATAGCGTTCCAGGAGAACAAACCTTGTTTAGGCAACTTATCAAACAGGTGGGACGCATAGGATGCGTGGTGGCATTGCGCGTATGCTGTGGCAAGCTTAGAGCAAAGGTTGGAGGAGGAGAATAGACCTAAGGTGATGATGAGGGCGTGCAGCTTTTTGGTTTCGGAAAGGGATTGAGAAGCTGAAAATTTTCGCAATAGCGATTCACACTGACACTGTGCTGCAGTGGTCACAAACACCATGCCTTTCTTCATTGGACTCTTCGTTCGTTTATGCAAATCGATACGATACTCGTAAATTTATACGTTTCGGCTTACCTGACCCAGTTATTTTTTTTGGGTCCAAATAAAAAATTATACTATAGCCTAGGCCCAGCCAAAAAACATGCCTCTAGTTTAGGTGTTCTATCACCAGTATTAGAAGGCCTTTGTCTTGTCCATATGGCATATGGTTAAAATTATGTGAGCAAAAGTTTCATTTTCAGATTCTATGAAATCTATTAAGAAATATCATCCCTTAAATGAATTTCACTATCTTTAAAAACCAGCCCTTAACTCCCTGATGAGACATACCTTAAGTTCAAAAAATAAAAAATGAGCTTTGTTCTTCTCCCCGAAGTATTATTTTTTGTCTGAATCCTCTGGTCTCAACAAGTGTACTACTACTGTGTTAACTTAAAGACCTATCTGTAATCTGTCTGCACTCTGCAGTGCACTATTGGGTTAAAGTGTGCTGGATCTTTTCCCCTGGGCCTGGGCTTTCAATAGATGATTATCATATCAGTATGTCAAAATTAAAAGGTTTGATGTTTTGACGAAAAAGACATGATCTCAGTATAACAAATTAATATAAAATAGTTTTATTCGAAAGTGACTCAAATTTTTATTTGTAAAATATAATATGTATTATTTTTATTTTTAAAAAAATTTAAAACTTTTAATCTAATTATACATATTTTGTTTAATTTTTCTCCTTTAATAGTTATAACTAGTTTTTAAAAAAATCCAAATATGGAAGCAAAAAGGATCTATTTTTGTTTTTCTTTCTTCTTTTTTCCTATTGTTTCTGCCTTTTTTCCTTCCCTGACTATTTATAGGTTTTTGGTTGCAAGTTCTTGGGTGGGTGGCTTGCGTAGTTTTTATTATTATTATTATTCATAGAAATTGAACTTAAATATTAAAAAGTTTACAACAATTAACATATGTTGTTCAACCAACCTTGCATAATTAGCCTCTTTAGACCGATACTAATACAATTTTTTTTTAGTGCCTATCTTTGGCGAGATGTATTTTTACAAATATTATCGCTAAATACGAAGATGCCTTTATCAACGTGCATGTGTATACTAAACATGGACTATATGCATGGGAGAAAAATTAATTATTTATCTCCTCAGGACGCCCATTTTCAATTTTAATTATCATTAATAATATTGTACTAATAGAGATTTTTTTTCTTTTAAAAAAATAGAAATCATTATCCAGGCGTGTCTTATCTCCAATCAAACTCATCTGTTTGTGATCGGACGACAAAAATTCCCTTTTAAAGTGAACCGTCTGAGTTGGTAACGTCATGCATTGAAGTGGCTCAACACAATACCATAAGCACAAATTAATCTTTCGGACTTTCACCTCACACCACAAACCTCTGCCATAATGTCTCACATCAACTAGTATCAAGAGGACGAGCATGCCAGAGACACAAAAGAAGACCACTTATTATTGTATAAAAATGCAAAGGAATCTCACATGCAAAAATGAATAGCTGTCATAGTGGGCAAAACAAAAAATAAAGAAATTTGAATCGAGGGTCGTATTTTATACTTGTCAAAGCAACAACATATCCTCATGGATCCCCTGTTGTAAAGCATTGGGTGTGCCATTATACCACATAGAAGATAGAAGATCCTCCCTCTATTATTCCCCTAATGAAAAATCACATCCTCCACTTCTTCAAAAACACCCCTTTAGCTTTTTCCCCCCCTTGCCTTTTGGAATGGAAGTGGGTGTGAATGAACCTCTTTATATGACCCATGATATATATATAAACCAGAATCTCTCTTCCTCATACACCCCCACCCCCACCTCTCCTCTTTTGTAATCCTCAAGCTTCTTTATCTCCACCGTGTCCCTTAGAACCTTAATCGCTAAGGCAATATAGAGATAGAGAGACGCGCATACCTACACATACACACACACACACGAGCCTCACACGCTACCTTTTAAAAACATTAATTAATTTAATTAAAGTATTGCTGATTAGCTCAATCTCAATGATTTTGGAATCATGATGAAATCATGTATTGACGCGGATAATTTCAATCTTGTGTACTTTAATCAAGATTGAGATATCCAATTTATTTTATTTTTTTGAAAGATGAAACACATGCTTGGTTTTGATATATTCTTTGTCTCTTTTATATTTTTATTTCATCTGGGTTGTTATACTGAGTAGCAACATAGGGTCTAGATTTACAGGTTTAACAAACAGAAAACTAATTCAAAATATAATAAATTAAAGAGTTAACTTGTATTTTTTTTTTCCTTTTTTTGTGTGTGTAAATTGTTTTTTAATAATATCAAACTTAACATGGAACCCTTTTATCCAACTTACTTAATCTTTTGTAATAAATTTATGAGTGTTTGATTAATGAAAAATAAATTTTATTTTGTGATAATATAGTTTCGTAGAAATAAATTGTAATATGTTTATATATACTTAATAAGTAATGCTTTCATCCATCCTAAGGAAGGACAGTATGATTACAATAGTTTCCCTAAAAAGAGAAGAGAAAATGGGTGAAATAGTATAGTTAATGTGATGGAGAGATAAAAAAATATATATTATATGAATATTATAACTCTAAAAGTAATATATGGTTAGAGAAGAACATATAGGAAGAAAAGGAGATCGATAACATTTTCTTACAGGAGATATAGCAAGCATTGGATCCCTTGTAACTAGAGTAAATAGGATATTTGCTAGAGTAATCATTTACGCCACATGCCTTATACTGGTTATTAGAATGTGTAGAAATTGCTCATAACTAATTCACAATAATCAATTCTATAAAAGTCCAAAAATAAAACATAATCCTATAAAGTTGGTCGTATCAAACACATAATCTAAGTACCGACGAAGGATGTCACTGAAATAAAAAAAAAATGAAGTGAATGTTGTTTATTATATTTTCCATGAGGCATGAGCAAATGGACATAAAGACACTTTATTTTACAAGAGAACAAACTTTCTTTTAAAGTTTCTATTACCAATAACAAACAATCTCGTCAAAAAAAAAAAATAACAAGCAACAACATTAATAACGATAATAATAATCGACAGACGTATTTATTTTTCTAACAATGAAGAGGGAAAATTGATGCCCTGTCACGTATCATAGCTTGGAACATATTCCTTCGTGACTTTTTGGTGTTTAACTAAGCACGTGCCGTCTTTACACGCGCCTAAACCACCAATAGTATGCATGCATATATCCAACAAAAAGCCGTCCAGTGGGGTCCACGGACACGTCAACCCCTCGCCAGACTGCTAAGACCCATCTCAAAGAGAAAAATGAAAATTCTAATGGATCCGGATCATACTTTACTATTTTTTTTTTTAAAAAAAACAAGATATTTCTACAAGTATTATATTATCTTTTAGATATTGTTGTGAATTGAGGTTTCTTAATGATTATTTTATTTAAAATGTTAACTTTAATATTCTTTTTTATTTGTAAATGTGTCTCTTTTAGCTGATAAAAAAATATGTCTCTTTTATCACGACAATTAATTTTCATTAGTGATCATCTCTTATTATTATATATTATATATTAAATATCAAGGAAAAGTGTATATTTTAAGAAAAAATACTTTAAATATAAGCAATAAATCCTACAATCTATTGCATGATAAAGTTTTTGTTTCCCATTTTATTTGAAGTTCTATTTTATTAAATATTTTATTTGGGATGCACCATAATAATAAAAACTTTATTTACCTTAAATACTATCACATGAATATGTTTTTAAAATTAATATGATAACATAAAATTAAATCACCAATCCGACTCGAATTTATGGTAAGAGTTCGTCTTATCAAATCACATTAGTATTACATTTACTTTTTATAATTATTTAATAGATAAATACTACTAAACACACTCTCTTATTTGATGAAGTTAATGTGAATTTCACTAATATTTGAATCACATTTTTTAAAAAGGTACTAATATTTTTAAACTAGTGAAACTCAAATAAATTTCACTTATAAGAGAATGTTTTTTTTTTTACAAAAAAAATAAGAGAATGAGTGTTGAAAAGACATTATTATGAAATGTCTTAGTAACATTTTTTTTTACTCTTTCCTGTCTCAAATATAAACATAAAAATGTCTTGAGTATTAGTCTTAAAAGTGATCCGGGCAGTAATAATCATTAAGAAACCTCAATTCACAACAAAGGTGACAACCATTAAGAAACTTATATTAGTGCCGCTAATATTGGCTGGGTTTTGCTCTAAAAATATTAGTGTCGCTAATATTGCTCTAAATTATAACATTGTTTTAAAAACGAAAAAGGTAATGGCATTATATTAATGAATTTAAATAAAGAGGAAGTCGGTGTACTTTATGATAGGCCAGCAATAAATATAAGAGTGTGACGTTATTAATTGGTTGTGTATGTAGAAACAATCTTATATATTAAAAAGAGGTAAAGTTTACTTTCCTTTAATACAGAACCACATTTTAAAAAGGATTTCTCTAATTATTAATTGGAAAGTACGCTTAATACATAATACAAGATGACTATTTTATATTAAATATGAAATTAATATAAAGTTAATAAAAAGTAAAATCATTCACTGTCCTCTCCTCGTAGCACAACGAGTTCCCTTCAGGAGTGTGAACGCTGCTGGATTCTTGACTAGTACGTCTATGTCCCCCTCGTTTTTTCGTGTAGTTTGGCCCGTAAAATATAATAAATTAATAATAAAAAAAATGTTCCTCAACAAAAAAATAATTAAAAAGAAATAAAATGAAGACAGAAAAAGCCATGTGAAACAGGAGTATTCCTTACTCTATTGCCAAGTGTACAATAATCACCATAAAAGCTTAAATATATTTTTGGTTCTTGTAATTTAGTATTTTTTTGCTTTTCGTTATTGTAATTTTTTTTTTTCAGTTCTTGCAAATTATGTTTGTTTTGCTTTTCGTCCTTATAGTGATTTAGATAGCGTTTTTTCACTGTTCAAAGCGCTATCTAAATCACTATAAGGACGAAAAACAAAACAAACATAATTTGCAAGGACTGAAATCAAAAAAAAAATTTGCAAGGACGAAAAACAAAAAAATACTAAATTGCAAGGACCAAAAAGATATTTAAACCTAAAAGAAATACATAGATCCTTATTCCTTCCAAAATGATATTATAATTTATTTAAGTTAATTATATATACATAATTGCATAGCAAGATACACACACTATTGTAAGCATTTATTAGTAACTAAGCTATATGGCACAAATGAAATACCCAAACAAATTAGATAACACGACAGTATAACAGCAAGCACAACTAAATGTGGTTTCGAATCTCATTGTTAACGTAGATAATTTGTAAGTATTTTTTAGTCTTGAGACATATTTTGATTTTTGTGACTCTTTGAGATTTAATTTACCTAAACTTTATTAACTACCAATAATAATGATAAAAAAAGAAACGCTGAAATTCCATGTAAAACTACTATTGGCTAAGAAGGTCCACATAGAAAAAAAGATGCAATTGATTAACCTTTGAACTGAAAAGGGTCATGGAATTAAAATGTCAAACAAGGAAAATGGTAAGTAAAGCTGGGTAATAGTATCCCAACAGAAATATGAAACCAACAATGCCGTGAAAAATTTGTCACGGAGCCATGGATCTATTATTTCAACAAAACTAGTTTAATTTTCTGCCTAACAAGGTTTAACAATCATTTTACCTTCTAGAAATTTTTTAATATAAAATACAAATCTTCACAAATAATCCCAATCTGATGATCTGCATTTTATATTCATACAAAATCATCATTAAAATATAATTTTATTAAAAACGATTACACATAAGTTGGGAAAAAAAATATCATGCAATTGAGTGAGAAATGAGAATAATAGGTAGGAAAAATTATAGCAAAAAATATTTAAATGAGTGAGAAAAAATATCATACAGATGGACAGAAAAGAAATCCTTGAAATGTGTGAATAAAAACTCGCAAATGAACGAGAAAATGAGCAAAACACCATGTAAATAAGTAAAAAAAATGGAGGGAAAAAAATTAAAATGATAAAAAAAAACAATGTGAATGAGTGGGAAAGTAGGGAAGAAAACAATAAAAATAAGTGAGAAAAGTAATTCAAATAAGTGAGAAATAAGCATGTAAATAGACATTAGAATATATCAAAATCATACGTTGAAACTCATATATATGGTAATTTTTAATGTGTTATATTACAAATTTATTTATACTAAAAATATATCAAATCAAACTATTAAATAATGTAAAAGGTTAACTTTCCTTCCTTGGTACGAACTGAACTAATTGACATGTTCAATGGAACTTGAGGAAACAATTTTACAAGATACGAATTCCCCACACCTTTTACTGCTCAACTTTACCAAAAACATTGAGTTAGTCAAAAGTGCCCTGATTCCTGAAGATTGGAGTTCCGTTTTTTACCTGCGTCGATCCATTTTGACAATTCATATTCACAAAAAATGTGGTATTTCTAACGGCTAATATTAGTAGTTAGGTAGGAACGTAGCAATGGCAAAACTTTCCGCGTACTGTGGCTCCCTTACAAAGTAGTTAATGATGGACCTTTCTCAAAGCTTTTTTCTTGGGGTATAAATAAAGAATTAAAGAAGGGTGGTGCCATGCTTGTCTTGGGGTCCATTTAGAACTTTTGTGGGCCCAATTTAAAGAAAGCACGACTTAAACTAGCTGCTTTAACGCCCACTATTTGACTCTTTTGTCGTTTTACAGTTGAAAGATCCTTTGACATTATAATAAAGGAGACCCTGTTTAGATACGTGAAAATACACTGAATTATATTGGCTTTGGGTGTTCCTTTATTCAATTTATTTAAATAAGATAAAATTTTATGAAATTTATTTTATTTTATTTTATATTTTGATGTAACTTTTAAATAAAAAAAGTTAAGTCAAATACATGCATGATACATGACAGGAATAGGGAAAATATAAAAAGGGTAATTAAAGTAGAGACGTTCATACACCATAATTATAAATCAATACTATTTGAAAATTGAAAAACATGGTCATAAAATTTGAAAATTACCATAATTATATATCTAACTTGTAGTTAGCTATAACAAATATACTCTTTAGTAGTATCTTCTATGAATACAAATTAGGTGCAACATTTTTAATATTTGCTATCTCATTTTTTAAGTGAAATTAGAGTTTTATTTTAATGATTAACTTCAACGTTTAAGATTAACTTTTGTTTAGTAGATTTTTAACAAATTTTAATTTTAATTAAAAATAGTGCTACAATACTCAATCTATTCTATTATACCTAATTTTTGTCACAAAGAAATTCCAATTGGATTTGTGCAAGTCTTCTTCAATTTCGTGCATTTGTCTTGATTTTGAAAGGTGAGTGGACATAACTAATTTTTGGAGTCTTTTCTCAAAGACATATTACAGTTTACTTCGAAATGATGGATAATTTTCATCCACAAAACATTTCGTGTATGTACAGCAATTCATGACGAAAAGTCAGAGCTTATATAGGATACAGCTACATGGCTAAACACGTCTTTCCCCTGAGCATTTGAGGTTTGAGATCTGAAGTTCAACAAGAAAAAGGAGAAGACAAGCTAGCGTGGCTTCGCCTTGAAGCCTCACGGTGATATAAAGGCTTAATTATAGTTTTGTTTCTTTTAAATTAAATTGTACGCAATTCAATTTTTAAAATTAAATATATCATTAAATTTTATTTAAAATATTTAAATTACTATTTTTATCTGAATACTAAAAATTTATGATAGATTTACTTCATGGAATGATTAAAAAAATTAAAAGTTAAGAATTTAATTAAATTTAAAACATTTTGTATGATGTGAAATTAATATTTGAATAGAAAAAACTGAATTTTTGTTTTAGATTAAATTTAATGTTTTTATAAATAAGTTTTAAATAAAAAGGTTTAATTTAATTCATATTGAAATTAGAAATGAAATCTTAATTATTGAAAAGACTAAAATATAAATTTAAAATTATATACAATTCAAACTAAAGAAAAAACAAATACAATTACTATGATTCATTGACAAAGGTCAAGCATGGTCAGGTCACATAACTCAGTGATAGTACAAATGTATGACAGTAGCTAGCTATCTATCTCTATCTATATATTTCAAGTTGGAAGCCATGAACATAAATAAGTAACCCCACCCCTTTACGTGCACACAAGCAAAAATAAAAGCCCCACAATCATAACAACCAAAAGCCCCCTTCTCCTTCCCACCCTCCACTTTCAAGTTCAACAATCATTCAGAAACAAGGGCACACCATAACAGCTTTTGTTAGTCCTCACCAAGCGATGAGAGTTCCCGTTCCCTCATCCCCACAGCCCAACCCAAAACCCACCAATAACCTAGTCCGTACCATTGCCCTTCCCAACCTCAACAACAATAGCAACACGGGCCTGTGCTACGAGCCCACCTCTGTCCTCGACCTGTGCCGGAGCCCGAGCCCGGGCACCGAAAAGCCCACCGTCGTCACCAACTCCCAAGAGTGTCTCGACCTGGACGACCATGCGTTGCACAACTTGGATTGGGACTCCATCATGAAGGACTTGGGCTTAAACGACGACTCTGCCACCCCCGTTTTGAAAACTTTTCTCCACCCCGACGACGACGACGACAACAACCCATCATGCGACGACTTCACACCCTTCGACCACGCGCTTGAATTCACCGCTCTCTCCGACATCTACTCCAACCAAAACATCGGTGGTTTCGATTTCAACCACTTGGTTCACGACTTCAACCACCACCACCAACACAACAACGGCTTCGACTTCATCGAAGAGCTCATCCGCGCCGCCGATTGCTTCGACACCAAGCAGTTACACGTGGCGCAAGTGATATTGGAGCGGCTCAATCAACGGCTACGATCCCCCGTGGGAAAACCTCTCCAACGAGCAGCCTTTTACTTTAAAGAAGCTCTGCACTCTCTTCTCTCCGGTTCGAACCGGACCCCGAGGATTTCGTCCCTGGTGGAAATCGTGCACAGTATCAGAACCTTCAAGGCCTTTTCGGGAATCTCACCGATCCCAATGTTCTCGATCTTCACCACCAATCAAATAGTTCTGGATCACGCTGCGTGCTCCTTCATGCACGTCATCGATTTCGACATCGGCCTTGGGATCCAATACGCTTCTCTCATGAAGGAGATTGCGGAGAACGCGGCGGAGTCGCCGGTGCTCCGAATCACCGCCGTTGTTCCCGAAGAGTTCGGCGTGGAGAGCACGCTCGTGCGCGAAAGCCTCGTGCAGTTCGCGCTCGAACTCAGGATCCAAGTCCAGGTCGAGTTCGTGCCCCTCCGAACCTTCGAGAATCTCTCCTTCAAGGCTGTGAAGTTCGTGGACGGCGAGAGCACCGCTGTGCTCTTGTCGCCGGCGATTTTCCGCCACCTCGGCAACGCTGCCGCGTTCCTGGCTGACGTGCGGAGGGTCTCGCCGAGCCTGGTGGTTTTCGTGGACAGCGAGGGGTGCGCGGAGACGGCCACGGCGTCGGCGGCTTCGTTCCGGCGCGGCGTTGTGAGCAGTTTGGAGTACTACTCTATGATGCTGGAGTCGCTGGATGCGTCGACGGTGGGAGGAGGAGGGGAGTGGGTGAGGAGAATCGAGATGATGCAGCTTCGGCCGAAGATTTTGGCGGCGGCGGAGAGCGCATGGCAGCGGGTGCCGCCGTGGAGGGAGGCGTTTTACGGCTCGGGAATGAGGCCGGTGCAGTTAAGCCAGTTCGCGGATTTTCAAGCGGAGTGCTTGTTAGCGAAGTCTCAAATCAGAGGCTTCCACGTGGCAAAACGTCAGAACGAACTGGTGTTACTCTGGCATGATAGAGCCATGGTTGCCACGTCAGCATGGCGCTGTTAGAACACGGAGTGTTATTATTGGGAGAGGGGATTTATGTAATAATATTAATAACTACTATTAATTAGTACTGTAATGATAGTATTTAGGTTCCAATTTCCAAGTCCACGGTACCGTTTCAAATTATTGTTATGATGGAAAATCTAGGTATCTTTGGCAAAAGGAAAAAGTGGGGAGGGGTGGTGGTAGATAAGATAAACTTGTATTTATTCTGGACCATTTTGTTATCTTCTAAAGTTGGAGGGGTTGTCTTTCTTTGTTGGACTTGTTATCCTGATGAACTTTACTGGTTTTCCAATCAAAGGGTTTGGCAGATTAAATGGTTCTTTGACTTATTTCTATCTTTTATTCTTGATGGCATGGAGTATTTTGCTGCAAAATGAGAAATCAAAGGTTTATAAGACGAGCATATATTCAATTACGAATATTAGTTCGTCATCGACCTACCACCTTTTTATTTATACTGTTTTTCCACCGATTCATGTCCTTCTTCTTTTGTTATTAACGGTATGAAATATGTTCTCGATCAATGACAAACTGCACCGACGTTGATCTCTTGATGAAAATATACGCATATCAAGAACTTAGAACATTTCTATATATATAGAACATTGAGAAAGGTTTCACAATGTGTCAATAACATTATAAAGTCATTGAAAAAGATGCATAAGCCAATTTTTATCTCAATGACAACATCAATTGTTGTGAAAATATTTCACTATATGCCAACGACATTATAATATAAAATCGTTGCAAATGAATGAAATGATGTATAAGTGAAGACTTTTCAACAACTTCAATTATCAATGACACACTTGATTAGTGAGATTTCAATTTTAAAATACAACATTTGGTGTGTGTTTGGATGAGCGTTGGTAAAATTGATTTTGAATTGAATTGATTTTACAAAATTGATTTTGATGTGATATGATTTATGTTTGGATGTTTTTATCATAAAATCAAGTTAGGAGCTACAAAATTTTGGATCCAACGCAAAAGTTATTCAAAGTTGTTTCTACTCAGAATCAATATAGACTTAGAATCAATTCTGAACTCTTCCTCAACGTGAAACCAAACATAAGAAAATTTGTCCAAAATCAATTATGGAGTCAGAATCAATTTTTTCAACGTGAAACCAAACACGTACTTGGTTAATTTTAATTAAAAACAATACTATTAATATCTGTTATGTTATATCTAAATTTTGTTTCTCAAACAAAAATTCTACACGTGACGGGTCATTGTGAAGAGACCCGTGTTATTTGTTGGGCCGGAGTCTGTTAGTTTACTGGACTTGACTTTTTTTCCTCTCTTCAAAGTTGTTTGGTGATTCTGTTCATTTTTTTTCGGTGATTGACGGTTAGCATAAAACCAAAAGCATATAAACTTCTCACGAATTTACATAGCATGTCGGATTCGGAAGCGAAGCGAATGGTGCCTTGGGAATTAGAATGGCTCTCCTCGGATCAAACATAACAAGCGAAGTTCGCATCGATCTTCTTTCTTTTTCTCTCATTTCTTTTCCTTCATTTAGGGTTTTGATTCTGCATCCTACTGCAACCAAATTCTACATTTCAAGTACTTCTTAATATCGATTTAAATTAAAACACGCTAGAAAGAACTATTGAAATTATCCCAGGTATCATTCCGCTGAATTTTTTGTGTGATTGATGTGTGAGCTATTTGGTGCAGGTTGGACTCCGTTTGCTCCTTTGTCCTCTTGGTTCCAACGTTGTAATTCGAACAGCATGGTGAGATATTTTCATTTCACTATTTAACAGTTATGATATTAAGGAGGTTTGTGGTTAAATTTGTTAATTAGCTATTGATCTTCTGTTTTTGCAGCTGTACTGTGGGAGTTGCTTTGCCTGTGTATTCTACGTTCAAGGCAATAGAAAGTAAAGATCAAAATGCTCAACATAGGTGTCTTCTCTACTGGGCAGGTACTTATTTACCTAACTTCTTCATTTTCTTTTTTGATCTCTTTTCACCAACCCTTATATTAGATACTAAGAGATAGATGAAAAAGAGAAACTATGTTAAGTGATTACATGATTTTTTATTGATGGTGTGGCTATCTGACACGGCAATGGTGTACCCAGCTCTCTGTTTTTTGGGGAGAAGCTACCTGGGGTTACTACATTGCCAATGAGTGGGAAGGTTTACTGGGGTCTTTTATTTGAGAGAGTGGGGAGAGTGAGAGTTTTACTCTCTAAAGCATGTATTCTAATTTATAATATAGGAGTAGATTTGTTCCGATGATCCAATTGTGTTACATTTGCCTCCTAGAGAGATTAATACAATTTTATTAATTTACCCCCCTCCTTTTTTATGCATCTTTCTGTACTTTGGACTGCTTGTCATTGGACTTGCAGTCAAGAAACATTTGTTCCTGAGCATCTTTAGGTGTTGTAAGAAGAAGAATGTAGGTACCACATATTGGCACAACCCAACATACTAATTGATTTATCAGAAGATGAAAATTAGATCTTAAAACTGAGCTGTGATTCCAACCCTCAAGTATTACAGTTTCCTACAGCCAACACACCACTTCCTATTCTGATAGCTGATAAAAAGTACCTGATGTTCTATAACCAAGTTTGTCGAAATAAAGTTTCAACGTTGGAATGGAAGGCGGGTGTGGGATCGTTGAATCGTATCATGAATTGTAAGTTTAAACTAAAATGCAAAACTACATTTAGACACACATGCACATACACACACATGCATAAAAAATAACATAGATAAGAAACCTAATAACACAGCGGCATAACAACAGAGCACGCAGCAGCAACCTAATAAAACAGCACACAAAAGCAACACAACCAGAGAAGAAAAAAGAGACAGGGGCAATAGTGTGCTGTCGGAATGAAAGAAGCACAAGGGAAGAGAGTGAAGCAGCAACAGGGAACAAAGAGGGAATAGTGTGCTGTCAGTTATGAAAGAGAGGGAGAACAAGGGTTGGGCACAAGGGAAGAGAGGGGGGACCAGAGCCCGTAGGCAGCGATAATTATGGCTTAGGCACAGCAATTACGCACAAAATATACAGAATTTTTTTTTTCCACACTGGACCGGATTGCATGACCAACCTGCCCAACTTGCATCAATGGCATGATTTTTTTGCACTGCTCCAATGATGCAATGCCTTGAAGTGACAATCCAGACCACTCCATATGCCTGTGATCCTGCTTGACACGCAACTTGTGGGGGAGGGAAAAACTCGTTGGATTATGGATCAAATGATCCAACGGGTTGGCACGCAAGTTTGACAACATTGGTCCTAACATGCTCAACCCCCCACCCCCAAATACAGTAGATGTTTTCAATCTCTTTGCATTGCGATGTCTTAGCATAAAACATATTGTTGTATTACAATATGAAGTTTTTTCTCCATTTTTATTTTTGCAGCCTATGGTTCGTTCAGCCTCGTTGAAGTGTTCACAGACAAGTTTATTTCTTGGTATAGTTTGATCACATCCTAATCCATTAAGTTGGTTGTATATTTCCCTTTGATTTTCAAAGTTCTACCTTTATTTTCTTCTCAATATATGATACACTACCTTCTTGTTAACAAGAATCTATCTTCCTTTTTTTGCTGTTATTTTTTTATGGCTGTTAGTATTTTTTTCATCTGGATTATTAGTTATTGCAGACTCATAATGAACTAAATCACTTGTAATTTTAATTGTTTTTGCAGGTGTCCTATGTACTATCACCTGAAGTTTGCATTTCTTGTTTGGCTTCAACTTCCATCTACCAGTGTGAGTTCCATACAGACTTAGAATTAGGTTGACTCTGTAATGATGTTTTTGATCCATCATCAACTGTTCTTTTCTTTTAATGTTCCTATCTTACGTCCCTTTCTTGTGCCATTTCGCTTTTTAGTTACCCTTTTTTCTTCATTTCCTTTTTCTTTTACCATGATTTGGTCATCATATCTTCGTAGTTCAAACAAATCTGCAGCTTTTATAACCATATTAATTTCTTTGCCACACTTGAAAACTTCATCAATTTATTCTGCATGACATGTGTTGTTTTTTCTTGGCAAATGAGAGCATTATGATTTGGAAAATGCTATATGGACAACTAACTATTAGGGAGACAAATAGAAACAGCTAATATGCAAAATTATTGAATTGCATGTGGAGTTGGGCAGAAAAGTTTTGACATGAAACTACATAAATCTAGATGTAAATCTAATCCTGTAAACTATAATAGGGGTGTGAATTTTATGTACAAAGTTCAATTTTTTTTTTTTTTGTTCAAATACCTCGTGATTGTCCGAGGAATTTCCCCTTTTGTTATTAGCAATTTTTTCATCCACCATCTTCCTATTTTGCATTTGCTTTTTGTTATTTATATCACTATTTTGTCTTCCTTGTTTAATACATTTTATGGTTGACAATTTGTCTCTCTAATGCCTCAACACTGTTCTTTTACTTTGCTGATAAACTACTTTGGTTCAAACAGGGAGCAAAACAATTATATGCGAACCACTTGCGCCCCTTCTTGTTGAAGCATCAAGCGCGAGTTGATCAAGTCTTGGGTTTTGCATATTGTGAAGTGGTATGTCGATACATTGCCTTTTAACTTTATTAACAAAAATCCCTTCTTGATTGGTGTTTTATCTGCTAAGAGCTGGTAGTGGGAACGTTATCTGACTCCTCTTTCAAATATAGCGATAATTTTTCACCTTTTGCAAAACAGCTGTATTTAACAGTGGAATTTGACTTGTTACACATGCAGATAAAACTTGTCAGTTCATACAAAGCAGAGATCCAGTTTGTCAGGAGCATGGTAGTAAAGATAACTAGATCAGGTGAAATATTATGTTTCTGCCCTCTGCAATTGCTACTGCTCATTACGCATGCATGTTACTAAACTGCAAATTGAATTTCTCTGTGGACCAGCGGATCAAATGTTGAGAGGCAATGCTGAACCAGATAGATCGCCGCAACATAGTTCAGCCGAAGACCCTGCCTCTGATGCTGAACCTGACCAATACCACTGACGAGTGCTATCCCCCAGAGTGCCATTAGACTGCGTGGAATAAAGAGAGACTAGACTTCTGTTGTTGTTTTTTCAAATGTTATTTTTTAATTAGCGTTTTTAAGGGAATCAATATTAGGAATCTTGCATTTTTCAATTTTTTGAAGTTTATGATAAAAGTGTCACAGTTGTTATTCAGTGTCTTAAAGTAATAATTAAAGAATTAAAAGTGAATTTTTTTAATAAATTAGTATAACATTTAATGTTATTAATGCAGTTTTACTTCGTTTAGAAACCCCACATCTTCCATCAGCTAAAATATAAATTGTTAGAACAAACACGTGGTTCCATAGTTACCTCTTACAAGGTGCTCGGAAATTAAAGCAGCATGTTAACATCAGTTGAGAAACTACAAAACACCGAACAGAAGTGCCAATTAGCCTAAAATTATCTATTCATCTTTGAACACTCTCTGGACCCTTATGGATATGCCAAGCCCGATACCCTTCCTCATTAGCTCGACTCAATGACGAGCACTATCCTCAACTACGATCATGGGATGCTTACGAATTTTCCAAGATTTTGACCAAGCCCCGAATTGGCGATCTAGGGCAACCTCTTCCCTAGGATAAATACGCATCGTCACATCTGAAGAAGGCACAACACACAATCCTTCTTGGTCCAGCCTTACTTTAGCTTCAAGACCTACTTCTGGATTTACATTGTGACTGGAACACTCTCTTTGATACAATGTTTATTATCACTGAATTGCATGCAAGTCTCAATAAATAATGTAGGTCAAGGTTATTTACTATGACCTACATAAAAAATCTGCCCCATAATAGTGTTGAAAAAAATATTCTGCTATAATTCCTTTACAATACTAAACGGGCAAAACATAAGGGGAGTGACAATTAAGGGTTAATGGTATAAATAGTAAACCAAGGAGTAAAAAAATTATATCCTATGCTCAATTTCGCCAATCGCCATTGATAAAATTTCAGCTGCAAATTCGTCTCTTCTAGGAGTTTGATCAATTTTCGCGGTTGCTTTGGCATGATAATAAGATGACGACTTATTCAAGGTTAGCAACTGCTTCGGGTCCACACAACCGTTCTAACTCTTCCTGTAGACAGCAATTATTGTCAAACGATACAATTCGAGTTCGTAACAACACAACCTGGACTTTGCATTGTGTAATAAAGTGGTAATGCTACTGAAAGCAAAAAGGTCAGGGAAATTACCTTGATGGAATTATTTTCAGATGTAAGTTTCTTGCATTCTTCAGATACTCTCTGAAGCTCTTCTCTGAGAGTTCGATTCTCACTTCCCAGCGATTCCACCCTCTTTTGTAACTCGTCACACTCAGCCTGGTTGGAACAAGAAATACAGAACACATCCAAATGTTGTAAGATGGTAGCATTGAATACAGTCAAATAAAGACAGCTTTCCAGCCTCCAAATATCAAGCAATTAGGGACAGGACACTTGGCTTAGTCTCACACTTAAAGAAGGGACTAGGGAGCATGAAGTAGAATTTCCAAAGTACCTGCTTGCGTAGTCTTGACCTCCTAGCTGACTCTCTATTAGACTGTTTCCTCTTCTGTCTTTTTAGCTCACGTTCGTCCTAAAAATGGAATAGGGGAAGGGAAAAGGAAAGTAAAGCTCAGCCAGGTAAAGGAACTAAAGAATGCAAAGTTGCAGCATAATAATGAACATCTGTCTATGGGAAATACTTGGTATCAGCAAAACGAAAATGTTTTTCTTACCTATTAAAATAATCATGATTCACGAAGATGATAAATGTTAACTATAGAAAAAATGTAATAATGCTCTGAACAACCTTTAAGAAAAACTAATCTGGGAATCATACTTGTATACAGGGTTCACCAAGTGCGACTTCACGTCCCATTATGGTTGGAGGAGTAACAGCTCCAGAGGCAGCAGATTGATTGTGTCTCATTTTTGCAGCTTCGGCACTAGCAGGAGATGCATTCCACAAGTCCATTCCAATATTAAGACTGGTTGCAGACATTGACACGACGGGGTTTCCAGGTACTGAAGATTGAGGAACGGCACTAACAGAATTGTTCCGTGCATTGGCTCCTGAAAAGGTTCACAATAAAACACATAATTGTTTGAGCAACCACGTAAAAGAAAGATGATCATGAATAATGTTGCAGCATACCATCAACAAGCATTTGGTCAAAACTCCCTTTCTTGTTTGTAGCTGATTCCTACAACGAAATACAACTCATGAGATTGCAAGAAACAGAAAGGAAAAAAGATCAAGTGGTTTCAAGTACTTTTACTGAGAAAATTGAAGTAACAGAAAAAGTTAAGTATAAAATATGAGGGAACCAAGTAGACTTTAGGAAGGATATTAATATTTAGTAATTTACTTTAAACAATTGAGAGCAGAAGTACTGATGCTAAACAGTACACCTGTTGGTTAGTATTCTCATCACTAGCATCTGAAGATCCCTCTGAACCACTTTCAGCACTGTTGATGAAATTTTGTAAAAAGTGGATATTAAGGAAGCAAACTGAGGAGAAAGAAGTCTCAGAAAGATCTAAAATTGACCAGTGGCTTGCCAAACCTTTGTGAGACGCCATCATTTCCGGACCCTGAGCCTGCCTTTCCATTGTCTCCTGCTTTGGAACCAGTATTTACAGACATACCCTTCGAACTTTTGGCAGAAACCCGATCTTTTCCATTAGGCCCCTTTCCTACAAACTCTGTACCATGCTGTGTGGTGCTCAGGGTCTACCAAAACAATGAAAAAGGCAAAAAGAACAAAAGCAAAGATTATAAATGAAATGCCAAACAATAACATACCTAAATAAAGTTGCTTAGCTTAGCAACGAGTGAGTTCATCATGTACAAGCAAATATGACAGAATTCACATTTTTCTGCCAAGGGGTTGAGGGGTAAAGGGATTTAGAGTGAGCAAGTGGGATACCGTTGCCATGCTAGGATGAGCATAGACATTCCCAGGAGGATATATAGCTGGATATGGAACAGGAGTACCATAAGGTGGAATTAGAGGATGCTGAAAAAAAATAGAAAAAACTGTCAACCAGAACTTTCTCTACTAGAATGTGCAAAAATATATTACCAGTGAAATATGTTATTGACCTGGCTTCCCCACATATAGGGATGGGGAGTTGGGGAAGCAACAGTTGAGGCAAAAAATGCAGGCGGAGTGGCTCCAGGAGCATAGTAAGCCTAAATAAGAAGCTGACATGTTAGATACTAGAAATTTTTATATGTTGAAGAACTTTCACAAATACAAAAGTCTGATTAAAAAGTCTGTATCACATTCTCCACTAACCTGCATCGAGCTTGACCAATCAGGATATGAAGGTGCCAGTGGTATCTACAGTTAATATTTAACAGAAATAATTAGGACTTAAAAGGACCAGAAGAAAAAAAATGTGAAGAGAGATAGGAACCTGAGTTGAAGAAGTAGAAGATGGTTTAGAAACTTTAGCTGTGCTTTCTTCACCAGTTCCCATCCAGACCAGCTCAGAAAAACTGCCTTATGATCAGATTAAGTTCTGATAATTGTTTAGGTCATATATCACCTTGAACAAGTACGCATGCCAGACAACGTAGTGAATAAAGAAATATAAAATTACATGTCACTAAAAGCATTCTGATTAAGCAATAATAAAAAAGTATAAATTAAATGAGTTTAACATATCGTTTTAAGCTTTTTTTTTTTTTTTTTGAGGAAATCGTTGTAAACTATTTATTCTCCTAAAATATTTGTTATTATAATTAAACATTTCTTTATAACCAAACAAATTAATATAATCAATGAAGGTGAAAAGCTGACCCTTCTGTTGATGAGATTTGAATTAAGGATCTATACCATCTCACTAGCTGGTCCTTTACTCTAGATAAAACTAAAACAATAATTCTTAATCGGAAAGATTAACACCCTTGGTCATAATATGAATATGCTTACTTCAAACATTGAAAAACTGGCAGATTCCCCAAACAAGAAAACACATAAAGTGATCAAATCTGAGAATTCAACTTAATTATTGCTTGGGATTGATGTTTAATGATCAAACACATTTCAACTTTTATCTACGAGAAAATTAGTGCAATGAACAAATAGCATTAGCAAAGAAAGGAACTTTTTAACAGAGTGATTTTTCAACTACAAAGTGAGAAGATGAAGCATTATTTTACAATTCTGGAAACTAAGTTCAGTAACTTTGATTAAAGTAGAAAAAAAAAATTCAATAACTGTAATATTGAACCTCACACGAAGTGGTTACCCTTTATATATAATCATTGATTAGCAAATAGACAAGAGATAGCTTACCCATAGCTATATATTATCATGCAACACATGGTATGTTTAGAGTCCGATTCACAAAAGGATAGAGTGAAAGAGACAAGGAGGCAATGTATTAATGCTCAAAAAATTTCTTTTTACAGATGTCAATATGTGGATGTTTGTATTCACGTATACAAGTGCAATTTCCAGTGATGCTATTTTGGGTTTATAGTTGATTGTATCTTACTTTTAGGACCGAATATACTGTTATTATTTATCAGGACAATCGTGCTTCAAGTCATCTTATGAGGAGTCTATTATAATGTTGTGTTGAATTGCAAGCTTTGGCATTCTTACATAGCGCAATATCATGATTAAAACACGGATTGTCTTAAGGGAATTCTATGAGACCCCTATTTAAATGGCATATATTATTGTATATTTAAAAAAAAGTATATGGTACACATTTGACTAATCATCACTTAGTCAAATCAGCATCACATACTTTTTATTTGAACTTGCTTATGAAAAAAAGATGTAAGATTAACGACACTTCAAATTAAGAGATGCACCACTAATTAAAGTACTATATAAACCTCCAAACACTATCACTACATACCTACCACCCATTGAGGTGATATATGCATGTGGAATTAATAGGAATGAGACGCCCTACCTACCTTTACCATATCCTGCTGTTACTATTTTGGACCATTGTAACTTTCTTTCTTGAAAAATATTATTAACATCTTCATGTTTTAAATGCATTCTTTATTTATTTTTGGCAGATAAATGCATTCTTTATTTATTTTTGGCAGATAAATGCATTCTTTATTATTAGAGTATATTCAGCACTTACATTAGAACCTGCGTTTTTTTATTGTATGACGCGTTCAAAAGTTATGTTAATAACATATCTCTTCTTTATAAAGGAGGTGTATTATCAATTTGGGCTAGCCCAACACATTCGGCTAGTCTAATGTGAGTCAATATATTATTAGATGAGACTGGTTAGGCTAATTTAATTGAGAGCTAGAAATTTGTTAGTCCATCCTATCCCTATATAAATAGATCAACCTATAAGTTCACTCCTTTTTGAAATTTTAATTTTAATTTTTATTGATAAAAAAATACAATTTCAAGTTTTAACTAGTGTTTTGTTAATTTTATCCCAAATCCAAAAGTTAAGCCCATATAAATAAGACCAATAAAATAAATATATAAGTTAAAGTAAAATTATTATTATTATTATTATTATAAAAAAAAAAAGGGGCTAGTAGACTAATTTGATCCGTTACGAGTTGGTCCAACTCCCTATTGGACTAGTTAAACTTCAAGCTAAGCTTGGAGTGAAACTTCCTGCACTTCCATATTTTGTTCCCTGCATCCCATTATGGATTGGGCTTTCCGTAATGCAAAGGAGTGCAGGAAGCAAAAAATGGAGAAGCTTAATTGGTCAAAAATAATTGAGGCATGGAGCTAAAAAATTTCAAATTTAATCCATATAGTTTATGGTGGACTAAATGAGCTCCATCTTGGCAATTTTTGACAATCTTACAAATTAGAAAAATAATATGTATTTCATTTAATTATAAGAAAAAAATATATAAATTAATAAATTTTATTTAAATAGTAAAAAATTAAATCGACGTGACTTTTTATATAGTCATGAAATTACTAATTAATTTTTAATTTTAATTATTTATATATAATTGTATGATTTAAATCTATAATTTTCACATTTTTTAAATGAGAGCAGGTATCATAATATATATGTGTGTGTCCCTATCCTATATAGTATCATCAACCGAAGCTAAAGTAGGCTTTTCCTCTATTTTTACGAGTTCTTACCCATAAGATGATGCTATCTTATGTTTCAATATGTTCTTTTATATCAGGAAACAAAACAAATCCAGCTTTAGACTCCTTATTTCAAAGATGAATCGTGGTGAATTGGTGCGAATGCTTCAATAATTTGAGAATCGCAGTAAACACAGGAACTATGAGACTCTATCGAAGTATCTCTTTATTTTATTTTTTTCGCTCACTTTTCTCGTGCTGGGAGGATTAAAATAGAAACTGATTAAGGAAAAGAATCAATGATATTGATTAACATAGGGCAGCAAACAGAGTTTCACTGAGAAAGCAGAGTTTGAAGAAAACAGAGTTTCACTGCACGTTCCAGAAACAAAATTCAAGTTGAAAAAGTTCGAGATCCCGAAATGAAACTAAGGCTAGAAAAGAAGAAAAACTAATTAAGGGAAGCAGAAGGCGGAAGCATCACAATCAGAGAAATATGCAGAAAAATGAGGGAAGAGAGTGACTGACCTGTTTCCATGGCTGAAAACGGTGAGGTGGAAGTCCAACTGGGATAGATAAGGCTGATTTTAAGTAAGTGTGAGGCTTTTGTTTTGTTGAAAGGAGCCAAAGAGGTTTCTGTTTTCAGGTCTTGTTTGGTACGCTATCACAAACGGACACCACAGAATAGAATAGAAAGAGTGTGGCAAAGGCAAAGTTTGCGTGACACCTCGTGGAAGTTAGAGGCAGTGTTTGTTTGTTTGGCAAGGACTATACGTGAATCAAACTTAATTCAAATAAAAAAAGGAAGGAGTATGGGTTTAGGGCTTTCGGTGCGACACGTGCGAGGAAGGGGATTTCAGCTGTCCACGTCTTATTGGATTAGGTTTGGTCCGTCACGACTTTCTATATGCGTTTGAGTTGAATTGATGATATGATAGGATAACATTATTTATTTATTTGCTTATTTTTCCTTATCATTTTATTTATTGCTACTATTATTTTCATTTATTTAGCATGTGGCAATGAATGCCTTGACAGTTGCCACACACTCTTTGCTCTTGTCTGTCCGGTACTTTGCCTCCGGTTTCCACTCGTTGTCTCATGTCTGCTATACTTTGATGGCGCTGCTGTCGGCCGCATGCCAAAGAAAATTCTCACATAATATCAGCTGTCAAAATGTTACTCACTCTTTTTTTCAAAATAAATACTATTATTCTCTAATGCACGGATAAGATTGGGTTTAATGTACCTTGAATATTATCTTGCATTTAATTGTACTAAGTACATATTTGGATTAAAATTTTCAAACATAAATTTAAATCAAAGATAAATTATAAACTTAAATTTAATAAAAATGAGTTTATTATAACGTGAATAATGTTTGGATATTGAAGGAATTAATGTGAATTATGTTTAGAATTGTTAGCTCAGATAAAGATACACTGAAGCTGTTATAGGAAAAGATAGGATGTTAGATATAAGATGAGATGTATGATTCAAATTTAAATTTTTAGTAGATTAGTTTGTTGTGACCTAATTAATCTGTTACAATCTTGTGAGCTTTTATCGTAGAGCCCAAGTTGTTATCAGTATATATGTACATGCAGCCTGTGCCAAGTTGAATCAATCAATTACATCATAATATTTTACATGGTATCAAGAGCTAGGTTTCTGCTAACGTAATACAACTTCATCAACCCATCATGGCTGCGGCGCATAAAGAAAGTGGTAGTCCACCAAAAGGAAACACCATTGGTAATGAAGGCTGTATTGATATCATGTCTCCATTCTACATTCACGCCTCTGATCATCCAGGACAGATCTTTGTCAGCGAACCACTTCATGATGGAAACTACGGAGAATGGGTTGCTGATATGAGTAACGCACTATATGCCAAAAATAAAATAGGGTTTGTTGATGGAACAATCCCCATGCCGGGGGTTGACTCCCCTAATTTGGCACATTGGATGCGATGCACTGCGATGGTCAAAGGATGGCTCAAAAGTGGCATGAACAAAAAGGTGAGAAGCAGTGTCAGATATGCAAGCACTGCCCAAGAGATATGGGTTGAACTCAAAGAGTGATTTGCGAAAGGAAGTGCACCAAGGGTGTATGAGTTGCAACGTGCCATAACTCACTTAAGACAAGAGAAGCTCTTTGTGCCCTCATACTACATGAAACTTAAAGGGCTATGGGATGAGATATAATCTATTGCACCATGGCCCAAGTGTACGTGTGAGGGATGCAAGTGCGATGTACAAAAGATCCTCACGAAGATGCGAGAGAGGGAACAACTTTATGACTTTCTCATGGGCTTGGATGAAGTCTTTGGGACAATCAAGACATAGATTCTAAGCATGGCATCCACACTCACCTTTGGCCAAGCATACCATCTGGTTGTGAAGGATGAGCAACAACGACTAATTTCTGCCATGCACAAACCAGTAACCGAAGCAACAACTTTTCAAACTCAGAGCACACGTTCCGGAGAAGGAACTGAGAGAAGAAGTAGATGGAAGGAGAGACCCAAGTGTGAGCACTGTCAAAAGGTGGGACACACACGAGATGAGTGTTATGAGATCATCGGGTATCCACCAGATTGGAGGAAGCCTGGACGTGACAAAAGGGAGAGGGCAGGATCGTGGAATGATAAAAAGAGTGGATCCAAGGCAGCTCAAGTCGTCACGGAAGGGAGCCCGGTTCCCGGATTGTCTATGCAACAATATGAGCGATTGATACAACAGCTCAAGCTAGACGTTGAACCTGCAGTAGAAAGTCAGCATAGAAGCCCCAATGTTAACATGGCAGGTAATACTATATTTGAAAGGCCTTGGGTGATTGACTCAGGAGCCACAGAACACATCACAAGTGATGTAAGGTTGCTAAAGGAAAATCGCATTTCTTTTCAACAACCGGTGCGGATTCCTAATGGAGAAAGTATGCCAGTAAAGGGCTCTGGGAAGAAAATACTTCCCAATGGAATGGAAGTGAACAACGTTTTGCACATTCCTGAGTTTCAATGCAATCTTCTTTCTGTTAGCAAATTAACGAAAGACCATAATTGTGCACTGACCTTTGTTGCTGATTTGTGTGTTATGTAGGACTTATCTTCGAGGACCCTGATTGGAGTGGGTATGCATCAAGACAGGTTGTACCTTCTTGAGCCAATGAAGGATGGAGGAGCGATGATGAAGGTTGGTAGGTCAACAAGTGAGGCTCTTTGGCACGCAAGACTTGGACATGCATCAGAGACAAATATGGCACATATAGAGTCTATTTCTAATGTAGTTTCAGTTTTAAATAAAATGCCTTGTGATTCATGTATGAGGGCGAAGCAAACTAGGCTCCCCTTTCCAATTAGTTCAATAAAATCTGATGCTTGTTTTGACTTAATTCACTGAGACATTTGGGGGCGATATTGATAGAGGACTAAAAAGCTATAAGAGGAGATTAAAATGGAGCCCAGTCTTAGAATAGGAGTTTATGTATTTGGGCCTTTTATTGGGCTTTTTTATTTGGCCTTTTTATGTTTTTAATTATGTTTACTTTTAACTTGGGCCTTTTTAGTTATTTGGGCTTTTATTAATGGGCCTTGGGCCTTTAGGTTCATAGTTATAAATAGGGCCAAATGTGATTTCTGTAAGCAGTTTTGACTCTTATTTGGAATGAAGCTTTAGGCTTTTTGTGAGAGGAAACTCTCTAAGTTCTTAGGAACTACTCTTGGTTCTTATCTTTGAATTTCCATATTCAAAGTGGCGAATCTTCCTCGACTTATCAATCCTTAGGGATTGTGGCGTCGTTCTTTCCATCTCTTGACCTCAATCCGCTTTTCCTTTTTGTTTCCAAATTTTTATTCTTGAATTTTTATCATTGGAGATGCTGAATTTGTGATCCGTATAGGGGTTCTCATCATTTGGTAATCAGAGCTAGATTTAGCATCATTTTTGTACTGTTCATCGGCGGTGTGCGCACTGTTCATCGTGGCGTGACGTCGGCACTGTTCATCACTGATTTTACTGTTCATCGGTTCTGTTGGTGTGCTGTTCATCGCGAACACTGTTCATCGATGCGAGCACTGTTCACCGGCCCTGTTCACCGCGCGTACTGCTGATCGTTGCACTGTTCACCTGCGCGGCACTGTTCACCGGCGCGATACTGTTCATCTCGATCGTGCACTGTTCATATCGCGGTACTGTTCATGTTTTGGTACTGTTCATTTGATTTGTGATTTTTATTGTTTTGATCCCTATTTTTTGGATTGTGTTGTGTTTAATTTGAGTCAAAATCTGCAGATTGAAATTCTGAAATTTGAATTTGGGGAAGAACATTCATAGTGTTCATGTGTGTTCTTGAGAGTCTTTGGCAAAACCCTTGTGTTTGATCTATAAAAATTTGAATTAAGTGAGTTTGGGTATTTTTCGTAAATATTAAAAAGTTTGAGGACTTATTAGCAAAAGAAAAGGACTTAAAGATAAAAAAAGAAAATATTGGGGCAAAAGTGCAAAAAGAAAAAGTTTAGGGGCCCAAGTGCAATTATGAAAAGTTTGGGGGCCAAAGTGTAAAAAAAAATTCAAAAATAAAATAAAATTATACCATTGGAAAGAAAAAAATCTGTCCTATAAGAAGTCCTTCTACACCTTTGCTTAATTCTTTCTTTTTCATACACTTTTATGCCATTTTAGCTCTCTTGAATACACTAGTTCTTCACAAAGTTGAAAAATTGAGTTTCTTAGTTTTGTGTTGCTCTTATTCTTGAGTCTTCTAGTCTTGTCTTTCCTTGACATTCTATTTTGAGTTGTCCTTTCATTTCTTTTAGCTTTTATTGCTTGTCTTCTAAATTTCCTTGGTTTTGTCTTAGAGTTTTCTTATTTTGGACTCTTGAGTTGAGTTTGGATTTGTTACATCTTTCACTTTGAATACAAATTCTTGATTTGTGATTGAGAGTGCTTCTTAAGAACTAAAGAGGAGTTTGAGTGGAAAAAGGTAAGTGTGCACATTATAGAAAAAGCCTTCAAAAGAGATAAACACGAGTGGACTTAGAGTGTAAACACGTGAGAAGTGTGGTGAGGTCCATATTTCTATTATCTGTGCTAACCATTTTTCTTGCAGGGATGTATTCTTCACCTTATCATGGAAGTGATGGAGGTTTTAGGGAAGATGAGATTCAAAGGGATAACGTATTTCAAACTAGATGCTTGGTTTTAAGGAATGTGTGTTCTTTGATTATTGATGGGAGTAGTTGCATTAATGTGGCTAGCACTAGATTGGTTAGCAAACTTAATCTTCAAACCACCCCACACCCTAAACCTTATTGCTTGAAAATGCCATGTGAAGAAGTTGAGTTGGTTGTAACCCAACAAGTGTTGGTGAGCTTTAACATTGGAAAATATAGAGATGATGTGTTGTGTGATGTAGCTCCCACAGAAACATGTCATATCTTGTTAGGTAACCCTTGGCAAGTTGAAAAAAATGTGAAACATCATGGGGAGACCAACAAGATTTCTTTTGTACATGAGGGACACAAGGTCAAACTTGCATTACTTTCACCTGAGGAAGCAAGTGAGGATCAAATTAAGTTGAAAAAGAAAATAGAACAGGAGAGAAAAGAGTTACAAGAAAAGGAAATAAAAGAAAAAGAAATGAGAGAAAAAGAGTTGAGAGAAAAAGAAAAAGAGATGAGAGGAAGAGAAATAATTGAAAAAGAGAGAGTAAAAGATAAAGAGAATTCTGATTATTCTTGTTTTTATTCTAACTCTTTGTTTGATTGTGAAGATTCTCTTTTGAAAGAAATTGAAGAGGAGTCCTCAAAGGGGGGGTGCAAAACTCTAATTTCTTCTCTTAAATTGGATTGTGGATTTTATTCTTCTTGTGCACCTAATCATGTAAATTCTTTTGTTTTGATGTCTAGGGAAGAATTGTTCATCAAGGATCAATGGGCAAAACAATTTGGAGAAGAAGTGGTTGCATATGAGGAACAAGGCAATCATTGGGAGGAGAAGATTTTGACCGACAACATTTTTCAACCTTGTGGTTTAATGGATGTGTTCATCCAAAATGCTATTGATGTGCATGTGACTTATGTTTTGCATAATACTTGTGATTTACATGCTGCATTTGTTTGGCATAAACTTGTTTTAGTTAATGGTGTGAAGCCTTTGGGACTTGAGATGGATTTAATTTTCATGAAGTTTGATGGTTTCTTTAGGCTTGTATTTGATCCTGGAGGATTGACATATAAGCACATAGATAATAAGAGATTTTCCTTTTTACAGGGTTTAAGTCTCAATAGAGATAGGATTTATTTTATTTTATTTTTATTCCATATTATCTCAAAACTAAAACATGTGTCTCTTGTGTTGCTTTTGTGTTGTAGGTACCTTGGCTCCAAATTCGAGGTCGAATTTCCTTCAAGAAGGAGGGAATGATAGAGGACTAAAAAGCTATAAGAGGAGATTAAAATGGAGCCCAGTCTTAGAATAGGAGTTTATGTATTTGGGCCTTTTATTGGGCTTTTTTATTTGGCCTTTTTATGTTTTTAATTATGTTTACTTTTAACTTGGGCCTTTTTAGTTATTTGGGCTTTTATTAATGGGCCTTGGGCCTTTAGGTTCATAGTTATAAATAGGGCCAAATGTGATTTCTGTAAGCAGTTTTGACTCTTATTTGGAATGAAGCTTTAGGCTTTTTGTGAGAGGAAACTCTCTAAGTTCTTAGGAACTACTCTTGGTTCTTATCTTTGAATTTCCATATTCAAAGTGGCGAATCTTCCTCGACTTATCAATCCTTAGGGATTGTGGCGTCGTTCTTTCCATCTCTTGACCTCAATCCGCTTTTCCTTTTTGTTCCCAAATTTTTATTCTTGAATTTTTATCATTTGAGATGCTGAATTTGTGATCCGTATAGGGGTTCTCATCAGATATGCCACTACATCATCATGTGGGGCACATTATTTTCTTTGCATCGTAGATGATTTTACTCGAGGGGTATGGGTATATCTCATGAAACATAAATCGAAAGTTGAGTGTTACTTATCAATGTTTATATGCATGGTAGAAACACAATTTGGGAAAAGAGTCAAACGGGTGAGAACAAACAATGGGTTAGAATTCACATATAGTCATATGCAGAATTTTTATGAAGAAAAAGGAATAGTGATGGAACTGAGTTGTGCATACACACCCCAACAAAATGGGGTGGTGGAAAGAAAGCATAGGCATATCTTAGAGATGGCACGAGCCCTGCAATTTCATTCGGGATTACCTATTCATTTGTTGGGTGAATGCATACTCACTGTTGTGCACATTATTAACAGGTTACCATCAAAGGTGATAAACAATAAAACACCATACGAGGTTTTATTTGGGAGAAAGCCGAGCTATGAGCATCTAAAGGTGTTTGGTTGTTTGGTGTATGTGTTGAAGAATAAGAGAGAAGGGAAGTTTGATGAAAGGGGGAGAGCATGTGTATTTTTAGGGTACCCAACTAGACAGAAAGGTTACAAGGTCTATGATATGACAAACAAAGAAATACATGTTTCAAGAGATGTGATATTTCTTGAGGATAAGTTCCAATTCAAAAGTGTTGAGCTTGAAGGCAATGGTGCAAGTAAACATGAGGCACAAGTCACACTTGGGATGATGAGACGGTGGTGGCAAGAGTGAGAACACAAGAGAATGTTAGGGAGACCCCAGAAACAGAAGTCTACGAAGGAGACATTGAAAATGAACACATGGAAGGTGAAGTAAGAAATGAAGGAAGGCATAGTGGAAGAATAAGACAACTTCCAGCAAATCTAAAGGATTTTGAAGTTGACTTACCACCCTCCATTGCTCAACCTTCGTCCAACCCACCCTCAGGTAACTCAGTGATATATCCTTTAACTAATTACATTTCTTATGATAAGTTCTCACACTCAGCATTCGTAGCGGCCATCTCTTCTCATGATGAGCCAAGGAGCTTTTCTCAAGCAGTAAAACATATGCATTGGAAGGAGGCAATGAAGAAGGAGATTGAGGCATTAGAGAGTAATGAGACATGGACACTTGAGTCACTCCCACCAGGGAAGAATACAGTGGATTCAAAGTGGATCTACAAAGTGAAATATAAGCCAAATGGTGAGGTGGAACGCTACAAAGCATGACTTGTGGCCAGAGGGTTCACTCAAGTCGAAGGAGAAGATTTTCATGAGACATTTGCACCAGTGGCAAAGCTGGTGACAGTGCGATGTTTGTTAGCCGTAGCAGCAAAGAAAGGATGGCTTGTTCACCAACTTGATGTGAACAATGCATTTTTGCATGGAGATTTGGATGAGGAAATATACATGAAGATACCTCAAGGTTTTGCGAAGGAAGGAGAAACTAGAGTATGCAAATTGAGGAAATCTCTATGGATTACGCCAAGCCTCTAGAAATTGGTATCAAAAGTTCACCGGTGCATTATGTAACACCCTAATTTAGAGTGCACTTATATTTCTATAAAACACTTATTGTAAGAAAAGATATTTATTCATTAAAAATAACGGATAAGATTTTTTTTTTTTAAATGTCGTTTCTTAATTCCATCTTTAATCAATGTATTGATTTAAAATTTCGATTACATTTAGAAACGGATAAATGATCTAACATATAACGAATAATAAAGAGAGTAAATCCACCATGCATAAAATAGAACATAATCCCATAATACCAATCTCATAGAGTGTCAAAAACAGATAAAGTAAAATGACGTCGGCGGAAGACGAATACGTACCATATACAACCCCAAAGTTAAATAGTAACAAAATAATACATAGGAAGCAGGATAACAAAATTCGAACCCTAGTCTACCCATAACAAGATACACAAAAAAGGAAAACTAAGGGTTCAGAGCAGCCACCCATGTACAGTATATACCTGCAATTGTACATCCCAAACCTAAGACTCGATAGAAGAGTTCTCAGAAGGGTCCTCCTCAGGATCCTCCTCAGTGTCATCATCCTCCAAAGCATCGCCCAACCTCAGAACACTGGTGGGAGAAGAGATGAGAGTCATGAGCTCTTCAAACTCAGCCTCGGACATAGATAAATCTACAGAAGAGCTCCTCTTAGAAGACGGAGAAGAAGGTGGTGTGTCGGTGTCGCGGTGATACCCGGGGGCTCTCTCCTGTGTATACAACATCGGTAGGGCAAAACGTACAAGGCGTGTAGGAGGTCCATGTCCCGCCGCAGCAAAGGAAAATCTGATCCATCCATCAAAGGTGTTTGTTTGATTGTAGGCATCATGGGACCAGATTTCGTTGACAGGTTCACTCCACATCCGCACTACGGGCTCCCGGTACTGGTCCATCTGATTCTGGAAAATAAAGGTGTATGGAGTGAGTCTCCCACCTCCAAGCCACAAACAAACGGCCTTACGGTCACATACACATAACAAACCACACGATATGGTTCTCTCACCATCTCACTCGTGACCCTAATCGCACTTGTTGACTAATTCTTAATTCATCATTCTCGGGCCCGCTGCCACCGAAACTCCCAGAACTCAGTGGTCTTACACATTTAAGTTGGATGGCTATTGGGAGTACACCCTCGTCACGGTATGATAATGGGGCTCTCACCAACATGATAATGGCTCGCATTTAGTCGAGGTTGCCAAGTCGGTTACGTGACCTAAAGTCACAACTCGACCCTTACCCCCAAGGTCGGTCACGCCTGCGATCATTTCCCAGGTACCACTCTGTGGTTATCCAATCTCTAAGGACTGACTCCTCAACGACTCTCCCCATTGGGATTGTCCTTACAGGTTTGTGTGGACTCCTCTATTAAAGGTACCAGACGACAATCAATTTAGTATCATGAGCTCATCACATATCATATAGCGATCCCATCCTTCACAACGATACAAGTCACAGTCGGAGCTCCCTACACAACCTCTCCAAGTTTGCTTCCACAGCTAACCATCACAGAGAATCACGTTCCACGATTACGTCGTACTAAACGACCTCACCACGTTGGAAATGGAAAAGGTTCCTCCTTCCCCTCCCATTCACATTTCAAACAAACAAACATACAAGAGTGGATGCACTAAGCACTACTAATCTCATCATGAACCCCTTTCATGATTCTAAACAATTTTTATTAAATTTTATGTAAATCCTTACCCTCTCTCAAGTATTATGCTAAATTTTATCCTTTAGTACGCAACTCCAAGCAAAGGTCCTAGTTTATTTTCTAAGTCCAAGTTTAAGATTTGATGTCCACATGTCAAGGTTTCTAAAATTTACTGAGTCCAAATAATTATAATTATTCACACATTTTTTTTAAAGGTTTATTTATTGTTTTCACAATAAATCAAAATTAAGTGCTAGAACTCCATTTTCTAGCCTACAAATGCACTCTTACAAGGAGTCCATTTGTCCCCTTCCCAAAATCACATATCATTCAATACACATAACACAACATGCACATTCAATTTCCAGCACACAGATTGTCCGAGGATCACATTCCTCCCGGTCTCCAATTCAAGTCAAGTAAATACAATGAATAAGGCAAGAATAAAAATTTCATTAACAAATAATCAAATATATATAATGATAAAGTGCAGAGGTCTTTCCTTTAGGATAAAACCACTCATTCATAGTCCAAAAAAATTAAATAACATACTTAAAGCAATTAATTTAACCAAAGTTTAATATTCTTCATAGATCAAATTCTACACTCCAAGAATTATTTAACATATCATTTCAATTCAGAATAGTATAAAAATTTGCAGAGACATTATTAATCATTCAATTAGTCACAAATAAATTTAGTTCCTCAAAATTCACTCCAAATATATGATTTTTAAATTATTTTTCCAATCTGACTGCATACTGAAAATAGAGTATAGGAAATTTCGAAAATATCAAAACTCATCATTAATTAGTGAAAATTTACAGAGACCATCTTACACAAGTAAATTACAACATATATTTTTCCCAGAATTTAATTCCTACCCCAAATATCATTTTTCCATTTATCTTCCCCTGTTATCAGAAATCAGTTTTTACAATAATATATCATCTAAAAATAGTAAAAAAACTTAATGAATTCTATGAAAATTATAGTACAGTATGAAGAGGTGAATTATCCTCATATATTTTTTCCACACGAAATTTCTCATAAAAATATTTTTCTCCTATTTAAACATGACCCAGCAGATTTCTGAAAATAAAAAGAGAATTTATTTATAAATACTAAATATACCCAGTAAAATCTGAAAAAAAAATCAGGAACATCACTCACACCTAGTAGCAAGGTTTTGTCACTTTTGTGGTCTTACTTTATAAAAATATCACCCCAAAACAAGTAAAATACTCAAAACAGTGTGTTTAGCAAATTCAGAGCACTCATAAAAATAATTCTATTTAAAATACCAAATCAACTCAATAAATTCTGAAAATTTTTGTATGCATTTCAGAGGCATAAAAAAAGTTATTCATGGTCTCAAATAATCATAAAGGTCCACGAAAATTTTAAAAGAAAATCCAAACAGTCAGCAGTCACCATGAACAAAATGGTGTATTTAACCAAAGTTTAAGGGAGAAACTCCTCCATACCTCAATATAGCTCAAGAAAATGGAAAGAATGAAGGGAATGAGCCTTAAGAGAGTCCTTAAGTCCTTAAGTATCAAAATTAAAACTTTAAACCATACACTTGTAGAGCTTGAAATTCTAAACAATCCTATGGAATCAAAATAAATTTTGATAAAAATTACCTAAACTTTGGATATGAGGAATTATGGAGGAAATGAGAAAAAAATTTCTCCCTTTGAGAGAGCCAAGAACCAGCAGAGAGTGAGTGAGGAAGAGAGTTGAAATTTTTTTAATTAAAAGAGAAGTCAAGGGGTTTAAAGTCCAAAAATTATATAGGATTTTAATATCCCTACTTTTAAGGCTTTATGAGTGACTTTGGAGTGTTTAAGTGAGCAAAAATATCAGCTCAGCCCCCCCCCCCCCCCCCCCCCCCCTTTTTGAAGGTTGCTTCGTTTTTTTTTTTAAAAAAAAACTTAAAATGGGTAAAGTGAGATTAAGTAAAAATGGTAATTTACTTTTACCATAAGTAGTTAATTACTAGCTAATTAATATAGAGTATTGTGCTAATTATCTAGAATATTGTATAATTCAAATTAATCATACACAGTGTAAATTTATACAGTCTAATTTTACACAGTATAATTTTGCACAGTGTAAAAATTAAATTTTCATTAAATTTTGTCACATGAAATTACATGTTTTTAATCTATATTTATTATATTATGAGTTGTAAATTTTTAGGGTGTTACACATTAAGTAAGATTGGTTTCAAGCAGTCCAAGGCCGACCATTCACTTTTCATTTATAATGAAGGGGGGACATTTCTCAGTGCGTTGATCTACGTAGATGATGTGATATTAGCTGGAAATGATCACGAGTCTATGAAACAAGTGAAGAAATACCTTGACAAGGAGTTTAGCATCAAGGATTTAGGGCCATTGAAGTATTTTCTGGGCATTGAGGTGGCAAGATCACAACAAGGAATAGTTCTCAATCAAAGAAAGTATACCTTAGACATTTTCAAGGACACAGGGATGCAAAATTGGAAACCAAGCAAGTTCCCAATGGAGCAAAATTGTAACTTGCGCGTAAATGACAGTGATCCTGAAGCAGATGCAGCAAGATATAGAAGGTTGTTGGGAAGATTGTTGTACTTAACTGTGACAAGGCCAGACATCACATATGCGGTGAACACTCTTTGCCAATTCAGGAAAGCACCTAAGCAAATAATACACATGGACGCTGTGGACAGGATTAGGCGTGTTCAAAACCAAACCAAACCGATCGTAAACCGCCAAACCGATCCAAAAAAACCGAAAACCGCAAAAACCAAAAACCGCACAAATTAAAAATCTCAAAAACCGCATACTTTTTGCGGTTTGGTTCGATTTTCTGATCTTGTTACAAAAACCAAATCAAACCGAACTAAACTGCATATTATAATTATATTGATTTTATTTAATGGATGTTTAGCATTATGTAGCTAGTATCTTTTTAATTTATTATTGATTATAATATGTGATTTATAATATACTTCTTTTTATAATAAGTTTTTAATATGTGATATTTGTAGCAGTAATTAATAATAAGCATTAAATAATTTATGACATTTTCTTTGTTTTGTAATCAAAGTGCATATTTTACTTTCACATGTTAAAAATTGATATACAAATATTGTTAAAAAAATAGTGTTAAATATCAAGTGATGTATAATTTACTATTATGTTACAAAAAAAAGTTAATAATGTTATTTTATAATAATGCTAAATAGAAGTAAAAAAATTCAACTAAAATATGTTAAACAAAAATTAATAAAAAAATAAAATTTATTTTAAAATAATATAACAAAATAATTACGTAAGTTTAGTTGATAGATTTTACATTATAATAATAGATTAAAAAAAATAAAAAATCGCTAAACCGAACCAAACCAAACCGCAAAAGATTGGTTTGGTTTGGTTCGGATTTAGTGTTACATGTAAACAGAACCAAATTGAACCGCATCTTTATTTTATGTTTGGTTCGGGTGACTTTTTCCCTAAAAATCGAACCAAACCGCACCGCGAACACCCCTAGACAGGATACTATAATATTTGAAAGCAATTCCAGGACAAGGATTATTGTTTTCAAGCAGTGGCGATCTGAAATTAGAAGCACATTGTGACGCGGATTGGGGTGGTTGTTCGCTCACTAGGAGGTCGTGTACAGGCTACTTAATCACATTGGGAGGATCACCAATATCATGGAGCACAAAGAAGCAAAAGGTGGTAGCAAAATCCTCAACAGAAGCTGAGTATAGAGCCATGGCAGCAACTATTAGTGAAGTAATATGGCTTCGATGGTTGTTGCAAGAGCTAGAGACATCACAAAAATGCGCCACACCTATGTTTTGTGACAATCAAGCAGCACTACACATTGCCATGAATCCAGTTTTCCAAGAGAGAACGAAGCATGTGGAGATGGATTGCTACTTTGTTCGAGAAAGAGTGCAATATGGTGAAGTGAAACCCTTGAAAGTTTAGACCAAAGATCAAGTGGCAGATATATTACAAACCTCTTGGAAAGGACAAATTTGAGTTTTTAATGAGCAAGTTGGGCACTGGTGATCTCCATGTGCCAACTTGAGGGGGAGTGAAGGAATTTACGTGAATTCTGTTTAGAATTGTTAGCTCAGTTAAGATATACTGAAGCTGTTATAGGAAAAGATAGGATGTTAGATATAAGATGAGATGTTTGATTCAAATTTAAATTTTCAGTAGATTAGTTTGCTGTGATCTAATTAATTTGTTACAATCTTGGGAGCTTTATCGTAGAGCCCAAGTTGTTATCAATATATATGTACGTGCAGCCTGTGCCAAGTTGAATCAATCAATGAAATCAATTACATCATAATATTTACAGATATATTTTTTTAGATAATAAAAGAAACAGAGAACAACTACAACACTCTAGCATGCAAAAAAGGATCCCTCTTGCATCTTCAGACACAATGAGAGACAACAAAGATGAGATGGGGTGAATACGAGTTAGAGAGAAGCAATATTTTGATATTTTTTTTTTTGTTAAAAAGTATGTTGATAAAATGAAATTTATTTGGAATATATTAATTAAAAGTACTTTTACTTCATGTTTCTATGTAAATATACAAATCAAAAATATTTTTACTTTAAAAGCAATCCATTTATTTGTTACTTTTTATTCAAAGTCAGGTTTACCCTAAACGTAATTTACAAAATTAATTTTAGAAGAATCCAAACATGATACAAATTTGAGTTTGAGGTTCTAAAAGTATGTTTGAGGTCCCCAAAACGGAAAATCAAACATACACTAATTTTTTCAGACATATACTTACTCCACTCTACTTATATTTTAAAGTATAATTTATGTATTTTTTATAATTTAAAACACATTTTATTTTAATTTATATTTTGAAATTAAATTAATTTAACCATAAAATAATGAGATACTTGTTAGTATAATTATATTTTTTTAAAATATATTTTAATATTATGACCACAAATATTATTTTTGAATAAATTAAAAAATATATTTATTTAACATTTAATATTTTTATTGATGTGTTTTATAATAAATATGATGGGTAAAAAGTAAACAAGATTGGAAGTGAAAATAGTACTAGTAGTTAATAAAACAAGTCCCATTTCTATGTCAAATAAAGACACTTACACTGTTACACGTCAGAATGTTTTTTTCTTTTTTTTTTAAGAATGTCACCTTTCTTGAAACTAATAATATTTAAAAGTATTTTTTATAACATTGAACTAAACATAAAAATATAATTTTTTTGTCAAAAAATATCATTTTCTTAATTTTCTTTTTTTAACAATACTTGAAATAAACGTACCAAAAAAATATCTACTGGCATGGACACTGGATTTTTAGCCCAGAAAAACATAAACAGAGCAATTACTTAATGCACCCCAATTTTTGCTTGGTGCACCCCATAAGCTAAAATAATGAACCAAAATAAACTATTATGCCCCTTGATAGTGTATGTATTACAGATTGAACAATCCATAATTCCTAAGAATATATTATGGATTGAGTTATCCGTAAAACAATTGTATTACGGATCACTTAATCCGTAATACAATTATGTGTATTACGGATTGTTCAATCAGTAATACACACAAATATATTACAGATTGAGCAATCTGTAATACATAGGATGTATTTCGAATGGTAAAAAGGGGATATTAAGAATTTTGGTGGTGCACAAGTAAAAAATAAGGTGCATTAAGTAATTGCCCATAAACAGAGATGAAAAGCAAGCCCATTTAGAACGGCCCAAAAATAAGGAGACTGGGCTTTGTATCATAAAAGTACATTTGTTCACTGAGTCTTTTTTTTTTCAGAATAAAAAAAAGATCAGTGAAATAATGTCTTTGAAAGAGGCTTTCCCACTGAGTTTTGAGACAGCGCTGCAACAACAGTAACCAATGACTTTATACATACAGGGATCATGACAATCTTCAAAGCAAAGCTGGTTTCTCTTCTATACATATAGTGAAATAATTTTTATAAGATTTAGATATGTTTTCAGTCTCTTAAATTTGGAGTAATTTATTTTTAGTCATATAGATTTAAAATTGATTTTTTTTGTTTTATAATTTGAAGAAAAAAAATTGATCTTTTTAGTATACTATGCTTCCATTGTTGCACACGTTCTACCAAAGAGAGGAAAGGTGTGAGCAGTTTGTAACTTGTGTCATGTGCAAGTCGAGTTCAGGAGTTAGCACCATGAATCCATCATCATTAGCATTCAGCAGTAGCAATGGTTGTGTGGGAGACTGAGTCTCGAGTGTGAGTGCGAGAGGCTGAACAGCTAGAGGAGGAAAACAAGAAAGACGTTGAATCAGTGATCCCTAACATTGATTGTGTTGTGCTTTTTATATATAGTCGATCCTACTCAACACAGATTCAACTCGAGTGAGCCACAAACTAAAGTGAGTCAAGTCCAATTAATTTCACTCATAATAATTTTTATCAACCGAACCTATGATGGCCAGGTTGACTGATCACTCATTACACTCACATGATAGACAACTCTACCCAAAAGCACTAAAAACATATTTAAAACTTTTATAAATATCAATCTCGTGATTGGACTCGAAGAAATGGAGAACTTGAAACATCCAATAAGGTTGCCCGGAAAACCTAATCACCCATGAATGTTAGCACTGGCCTAGTAGAGTAAGCAAAAAGCAAAATTTTGAGGATAAATTCACGTTTTATAAAGACAAATGTATTTGCACCAAAAATTAAAATCAAAATTATTACTCCATCCATCCCATGATCATTATCATGTAAAAAGAAAAAATAAGTCTCAAAATAATTGTCATTTTAACTTTAATATGGAATACTAATCATTTCTTTCCACTTATATTCATTATAATATTAATGATGAACAACAAAAATTATAAATAAATTAATGGTAATAGGTTAATTTTGTAAAATTATTACTTTTTTTCATCCATTTATTATTTAGTTTTTCTTAGTCTATGGAAAAAAAACTTAGAACAACAATTATTATATAGGAGGGAGGAAGTATTAGTAACTAACTAACAATTCATAGGGCTTAAAAAAAATCACAATAGGTGAATATAAATATTACCAAGCAGACAAAGTTCATATAAAATTTAAGTTTGATGCATTATTATTGTTATAATTTTTTACATGCTACTATATATCTAATCAAACTATGTCATAAAATTTCTGATGCATAAAAAAAAACTGTCATAAAATTAAAATCAATTATATTTATATATTATAAGAACGTATTATAATCTATAAAAATACAATTATTATATTTAATTATAGTAATTAAAGTCTCATGCTATATAGGAAATTAGGAATACAAAGTCAATAAGACACTCCATTGCAAATACATTCCCGAAAATTAAATTTGAATAATCCGTGGTCATTGCCAAAAAATAAAATAGATAAGGTGTCCCGCTAGGTTAGGATTCAATATTACTATATGCCCCCGCTATAATAGTTTGTCTTTATTCCTTGATTTTATACTGTTATTAATTTCTTCCCCCTAAAAAACAATGAAAGCCAGCATTGGTGAGATCAATTATTATTTTGTTGTAAAATTAAGAAACACACGGGCACAAACTATGTCTTGATAGCTGACATAAGCTAACATTGCACACAAACGAAGATACTACCATTTCGGGTCAAATTGCAAATTATTATGTTAATGGATACTTTTCCAAACCATAGTCAAACAAACACACTTAGCTACCTAGCTAGATAGGAACAATATACATTGGATCATTCACATTATCTACAAAATTCTAAATTCCTATTAGTTTACATATACAAATTAATCCATTCCATGCCGTTGATGTAATGGGTCTCAGGCACGTAAAACACATCATCCTCATATCCATCAACTCCAAATTCCCCAAAGAATGGTGGGTCCACAGCTTCCATTGATTGTGACTGTGACGAACTAGAACTGTTGCTTGGGACTCTATCAGCACTCTCTAGCAGCCTCTGAATCTCCTTCTCTGCCTCTGAAAGTTGGTCTTTGAGCTTCAACACCTGCAAGCAATGGTGCCACATGGTAGGCAGGAGTTAATATACATGATGATGATAATATCTAAGCACAGATAAAGCTTAAGGGGCTTTTAGGGGAATATATCTAAATAGAGACACATGATAGGTATTGATCAGTGGCTAATGGTATTTCACGTGGGAACACATGTTACGTGTCTTCTTCATAAGTGGGCCTTGAGCAGGCCCAACGTGAGCTAATCCTAATAATATTGTACGGAAACTTATCGAACAAATGGAAGAAACAGTGCCTTTTGTTGTCTACTAAGGTGGCAGCTTGCTGTTCCTTTTGTTAGTGGTTTTTCCTTTTATGTCTTTACTATTGAATTTTTTTTCCACATGACTTATCTATGGCTGAGAACTCAAGTGTCACTTGGGTTTCTTCGAGCCCAGAGCTCATCTATCTGCACTTTCATATGGTGGGTCTTAGTTTCCACTTTTCTTTACTTTTTTTTTTTTTTTTTTCTTGCTTTGCCCTGAAGAACCGGTTGCATGCGGGTGCTTCTGTATCTCTTTCAACATTTACGGGATTAAACTACTCGCAGAAAATTTATAAACAAATAAATAAAGCAACGACTTACAGAGCTAAAGAAACAATAGAGAATAAAAAATTATCAAGGCCACCAGAGAAGTAACGTGGTGACATGCTAGCCAGAAATTGACGTTTCGGTTATGAGTAAAGAAAATGACACACACTTTCTCAAAAAAAAAAAAAAAAATGACACACTAGCGTCGAGTGTAAACTGTGCAGTGCTTGTGTATAAAGTAATTGGTTGGAACGAAACAAAAGAGTTTCAACTTCAGACTCTCTAGTCTCTAGGCAGCGTATTATCTCCACTTGCGCTTTCAGTTCCCACAAGATTAGGCCATAAAGTCAAACTCTCAGTACTGTTTTTTTCTTACCCAAAAAAGTTTCCTAAGCACAAGAACTAATCTGGGCCAATGAAATGGCTCTCGCTTGTTAATTGCATGATACCTCTGGCTTTTAAATATAGTTAGTTTCTCAGAATAATTTTCTGGGAAAACCAAACAATAACCTTAATTTATTGAAGGAGGAAATTATTAAACTTTAGTTGTAATAAAATATGAGAAGGAGAAAGAGGTATACCTCACTCTCGAGGCGACATTTCTCAAGCAAGGTGGCTTCATGAGTTTTCTTAAGGTTTGAGTACTCTTCTTCCAACTTTTTGTTCTTCCATCGAGCTCTTCTGTTTTGAAACCACACAGCAACTTGTCGAGGGTCCAAACCAAGCTCCATTGCGAGCTTGTCTTTCCTTTCGGATTCAAGCTTATGCTCATTTCCAAAGTTCTGCTCAAGGAGATTAACTTGCTCCACACTAAGCTTCCTCTTCTTGTTGGCTTCCGAGGCACCGTTTTCTCCTCCTTTGTTCTTCTTGTGACGACGGCGTCTTGGCTTCTTAGTCTCCCCTGAAAAATAATGAATGAAAAGTTAAAAGAAAGCTCTTCCAATGAATATATACAACATGGACTCTAACCTTGTTGAGCAATTATTTGAGTGTATGCATCAGAAGGGAATAACTGAGACATGAGCATCATGTGGTCTTGGAAAGGTCGATGATTCATTGTGTGGTATGTTATGTTCCTAGCTAGCTCAATCGCTCTCGACTACTGGCTTCTTCGATCTCTTTGATCTCAAAACCAGTGTGATGTTATGTTTTTGGAGAGACAACATAGACCTTCCGCATATATTTATAGGAAAATGATGCCTGTCCACTTAGTTTGTGTTCAAGGATGTGGAATAATGTATTCCACCAAATGCCCCCGAGTTGTGCAGAAATTTACAGATCAGTGCCATTCTGGTTTTTACTGTTTATTTATTTAATAGTTGTCATGACTCAAGACACTCCAGCAAATAAAATACGTACGAACGCATCACAATAGATCATAAGATATACGTACGAGGCATATAATAAGTGGTTTTTATTGTGTATTTACGAATATATGCATGGTACGAAGAGTATTAAATTAATATTTTTAATTGCTTTTAATAATTAGGTGTTAAATAAACTTCTTACACCAAAAAAAAAATGTTAAATAAGTTTTATATTTTATGTAATAAAAAATTATTTTTAACTTTTTATTACATATTTATAGACACACAATAGACAGCTTCACGTGATAATATGAATATACATATAATCTATACACTATGTTATATTTTCCTTCTGACAAAATTAAACAAAATAAAAAGTTACACTTTCCCCCTTCATTTGATCAATAATGCATCCATAAAGTTTGAATTTAACATCTTAATTTGTATGGAAATATAAAATCCCCCATTAATATGTTTTTTTAAAAAAGAAGAAAGAAAAATTGGATAAAAACTTTCTTTTTGGAAAAAAATTTCAAAGAATATTCATGGATATTTGATCAAACTAACTTATAAATTAGTCAAAAGAACTTATAAGTTCTACAAATGTCAAACATACTCATAGATGATAATGATAAAAAGTAAAGTTGTGTGTATCGCTGTCATGCAAATATAGTAATTTATATCTATTCTTAAAACTTAATTTCTATATTTAAAAACACACTTTTGTAATATACTTCATATTTCTTATTATTAATTTTGTTTATAAATTTTATAATTATATGACACGTGTTTCATTTTTATTTAGTGAATTTTATATAAATTTACATAATAACAATAAATAATGTATTCAAATAGTTTTTTCAAAGAATATTAACCTGTACCATTAATGTAGTGATTAAGAAAATAATCATTTTGTCAAAAAAAAGAAAAAGAAAATAGTCATTTCACACCCTAAGGGTAGGGGGAGATAAAGAAAATGTAAAATTACATTGCAAAACATGAACTATGAAGTGTAAGAAAGAGAAGGTTGAATGATTAATGAATACAAAATGGTTTTCTAACGCTTGTGAAGTTAATTAGACTTTCCCAAATAAGAGATTTACAAAGAATCGAAGGTCAAAAATTGATAATGGTGTGTGAGAAGAGAAGAGATGCTACCAACCCAAACCGAAACGCATACCTTTATTCAAAAAACAAAATAAAGAAAGAGGGATGGGTTGTGATCCCAAAGCTGACCACCTCGACCTTAATAAACAATGTAGAGCAGTTAGCCTCTGGATTTGGACATGTAAGCAATTTATGTTGTCCAATTGGGTGGTACCCCCTCACTTCTATATATGTTATGCCCCTAATTAAGCCGCACTCACACGGCTTAGCTCTCTAACTTTGTAGTTAAGGGCATGCGTGGCTCGAGATGAGTGAACTTGGGCGATTACAACAACAACAACTTCCTCTCACTCTGTCCCCCCCTCCCCTCTAACCTTTATTAGACATGTCGTCATTGTCTACGTAGTCACTTACTACTTCAAAATTATCCTCTCTGATATTTAGGTGATTTCAAAACAAGCAAAATCTATTGATGTATGTATCAATAATAACTATACTATTTCTGGTTCTTTTTAGAACATAACATACATATTAAAATAAACAATTAATAATTTTGTTTATATTATCTTTAAAAAAAATAGAATTTTCACTATTATTTTTCACATTTATAATAAGGGTGTAAAGTATTTTAAAAATAGTTGAAAATGAGATCATAATTAAAAAGATAACAATTAATGTTAATTTTAAATTTTTATATGAAGAAAACAAAAAAATGAAATCTTCTTTTAAACAAATAATCTAATTTAATTATATATTATTATAAAATAATGTTATATCTTAAAATTATATAAACAAGTATTAAATGATAAAATAAATATATATTTTTTTGTTACTATGTTATTGGTACGAAGTATTTACCGACTTTGTTGATGACTAATCTCCGTCGGGGAACCTGATTGGCCACCTTTAGTGGGGTTCTCCCCTTCCAACCACGTATTTTTCATTCACAAGACTCGAACCCGAGACCTTGCTTAAGGGGACAAAACCCAACACTACTCGGACAAATATATTTAATATCGTAAAAATATAAAATGTATTTGATTTTTTCTTCATTTAAGAGGCAGGAGGATTTTTAGAAAAATAATCCATCCAAATCATATTATATGTTTGTTTGATATATCAAATTCCTTGCAAATTCTATGATCGTTCAGATACATTTTAAGAAATTTAGGCTATTGAGGATGAAATTACATATTTATTTAACAACTTATATAAGAGTTTTTATCAAATTTGCGTGACTATGTAAATCATTTTTATAATAATATTTTCTTTATTTTTTCATCACATTAATCATTTTTTATACGTTTCTTTTTTTTCTTCTTCTTTAATTAATTGATACTATTATTATACAAAGATCACGTGACATTATTATTTTTTTAAAATTTAAGACGAAAAAATTCATTTTCGAAGATGATTAAGGCGATGACAACGACAGACAAGAATTATGATCGATAACAATACAAGATGGATCCCATTTACTATCCCTCGTAATGTCATTATCGTTTTGTTCTGAGTCTCATCTATCTATAGATTCATAAAAGAAAGACAATGTATCAGTCAAGTATATATAGCAACATCTTACCTATATGGCGGCGGGAGAACTATAATGATGGAGGTGTCGCAGGTGTTTGTTGGCTGAAGACGAGAATAGGCCATTTTCCGGGAACCAAAATCCGTTGAAAATTAAATTAGCATGTCTATTTTTGGCTTATTAATTTTTAATGATCTTCAGGTAGACAAATCCAAGTTTTTGACACTTTTCGGCAGATATTTTCTTTTTCAAAAGTATTTAATACGAGTACTCCTGGTGGATACTTCTACTGAAAAATTGCACTCTTTAATTGCATGAAAACAATCCTATACTTCATCTGGCAGATATATATTATTGTCCGTAAAAATATTTTTCTTTGGAATTATTATTCACAATTATTCCCATACACTAAAATAGTCTCACATTGTTTAGAAATAGAGACAAATGATAGTTTATATATACCATCCTTCCTTAACTCACTAATACATCTTTTAAGGACAAAACCATGAGGTTAAAATCAACACCAAAACAGATAATATATCGGATACAGTGACTCTAACATTGTAACGGACTTAAGGTTAAAAATGCAGAGATTAGTGCATAACTAACTTTAAAAAAATGAAAAATACACTTTCTAATATATTTTTAACACTTTTTTTTTTATTATTGACTGAAAATTATTAAAAATCACACAATTTTGTAGATCTCATTTTTCATTTAATGAGTTTCACTCTTAATTTTATAGTTTCTAATAATGTTTAATAAATAAATGTGTGATGGATTGAGGTCTCGGACAAAGTCAATCATTTTTTTTCCAGTCATTTATTACTTTATTTACAATTTTCTTTATGTGTAATTTTTTTTTTACAATTTTCTTTATATTTTCAACCAATTACAACATTTCTTTACTTGTTTTATTAGGAGTACTATGATCTAAACTTACTTCAATCATATGAGTACCAAAAAGCTCTCAGGAATTAACTAAAACCCCACTTTAAAGAACAAAATATTTTCCTCAAATCAATTACGTAAAGGGAAGAAGTGCTTAGTTGGTTGATTAGTCACTCAAACAACTAATTCAGTCCAAGTTTAGACCAACAAGTACACATATTTATCAACACAATTTAAATGGTTCATTCATACATTATTCCTTATAAAGTTTATCACACAAGATTATTTAACGCCGATTTAATTAAAAAGCATGTAAAAAGTTTAATTTTGATTAGCAGTTTAAGAATAGTAAGTACGAGAAATAACCAAACTCAACTAATTATTTAAAGAAAATATTAATTAGTCAAAGAAATTACAAAATATATATACTTAAAAGTTAATGACATTGTAATTTAGTATGAGGATAGTGTGAAAAAAATCCTAGTGCTTTCAGCTAGAATATTTTATTAAAAAAAAAATGAAAGCCAAGAGCTTTCATATGAAGAAATGAAGAGAAGAGAGAGACAACATTTTAGAAGAAATAATGTTGAAATATGTTTAAATTTCTTAAATGAAAATATAAAGATATTAATAATTTTGTGGGTTTTTCTTTAAGGAAAGAGATGAAATATGGGTTTGGAGGTAGTGTAATTGAAATACAAAAATGATATATGAATATTCCAATAGTATAAACACTTATTTGATATCTCTCATTCCTTTTAATTTTTTTTATCAAATCATATTTGATATCGTCTATTTCTTTCTTTTTCAAGATGTGGACTAACATTTAGTATCCACAAAACATTATTTTTTCAACTATATATACATTTGCGTCTAATTGTTGTTCTTTCTTCTTCTTTTTTTCTTTCTATTTCTTCTCTGCCCTCTAGCTTTTTAAGCCAGTGAATTGGAACTAATAACATTTATTTACCTTATTTTCAATTGCGAATAAAAAAAGGAAAATATACATTTTTTTAATCTTGTTTTTACTTTTTTTTTTTCTCTTCCTTTTTTCTGTTCATCACTTATTATATCGGTTAATTTCTCCCAGTTTCCTAGGTTTTTTTTTTCCTTCTATCTACATACACCTCGATTTCGTGTACATTTTTTTCTTGTTGATGCGTTATCAGGTGACTCTGGTAAGGGACTTTGGTGCCTGGAAACAGCGTGTTTGTTCACCGGAAACAAAGAGCGCACGGCGTCTGGAAGCTCACGTGTCTTTAATTTTTAAATTTTAATTTTAGTGAGATGTCAATTTTTTAGTGGTTGTGTGTAAATGTGATGTGTTAGTGTTGTGTGTATGCAAGAATTTCTCTAGGTTAATTTGACTGTAGCGCAACAGCAGGAAACAACTTGGACCGTGCTCTGACTGCTCTCAGTGTCACCCATCACCACTTTAGATTTCCGACTTTCCTTACCTTTATTTTTTCTTTGCTTTTCCTAATTTTTGTTGGAGCGCGACGTGGCAACCATCTAGTCAACGTTTAGGAGAATATTCAGATTCACAATGCTGGACAAGAAATAAAGCTCGTCCCCTTTATAATCCTTCTAATCAACTGGTATAAATGTATAGACGGTGGGATCAATGAATTGGCCACAAAAAAAATTATAAATAGAAAAAGTTCCCCTGATATTTCTTTTCTATCCTTTCCTCTCACATATATGCAATGAAATGATCAAAACTAGCTTATCTTTCAGGGTTTCCTAGGGAGACAGGGTTTGTTGTAGATCCAGACCTTTATTACGGTACAACCTCTATTAGAGGGGAAAGAGTTCTCATGTTGAAACTCACGCGCTTTAATTTTAGATTTTATTTAGAGTTTTTTTATTTTTAATTTTAATGCAGTGTCATGTTTTGAGTGGTTGTGTGCAAAAGTGAGGTGTTAGGGTTATGTCTATGTAAGACTTTCTCATTAACCTAGAGAAATATTCTCACCATTCATTGGAGACCTTTCAATCGTACGAAATTGCATGGCCTCCTATCGTGTCATTTTTAACGAGAGTCGATCGAGAGTTTTCTTTTAACTACTGTGAATTCGAATCATTTTTTTTTTACTTAGTTGATTACTAGCTATTAATCGTTATTTTCATCTTTGATTAATTATTATTAAATTAAATAATATGTTAGATTCTCCTCTCCGAAAGCCTTATTTTAAAATTTACAAAAGCAAATTTGAATAATTCGATAAGTTGATTAATTCAACCCAAGAATGATGGGAATGTATATCATTGAAGTCAGAAAATGTTAAGAACACTGATTAAAGGAAAATGATAAAATGTAAAATCTACTTGTACGAATTTCGTGCTGTCGTGTTATGACTCAATGAGGGAAATGTAAAGTAATAGGAAATCTACTTGTACGAATTTCAACAATCTTACATGCGGCAATTCTATTGATCGAACAAATTATAGGTTTTATTTTCTTTCTTCTGTGAATGAGTATAATATCGTGCGAAACTTGATTTGTTATGTAGAAACAGATGCATTGTTATATCATTTTAAAAAGTTAAATATTTCAATAATAATATAATTTTTAAAAATATAATAACATATTATATATTATCAAGGAATAATAATTTATCCAAAGTAAGGTAATTAATTAATACCAAATAATTTTTTTACATATACTGAAAAACACCCGAAGATTAATAATCTCTTTTGTTAAAGAAGGAGATGACTAAAATTGGTAAAATTCGCACTAATATCTTCCATTTGTAAGATTGAATGATGTCTGCGCGGCAAGCTTTATATATGTTTTGGGTGGTTATCCCTAGTAGCAAGTAACTTGTCTTGGTATTGTAAAATCAGAAAGAAAGAATCGAAAATGTTCATAAAAAAACCACATGATATTTTCACTAATTTAACCTTGTAATGCGATAGAAGAGAAAGGGGAAAAAAACATAAACAAATACGATAAGATATAAGATGATTAATTAAGTTTTTAGTCCCTAAATTTTTTCAGAATTCAATTTTTAGTCCTTAAACTTTAATTTGACTGGTCAAGGTCCCTAAACTTTTTAAAAATTCGGTTTTTAATTTCTAAACTTTAGTTTGACCGGTCAAGGTACCTAAACATTTTAAAATTTTGGTTTTTAGTCCCTAAACTTTTTAAAAAAAAATTTAGCCCCTGAAATCTCATTAATTCAAGAACTAAAAACTGAATTTTTAAAAAACTTAGGAACAAAAAATCAAATTTTTAAAAAGTTTAGGACTTTGATATGTCAAAATTTTGTTCAGAAACTAAAAATCGAATTTTTAAAAAATTTGAAAATCTTGATCAGTCAAATTAAAATTTAAGGATTAACCAAATTTTAAAAAAATTTAGGAACTAAAAATTTAATTAACCGAATATAAAAATGCGGTGTTAATAATATTAAAAGTTGTTTCTGTCAGAAAAATATATATTAAAAGTTGTAGAAATATCAGAATTGAAAGAGAATTGTAGCCATAATAAAAGAAGAAGAAGAAATTAAAAAGAATTGGTTGGATGAGAGAGAAAGAAAGGAGGGAGCTGAGTTGTGAGGCGTTAATTGGTTGGAAGCCGGAGTTGAGTCGTACGCAGAGGCACGGGGAAAGAGTTAGGACGATAAAGACGCATTGTCCATGCCAAAGAGACGCACATGGGGGCAACTCAAGCACCTCAACGCGTGTCACCACCCCTTAAGGACTTTTGCGGGACCACACTCTCCATTTCCACTCCACGCGTAAGCTCTCTATTCACCTAAATACTGTCACACCTCAGACTTATTCTTATTAGAAAAAAATAAATACTAGTAAGATACTAGTATTATGTAACACTCCAGCATAATGAGCTGGGAGCAATTCTTTTGGCTTGTAGGTGTAGTCTTAATGTTTTTCCAAATTTTGGATTAAGTTTCGTTAGGAAACAAACTAATTATGTGACTTATTATTTAATAAGGGCGGCATATTTATATGCTAGTCAATAGTCATCACATTTTTAAGTACATTTCATCCTATATTGAGGTCCTCATTTCTACACAAATACAATAGTATATTTTAGTAAAAAAAAAAAAATTATATAACACACTCTTTGCTACAAGTTAAAATTTATTAAAAATTATAAGTGTGATATTAGATTTACAAGATTTTATATTTTTTAATAAATTCTAACCAATAATTAATAGTATATATATATAATAATTGATAGGAAGTAATGAGTATTAATAAAGTATTTGATGTATACGATCATCTAAGTTTTTCAATTAAATATTATTATTTTCTTATATATATAAATGACTAAGAGATTTTTTTATCTCCTTGTTTCACTCTGTCAACTCTCTCTCACTTTCATTTTTATTTGAATACTCTTCTCTCATGGAGTGGTGTAGTTCACTCTCCTAACATGCATCTGATTTTTCTACTTTTCCTAAAATGTCTCTTATCAATTTTTGTAACTAATCCACATTCACAATATTTTTATAACTACCTTCATTCACTTCTTTATTTGATGCTATATATTTTTAAATATTTTTTTATCAGTTTTTTTAGTTCTATTTTTTAATTTTGAAGATTTCTCTCTTTCATAAATAATTTCAAATCCCTAATTCAATTTACTTTTCAATTTTCAAAGTTAATTTAAAAAATTAAAGTTACATAATTACATATTCCCTTATCTTTTTTTTCTTTAAAAAAAATTATAGTTTCTAATTTATTTTATAATTATCTTTTTTTCAAAATTTATTTCGATGTGCTAAATAATTCTTTTTTTCAAATTTTATACTTTCTAATCTTTTGGATTTTTTTTAATATTTTTTTTATCTGATTTTCTAACTCTATTTTTTAATTCCGAAGATTTCTCTCTTTCATCAATAATTCCAAATCCTTGATTCAATTTACTTTTCAATTTTCAAATTTAATATTAAAAAAATTAAAGTTACATCATTACATCTTTCCTTATTTTTTTTCTTTTAAAAAAATTATAGTTTCTAATTTCTTTTATAATTATCTCTTTTTCAAAATTTCTTTCGATGTACTATATAATATTTTTTTCAAATTTTATACTCTCTAATCTATTATTTTTTTAATATTTCTTTTATCAGATTTTCTAACTCTATTTTTTAATTCTGAAGATTTCTCTCTCTAGTCAATAATTCTAAATCCTTAATTCAATTTACTTTTCAATTTTTAAAGTTAATATTAAAAAAAATTAAAGTTACATTGTTACATTTTTTTTTAATTTTATAATTTCTAATTTTTTTAAATTTTTTTTTAATGTGTTATATAATTTTTAATTTTTTTTTATTGACTATATAAATAAAGTAGGGAAAATTTTTAAAATTCACTTATTAAAATAGTAGTTATTATTAATTGGTCCCTGTCCACTCCTCTTCCTGACCCAATCACTGTCTCATCCGCTCATTCGTTATATTCCCCCTAGCTACACTATGTCACTAACTGAAGCCGCCACACTTGACAACGCCCACACTCAACATCCATTCCAAATTTACATTTTTTTGCGTCCGTTTCTGTCCCTGGTGATAGATTTTACTACTAGCATAGTAGCATATAGAGAGTGGTTACAACTTACAAGAAAAAAAAAATACTTAATATGGTGAAAGTGTCTCCCCTGTACAAAGGAAAGACAAAGGTTCCTTGTCAAAACCTGGAGAAAAAACAACACCCCATTAATTAGGGTGGATTCAATGAACCATGTCCAGAAAGCTAGAAAGTGTATGAGGAATTCGTCAACAGTGTCAGGAGCCATGGGGCACTGATTGGGATGGATGTTTAATTTTTTACATTATTAATTATTATTATTATTATATCCTGGAGCTAGCTCACATCGTTTTCACGCCAAAAGTGAGTAGCGGATGTGTTTTGTCATTTTTCCATTTGTGAGGGGGAAAGTTGGGATTATTGTAATGGTGGGTACAATAGACATATTTGTTTTGAGTAAAATAAGATAAGATGAGATTGCAAAGCAGGATGCTTCGTCAAGTTTACTAGAGTTTATAACTGGATTTAAAGTAAAGATAAAGGTTGGTAATTATAAAGGATAAGGATGAAGAAGGTGCATAGAGCATGGTCAGCAGTGAAAAAAAAAGGAAAGAAATAGAGAGAGAGAAACGGAGAGATTCGCTCCTAAGTTATATATTCTGCAAGGCAGATCAAGTTGATTTTGTGTTTAATTAATTTGGGCATTTGTTTAATAAAGAATATGGATAATATATGCCAAAGAATATGCGCGTGGCACGGACGGGATTCCCTTTGGTTATGCTTTTGAGTTGTTTGTCAGTCTAATAATTTTGACTTTAACTAAACTACTCAATCAACTAAACTTAAACAAGTGGGTGTCATGTTTATCCCGACACCTACAGCCCTTGTTTCCCATCTTCCAACTTTCATTTAGTTTGGTGATGAGGTATCCTCATCAAGATTTTCAGTCACACACCCTGGCTAATCAAAGTGCATTCCCTTGATTATGGAATTAATATATGCTTAAACTCACTTAAATTAAAGCATATTTGGATGCACCCCGGATCCGAACAAATTTAATCTAATACTATTAACGAGTTAGTCCATCTGTTTAATTTCCCACCTCTTTCTTTTCGATAAAGAAACGTGATTCGGTACTGGTGGTCCCGCTTTTATGAATTCTTGTTTTAGCACATTGCATGGACTGATGAGATCCAAGATCAAACTCAAACACACACATGACCCATTGGTAACCATTTTTACGGGCAGCATTTTATTAACGTACACTTAGTCTCTACCACCTTTTTTTGGTAATAGTTCCTACCACCTTTTGAGTGAATAGACATCACAATAGAAATTAATATCGAGTCCATAAAAAAAAGAAAAACACTTCTATATGCATGTTGAACCTCTCAACTCTCGGGCCGTAATTAATATGTTCGCATTTAATCTTTGTGTTATCAAACACATATATATATATATATGGAACCTATTGGTCCTCTTTATATACGCTTCCCATTCATGCACACACACATTACACATATGTGGATAATTATATTACGATAAGGATATATGCATGTGAACAATGTCATCATCCACGCGGTCAATTTTGTTTGTGTTGTATGCGCCACACACAGTAGACTTCCATGTTTCCCTCCTTCCAGACTAATCCATTCACGCTTTAGCCTCTAAATACGTGCTTAATTTAATGTCAGCAGGAATCTTTTTTTTTTATACGTAGTATCCAGGCATGGTTTGTGCAATTGAACGAGTTTCCTTCTTTCATTTTTTTATTTAAAGTTTTTTTAGCTATACACCTAGTTTTCAACAACCCCTGAATTGCGCCATAATTTGGGCCATTATCTAGTTTTCGGTCACTTCTGAGTTAGGCTAATCGAGCTCTAACTTCAAGATTAATTAAGGGACATGGCTCACGCACCCTACGAAGCAGTGTCATTGGTTAACGACCAAACAAAGGTTTATGGCAGCGCGTGCCTTTGTGTTAGAGAAAGTAACTCACAATCAACTAAACCCACCCCCATTGGTGAAAAGATGCAAAGGTAGTAATAGTCAAATTCTAGAAGAAAAAGAAAAGAAAGGCATTAAGAAATTAAGGGCTGAGCTTTCATTTGGAAGGCAAAGCCCTAGCAAGTCGCTTTCCTAAAAAAGCTTCACATTTAACTATGAAACACACACACATGCAAACATAAAGGTTGGATTATTCCCTATACTTAAAAGCTAGAAATCTCCACACAGCTAAGTCAGTATCTTCGAGAGAGTTGTATAATAATCAAAGATTCTAGCTATTAATTGATTGTTTAACTTTTTGATTAAAATCCCTTAATTAATTGAGATTAAAGAAGGAGCAAACGTACGAAACGTGACAGGTAGACTAGTGGGGATGTGGCGTTTTTTCGTCCTTCGGTTCCAATTTATTTCACACTCTTTAAGGGATTCCAAGCTGGCTGTCTTTCATTCTGTAAACTACCACTGGGCTAAGCACATGCTTGCCACTGATGTTGTTGTTATCTAATCCATTGTTTCTTTTCTTTCATTCATTTTTTTTTTTCTAACCAGTGTTCTTAAGATATTGTTAATAAATAAAGTATTAATTTTTTTTATTGAAGATTATATTAGACTTGTGATGGAAATCACAAAAAATGCAGTTCAATAAAAAAAAAATTCACTTTTAATTCCCTAATCAATATCCTAAGAATATTAGTTATCATTTTCTTTTCTTTTTCTTCTAAATTTATTGGGAGAGTGCTTGGGGCCGGGTATCGATCTGATAACCAATGCTTTCATAATAATAACATAGAGAAAGAGAAGTAATTAAAAGACAATGCTATATATGGGACATGTGTTAGGCACAAAAAATAGCGGGTTGTCCATCCTACAGGGTATGGAATCTCGGGGCTAAAGAAGATCATTACTTAGATTGATTTCTCAGGTGTCCTTTGATCCCAAGACAACTAAACAAGACTTCTCACCCGCTCCTTCTTGTACTATTTTATTTTAGCTTTGCGTGATGCATCACAATGTTTCGTGGTCCTCGTGCTCGCGTTAAGCCTCTTGTTTTGTGGTTCGGGTTCTTGGATATATAGTATGCGGGCCAGCGACCCAGTGTTACTTCAAGCCTTCATCAATTGAAGCAATATATTAAACAGTACTAGTTCTATGTTTTTTTTTTTTTTTTTATCAGCCAATCAAATAGTTTTATTGATGGGATAAAGGTACCAGAAGTACCCCATCCAGCAAGCTGCATAGTTTAAATTACAAACCATAAAATGATGATAGGTTCTAGTTCTATGTGAATGAACTATATATGTTATATAAATATAGTGTGCTTAATTGACTTCAATTGGTACTTTAGAAGTAAATTTGGACTAGCTAACTAGTATAAAATTAAATCGGGATCAGTGACAACATGACGAGGCAAGTATAATTTTTATATCCTTTATGAGCTTCATCGAAAGTTTTTTATGGTTAAGAAATCGCAAATAAGGATCACATGCATTCAGCAAAATACAAACTGTTTGATTTACTTCTTTGACTTGCAAACAATCCCCCCTCGGCCTCCCCCACAAAAAATGAAAAGAAAAGAAACTAAAGAACCTACCCTACGGTAACAGAGCAAGTCATGTAAGACTTTTCTTCTGTACGTTTACTGCAATGCGTGGAACACATGCATGTGGACATATATTCTATATATGCAGACTTTTTAAGGAAATACGTGAAGGTGAGACTTTGAAACGGATAGGGCAATAGGAGATCATACAACATAGGATAAGATGACACGCTATGATATTGTCTTACCTAAAAGATGCAACTGGGTGAATTAGGGCCGAAAGAAAATGTTGCTAAATTATGTAAATCAATCCACCAAAAAAAAAAGTACATCAAATAATTTTGATTACGATAAAAAAAAATGATGTTGAATTCCTTAGAAATCTATATGATTCACTATGAATTTGTAAATCATAACGAATATATATATTCATCATTTTGCTGACCAAAAAAAAAACATAGGATTAGGTAACTTGGGTCCAAATGGATTAAACTAGCCTATATGAGGTTATCATATATTATAATAAGGTAGTGAATTTTTTTTTTTCACTCTTAAAATTCTAATTGCGTATTCTTTTAGAGAATAGAAGTGAAAGATTATGTTCATGATCGAAGTGCACACACGTACAAAGATATCCCCTTGAGATTCTTAAAGGTAAGTGATTTCTAAGATGATTATATATTTAATTTATTGCTATATGTAAAATGGAGAAACACTTCTAATATTTTCAGGTAAGTCTGTGGCATGTGTGATAGCATTAATGGCGGAAAGTGTAGCTAGCTCCGCATGCATGCAAGAAACGCAAGATGGAGGTAGTGCAGCTTTAAGTAGGTCTCTAGTAAAGGCACGAAGAAAGAGCACGTGTACAAGTTGGGGTGTGGTAATTCCACGTGGGTTATATATCCATAATGGTTATCAAGGTTGTGGGTTGACAATGGAGGTAGAATGTGAAGGAGGTTCATATGGGCGGGTTAATTGTTCACATGCTGTTTAATGACAATGATCTGTAGCTTAAGCTTAATGATACGTAGCAGTGGTTTTCTTAGTCTCTATAAACAGAGTTGCTGTATGGTAGGAAGCTTTGGCACACAAAATACACCAACGCATCCCGCACTTATTGTTTTTATTTATTTATTTATAAAAAGGTTGTCATTTTTGTCTATATAGTTTATTTTAATCTATATAATTTAAAACATTCCATTTTTGTCTCTATAATTATCATTCTTTTTACCCTTTTAATCATTGTAGTCAATTATTTTTATTTAATACTCTCTTTAAAAAATATTACAAAAAAAGTAAGAAAAATATTATAGCAAAATGGATTTATTTTCTCGAAAACAAATATAAATAAAGCAAGTAATCTCAATTGTCGATAAAAAAAAAACAATTAATATTAAAATATATAGGACTTATTATACATGTACACATAATATCGACCGTTGATTTTCTCATCAACCAATGACATTTACTACTTCATCTTTTAAAGTGAGTTGTTTACTCTAGAGTAATTGAATACCAAATATGTCAAAATGAGCTAATTCAACCTAACGTAACCTACATTCAACCTGTCAAAAAATGGATTGGATTGAGTTGGACTCATTTTGAGATTGATTTGAAAATGTCAACTCATTTTAACCCCTAATGTGTAGCGGGTTGGATTGGATTGATAGATCAAAATTTTAAAAAATATATATTATAAAAAAAATGGATGACTCATAAATTATTCTACTAAATACATAAAAACATATAAATTATCCAAACATAAAAATAATGCCATAATCACAAGAATGTTATTATATTATATTGTTTTGTCATAAATGCTCTTTAAAAACTATTTTCATGAGTTAAATAAATGTAGTGTAAAGTAATTAAATAATATAAAATCTATAATAATCAGCAAAATATCATGTTCAACAAAATAATATTTAACTAAATAATCTATTAAAACATTCAACAAAAATAAAGTCAATTCAACTAATCAATCCAAACCAGCCCATTCCTTAACCTGTCAAGTTAGTAGATTATGTGAGTTGAATTATACAAGATGAAAAATTGAATCATATAATTTAATTAACGCATTTTGTTTTAATGGATTACATAGATTAATCCGAAGAATTTTACCCATTTTATCATCCCTTCCCAATCCTTAAAAAAGATATAGCTTAATTTTCTTTATCCGCAAAGTAGATAAAGGGCCATGCTAATCTTGTCTGCATTGTTCCAACGTTATGAAAATTACTCACAAGAGGGTTCTTTATGAAGCTTATTCACAAGAAATTGAATACAGTTTTCTGTAGTGTTAGATTTTTCGCCAGAACTGATTATTATATTTAAGTGCTGGTTGGGGAATATAAATATATGCAACCAATCTTTTTTCCCGTCTGAGATTTATACTGAATAACTACATTAGCTCTGTTGTTATTTCTTATTTGGGCCTTAAGAGACCTAAAATGGGTACCAGGCCCTGCCAGAAAAAAAAAAGTTTGGTAGGCTGAGCTTCAGTACGGTGGTTACAATGACAAAGGGAGGCTTTTGTTAAACATACCTCCCTTCTTTATTTTTCCAAATATACCCTCTTTTATTTCTGAAAATCAGTGCATACCCTCTTTCTTCTCTCATCTCTCTTTTCCTCGTTCTCCTTTTATAAGGGAGAGGCGGTAGCAGCAAATGGAAGGATGAGCGCATGGGATGCTGGACTGTATGCTTCGTGCTGTCAAGGAAGATGGTATTTTTGGAATTAAAAAATTAAAAACCACATGAGGGGGTATATTGCTATACAGCAGAGTGAGAACGAGGAAAAGAGAGATGAGAGAAGAAAGAGGGGGGTGCACTGATTTTCGGAAATAAAAAGAAAGGATATATTTGAAAAAAATAAAGTGAAAGGGAGGTATATAAGTAAAGATGGCAGGTATGTTTAACAAAAGTCCAAAGGGACCTTCGCTCATTATTGGCTCAGTTCGATGCTTGAATCAACTTCAATTAATCAAATATTACGGTTAAGAATTAACATATGCATTATGAGTTACAGATAAATAAAAAAATGCATTATGAGTCTTACACGCTACAACGTATTTATCATCATTTTTTTTTTTTACCAAACGTATTTATCATGATATATAGATATGTATATTTTAAAATATTTTGAATGATGAAACTATTTCACTCAACTCGTAGCACATAAAACAAAAGCTTTAGATTTGGTGAAGTCTTGGTTTGTTACCTGCTTGACTTGATAATGTCTAAAACGCAAATTAGATTCAAGTAGTATCTTTTACCACCTCAATTTATGTGGATCAAGCCGAATTGTAGACTTAATTAACCATGTGTACCTAGTTACTCAAACAAGAACACTTAATTTTTATAAAGAATGAGAGTAGTAAATATTAATTATCAAATCTTAATTTAATGCTTAAGCTTAAAAATACATGCATACAAATTTTTTAAGTGATTATGTGATCATTAATTAATTTTTAGATTTTACCATTTATATATAATTGTAGATATAGGCGTTAAAGGTACTTCCTTGATCAATTTTACAATAACACTAGATTTTAAACCTGTGTTTTGTACGAGTTTGTTTAAATTATATATTTTTAATATTTGTATTTAGTTTTTTAACATATATTTTACATAAATAAAATTATTATTTTGTTAAAATATCAAGTAGTATATTATATTACATTAAAATTGAGAAAGGTAATTAGTTAAATTTTTAATTGAATATATGTTGTCTTTAAAAAATAAAAATATAATACCTGTTGAAATTTATTATGATTTATTGTTTCTCTAAGTAATAATAGTCATACAATACCTATGAAATGTGTAAATTCAAAAAGAATGTAAATATGATAAATATGAATATATAATTATTTTAATTTTAGTTTTTTTATTTTGGATATTATGTATACATGTACTTGTTTTTTGTCTTTTTCTATTGAATAATTTTTAAATGTATTTATTGTATAAATTAAATTTTATATTAAATTTGTTTACATATTGTGTTTTTTTATTTAAAATATATAGTATTTAATTGTTTTAAAATGATGCTTTTAATCATTTTGAAAATACTAATTTTGATTATGTAATGTTAGAAGGTTTATTGACTTGCTTTGTTTGAGAAATTAAAATAAGGATGATTTTATTTTGGCAAATGATATACGTATGCTTTTATATGAAATAACCAAAGACTAAATAATTGTTTTTTTTTTCTTAAAAGAAACAATTGTTTTTTTAATAAAACATTAGTAAAAAAAATAAAATGTTGATTCTAATATGGAAGAAATATTTAAATATACTTCACACAAAAAAAATATTCATAATTATAAAAAATTAAATATTCATAATTTTAAAAGTATACTTAGTGGAAACTATTGACTCGATTTTTTCTCATGGTGTTGCTATGTAAACTTACAGTTTTCAATTGCAATTTTCAATCAATAAAGAAGAGAGAATAATTAATAGTCTTGACAACTAAATTTTTAACAATATGGTTGTTAAAAAAATAATAAGGTGTTGTATCGTTCTCATCTTTTTAATATCACAAGTCATTGTGATTTTTCATGAAAAATTATTTTATATGCCTTTTTTCTTAACAACAAAGCACTAGCTATTATTCATCCAAAGAAGAGTCAATTACATTTTTGTTCATGAGAAGATCCAATTGGTATAGAACTTCATAAAACCAGTACATATTATGCATTGTAACAGCTAAAAAAGCTAGCTTGTGAGCAGCTATATTCCCTTTCCTTTTTGTAAACAAAAGGTAACATGATACCACACTTTTACTACAAATTCTGCAGTGTTGCATTAAACCAGCAAAATAGCTTACAGGAGAGGAAGCTTTTCTATGCCACTGGTGATAAAGCCGCTTGCGATAAGTTTCAAAACAGCATCATACAAACACGTCTCCCCCGATATGGGTGTTACAATTACAAAGAAACTAAATTTATTATTGTTGTTATGATATTTGATGTTTTTATTTTGAAATAATTATATTTATCTACATTTATCATTTTTTAAAATTAAAATAAAATAAATAATAAACATTTCATATATAAAATTAAAATAAAATTATTCAGCAAAAAAAATTAAAATTAAATTAAGGTACATAATTTTTGGTTGAAAATTAAAATTCCTATTATAAACTTTAAGAACTTGATTTGAAAATATGTATTATTAATAACTAAATTACTATTTTCAAAATTATATAATAAATAGCATTAATGGATCAATTCAATTACTCATTAAATATTACTACTATTAGTTGCACATGAGTTGATTTTAGATTTTAATTTATAAAAATAAGAAACAAACATATCCTTAATTGGTTTAATAAAAAATTCACTCAAATTTATTTGATTTTTAAAATAAAAAAATATATCATCATAAGATACATTGATGACATAGATTAATGACACGACACGTCACATAAAAAATACATAAGAAGAAGACAGTAAAAAATAAGGCATGATAAAAACTCATTGATTTCTATTATCTCTATTCAAATCAATATGTTAGTTTTTTCTCTTTGCTTTCCTTTATTTTTTCCAAGCTCCTAAACAATCAATTAATCACTTACCTCACTACTTTTCTGTTTTCTAAGTTCAGATCAAGCATCATGATAAACCTAAATAAAAGAAAATGCATTTATGTAAGAGATAAGAATGGTTAGTCAAATTCGTTCACTAGCTAGGGAATCCTCTTTTCTAAATTTAAATATGTATATTTGCACACACACACAAAACAAAAATATGTAAGATAAATAAGATGCAGATTAAGATAAAGAAAATTCACCAAAAGAGAAGGCAAAAGGAACAAAAATAAGTATGCTTTTGTTAGATAAATAAGTTGAACATTCAGATAAACAAAATTTACCGAGAGGAAGAGGCAAAAGACGATGAAATTCAACGTGCAGAGCAATAGAACCTAAACAATAATTCAAACCAACAAAATCAATTAAATTAGTGTAAAAGTGAGAAACTTTTCTTCCAACCCCGTCATAGCAACATGAATAATACGAATAATAGTGTGAAATTGGTAAAAGTGAGATACCTTTGAAGCTTTGAATGAATGTGCAATCTTGCCAACAATGGTATAAGTAGTGTTACTAATGGTAATGCTAAATTTATAAACTGATCTCAAAACGCTGAAATTTCAATCAATTTAAATTTAAATTAATATTTTGTTATTAAAGTAATTAAATTAAAAACGTTTGAAGCAAATTAATAAACGGAAGTTATAAAACCAAAAGACAATCTGTCAAAAGCATTTTAAAAAGATACTAATGTTTGCATAAATATTTTATTAAATTTAATATATGTATGTTTTTAATATATTTTAAGAATATTATATATATAGAATGGTTCAAATCATCGTGACCATTACTATGGTTTTAAATGCATGGTGATGATTTTAATCAGTTTTACGAAATTGAAAAAAATAATTGATTAGACATTAAAATGGCACATTAATCTTTAGAAAGACAATGAAAAATTAATTATCTATCAAAAAAAGAAAAAATATTTTAAATTACAGTGTCTTTTTTAGCTTATTTTTAACTTATAATTTTAAAAACTCACCCATTGGAAAAAAAATCTTTTCTATAATTTTAATTTAATACAAAGTTTGAAAGACTAATATAATCTTGCTAAATGCAAAAATAAGAAATGACTTATATATTCTTAGTTTAGATTGAACAAAAAAAATATCCTCTTTTCTACATGTTTTATTAATAAAAAATAAAAAGTGTGCACAGGTACACCAAAAAAAAATGTATTTTAAAGTAACTAATTAAAAAAGTGTGCACAGGTACACCCAAAAAAATGTGCATAGGTAACTATAGTATTTAATTTTACTACTTAGTATCAAAATTAATATTTAATTAGTAAAGTTTTATAATAAATAGCATGTTATTACTTAATATAAAAATATCAAAATTAGCATGTTATTACTTAATAATTAATAAACTGTTATTTATCAAATTGATTTGTTTTAAATTAATATTATGTTATTAAACTAATTAAATTTAAAACGTTTCATGCAAAACAAAAAATGACTACCACTAAACTTCACCACTAACGTTTCATGTGTTTAAAAATATAAATTTCACTTTGTGACAATCCATTAATAGTTATTTTTTTTGGTACAGATCCATTAATAATTATGAAACAAAAGTTATGAAAATTAAACCAAAAGACAATAATATTTTAAAAGGCTTTAATTTTTTTATAAAATATTTTAAATTAGAATTTTTTATCTATTTTAAATAATATTTTTAAAATATGTTAAATATTTTATAAAAGACAATAATATTTTTAATTAAAAAATTCTTATTTTTAATCATTATTATTCTTGAAATATATTGAAAAGTAATCAAATTTAAAAAATAGACTTACGTGTGTAAACATATATTTCTTCATTTCTATCCATAAATAATAATTAAAGTAAAATATTATAAATCATTTTAAATAACATTAATGTGATCAATTTATTCCACCATTAATGTTAAATTTGATGAAATTCAATCAACGGCTATTGTTAATTGCAACTTTCAATCAATGGCTAATGTTAGTACAAACGAAGTTTACATAATCAACGGCTATTGTTAATTGTAATTCTCGATCCAACGGTTCATGTAAGTTCAAATGAATTTTACATATATACTAGAGTGGATGACCCGTGTCATGCACAGGATAAATATTATTTATAAACATTTTTATAAAATATTTTAAAAATATAAATATTTTTTAAAATTTATATTATAAATTATTTACAATTAAAAAAGAAAATTTTAAATTATTAATTATTGGTGTACATTATAGATATATAGTTTGATTATATATCTGGTAGACTATAATTTTAAAATACAATAAATGAGAGAAGTAAAAATTAGTTATTTATTAGGTAACATAGTAATTTAAATAATTATTGGGAAATAATATTTCAATCTATCTAAAGTAAGAGTTCGTGGTTATAATAAAGAAATGAAAATAATTTTTTTTATGAAATGACATTTTTAACTATTTTTTTTAAATTAAAACATAAATTCAAGCAATACCTACCACGCACAAAATATATGTTGATAAGAATGACAATAGGTAGGGTCTGAATAAGGTACTATAGTACTCTTCCCATACTGACACTTTTAAAAACTCTTCATATCTGGACCCATAACCGTTAAATAGTAACTTTAATATCTATCGGCTAAATAGTAACACTTTTACCTCGATAATATGCCTGCAGACATTTATTATGTTGTTTATCGATGTGAAACTCCAACTCTCATTGAAGAACAGTACCAAAAATAAATTTCATGTTAAAATATTTCTAATAATAAATGAACATTCAATATCAAATGAAAATTTCATATATCAAAGGGGTTTGGCTCAGTTGGTTGAGCAGGGTGCGTGAGTGTTGTAAATCCCTTGGTACTGTCCTACGAATAAAAAAAATGAAAATTTCATATTAAATTAATTAGGATCTCAAATGACATTTAGATTTAAAAAAAAATAATTCCATACTTAATTTCATATTTTATTCATTATTTAAATCCACTGTGATCATTTACATTTTAAAATAAACTATTTACAAAAATAAAGTCCATGTTAAATTATTTCTAATTTAAAACAATCCTATTACTTCTATGTAATTTAATTCATATCACAATATTTATCAGTCACAAATACTATAATCAATAGAATTATGTTTTTCAACATATAAAAATAGTATATTTTAGCAATATTTAATAATTATATTGAATGAAAATTTATATACAACAATAACATGTAATTATGTTAATTATGTATATTTAATAATTACATTAATTACTTTAATTTTATCCATAAAAATTTCCAGTAAATTTAATGATACATAAAAAAACTAAATTATATATAATTCATATAATGTATCTTTCATCTTTTTAAATGTGCCACGAAATTTCACATTAAATCAAATAAAATCAACATTATTTATTTAAATTTATTATTCAAATAAAGTGAATTTCTGCTTTGTATACAAATGTTTAAAATTCTACAATCAATATTAAAAATGACAAAATATTTATAAATCTACACATTCATAATTCCAAATATTTTACCTTAATTATATATATTTATTAATTATATTATTTATTTTAAATATAAATTTTAAAATAATATAATGACCTTAATTTAAAATAATCTAACTTTTCTTCTTATTTTTTAAAAAAATACATGTCATAATCATCTTAATTAGTTAAAATTAGAGTGTATACTTAATTTAATTACCTTAATTAATATATTATTTGGAATGGACGGAAACATTCTGTTTTGGGTGGATTTGAAGGAAAAATCAATTGATTTCCATTTAAAATTCTATAATTGCATTTATAAAGATAATTAAGGGAAAGTTAACAAAAGAATTTGTTTTTGTTTCCATTTAAATGAACTTTGCAAATTTAGTTTGAATTAACCATTGTTTTATAATTTTACTTGTTTTTATTTAATATTGTTTTTATTTATATATTAATTTATATTTTTATTATCAATTAATTTATATTAATTGATTTTATTTTTAATTTATATTTTTATTATTAATTAATAAACTAAAATGTTAAATATCTGTTAAACATATATTTTTCTGTACTTTTGTATTGTAAATATATAAAATTTTGGCTAATATATAGTATTAAGCAACATTTATTTATTTAGTACTCAGAATAATTAAATAACATTATTTATTAGAATTACGATTAATTGCCGTATAAAATTAAATGCACTTAGCTATCTTAATTGTGTAAACGTTAATTGACTTTATTTTTTTTATCATATTTTTAAGATTTTTAATGTATTATCTAAATAAAATATCAATTAATTTATATTAATTGACTTTATTTTTAATTTATATTTTTATTATCAATTAATAAACTAAAATGTTAAATACCTGTTAAACAAATATTTTTCTGTACTTTTGTATTGTAAATATATAAAATTTTGACTAATATATAGTATTAAGCAACATTTATTTATTTGGTACTCAGAATAATTAAATAACATTATTTATTAGAATTACAATTAATTGCCATATAAAATTAAATGCACTTAGCTATCTTAATTGTGTAAACGTTAATTGACTTTATTTTTATTTATCATATTTTAAAGATTTTTAATGTATTATCTAAATAAAATATTTAGTATAGACTACTATGTTATAAAATAATATTTATGATTGATTATCGAGTCAAATATCTTTTTTTTAATTGTTTTAACTAATGCTGATTTTTAATTAACATAAAATTTAAAACATATATTCAAATCATAATTAATTATTTCATCAATTGAAATTAGTTTTTAAAATTTTATAAATTAAAAGTTTTGAATGACTACACAATATATATTAAGTTATATTTTTATTATCAATAAACTAAAATTTTAATACCTGCAAATACCTTTTAAATATATATTTTTTGCTAATTTATAGTAGTATTATTTGACATTTATTTATTTTTCTAGTCAGAATAATTAATTGTCATTCAAATATTAATTAGGTGCTACTTTTATTTAATTAAATTAATTAATTGCACTTTATTGCTTTAATTGCAATTCTGTTAAATCTCCACGTTATTTTTTTTAATATGAAAATTTGCTACATATTACTTTTCTTTTCTTTTTAAGAGATTTTTATTGATTATCCAATTAAAAGATTTTAATTTGATCCGTACAACTTTTCTGCAGAATAATATATATTAAGATTTTTTAATTAATTATAAAGGGAAAGATACAATATTTTTATTTTAATTGATAATCAATTATTTATAGAGAAAGCAAAAGAGGATTTTTTTTTAAAAAAAATCAGAATCATTATTTTAAAAATGATTTAATGTGGAATTGAATAGGATTAGCCAATGATTGCCCTGAATAAATTCGTTACATTGGATTCAAAAGTTATTGTCCTAAATAAAATTAATAACACATGTAAATTATTACCTTAAATAAAATCTATTTTGAATTCTAATATGATTATTGGTATTATTTTAAATTAAATTAGTTCTAAAAATAAATTTAATATTAGTTATTGATTTTTTGTACAATTATTCATGTACTTCATTATTCATAAATTAGTCATCTACCTCATTATTCATAAAACAAATTTAATAATAAGAAGAAGAATAATAATGATATCACCATGTGATGCACGGGAATTTCATCACCCTAATAAAAGAAAGTCTTTTAATAAATTTGTCAGATAAAAATATATAAAAAATGATTTATTTAAAAAATATTAAGATTTTAAATATTAAAAATTAGAAACAATAAAATGAGAAATGAAAAAAAAATGCACAAAGGATGCACCCAAAAATGAGAAATGGAAATGTACATATTAAGCAAGACTCTCTATATATATCAAATTGCAAATACATAGTGAGGAAAAGAAAGTGTAAAAGTCTGGATAAAATAATCTATAAACACAACAAAATTAAAAAAAGATAATTAAAAATGAGATAAAAGCTCCCCCGAATTACAATTAGCTTCTCACCATAATAGCTAAACATATGATTATGCCTCATATATCTACTAGTTACAAAAAAATAAATATATGAATATGCTTGTTTTCCTCCCACCATAATCATCTGCCCAAAGCTTTCCTTGTCTGCCATGCCGTATACTCGTCCCTCTTGTTTAATGAAGCTTTGATGGCTAAATGGAGATGGGGTCTATTCCATCAAAGAGGCAATGCGTGGGTTGGAGTATTAGAATCCAAGTATGGTGGGTGGAGAGGTCTTCTTGATGAGGAATTAAGCTCTAACTCATCTATTTGGTGGAGGGATCTTAGAAGTATTTGTGGTGGAGATAATCAGTCCAAGTGGATTGATCCTTTGATAGAATGGAAATTGGGAGATGGTAAATTGTTTAAGTTTTGGGAAGACAACTGGTTGGGAGGGGAATGCTTGGCAAAAAAGTACGAGAGGATCTTCCTAAATTCCAATCAGCATAATTTTTACATAGAGGACATGGGGTGTTGGGAGGACGGGAATTGGAGTTGGGTTTTTTCTTGGCGCAGAAACTGGTTTGAATGGGAGCTGAATTTGCTACACAGTTTTGAACAGGAAGTTGACCAAGTAACACTAAATCAGGGTGCTGCTGATCAGTGGCTTTGGTTGGAGGATGCATCGGGTGAATACAGTGTTAGAACTGCATATAATTCCTTGTACACCTCTAGAATTGGGAGTAAGTCTGAGGTGATCTATGAAGCTCTGTGGTCAGTGAAGGTTCCATCTAAAATCACTCACTTTTGCTGGAGGGTGCTGCATGATAAATTAGCAACAAGAGGTAATTTGAGGAGAAGAGGGATTCTAATACTAAATCAGGACTATAACTGCCCCTTTTGTCATTTAGAAGAGGAAACAATAGCACATGTCTTGTTTGGTTGCTCTTATGCTTTAAGGGTGTGGTATAACTGCTATAATTGGTGCGGTTTTAATACGGTGCTACCTAAGGACCCTGTTGGTCACTTCTGACAAAATTTCTCGTGTGGGCACAATAGGAAAGCAAATGAATTATGGAGAGTTCTGTGGTGTTCAGTAGTTTGGGCCATCTGGAACCATAGGAATTTATGTGTGTTCAGGAATGGGGAATTTGACATGCAGATGATTGAACATCAAATCAAATTCAATTCGTGGACTTGGCTGAAGAGTTGTGGTAAAGGGTTTGATTATACTTTCATACAGTGGGAGGTCAATCTGGGAAGCTGCATTGGTCAGGCTTGATGTGGCGTGATGTCAAATTAAAGGCTGCTAATTCTATCCTCAGTGTCAGGCCAACTGCAATCTAAAGAATCGACAGAGTTGGGCTATTTGTTTTGGTGAAGCGGTGGCAATATCTCCTAAGCTGCATGGAGCAGTGGTAATTAATGGGACAGGATGAAATTCTTTTGATAAAATTTATATGTTAGTGCTGGAATTTTGAGGTTGTTTAATTGGTCTAGAAGTTTGATAGACGATGCTGATATTTTTATAAGGGCCTGGCTGGAAGGCATATGGTTTTGTCTTGTAATTATTGCTTTTGGTGGACCTGTCTTAGATCTTTAGTAGGCATTGCCTCAGGGGTTAGCTTGCATTTATTTGTATGCTATCATATAAATGCTCCGTAACCTTTGCTGTGTTCTGGGGGCCTTGGCCTTTTACGTACTGTAGTTGTACACGGGTATTACTTGTACCTGATGTGTGAATAAAAATTCCTGCTTTGCTGATCAAAAAAAAAAAATACTCGTCCCTCTTGTCCAATGACATTGCTAGCTATATGTATCAGACATGTACATTCAGTAATCCTTATCTCATAGCGAACTTCCAACCCAAGCTAGCATCATTGCTAAAACTCCCCCTACGTCTCCCTTGTACTTCTCTCCCCTCACAAACAAAAAATATTCACATCTATCGTACAATCTTCACGTCTGCTATACGACATCAATTATATATAGTATTTACACAATCACTCATATTTTATTATTTCTATATATTCTATATATAATTATTATATTGATTGATTCCGGAGGTAGGGCCGTAATTTAATTACACTAATTTACAAAAATAACTATTCTAAACAAAAACAATATATATACAGATTTTATTACCTTTATTAAAAATACTCAAAAATTCAAAATTCAAATGTTCACAACAAACTTTAGCTATTTAAAATAGATTAATTGGACAAATTTGGTTACCGTAAAAAAAAGAATAAATATAATCGGTATTTGAATTTGAATGACACTTAAATATATTTGAATTTGATTACCGTAAATAAAGGAATAAATAGATTAATTGGACAGATTCAGTTACTATAGATTAATGAGACTTAAATGTATTTGAATTTGATTCGTAACCGAACCAAATAATTTCGAAGCATGAAATGATAACACGTGTCATCTAATGCTTGAGAAGTAATCTTATTTCGTCACGTGTTTTCCGAAACTTTTTTGGATATAGATAATTAATTTCATTATACGTGAGTTTTGATATTAACTAATTTATTTTAAATTTTTGTAAATGCAATAAATAGTTTTATTGATTTTGTATACATGTAAATAGTACCATTTAGCTAGGTAGAGAAGATATAAATAAAAGATATTACCTGATTTCTGGTTCATATTTACTTGATTTAATGAATATTTAGCACCTAATTTTTTTTTCTTCACCAAAAAAAAAGCACCTAATTTTTTGCTTTATTTATAGGAAAATATCCACTCTTTCTTTATACTATTATTTTCCCCTTCACATCACTGAAAAAGAATGCAATGAACTTGGTTATCCTGCTTTATTTATAGAAAAATGTTCACTCTTTCTTCATCTTCAATTTTCTTTGTGCTGCTATTTTTTCCTTCACATCACTAAGGAAGAAAAATTGCAATGAACTTGGTTTCCTGTAATATAGTATAAAATGAGCATAGTTAATTATCAAGAATAAAATTTTATCAACAATAAAACATGGTTTATGTATTTTCAATAAGAAATTTATGAATTAAAAATAATGATATATACCTGATTTTTAGAGGTTTGAAGAATGCAATTAACTTGGTTTCCTGTAATATATAAAATTGAGCATGATTTATTTATCCAAAAATAAAATAAAATTGTGGAATCTATGCATTTGCATCAATTTTGTTAAAATAAATTTGTATTTATCTCAAAAACAAATTTATCAATTAAATAATGATATGCCTAAATTTGAAATGTCAGAAGGTTTATGACTTGCTTTGTTTGAGTAAATAAAATAAGAATTAGCATATTTTGATAAATAATATACGTATGTTTTGAACGAAATAACCAAATAATAAATAATTGATATTTTTAAAACATTATTCAAAATATAAGTTTTATGTAAAGAAATATTGATTATAAAATTGAAGAAATATCTAAATATACTTCAAAACAAAAAATTAAATATTCATAATTTTAAAAGTATACTTACCTGGTGGAAAGTTGTTAAGCAAACCTGACAGATAAAGATCTAATGAACAAAAAATAGGATAAAGAAAAATAAAATTATTAGAAAAAAAAAATAGAAAAGAGATTAACAATTCATCTAAGAAAGCAATCTCAAACAACATAACGAAAATCTTAGATGAAATCAATAAAAAAAAACTAATACAAATCAATGTATATAGAACAAAAATCGAACCCAATAATTATAATTGAAAGAAAAAATAAACTCACTCAAATTGAAAATAATAAACATTTCTACAAACACAATTAAAAGAAAAAGAAAATAGGAAGAAAGGTGAGAAGATAACACGAATAAGGAAATTTCTTTAAATCAAATTTACCAAAAAATCATTTATCTATACCTCAAATCCTGCTTCAGTTAAAACCATGTGGTCATGAAATGTGAAAGGGAGAATGGAGGAACCATGAGAGCTTTCATCTCTTTTACATTGAAGACCAAACCTAGCAGAAAAGGTCTTTATTTAAAGGAAAATGATGCAGAGACTAAAAGTCATCATAACTATTTTTCATATTAGGTTACAGTATGGAGAGACATTAAAATTAGAAAACCGTGCATTGATATTCATTTACAAAAAAATAAAAAACGGTGCAGTTTGGAATAGAAAATTGAAGCAGTGCAAGGCAAAAAGTGCATTTACCTCACAATTTAATGGTTTTAATTGTATTAGTGGTTATAACAAATGATAAACCTTTTATCTATTCATCTACTCATATTGATGAATAAAAAAAAAAAAAAATCTACTCATATTGATGCATAAAAAAAAATCTACTCATTATCTAATTTAGACTAATATGCCTTATTATATTGAAATATCCCAAAAATTAACGACAGATATTATTTATTTTTAAACTTCATTTTTTTCTCCTTTTTGTTCGATAGAATTAGACTAACCAATCAAATATTTTGTTTAAAATATTAAAATAATTAGTTATAAACGGAAATGATTTTTTGAATAAAAGGCAATAAAGTAATGAATTTTTTATTTTTAAACATATTTTTTTTTCTTTTTTGTTCGTTTGATAGAATTAGCCTTACCAATTAATTAATTTGTCTAAATAATTCTTTCAAATAAAAAAACACATTATTAAAAATATATTTTAATTTTTTATAATAATTGTGTTAGTTTTAAATAAAAAATTCAAAATAATTATGTTAATAATTTTTATAAATTAAAAATGAGCAATTTTCTAAGGATAAAATATTCACAATGGATAATAAGCATAATTTATTTCTAATCTTATTTGTATAAACATAATAGTTAGAAATTTTTTTTGAGGAGACCATAATAGTTAGAAATATTCACAACTAAACGGAATTCATTTTTTGAATAAAAGGCATTATAGTATTGAGTTTTTTTATTTTTAAACATCATTTTATTTCTTTTTTTTTGTTTGATAGAATTAGACTGACCAATTAATTAATTTATCTAAATAATTCTTTCAAATAAACAAACACATTATTAAAATTATATTTTAATTTTTTTATGATAATTGTGTTAGTTTTTAATAAAAAATGCAAAATAACTATATTAATAGTTTTTATAAATTAAAAATGAGCAATTTTCTAAGGATATAATATTCACAATGGATAATAAGCATAATTTATTTCTCATCTTATTTGTATACCAATAATAGTTACAAATATTCACAACTGGTGCTAAAATACAGGATAAACTTTTTTCTAAATTAATAATTTTTATAACTATATTAATAATTTTTATAAATTAGAAATGAGCAGTTTTCTAAGGATAAAATATTCACAATGGATAATAAGCATAATTTCTTTATCATCTTATTTGTATACCAATAATAGTTGCAAATATTCACAACTGGTGCTAAAATACAGGATAATTTTTTTTTCCAACTCTCTTCCTTTCTTTTCCTTAGTTTTGAATTTGATTTTAAAAAAATACTTTAAATATGTACATAAATTATATAATAAATAGAATTAATTTAAGAAATTTAATTACTCAGTAAGTAAAAAAAAAAATCGTACATATGTGCATGAATCTAATTTTAGAAATATTTAATTATGATTATTTAATTAATGTGAGCTATATAATCCACCATTAATGTGTTAGATCAGAGTGGATCAAATCAACAACTGTTGTGAAGTTAAAGCTTCGATCCGACGGCTCTAAAATGTCCAAGTGAAGTTGACATAATCAACGGCTATTGTTAATTACAATTTTCAATCTAACGGCTCATGTTAGTTCAAGTGAATTTTACATATATAGATAGATAAATTGTTTAGTTTGAAAAAAAAAAAGTCATACAAGGCAGATTTGGTTTTTGTTTAAATACACCAAGTATAGCCCAAAGCAAATAATTAATAATGATAAATATCTTATTTTTTTAATGAAAAGTAAGAGATATCACAAACACCTTATTCTTTTTTTTTTTTTTGTACAGAAATACCTTATTCTTTAATGAAAAGTAAATGAATCTTAATAAATAATATATGTTTAAGAGTACTATTTTAAAGAAAGGGGGAGACAAACTTTTTTATTTTTAAATTAATAGAGTGATATAAAGTTTATTAAAATTAATTAAAGATTGTAATATTAAGTTTACACTCATGTATTATATTAAAGAATATTACAAATACAAATATCACTCTTCTTTTCCTTTATTTTTAAAACTCTATTCCAAACAACACCTTTATAAAATATCAAACATACATCTCAAGGTGGTTGGAATTGGGCTTGGATTCATTAAATAAGATTTCAAATTTGAGTTTCATAAATGAAAAAAAAAATGAGGTTGGAAGATGACATCCCACTAAAGGGGGCAAGCCAAATTTTTCGCTATAGATTAGTTATAGGCAAAATCGATGAATGTTTCACAAATATAACATGGTAAAAAAACATACATCTTAATAATTACATAATCAACCAAATAAAAAATAAATAAACAAGTACACTAAATGTCACAAATATTTTCTAATTTTTATTTTCTTATTTAATGATAAGTTTGTCAACTTCGTACTTTCTACCAATATTGTTAATAATAATATCCAAATAATTATCACATTTTTTATGGATCATTTTAATAACTACTCGAAAAACTTAATTTAAAAATCTCATAAAGTCAATTTAGGTAGTTAAATTGTGAAACGTGATTTGTAAGTGCTCAAATTCATTTCTTTGTATTATATTTCACTTTTTTTTTTTTATTTTAATCTTTCCTGTCTTTGGATCCTTAAAAAGTCTATTATAAAACTGACCTTTGACTTTTGAAGAAAAAAAACTTAATTTTAGGATCAATATAAAAAATAGAATAAAAGAAATGAAGAATATAAAAATATAGAAAAGATTCAAATAAATAAATACACGTTTGTTAATGGTTAAATTACTAAGTATGTTGAGTAAGGTGTGTGAGTTGTTGTAAACCCTCCGAGACCCATATTCGATTCTTACGGATAAAAAAAAATTACTAAATAGGTTTCTGACTATTTTGAAAAATTCTAAATAGGTCTCTAAACTAAAAAAAAAAAAGTCCTTAAGGTTAGTCTATAACGGCTTGAAATGACTAAAAAATGACCATTTATAACAATTTTAAAAATCCTCTAGACTGGAAAAAAATTGCATGATAAAGAATTCAATTAAAAAATTAGTTTAGGAAACTATTTGAAAATTTAATGTCTAGTAAGATTCTGACACACAATCAATAATAAATAACTTAATGTCTAATATTATTACTTGTCATTTGACTTTAAAAAAAATATTAGAAATAAAATGTTAAACAATTATTACCCCAAAACATTAAAGAATGGGATTAAGTCTTCAACTTAAAAAAAAAATGCTTTACAGAGGAATAGCACAAAGCCAAAAACTACTGCATCCCTTGAAGGAAGGCTATAATGGCAAAATCAACTTAAAAAGAAAGGTTTAAGAAATCAGACACAAAATTAAAAATCATATCACTTTTGTCTAAAGTCAATATATGTTTGGCAAGTGCATCATTGCACTAATTTACCTCCCTCCAAATGTGATGCCAAGAACTTGCTGACAAGTTGTAGCCAACTGTCGAATTTGATCCACCAAGTGAAAAGTTGGGTGCCTAAATAAGCAAATAGAAGAGATGAGTTGAATAGTTGCCTCAAAAATTGCTTTGGATTGAATTTGTGTGAAGTCGTGAGAGTGTACTAGAAGCATACCTTGAAGAACATCCCATAATTTAGTTGCTGTGACTAAGTAAGAGCCCAAACATTTGGGAAATGTCCCAAGGTAGGTTCCTTTTGATTGCAAATGTCCCAACCCATTTTCATAAAGAAGGCTTTCTTTATGTCCTTGCAACTTTTCAATGCTAGACTTCATTTATCTTTGGTTGACAAATATATAAGTGAGTGTTGATTACTCCAATGGTAAGAACTTTAGTTTGACTCTACCATTGGAGTAAACATTAGTAAGTGTTCTTAAATCCTATGATTTGATAAGTGACCAACTAAATAAAAGATAAGAACTCAAGTTGAGTTCTTGAATTGGGAATGTTCTTTAGAAAAGAAAAAAAAAAGCACGTGTCTTTGAATTATTAACCTGTTGTCGAGCACTCATATAGAAAAGATCAAGGCAAGATTTGATGATGTGAGCTTGGTCAAAGACCGACTTCAACAAAAAAAATAATGTTGCCAGCAAAATAGAAAATGAGAAATCTTTGAAACTCCTTTGAAAAGAAATTTGTTTCCAAAATCCTTTGTTGACAATCGTATGAATAGGTGGGAAAAATTTTCAATGTAAAGAATAAACGAGTACGAAGAAAGAGAGCCTTCTTAGCAAATCCCTCCATTTGGCACAAAGTCACAAACTCACCCAACGTCTCATCATTTCATTAAACCCTCATAGTAGAAGTAGAAATGAGTGTCAAACCAAAGATATCATATATTCAAGGAAATCTTACATGGTATATTTTTAAATCAAATAGTATTTGAAAATCAAATAGCTTGTTTTCCAACAATTTCATAATTCTTTATTGGTGAATTCCTTATAAACCTTCATTCTTCTCTTGAATTAATCTATTTAAATAAAAAAAAATAAAGTTTTTTCATACTATCGATATCCTTTAACATGATCTTCCTTTTCAATCCTTATGGAAATACACTCCCTTCAAATGGTAATAACTTCTTTAGTTTTCAATACTTGCTATATTTTAAATTTTCTATGTTAATGCATTCATTAAAAAAATGGCAACCTTTATTAAAATAGGTATTCCGAGTTTGTGTATGACTGGTTTTTGACTAAATCGAAAAGATAAAATAAACTACCAAGACTTACAATCTGGATTAAACACTACCTAACTACTACTAGAAGAGAGAGAGAGAGAGGTTTTATACAACTAGGTTGATTAGATTAAAAGCTAATAATAAAAAGATTACAAGTGTATTATATACTATACTATAGTGAAAACAATACATCATTGAAAAAGTAGGTGCATAGAAAATGAAGCACTGTGTCAAAAAAAAAAAAAAAAAATGAAGCACACGTACAAGCAGAAAAATCTCAACACATCTAACGTGAATTTCTCAAAAATCAAAACTGTATTCAGTGTAGGATTTGTAGTGTATCAAATTCGTCAATTGCTTCTAGAAGTTGCAATTGGCATTCTCCTGTCGCCCATAATAACAATTTAATTAAAACAACGAAACGCATCGACAGATCGCCTCACACATGAGAAGTTCATTATCCTTTTCTCATTAACCAACCAAACCAAACCAACCCACCCTTTCAAATCAATTCAACATCTTTTTTTTTTTTTAAATAATAATAAAATAAAATAAAAGAAGGAAAGAAATGAAGTGACGCGGTTTGTCGCATGAGATGAGAGTGGGATGCAAGAAATGAAGGCATTAAGGTAGCGCAATGTGGTACACAGCGGGTGGCGAGACGTCGTCGTTTTGATTAGGTTGGAGAGTGGGGACGTGTCCATCCTTTTTATTTGAACGAAGCGAAGCGAAGCGAGGACTGAGGAGAGTGACATCACCAATCATTCGAAGATACTCAAAACAAGTCTGAACTCTTTCTCTCTCTGAAATTCTGAAATCTCAGTCCTACTCCTACTTGGATGCTTCTAATTCCATTCTTCTCTTTCTCTTCCCAAAATTCTCATTCCACATTCTTCCCAATTCACCTTTGATGGGGAAAGGAGGCGGCTGCGTTCCCAGTAAGAAGAAGCCCCCGCCGGTCGCCGACGATGCTCCCGCCGACTCCGCCGTAGTCCCCACGCCGCTGCCGATCTCGCTCCCGGAGGACGCTCGCGACCCCAGCGTCGCTACTACTACCAACGCGCCAACGCAGGAAGCGGCGACGTCGTCGTCGTCGCTCTCGAAATTGAAGATCTTCATCGTGTTCTATTCGATGTACGGACACGTGGAGGGGCTGGCGAAGAGGTTGAAGAAAGGCGTGGATGGCGTGGACGGCGTGGAAGGGGTTTTGTATAGGGTTCCGGAGACATTGCCGATTGAAGTGCTGAATCAGATGAGGGCGCCGCCCAAGGACGACACCATACCGGAGATTACGGCGGCGGAGTTGCCGGCCGCCGATGGGCTGCTGTTCGGGTTTCCGACGAGGTACGGGTCCATGGCGGCGCAAATGAAGGCTTTCTTTGACTCCACGGGGCACTTGTGGAAGGAGCAGAAGCTTGCAGGGAAACCCGCTGGCTTCTTTGTTAGCACTGGGACTCAAGGAGGAGGCCAAGAAACTACAGCGTAAGATTTTCTTTTTCTTGTTAGTTCTTGGTTTGTGAATGTCAGTTAAATTTGGACCTTAATTGGTGGCATGTTTTTTATTTGGCAGATGGTTTAATTGATGCCCCAGACATTGATTTGATTGTTAATAAATACTGCATCGTTTTTTTTTATTTTCTGAAGAGGGAGAGAGAGAGTGCTAATATGTCTTGCTATTGCTTAATACCATTATCTGGGATGTTGATTTTCAAGATGAATGGCTTGTATGAAGCATCTTTGCAAACGCCATAGCAAATTACTTACTAGGCCATACTATTAGCTACCAAATTCTTGTGCATTTGATGTTTCTGGTCTTAGTTTATGGGGAGCTTTCTTCAGGTGTTTCAGACACTTATCTCAGGTTTTCACCTGCTTTAATTGATAAATAATGTGATTTAAGAAAGCTCTAATGTATTCTTGAGTTCATGTGCGCTACATTTTATTTATGATTCATATTACATCTAGATTACCAACCTTGTGAATTTTTTGAGTTATAATCTCTGGATTGTATCTACATTCAAGTATGCGGAGCATGTTAAGGGATAACCGCAGTAGAGGAAACTTTTTTTTTGTAAGCTTTCCACAGAGTTTTCACTCCTTCCTATTCATTTGGAGGGATGTTCTTTTATGGTCATAAAGTAACCGAAAACTCTAACTGACAAGCAAATAAAGCCCAAATTGTAATTTATAGAAGTGCATGTCTGCAGTCTGAAATCCAGAGACATCACAATTCTTCTCTACATTTCGAGAAGCAAAGATTTTAGTAGTATTACACTTTATGATGAAAATTGGAGCGGACTTGTAGATAATACTTACTGGGTTTTGTGTTTTTTATTGCAGTTGGACGGCAATCACTCAGCTGGCACATCATGGAATGCTTTTTGTTCCTGTTGGATATACATTTGGACCCGGAATGTTCAAGATGGACGACATTAGAGGGGGTTCTCCATATGGTGCAGGAGTGTTTGCTGGTGATGGCACAAGAGAGCCAAGTGAAACAGAGCTGGCTCTTGCAGAGCATCAGGGCAAGTATATGGCTATTGTAGTCAAGAAGCTCGCCTAGTCATGATGGTGTTTTCTTCATTTCATTCTATTCTTCTTGTTGATCATGTGTATTTTTTTGACCGTTCTTTGTTGTCAAATTGGTTCTGGCATTTTACCATTGCATTGTGATGAGGAATGAAAGCTCTGTTACACTATCGATTCTGTTGGGGTTGGGGATTCCCATATTGTTCTGGGTTCTGCATTGTTTCTGGAAGCTGTAGATGTTGATAAATTTACGTCAAATAATATTTGTGAATTTGTGTATTTTCGTGTGTTCGTTTTTTCTTTGTTTGCCTTTATACATGAATGTGTATTATGACTTGGATAATAAAATTGTTTTAAACTCGTGATTGTGACATCAACAATTGTTGGTTAGATCGGAAAATAATGAGTTTCTCAGCTTTGAATTTGTTTACATATTGGTATTTTAGCTCGTGTAATGGGTCAATATTAATATATAAATTTTATTATTATAATTAATTATCATAAAAATATGTGAAAAATTATTCATATCATATAATTAAAGTAAATAAATATTGAATAACTTAGATAAAGTTTAATAAATTTAATCAAATTAGCAATAAAAATATTTTAAATAAAAAGATAATAAATATTTAAGAATGATGATCAACATGCAGAAAAATACCATGAAATATAATATTGTGTGAATAAAACAATTAAAAGTACCATCAATTACATGGATAACTAGTGCAGGGTTGTTCTAATTTAATTAGAGGTCTAGAGTTTGAATTTTAAATATACACCTATGTTAAATACTTAGATGAAGAGCTTTCTTATCGCTCATAGTGGTCATAATTCATGCATTTTTATCTTCTATAGTTTTTATTTTTGTCTATCTCGAATTATTTGTCATTTGATTATATGCAGTATTCTGAGATCAAACCTGACACTCTTCAGTTCGAATGCAGTGTAATATATAGATGATCTATTTGACCACGAAAGAGTTTGCAAAACAAAACTATTTTTCTTTTTTAAAACCTGTCAAAATTTAAAAAAATTATCATAAAAAATAAGCAATTATCAAAATTAATTTATTAAAAGCAAAAATTACATTAAATTTTCTCGAAGTTTTATTAAATGACACTTACACTCCCTCTAATTTTTAAAAAACACTCATTGCAATAACTTTAAAGATCAACCCTTTAAAATTTTGGTATTTCTCTCAATCCATAATAACTTAAATACCAACCCATTTCCCAAAAATTGCAAAAAACATGTAGTTCGAAGAGAAATAAGAGAAGTATACAAAAATAGCAAACACTTTACCAGTAATACATAACATGTATGTTAAAAATTTGGAGGCATATAGTATAGATCTACTTATGCAATGTACAACTACTTTTACCTCAAGAATCATGGGATGAAGAGTCGTGGAACAATGTTCGTGAGTGTCACCCATTAACAGAGTAATATTATTTTGGAGGAGGTGCATGTGTCACTTGATTAAACAACTGAGGAAGATGAATATATATTTAAAAACTATAGAAGGGATGTAACTATGATTTGAGAAGCCCTTAAGAGATGTAAGTACAATTTTCTTTTATTAAAATGTAGCCCTTAATTTTATTTAAATTATAATTATACCTTCTTTATACATTATATATATATGTCTGTGGTGTTCGTTTCAATTTTATTCATATTAGTTCGTGAAAATATATTTAAATTTTTTCGTACAATTAAAGAAATTGTTTTAAATTGGACTTGTGGCCCAACCTACATAATAGGCTATCTCAACCCTAAATTATAGTTGTTGATTGGAGTTAGTGCCCAAATACATAATGTCTAAGAATACACGTGAATAGTAGATTGTACTTTTATTTGGAGCAAAGTTACCATGTCGTTACACTAAAATAAAGTATTATTACCTTTGAGAGAAAACAATCCCTTCCTCAAGAGAATTACGTAAAGAGAATCACCAAATTGATTGTTAGTTATTTCACGCGATTGATTCATCTACTTTTAGAACCAACAATAACACATAAAGCTCATATAGATGTGAAACACCCAATTATGTCTATAAATCATTAACAACAAATATGCATAAAAAATCATTAACAACAAACACCCATAAATCAAGATATTAAATTAAGGAATGCCTTTCACACATCATCAAAAGAGAAAACATCATCCTGCATTGATAAGAACTTTATAAGTAAGCTTAACGAAGAAAAAAAGTATACACTCTTTAATTCTACACACTTTTATCTATTTTTGTGAATATTGACTCGTGTATCAAAACCTTTACTATCATCCTATGAGAGTTTGACTCACATAATATTTTTAAATTAAACTATTAATCATTGTGGTTAGAGTATGTTATTTTTTAAAAAAAAATTAAATTATATTATATTTTTATTTCAAGTTATACCAAATTTTATTATCATTAAAATATAATTTTTACAATATCTTCAAATTTAAATAAAATAAAATATTATTTTATATTAATTTAATTAATTTAAAATATGATAAAATGATTTTAATTTATATAATAAAATAATTGTATAAAAAAAATTACCTCATACATTTAAATAATAGGTCAAAATAGTAATTTTAAAATAATTAATAGAGCATATTGAAGAACTGATATTAATAAAACTATAAAAATATTTTTTTTAGAAAAAAATACAGAAAAGTCAAAAGGGCATTAACATTTGAGTAAATTACACTCACACTTCCTGTATTTAGAATTTATTACACTTAACACCCCTCATTATTTTATCCCTACAAAAAGCCCCCTACTTTTTGCAATTCTATTACACAGACACCCCCTATACAATAACATCCTTGATTCTGTTAACCTAAAGTGGTCATATGCCTTGCACATGCATGTTTAATGAAAAATATGGACCAAATTGTCCTTATCTTTATTTACTTTGAGACAAAAAAAAGCTAAAAAAAAAAAAAGAGAAAAAAGATCATCAGAAGTTCGCCGTGCCACCCTCATTCGCCATCGTAAATCCCATTTCAAACAAACCCATCGTTGAAACCACATCGCAAAACATTGAACACTCTACCGCAAGCCTTCTCGGCGCACATTGACTATCATGGAATCCATCCACCTTGTATCAAATTGTGCTTCAATTTGCAGAAACAAAATCTTATTGGTTTGGGATTGCAATTCGTGACCTGTACTTTCATCAATTTCATGGAGCAATTTGAAATACGATTGTTTGTGCAAGCCATGCATTAAATTTTAGATCTGAATTGCTTGTGCCATCATTGGAGAGAGAATTGAGCTGTTGCATATGTTACGAGCATATGGTGAAGTGAAAAAATGAAATGGCACTTGGGAACATATCTTGTTGATTAGCAAGTTTATTGACTTAGCATGGAGAAGCCAAGATTGCATAGGAATCCTACCAAACCGTGGGGTTATTCTAAAAGGGATATTTGATTGGGTGGTATAAAAAAAAATTCATAGTTTATCAAAAAGACAAAAAAAAGAATTGAGCTACTACTTGTGCATCAAATTCAAATCCGTGAGTTTCCTTGAGCTTTTGATCTGTTTTGGTTGCGTCATTTTATTCCCTAATCCTTTGATTATGTCGATTCAGTTCTATTAGCGTCAATTTTTCCCCCAATTTGTGTGTCTCCACAACCAAACCGCTCACCACTCACACACCCCGTAAACCAAATCCGCTAAACCAAGGACACCGCCGAGATGCATCGCCATCGCTAAACCAAATCCGAAGCCCAAACAGTCCTATGCACCAGGCACAACTTCGTCCTTCACCTACAACCCAATCGAAGATACATCGTTGTCTTTGAAGTCGACGCTGCAGCTAATTTGAAGCCACATCACGAAGTTCTTTTGTGCGTGGAAGGGTATTTTGGAACTTTTACTAAAAGTTAACGCCGTTAGTTAACAGATATGACTCAGGGGTGTTGAGTAATGCATTTGAAAAGAGGGGTGTTGAGTGTAATAACTCTAAAACACAGGGGGATTTGGTGTAATTTGCTCTTAACATTTCATATAGGAATCTGTTGCGGGCCTGCATTGGAATTTGGAGGTTTACACAGCATATGTTGTGACTCAAACTTAAGAGAAAACAGAAGAAAACAAAATGAAGAATAAGAAAATGGAAGACACGTTTTCTGCGTTGAGGTCTTTTATATTTCTCCGACAAAATAATTGTTCAGTAGCAAGATTTTTATCTATGACTTTAATGGCTATAAAGTGTAAAATAATCTGTTGTGGGCCTGAATCGGTGGTGTATACGGCATAATCAATCCGATGAGAGTTACTTGTTTTGAGTGAAAACTGTAACTGTAAGTGGCGAGACTGAGAAAACAGAACGAAACAAAATGGAAGACACGCTTTCTGCATTGAGGTCTTTGATGGTTTCTCACTCTCCGCCGCTTGATGCCTTAGTCGTGCCCTCTGAAGATTATCACCAGGTGCATCATCGTTTCTGCCTCATCCATGTAATATTATTAGATCGAACGTGTCTACATTTTTCAATTCTGATATCTCTTCTGCGATGGTATTTGCACTTTGCATGCAGAGCGAATATGTGTCTGCACGAGACAAGCGCCGCGAATTCGTTTCTGGCTTCACTGGAAGTGCCGGTTTGTTACTATCTTTAAAATATTTCCTTCATGCATTTCCGTTTAGGTTTTTTTCTAGATATGTTTGGATAAACTTCTTCCTAAAGTATTTTTAGGAGAAGAAAATAAAATGAGATTCTCCTTAAGTTAAAATTAGTTCATGCATAGTTAATTTGTAAAAGTTCTCATATGTTAGTTTCTCTAAAAGATAATTTTTAACTTGTATATAAACTAATTTTACTGTAGCATCCATCAGTTTTGGGTTTATGTTGCCTCCTCTTTTTGCGTTTTACTGCAATTGTTTCAACGTTTCGCGTATTAACTGATTGACTCCTGCGGAAGTAAAAATTGTTTCTATAATTTTGAAAAAGAATTACGGTTTCTTGTTTGAAAAACAATTGTTTCAACATTCTTTGTGTATTTCAAACATGATGAAATCAGCCAGGTGTCTTTTTGTGTTCGTATTTTCATTTTTTTAAATGATATTCAGGCTTGGCGCTTATAACAAAGAATGAGGCACTGCTGTGGACGGATGGACGATATTTTTTGCAGGCAGAGCAAGAACTTAGTGCTGAGTGGAAGCTAATGCGAATTGGTGAAGATCCTGCTGTGGATATCTGGATGGCTGATGTGAGTGACCTGCTTGTGAATAGCATTCTTGGTTATTTTATTATCATTGATGAGTATTAAAACAACTGCCAAAATTTTAGCTTATAATTTTTTTAATATGGTTTTCTCTGTTTGGCCTGACCAAAGCATAATATTTCAGTTTGGGTCAAGAATCAGTCTGTCTACATCTCTGCATTATTGATATGTTGTTCATGAGTAGCTTCTCCTTGTTCAGGAAGAGCTGACTGAGTTTGTACTTGCGTTAGCACCGTTAATATATTAAGATAGAAAAGAAGGGTTTGGAAGAGAACTAGAGAGAAATAGACAGAGGAAGAAAGACGATGTGAACACTCTAGAAGATACAAAATCAAAATAGGAATTATACTGTTCGAAATTTTCAATACCATGTTTATAAAACCAAAACCTAAACTTACTCTTATGAATGAGGATAATATACTAGATTAGTCTTGCTACTTCCATGAATTGCTTCTGAGTGATCCATTTTCTATTCATTTCTTATGATAAGACTATATTGTGATTTTACTGTGGTATATCTGTATTCTGTACTAATGAGTCATTTCCTTTCACTAGAACTTGCCAAAAGAGGCATCCATTGGAGTTGACCCTTGGTGCATTTCAATTGATACTGCTCAAAGATGGGAGCGTGCTTTTGCCAAAAAACAGCAGAAGCTGGTTCAAACCACAAAAGATTTGGTAGATGAAGTTTGGATAAATCGCCCACCGGCAGAGATTAATGCAGTAATTGTACATCCACTGAAATTTGCAGGTCGCTCTGTTGCAGATAAGTTGAAAGATTTGAGAAAAAAGCTTGTACAGGAGCATGCTCGTGGGATAATTTTCACAGCACTTGATGAAGTAAGTGTTTTCCTCTTGATAACTCTTCCTTTTATTTTCTTTTCCATTGACACAAATGTTCTCTGAGTTTGAGGATACTTTCTGCTGCACTTGTTCATCCTTTTTAAGATTATTTTCTTTATTTTTTCACTTTATTTTCAATAACGTGGCTACAATACAGGTTGCGTGGTTGTATAATATTCGTGGAAGTGATGTGGCCTACTGTCCTGTTGTTCATGCATTTTCTATTGTGACATCCGATTCTGCTTTCATTTATGTGGACAAGCGAAAGGTTTCTGTTGAGGTCAGTTTGAGTAATGTCTGTCTCATCAGCTATGAATGTATTCCAGACCAGGTTATCAAATCACATTTTAAATTGTGAATTGTCAAGCTAATTCTTTAATCGTGAATCGTAAATCATAAATTATATTGGATCTTAAGATTTAGACACAACGAAAAATAGTTTGAAGTATATCATATAAAGGATGTAGTAATGTAACAATATTAAAATAAAAATTTACAAAATAACTCAACAATAAGTCTCGCAACACAAAGTCATTAGTCATAACTGAGAGTGTATGAAGCCTCAACATCGAAAGAATGAAAACAAAGCAATGGAACAGCCAAATAGACTGTACATACTAAGTGAGTGATTATGTGAAACCCTTGTTTTAGAAGATTGAAAATAAAGCAGTGGAATAATCGAATAGGGTGCATTCAAATTCAATAATTCCCCTCCATGTTCATTTCATTAAATAGTTTAAGTTTATCTGACTGTTCAATTTCTTTGACGAGAATTGGTTAAAGGAAAGCAAACAAGAAAAAATAACAAATTGTTGAATCATGCGATTTGTATTGTTGGTATGATACAGTGCTATGATACAGTGCTGATTCATCATTGGATGATTAACAGTCATCTGCAGTTCTTCACGTGATGTGAATTGTTGGCTTATTGAACTGTAACAACTATGTTCCAGATTTATTTTGCATATCTGTGAATGGTGGACTAATTGTAGAAGTGTATTATATCAAGTTACTAAATGTGTATATGGTACCAAAAACACGATAACAATTCCTTTGCCCTTGTTTATTTATATAATCTAGTAAAGAATGATAGGATTTCAGAAGGCTCAATACTACTCATCTTAACCAATCAAAACAGTTATATCATGGTCAAGTTAAATCAAATTTTATTTGCATTGGAAGATTAAGAAAGATATTTTCAGAGAGTATTACTTTAGCTCATGATCTATTTATCCTGATATTGGGAGGGGAAATTTTGGAGATATAAAACTCATTGAAAATTGTGTTTTGTGCCAGGTACAAGCTCATTTAGTGGAGAATGGAATTGAAATTCGAGAGTATACTGCTGTAAGCTCTGACGTGACATTGCTTGCAACTGATGAGCTTGATACTGTATCTACTGCCAAGGTTGCTTTAGCTGAAACAGAGGCCAGAAAAATTCCCAATGAAACTGATAAGAGTGTAAATGGTGAACATCATGCAGAAGAAAATAGTAATGACCTCATATGGGCTGATCCAAAAAAATGCTGTTATGCACTGTATGCAAAGTTGAACACTGATAAAGTTCTCTTGCTGCAATCACCTTTGGCCGTTGCGAAAGCTTTGAAGGTTGTATGCAGTTAATTTAATAAAAAAAATTTTCCCCCCATTTTCATCACTTGAAACTTAGCTTTTTTTATTTATTTTTTTATTACTCCAATACTTTTAGAACTCAGTTGAATTGGATGGGTTAAAAAAGGCACATATTCGGGATGGTGCAGCGGTCGTGCAATATCTTGTCTGGCTGGATAAGAAGGTTTGCATTTGGACCTTATGTCTAAAGAATATTTTTTGGATGAGGACAGCCATATTTTTCATTCTGTTCTCTCTAAATGTTTATATTTTTATTTTTCATTTTAATCTACATAAAATGCAACATGTTCTGATTTCTGAGGTGTAAGATAATGATACAAAAGCTTGGTTCAATGTGCAGATGCAGGATATTTATGGAGCTTCTGGTTACTTTTTGGAGAAGGATTCTGTGAAAAAGGAGAAACATTTGTAAGTTTTTTTTCTCAATTTTGAGTTGTCCTCATCTTAACATGCTTATTATAATATACCTTTGTGGAAGTTGGGAAATGGTTGGCAAGTTGGTTTTAATTGTTAACAGGGGAAATCATGACAGTGAGATGAAACTTCCCTCAAAGCTTTTGAAAAATTTAACATATTCTTTATCAGAACGTTGTCAAGGTGAAATAAGAGTTATTTTGACCTTTGTTAAGTTACTGTGATGTGATGCTTTTATAGATTACTGAAAATGTTTAGACTCTGGACATATTTTTCACAGAAATTAGCTCCATATGCATCAGTAAAAAGCTAAATCATATAGTGTACTTACAGAATCCTTTTTTTTTTTTTTAAACTTTGGCAGGCAGTCCTTGAAATTGACTGAGGTGACTGTAAGTGACCAGCTTGAATGTTTCCGAGCGCCAAAAGAGGTGTAGCTAACTAAACAATTAAGTATTTATTTGGATAAGCTTTTCTTAGAAAAAACTTTGCTCTAGAAAAAAAAGTATTGTTCTGTTTGATTGGAATAGATTCATTAAGATTGATCAGAACAGTTACGTGTAGTTCTTGGAGTTCTAACTTAAAAATGTGCATCTCCCTTGGCCTTGATATATTTTCAAAATTTTGTTATGGACTTATTATACTCAATGATCCTCCCTAGAATCTAATCAGCCCATTGTATGCTGAGTAGTGACTGACTTTTCCAGATGTTGCTTACAGTATTTCTGCAGATTCTGCATATAAGATGGACTTAAAATGTTGTGACCTATTTGGTATGTTATATGTAGGAATCACAGGATAATAAGGGATCACATTTTTTCTTTGCAACTTCATTTTTCTTTTATAATTGACTGCATTTTCTTGAGCACATAATGTTATGGATTTGAGGTGAATGAAAATAATGAGGAGAATTGTTTCTTTCCTATAAACTTAAATGGAAAATGAATGCCTTAAAGTATATGTTTGTTGAAGAGAGTATGCTAGCGTATGTTCAATCCCTAGTTTTTTACCTTTGTTTTCAGCATTTCAGAGGATTGAGTTTCCCCACTGTTTCCTCGGTTGGCCCAAATGCAGCTATCATTCATTATTCTCCAAAGGCAGAAACATGTGCCGAACTTGATCCAGACAAAATTTATCTTTTTGATTCTGGAGCCCAGGTCTGTCTAATTTTTAACAGTTTTCAGCATAGACATATTTATAGTGAATTTTTTTGTTTTCATGTTTTGCAATGATGATCTCTACCTCTGTATATTGATAACTGGTGTCTCTGAAGTATCTAGATGGAACAACAGATATTACACGAACAGTTCATTTTGGGAAACCTTCAGCTCATGAAAAATCATGTTATACAGAAGTATGTGCCTTTCTTTGCTGTTTTTACAAGTTACTTAGTTTCAAAACTATACTACCTACCAATCATTTACACATGGTTTGGTTTGCTGGAAATAGAAAGAAAGAAAATAGGATAAAAATACCAAATTTCCACTGTTTGTTTGAGATGGAGAAATATGGAGGGAATTTTTTTTCTCGTGAGACCCACAATAAAAAACTTTCCTCCCAAATTGGCATGAAAGGGGAGTGGGAGTAGATCTCTCTTTTTCATTTTTTTTTGTTTAGTTTCTTAAAAAATAATAAATAATTTTATGTTAAAAAATTAATGGAGTAAAAAGTTTTATTTTTTGGGTTAAATTTAATTATTAATTGGTATAAAAATATTTTTCATATAATCTATTTATTTTCACTCTTTTTACTCATCCAAACAAGTGAAGAGAAATTTCTCCACTTATTTCTATCTTTCCAAACAATACATTTTTTCTATTTTGTTTCTCTTTTACTTCTATCATTTCTATTTCATTCCTCTTCATTTCACTTCTAAAATTTTGGTTCCTATACCTGTCCCCATTTTTTCCTTTGGGTTCATACTTCATACACACAAAAACTATATTTTTTTTTTCCTTACATGAAAACATGTTTACAAATCAGTCGCTACTGTTTTCCGAGGTATAATGGTGTTAGACGTCTGCTGAGTTGGCTATTATTACAGCAAACAAGGGACCAATTTATAAACATTTTTTTTATGTAGGGAACAAAATATAGTGTGTGTTTTTCATGCAGGGACCAAAACAAAATCGGGGACCAATTTATAATTTAGCCATCATTTAATATCCAAGTTTCTTTCCCTTGATAGGAAGTGGGATTGATATAGGGAGCAAATTTCAAAATTATTCTTTTTCCTTTGTTAGTTATTTTTGGGAAGGGTTGCTTTATTAATGTTTATTATCTTATAAATACAAATAAAGCTACTCGCATATTAGTCAGCAACCAGAACACACACAATCATATTTAGTAATCATCCCACTTCCCTATTTTTATTTCTTATCTAAAGGGGCTTTATATTAAGTTGCTTGATTTGCTAAACTTTGTGCAGGTCCTAAAGGGTCATATTGCTCTTGGAAATGCTAGATTTCCCAATGGAACAAATGGTATAAATAAAATAGACCAATTTATGTGTCAAATTCTGTGAATATAATTGAGCTAGTCTCCGTCTCACATACAAGAACTTAGCTATTTTTTCTTCTTTCTTTCAATTACTTTTAGGGGACACTCTCGATATTCTTGCCCGAATTCCTTTGTGGAAGGATGGTCTTGATTATCGACATGGTACTGGTCATGGAATTGGGTCCTATCTGAATGTTCATGAAGGTATTGAGGAACTATCACTATTTCTTTAGAATATATAAAATATCTTTTAATAGAATACACCTTCGTGTGTTTTTGACGAATTCGGTTTCGTACCAAATATCATTTTCCATTTCTTTATTGCTTATTTTGATTCCATTTTCAAGTTTTTTTCCTTTTTCCCAAAGTCAAAAATAAAATGAGAATTAAAATTAATATAATATAAATTGTGCAGGACCTCACTCAATCAGTTTCATACCACAGGTTCCAAATGTACCATTGCAATCTTCCATGACTGTTACAGATGGTTAGTATCATTATATCATAGTAGACCATGAAATTGCGATTACCATGTTATTTGCCTGTTATTAATTTTGTATTTGATTGTTCTGAATCATTTTCAATTTATTTACCGGTCATTTCAAAGGCCACAAATGTTCGATTGTACTTGAATGCATTTGTTATGGATGATTCATTGAAATTGGTTTTTCAGAACCTGGTTACTATGAGGATGGGTTGTTTGGGATCAGATTGGAGAATGTGCTTATTGTCAAGGAGGCTGATACAAAATTCAATTTTGGTGATAAGGGTTACCTATCTTTTGAACACATTACCTGGGTAAGTCCTAACATGTGTATTAGTTTGTCTTTAATTTATTTCCGTGGGATGTTTATTTTGAAATATGTAAAAGCTTTTGCACTTTACTCAATTTTTCAGTTCGTCAGTCAAGGCTTTTAATTCAATTCATGTTGACGGAGTTGTCTAGAAGCCAACTGAACAAATTAGTGGCTTTGGAGCATTATTATTATTATTATTATTATTAAGATGCCTGTAGTAGAAATCTCTTTTTATTATTAATTGTATTACACTTCGTTCTGTCAAAATTTCTTTTGATGTTTAGAACTCTGCAACATATTTTCATTTTCCTATTAAATTTATATTGCTTAGTCAACTGTCAAGTTTAATGAATCAGCATATCCTTCATGAATGTTACCTACTCTGATTATGACCTGTTTTAGGCTGGTAGTTTATGACCTTTGTTGTTGTATTATCTATTTAAAATTGGAGAATTTTCCTTGATTAATGATTACAAAGTGTTATTTAAATCATTCAACTGTCGCTCACTGACAATAGAATACTATTTCTTATGGTATTTCATAAGTGCTTGATGTTTCTTGTCCAGGCACCATATCAAACGAAGTTGATTGACCTGAACCTTCTAAGTCCTGACGAGATAAATTGGCTGAACTCCTATCACTCCACATGTAGAGATATTCTAGCGCCATATTTGGATGAAGTTGAAAATGCATGGCTGAAGAAAGCCACTGAACCTGTAGGTGCATGCTGTGTTTGGAGTTGAAAATTTAATAACTTATGTTGGTTCAGAGTAATTTATTTAGTGTCTTCCGTATCCATATTATTTACTGTAATCTAGATTCTAGATGTCATTGGGATGGCTATTCCTTCAAATTACTATGCAGCATATACTAATATTCTGTTGCATATTTGAGGGTGTACAATGTTAAATTGTCTATCCGTTCAGCATCACTGCATCGGCTCTTTTTCTTTTCCCTAATATTGTAAATGTGACTTGAGAAAGTTCCAATATATTCTTGAGTTCATGTTTGCTACATGTTATTTGTGGTCCATATTGCATCTTGCATCTTGATTACCTAGTACCAACCTAATGAATTTTCAGTTATAATGTGTGGATGATATTTAAATTCAAAGGGTGGTTAAATAAAGTTCCAGGTAATATGCAGAGCTTGTTAAGGGATAACCACAGTGGGGCAAACTTCTCTTTTTGTGAGGATTCAGTAGAGCAAGAGAACAAAGTTTTCAATCCTTCCTATTCATTTGGAGGATGTTCTTTTATGTTGATAAAGTAACTGTATGCTCTAGCAGACAAGCAAATAAGCCAAAAATGAATGTGTAATGTAATTTATAGTGTATGCCTGCAATCTGAAGTGCAAAGACATCACATATTCTTTACATTTTCAGAAACAATGATTTTATTACGCCTCATGATGGAAATTAGAACGGTCTCTTAGATAATACAGCTTGCAAAGCAATATTGATAACTTACCAAGTTTTGTGCTTTTTATTGCAGTTGGAAGGCAATCACTCAGTTGGCAGATCATGGAATGCTTTTTGTTCCTGTTGGCAAATTGCTAAGTATATGGCTGTTGTAGTCAAGAAGCTTGCCCAGTCATGATGGTGTTTTGATGGAAACTGAGAGAGGGCAGCTATGTGTAGAAAATAAGAGTTTTAGAAATCAGTTCTGCATTAGAAATTGCAGAGTTGTAGTTATGTGTAGAAACTAACTGTCAGTAGTTATGTATTTGGAGTATATATCTGATAGTATGTTGTGTAATTAGGAGTGTGGAGTTAATTGTAATTTGTGGACAGAGAAAACTCTCTGTAGGAGACATTTGTCTCTGGGACAACAAGTATATTGTTGTATTTGTGTAATAGGATACTTTCGTCTCTGGGACAGCAAGTGTATTGTTGTATTGTGTGTGATTTCATTGTTCAATATTTATATTTTATAACTTTATCAATTGGTGTTCTATCATGTTTTCTTCATTTCATTATATTCTTGTTGATCATGTGTGTTTTTTTTACCGTTCTTTGTTGTCAAATTGGTTCTGGCATTTTACCATTGCATTGTGATGAGGAATGACAGCTCTGTTACACTATCAATTCTGTTGGGATGGGGATTCCCATGTTCTGGGTTCTACATTGTTTCTGGAAGATGTAGATGTTGACAAATTTACGTCAAATAATAATTGTGAATTTGTGTATCTTCGTGTGTTCGTTTTTCCTTTGTTTGCCTTTATACATGAATGTGTGTTATGACTTGGATATTAAAATTGTTTTAAACTCGTGATTGTGACATCAGTTGTTGGTTAGATCGGAAAATTATGAATTTCTCAGCTTTCAATTTGTTTACATTCTAGTATTTTAGCTGTGTAATGCATGAGTCAATACTAATATATAACTTTTATTATTATAATTTTTTTTACAAGAACAAACTTATATTATTTCATGTAAAATCAGTGAACAAATACAAGTTTGACTAAATTCAAATACACGTGGACTAGCAAAAAATCTAAATGCCCTTGCTAAACAATGAGCAACTCGATTGACTTGTGTTAAATAATTATTATCTTCAAATTCAAATTTAATTTAAATCATAATTTATTTTAAGTTATAATATTTTCTTTTATTTTTAAATTAAATTATATTAATTATTGTTGTTATGACTTATGAGTATGCTATTATTTTTAAATTTAAATTAAATCTTATTTTATTTTAAGTTGCTATTAAATCTTATTACATTAAAAATATTATTGTTATAATATCTTCAAATTTAAATCAAATAAAAAATTGTTTTTATATTTATTTAACTCATTAAAAATATTATAGATGATTTTAATTTATATAATTAAATAATTATGTATAAAAAAATATTTACTTCATACGTTTAATAGGTTAAAATACTATTTTTTTTAAAATAATTTTAAATAGTAAATAGAGCATATTGAAGTATTGATTTTTTTAGGTTTAAATGTACTTTTGGTCTTTCTGTTTTGCTCAATCCGTAACTTTGGTTTTCCATTTTAAAATAAAGACATTTGCTCTCTTATTTTCTTAAAAAAAATCCGCAATTTTAGTCCTCTTATTTCAAAATAGAGACATTTCTATTTTAAAATGGAGAACCAAAGTTACGGATTTTAGAAAAGTCGCAATTTTGGTCCAATCATCAATTTTACCTACGTTTTATTTCTTTTTATTTTAATCTAATTGAACCATAAACCTAACATATTCATTTAAGATACCATCAAAAAAATGATTTAATTAATTACAATATAAGAAATAAAAGAAATAAAATATAAACAAAATTGATGATTAAACCAAAATTACGGATTTTCTAAAATAAGAAATCAAATGTCTCGATTTTAAAATAGAAGAATTAAAATGATAATTTTTTTAAAATAGGGATCAAAATTATATTTAAACGAAAAACTAGAAAAGGGCATTAACACTTCATACCATAGGAATCTGTTGTGGGCCTGGATTGGAGGTGTACTAGTATCCCAACCCGGCATTGTCAGAGTATTTATGTCTTCCAAATTTAAAGCTAAAAACAAAAATAAGATTCTGTTATTTTTTTTTATCACAAATTAATATTTTTAGACTAGATTTTCTCTTGATTCTTGAAATTGCAACATATAGTTGTAGGTGACTAATATTCATTTATAATTAGTCACTCAATGGGAATATAAATAAATTAATGTATGAGTTAATAGTTAAATGGAAAAAAATTAAATAAAGAGCTGTACAGACTTTAAAAAATATTCATTATATTTTTCTTTTTTGAGAATCTTAAAAGATTGTTGTGCAGATACATTACTAAAGTTTTTTTTCAATAAAATTTAATATAATCTATCCATACCTATAATATTTCAGAATTTTTTCTATAAACCAAGCATAAAAATTAATGATGTCACTTAATAACAGTATCGTGGCTCCAACATGATTTTTGCTTGGCCTTATTCCATTTTATTTTACATATAATATTTTTATAAGTAAAATTAATTACTTTTTTATTGGTGTTTTATTTATTCAACCACTCTAATTCAAACCGTGCCACTGCATCCCTGGTTACTTGTATAACTTGTAAGGCCAGGCAATGTTGTGATATGCATCACATCCGATGATTAATCTTAAGCAAAGATAAAATAAAATTAAAAATATTAATAACTAACAATGCCAAATTTAAGGAAACATTATTTACACCTATAATTATAAAGTCAAAAAATAGTAATTATCTAAAACGTAAAATCATCTGGCAAAAGAATTGCTAAGTCATATAAGCATTACATTGATCAGTGTACATTTGACAGTTTGGTTTTTTATTTGCAAAGTTGAGCTGAGTGTGAAGGGTATATTATTCGGTTGTGGAGCATATAACAACATATCATAATCAAATTCAAATTTCACCCCTGAACACATTAAAAGAAATTACAATAAAAGAAATTAGGTGCTATTGAAAAGGTAGCTGAATACAAAAAAAAGTATGGCCAAAGAAAGTTGAAAGTTGTCCCCTGAAGATCATTATATATTATATACAGTGATTCACTACTCAACCTACATGAAATCCAAAAGTGAACAATATGCCAACAATTCCATTGAAATCCAATTGTAAAGAGAAATTGAATCATAACATTAGATTCAAGAGGCAAGGAAAAGTATTAAGCAGTGAAAGTATACTGCAAGGGGAATATACTAAGAAAACTATGTACATGTGCATTCTATTGTTTTCCTTTAGGGGCTCCCTTTGCTAAAGAATTAAGCATGACCACACAATCCTCTCACACATTGCAAATTGTAGTTATCATTCCCTGAAGTTTCATACGTATATAAAATCATAATGGCATATTAGGAGTGAAAAGCTTGAAGCTTTGAATGCATTTAGCTTATGGCAATTCAAACTTTCAAGATTTTGAAATTTTACTAATTTCACTAATTCCAAAAAAATAAAGAATTCAAGACATGGATACAAATAAGATAGGAAAAATAATAGAAAATGAACCTAACTCAATCAACAATATTGTCCTTCACATCCATTTCTCAACACCTAGACAGCCGGTGAGGCAAAATAAAATATAAACACTACACTAAATTCAAGTCAAAGTAAAAAACAATTTGCATGTTGTTATCTTTAATTTCTTGTGCTCTTAGAAGTGTTTTTTGCAAAAGGTATTCTTTCATAAAAACTCAAATCAGTCCATCTCACAATTTAGCTTAACAATAAGCAATTTTGTGGAGCAATGTAAAGCTAAGATCTCCATTCATAGTGTTACATTCTAGAATGGATGAGCTTATAAAATCTCCAACCACGACAATGCATCTTAAAACCTGTTAGAATATCCTCTGTAATAGACCCATAAATCCAACCTAGTTGCGTATTTGGAAAGCAAAATAGCATGGATGAGTTGATCTTCATAGTGTGAACAAAATATGGTAAGATATCAAGGAGTCTTTGTGGTTGTTGGTGTTACCTCAATTCCCCATTCAGTTTTATCTTCATATCCACAGCTGATTACATGAATGGCTTCTTTAAGCTGGCTTGCTGGACTTCAGGGAAGGAGGCACACCACCCTATTTCATCAAGGTTGAAGTCACAAAAATAGATGGGTGCCCAAATTTCTTCTCAAAATTCATCTGGCAACACCTCTTTGTCGTCATCCATTCCTATTTTCTCATTGACATAGGTTAGAAAAGGTTAAATATTTGGATTGAAGCTACTGTCAACATTAGTGATTAGGTACATGAGAACTTCTAAGGCTTGTTGCCTATCCATTTGCATCATTCCCTTCACACTTAACCTTCTTGCACTTTCCAAAACATGGGCAGCAATCACAGCTTACCATTTTGGACGCTTTTAGCCATATAAAGCTTGTCTCCTAAATACATACCATGTGCCAACATATGCAGGACCTTGAATACCATCTAGACCCTTCATGTTAATCTGCAGAGACAGAAAGAAGTCGAAATGGTTAATATTAGCTTACAATCTTACACTACTGACCAAAAAGGTTAAAAAAAATGCTTCAAAAAAAGCCCATGCCATGTGGATGCTAATATTCTTACATAACTTACATCAAAGAAAAACGTGTTCCTATTGGCACTACAATCATGCCTATCAATGCCATCAAATCTTTGAGGAAATTGGATATAGCAGACTTTCTTCCCAGTTTAGGGGTCCATAAGCTAAATGCATTTTCTACTCCATAAGAAACCAAAAACATGAGAACTGCTAAGAAGATGATATTTGAAAAAGACAATCAAATTTGACTTGAAATCTATAACACATCACAGCATGTGAATTAAATTAACTTGTTGATTGATTTTAAAGGAAAGAGTAAATACTAATTACAAATTTACAATATGTTTGTATGTAGTGAGTGCATTGTCAAGATCAAAGCAAACAGGAAAAGGAATCAAAGAGACAAATAGTATAATCTTGTGCCTAATAGAAAGGGATGCAAGCCTGTCAAATTGCAGTAGCAGATGCAAGCCTGTCAAATTGAAATGAAGTCAAACAATTGAATAAAAAAGAGAGGAACAAAAGAAAGAACTTGAGACAAGGGAAACAAACTACTGGGATGCCCACCTATATGATGTTTTTAAAATTCTTGTTCTTCTACATTGTAATGCTCCATTGGTGTCCTTGTTTAACAGACGCTCCAAATTTGCAAGATTAGGGAAAATTAAGAACATCATTGACCTAAAATACAAAAACATTGCAGCTTTCAAGAAAGATTATAAGCTTGTATAAAAACATGTAGCTACATTTTTTTTTCTTGAAAGATTAAGACAAGATAACTTTGATTATTTGAAGAAGTTTAGCATAAAAAATCAACTCAAACCCAAAGAAACTGTGATTATTTGAAGAAGTTTAGCATAAAAAATCAACTCAAACCCAAAGAAACTATACTAATGAGTAAATGATAGCTTTTTCAAAAAGTGGGGCAGTTTTAAAAAATTAAATTCACGACAAAAAAGATTACAACATTTCACAAAGGCTAGGCTACACCTTATACAAATAATGACATAATCACATCATTGAAATCATGAATGAGCAACTCACCTCAAGATAGTTGCCTGATTAAGATGTTGTCCTTGGGGATGAATAAAAGCATGGTGAGCACTCATCTTGCTCATTGCTAGCCAACCTGTGGAAGCCTTTTTGTCTCCATTTGCACGCAAGGAAAGAAAATGAAAGACCATGTTAGGGAGAGTGTAGTTACCTAAAGAATAGTTTAAGGATCAAATCGGTAAAAATAAATAAATAAATAAAATTATTCATCAAAAATGAAATTAAAAAGAAATTCAGTTGAATACATGCGCAAATAATTAGAAATGGATCTAATTGCATAATGAGAAAAAAAAAATTGAGTGAATACAAAACCTTTTCCAGTGGCGCTTGTCATCGTCGAAGGTGCAGTTGCGCTTGCTGGGTGAAACCTTTTCCGGCGACCTCGTTGCCCTTTCCGTCACGCTTGTTCGTCGTTGTCGGTAAGAATGCTATGAGACCAACGCCAAATGCATGATCAGAGAAATGGAGAGAGGCGGAAGTGTGCAAGTGTGAAGAGTGAGGAGTCAAAAATAGATACCTTCCTAAAAGCTGATGCATGCAAACTAGACTAACACTGAGTACTCAGAGTTATATTCCTTTCACACAGGTAAAGAACTCTTCACACGATTTCCTAATACACATGGAATATCTAGCATGTATCAGTAGCACCCAAGAAAAACGAATCAGATTCCATAATTTTGCACTTGTCCATTCAAAGAAGAATCTTTTATGGAACCAAATAGTTGACATTGTGAGAAGCTGCTATTTGAAATTCGTGACCCACACTTCGAGTGCCAGCAAAGAAAATACTGTATCTAAGAGATTCCTTTCTAATGGATATGACACAACAAAAGGATGAAAGAACAAATCGTAAATTTATTTCTTGTCTCTTACGGATTTAGATAAATAAAAAATAGAAAATAGATAATACCGAACGTAGTAAGAATAAAAGATGCTCTATAGCAAAAAAAAAAAGTAAAAGATGCTCAACTTGGTACGTTAAGATTGTCAAGAGAATCATTTAATTTACCAAGAAAATGAATATAAAATATAAAATTGAAAACATATGGCCTAGGATTATTTATCAAAATTAAATATTCAGTATTATTTAATAAATAATTAAAAAATTTCAAAGCAATTTAAAAAATAAAACATAAAAAGGATTTAATAATAAAATCTCAATTTATTTTAAATGAGAAGCTCCACTTAGAGAGAAAAACCAATTTATTTAAAACTAAAAGGCAAAAATTGCATATAATATTTTGTGTGTGTTAAAAGGAAAATTTTCATCCCTAAATTAATTACTATTAAAACTTTTAAATCAACTCAACATTGAATTAAAAAAATATATATAAACTATATATTACCTATTTAATATATTATATAAAATTTCTCTATTCAAAATAAGGATCAGCCAAATTAGTAAAACCTAAAAACATACACATAAAATCTCTAAAATAAAAAAAGGAAAGCAATAAATGATAAACAAAAACAAAAACCCCACCATCAAAATGGATTCCAAAAAAAGAAAAGAAAAGAAAAACCTCAACCATTACAAACGTAGAAGGACCCAATGATTGACACGTGTGTTTTACTAACATAAGCAAAGAGACATATAGAGAAACCCATACATAAAGGGGGAAAAAAACACCACTTTCATTCACAATAGAATAACACAACTGATAAGAAAAAAATAAGTGACTTTTGCGAGACTCAAGGGCCAACATATTAACTAATAGCTCTCTCCGTCTCTGCTAGGGTTTTGACCTAGTTTTGCTGTGAGGGTTTTTCTCCAGGCGGCTGCTTTTGGTGATCCTAGGTTCTAGTTCTAACCTAAATTATGGTGAAGGAACAGGAGTTTGATTTCAACGATGATGAGGAAATTGAGATAGCTATCCCTGGTGCGTCCACAACAGATGAAACAGGGACCGATGGGGAGGTATGGATGGTTGGGAAGCTTTGTACGAGGTCATCGTACAATATGAAAGCTTTTAAAACTACTATGGCTAATGTGTGGCGTGTGAAAGGGGGGGTTGAAATTAGAGATGTGGGAAAGAACCTTTACACTTTTAGGTTCTTTAAGAGGAGTGATAAGGATTCAATTGTGAAGAATGGGCCATGGAATTTTGATCGAAAATTGGTGGTGCTGAATGATCTTCTCCCTCACAAGGCTCCTGGGGATATTGACCTCTCAAAGAGTCCTTTTTGGATTCGATTATATGATATCCCTATGGGCTATCGCACGAAGGAGACAACAAATGTTATTGGGGATGCAGTTGGACAATTTTTGTCATGGGATGCTGCTGATGATCATCGTCTAGGACGATTTTTACGAATTAAGGTCCGTATTGATATCACAAGGCCTCTGCGTAGAGGTTTGAAGATGAAAATTGGGGATAAGGAGGCAAAAAAGATGTTGATCAAGTATGAGCGGCTGGGAAATATCTGTTATTACTGTGGTCGATTAGATCATTTGTTGAGGGAATGTGAGGAAAAAATAGATGATTTTGAAGATGAAGGATTGGATAATCTTCCTTTTGGTCCATGGTTGCGGGCTTCCCCTTTGAAATCAAGTGTAGTAGCGGGGTTCCAGAATGAAGTGTCGGTTGGTAAAATGAAAAAACAAATTTCTTTTCAGGGACCACAAGTTTTGAGTAGTGGAGGGACTGTGATGGAAGGAGAAAAGGGTAGTAACTTTTCTGTTGGGGACCACATAGAAAGAAAGGGGACTGAAATAGTTACAGATGTCACCAAATCTCTTGAGGGGTGTAGTTTGGCTCATCATGGGAAACTGTTGATTTTCAGCATCTGTCGGGTAAAGAAGGGGACAAGGAAAGTGGTTCCAAAACAGATGTGTCAAATGATAAAGGGATCGAAGGAAATCTATCTCAAGGAGCAGTAGTAGAAAGCCATGCACAGAATATTGCACCAAATGTTTCTCTTTCTCAAGAAGAGGTTCCAAAAAAATCTCTGTCCTTGGCAGCAAACACACTAGGAGGGAGTGGGAAGAAATGGAAAAGAGTTGTTCTAGACAAAAGCACAACTGATGGGGCTGACATTTCATACTCGTTGGGAAAAAGAGGAGTCAATGAGGCTTTGGGAATGGAGGACATGGAGGTTGATATGGAGCATATGAAGAAAAAATTTCAGAATGACATATCGACGGAGGCTGTGACACAGCCCCGCCGGGAGCTATGAGGATATTAAGTTGGAACTGCAGTGGGCTTGGGAACCCACGTGCAGTTAGAGCTTTGCGTAAGCTCATTAACGTTGAAGTTCCCGATTTGGTTTTCCTTATGGAAACCAAAAAAAAGGTGATTGAGATTCAGTCTTTGAAGGGTATGTATCATCTCAATAATTGTTTTGGGGTGGACTGTGAAGGTATGGGAAGATCTAGAGTTGGTGGGCTGTTTGTTCTTTGGAAGAATTCTATTGAGCTCGATATTGTCTCCTTCTCGATGAACCATATTTCAGCAAACTATTCCTTTGTTCCTCATGGCGGTAGGTCATTCATAACCTTATTTTATGGCTTTCCAGAAGCTCATAAAAAATATCTATCTTGGGATTTGCTGAAGAGTCAGAAGCCAATGGTGAATGTGCCTTGGATTTTGGTTGGTGATTTTAACGAAATCCTATCACAGGAAGATAAATTTGGGGGAGTTTTGGCATATTGGAATCATATGATGAATTTCAACAACTGTTTGGTGGAGTGTGAACTCTTTGATCTAGGATTCGTTGGCCATCGTTTCACTTGGTCCAATATGAGAAAGTGTCCAAATGACATCCAAGAACGTTTGGATAGAGCAGTTGCTAATGATGATTGGGGGAGAATCTGGCCACGTGTTTTCGTTTCTACTCTACCAAGATATAGGTCTGACCACAATCCTATATTGGTTGAGTGTTTTACTTCTCAAGGTGATTATAGCAGGAGGAAGAGAAGACCCAGATTGTACAGGTTCGAGCAACTTTGGCTTGAGAAAGAAGAAGATTGTCAGGATAGTGTGACTCATTCATGGGTGCAGGGGGGGTGAAGTTATACAGAATATAAAGAGAACGAGTGCCAATTTGGATGAATGGGGGCTCAAAACGTTTGGGCAGATTGGAAAAAAGGTGAAGCAGTTGAGGAAAAAGCTTGAAAGATTTCAATCATTGCCTCAAACAGATTCCAACTTGCAGTTGATTCATCAGACAAAAGTGGAATTGGATGAGGTGATTAAACATGAAGAAATATTGTGGGAACAATGAGCTCGGGCAACTTGGCTTAAGCACGGTTATAAAAATTCCAAGTTTTTTCATCGTAAGGCATCACAGAAACGTTAGGTAAATTCAATTAATAGAATTCAAAATGATGAGGGTGTTCTATTTGATAATGAGGAGGATATAGAAAATGTTATTACCTCTTGTTTTTCAAATCTGTTCCAATCATCTAATACTCAAAGTGTGGAGGAAGTGGCAAAATTAGTGGAAGGACGGATTACTGAAGGCATGAAGGAAATTCTGGACCGTGAGTTTAATGCCCAAGAGGTCTATACTGCTCTAAAGTAAATGCATCCTACTAAGGCACCTGGGCCTGATGGAAACCCTGCACTGTTTTACCATAAATTTTGGCATAAAATTGGTGGTGATATTACAAGTCTAGTTCTCAATGTGCTGAATAATGGTGGGGACCCTTCTGAGGTAAACAAAACTTTTATTGCTCTGATTCCCAAGGTCAAAAAGCCAGCCCATTCTAGTGAATTCCGTCCTATTAGTCTTTGCAATGTGGTTTTTAAAATCATTACAAAAATAATTGCAAATAGACTCAAATTGATTCTTCCGTCCATAGTAACTGTGAATCAGAGTGCTTTTGTCCCAGGGAGACTCATTACTGATAATGCCTTAGTTGCGTTTGAGACTTTCCACTATATGAGGACAAAAAAGAAGGGAAGAGAAGGCTTTATGGCTTTGAAGTTAGATATGTCAAAGGCCTATGATAGGGTTGAATGGCGTTTCCTAGAAAGAATCCTAGTTCATATGGGATTCCCTCTGAAGTGGTGTAATCTTATATGGAGGTGTGTATCAACAGTCTCTTTTTCAGTGTTAGTGAATGGTGTACCGGGAAGAGAATTTCATCCTATGAGGGGCTTGAGGCAAGGAGATCCCCTATCTCCCTATTTATTCATTCTTTGTGCAGAAGCTTTCTCGGCTCTTGTTTCAAAATCAGTGGAGAACCAAGCTTTGCATGGTATAAAGGTTTGTCCAAAGGCCCCAAGTATTTCTCATTTATTTTTTGCAGATGATAGCATTATTTTTGCTAGAGCTACAACTGAGGAGGCACATCATCTGTCTTACCTTCTGAAAGTCTATGAGCTGGCTTCAGGACAAAGGATAAATCTCAACAAGTCTGAGGTCTCTTTTAGCCAAAATGTTCTGAGTACCAGAGTTGATGAGCTAGTTATGTTGTTGGGCGTAAAGGCAATTAGAGATCATGGGAAGTACCTGGGTCTGCCTTCTTTGATTGGTAGATCAAAATCTCAGGTATTCCAATTTATGAGAGACAGAGTCTGGAAGCTTAAAGGTTGGAAGGAGAAAGCACTTTCCAAGGCAGGGCGGGAGGTATTGATAAAGTCTGTGGTGCAATCTATCCCTACATACATCATGAGCTGTTTTAAGCTACCATCATCTTTATGCAGACAAATTGAAGGGATGATAGCCCGCTTCTACTGGGGTGGGGAGCCTGACACTAAGAAGATTCACTGGTTAAGTTGGGATAAGTTAACAAAGCCAAAGAACTTGGGAGGTATGGGTTTTAGAAGAATCAAAGCTTTTAATAAAGCTATGCTGGCCAAACAGATTTGGAGGTTAATTGATTCTGAGGAAGCGTTAGTCACGCAAGTTCTGAAGGCGAAGTATTTCCCTCAGGCATCTCCACTAGGTGAGAACAAATCTTTCAGACCCAGCTATACCTAGCAAAGTATTTCATATTCCAAAGATCTAGTGAATTATGGGGCAGTTTGGAGAATTGGAGATGGCAGATTGGTTAAGGTTTAGGTGGACAAGTGGATCCCGAATACAGAATCAAATCTGATTCACTGGAATTCCAGTATGGAGGTTGACCTGGATCTGTCAGTTGTTGAAATTATTAATCATGAGACCAGACAGTGGGATGCTCACAGAATACAAGAATTATTCCATGAATCTGTTGCTAGGAAGATTCTTACTATCCCTCTTCGCAGAAACTTCAGCAGGGATTGTCTTATTTGGAAGTTTAGCTGTGATGGTAAATATACTGTGAAATCAGGTTATTTTCATGCTTTGGGAAACAATTCTACTAATTGTGCCTCATCTAGCTCTTCCAATGTTGATCTGTGGAAAAAGTTGTGGAAAATCCCAACTATTCCTAAGTGTTTGAACTTGGTTTGGAGAGCTTGCCAAAACATATTGCCAGTTAAAGCCAATTTGGAGAGGAGAGGACTGAATCTTGATACTACTTGTCCGAAATGTGGCTAGTGTGCTGAAACAGTGGTACACGCTTTACTATTGTGTGAAGAGGCTAAGAGAATTTGGTTTGTGTCTCCTCTTGGGGGTACAATGAACTTTCAGCATGATATTCAATTTGCAGATTGGTTTGTCAGATGCATAGAATTGGGGGATTTCGAATTTGTTGCCCGTGTTTGTGAACTTTTATGGATTATCTGGTATAGCAGAAACCAATGGGTGTTTCAAAATAGGAAGCTCCCCATATGGCTGTTGATTGACAAATATCACAGTTTGGCTCCGCAGGAGAAGGAACACATTATTGTGGATAATTCTCTCAATCCACAATGGAAAAAACCTGCTTGTGGAGTTATAAAAGCAAATTTTGATGCCTCTGTGAAGATGAATAAGGGGTCCGATTTTGGTGTCATTTATCGTGATCACTTAGGTGAAGTCCTTGCTGCAGCATGCTTTTCGGTGCCTCATTGTTATGATCCCCATGTGGCTGAAGCAATGGCCTTCCGATGGGCCATTGAGACTGCGAGAGACCTTTCGTTTGATACTGTCCAATATGAGTCAGATTGCAAAAGACTGGTGGATATTTGGAATAAAAATCTTTTTCATGACAGCAGCTACTTTGCAGGTGTGATTCAAGATTGTGCTCATTTGCTCAATAGCAGTAATTTACACTCTCTCTGTTTTGTAAATAGATTAGAAAATAAAGCTGCAGATTGCTTAGCACAGCTAGCTTTTACAGTGTATGAGCGGTATTGGATAGAGGAAATTCCATACCAATTACACAGCATTGTGTTTGATGATGTAAGGCCAATGGCCCACTCTCTTTCGTAATAATACATCATCTCTTTTCAAAAAAAAAAAAAAAGAATAACACAACTGTTTAGTAAAAAAAAAAAATAATAACACAACTGCATATCTACTATTCATGGAAGATGGAACAGTAAAATGATGCTTTTACTTTTCCTCCTCAACGCAACAAAGGATATGTTGACACGTAAGGAGTACTGTTCATAGTACAGTGAAAAGGCTATTGCTAGTTTCAGCTTGAAGGTAATGTTATAGATGCCAACACATGTAAAACACTGTTAATTGAACAGTGAAAATTGCATATAATATTTTTTTGTGTTAAAAGGCAAAATTTCACCCCTAAATTAATTACTATTAAAACTTTTAAATCAACTCAACATTGAATTAAAAAATATATATAAACTATATATTACCTATTTAATATATTATATAAAATTTCTATATTCAAAATAAGGATTAGCCAAATTAGTAAAACCTAAAAACATACACATAAAATCTCTAAAATCAAAAAAGGAAAGCAATAAATGATAAACAAAAACCCCACCATCAAAATGGATTTCAAAAAAAGAAAAGAAAAATAAAATCCTCAACCATTACAAACGTAGAAGGACCCAATTATTGACACGTGTGTTTTATTAACATAAGAAAAGAGACATATAGAGAAACCCATACATAAAGGGGGAAAAAAAACACCACTTTCATTCACAATAGAATAACACAGCTGTTTAATAAAATAAAAAAAAAGAATAACACAACTGTATATCTACTATTCATGGATGATGGAACAGTAAAATGATGCTCTTGTTTTTCCTCCTCAACGCAACGAAGGATAGGTTGACACGTAAAGTACTGTTCGTAGTACAGTGAAAAGGCCATTTCTAGTTTCAGCTTGAAGGTAATGTTATAGATGCCAACACATGTAAAACACTGTTAATTGAATAGTGAAAATGCATGGAATAAAACTTTGGTGATTAGTAGTGTTATAGATACGGCATAATCGTTCTATAAATAAGCTATAAGCCGGATAAGAGTTACCTATTGTGACTCAAAAATGCAAGTGGCGAGACTGAGAAAACAGAACAAAACAAAATCAAGAAATAGAAAGTTGGAGGTGTATACGGCATAAGTCTGCATTGAGATTTTTTATTTTTCATCCTTGATACGAAACCTTTATATTCTTCCAACAAAATAGTTCTATGTAGCGAGATTTTTTATTTTTCATCCTTGATACGAAACCTTTATATTCTTCCAACAAAATAGTTCTATGTAGCGAGATTTTTTATTCGGTTAATGATTATGTAATATATTTTTATATTATTAATTAATTATAAATTATTATTAGTATAATTTTTAAACTAATTATTATTAAAATTAATAAATTTATTATATATGATAGTTTGTGATTAGATGATAGTATAAAATAATGCTAGTCAGGACGGATCCAGAAACCTATTAAAGGGGGGCTGGATTTTTTTTCCTTCCTTTATAATTGTTTAAAATTTTGAATTTTAATAAATGATAATTTTAAAAAATATTTACTATTTTTACACGTAAAATTGAAATTAATTTTTATTTTAAATGATAATAACCTTAACCGTTACCATAATAACAACAAACACAACTAGTTTTACATAATTTTACACTAGTTATCATCTTAACTATTACCATAATAACAACAAATACAACTATTTTTACATAATTTTACACTAGTTAATCTTAACTAGTTATATAATAACAACATACATAATTAATTTTACACAATTTTATATTAACTAATTTAAATATATATATATATATATATACACTAAAAATCCTGAGGGAGGGAGGGAGGGGGTTGGCGCCCCTGCCCACCCCCCTTGTATTTGTCCCTGATGCTAGTCTATTTTCTCTCTTTTTTTATATTATTGTTATCATTGTTAATAGTTAATTCATAAAAAAAAAATTACTTATAGAATAAATATATAATTTAGTTTTTAAAAGTGATCATTTAGGTTGAATTGTTCCGTAAAAGTACTCTTTGCATTATATAAGATAAATATTTTTATATAATTAAAACTTATAGTAAATATATATTTTAAAAACTAAATTATATTATAATTAAATTTTACAATAAATAAATATTTTAATATACAAATTATATTTTAAATTTATAATGAACCATTTTAATTAAGGTTTAATATTTTATGGTCTCTAAACTTTTTTTTTTAATTTTACTTTGAGTCTTTAAACACTTTTTTTTTTTTTTGCGTTTTTTATCCTATATTTGTCTCTATTAACAATTCACGTTGACAGCTCAATGACTTGTCTCGTTATTAACAAGTCTAATGAATGTATTTTTTATGATAAATTGTATTTTTAATTTAATTTACTGAAGTGTCTAACTTAATTAAATGTGAAAATTAAAATAAGATTAAATATACGATTTTTAAAAGTGACAATATGTATTAATTTTATTCTCAAAAGTTGCATGCATATAATTTATTTTTTTATTTTTTTAATTTCATATTAAATTAGTCCTTCTATAATTAACTTAAGCAATGAATTTATTAACTTCATAACATTTTAGTCTTTACTTTTTTTTTAGGAATAGTTTACTCTTTATTCTTAAAAGATTACATGCATATGATTTGTTTCTTTTTTAACTTTCCAATTTCATGTTAAATAATCCTTTTATATTAATTTAGTCAATGAATTTATTAGTTTCTCAATAATTTAGTCTTTAAATTTTTCATCTTTATAATAATTTAATAGCTAAAATAAAAATTTGGTTCCTTATCTACGTTTTAAGTTTTAATTTAGTTTCTTATGTTTAAAAAAATATCACTTTAACCTGTTAAAGTTTGTTTGTTACACCAAATTAGTTCTTCCATTAGTTTATTACACTAATTTGATCAACTTTATGACATGAGACAAACCGTAAAAGATGTCATTCCAGCCAAAATTGACCTTGTTAGTGCAAAAAACTGATGAAAGAATCAATTTGGTTTAACAAAGATATTATAAAGGACCAAAATTAAACTTTTTAAAACGATCAAACTAAAACCTAAAATATAGATAAAAGACTAAAATTCTATTTTAACCTAATTTAATTATTATATTTAATAAAATTTCCATTAAAAATTAATTTAATTATGAAATTGATAGATTTAGAAATAATTTATTCTTGTATTATAAATTAAAAGCTAAATTATACTTTGACCCCTTATCTTGTTTTTAAGATTCATTTTGGTCTTTTAACTTTTTAAAAAATCATTTTTGCCCTTTATCTTTTAAACTTGGTTCAACTTGATCCTTTTGAAACAACGATTGTTTTCAATTTTGAACAATTTTTTCATTGATTCAAGATGTGAAACTTGTTTCATTAGATTTACCTAATTGAAAACTATGAAACCCAACTAATATTTGAACTAAAAAAATACTAAAAAAATCACATGAAAAATAAGTCGCACGAGCAACAGAAAAAGGATTTCATATATTAGATTTTTCAATTTTTTATTGCTTGTTGGACTTATTTTTCATGCGATTTTCACCAATGTTGCATGACCCATTTTTTTGGTTTGAACATCAATTGAGTTCTATAATTTTCATGTAAATAAATTTAATGAGACGAGTTTCAGGTTTTCAAAAAAGGGTTTAAAATCGTGTTTCAAAATCGAAAACGATTTAAGAAGAATGAAATTGACCCAAATTTAAAAAATATAGGATCAAAATGATTTTTTTTAACGAAAAAGGACAAAATGAATATTAAAAACAGGACAAAGATAAAAAATAATTTAGTCTAGAGTATATTGAAAAATTTATATTAATAAAAAAACTGTAAAAAATAAATTTAAAAGAGAAAAGAAAATAAAATGGGCATTAACACTTCGCAGGAATCTGTTGTGGGCCTGGATTGGAGGTGTACACCGCATAATCGTTCCGTATATATTAAGCCGATCAGAGTTACTTGTTGTGACTCAAAACTGTAAGTGGCGAGACTGAACAAAACAAAATAAAAAAGAAGAAAATGGAAGGCACGCTTTCTGCGTTGAGGTCTTCGATGCTTTCTCACTCTCCACCGCTAGATGCCTTAGTTGTGCCCTCTGAAGATTATCACCAGGTACATCATCTTTTCTGCCTCATCCCTGTAATATTATTAGATCGAACGTGTTCACTTTTTTCAATTCTGTCCTCTAATCCCATGGATTTTTCTGTTTTTTTTTTTCTTAATCTGATATCTCTTCTGCGATGGTATTTGTACTTTGCAGAGCGAATATGTATCTGCACGAGACAAGCGCCGCGAATTCGTTTCCGGCTTCACTGGAAGTGCCGGTTTGTTTTTATCTTAAAATATTTCATTAATGCATTTCCGTTTTGCTTTGTTTCTTTACTGTAGCATCCATCAGTTTAGGGTTTATGTTGCCTCCTGTTTTGGCGTTTTCCTGTTTCAACATATCGCGTATTAACTGACTGATTGGTTCCTGCTGAAGTAAGAATTGTCTCTATAATTTTGAAAAAAAAGTGTTTCAATGTGTATTTCAAACATGACGAAATCAGCCAGGTGTCTTTTTGTGTTGGTATTTTCATTTATTTTTTTAAATGGAATTCAGGATTGGCACTTATAACAAAGAATGAAGCACTGCTGTGGACGGATGGACGATATTTTTTGCAGGCTGAGCAAGAACTTAGTGCTCAGTGGAAGCTTATGCGTATTGGAGAAGATCCTGCTGTAGATATCTGGATGGCTGATGTGAGTGACCTGCTTGTGAATCCATTTCATTTTTTGATATCTGAATCCATTCTTTGATTTTGCTTCTGAGTGATCCATTTTCTATTCATGTCTCTTGATAAGACTATATCTGTACTGATGAGTCATTTCCTTTCACTAGAACTTGCCAAAAGAGGCATCCATTGGGGTTGACCCTTGGTGCATTTCAATTGATACTGCTCAAAGATGGGAGCGTGCTTTTGCCGAAAAACAGCAGAAGCTGGTTCAAACCACAAAAAATTTGGTGGATCAAGTTTGGATAAATCGCCCACCGGCAGAGATTAATGCAGTAATTGTACATCCACTGAAATTTGCAGGTCGCTCTGTTGCAGATAAGTTGAAAGATTTGAGAAAAAAGCTTGTACATGAGCAAGCCCGTGGGATAATTTTCACAGCACTTGATGAAGTAAGTGCATCCTCTAGATATCTCTTCCTTTTAATTCCTTTTCCCTTGACACAATTTTTCTGAGTTTGAGGGTACTTTTTGCTGCACATCCTTTTTAAGATTATTTTCTTTATTTTTTCACTTTATTTTCAATAACGTGGCTACAATACAGGTTGCGTGGTTGTATAATATTCGTGGAAGTGATGTGGCCTACTGTCCTGTTGTTCATGCATTTGCTATTGTGACATCCAATTCTGCTTTCATTTATGTGGACAAACGAAAGGTTTCTGTTGAGGTCAGTTTGAGTAATGTCTGTCTCATCAGCTATGAATGTATTCCAGACCAGGTTATCAAAAGACAATTTAAATTGTGTATATGGTACCAAAAACACGATAACAATTCTTTTGCCCTTGTTTATTTATATAATATAGTAAAGAATGATAGGGTTTCAGAAGGCCCAATACTACACATCTTAACCAATCAAAACATTTATTTCATGGTCAAGTTAAATCAAAATTTTATTTACATTGGAAGCTTAAGAAAGACCTTTTCGCAGAGTATTACTTTGGCTCGTGATCTATTTATCCTGATATTGGGAGGGGAAATTTTGGAGATATAAAACTCATTGAAAACTGTGTTTTGTGCCAGGTACAAGCTCATTTAGCAGAGAATGGAATTGAAATTCGAGAGTATACAGCGGTAAGCTCTGATGCGACATTGCTTGCAACTGATGAGCTTGATACTGTGTCTACTGCCAAAGCTGAAACAAAGGCCAGAAAAATTCGCAGTGAAACTGATAGGAGTGTAAATGGTGAACATCAAGCAGAAGAAAATAGTAATGACCTCATATGGGCTGATCCAGGTTCATGCTGTTATGCACTGTATGCAAAGTTGAACCCTGATACAGTTCTCTTGCAGCAATCACCTTTGGCCCTTGCGAAAGCTTTAAAGGTTGTATGCAGTTAATTTGATAAAAAATTATATATATCTTTGAATTTTTTTCCCCATTTTCATCACTTGAAACTTAGCTTATTTTTTTTATTACTCCAATACTTTTAGAACTCAGTGGAATTGGATGGGTTAAAAAAGGCACATATTCGGGATGGTGCAGCAGTCGTGCAATATCTTGTCTGGCTGGATAAGAAGGTTTGCATTTGGATCTTATGTCTAAAGAATATATTTATTTTTTTGGATCAGGACAGCCATATTTTTCATTCTGTTCTCTCTAAATTTTTATATTTTTATTATTCATTTTAATCCACTTAAAATGCAACATGTTCTGACTTCTGAGGTGTAAGATAATGATACAAAAGCTTGGTTCAATGAGCAGATGCAGGATATTTATGGAGCTTCTGGTTTCTTTTTGGAGAAGGAATCACTGAAAAAGGAGAAACATATGTAAGTTTCTTCTAAAATTTCTAAAATTTGAACTGTCCCCCCACCTTAACGTGCGTATTATATACCTTTGTGGAAGTTGGGAAAGGTTGGCAAGTTGGTTTTATTTGTTAACAGGGGGAAATCATGACAGTGAGATGAAACTTCCCTCTATAAAGTTTTTGAGAAATTTAACATATCTTTTATCAGAATGGTGTCAAGGTGAAATAGGAGTTATTTTGACCTTTGTTAAGTAACCGTGACGTGATGCTTTTAAAGATTACTGAAAATGTTTAGAGTCTGGGCATATCTTTCACAGAAATTAGCTCCTTATGCATCAGTAAAAAGCTAAATCATATAGTGTACTTATAGATTTTTTTTTTTTTCAAACTTTGGCAGGCAGTCCTTGAAATTGACTGAGGTGACTGTAAGTGACCAGCTTGAAGGTTTTCGAGCATCAAAAGAGGTAGAGCTAAATGAACAATTAAGTATTTATTTGGATAAGCTCTTAGAAAAATTTTGCTCAATAAAGTATATGTTTGTTGAAGAGAGTATGCTAGCCTATGTTCAGTCCTAAGTTTTTTACCCTGTTTTCAGCATTTCAGAGGATTGAGTTTCCCCACTATTTCTTCAGTTGGCCCAAATGCAGCTATCATTCATTATTCTCCAAAGCCAGAAACATGTGCCGAACTTGATCCAGACAAAATTTATCTTTTTGATTCTGGAGCCCAGGTCTGTCTAATTTTTAACAGTTTTCAGCATAGACATTTATAGTGAATTTTGTTGTTTTCATGTTTTGCAATCATGATCTCTACCTCTGTATATTGACAACTGGTGGTGTCTCTGAAGTATCTAGATGGAACAACAGATATTACACGAACAGTTCATTTTGGTAAACCTTCAACTCACGAAAAAGCGTGTTATACAGCAGTAGGTGCCTTTCTTTGCTGTTTTTACAAGTTACTTAGTTTCAAAACTATACTATGAATCATTTACACATGGTTTGGTTTGCTGGAAATAGAGAGGAATGAAATAGAAAGAAAGAAAATAGGATAAAATTACCAAATTTCCACTGATTGTTTGAGATGGAGAAATAGGAAGGAGGGAATTTTTTTTCTCGTGAGACCCACAAGAAAAAACATTCCTCCCAAATTGGCATGAAAGGGGAGCGGGAGAAGATCTCTCTCTCTCTTTTTTTGTTTTATTTTTAAAAATAAATATTTTTTTATAAAATAAATTAATAAATATTTTTTTGTGAAGAAAAAATAATGGATTAAAAGTTTAATTTTTTGGGTTAAATATAATTTTTAATTGTTATAAAAATATTTTTCATATAATTTATTTATTGTCATTCTTTTTTACTCATCTAAACAATTGAAGAGAAAATTTTCCACTTCCTTTCTTATTTCTATCCATCCAAACAATACATTTTTTCTACTTTGTTTCTCTTTTACTTCTAGAATTTCTATTTCTTTCCTCTTTATTTTACTTCTAATCCAAACATAACATTAAGGTTAAATTAAAGGGGCTTTATATTAAGTTTTGCTTTAAATTAAAGGGGCTTTATTTTTTCCCTGTTTTTATTTCTTATCTAAAGGGGCTTTATATTAAGTTTTGCTTGATTTGCTCAACTTTGTGCAGGTCCTAAAGGGTCACATTGCTCTTGGAAATGCAAGATTTCCCAATGGGACAAATGGTATAAATAAAATAGACCAACTTATGTGTCAAATTCTGTGAATATAATTGAGCTAGTCTCCGTCTCACATACAAGAACTTGGCTATTTTTTCTTATTTCTTTCAATTACTTTTAGGGCATGCTCTTGATATTCTTGCCCGAATTCCTTTGTGGAAGGTTGGTCTTGATTATCGACATGGTACTGGTCATGGAATTGGGTCCTATCTGAATGTTCATGAAGGTATTGAGGAACTATCATTATTTCTTTATTGCTTATTTTGATTCCATATTCAAGTTTTTCCCTTTTTCCCAAAGTCAGTACAAAATAAAAATTAAGATTAATATATATAAATTGTGCAGGACCTCACTTAATCAGTTTCAGACCACAGGCTCGAAATGTACCATTGCAATCTTCCATGACTGTTACAGATGGTTAGTATCATTTTATCGTAGTAGACCATGAAATTGTGATTACCACGTTATTTGTCTTGTTATTAATTACTGATTTTTGTATTTGATTGTTCTGAATCATTTTCTATTTATTTACTGGTCATTTCAAAGGCCACAAATGTTCGATTGTACTTGAATGCATCTGTTATGGATGATTCATTGAAATTGGTTTTTCAGAACCTGGTTACTATGAGGATGGGGAGTTTGGGATCAGATTGGAGAATGTGCTTATTGTCAAGGAGGCTGATACAAAATTCAATTTTGGTGATAAAGGTTACCTATCCTTTGAACACATTACCTGGGTAAGTCCTAACATCTGTATTAGTTTGTCTTTAATTTATTTCCGTGGGTTGTTTATTTTGAAATATGCAAAAGCTTTTGCACTTATTAATTCAACAGCAGTTACCTTTGCTGTTGTATCATCTATTTAAAAGTGGAGAATTTTCCTTGATTACAAAGTGTTATTTAAATCATTCGACTGTCGCTCACTGACAATAGAATACCATTTCTTATGGTATTTGATAAGTGCTTGATGTTTCTCGTCCAGGCACCATATCAGACGAAGTTGATTGACCTGAACCTTCTAAGTCCTGACGAGATAAATTGGCTGAACTCGTATCACTCCACATGCAGAGATATTCTAGCGCCATATTTGGATGAAGTTGAAAATGCATGGCTGAAGAAAGCCACTGAACCTGTGGGTGCATGAGCTGTGTTTGGAGTTGAAAAGTTAATAACTTGCGTTGGTTCAGCCTAATTTTAGTGTCTTCCGTATCCATATTATTTACTGTGATCTAGATTTTAGATGTCATTGGGATGGCTATTCCTTCAAATTACTATGCAGCATATATCCATATTCTGCTGCATATTTGAGGGTGTACAATGTTAAATTGTCTATCCGCACGGCATCACTGCATTAGCTCTTTTAATATTGTAAATAAGATGGATCTTTTACCTAAAAATGAACCACTATTACAGATGAAAGTGTACGAAATTTAATTCTTAGATAGTACTTTCTTGCTTGACGGCTCGTAATTGAATTTAACAATTTTTAGGTGGAATCGTGGCAGTTTAGACGAATAGGTTTTCCCAGCGTACAAAAAAAAAAAGGCTCAGGCCGGCCATGGGTTCAGCGTGGGTCGTGGGCTAGAATGGGTTGGGCCAAAAAGCCCATACTTAATTTATGCTTCAAAAATGGAACTTAGGGGTCGTTTGGTTTAGCTGTTTTCTGTTTTCATTTTCAAAGAAAACAGAAAATAGGACTGAAAATGCGTTTGCTTTAAATTTAGAGAATATTTTCTTCGAAAATGTTTCTAAAAATGCCCTCAAATTTGAAAATAAAAAATCATCGTTTTCTGTTTTCTATGAAAATGCGGTAGCATACTTGTAATAAAATTGAAAATGAAAATTTCATTCCTGTACTATGAAATCAAAAGGACTAGAGCACTATGGAAGGGATCCGTGAATGTATAGTCAGAGGATGAAGACGGTGATTCTTGTTCACCCTTGTTGGTCTATAGAATTCCAAAATGTTGTCGAAGGCAAAGAGCATGTAGGTGGCAACGTTAAAATTGTGAGCATGTAAAACGAGAGTAGGAAGGGGATGATGGCATCAACTTTGTTTCAGTTTTTGGGTTTTCCAATAACTTTTGTTTTTGTCACACTGTGTTCTTCTTGTTTATTGTTCTGTCTTAACACAATTTCTGATTCTGTAACCTTAAACACCATTGAAAAATTGGTGTTTAATTTCCTGCTTAATCTTATGGATAATTATAGTGTTTGCGTGTCTGAGCCATACTTGTTAAACAACTTGCATATAACTAGTACGATAAAATGCTTGTGATAGATTTGTGATTTTGAAAATGACTAAACCAAACATATGTCAATATTTTCATTTTTTTAAAAAACAGAAAATGAAACTAAACACATTTTCCAAATCTAAAAATTTTGAAAATGAGAATCATTTTCAGAAAATGAAAACAAGAAATGAAAATGGAAAACGTTTTCTCAAATCAAACTTCACCTTAATTTTTATGAATTTTTCCGGGCTAAGTCAATATTGGGGCATAAATGAATCATACTTAAAAGACTTTAATTTGTATTGAATATTTAAAATTCAAGTCCTACATTTCATTAGGCAATTTTGGTGTCTATTGTTGCATGTAACAGACTAAAAGCGAGGTGGATAAGATTAGGTGGAAGGTGAAGGAGGATGGAGAAAAGTATTAAAAAGGATAACACAACTTTTATGTTTCCAAAAGTGAGTTAAAATGGTTTTAAAATTGATTAAAAAATCATTTCAGCTTTCTTTATATATATATCAAAATGTTTGTTTTTAAATTTAAGTTTGAAAAAAAAAGAAAATTGAAAATTTACAACCATTCCAAATTGGACAAGTTCTCTCAAACATGTCCTATATTATATTATATTATATGTTTTATACAGAATTTAATTTTCAATAATTTAATTTTTTATAATAATTGGAATATAAATTAATTATTTTAATAGTTAAATAATAATAATAATAATAATAATAATAATAATAATAATAATAAGAAAGCTAAAATCATATGTTTAAATGAAAATTAAATTCTTTAAATTTTCATTTTTAAGATATGTATTTATTATTATTTTTATTTAAATTATAGCACAAATAATAACTTAATATATGATTTATTTCAAAATATATAAAAATGAGACGATTTTTTTTGCGAGCTTTTTCGAGCATGACAAAACCCAACTACGGACATGGAGTTGAGTTAAAAATATTTAAACTCGTCTTTTCTAAACCTACTCTAAAATTCGCTCCGCCTTTATTGAAGTCAAAGACGGAAAGAGTCTACCCAAAAGGTTTAGCTCAATTGTTTAGTAACGAGTTGTAAATTTTTTTGACATTTGAATTCGATTCTTATAAATTAAAAAAAAAAAAAAAAAAAAAAACTATCCATTGCCAGCTTAATTTTGATAGTGGGCCGATCCCTAGAAGGCTAGAATGTTGCACGAAGCTGCTAGAAATATAAAAGCTTGTTTATCGTATCCTATCTCCATTCTCGACTACCAATATTGTCAAAAATTATAAAATTAAAACTAAAATTACAAATCTAAAAATTGATTTTGTTTTAAGAAAATTGAAACTGAAAATTGAAAACCACTCTAAATAAAATGTTCTTTTTTGTTTTAAAAAATAAAAAATATTATTTTGAAAATAATTTCAATAAATTACTCTTGTTAAGTAAATTTTTCTTTATTGTTTTTAAAAATAGAAAACAAATATGCCCTGAGTGTGTACTATATTAATTATTGCAGTTCTTTTTCTTCGTTGAAATTGATTGTACTGTGTGCAATTATTGCATGTGATGCGCTCTGACGGCCAGTCTACTTGCTTCTTCATAATTCATGATCGCAGTGTATGCGCTGGGAACCAAGATATTTCTTGAGATGACGGCCAGATTTATTTATTTATAATTATAAATATTTTGTTATAAAGTAATAAAACAACTAATTTTAATAGTTGTGATTATATATATATATATATATATATATATATATACTGATTTAAAAAAATAAAAAAGATAAAAAAAATATTTATTATATTAAAAATACATGAATCATTTAATAAAAAAAACAGTGTGTATCGTCCTTTTCTAAAGAGCTTACGTAGGGATAGTTGGACAATCTAAAAAAGTTAATAATATTCAATAAGAGAATAGATTCTAGTTGTGACGGTGACCATGAGAAATGTCAAGTTTGACTGCTCCAGCAATTAATCAAAGTAAGATGCCTTAAAATCTGGGAGACTTATATAGGTTGACTTATCCTCATGTGTGATGAATGCATGTCATCCTTTAGAAAAGGCTACGCAATATTCATGCAGTCTAAAATAAAATTAGTATTGAATAGAGATCTGAGTTTAAATTTTAGTGCATGTGTTGAATGGTATGATTTTTTGAGATTAAAAAGTAGTTTGATATTCATTCAACAATTGCATTTGAAGTCGCATTTATTTATAATTTTCTGTAGGAGTATATCAAAGATGACGACAAATCCCAATCTTATAGACGATTTCCTGCCCCCAATCAATCTGACATTGTGTTTGGAAACAAGTTTTAATCCGTTGAGACACCAAAATCACGTGAAAGTAGAAAAATGATGCAGAAGTTACATTTACTGGCTTCTGTCCAGACGTGTGAATGTGATGGATATCTTTTGCATCAATCCAAAAGTTATACGTGTGTAAGGAATATGTGACCGTATGTTTGTAAATATTATAGCTCTATTGCTGTTAAAAGAAAATGTCAAATTGAAGATTGAAGTTCACTGACTATATAAAGCCCGATTGAAAAAAAGTCCGACAAAAGTTATATGAATACTATATCAATCAAAGCAACAGAAGGGAAACAATTCCATGTGAGAAGAGTAATGATATTCCTTTCTAATACTATATCGTCAATATCAATCAAAGCAACAGAAGAGTGTTATTAACATACTTTTTAATATATTTTTAATATTGATTAAATTTTATTAAAAATTATAAAATTATGAGAAATATTTGTTAAATACTAGTAAGAAATAAGATGTGAGATTATTTTTTTTTATAATTTTTAATAAATTTTAAGCAATAAAAAATTGTGTGTTCATAAAAAGAGTTAAATAATGCGTTATTAGATTTTTTGTATATATTATGGGATGAAAAAAAAAGAAAAAATAATAAATTTAATAATTAATATGATAAGAAAATAAATAAATGATAATAAAATTTAAATGTATATTTATATTTATATTTATTCATTATTGATGTGAGGCAAACAACTGAAACAAGTATCTGACTGAGTCCGATAGAGGTGGCCTGTGTGCTCTGCTACAAACAAAAAGGATTTTGTCAACAACATCATGATGTCCTTGTCTTTCTTTTTCTTGTTATAATATCTGACTCTTAATTAAATTCTTTTGTTCGATTATTCAAAGAGTTACAATTCATATTATGATTTTGTTACAATTGCATGCAACACGACTTCTTTTTTTAATAGAGGTATTTGATTGATATACATATATATTTTTAATATCAAACATTTAAGAATTAATTAAATAATAAAATTCATATAACAAAATAATGAAAATAATATACAAACTGAAAAAACAAGAAGACTAGAATTATATTACATCTAAATTTCTTGAAACTTCCCATTTGTTTTATTATTTTTTAATTTTTTTTCCTTTTCATTCTAACGGAGGTTGTCATCATAGATTCATAATTGCAGTAAATTTTGCAAAAGTTAAAAGAAAAATAATTTTACTCAATTCAACTTCAGAAAAAATAAATAAATAAATAAAATCTCCTCTTATAACAAGATTAATGCGAGTTTATGTGTTTTTAGTTTATCATTATATAGATTTGTGAATTACTAAACAGGTTAAGACACATTGTCTACTTATATAAGGATGACTCAACAATGAATAGTTATCACGGTTTTTTCCACTTGGTTTCTCTCAATATTTTTTGCTTCATAATAGCCTTAGCATATGTTTGGAATGAGAGAAAGTGGGCGGAAAAATTAGAAGGGAACGGAAAACTTATACAGCAGCTTCTCTTCCTTCGTTTGGTTCCAAATTTATAAGGATGGAAAGAACGAATATCACATGGGACCCACCCAATTTAGCTATCCGTCCAATTTGAGTGGAAAAGGAAAGAGAATCCTTTTTTTCGTGTACAATTACAAAAATACCCATATTTATTTTAAATCTTATTTTTTTATCTACGGTATTTATGTATTTTTACACCTACATTTGTTTTCGTTCCTTCCTCCTTCTTTTCAACCAAACAATCTATAAATCATCTTACTTTCCATCCTTTTTCTTTTCTTTTTCTTTCTTTCCTTTCATTTTCTTTCCTAAACCAAACATACCCTTAAAGGTAGTTTCTCTCAATATTTTAGTTTAGGAAACTGAGGTTTTCTTATGCTTATTCTAATCTTCATTTCTAGAGAGAGTTTTTTATGGTGTTGTTGGTGAATGTTGACTAGGTACTTCTTGAAACCTAGCCATTCGAAAGAACAATAAGGATAAAGATGCATCACCACTAGGGATTTGATTAGATTTTTTTTTTTCTTGGATAAAAGCAAAACTAAACAAGATATCTTGCATAAAAGCACGTAGATCGAGCAGCCTCAGGAGGAAGAGACCAAGTTATCTCTATTACTGCCCAAGTAAGCCGAAGTATCCGAACAATGTTCCATGTACAAGAAACGTTTACAATTATTTATTAAAGGGCTCTTTTTTTTTCTTTTCTTTTATAATTATTTAAATATTTAACTTCTAACAAGTAATTATTAAATAAATAATGACTTACACAAACATATATATTAGTTTTACATATAAAATTAATACTTACTTTTATTTCAAACGATAGAAACAAGGAAACATAATAAAAAAAAAAATTCTATCACAAAAAAAAATTCTATTTCAAATTATAAAAAATTACAATTCATAGGATATTGATTATTTAACAAAATTAAGAAATGTAACTATTTATTATAGTTTTTGTTGAGTATAGTTTAATAATCACTCAATATAAATCTACCTATATTGTTGAGTAATCTATATGAATATTTTATTAACTTGTAAATTTTTATCATTACTTTCTAATCCATTTACATAGTAAACAAAATGGAAAAGGTTATGACATTTCTGTAACTCAATAAAACAAAAATACATCAAACATTACCATGTACTATAATATATTTTATTTGTCCTCCTTTTAGAACTGACATAGAAAGAACTTGCCTTTAAAAAATATTACTAATTAATAAAGACTTCACGTACTATAAGTCATACTAATTTTTAGTTTAAATTTTGTAAAACTCTTCAGTCCCACATGTACAATAACAAATGAATAAGACTCAATATAATGGTCTTGCAATTCAAAAGAGGAAGAAGGCCATAATAATAATAATAATAATAATAATAATAATAATAATAATAATAATAATAATAATAATAATAAGTAAAGATGATTTTTTTTTATAAGCAAATGTCTCTTTTCGATCCCCAACTATCAAACCACTTTATGATTCTTCTTGGTATAAATGGATTTAAAGTGTACACAAAACATTTCTCCAAAAAAAATTTTAAAAACAAAGAAGCATGAAATGATCAGTGTTTCTGATTTATATCCATATATTATTACCCTGACTATGAAGTATGAACTAAAGACTTTCAAGGGTACCAAATTCGCTCTTAATTTATTCGTCTAAAACTTGAACGAAAATTGTTTAGAACAATACAGGTTAGGATCGAAAAAAGTACAAAAAACATAGCTTTTACTGCAAAAGCAAATTTATATACTCATAATTTGACATTAAATTATTTTTTATTAACGTAATATTAATTTATCTGGCAGAAATTAAACGGAGACTTAAAACACTGTCACATATCCATTAACACAGAGAGAGAGTTACAATTTATTGAAATAAAGGGAAAAAAAATCTGAATAAAAACGGTGAACAGCCACATGTTTTCGTACACAGGTTCGTATTATTACTTTCTACCATCAAGCAATTCTCTTTATATTATGATTTTGTTACAACTGCATGCAACACGCATCTTCTTTATTTAATAGAGGTCTTTGATATACATACATGTTTTTAATATCAAACATTTTAAGATTTAAACAATAAAATTCATATAGCGAAACAACGAAAAATAATATACAAACTACATCTACATTTATTGAAATTCCCCATTTATTGTTTTTTTTTAACGCAATATTACGAGTCTATGGCAGAAATTAAACTGAGACTTAAGTTGTAAAACACTGTCACATACACCATGCAGAGAAAAAAATTCCGGGTTTGGATCCTTTTTTATATAAGATCCACTGCTATGAAATTGCCTTAATACAGTCCAAGATCCCCCCTATGTACATCCAGTGAGGCTTCCCTGAAAGCAATTTTGTTTCTCATATTCCAAAGACACCAAAAAAGATGTAATATGCTAAAAAAGATGTTTCCATCTGCCCGTCCTTGCTCCCTGGACAAAAAATCCCATCTGGTCTAACAACTGGTTAACATTTTGGGGAAGAGCTGTCAGAAAATCCAACCATTTAAATAGCTCATTCCAAATCTGATATTCAAACTACATCTAAATTTATTGAAACTCTCCATTTATTCTTTTTTTTAACGTAATATTATGACAGAAATTAAACTGAGACTTAAGTTGTAAAACACTGTCACATATCCATTAACACGCAAAAAGATTAAACACCGTAAACTGAAGAAGATAATTAAGAATCAAGCAATTAAAAAGAGGATTCAAGAGCAAACGACGTCGCTGAGCACATCATTGGTATCCCCTAAGTAGTATGCACCGGAAACTTTTGCCTAAGAACCCTGCACATGAACTTCACAGTCCTTGCTCATTTCACAAAGCGAATGATGAGAGGACCCAAACTTAGTCAACGCTTTCTCTCCACTCAGTTTCAGCTCCTTAACCTTCTTCCTCATACCAACACCTTCTTTATCCACCATCACTCTTCTCACCAGCTCCGCTACCTGTTCTCCTCGCACAACTCCTCCTCCCTCCTCCGCCACGCGCACCGCCACCCCAAGCTCCTCCGACAGCATAAACGCGTTCATTTTCTGCTCGGCGTAAAGCGGCCACGCCACCATCGGAACCCCGTTGAGCACGCTTTCCAAAACGGAATTCCAACCGCAGTGCGTGACGAAACCACCCGTCGCAGGATGTCCCAGAATCTCAGCCTGCGGGGCCCACATGGGGACCACAACCCCCACCCCTTCTGTTCTTTTCACAAAGCCTTCCGGCAAGTAATTCAGCGCCACGTCACCACCGCCATTCGCCACGTCGAAAAAGGAGCCACTCGCGTCCCCTTCGCACGGTGGCCGCACCACCCAAACAAACCTCTGCTGACTCAGCTCTAATCCCAACGCCACCTCCCTCATTTGATCCTCTGACATGGTTCCACCGCTCCCGAACGAGACGTAGATCACCGACTCAGCCGGTTGCCCGTCCAGCCAACGCAAAACTGCATCCTTCCGATCCTCCGGTTTCGTCTCTACGGTTCTCACCAGCGGTCCAACCGCATACACTGGTCCCTTCGTAAACCGTCCCAATATCCCATCCTCTCTGACCGCCTTGGTCGCAGCGGGCTCCAGATCTTGCCACGTGTTCATCAAGATTCCATCCGCGGTTACTATCTCCTTTGCCGCTGTAAGGTAACCCTCGTACATCTCCCCTCCCGGAGATAAAAACGGTTCGAGCGTGTCCTCGAACAAAACCGCTTCGCAACCGGGAACCATGAGCGGTTCGTGGTTTTCCGCGTGACTCTCTATCAGTTTCTTGTCCATGGCAGGAAAATAAAGGGTGACCGCTGAGAACCATGCGCTGGTGGTGAAGTAAACGTAGATAAGCATGCCGAGGTCACGTGCCATGGGAAAAGCCGCAAGGCCGAACATGTCGACGATGAGAGCTGAAGGAGGAGGAAGGTTGGTGGTGGATAGGATCGAAGATCGCACAAAGGGTAGGGACTCGAGCATGGTTAACAGAATTCGTATTGCTAACGGCGGGTTGGGTGGTAGTTTGTCGGAGACATCGATGGGAGGGACATGGACGATGTTGAGGGAAGTAAGGTTGGATGTTTGTTGGAGTATCTGGGAGGTTGTGGTTGCGGAATCGGTGGTGACGACGAAGATGGTGACGTGGAAGCCATGATGAGTTAGGAGGCGTTTGCCTAGCTCCACCATGGGAATTAGGTGCCCCATGCCGGGGCTGGCTAGAAGTGCTGCATGAGGCTTTGATGTTACCATGGATTGAAAATTTAATAAGGTCAACCACTGGCTTCTTTTTGCTCTTTTCTCACTTTACTTATAAAAATATCTCTTGCTCTTTTTCGCAAAAGACCAACACATATATTTAATTATTTATAGATTTGCCGCCTGCAAGAAGAAGGTAATGTGTCTCGGGTAATGTGCGTGGATTCTGTAAATTATAATAATATATAAATAACTTGTAGATTTAAAAAATAATTTTTTTTTTTTTAGAATTTAATAATTATGCACTCATAATATATAACAATTTTACACTATTATCTAATTGTAAATCACCATTGATAATAAGAGTAATTATTATAAAAGTTAACAAACTTACTATATATTTTTTCTGTCCCAAAATAAGTGTTGTCTTAAGTTTTTTTACACAAATCAAGAAAAGTTATTAAATAGATGAAAGAGATAAATGATTTTACAAAACTAACTTTATTATTATTGCATTGAAAAATTAAAGTAATATTTATTAAGGATATTAGTGGAAAAAAATAACTAATATTACATTGAAAAACTAAATACGACACTCATTTTAGGACACAGGGAGTAAGATAATTTGTAATTGAATGATATTGCAAGTGTATAATTGTTTTCTTCATTTTTTTTTAAATGTACAACATAACATAATACTCTCTCCGATCCTTTATATGAGAAACAAATAACTAAATCGTCAAGACCAATAAAAATAGTTAAGTTAGTTAGTTGTAATTAATAATATCATAAATTTTAATTTTATTCCAAAAGTACCCCTTAAATTGATTGGTTTAAGTAGTGGTTACATTAATGATACTGCACCTTCATCAATAAGTGTAACTTCTATTATTAATAGACCAATAAATGCATAAGAAATGAGTAGGTGTCTCATTAATGAATTTCACAAGATGAAGGGTAAAAAAAAACTAGCAATTAATACATCTTAAAGTGGGTCTATGTTTCTTATAATTAGGACAAAAAAATAATATAATTTTATTTCTTATAAAAAGAATCGGAGGGAGTATAATATATAATATTTTATTATGAAATTTTCTTATAATAAAAATAAATATGTCAACAATATGATATTTATGGATTGAAGCTGTGCTTTCTTTTTTTAATATATTATTATTCATATAATAGTTTTATCAAGATTGTTTTTTTGTTTTTATCTCTCCAGCACATCGGATTAAGGCGGCGTCTAAGGTGGACCACCTATAAAGGTGGTCCACCATGAACCATTATTTACATCCTAGGAGTATGATTTTATGCTACATCCTACTCATTGGATTTTTTCCCAACTCCTTCTACAACCTCTCTCCACCATGCATCACCGCCGGTGACGATTTCCGGCGACGGCACCATTTTTTTTTCTTCTCTCTTTGCTGCTTCTCCTCCCTCTCCGCCGCCTCCGGTCCCTCAATCGAACAAACAACACAGATTTGGATTTCAGAAATCAACACATAATAAATTGTAGAACTAGGATTTTCGATTCACAATTTCTGAAAACTAAAAACAAACAACACATCAAGACACCGGCGGTTCATGATTTTTTAGTGAGAAAAAGATTCGGATCCAACAACGATTGCGTTGTGCTCTCCGTCGTCAACGTCATGCTTCCCGTTGTTGATGCAGCCAAGCCCAACATGGTTGACCTCCGCAACGTCAAGATCGGGATGAAGCCCGGTGGCACCGTCAATGATAGCGAGCTCGTGAAAGGGCCACTCGCATAGAGAACGCCAAGATTGTCACCATCCAGTTTCAGATTTTGTTGCTGAAAATTGAGATCGAGTGGATCTAATTGGTGCGGTGCAGGTATGGAGCAGACTCTTCACAGTGGTTCTTGTTGGGATTACGATTGGCACTCATGGTGGCGGGGTGCGCTGCAGTGGCCATTGGGGTAGGCGCTTAGCGCTAACCGCGGCAGGGTGTGCTTCGGTGGTAGGAGCGACGCGGCAAAGGCTGAGGAAGGAGACATGGTTGGAGTTGGGGGTGGGGGTGGGATAATCTTGTGTGAAGGGTGTAGGGTATGATCATGGACATTAGATCAATCTTACCATAAACAAAAGTGGTTCATAGTAAATCATATGGGTTGATGGTCCATGGTAGCCACCGCCTCCTATTAATCGTCTTATAACTTATTTCATATTTTATCTATCTGATTGACTTTCCCGAGCTCCACCATGGGAATTAGTGCCCCCATGCCGGGGGTGGCTAGAAGTGCCGCATCATTAGCCTTTGATGTTACCATATGGCTTCTTATTGCTCTTCTATAAGTCTACGTATAAAAAAATCTCCTGCTCTTTACATAAGTCTAAGTATGAAAGATAAAGGGTTCATTATTGTTTTAGTCTTTTAATTTAGGGATTGTGTCTTTTTTAGTTCTTGAAATTTAAATTTATTTTTTTTAGTTCTTGAAATTTAAATTTATTTTTTTTAGTTCTTAAATTTTTAAAAATTGCTCTTTTGAGTCATTTATATGATCAATTGACAATTTGTAGTGATTTTTACTGCTAGAATTTGATTTTTAGTTCCTCTTGTTATAAAACTGACACTTTGTGACAGTTTAAAATGTAAATTTTAGTAATTAAAAATTAAAAATCAAATTCTGTCAGCTAAAAAACGTTACAAATTACCAATTTATCATAGAAAAGTACTAAAAAAAACAATTTTAAAAAATTCAGGGACTAAAAAAAGCAAATTTAAATTTCAAGGACTAAAAAAAACATAACCCTCAAATTGAAGGACTAAAATAGTAATTAAGCTAATGTTAAACTAGGTGATGTAATAAAAAAGAGTAAAAAGTATATAAAAAAATAAAAAAGGAATAAAGATAATAGACTGTTTAGTAAATACTATCTTTGGTCCTAATTATAAGTAACATAGGACAAATTATCAATACCAAGAAAAGTGATGGATACAACTTTTTTTAATTAATTCTACCATAAATTTTATTTTATTCCAAAACCATCATTTATTTTAAGTAGTTGTCATAAGAACAAGTAAATGCATAGGAAATAGAGTAAACAATAAAGTAAGGATATAAAAAAAATTATTTTAAAAACTAATGTTTATTACTTATAATTAAGATAAAAAAAATCAATTTATTACTTATAATTGGTAGCAGAAGTGGTACATGACTGGTTATAAAATTCAAAACCAAGTTGTTATGGATGGGGGAGCTTACTTGAAAGTTGACTTTAGAACGAAGGTGGTACAAATCATTTATTCGAGCAGATAAATGAATTTAAACAAGGCAGTTTCGTACATGACATGTAAAGTATTTTATTTTATTAGATACTAAAAACATTAATATAATTTTTTTTTTAATTTTATTCAATAAAGCTACCAAAAAATATATTTTAAACAAAATATTTTCAATTAACATATAAAAAAGGAAAAGCACTCGTTAATTATACTTTTTAAATAATAATGAGAAATATTTATAAAAATAAATAGTTTATTTTCATATAATAAAATAGTCGTTATTTTTAGAATGAGATAATATTTTATTATAGTTTTTAAAATGCATGTTTTTATTGTTAAGAAATATTTTTAAATATTCTTCTTAAACTCTTAAATTAAATTTCATTTTTTTATGTTAAAAATTTAGCTATTTATATTCTTGAAAACTAATCATTTTAGCTATTTATAAGAGAAATCTTAGTGACTTAGTCTACGTTCGGTCTTGTTTTTTCTATTTTAAAACTTTAAATTTAAATTGAGATTTAAAATTAAAGTAAAAATTATTTAACAATTTTCGTTTATTTTGATTTAAAACTTAAAAGAGACAATTTGAAAGAGCAATAGAGAGAGACAAGAGAACAAAAGGACAGCAAGAGTAGGAAGAGAGGGAAGAGAGTTAAACGAAGTAGAGGAGAGGGAGACAAGAGAGCACTACACGAAAAGTCATTTAAAAAACTTTTTCAGTAGAAAATGAAAATTTAAAACCTTTACTTAAAAGAAAATTAATAGGCAAACTAAATTTGCTTAATTTTAAAAATAATAAAAAAGATTTAATATGCTTGATTCTTGAACAAAAACGTATAGAACAAAAACTACACACAGTTCAACCTAGAGAAATTAAACACGTAATTAAGCTTTAAATAAATAAATAAATCAGTTCAAACTAGAGAAATCAAAGACGTAATTAAGCCTTAAATAAAAATAATAAGTTTAATCTAACATTTTGCGTCCTAAATTTGTTTAACTCATTAAACAACTCATTTATAATTTCTTTTGCTGATAAAAAAAAAAACAACTCATTTATAATCTTATCATCCTAATCTACTGCTCCTAGCTATCTTTTTGGATTTCATTCAAAATAATGAGAATTTCAATAAATTATTGCTTGTGTCTTCTACTGAAAAAAGACTCGTTCAATTGGGAATCATGACAAGTTTTGCTGACCTGATATTATTTTAATTATTGCATTTATTTTCTTTGTTATGACAGGACTCAATTATTTCTAAATTTACGTGTGCCCATTTTTAAAATAATGTGATAATTGCAGCAAAAATAATAATGTAATAATTGGCAAAGCAATTAAACTACTCCACTCACACCACATGAGTTTCCCTGAAATAATGCAGAGAAAGAATAAGAATATTCAATTTGAAGCAAAATGATTCACATGGAGATGTGGTACCAGTTACAAGCAAACAGTAGTGAAGACTAAAGACTGATTCCTTTATTATTAACTAACCAGTTACCCGTGCGTTTGCACAAGTCGCTTTGATTTTTATGTATTTTTTGAGATAATTTACATATAACATAATTTATTTAAAAATAAATATTAGATATATATTTATTGTTCAATGACAATAAGAAACCAAAACATGAATATTCAATAAGAATAATAGAGCAAGAATGGTTGATCTGATTAATGTTGCATAAACTATATTAAAATAGTAACTTGAAACATATTAAAAAATTTAGTCTCACAATAACAAATATCTCTGAAAGTGTTAATAAGAAAAAAAACACCAGCAAAAATAACTCAAGATATTTGTGTATTCGCAAGAGTCACTCGTTTTCACGCATGTTTAAATTTTTATATTGAGACAAATGTAATTAGCTGTTTAAGTTTTCAAAAAATGTAGAAAGAGTGAGAATATTCAAGCAAAGAAAATATATTTAGTTATAATCCCATAGATATTTCTTATTTCTTTTAAAATATTTATAAAATTGTATGAAATTTTTTTTGTTTAGAAATTTAGAAAGAATTTAACTTATGTTTAATTAATTTTTTTTTTGTAATTTTGAAATGTGAAATGATAAAATAATTCATTTATTTTACAATTATATTGCAAATAAAAATTATTAATTTTATAATATTTATAGTTTATAAACAATACTTCAAATAATTTAAAGTCTAAATTAATTAAATTAAATGCAAATTTTTTTAAATGAAATCTTACATACCACCATGTTGATTCCAATGGAATTGAGATTGAATCCCTTAAGTAAGGTCTTAGGTTCAAGTCTTAAGGTTGAAAGATCTTGCTAAAGTTAATGGATACATAAATGATAAAACTTTAAAGTTTGTCATGTAACTTTTATCATATAGAAAAAGATAATTTCAATCAACAAAATAATGTCAGTTATTAAACATAGAGTCAAAGTATTATTTTGTATAAATATATTAACTAATCAGATTTAAATAATTTTTTAGTATAAAAAATTTAACCACATAATATAAATATCATTCAACAAAATATTTATTTATGAAATTATTTAAAATTGTTTTATCGATTTCTAACTAAAAATATCATTTTATAATAAATATATTAACTAATTAGATATAAATTAAATTTAGTATAAATTTTTAACATCGTAATATAAATATTATTCAACAAAATATTTATTTATTAAATTATTTAAAATTATTTTATACAATTTCTAAGTAAAAATAATTTTATAGGATTTCAAAGTAAAAGTAAATATTGTTGAGTTTTTGATATGCAACTATGTTAAATACTCACAGAAAAAACTTTGTCACCCAAAATTGTTCACTCATAACAGTGTTGAGCAGGATTATCTCCAGTGAATGATACTTGTGGTCCCTATCATAAACAAAATTAAAACTAATTTAATTATGATATTATTGAGTAAGTAATTTAAAACTATGCAATTGTATTAAATACTCAAAAAAAGAGTTTTGTCTCCCATAATGATCTTAAGCAAGATTGTCTTCCGTGAATAATATTTGTAGTTTATACTATAAAAATATTAAACTAATTTAATTTATGATATAATTGTTAAAGTAATTTAAAATTATTTTGTAATAAAAATATATTTAATAAATTAATTTTAAACATAGAGTCAAAATATTATTTTGTATAAATATATTAACTACTTAGATTTAAATAAATTTTTAGTATAAAAAATTTTAACCACATAATATAAATATCATTCAACAAAAACATTTATTTATTAAATTATTAAAAATTATTTTATATAATTTCTGAGTAAAAATAATTTTATTGGACTTAAAAGTAAAAATAAATTTAGTTAATTAAGTTGTAATTAGTTTAATAAGTAATAAGTAATTATATAAATTTATCATTCAGTTAATATAATAATCATTTTTTATATAATATTGAGCATATTATTATATAAATATTTTAAAAAAATAAATGTCAACAAAACTACAATAACTTTTTATTTTTATTTTTATATGTGCTAATATAAATTATAGAATATAAATTTTTATAAATAAAAGACATAAAACAATAATATATTGTAAATTTTATTTATTAAATTATAATTAATTTGAAGTAATTATATAAATTTATCATTCATTTAATATAAATAATAACATATTTTTATGTAATATTAAGCATATTATTATATTAAATATTTCAAGAATATAAATTTTATAAATAAAAGATATGAAACTATAATATAATGATATAAATCTATAAAAAGTATAAAATAGTACATGTTAAAAAATAATGACAATAACAAGGACCAAATTTTCTTATGTAGATAATAGAAAAGGAAAAAAGAAAAAAAAATGAAACAAATCACAAAAAGGTAAAAAAAATAAAATAAAAGTAAGAAAGAGAGAAAAGTTGAAAATAAAGAAAAGTTTTAGAGGGAAAAATTTGTATGAGAGAATGACATGTGTCCAAGTGAGGTTCTCTTTTCTTTTAAATAAATAGATTCCTTAAAGAATATTAAGATGAAAAAAAGACTAAGTTGATGAAGATTCAACTCACTGGACTGTTACACTTCCACTTGAAAATGCTGCTTCAAACTTAACTAGGTCCTTTGTCAACACGAGGCATATATACCATGTAAATTTTGGACTTCTCCTTTCATGTTTTTCATGAATTTGTCCGTATTTTTTTTCTTCCTTATAGCTTCATTGTTTCCTTAGCTTGATTAAGGTAACTTCATTTCATTTTATTTATTTATTTACAATGATGGTGATAATTAAGGGTGAAATTTAGGATTTAGTATAAACTACTAAAATTCTTCATCACTAGGCTAATCTTAATAGGTGATTAAGGCTATTTCATCGATCATTATATTTATATTTTATTTAATATTTTTTTTACATTGGTTATACTATTTTAATGAAAAAAAAATGTGTTTTTGATTTTTTTTTTTCCTGTCAAACTTGATCTTAGTACATGTATATTCAAAATAATAAAATTAGTGTTCCCTTTAATGAATGAAAGTTCAAGAAGGACTATGACGAATTTTGATTGAAAGTATTGGGAGCAAAAATACAATTTGATCATCACATCTTAACTGAAACAACAGATAGCGACCCACAAGCATTGTGCCAGCCAGATATAGAACAACTTCCTGTCTCCAACACTGGAGAATATATGGCCAAGGAAAAAAACCAAGCGTGTGGTGTTGGAAAGAGCGGATCGGACGGCTGGCGAGGCTTCGCGCATCATCACGCACAAGCGAGTGACGATGATAAGGGAAGAAATGTTTGGTGATGGTATTTCAACGACTTCGATAAGCTCCGGCGTCATAGCTGATTTTACGGTGTGGGTTTCCGCTTCTGACGGTGACTTTGACATTGCGGTGGAGGACGAAGCGCTTACCACATCTGTAGCCTGGTCTGCATCTCCATGATCATGATACTAGCAAGTTTGAGGAAGGATATGTTGGATTCTTGGTCAGGTCAATATCCAAGATGACGGCAACTATTAATTGACTTTACTTTAAAGCACCCCAATTTTTCAGTTACATGTAACTTTTTTTTTGGTCATGATATTAATTGTTAAGGATGGAACCTAATACTTCATTCACATTATACAAATTTCTCTCCACTATGCTTCGCCAATTCTAATGGGTACCTATATCCTTATCCTGTCCCAAAAAAAAAATAGAGTAAGACTTTTTTCAACAAAACGTGAAAGGAAATCTAAGTGACGGGTCCACGACATTTTTTTTTCCTTCTTAATTATCAATTTAGTCTCTAAATTATTTAAAATAAATTAATTTAGTTCCTAAATTTTCAAACACTTCAATTAGATCCTCTAATTTAAAAAATGCCTCGAGTTCTTTCCGTCCAATTAAACTGATGCTGTTAGAATGCTAAATGTGACGATTTTCCTTTATAAATAGTGATGATTTTTAGCCGTGCTACTAAATTTATTATTATTTTAAAAATAAAAAACTTCCACTTGCGAGAATCTAAACTCATGCTCCTCAAGTGGGCTTCAAATCACTTTCAAAAAAACCAACCAACAAGAACAACATGCTCATAGAATGTACCACGAGGTAAGTAAAACAGTTACAAAAACAAAAAGATTTGCGTTACAATACCATGCACCCTTGGATCAACAGACCATAGAAGCTACCTAAATGATCAACAATTAATAAATACCACCCCCACAAAGCATAAAGAAGTGTGTGATATCGTTATACAATCGAACCCCAGCTTAACAAAAATCAGATTTTGTTAACGCGTTCCTCAAGCGGCTCATAATTTCAGACCTGGAACAAACTTAGATCTAAAAAAAAAATCACAAAACCAAATATGGAACTCAAAATCACAATAACCATAGATCTGGAACCCAAACCGTGGCGGAGCACAAAATCGACGCAGAAAGAACGGCCCGACAAGCATTCATCGGAGAGAAGACGCGCAGTGGAGCATGGCACCAGAGACTCTCGATTTGTTTGATGTCGAGTTCGTGAACGCGCCGAAGTTGGAGTTGGAGGCCGAGTACGTGAATGCGCTGGACATCGAGATCCTTGGCCGCCGCCAACCGCAACTCGTCGGAATGTTCGAGTTCGTTTTTTCTCCAGATTTTTGAACCTATTTTATCAAATTGTTTGGGGGTTCTCTTCCCCTTTCAAAGACAAGCAAAACGCATCCAACAACATTCAAATTTGTTGCCGAAAATAGGAGATCTAGTTAGATCTCCATTGTGAGAGTTGGAAGAAACTCCAAATTACCTTTGGACTGATGGTGGAGCGTTGAAAATAGAAGATCTGTTATCATTTTTAATTTTAAAATAATAATAAATATAGTGGCGGTCAAAAACCACCACTATTTGTAAACAAAAACTGCAGATATTTATAATTTTAACAGCGTCAGCTCAATTGGATGGAATGACTAATTGAGACATTTTTAAAAATTAGAGAACGATCATTAATTTAGGGACCAAATTGAACCATTTTAAATAATTTAGAACCAAATTGATAATTAAGTTTTTTTTTTTTTTCAGTAGGACGTACTCTTTCTGCAGTTGTATGATTAATTAGTCCGCACGACAAGCATGTGCTCCATTTTTTTAATTCATCGAGCATCACTTCTATAAATTTCATAGCAGGTATATCTTTGAGTGTTTTTCTTTTTCAGGACATTTTTTTTATAACTTCTCTTTCTATTTTATTTCGTCACGCCGTTGATTTTAATTTTTATCTCATAATTCTCTATCTTTTCTTTTTATATCTTGCGTAAAAGAAAAAATATATAAACTTAAAGTAGGGTCTCGGAAGGTGCACGTTGGAGCTTTCCAAGGTCGGTTGGTTTGCATTGGCAAGCAGTTGATCATAGTTGATGGAGTGGTGGTGTTAGTCGCTTCTAAAGACACCATTATACTTAAGTTGGTGTATATTTCAAAGAGGAGTAAGGCTCAGAGTGAATGTCTAACTTAAAGCGATGAATCTCAGAGAACATATCATTATTAAATAAGCTTGTAAAGCTTTCAGTCATTCCCATAATACTTGGGCTGTTAGCCCGCTGTTAATTGATTTAAACTAGTCAAGTTATATGCTTATGTTTTGGGCCCTCATATCTTAAACTAGCCCGTATCTTAAAAACAAAGAGAGAGAGAGAGAGAGAGAGAGAGAGAGGGAGAGAGAGGGAGAGAATGATACAATAATCTGCATCACTTCCTTCTAGCAACGACTTCGATCACAAAGCTTGACAAGTTGCATGAGAGACAGCTATATAGCTTCACAGAAAGAGAGTGCAACCACAATTTGCTTTTTTAAGCACTATGAAATTGGTGCATTTAGGAACTTGAAGAAAATAACTAGATGAGCTTGTTCTATCTACTTTATCTCCCCACAAATCTGAATCAGAATAAGCTTCAATTTCTGCAACATATTGTCCTTAACTTTTAGGAACAAACCACCAAAATCTTGTGTTCCTTTTAAGTATCTTAGAGATTTTTTTAGCAACAACCATGTGTGAGGCCCTCGTATCACTCATAAATCAGCTGATCAGTCCTACATCATAACTAATATTAGGCCTGCTATTACACAAAAACGGTACAGATCCCATTAACTGCTTGTAAAGAGTAACATCAATAGACTTCTCAGACTCTTTGTAACTTCACATTTGTTTCAACTGGTGTAGCTGCTTCATTACATTTATCCATTTGAACCTCTTCAACACTTCTTGTACATACTTTCTCTGATGCAAGACCATAGCTAGTGTAAACAAGTTGCATACTTGGGAAATATGTGACAATTCCCAAATGAGTCATATCAAATTCTGATTTCATACTTCCCTTTAATCTATCAATTGCTAACATAGAAACATACTAATAACAAATCAACACCATTTCTCACTTTCACATATACTTTAAACTCTATTGAACACTAGAAAAACCTTGTTGAAGAATAATATATCTATCTTCTTATTCCAGATCAAGTGCCTTATTTTCAACCATACAAAGCTTTTCTGAATATATACACTTTATCTAACCAGTCGTTGCAGCTTGTCATGTGATTTGAGTAACCAGTGTCAAGATAACAAGATTCTGAATTGTTGGTATCAGAATTGAAAGTCACCATTAATAACATTTGGTTTGAGTCATAACCATCCTCTTCTGAAATATAAGCTTCATCACTAGACTTCATTCTTCCACGTTTGTTGTTTATTTATTCATCTACAAAATTTCCCTACTTCTGACAATTATAACACTAAATCTTCCTTGTCAAATCTTTTCTTTCCCATTTTACTTCAAGTTGTTCCTCCCCCTCTTCTACTTGAGGATTCACCTTTTTCATAGTCTGCGTGAGGTTGATCTAGACCAAAAAATGAGCCACTAGCACAACCACCCTCTGTCATATTTCCCTTTTCTCTTTCATTTCCTCCTTTTTTCTCCTTTGTCACCACTCTTTTGATTTGTCACCTGTACTTGCAGTGCCTAATCAACATATTTTTCAATGATTCTCTCATTCAACCTATGTTCATGCGCCTCTAATGAACCTTGAAGCTCACAAATCTTCATGTTTTCCAAGTTCTTTGACTCCTCAATTGCAACCACTATATAATTAAATCTTTAGGGGCAATGTGCGCATCACCTTTTCAATGATCATCATATTGGAAATCTTTTCACCACATCCTTTCATTAGGTTGGTGAGATTCAACACCCTTTTAAAGTAATGTGTAATCTTCTCAAGATTCTCCTTTTGTAACAGCTCAAATTGCCTTTTGTAATGTTTGAAGTCTCACCTTCTTGAACTTGTCTTCATCATGATAATATTTCTCTAGTGTCTCCCGTGCCTCTTTTATCGTTGCAACTAAGTCAATCGTCTCAAAATTGGCCGATTCTACACATTGATGTATCAAGAACATGGCGTTGCAATCTTTTTATTGGCTGCCTTAAACGCTACTTTTTTTAGCATACGTGGAGCTTTCAATCAACTCTTGATAACCATTCTTTTTTTTTTTTTATCCACAAATATTAGCGGTTAATCTTCACTATTACAATCACATTTTGAAAGCAAAAAAAGACTCCATTTTGTACATACCATCTCTCCTAGTTTTCGTCATCAAGAACATGAGGGTTGGCAAGTAAATTGCCATTCGAACCAACCATGCAATCACCAAGATCCAGGTCTAAAATCGAAGAAGCTCCGAATACTAATTTGTTGGGAAAGAAAGCTCAGAGACTCACTTTTTGTATATCAACAAAGAGAAGAATTATAGAATGAGAATTTCTATTCAACAAGAAAAACAAACTCTAATACACATAAGTCCCACACTGTTCACCTCCAACTAACTATTATTTACAACACGTAACAAAATAGAAAGTAATCCCTGTAACTACTCTCGTTTATTTGAATTACATGACAACATGTTTTTTTTTTTATGCAATTACATCACAACATTTAACTTCGTTAATTTTGTTCCTTAGAAGTGAGAAGTTCAGTTAAAAAAAAGCATCTTAGCTTTTGATAAAAAAACAAATTGTAACAAATTTATAATTTGTTATAAAAGTACATATTATATTATAAAAAGTTTTTAACGAATTATTATTATTTTTTGCTTTTTCTTCTGAATTGAAGAATTATATTGCAAGAAATTAGTCATATCGACAAAGAAAACAGAATTTGCCCTCAAAACAGGACAAGTCTTTATCATAATTTTAACACAAACGCTGCGGAATATCAAATTCAAAATTAAAAAACATAGATATCATGCCATGAGAAATACCCCATAAACCAATGCAAAATAGGGTGCACCTTATACACTGTAGAAGATGCCACGGCTTCCCTCCCCAATTTTTGCTACATCTTTTTTTTTTTCCTTTGCATATGAAATTCTCCGAATGCAATCCCTACCGAGAAGGTTGGGAAACAAACAACAAAAGAGATTCATCGAAAAAGATCTTTCTTCTTATCTTAAAACCCACTTCTATTTTGCCGTCTGGCAAAGTCACAATGTTGACATAGATCAAGATCATCACTTGCATATCAGAGTTGCTTCCATAGTATCTCAGCAGGAGATCATAAAACTTACAAGCTAGACTCATGGATTTCCCACGAGAACGAAACATACTATTAGAGCTAAGTCACCCATTCTATTAACAAGTGCATACTTAGCATTAAATTAAATGACTAACATTGAAACAACAATGCCACAGTTTAGATGCGGAATACAGGAAACCTGGAAGATCAAGGACTGCTCAATCAAGCAAATAAATTAAAAACTGTAGAATACATGTGTGTATGCACCCATGCTCGCTTATGGAGATCAAGTGAAAGCATGCTCCAACAAAATGTACTAATCATCATATAACCATAAACGAATTATCAAAAATTAACTCATCTCAGTATCTCACCTCTTGATATGTTGGATATTCCCAGTCTTAGCATATCAATTTCAAACAGTCTAAGTTGAATGTACAGGATGATGAATGAATAAGAGGAATGAATAATTAAGAATATGACCTCGTTTCCCCTGGTCTTAGCAAGTCAAGATTAAAGTCTCATCAAAACACTTGCACAAAGATTGCTTCAAATGCAACCTTCCAACAATTAACAAGGCATTACAATGAAGTCAAATTCCATGTAATGTAATGTAACACCTAACCACTGCTATATAAGAGGAACTGTACACATAAGGGAAAAATATAGAAATAAAGCATAACAACCAAAACCAATTGCCCTGACGATAGCAGATCCAAGCAGAGAAATTAACCAGGAACACTTGGTTAAGGGATTGCAAATTTCAATTGCATCAAATTCAAGCCTTTCCAACTCCTAGAGTAAGCTCCAAATCATCCATCCCCACCTCGTGTATTCTCTCACCCTCCCAGGGTTTGACTCTGCCATTCTCGAAGTCAAAATCGGAGCCTCGCTCGGCAACCGAACCCCACTGCATGCCCTCCTGGGCAGCGATCTGCTGCATCGCGGGCTTCATTAGGTTAAAGGTGGGCGAAGGAGGAGCCGCGGCCGCCGTCTGGACCTGAAAACTAACCCAGCGGCCGGAGGCGGAGTCAACGGTGGAAGCGTCGGACTCGTCGCACTCGGGGATGGTGGAAGTGGCGAGGTGGTGGCGGCGCGTGGGGCTGGAGGGGGCGGAGGTGGCGAAGAGCGGGTGGCGGAGGGAGGCGTTGTGGAAGGACTCGAAATCGGCCTTGCGCTTAGAGCTTCGGGGAGAGGAGAGAGGTGGGGTGACGGGGGCGCTGTTGGATATCCTGAGAGGAGGGAGGTTGGCCGGAATGGAAGTTATGTTGCGAATGAATGGGATGAGAAAGGAAGAGGGAGAGGGGTTTCCGTCAATGCGCGTGGGGCTTGGGAACGAGGAAGAGGTTGGGCTAGCGTGGTACGATGGTACAGGACTTGGGAATGACGAGGATTGTGGACTTGGCTGAATCGAAGAACACGCGCTTATGCCTCCAATCTCACTCGCCGGTCTCTTACATCCCTGTATGTATTACACAAACAAACAAACCAAAATCAATTAGATCAGGACAGGAGAAGACCGTGTTTGTTTGGGAAACAAAGTAGATCTGAGAATTTGAGGGGAACCTTTCGATAAGTAGTCCCATCTTCTTCGACGATCCAACCAGCTTCGGCGCAGAGAGCTTTCAACACCTCGTTGTTGTCACAGTGTTTGGGAAGCTTGTAGTTCCCCTGAGCTCTAAGGCCCGCGTAGATCTTAGCGGCAATCGCTCTCCGTCTTCTCTCTCTCCTCTTGTTGTTTTCCCTCTCCTTCCACGTCGGCAGCCTCCCCGTCGATCCGCCGCCGGTCATCGTTCCGGCGAAACGTACCCTGCTCCGGTAGAGGCAGAAGAACAAGTGTGTGTCTGTGTGTGATGAGGAGAGAAAGAGAAAGCCTTGGTGGATTCAAGTTTTTCTCTCTTTCTTTATTGTACTGCAGATGAAGAAGAGGAAATAGAAATGTTGCTTCCTTTTTAGATTCTTCTCTTCTCTCTCCCTCCCTTTTCACACTGCCGTAGTTTTCACTTCATTAATTTTCTTTTTCCTTTTCTTCTTTTAGAAAATTATAGATGGACTCCAGCCAAGTGGATAATATAATAAAGACTTTTGCCATTTTTTCCTATTCTCTAATAATTATTCAAAAAATTTTAAATAAAAAGTAGATGTAGTTAATAAATATTATATAAAATACATATACTTTAGAATGAAAATAAAATAATTTTATTTAAGTGTGTATTTGGATTAGTTTATTTGTGTTTAAAATAAGTTATTATAAAATAATAATGAGAAATGTTTCAAAAGAATCACAAACAATAAAAACAAGGTAAATGATATTTAGATCTCTAAACGTGTAAATTGGTGATAATTTAATTTTTGAAAAAATAAAAATTCTGATTTAGTTCTTGAATGTATAAAAAATGTGACAATTTCGTCATGCCATTAAGTATGTTGGATCATTTTGTTATTAAGTTGTAATATTCAATGACCAATTTGACATTAAATTGTAAAGTTCAAAGACTAATTTGTCATTAAGTTGTATGCAAGATGTAATTGTCGCACTTTTTATTACATATTCAGACACTAAATCATTTTTGTTCTTTCAAAGACTAAATTTACACATTCAGATACAAAAACGGTAATTTACCCTAAAAACCAACCGTACACTAATTATTAGGTAACACAAAGGACCAAAATTGCTCAATTTTAAAATGGCGAGGGACTAAATGAGTAATAAAAAGATTTCAAGGACCAAAATTGCACGATCTTAAACTATAGAGACCAAGAGTGAGTTTAAGACAAAAATTATTAAATTAACATTTTAAGATGTAGTAGAAAAGCTCCTTTCAAAAAAAAAAATGTAGTAGAAAAGCTTGTGTTTATTATAAAATGTATTTAATACTTTTTATTTAATAAATATAATGCTAGATTTAAAACAGTCTTATATACTACATATCAAGGGCATCTCATAGTTGATATCCGAAAACTAACGTTTTTTTAGATATATAAATATCACTTAAATAAGTTTTATTTCTTATAAAAAAAAATTTCATACACGTGATTAAAAATCGAATTCTAATCAACACGCTGAAAGAATTCAATCCTGTACTAATTATGTCGTGTTTTTGTTGGATAATGGATTGAAAAAAGTTGAAAATATTTACAAAAAATGTTTTATGTTTTATTTGAACATTGTATTTGTTTCCTTGATCAATGAGTGTATTCATACATATTTTTTAAATATTTGTATTTGTGAAAATATTACTAATATGAAATTATGTAAACGTATAGATAATTTTTATGACATAAATAATGACACTAAGTTTGAATTTAATAATATTTAGTTTGTAATTTTGTGTGGATAGTATTAGTCAATCAATAACTAATAAATTTATATAAAATGATGCGGGAACAATTAGTTGGAACGCGTGGAGCCCATACCATTAGCCAATATATAAAAAAGTAGTACTACTACTTCGTGCATGATGAGCAGGTAGTGAAATCGTAAATGCAACCAAATTTAGGAAATTAAATTAATTAATGAGTGACCATTTCAAAGAGAGAGCTTATGATATTTTTGCTCACATTCAATTCATCTAATCTAATCACGTTGTAATTCATTTCATTTGATTTCCGTGTGTTCCAAAACAGTGTGGGCACAAGGGCGTGGAAAATCAACCTTGTTGAAATAGGAAATATACCATCGGTGACCTAACCCACCCTCCCTTCATGGAAGGCACATGACCTGTTGCTGTTGGTTAACAATTAGCATCCTATCCTTACAGCAGTGTAGGTGTAGCGCTGTAGCAAGCAATAGCTCAATCACGGATACCACAGTCCAATTCTGCGGCGAGGACTTACCCACATCCACATGACTCACTCATACCAATTACCAAATACGAGGGCCCCCTCCCTTCACTTAATATTGGTGCCCCTATACCCTAGGTCTGCCACCAAAAGAAAATCAGACAGCACGTCACAAAATAAAAAATGAATATATACTGTAGTTATAACAAGAGAATATGTTCCAGACATTAGTGTCAGTTAAAAAATATATACTGATGGAAGGAATCGAAATTTACACAGTAAAACTGACAGAGATTTCTTATTATGATTTGCGAGTCTGGGTATCATGTAAACCTTGTTTGTTCTGCCCTTGTCACGTTGTTTTGGTAAGAAACCCAGGCAAAAAAAACTTGCTGGTACAAGTAGAGTAATAACAGGACGGGTCAAAGTAAGTTGCAGCCCACATGCAAATTAGTATAAATTCGTTGTGTGATGAAATGGAGATAAAGATGCACAGCGGAACCACCCCAAAATGGGTCCCACAAATATAAGCATCTCCATCATTGCCAATTAGTTTCAATTAATATTGGAAAACCCAGAAGTAGTGCACGATCGCAAGACATTTTTATTTGATAAAAATATTTATGATCGGCCATACGGAATAAGTATAAATTTGAATTTAGAATAAATATAAAATGTTCACACGTGAAAAGAAAGACGTAAATACCTCCCCATAATTGCACACCAGTTGATACTATAGGGATAGCATTGACATGGTCCTACACCCGTGCCAAAGGTTCATGCACCCTGTTGGATGGATATATTTCTCTCCAACCGTATACTGTGAATAATTAATAATGAAAAGCAGTCTTGATGAACAAATAACTTAAAATAATAGTGAAATAGTTGTCATTTTAAAAATAATATCAATCACAATTAGCGTGTAAATTATTTAAACAAATTATTTGATTATCAGACTTTATAAACTTGATGATGAAAACTCACAAATAACTCGTGTAAATTAACATTAGGCTATGAGAGAAAAAGGGGTGAGATAAATTAATTAATCTATACTGGTTATAAAAGTGATTGAGATTGATTTTATTTATTGCAAAGAAAATGTTTAGTGAATTGTTGAGAGTCAACGAAGGTTGGGCATTGAATTATGCAAGTTAAAAATGTTAATTATAGGTAAGGGTATAGGCACACATGAACATGAGATGAATTAAGTAGAAATTCTGCGATGAGATGATTGGGAACATGCCCCGTTCTCCGGTAATTGGGGATTGGTCTGACGTGACGTGATGTTTAGTTGGAAGGGGCGCAGATACGGACAAACAACGAAATGAGAGGTGTGTGGGGCCCATCGAGTCGGCTCCACACGTGTGACACAGAAACCCATAATAAAGAAAGGAACAGCGTGGGTGGGACTGAAATGGTTGGGGGGGACCACCTTTGACGTGTCGAGTGGAGTGCATGGGTGTGGTGTGGCTGTAATGTAACACGAGAAGAGAATGCGGTCCCTCTCTCTCTCTCTCTCAGAGGAATCCCACGGCTCGGCGCGCCAATCCATTCTTTTCATGGTACAGTACACACGAGATGAGAGGAGATGAGATTTCTGACTCAATTTGACTCTTCTGCCCTCTTCCTCAAGTCAAGCTTTTCAGGAGTTTGTTAAAACTTCAAAGCTTTCCTTCCGCGTTAATAACGTCACTCGCCTTAGAATTATATCAATGCACACCGCTTTGAATTTTAGAATTAGAAAAAGAAATTGCATGCGTGAACTATTTTAATTAAAACTAGACTTTTCTCTTAATAATTCATGTAGTAAATGGTTGATATTAACGTTTGATGTTTGTTAGTGAAATTATTGGAAAATATTCATGTCTTATACAAGTTAGAGATATTGTGTCAAGATAGAATATATAAGTAGAGAGTAATTCTAAATTTATAAATTAGTTTTGTAAATTGAATTAGGTTCAATCCATATTTTAAGAGAGACTCCATTAAAAATAGTTAGTCAAGTTTTACAAAAAAAATGAGTTATTATTAATAAAATTGCTTGATAGTATTTCACATCTAATAGATGGTAAAGAAAAAAAAAACAACCACCTTCTTTTTCCTTTTATAAAGGGTACAAAAAAAATTAAAGGAAAAGGATTATTAACTTGATTTATGGTGTGCTTCGTTTAAATGAGAACTAGGAGAACTAGAAGGAGAGATTAGGGTTTTTAGTGAAAAGGAAGAAAAGAGAAAGAAAGATGTTATTGTTTGGTTTAATTCGTGGAAAGAATATGGGAAGAGCGGAGAGTAGGAGAGAGACAATATATTTTGTTTTTTTTATTGTAGGAATTAAAGACAGTATTAAGGAATTTAAAACACTCATACACTCTGTTCAATCAACTGAACTAGACCTACTTGATTGCAAAAGAGAATAATGAAAATAAGGATGAAGTATTATTATACCCTTATAAATAATAATAAAAAATATAAGAATTTAAAATTTGGTTTATTAATTTTTTAATCTCTCATCTTTTGTGAATTTTATTTTTAATCCTTCATAAATTTTTTGACTGATTTTAGTCTCTCAAAATTTTCTTGGTTCCATTTTCAATCCCTAAAATTTCTACATCAAGGACAAGAAAAGGAACAAAAAAAATTAAGAGACTAAAAAAAAAAAATTATGAGGGACTAAAAATAAAAATCCACAAAGGATGAAAAACTAAAAAGATAATAAACTCTTTAAAATTTAATTTGGCTCAGATTAAATACTTTTATTATTACTTACCAACAAAAACCTATTATATAACAATAAAGTTTTACAACATGACATAGTTTTGAAGAAATATGAATAATCTATATTATAAAAAAATATTTTCTCAGCTATCAATTTTTTTTTTCTCATTTAGTAAATTTTAATTTTATTAATCAAACAAAAAAAATACTACCATGTAAGAAGGATACAATGAAAGCTACTTATTATTATAAATAGTAACTACTTCCAACTATTCTTCAACTTCTCCCATTATAATTATTGATTTTCCGAATCTTGACTAAAAGTAAAACTTGTAATTAAAGAAACACGTAATGTCCATGAAAGCGTTATTAATGACAAGAGTGATAAATAAAGATTGGAAAATATTAATTTGTATGTTAAAGACATTGGGTAAAGAATTAAAAATATTTTTTTATAGAAAATATGATATTTAATATTATCAATATATTTTTCCATGATTTTTAATTAAAAAATATTATTTAATAATTGTAACTAATATTTTTAAAAGAATAGTTACAAAAGTCTTGAAAAATTATTAATAAAGAAGTACCCAAACTAAATAAATAAGAAAGCTACGGTTTTCTGATGAATAAATAAAATAAAATAAAAAAACTACGTTCAAGAATAAAAGTAAGACAGCAATAAAATAAGGAAAGGGAGCAAGACTTTGCACACGTGCATTAGGAAGGAACCAATAGGAACCATGTGGGAACCACGGGCACGTGCCCTCTCATCTGTTGAATTATATGCTGGATCGAGATCCTTGTCTTATTTTATTTATTATTTAAAAATATAGCCAAATATTTTTAAAATATTAGTAAATGAAGCACTAAAATTGAGTAATAATTACACGCTTTGAAAAGTATTCAAATGATAAAAAAAATGCAAGAAAGGATTGAGAGAGTGAAGTAATAAAAACATAAATAGGCTTAAACGTTTATATATAAGAGAATTTGAGGTATTATAATAGCTTTTATTTTTAACTAAAAGGCTATTAACATTTGGATAGATTTAATTGATCTGAAAAAAAATTAAAGGTTTATTCATCCTTTTGGTTCTTATAGTTACAATAATTTTTTCTTTTAATCCTTATAATTTAAAACATTCTATTTTGATTCCTATAGTTGCAATTTGTTTATCTTTTTAGTCTTCGCAGTCTAAAATCGTCTAATGTTATTATATCTAAATCTTTTAAAACTTCTACAAATTGAAACTGATAGTGAAAAATTGTTAAAAAAAAAATTAAACAGTTCTAATTTTGTTGTGGTTTTAAAGCATCTGCATATTACCCTAAGCCCCCTATCACTATGCTGATGCCAGTGGGTATTAAGGTCAATGCTGATTATTGAAATATAAATCTAATTGAGGGGCGAGAATGTAGTTATTAAAAAGTCCCCTAAATTGATGAAAAAGTTATTGCTCATATAATATTAGGCTTGTTTGCTTAGGCCTTAACAGCTGTCTAGCCTATATTTTTTGGGCCTGTTATGCCTATGCTGAAAAAACTGAAAGAAAAACTTTGGATTTTTAGACCCATTTCTGTTATCATCTTTTTTTTTTTTAAAGGCAAGAGGAAAACTTCAAAAAGGTTAAGCCCAGTTTGCTGAGAGTTTCTAAACCCAGAGACAAATTATAATACTGTAATAGATACAGCAGTTTTAGCAGTACAAGAAATTTTATAAGAAAGTTAATACAAGAGTTTTATAATTAAATTAGAGTCTAATAAACATGCATGATTTATGTAAAAGTTTTTGTATTATCAATCAATCAAAAAATATTTTCAGTATAACTTATAATGTAAGTATTATAAAAATTAAGAAATGATCATATATAAAGGTTTTGTAATTAGATGAAGTTGAAGTGGGAAAAAAATTAAAATTAAATGTGCAACTAGAAAAGTTAACAAAGTTCTGTCAAAAAAAAAGTTAACAAAGTTTGTAAGTCATTTTCATTCATTTTTTTAATAAATAAATATCAGTGATTAACAATGTAGACAGTATTGTTGGCCCAATTATTTGGCTCCCAGCTATCCACTAGTATTATTTCTAATTGTTTACTTACTATCGAATGGTGTCCAATCGCTTCTGTAACTTCGCGACTTGAAGAGTCCATGCCGGCTACCATGATGAGATCAATAAGAAGAAAAATATTAATAATATTGTTTAAATATTTGATAAAAAAAAATTTGTAGAAAAATGTTACTATTTTATGTAATTTTAATGTAAGTTAATTATAATTTTTAATAAAAATATTTATTAATTCTTTAATTAATATCCTTAAAGCATTCCTTAATAAGACTGATGATAAAACAAAAATAGGAATTCATACTTTCATACTAGAAATTAAAACCTCAGGAGCAGACGCTAACGTAGGTAAAACGTCCCACGTTTGCTTGGCGGGACCAATGTGATCGAATCCATAGCATCATTAAATCCACTTTGTCCCGAATAATACGCAATACTATATATTTACTTTAATTTATTGTTTAAAACCAAAATATTGAGAAGTCATGTTAGTAATACGTTTCTATTAACACATTCTAAATATATACACACATCTTATTAATTTAATTTTGAAATTTTAATTTAATTATTTAATATAAATTATTTTTTAAAAATATAACCAATATCAAAAACTATATTAAACACCGTATTGAAAAGTATATACTAATATTTATGAAATACATGTCTACGTTGACCGAGATACCGTGGCAGTACTTGCATGACGATGACCAAGATGAAGGAGATGATAATGGCTATGGTTGAGACCTACCCTCTCTTACAGTTATAGGGTTAGAGTTAGACACAGATACAACATCGTACATAGACAGTTGGATTTTTGTGTTGGCCTTTCGTTTTGTTTGTTTATTTAGGATTAGATATACAATAATATTGTAAGAGTTGGTAGTGCTATTATGGTAAATAACAGCACGTGCATCGGAATTTTCATTTAGTTTCTGTTCAGTTGAATTTGTTGATAGTTTATTGCGTCAGATCCGCCATGGACGCAGCTTCGGAGGCCTTTGTCTGATTTCCTCTTTCTTTGGTTTTCACTTGTCATGGGACTGAGTCGAACTCCAAAACATAACCCTGTTCTTCCAACCAAATCTCCAATTCTCAGTCGCACACATTCTCGTTCTCAAACCATGAAGTGAGTGCTTTAACTTCTCCTCTCTCTCTCTCTCTCTCTCTCTCTATATATATATATATATATGCTCATGCGCTGATGTTTGAAAAATCATTTTTGATGAGCTGTTTATGTCAATTTATAAAGAAGGAAACAAAGAAAAAAAAAATATGAAGAAAAAGGGATATAAGATAAATGAAACGAATATGTGGTTCGAGGATACTTTTTATTTGGCACATTTATTCTTCTTTCTTTTATTCTTCCTTCTTTTTCGGATGAGTTCAAATCTACATAATCTTTGGCTTTCAACTTTTATTTGATTCGGATAAGTATTGAATTGAAGTGTGTTTCCACTTGGCAAAACAAAAAGTGAATTTAGTTTGCGGGTAACAAATATGTTTGCTTAATTCGAATTCATATCTATTAAGACTTAAACCTATATGAGTGACAGTGGAATTTAGGGATCATTTGTGGCATACTGCCCCTAGCGTTGGTTTGATAGGTTTGTGGCGATAGTTGATGATGATTACTCACAACCAAGGACCAAATTGCATTGCTGTAATTTCTAACTCAAGTATGGGGATTTTCTAAGCTAGGTGCTTCAGTTCATGATATGACATGCTGATGATTATGTATCTATTTATGTGCTTCAGAACTCTGATACCTCCGACTGTGTATGCTCTTTTTGCAATTACGGATTTGGATTAACTACATCCCCTCGTCTATAAACTTGACCATTTAACTTTCAGATTTCTGAAATTTAGTTCTATATAAACAGTTTATGTTTTTAACTCAGATTGATTCTGTTGTATTAAATGGTTAGAACTTAAAGCTCTTCATGGATTATAGTGCATGTCCTATTTTTAGTAGACTAGGGAATTTTCCTATGGGAGTTTAAATCTATTTATTTTTTCACTCCGTTTATACATTATATAAAATCATTATAAGAAAGCTACACGCCTACAGCATCATGAAGAAAGCATGACAGAATCTCCAAGGCATGAAATTGAAGTAAAGACTAAAGACACACAAACTTAATAAGGAAGAACCAGTTTTTAGATCTTTCCTGTTTGGGGGATCAATTATAGTCAAACCTAGTTTTGAGGTTCTTACACTTAGAGTAGTTATATTGTAGTTGGAACTTGGAAATTTGTTTTTATCGTGCTACACTTAACATAGCTCGCTATACAGAATTTGCTGCAAATTTAGCTTTGTTTGAAGTGGAGTTTCTTATAAATTTCCAACATTCAGTTTGATAAATATTTCTTGACAGATTTGGTTTGACCTGAAACACAAAGCTTTAATAAAATTAGACTGCAACGTAGAAACACCAATCTAATGGTATTCTGCTCTTACAAAGACTTTGCTGTATTTGAAATAGGCATAGTTTTCCTTAATTTAAGGTTTTGAAAACCTGTTGCTATCTCAGCAGTCCCTAACACTAGTTCTTAAATGGCACAAATAGACCTCTTATGAGATGCTCAAGGAAGCATTGGTAATAACATGCATCGTCATTCTTAACACTCTGCTCTAATAAGGCAGTGTGCCATATTATAATTTAGAATTGAATACCTAATTCTTAAAGGGCTTATTATACGTATGCATTTGGAATTTTCATTAAGAAACTTTTAATTGTGTGACACTAAGAAAAATGAGACCCTAGATGCCTACAGTACATCATTCTTTACACAATTCTGTGTGTTGCTTCTGCCTTTTTTTGCTTTCCTTTCCTTTCCTTTCTGTGCCTGAGCTGAAACAATGATTTGCAGCTATGGCTTACTTATGCCTTATTCTTCTTCATTTATAATTTTTTTTTCACAGAACAACACAGATTTTTGGTGTGTCTCTCTCCCTCATTCTTATCAACCTTGCTGCTATTATGGAGCGCGCAGATGAAAACCTTCTTCCATCTGTCTACAAAGAAGTTAGTGAAACATTTAATGCCGGACCATCTGACTTGGGTTACCTCACATTCATAAGGAATTTTGTTCAGGGATTGTCATCTCCTCTGGCTGGTATACTTGTTATCAGCTATGATCGCCCAACAATTCTTGCGATGGGCACTTTCTGCTGGGCTTTATCTACAGCTGCTGTGGGTGTTTGCCACGATTTTCTGCAGGTTGCTTTCTGGAGAGCAATAAATGGCTTTGGTTTGGCAATTGTGATTCCAGCACTCCAGTCTTTCATTGCTGATAGCTACAAGGATGGAGTGAGAGGAACTGGGTTTGGATTGCTGAGTCTCGTTGGTAACTTAGGAGGAATAGGAGGTGGTGTTTTGGCTACTGTCATGGCTGGCCAACAATTTTGGGGTATACAAGGATGGCGATGTGCCTTCATTTTGATGGCATCTTTGAGTGCATTAATTGGATTCCTTGTTTTACTATATGTTGTTGACCCAAGAAAAAGATTTCCCGCTACTCGTGATGCAAGTGAGAGTTCAGACAGGTAATGACATTTTATAACTTACATCACTCATGTGGCATTTAGCACAACTTTTAGTACTTCTCGAACTCTAAGTGCCTCCAAGCTATCTGTTTTTTTTTTGTTTTTGTTTTCATCCTCATGAATAATAACTGAATGTTTTATATCTCTTCAATTTTTAGTTATTGGTAAATCAGCTGTGTGTGTTAGCAGGGATGACCTTATCTATAAAGGCAATGCTAGTACAGCATCAATTTGGATGGACTCTTGGGCAGCCACGAAAGCTGTGGTCAAAGTGAAAACATTTCAAATAATTGTCTTACAGGGCATTATTGGGTCACTGCCATGGACTGCCATGGTGTTCTTCACAATGTGGTTCGAACTAATTGGTGAGCATGAAGCCAACTTCTTTACATAAATGCAAAATAGCACTTTGCAAAATTGTATTTTTCTAACATTTGTACTACAAATCAAGATCTCTAATAGCCTAGTCAAATAGTCTAACCTTTATCTTTTATGAGGCGTGACGATTATAAATCTGTGTCCTACATACGAAGAAAAACTTTTATCAACTTGCTTGACACGATGAATTGATATTGTGCAGGTTTTGATAACAATACTTCAGCAACCCTCCTGAGTCTTTTTGCTATTGGATGTGCTGTGGGGTCCTTCATTGGTGGATCAATAGCTGATCAATTATCACAAGTCTACCCTCATTCTGCTCGTGTCATGTGTGCACAGTTTAGTGCCTTTATGGGCATTCCATTCTCATGGTTTCTTCTTAGGGTGATCCCTCAGTCAGTAAGTAGTTTCCCTACCTTTTCTGTCACCCTCTTTATAATGGGTCTAACTATCAGCTGGAACGGTGCGGCTGCAAATGCTCCTATGTTTGCTGAGGTAGTCCCTGTCAAACACCGTACCATGATTTATGCATTTGATCGAGCTTTTGAAGGCTCGTTTTCTTCTGTTGCGGCTCCTCTGGTAGGGATTCTTTCTGAGAAAATGTTTGGCTATAATTCAAAGTCTGTTGATCCCATCAAAGGATCTTCACCAGAGGCTCTTGCCTTGTCAAAGGGCCTTCTTTCCATGATGGCTGTTCCATTTGGTTTGTGTTGTTTATGCTACACCCCTCTATATTACATATTTAGGCGGGACCGTGAAAATGCTAGAATGCTTGCTGTGAAAGAGGAGGAGATGATGTGAGACACACTTTTTTAAGAATGGTAGATCGTGTTAAAGGAGCCCTCTAACTCTCACTCTGCTTGTGAATTGTGTCCCTATTTAATTGGAGTTTAAAGCTCCGAAAACACGTGGTATCATCTTCCCCAGTACACACGAAACTTTTGAAACCAACTTCGAACAATGACCTCATTTGTTTTTTATTTGAAGAATCCAGGTCAACCATACATTCATGGTTCCGTCATGGCGAGGATTCTTACTGAGGATTGAACTCGTTCTGACTTCTGAGCCATTGCTTATTCTTTAGATGGCATATCTAGCTGAATGGATCAGAAATATCAGGATATTAGGATAATGAAACTCAGGCTCATACTGTTCTGTGGCGAGTTCATTCTGTTTTTATACGATTGTACACTGTAAAATACACAAGTATATTTGCATGTTCGGTTCAACACTTCAATTACACGTAACTATCTCAATGCTAATGAAGCATTTTTTAATAACTTCAATTTTTTCGGCCGATGAATAACGTCAATTAATCCCTACAAAAAAAGCACACGACCCCGAGAAGAAATTTCATTGTATTCAACTTTACGCTAACTGCATTTGGTTAAAAAGAATTGAAAATCCAAAGTTTAAAGAACATTGAACACTTTCAACTTTATTGGGTGTAGACATCTAGAACCATAATAAAAAGAAGCTACCAGGGTACTCAAATCAACTGGCTTTTATTCGCCAGTGTCGCTAGAAACAAATTCCCAATAACGGACCTAGCTAATTTGTTTTTGTTTCTATGCTTCTCAGAGTGAAAAGGAGAGAGAACTTTTGAGTGGGGTAAGTTTGAGAGTTGAGAATGAGACGGAGAGGACCCGGAAATAATCATAAAATGAATGGAAGGCATTGTACCCGCCCAAAAATAATGCAGGAGAAACAAAACACTAACATTGACAGCTGAACTCACTTTCTGCTTGCTCCACTTTAGAATAATACGTTAACATTAAATTAAAGCACAGGTTACAATAACATTCCACTTGTTTGGCATTTAGACGCGCTTGGTGGTCTTAGGAACTTGGCCTGTTGCTCCACCAAGAAAAATAACATAACTGACGAAAGTAAAATCCAATTTTTTTGATAAATTTTACAAACCAAGGCCTTCAAGCATTGATAACATATTTGAACAGGAACTTGAAGGTATCGTGCAAACGTCTAAATACAGCGTGGGAAAAAGGTTTGCCCCACATACCCTCCAGCCATTGCCCTCCTCACATTAGATTCAAACATCTTTGGGTTCTCTCTCAACACAGCAGCGGCATCATGATTCAGTGGATCCTCGTAATTTGGTTCCTGCACACCAAGTAGAAGAATATATTATTCTCAAAATTCAAATGAGGAAAAATAAAATAAAATAAAAAAACCAAAGTCATACCGTGAAGAGATGATACAAGCCATAGATGACAGTGTTTATATTAAGGACGGGTTTCCAATCTTCTCGTAAGATGTTGAGACAAACATTTCCTTCCAAGTCAATATTTGGATGATAGACCTGCGTATACGAGATAAATGCTACAAGTAAATTTATGATGTTGAAACAGAGCAAGAAAATGACACATTTACCAAAACTAAAATTACCAAACCTAAATTAAACGTGTAATGTGTACAAAACAAAGCACGAATTAGAGTAAAAAAGATAATCAAGTCCATTCCTACCTTTGTCTTGCACTTAACCTTTGGTGCTTCATGTGGATAGATGGGAGACACTTGAAAGGAAAACAAAAATGTGCCACCTCTGTAACAACAAACAAAACACAGTGGAGACTAGTGAGCTTTTTCATAAATTTTTTCTTCATTTTGCAGCTGTGGGTACAGATCTTACCAGATTGAAAATTTTATTTAGCATTTAAAAAATAAATAAAACAAACATAAGATGAAGAAAACATATGGGCTTGAATTCCTTCAACGAGACTCAATTAAAGTTTGATCATAAAGTTGAAAATTGTATGCGAAATTTCCTTACAACTTACAAGTAATATCCATCATCAGGTCGAATTGAAACTTCAAAGTTCATCAGGTCATCTTTGCCATTGGGGAATTGAATGGTACATGATTTTGGTAGATTCAGCTCACTTATATCTGAAAGATGTAATACAAAACTGTGACAACAACTTGTAAAACAAAAAAAAAATGGCAGAAACTACAGGCTCAGGAAAGGTTGATACAAGAAATGTCATGGAGCAGCAACTAAAACACTACAGCTAGAGAAACAAAATCGTAGTTTAACTAGTGAACTCATAAATCTTTACAGGATAGCAGGCAGCCCACAAGTCTGCAGTAAATATTAAATATCACACTGGCTAAAGGTCAGAGGAGTTTTTTGTTTATCCCATAGAGAAAAGAGATACCATTCCAGATAAAGTAGAAAACTATGGAGACTGAATTCCAAATTTCAGGATAAAAGCCTTCCTCAATCAAATATACAGGTTGAAGACATGGCCACTATTAAACACCCCCTTCCCAGTCCCACACGAAAAGATACTTAAAAACTATTGTAGCATGAATTTGCTAAAGATACTTATGGTATTTGTTTTTTCAGTTTTCTTTGTTCATATACTGAAATACATTATTTCAATATTATAATCCACCAATGACAACCTCTGCGTGCCCCTTAAACTAGGTGGAGATCCTACTGTATATTTTCACAGAATCATGCCACCCTGACAAATGCATTTACCAGACTATTACCACCAAAACTCAAGGTTTTATACTCCTCTCCTCTATACCTCATTTCTTTTTGAGGGCTTCATGCCCCAAAAAAGAGTAAAAGAAGTTCAATCTACATTTATTATAACATATCCTTATTTGGTATTATAACTTTAGTCATAGAAAAGAATGTAAATTATAGTTGGCTAAAAGTAATAGGCAAGATTGTAGATATAACATACTAGAATTAGACCTTTTATTTTCCTCTTGCCCTATCCGTTTCCATTGTTTTGAAACTTTAGAATGCTACACAAATTGGGCATAGTAAAACATACAAAAGACACTCCATTTAATAAAAAGAAGAAAACCTTTGTGAAGACGCAACTCGCCAGCACTTTGCTTCTTAACAGGTGGTCCGCCACTTGCATTTTCTGCAAGTTCTCTCTGCTTTTCCTTTACTTTAAAAAGTTTAATCATAGTCCTACAAGAAGGATACCAGCTCCATCACATATTATCACAGACTAAGAAATTATCATCTAAAAAAGAACAGCAAGCAGGTAATTACAATAAAATAAGAAAATCAAATAATAAAGCCTATCAAGTTCCTTCTACACCTCAGAAAAACATAGAAGGCCAATGAAGCATACCATCTTTCCTATTCTGAACTTTTGGCCCTAAGCTCAACCATTTACATTAAAATAACAACTTTACAAGTATATTCATCCAAACAGCAGCTTTCCCTAACAACCACATTTACAAGCTTAATAGTTGAACCAGCTACTTTACGGACTTGACTTCACCCTTCTCTCCCAAGAATCACATCCAAACAGCTCGGATTTTAAAGTAGGAAACACGATCATATTTTTAGGATAATAAATCCAAGGCAGAGAAGCAATAATATAGTCTTTCATTTTATTTTATTTTTTTTGTACATTTAACATAAGCTCAACATATTGAGCTACTCATTTAGAATTCCTTATTTCATTACAAATTCGAATGATAGATGAGCAAAAGATCGCGTTGAAGACGAAAATATTCTGGTCCATCGAAGAGCACTGCGATCTAGTAGATCCACGCGGAGAAGATGAAACAATAGTGCTAGAAAGTTCTTTTTAAAAATATTAAAAAAAAAATAGATAATCCAATCCAATATCAATCAAAGGCATAGCTAAATCTCGAATTGCGGTGAGGCAATTGATAAAGAAGCGAGCAAAAAACCCTAGCGCAAAGGGATCGGGAAATCAGAGATAAAGGGAATAAAAAAAAATAGAGAAAATAGAATAGTAAAAAGAATAATATGAAAAAAGAATCAGATTTGTAAGAGAGAAGGAAGTAACCTGGTTAAAAAGAAAGCAAAGAGAAGGAGAAATGATAAACAGAGTTTGGAGGTTTTCGAAGCTCAGCTTCACGCTCTGCAAAATCTGAGTAGTAACCTTTTTAACTCTATTTTCTCTTCCGCCCCCAAAAACAAAAAGCCTCCATAATCATTTTAAGGACATATTTTTGCTGATGCATATCACATGTTTCTTTTTTTCTTTTTTTGGAAGAATATGTTGCTTTTTCTACACGCTAAAATTTTATCTTTATTTTATTCATTATTGTCATTGAGTTGTATTTTTTTTTTTTTTAGATATTGAGTTTAATTTGTATATATTGTTATTGAAAAAAATAATTGAGCAAATAATCTAACTATTGAGTTACAGTATAAAAGATACACGGTATTATATAATAAGTTTATGAAATTTTATAATAATTGTTTTAAAAAATCTTTATAAAAAATTAACTTAAAAAATATACTTATTATGCTTTTTATTGGTTGATAGTGTAAAAAATATATATTAATAACATATAAAAATTAAATTCAATTTTTTATGCTATTAATCACTGAAAATTACTTTAAACATAATTTTTAAAATAATTATTATAAAAGTTAATAAACTTTTTATATAAATTTTTTTAATTAATTTACCTTAAAGAAAATTATACTATCAATAAATTCTAACTAAATTTTATTATTATTATTACAGACTTTTCTATACTTTTCTTTAGAGGAAGGAGAACCTCAAGAATAATTAATTAATTATGGGAAGAATGTAATGTTAATTTAGAAAAGGTTAAGTGTGTTTTGCTCTATATAAAATAAGCAAAATTTGATTTTCATCTTATAAAGTTTTTATTTCTTTAAAATATAAAATTAATATTTTTAATGTCTGTTATCATATAAGTTGTCTAACTGTTCATCGATTGCCGCATGACTATATTTTCATGATACTCAATAGTGTATATGTGGTGTGATATCAATACATGATTCTTAGCAAAAATTTCAACCTTAAAATAAATATTATTATTTACTCTAAAATAAATGTTAAATGACTAAAAATGATAATTTTAAATTTTGGAGAAATAAAAATTACAAAAATCAAAACTAAAATTTACTGATTTTACATAAAATAAAAAATAATGATTTCAAATTTTAGAAACCAAAAAAATAAATAATTCAAGAATCAGAATTAGTGTTCACTCGTTTGACAATTACGTAAAATATATTTAATTTTTTATTCTTTATAATTTTTATTATGTTATAAGTATACTTTACAAATGATTAGTGAAATCTCTCCTAACCATTTTTTTTATTCGTAAAACTCGAAATTAAGATTTTACTTAAAAGATTTGTGCTCAATTCTATTCAAATCAATCAATAACTTATGCAGCACATTATGGGGAGAAAAAAACAGTAGTTTGGATAAGGCGTGGAAGTTGATGTGGGTAGCAACAGTTTGAACCTTGTGGACTCGTAGGAATAAGGTGGTTTTTAGAAATGTTATGGCTAATAAGGAGGATGTCTTTGATTTGGACAGGGTCAGAGCTTGGAATTGGATAAATGCAAAAATGAAAGGCACAAAGTTTTCTGTCTATGAATGATATTCTAACCCAGCTGTGTGTCTGCAATATCTGCTGGTATAATGACAGCAAACAGTATGTAAGTAAGGAATGAAGGCAAAGATAATCTTATGTCAAATCCTAGTAACGGGCTAATTTGTTTGTTTATTTCAGTGGAGTTTATCACGGAGGGATCAATAGTCAAGGGTTAGGCTATAGGAGTGGAATGTTTTTAACTTTTTATAGTTTGTAGTTTTCTGGAAGTAAAATGATTTGGTTATCATTTGGTTCTTTTTTGGTATTGAGTTGTATATGGGTTGGATACGCATTGCACCCCTTTTATTTCTAGTAATATATTTTATTTGTTGGTAAAAAAAAAAAATCAATCAATAATCAATGTATCGTATTGTTAGTAAAATAACTGTAATTTGAGTTATTAGAATTGTTTTTATGTTCAACCAAAAGGCCATTAACATTTGGTCAATGTAAAAATTATAGAATTCCAATAGATTTGAATGATTAGATAAAAAAAAATTAAATATACCATCAAGAGCTAAATCAATTTGCGTAGAGTTATTTTAGCTTAACCAATACTTTTGGGTTTGAGTCCTGGATATGGAGTTATGTTAAATACTTGTGACTCAAACAATATTGCCTCCATTGATAAATAGAATTATTTTTTCCTTTCAAATTATATATATTATTTCATATTTCTTATAACAAAGTTCGACTCCTCTCTTTATAAAAAAACAAAAAACTTGAGCTGTAAAGTCTTACCATAAACAACTTACAAAATACATAATTGAATTAAATCATCAATAAAACATGCAAAAATTAAATTAATACTATTTAAATATTATTTTCATTAGAGATTTCAGGGATAAAATTAGAAGAATAGAATTTATAGCTTATAAAAAGAAAGAATATAATTTATAAAATGTGTTAAAATACAGATTAATGGGTGTTTTACTATAGTAATAGAATGAAAAAATCTTCTGCACCAAAAAAATAGAATGAAAAAAACATTCTAAATGTTTTAAACGATTTAATTGTTTTTTTTATTAATTTTTATGCATCTTATATTTTTTTAAAAAATTTAATATATATATATATATATATATATATTCAATTCAAATAAATAACAATCAAAAGGTAATGCTTTTAATAAATTAATTTTTCTTTTTTATTAAATATGCCAATATAGTGTTCTTAAATAGAAAGAAATAAAAAAAATCATAACACCCATTATGTTATAGAATGCAATATATAATGCTTCTCAAGTATGACTCCTTTTCAATACACACACGTAACAAGTGCGGTGATACACTTCACATATGATTTTATTTCAAATATATAATTTTCATATCTTATTTACAAACGTAAAATATATTTTTGGTCCCTCGTTTTATCTTGATTTCTATTTTTAGTTATTCATTAATTTTTTTACTATTTTTATTCCTTCATAAATTATTCTGTTCTATTTTTAGTCCTTCAACCGTTAAGTAATGACATGACGAACATAAATTATATGTGTAAAAATTTCCTTATTAAGTTTTTAATGACTTTTAACTACTACAAATTTTTTTACGATAAAAAATATTTACTTTTGTAACATTTCTCATGATTTCAAAAAATCTGATATTCAAGATTTTTATTTTTTATTTTTATTTTTTTAACATTCCTGACAGTTTTAATCTGCCATAAAATTTGTAGCAATTAAAAACTGCTAGAAACTTAAACAAAAAATTTTCATGCTCAAATTTTATTCACCACGACATCACTTAACTGATAAAATTAATGTCAGGGACTAAAAATAAAATAAAACAATTTTTTAAGGACTAAAAATAGAAAATTTTTACGAGGGACCAAAAATATATTTTACCCTATTTACAATTACTCGTATTTTTCATTTATTACTCAGTTTATATTTGGACTTTTTTTTTAAAATCATACTATTTCAATAATAACGTGTAAATGCACCAAGGTGATAAAAAAAAATAAAAAATAAAAAGTCTTAAAAAGAGTGTGACAACGAGCAGAGTAACCTCCAGTTCAAAGAATAATAACATATCCCATTGTAACCCGTGTGGCCGCACATTTTTACAACTAGCAAAGTAACATCCAGTTCCAGGCCAACGACACAGCACCCAAACGCATATTTAGAACCAAAGATGAGTTCTGTGAATCTTGGAACATGGCCTCGTCCCAACTCCATGCTCAACACACCTTCTTCACCTCTCATTCCCCTTTTTCACACTCTCAGAACACTTCCCATTACCCCCAAACCAGGAACCCCAAAACTAATTTCTTCTCTCTCCGTCTCCGCTGTGCCTGTTCCCACTAAGGTAGACACAGTGAGAATCGCAGAAATTGAAGATGGCCCAACTTCGATTTCAAGGGCTACATGCTCGCCAAGGCCCACACAGTGAACCAAGCCTTGGACGCAGCCATTGCTCTGAGTGGTCTTAGGAACTTGGCCTATTGCTCCACCAAGAAAAATAACATAACTGACGAAAGTAAAATCCAATTTTTTTTGATAAATTTTACAAACCAAGGGCCTTCAAGCATTGATAACATATTTGAACAGGAACTTGAAGGTATCGTGCAAAGGTCTACTAAATACAGCGTACGAAAAAGGTTTGCCCCACATACCCTCCAGCCATTGCCCTCCTCACATTAGATTCGAACATCTTTGGGTTATCTCTCAACACAGCAGCGGCATCATGATTCAGTGGATCCTCGTAATTTGGTTCCTGCACACCAAGTAGAAGAATATATTATTATCAAAATTCAAAAGAGGAAAAATCCAAATCGAAGAAACCAAATTCATACCGTGAAGAGATGATACAAGCCATAGATGACAGTGTTTATATTAAGGACAGGTTTCCAATCTTCTCGTAAGATGTTGAGACAAACATTTCCTTCCAGGTCAATATTTGGATGATAGACCTGCATATACAAGATGATGCTACAAGTAAATTTATGATGTTGAAACAGAACAAGAAAACAACACATTCACCAAAACTAAAATAAAGCGTGTAATGTGTACAAAACAAAGCACGAATTAGAGTAAAAAGGATAATCAAGTCCATCCCACCTTTGTCTTGCACTTAACCTTTGGTGCTTCATGTGGATAGATGGGAGACACTTGAAAGGAAAACAAAAATGTGCCACCTCTGTAGCAACAAACAAAACACAGTGGAGACTAGTGAGCTTTTTCATAAATTTTTTCTTCATTTTGCAGCTATGGGTACAGATCTTACCAGATTGAAAATTTTATTTAGCATTTAAAAAATAAAAATAAAAGAAACATCAGATGAAGAAAACATATGGCTTGAATTCCTTCAACGAGAGTCAACTAAAGTTTGATCACAAAGTTGAAAATTGTATGCGAAATTTCCTTGTAACTTACAAGTAATATCCATCATCAGGTCGAATTGAAACTTCAAAGTTCATCAAGTCATCTTTGCCATTGGGGAATTGTATGGTACAGGATTTTGGTAGATTCAGCTCACTTATATCTGAAAGATGTAATACAAAACTGTGACAACATCTCAATATTATAATCCGCCAATGACAAAACATCCACGTGCCCCTTAAACTAGGTGGAGATCCTACTGTATATTTTCACAGAAACATGCCACCCTGACAAATGTATTTACCAGACTATTACCACCAAAATTCAAGGTTTTATACTCCTCTCTTCTATACCTCATTTCTTTTTGAGGGCCTCATGCCCCAAAAAAGAGTAAAAGAAGTTCAATCTACATGTATTATAACATATCCTTATTTGGTATTATAACTTTAGTCATAGAAAAGAATGTAAATTATAGTTGGCTAAAAGTAATAGGCAAGATTGTAGATATAACATACTAGAATTAGACCTTTTATTTTCCTCTTGCCCTATCCGTTTCCATTGTTTTGAAACTTTAGAATGCTACACAAATTGGGCATAGTAAAACATACAAAAGACACTCCATTTAATAAAAAGAAGAAAACCTTTGTGAAGACGCAACTCGCCAGCACTTTGCTTCTTAACAGGTGGTCCGCCACTTGCATTTTCTGCAAGTTCTCTCTGCTTTTCCTTTACTTTAAAAAGATTGATCATAGTCCTACAAGGTCCAGAAGGATACCAACTCCAGCATTAGATCACATTTTATCACAGACTAAAAAATTATCATCCGAAAAAGAACAGCAAGAAGGTAATTACAATTAAATAAGAAAATCAAATAATAAAGCCTATCAAGTTCTTTCTACACCTAAGAAAACCATAGAAGGCCAACGAAGCATACCATCTTTCCTATTCTGAATTTTTGGCCTTAAGCTCAACCATTTACATTAAAATAACAAAAATACTTTACAAGTATATTCATCCAAACAGCAGCTTTCCCTAAAAACCACATTTACAAGCTTAATAGTTGAACCAACTACTTTACACACTTCACTTCACCCTTCTCTACCCAGAATCACATCCAAACAGCTTGGATTTTAAAATAGGAAACACAATCATATTTTTAGGATAATAAATCCAAGGCAGAGAAGCAATAATATAGTATTTCATTTTATTGTATTTATTTGTACATTTAACATAAGCTCAACATATTGAGCTACTCATTTAGAATTCCTTATTTCATTACAAATTTGAATGATAGATGATCAAAAGATCGCGCTGAAGACGAAAATATTCTGGTCCATCAAATCTAGTAAATCCACGAAGAGAAGATGAAACAATAGGGCTAGAGAGTTTTTTTTAAAAATATTAAAAAAAAATAGATATTTCAATCCAATAGCAATCAAAGCCATGGCTAAATCACTAATTGTGGTGAGGCAATCGAAAAATATGTGAGCGAAAAACCCTAACGCAAAGGGATCGGGAAATCAGAGATAAAGGGAATAAAAAAATAGAATAGTAAAAAGAATAATAGGAAAAAGGAATCAGATTTGTAAGAGAGAAGGAACCTGGCTGAAAGGAAAGCAAGGAGACGAAGAGATGATAAACAGAGTTTTGGGGTTTTTCGCAGCTCAGCTCCACGCTCTGCAAAATCTGAATAGTACCTTTTTAACTCTATTTTCTCTTTCGCCTACAAAAAGCCTCCATAATCATTAAAGGATATATATATATATATATATAAAGTAAGATGCATGAAAAATTAATAAAGAATAATTAAATTTTTTTAGATAACATAATTAAATTGTTTAAAACATAAAAATTTAGAAGAATTTTTCATTCAATTACTATAGTAAAAGATGTCTTATATTATATTATATAAACAAATAATTCCAGTAAAAAAAATATAAACAAATAGATAAATTAATATATAAAAAACAATGTAATTTATCTATATCTATATCTATCTATCTATTTATCTATTCTATATCTATATCTATATATTATATAAAACACAGTTGATGACTAAGACTGGTTGTCCACGTGTCACATTCTAGTAACATTTTATATAATATATTGATTGATTGATTGATATTTCATTATTAATTTTAGTATCATTAATCAATTAATTAATTATTTATTAGCACAGTCACAATCTTAATATTTATAAGTCATTTAATATATTTATAATTTTCTTTCCAGATTTAAATAATGAAAATTTAAAATTATATTTTGATTAATATTTTAATTAAAGTAATTTTAAAATTTTACGCCTACTTTTTATTATTATTATTATTATTTTATACATATAAAGATATATATATAATAAAAAAATTTGAAAGGAACGCAATATTTCAAAAGGAGCCTTAATAATATTTAAAAATGTTGCAATTAATTGAGAATCAGAATTTCGAAATAGGATCATTGAATATGGGAGCAAATTATATGTAACTGATTTATGTTTTTGTTTTGAGTCTTATAGATAACATATAAAAAAAATATTTGTTAATTATTATAAAAAAAACATTAAATGCATCTTATTCCTTAAAAAAAAACTTTTCTTGATTTTTTTTTACTACAACTTTCCTTGATTTTAATATATTATTAATTTTCTTTCCAGATTTAATATTTTAATATATTTTTTAATTTTTTAATTAAAGTATTTTTAAAATTATATTGATATTATTTTATTCAATTTTAAAATTATTATTGATATTTGATTTAATTTTATATTATATATTTAATTATATGTTCAATATATGGTAATCATTAATTATTTTCCTGACATATAAACAATATTTTTTTTAGTATTTATAAGGTGAAAGGACAATTAGACATGAATTATTTTTTTTTTTACTGCTCTAGACATGTATTGTTCAAGTCATTTATCCGTGTATTATTTAAAAAGTCTCAGTCATTCAGTCCTTTACAACATGTCATAGGTATGTCTAGAATGCAAACTATGTTCTTAATTTTTTTTTCCTTGAAATTACTTTGTTTTTTGCAATTTAGTTTTTTTTCATTGAAATTACTTCATTTTTTTTCTTTCAATTCTTCAATAATTTTTTTTTGTAGGAGGGTCAGTTTGAAAAGTTATGGAATGATTGGAATGATACTATTCACTCGCAACAATTTTTCTAATTGACAACAAGGTTAAATCTAATTTTATTGTAACATCTGCATATTATGTCATCTTCCAATTTACTAAATTTTAAAATTTAATCTTTACATGTTCATCGTCTAAAAATATATTCTATTGGGTGGGGTTCTACAGTAATCACAGACAAGACTCAACTCTGGAAAATGGTAAAAAAGAATTGTTGGCTCAACAGATGCATAGGTAATATATTTTTTATTAGTTGTAATATATATATTTTTTAATATAATTGATGTATAAATCTATGTTAATATTTTTTTTCATTTGATATAATTCTAACTTTTTTTTTTCTCAATGAAGATGCAATATTAAGTGGCAACCATCATATTAACAAATTACATGGAAAACAAAACTTATGCATTGTTCAGGTTCTAATTAGTTATTAGATTTCTTATTACATTGGATGAGAGATTGAAGTAGTTATATTTATATATAATACCATTAATTATTTTATAGTTTTTCAAACACCAACAAAATATAGATGACGAGCTTTATAAAGAATTGAGAAGAATCCTAAAAAGGTAAATAAATTTAAATTTATTAGCATTTTTATTACTACTCAACTAAAAATAATAACAAATTGTATGTCTTTTTCTTTGTTGTAGGGAGAAATTGAAAATCATCCAGAAATGCAATCGTTGTTTGGTCTTCCAATCAAGGAATATTTCAAAATTATAAATAATTAGCATTTTTTAATAATTAGGATATTTTTACGGATATGCATTTTATAATTAAGATGTTTTTTTAGCAGATATTTAATTTACAATAAATCCAAATTTATTTATTAGCATTATTACTACTGCTCAACCAAAAATAATAACAAATTGTATGTATTTTTCTTTGTTATAAGGGAATTGAAAATCATCCAGAAATGCAATCATTGTTTGGTCTCCTAATCAAGGAAGATTTCAAGATTATAAATATTTAGGATTTTTTAATAATTAGGATACTTTTATGGATTTGCATTTTATAATTAAGATTTTTTTTAGCAGATCTTTAATTTACAGTAAATTCAAATTTTTATTATTACATTAGTGTATTACATTAAATATGAATACTAAATATATGCATGGAATAGTAGCTGCGTTGGGATATAAATTAGTAATTTTTTTATTTTTAACGGATCTTTAATTTACAATAAATCCAAATTTTTATTATTACAATATTGTATTACATTAAATATGAATACTAAATATATGCATGTATTAGTACCTGCGTTGGGATAAATTAGTAATTTTTTATAATAATCATAAATTAGATTAATTACAGGCAAACAAGTTTTGTAATTTGCTATTTTAATATGAATACTAAATACTAAATATATGCATGGATTAGTAGCTGCGTTGGGATAAATTAGCCATTTTTTATAATAATTGTAAATTAGATTAATTATAGACAATCAATTTTTTTAATTTAAATATATGCATGGAATATATTAATAAAATAATAAAATTTAAAATAATTTAAAATAACGAGTTCTTCATGATTCGTCTTTCTATTAAAGATGTTAGTCTAATAAAAGTATTTTAATATAAATACTATTAAAATAATTCAAATATAATGTTAACTTAACTAATACTATTTGTTTATTTGCAAGGAAAATATTTGCTAGATAAAAAATAATCGTGAGTCCTTAATAAAAAAAATCTTGAGTATTTTTTCCATCCTTTTTTTAATTTTATTCCTAATTTTAGTATCATTAATCAATTAATTAATTATTGATTAGCACCACAATCTTAATATTTGTAAGACATTTAACATTTATGACAATTTTACAAAATTAAGAAATAATTAACTTAAGTTTTTTTAATCTTAAATGCATGACATTAAAATATTTTAATAATAGTAATAAATATAAGTATAATAAAAAAATATTTTTTAAAAATATTTTAATAAAGTAAATTAATTTAATCTTAATTTATGATAAAGATACAATAATATAATATGATTGCAATTAATTTTATTTTATATAATTGATAGAATTGATCAAATTAAATGGTCTTGATTGCAATTAATAATAATATAATTGATTGCAATTAAATGGTAATCAAAATTTTGAAAAAATAATATTTCCTTAATATTACGATATATTTCATAAATAATAAATAAATATTGTTATTAACTAATTTATACAATTCAGATAATATTATAATTATATCAAATATCAATATCAATAACATTGCGTTTATATGTAATCATTTATATACGTGTTCTTAAATTTATATTGTTTCATTCATTCGTTTGATTTTGTTTCTAATATTTTTATAGGATGTTAAATTAATAAACTCCATAAGAAATATTTTAATGGAGCAATATGTGAGTTCTTTTAGTTAAAATTAATTTTCTTATTATTTTCATCTTATTTTTATTATATAGTTTTATTTCTCTACATATAGAAAAAAATGTACTTCAAGAAAGTGGCATTGTGAAATTTAAATTTATAGTTGCATTATAATTTTTTTTAAATGAGTTGTATTATAAAATAAACACATCTAATTATCTTTTATTATTTTTATTAACGAATAAGTTTCTTATTACGAAAATTTGAATTAGTTTTAAGTTTTTTTAAGTAATATAACAAATTAACAATATTGACAACATATTTTATGCATACAAAAAAATCATTCCCTCCTCATTAAACTCGTGCATCGCACGGATACTATCTAGTATATTATATAAAATACAGTTTCTAAATAGGACTGGTTGTCCACGTATTGCATTTTGGTGACATTTCTAATTTTAGTATCAATATAATCAATTAATTAATTATTGATTAGCACAATCTTAATATTTGTAAGATATTTAATTTAATATATTATTAATTTTCTTTCCATATTTAAATAGAAATTTTAAAATTATATTTTAAATATTTCATAATATGCATAATATATATTTTAATATTTTAATTAAAATAATTTTTATTTGATTTTAAAATTATTATTATTATTATTAGATATTTGATTTGATTTTATATTATATATTCAATTATATGTGCAATAAATTCACTTGATTATTGTAATAATAATATTTATACTTTGTTATTATTATTATTGAATTTGAATATTTGATATTTTATTTTATACTAGATAGTACCCGTGTAATGTACGGTTTTATTGAGGAGGGAATAAATTTTTTGTATGTATAAAATATGTAAAATTTTAAAATTACTTTAATTAAAATCAATATATATTATATAGCTTATCAAATATTTAAAATATAATTTTAAATTTTGATTCTCACAACATAAAGCTGATCAAGATATATTATTTTAAAATTTGGTTATTTAAATTGGAAAGAGAAATATAAACATATTTAAATGTCTTACAAATATTAAATTGTGATGTGCTAATCAATAATTAATTAATTAATAATAGTAAAATTAGGAATGAAAAAAAGAGGGAAAAAATGTCATCAGAATGTGACACAGGTACTGACAATCCTAGTCAACAACTGTATTTTATATAATATATTAATTAATTGATTGATTATGTGATGCACGAGAAAATTTTGGGAGTAAGGTAGAGTAATCTATATATTATTGATATTATTGATTATTCCTATAAATTATTGATTTAAAATTAATTAAAATAAGATAGTTATTATCTTCATTCATCGATACATATAAAAAGAACACATAATAACAATTGAATAAACACTTGCAATAGTTTATTAAATATATCAAAGTATTTCACGTTTATACTTATTTTCATAATATTTTTCATATTACTAGTGAGATAAATATGATTCAATTTAAACACTTTATAATAAAACTATATTCACCAATTTATTAACGATAAATAAAATTATATTTAAATTAATTTTAGAATTTAATTTGAATATGTTTTGTATATATTTATTATAGTGATACTTTATTAATAATTGTCATTGCTATTATAAAGCTTTCATTCTCATGATGCAAATATTTACATTGTAATTTAAATTTAAATATTATCTTCCTTATTTTTTTAAGATCGGATGGTGAAAGTATGAACTATGATTATTCTTTCAAAAAATCCTTGCATATTATTATATTTTGCTATAAAGTTTTCATCTTTTTATTGCGTAATTAATGTTCAGGCTTGTAATTATATTTTATTTAAATTTTAATATTTTTTATACAAAACTTTCATTCATAATTGATGTAAATATTTACCTTTGGTTTAAATAGGTCTAAAAAACTTTTCAATTTTATGAATATTTGTATAAATAAATTTAAGTACAAATGTTACTTCTGATAATTTGAAGAAAGATACATTAATTTAATATTAAAAAATTATCTATCATTTGATTAAGTTTATTATGTTATTTTCTATTTTGAAATAATAACTTTTTGATTAACTTTTAGAAAAAATATCATCTAATCTTACCCTAAACTTAATATTACCCTTGCAAAATAAGTAGACCAAAATATTGTTCAATCATAATGCCAAATTCCATTTAAATTAAGTAATAACAATTTTAAATCTTCTAAAAAATAACACTTTTAAATACTCACTATTTACCTTCCTTTTTAAAAAATATATATGTCATGATTATATATCATAGTTAATTCAAATTAGAATCTATATTTAATTATCTTAATTTTTATAACTATTTAATCGGACAGAAACGTTAATTTCGGGTGAATTTGAAGAAAAAATTAATTTATCTTCGTTTAAAATTTTATTGATGAGAAAAAATCAATGAAAAAATTGGGTCCATTTCAATTAAATTAATTAACACTCCATATTAACAAAACATTTTTCAATATGACTAAACAAAAAAAAATATTAGAAAATAAGACTTTGGCATAAATTAAAAATGTTTGTTAATGTAATTTAATATGTCTTTACTTATTTAAATATCTTTATATTGATCCTATTTTGAAAGATAAAATTATGATAATAGTCATAAAAAAATAAATTAGGCAAAAGAAATGAGAATTAACATCATAACTAAAAACAAATAACATTTCCTTAATATTATGACAAACTCATTAAATCCTATATTGTTCCCTTCCTTTCTTCCTCCCTCCTTGAAGAGAAATTGTCAAGGTTGTTGTCATCTCCCTTTTCTACCACCACACAAAAAACAGTGTCTCAATAAAGAATTAGTCACCAATAACCATGTCGATCATGTCTAGGCATAAACCAAACTTTTAAACTATCTAATAAAAGAATGTAAAACCAGAAATAAAATAAAAAAACTTTACAAACAAAAAATAATTAGCAACAATTGTCTCTTTTCTTTTCCAAACATGCAATAAAGTTAATGTCACCACGTGGAATCGAAGATCAAAAGACAAACATGATAAAATAAAATAAAAACAAAACAAGATAGGAATAAGAAAAACAAAAGAAGAACAAAAAGAGAAAACAATAAGAAGAAGAAGAAAAATTCCATTACAACACTGCCAAAATAACACCATGTGTCGGTCATCGACGTCACCACATGTAATCGAAGATCAAAAGATAAACACGAGAAAATAAAATAAAAACAAAGGCAATATAGGAATAAGAAAAACAAAAGAAGAACAAAAAGAGAAAACATTAGAAGAAGAAAAAAAATTCACTACAACACTATTAAACCAACATCATGTGTCGGTCATCAACGTCATCCGAAATCACAATTGTCTCTTCACAGTACCCACGTCATTTGAAAACATGTTTTAGGAGAATGACAATATAAATAGAACACAAACATCCTTTAAAATTAAATAAGAAAATGAGACTCTTCAATCTAGAAAAAAAAATATAAATGAGAAAATAATTCTTCAATTTTCACATAGTATTTGTTCAAATTGTTGTAATCATACAACCCAAAATTAAATAAGGAAAGAATGACTATTCAATTTTCAATATTCAATTGATAACATATAGAAAAATATAATATAAAATCAAATCAAATATCATATAATTTTAAAATTACTTTAATTAAAATATTAAAATATATATATTGTGAAACATTTAAAATATAATTTTAAAATTTCTTCATTTAAATTTGGAAAGAAAATTAATAATTAATAATATATTAAATATTAAATGTCTTAAGATTGTGATTGTGCTAATCAATAATTAATTAATTGATTAAATTTTTCGTATAAATAAAAATAAAAATATAATATGTTAGTCAAAGTTAATTAATTATTATTACTTTTTTATTTGTTAATTTAAATTAATTGAGTAATTTAATCAATATAATTTTAAAATTACTTTTGTTAAAAAATTAAAATGCATACTAAAATATTAAATATAATTCACGATTACCATATATTATACATATAATTGAAAACAATAAATAATAATTTTAAAACCGAATAAATTAATATCAATATAATTTTAAAATTACTTTAATTAAAAAAATTAAAATATATATTAAAATATTAAATCTGGACAGAAAATTAATAATATATTAAATATCTTACAAATATTAAGATTATGATTTGCTAATCAATAATTAATTAATTGATTATATATCTATTTATCTATCTATCTATATCTATATATCTATATATTATATAAATTAAACACAGTTCACCAGACTGCGACACGTGGACTATCAGTCTCAGTCAGCAACTGTGTTTTATATAATATAAGATAGATATAGATAGAATAGATATAGAATAGATAGATAGATAGATATAGATATAGATTATATTTGATTATATCTATTTATCTATTTGTCTATATCCATCTATCTATATATCTGTATATCTATCTATCTATCTATATATATTGTCAACACCCAATTTTGTCCTATCTCTCTAATTATTTACGTTTTAATAAAAATAAATATAAATAAATAAATTACTTTTTACTTCCATATTTGGATCACTTCGTATGCACAACAAAAACAAAATGCTTTAGGCCATCAGCTTAAGTCCATAATGTCCATATACAACCCAAAACTAAAATTGTTTGTGATCAACTCAGGCCCAAAAAAAAAGAAAAAAAAGAAAAATAAAATAAAAACAAACAAAAGCAAAAATAAAAGGCAATCTTGATCGAGCTCCTCCCAGCTAGCTGTGTCTGAAGCTGAAGCCCCCAACAGTCCTCCTCCTCTAGCTAGTTCTGAACCACAGCCACCAACAAGTCTTCCTGAAATCTTGCATATGTTGGATTTGTTCCCAAAAGGCATGAACCTGATTTACAATAGGTTGGGCTAGTGTGATTAAAAAATTCAAAGAAATAAGCTTATAAATACTGTGGTTGTGAATGGAAAGGGGGTTGGAAGAATTTTCTAGGGAGGTCCATACCAAAAATTCTGTGGAGAATAGGAGAAAATAAGAAAACAACAAACATTGAGAGCCGAGAGTGAAGAAGAAGAGCTAGCTGATCACGGGCTTGAAGGTTGGCACACAATAGGTAACTACTGCATTTGTTAGAAGTCTCGAGCTTTATTGCACTGTTTCCTTTTGGGGTATTTCTGTTCCCTTTGTTATAAGTTATGCTTGTTGTGTAATTTGCTTCTTTGCTTGTCTCGTGTTTAACATTGTAACTGCTGCGGTCAAATGAGGAAATAAGATGTACAATAACAAATGAGCAAGTTTGTTTTTCCTCTATGTGTGTTGTGAGTCTTTGCTCTCAAACCAATGTGTTAATAAAAAGCTGAAATTAAAAGAAATTTTGCCTTACCCATCTGTGAGCCAAACCCAAGCCCCCAATCACCATCCTAAACTCAACAACACAGGGGCGTAACCTCATCCCCAAACCCCAAATTCAAAAACCCATCGCCAAACCTGCGCCCAAATCCAACAAAAGAAAAATAAAAAGCGGCAAAGCAACCCAGCAACGCGAAAATGAGAACCAAAATCGAAACCCACCTGCGTGAACCCCTCCGCTAAAACGCCAACACCACCGTGTAAGCCTTGCCCTCCGCCACGGATATGTATGCGGCTGCCACCTACGTGAACCCCTCCGTCAAAGCCCCAACACTACCGCGTAAGCCTTGCCCTCCGCCGCATGCACGGTTACGGCGCCGTCATATGAGGTCGCCGCGAAGTCGAAATAGTGCGCGGCAGGCTTCACCATAAGCCTCAACCCCTTCCGCGACCACTACGAACCCAAAATCACACCATTGTCACCGTATAGAAGCTTGAACCCTCACCCCCCCCTTTTTTCTCTCTCTCACACGGCTGTGCTCCCTGATTCACTTTCTGGAACAAAGTTAAAGCTTTGTTGGGTTGTTTATTGGGCCAGGCACGTTCAAATCAATTTTGGATCTGTTAATTTAATTAGTAACTTGGCCTTTTTGAGACTATAAAACATGAAGCAATAATAAAAAAATATGAATATTCTGAATAAAAATGAATCAACTGTGTACGTGAAAGATTGTTCCGTTTTATATTGTTTTCCTTTTTGTTTTGATAAGTTTCAGTATTTCTTTTCTCTTTTTTTTTCTTCTCTCTCCAAAAATAATAATAATAATAATTAATAAAGTAAAGTTTAATAGAAAAATGGTTAATTGGATGTGACATCCTCTTAATCTTGAGATTTTGAGGTACAAGTTGTGACAGCTTGATATCTTAAAATTCTTTTCTAAAATAAAATATTAACACAAAATTAGTTTGCTTCAAGAATAAAATTTCTAAATAGATTAACTTGGGTGTACACCTTGTAATACCCCAAAAATTACAACTCAATAAGTATGAATGTGAGAGATTTAATTAGAAAATTTTCTTGTTGGGGAGAATTGTAACGTTGTGATTTTTTGAATTGTATGATTAAGTGATTGATTAATAATGAAAGAGAAAACTAAATTTAAATTATATTGATTGATATAATAATTAACTTGTTATGTGTCATGGTGTTATTGTGAGATTTTTGGAACTTTTACGTGAGTTCCGTAAGTTGTAGAAAAAAAAAGAAAGAAGGGGTGTTCTTAGAGGAAGATGGGTGCAAAGAGTAAAAATCCTAATTAAAATCCACCGCCTACGAGAAACAACGCGAACATTCCGATTTTTTTTGCTTTCTCCCTCTCCTCTCTGTTCTTTTTTAAGCTCTCCTCTCTGTTTTTTTCTTCTTCTGGCCGAGATAACTAAAAGGGAAGGAGGAAGCCATTTTTTTTGTGAAGCTGGTGGGCTGCATGCAAGCTGGGAGGTCCTCTCTTTATCACCAACTGCTTGTCTTCTCTTCATCTCTCTCAGCTGAACCAAAAACACAAGGTGAGGGGACTCTTTGTGAATTTTATTTTTAGTTTAAGGGTGGTTGAGAGCTAGGGGACTCAACTACCTACAGCATGTATGCCTCTCTTGGCTGTTGTGTGTGTTTGTTTGAATGGTTGAATGTAAAAAGTTGATGAAATGGGTTTGAAATCCTTGGCAGTGGCTGTGTGAGTGCATGTCCTGGCTTTAGTGTTGTTTTGTTCTTTTGAAACTGAGTGGGAAGGTCCCTGGAACAAGGGAATCCATGCCCAATTTTCGTAGAATTAATTGATGAAGGTTGTATGTTGAAAACAAACTCCAAAACAATGGAACAGTGGCTGTCAGGTTCGTGTGTCCCCGGATAGCTCCCACGGTTTTGTGATTTTTGGGAGATCTAACCGTTGGTTTTTCACGAAATTTGTTTTGAATGAAAATAGACACAAAAAGGAACAACTTTTATTTTGACACCATGGATAGAAAACTTCGTTTTGAAGTTCATCCGTGGCTTTCAAAATGGATGTTCTGTTTTCAAGTTTCCCTGGAACATGTCTCGGTTTTTCTCAAATTACCAGTTGTGTGCTTAATTTTTCCTTTTAGTTTTTGAACCATTAAAAACTAGACAAAACAAGCTTTTTAACCATATAAATTACAAAAATTATCATATCCAATTTCTAAATTAACTTTTTAAAAAGAAACAGGGCAAGGGTTTTGAACTCTGTTTTGAGTCTGAAACTTAGGCTGTGAGAAACAAATTTACTGGGAACAATAGGGAAATAATTTGGAGGCAAGGGTTACCTTTTTAGAAAGATAAAGATGTTATCTTTCTACTGAAAAAAATTCAGCTCAAAAAGAATTTGGAAAGTGGGAGAAATTTACATTTCTTTGAGCTATGTTTAGTGAGCACTCAAAATACAGGGCTGCTGACTTAGAAAATTTTTATAAAATTTTCTAGATGTTGATTTTATAAGTGGGATACCTTTCTATAAAATAAATTTCAAGAGCTTCGATTTGATATAAAAAGTTTTAAATTCTGAGGTCATTTGCTTGTATCAATGAGAACTCACATTCAGTACTATCAAAGAAAAATCGACCTCATTTGGTCAATTTTGTTAATGTGATAAAATTATTGATGTGATATGCTTGAGAGATGATATTCTACCTCTAAAGGTGAATATTCATCAATATGCTATGTGTTAACTAATTGTCTATGACTTGATTCATTATACAAATTAACTGTACTATGTATATTGTGGACTGAGACCTGGGGGATGTGAACCCTGGGCATTATGGAAAAAGTTGTGTGCGTATGATTTTGATGTGTTGTGCATGTTGAATGTGGGGACGAGGATTTATAATCTTTGTGAGAACAAATGAACTCCATGCGGAGCACATTTGTGGAAAATGGTGATTTTGTGATAAAAATGACGGAAAGTAATGAATTAATCCGTAAAAAGAGTGTGAACTTAGTAATTGATGGTTGGCATAAGTAATTATGTGATCCTTGTTTTGTGTTGGTGAGGATCCAATGAGAAGGGAAACCTTTTCGTTGGAGGTCACGTGTGACTGGTGTAGTAGATAAATGCTACGCGTCGATTTAGAAGGATAATCTTACGTGACCGAAAGCCAAATGGGCAAGTGTTGAGAGGTCGTGTGGAGGCTTTATCTACGGTGAGCATTGTGCTTGTGAGATGACGGGGTCGTAATGTTTAACCACTGTGATAGTGGGGGAGTTTGATCTCCGTGTTGTATGTCTGAGACATATGTTGATTGAGGACCGCCGTCGAGTGCCTTTGGTAGAAAAGCTCACACAGACCTGAAAAAGGTCGCGTGGGATATTTCAGCTGCGAGTTATCTGTGAACCAAGGTCGGATTGCGAATGACGTGTCACTTGAGGTGATGAGATCGTTACGATGTAGCGACAAAGGTAAAGTCCTTATTTATATATGCATATGTGAGCGTAGAGGTGGTACCTTTAGTTCGACGTCAATTCGTCCGCACCTGTACCATGTGCAGCGGGAAACCCACATGCGACGAAGAAAGAAAATAAACTCTGTGAGAGAGTGTTGAGGAGTCAGTCCTCGGAGTAATGGATGACCACAGTTGGTACCTGGGAGATGATCGTAAGGCAGGTTGACCTTGGAGGGTAAGGCACTGAGTTGTGACGATAGATCACATAGCTGACTCAGCCACCCTGACAAAAATACGAGACATCATCAGTTGGTGAGAGCCCGCCATAGTACCATGGTGAGAGGTGTACTCCCAACAGTCATCCAACTCAAAAATGTGTAAGACCACTGAGTTCTGGAAGTTCCAGTGGCAGCTGGCCAGTATGAAATAATTTACAAGAATAGTTGTGAAAACGAATAGGTTTCGGGTGTGAACGCTAGAGAACCACATCGTGGTGGCTAGTAGGATTGTGTATGTGACTGTGAAGTCGTTCTGTGTGTATTGCTTGATGAAGCAGAGAGTTCACCCTCTGTTTTATTTTTTTTAGGAACCGGTGGCAATACCTGTGGAGGTCATAAAGACGTTATCTTCATCAGCTTCGTCACTTTTCGTTTGGAGGTTGGTTTAACATGCAGGATTGGGTATTAGTGATGTCTGCTCTGAGTCCTAGGACCCTTTTTCCTTTTCATGTATCTTGGCATGAGTAGACCTAGGCTTCAGATTGATGGCATGTATATTCAGTTTTCGTATATGTATTTGGTATACGCTTTGGAAATGTATATATATTACTATTATTCCGAAACGTATTTGGGATATGAAAATATCTATTTCAAGTATACTTATAATTGAGGCAGTGATACGCAACTTCCAAAATTAATTAATGAAAAGTTTTAAACATCCGATAAAATTCCGATCTATGTTTTATTAACTTCACAGTTTTTGGAAAAGATTAAAGTTAGCTAACATGCTTATTGAATTAAAATAAGTTTGTAAATGAGAATATTTGTAAACCCAAATTTAGGGTGTTACACACCTCTGTCAGTCTTATATCTTTAGGACATATGAATTGTGACAACTCAGAAATCCTAAATCTAAAAATAAGAATAAAAGTAAAAAATATATCAACATGCAAATATTTTCTACCCTAAAGAACTACGTAACTCTGAATTCTCCATTGCACTTGGGAATACGTAGGAGTAGGGGATCACTCATGTTGAGCTAAAAAAAAATAATTAATAAATGTTAACTCTTTTTTTATATTAGTAATAATAAAATTAATCTTCATAAAAAAAATAAACCTTTGTTTTTTTAATTAGTTTTGGGTGAGATAAATATTTTCAAAGTTATAAATAATTTGCTTAATTAATTAGAGATAACCGTTTTAGAATGGACGTCGTGGGGTGCTAACACCTTCCCTACGCGTAATCGACTCCCGAACTCATATTTGGTTCCAAAGACCATTCTTTTCTTTAAAGGCTTTTTCAATGTTTTCCTTAATAAATATTGGTGACGACTCCTTTATTTATTTTAAAACTATTTTTCGCCGTCCCGCTGCGACCTTGGCTGCAACACACACACACACACATATATATATATATTATATAAAACATATTATGTAAAACACAAAGTTGCTGATTATGACTGATTGTCCACGTGTCACATTTTGATGACATTTTAAATTTTAGTATAAATATAATCAATTAATTAATCATTGATTAGCACCCAAAATATAATCAAAAGATTGTGGACTAACATAAAATCTAAAAGTTTTTGCTAGGAAATGAGCGACTTAATTGGTTTCTCTACGAACTAAATATACTTATGAGTTGTTAATGAAACTAAGTTTGTCTTTACAAGCTGTCAAAATGAAACCAAATTATGAATTCATTTAAGTGTTAGAGTGAAAAACTGTCATAGACTTGCTTATAATCAATCTCAAAAATCACATTGTGAAGCCTCAAATCAATAACCCAATAAATAGTTGCCAATAGAAAAAAGTCCTCTTAAATAATATTTCCCTGGTAGTTATTAGAAATGTATGTAAGGATGAGTTGAAATGAATTTATCTATGTTTTTATGTAACTTAAAATTTTGATAAAATTATTTATTTGATTCTGAAACCTAATTCAATTAAGACTCAATAATATATTATTTTTAACATTATATATAATTAAATTATAGGATTAAAAAGGTATAAAATTATAATTAAGATGTGACAAACTCATTAAAGATGGTTAAATTTTTCGACAGAAATTAGTTATAAAAAAATTGATATATAAACTGGTAGATACTTAAATCTATATATTTAAAAATAAACAATATCAATATAAATGTAACATCATATTGTATAAAGTATTATCCATTAAGTGAAAGAGTTTTACTGTTATATATATATATATATATATATATATATATATATATATATATATATATATATATTTATTGCGGTGAATAGCTTTAAATCAAATCAAAATTGTAAAAAAAAAAATCAAATTAACGAGACAGAAGGAGTGACGAACATCCTAGATTCCTCGTAGATATCCTCCCTTTTTTGTGGCCATCAGTTCCAATTCCAAATACATGCACTGGAAGGAAGTACGAATGTTGTCTTAGTAAGTGTCTTATTTTAAATTTTTAGAATTAATTAAGTTTTTAATCTCTAAATTTTTTTAAAATTCAATTTTTAGTTCTGAACAAAATTTTGACCGGTCAAAATTCCTAAACTTTTTAAAAATTTGGTTTTTAGTCCCTAAATTTTTTAAAAATTTATTTTTTAGTCCTTGAATTAATGAGATTTTATGAATTAAAAATCAAATTTTAAAAAAAATTAGGAACTAAAAATCGAGTTTTTAAAAAGTTTAGGAACCTTAACCAGTTAAACTAAAGTTTAAAAACTAAAAATTAAATTTTTAAAAAGTTTAGAAAACTTGACCAATCAAATTAAAATTTAGAGACTAAAAATTAAATTTTGGAAAAATTTAAGGAATAAAAATTTAGTTAATCCAAATTTTTAATAGATAGATTACACGAACCACACAAAGGATAACGACAAACTCACGGAAGAGAACCCAAAAATGGCAACAGATTCCTTCTCCCAGTAAACTCATTGAATGCCACATTCTGTCTTTGTCATATTCTTCTTGGTGTTAGTTGGGCCTCGTCTGTTATCCATTCTCCGTTGAGTTTCTCCCATCCATTTTTTTTTCTTAAAATATTTTTAGGGCATTTATTAAATTAAGAAAGTAAAATAAAATAACATTTATTAATTTAAATATACAAAATATTAATTTTTAAATTAAATACATTAAATGAACCATATTAAATGCTTCACAATGCATGAAATATGTGATTAAAAAAGAAAATAATTCTCACACATTGACTTTTTTTATATTAATCGCTATTAAATATTCATTAATGAGATACATAAAAAAAACTATAATGTTAATCAATCATTAACTTTTATACATGTTAAGTTTATTGACTTTTATAATTACTATCTTAAAAGTCATACTAAGAATATTTTATTGATTAATTAATATAGATATAAATTTTTTATACTTTTAATGCATATTTATATAACTCATAATTTAATGTAAATAAAACATTAGGGAACGTTTGCTACAAGGAAAGTTTTTTCATGCTCGAGAATCATGATTATTGGGAATGACTAAATTTGTCTGGTTGGTTATATTAAGTTTCCTAGGAATAAAAAAATAAAAGAGTAACATAGTATTTTTACCACAAATTTTAATTATTTACCACATAAAATGGTTTATAATAGTAATATAATATTTTTACCACAGTAAAACTTAATTCTTAACTTTGAGAAGTTAATTTCTCACCTCCTCCATGAGAATCTTTTCTTGGAAAATTTAGCAAAAAAAATTTCCAGAAAACATTATTTCCTGAAAATGTTATTTTTTTAAAAATAAACTAAACATGAAAAATAAATTTTCCTAACTTAAGATTTCCAGTAAACTAAAAATCCCCTTTTACCAAACCCCCATTACAGTAAAAATTAGCAGGATGATTGTATGAAACAATGACTTTATGCAGTTATGCAGCCATGGTGACACTTACCCTTTGTTTGGAACGAATGATTTTGGAAGGAATGATTAATGAAGGAAAGAAAAAAAGCTAATAATAATCCCTTCCACCGTTTGGAATCGCTACTGAAGATTAAGGAAGGGAAAAATAAGTGGGTCCCACTGCAAAGATGCATTCCTTCCATTTCGGGCGGAAGAGGGAGGAAAGAAACTCACGTTTACTGGAAATGACATAATTGTCCACTTGCTTACTCCTGCCTTTCATTTGTTGCATAACCTGTGTTGCTTTGTTTATTGACCAGTGTACTATTTGGTGCAATTGTTTTATGTTTTACTTTTTTTAATTACAAAAGAAAAACATAATAAAAAAAAACTTCACTCTATTGAAAAGTATTATTTAAATTATATTTTTTATTAAAAAAATTACTTGTTACAATTCATTTATTATTCAGGATATTTATGTAATTTTGCATACATGCTTATTTTCTTTCCTTTCACTTTTTATACAACCAAACAAAAGAAAAGAAAAATATAACTTTCTTTCCTTTCACTTTCTTTCATACCAAACAACTAAAAAATCATCTAATTTTCTACTCATTTTATTTTCTTCTCCTTTCTTTTCTTTCACTTTCCTTCCTAAACCAAACATACAATGATTGCTTTCAACGATCATGATTTATTACTTGCCAAAAGAGGTATATGCCAAATTTTCTTATACCAAATCAATATTTGCTTAATTAAACAATTATCTTTTTTCAAAAGTAATGTTATGAATTTAATTTAATTTTGATACATTTACAAATTTTAAACTTTTAGCGGATTAAAAATCAATTTTAAATGTAATTTTTTTAAGTAATTAAACTGGTCGAATTGGCTGATAACTCAAATAGTGCGAGAAAAAGCTTGGAAGATCAAGTTCACATGTTAGTCAAAAGATAACCATGAGTACGATGAGTAAGTGACTCCGACCTCGATAGTGCTCAAACAAGATGAATGCGTACACCTCGATTTCAAAAGAAAATGTCATTACAAAGTTGTCAACGATCATACTTATTAGCTGAAAAATGAGTTGAAGGTGATCACATCGTTGAAAAAAAGAATATATGATAAAAACAATTATCACCAAACAAAACCACTATTAAGAGAAAAGTGGCCATATATAAAGGTATACTATACAGGTAAAGTTAACTTTTTCTAACCTAGGACATCAAGATTATTATCCGACTTGAGTGATGAAGTGCTTTTGTAAATACAACCACTATTGTTAGGAAAACCAAGCAATCAAAGGAGATACGGCAATAGATATCGATGTACCTCAGCAAAGACATGCCTCAAATTCTTATAAGTACAATAATTATTACAAAAAATAATAATTTTATAATTATTGCAATTCATAATTATTTTATACTATTAATATATTTTAATTAATCCTTTTGTTAGATTTTTTTTTCATAGATGAAATTCTAATCAACATCTTACTCACACAAAAGTAACATATACTATCCGGCAACTACTAGCTGAATTATATGAAATTTGTTTGTCACTTTTAAAGCCGATCGAACAAATAAATTTTTTATTGAAATTTATAAAATAAAAAAATAAAAAACATAATTTTCTCGTGAAAAAGACTGGTGAAATCTATTGTAGGAATTGCATTTGCTCGAAAGAATGTATCCCATTGTAACCCGTGTGGCATAAGTGGCCGCAAATTTTGACAACTAGCACTAGCAGAGTAACCTCCACTTCCAAGAACTCTATATAACGAGGCCAATGACACAGCACCCAAACGCATATCTAGAACCAAAGATGAGTTCAGTGAATTTTGGAACATGGCCTCGTCCCACCTCTATGCTCACCACACCTTCTTCACCTTTCATTCCCCTTTTTCACACTCTCAGAACACTTCCCATTACCACCAAACCAAAACTAATTGCTTCTATTTCCTCTTTCCCCGTCTCTGCTGTGCCCACTAAGGAATACACAGTGACAACCGAGGAAATTGAAGACGCGCCCAACTTCGATTTCAAGGGCTACATGCTCACCAAGGCCCACACAGTGAACCAAGCCTTGGACGCAGCCATTGCGCTCAGGGACCCAGAGAAGATCCACGAAGCCATGCGCTACTCCCTCCTCGCCGGCGGCAAGAGGGTCCGCCCGGTGCTCTGCATCGCCGCCTGCGAGCTAGTCGGCGGGAGCGAGGCCACCGCCCTCCCCGCCGCCTGCGCCGTCGAGATGATCCACACCATGTCGCTCATCCACGACGACCTGCCCTGTATGGACAACGACGACCTCCGCCGCGGAAAGCCGACCAGCCACAAGGTGTTCGGCGAGGACGTGGCGGTCCTCGCCGGCGACGCGCTTCTGGCGTTGGCGTTCGAGCACGTGGCGGTGGCGACGAAGGGCGTGTCGCCATCGCGCGTGGTTCGCGCGATTGGGGAGTTAGCGAAATCGATCGGCGGGGAAGGGCTCGTGGCGGGGCAAGTGGTGGATATAGATTCGGAGGGGGTGTCGAATGTGGGGTTGGAGAGGCTGGAATTCATTCACGTGCACAAAACGGCAGCGTTGTTGGAAGCTGCGGTTGTGTTGGGGGCAATAGTGGGAGGTGGGTCCGACGAGGAGGTTGAGAGATTAAGGAAATTCGCTAGGTGCATTGGGTTGTTGTTTCAGGTTGTCGATGACATTCTCGATGTTACCAAGTCCTCCGAGGAATTGGGGAAAACGGCGGGGAAGGACTTGGTGGCTGATAAGGTGACGTACCCTAAGCTTTTGGGGATACATAAGTCTAAGGAGTTTGCTCATAAACTGATGCAGGATGCAAAGGAACAATTGTATGGGTTCGATCCTCGAAAGGCGGCTCCGTTATTTGCTTTAACCAATTACATTGCTTACAGGCAAAATTAAAACTGTATTGTTTAGTGCGGAATCTCAAAAGTGAAAACATTGGATACCCAGTCTTGTTTTGTCACTCGGGACGTCTGTTCATTAAATAAATTTCTGTTCACCTCTGTGCTTCTGTCGTCAATTTTTTTTGTAAGGTGTACATATTCTCCAGTGAATTTTTAGTAATAAAATAAACGTCCTTGTTTTTTAGTTTTCTGCGCTTGGCTCTTTCTATCATCTGCTTTCGGAATTTTGTGCCGGATATATTCTATCTGCCTTCGGCAGGGACGAGTGTCAAGAGACTCACTGAGAATGAAGTGTGTTGGATTTACGTTGTCTCTCTCTCTATATCTCTTTTTATTCTTTTAGGATAACATGTAAAATATTAATTGGTTTTATATTATTAAAATTTATAATATCAATAAATTTAGATTACATTGTTCAATTGTTCTTTGAATTATTTGAGATTTTTCAAGTAAGTTTCCACACTAATTGTTTTATTGAGTCTTAAACTAAAAAATAGTTTTGGAGTTAATTTATAACGGAGAAATTATAAGAACATTATTGACACATTTTTTTAATATATTATTTTTTATTGGTTAAAATTTATTAAAAATTACAAAAATATTTATAAGTCTCACAACATATTTAATGATTCTCTTTATAACAACTTAAAGCTGTCAAAAAATGACAAATTATGAGTTTTAAAATTTTAGGAATGTAGTGGCTGTGTTTCTCCTAGTTTAATACTATAAATTAGGTGTTTTTAGACAACATTTTTCTATTTTACGATTCCCGTCAATTTATGAAAACGTACATAGAAATTACGGTTTCGTTAATTTATGAAAAGAAAAATTTTCAATGGTGTACTGTATTTTTTATAGTGCATGGATAGAGAGAAGACACAGATAGAGGGAAAAAAAAAGAAGAAGAAAAAAGAGAAAATAATACATGTGATATATATTGTGATGAAAAATAATAAAAGATATAAAAAAAAATAAGGTAAAAATGAAATATAAAAGAAAATTAATATACCGTAATAATAACTCTTATAAAAACATATGTATTTATGTATGTCAACTGTCAAGAATAATATCTTCCTCTCTTACACTTTCTTTGTATCTCTTAAAATAATTGAAACAATTTTATGAAAGACAATAAATAACTTGTTAGTGAAATAACTTTACTCAAATATTCTTAATCTTTTTCTTAATTTTTATAAATATAGTATTAAGTATTTCAAGATAATAATATTTATTTACAAGAAAAATGAAATGAAATTTTAATATTTCATTAAAAATTAAAAATGTTGATCAATATAATTTTTTAAAATGTTAAAATGATAATTAATTTGAAATGGAGGAAGTACTGTAACATAACAACACATATCACATGTATAAAGTAAAATACTGTTATAAGCATATAAATATTTCCATAAAAACCAAATCTCAACTTTACAAGGCATGTATAATCCGAATTTCGATCTTATCAACTCTCTAACCAATTACATAAAAAAACATATACATCACCATTCACCAAGATTTAAATAAATGATTAAGTAATCATGTAAATGAGCAAATATACCTCTCACTGTCAACAACAACATTAATTAATAACATTATTCATTACAATTTTAACTCTTGAGGATGCTAATAATTGTATATATAAAACGTCAATCAATATCCATAATCTAATCACATAGATGGAATCAATAATAAATGTATAATTTTAACTATCTTAAAATAAATCATGTGCATTAATAAAATAACTATATTATCAAATATTAATCTCATTAATTAATTTATAAATAAAACTAAAGCTTAACAAGGATAATGAAAAGGCAAATATTTTACTCAAAATGAAACAAATGTTTTCATAAATCCGACACAGAACCAAAACAAGGAACTGACTTGTACTAAATTTATCAAATAAAGAAGATCGACTAAATATCACTTTTGGTCATTTATATTAAACTTGTCCCTTTATTAGATAGCTAAATAGAGCATGCATGACATTGAATGCCATAATAATTCCCAGCACACTTCATCTTTTTTTACCTAATACTAGCTAGCACATGGTGTTGGGCTGTTGGCTGTAGTATTGTAAGCGATCGTATGAGGCAAAATCGTTTAAAAACCAAGCCTTAAGTAAAAACATGTTCCAAAGCTAATTAATAGAGAGCCTGAAAGTAAAGAATAAATGGGAAACCGATTCACAGTGAGTCAGTGACAATTACAAATTTACAATCCTGTTAATTCAGTAATCTCCTTAGACTTTTTCAAGCAAAGGTATAGACATTTTTACCAAATTCATTAGCTCCGTATATACTACGACCTATTCGTGCATCCCAATTAATCACGATACTATTGCGTATTAATTAGGCGTAGACTTGTAATTCGTTATGAGAATAGTCAAAGTGTCACACACAAAAAACGTGTGGAGGGAAAGAGAAACTGCTAAATGGAAGAAAAACCAAAATCTAAAACAACTTGGGGTGTCACTCGAAAGAATATTAACCTTGCCTGCTTCTTCTTGAGTTATGCACGACATTATCTTGCATGGCTACTGTACTTGTGACATTTATTTTTGGTGGATTTTGTTGTTGTTGTTGGATCTGTAATTGTGACATTGAAACTACGTGTCTTGCTCTTTTATATCTGTCTTTCCCACACTGGGTTCGCAACTACTCGATCAGTTGATTAATGTAATATGTTCAACTTAATATATATATTTTAAATATTTAAATAAAGATTATTTGATTTTCTTCTTCTTATTGTTCAATTTTATAATTATTGATATAAATAATCTAAGTGATATATAATTATAATGCAATGGTAGAATCGATATGAACCGCATTCTGTCCAAAGTTATTAGTAGCTAGTGCATAAAGTGTTTTTTATATCAGTGTTATATCAGTGTAAGTTCATTCCTCTTACATTAATTTTGACGTGTATAAATGAGGAGCAAATAATTTTAGAATGATTTAAAATATAATATAATCTATATGATAAGAACTTTCGATTTAAAGGTAACTTTTCAAATAAAATTATTAAAAAATATTATTAAATAATGTAAAAGTTTGTATAATTAATAGAAGTGTACGTTGGTTTCTCTCCTCTCTCTCTCTTTATGTTCATTTTTTTTGGTAAAATATGTTTTTTAATAATCTGTGACGATTTTTAGCTATCAATGATGTTGATTTTAAATACATGAGGAATGTGTATTTTGTGGCAGTTTATAGCCACCGAAAATTGTATTTCCATTAACAGTATTAACACCATTAGAGGAAAGGACTAAAATCAAGTTTTTATGAAAGTACATGGATTAAAATGGTTGATTCGAAAGTACAAGAACTAAAACTAAGTTTTTCTGAAAGTATAGAGACCAAAAACATATTTTACCTTTTTTTTTAACTCATGGTATCTCTTAGCCAAGAGACAAGACTAATTCCCTTGATGCAATGATATTTATTTTAAAGCTAACATCTTCTAACAATATTTTTTCATACACACAAACTTGAACATTGAATTTTTGACCACATACTTAAAGGGCAAGATTATTTGTCAAGTAAGCCACACATGTTGGTTTTGTAAGTACACATATTATGTCAAATACATAAGTACATTATTTAGGGGTTTAAAAATATTAATTAATATGTTGTTAACATAATTTATAAAAAGTACAAAATGACACACATATTGGTACATAAAAAATTAAGTGAGTTGAATTTTGAAAATTTATCTAGGTCAAAACATGTATTAAGACTCAAAATGTATAGTTATAAGTATATTTACAAATGGTCAATAGATTATATATGTTTTTGAACATGACCTACCATCATTCACAGTCATATATTAGCATTAACATCCTAGCCTAGATTACAAACAATACCAACATTTAGTTATGCACCTCGGTCCTGAGCCACTCATGTGCATTTTTGATAAACAAGCATGGGCTCTGTGTCCCTTCGACATAGCATGAACCATTCACCTACCCTGACTCTCAATATAGCCTTCTTAACAGAAGATGAACGATTAACATATATGAACTAGCCCACAACCTTATTCACATTCCCGGAATCACAACTCAACCAAAACAACTTGTTTGGTTGGAGGGGAGGGAGGAGAAATAGGGGAAATGTAAATAATTAGGTTTGTTTGGTGTGATAGAAAGAAGATAATTAAAAAATGAGTGAGTTTTGCATATATTTTTTCACTTTATTTTCCACCTATTTTCACTCATATCTCTATCTTTATCTCTACTCATTTATTCTTTATTTCTCTTCAACCAAACACATTTTATTTCTCACCTATTTTCGCTCTTTCATTTTATATTCCATTCACCTAGTGGTGGATCCAAATTTTTTTTTAGTGGAGGTAACAAAATAGTCTAATATTTTCTCAGACGAAAAATAATATAAGTTTTATTAAAAAATATTAAAGAAATTGAAAATAGTACAAATTAAAATGATAAAGTGGGTAAATTAATATCAAATTATTTATTAAATAATTTTTATTATGATTTACATTATTGAATTTTATTTAAAAAAATTATTTTGTCTTTGATCTAAAAATATCATTGAATTTTTTTAAATATTTTAAGAGTTTAATGGTGATTCACTGACGGTGTAAAACAATTTTACATCGTTATTCAATCACAGATCACCGTTGATATGACTTTTAAGATAATTTTGTAAAAGTCAATAAACTTATCATATATGATGAGTTGTGATTGGATGACAATGTAAAACTATTTTACATTGTCAGTGCATAGTTCTTTTTTCTCATATTTTAAAGAGAAAATATGTGATGCACTGAGTGTGTAAAAAAGTTTTATACCGTCATCCAATCACAACCCACCATGTATGGTAAGTTTGTTGACTTTTATAATAAATACCTTAAAAGTTATATAAACGATGATTTGTAATTGATTGAAAAGTACATCTCCATTAAACTCTTTTTTAAATTATAGTATTTTTTTTTGTCCTAGGTCAGAGACCACGTGTATCCCTCAACCCACTGGGTTAGAGACTAATCCCGCTCGCGGTGCATGGTTGCTGTTGGTCCAAGGGAATTTTGCACATGGAGGGAATCGAACACGGGTTCTCTCGGTAAATAGATTGTATTCCCTCGTGTGAACGCAGCTGGGCCTTACACTACTGCGCTAACCCTTTGGATTCTTTTTTTAAAATTATATAATTAAATACTTAACTTTCTTTAGTTAATATTATCTATAATAAGTTTATTTATAAATCATCTTTAAAAATAATTTTTATTAATTAAATTAATTTTTGACATTTTTAATGTTAGAATTTTTAAATGAATATATGTTTATGTACTTTATACAAATTTATAAGTATATTCTTTCTTTCAGCGAGGAAATCATTTTTAAATAAATTTAAAATCTTTGAAAAAAAACTACCAAACAACTTTTAACATAAAAGAAGCTTAAAACTAAAAGAAATGAAAATTACTAAATAATTTATACTTTATTTTTATTGAACTCTCTCTCTCTCTCTCTCTCTCTCTATATATATATATATAATTTTTAATCTCATTTAGAAAATGAATTTTGTTTCCGAAATTATCATTCACATTGATTGATGTGAGACTTTAAATTTATGAGATCAATTTGTCTCAAATGAAGATATTCTTTCTTTATTTTGAATGTCAAATATAGTTGATATGGCTCATTGTAAATAAAATCTGAATTAAATAAAAATATTTTAAAAATAATCTCATTAAATAAAATAAAATTAGTTAAGATTTATTTATATTTTAGACTATTATATGAATCTTTCCTTTTCAGAGACCAATCTTTACTGAAAAAAAAAAAAACCAATCACCAAATTGGATTCCTTCATATACAGTGAGGCGACTCTCTAGTCTCTGCCTAGGATAGAGAAGCGCGTTTTTCCTAATTTTCAATTTTAGCTGCACCATTAATGGCTAACGCAATTTTCTTTTGCAATATCGTATCGTACCCGAAAAAATTTCCTTTTGTAATTTTAGCACCTTAGCTGTGTTTGATTTCATGGCATCCCGTGAAACACATGCAGTCTTGCTATGCAGAAAAATCAAAATGATAGTGGTTAAGATTTTTTTTTTCTTTTTTTCTAAGTCGTACTACAGTATCTCTTCTTAAAATATTTTTTTAATGTTTTTTTTTTAATTTTTAATAAAATGTTAGATAAAAACTCGTATTTTTTAATATTTAAAAACAATTTTCAAACATTTTTATTTGATAATGAAAATAATTATTTTAAGAAATAGTTAGAAATTTTTTTTTCCTCTTGTGTGGAACCTTAATTGTCCCTTTTAAAGACAAACTATATATGTACCTTGTGTGTGTTTGCTTAACCGTTTGAACCCACGTTCAATGAAAAAATACGTGTTCTAAGACACAAAAGCAAAAATATTGTGAGAGTAACCTTTTTTTTAATGACCATTACGTTGAACGCAACTGATTCCCAAATACACTCCTTATAGTTCAATAATATACTGGGGTCCCTCTTGTTGGTGATGACCTGGTTCATTGAACTTCTTCCTCAACAACTCTTTAGCATTCCCTCATATTGACACCCTACAAAGAAAAACACTGCTCGATTCACATGGTTAGAGAAGAGTGACCTGATTTCTAATTGTAATTAAGAATGAATTTTTTCAAGCAACCCATTTTTATGAATTAAAAAATAATAGTTACAATGAATATTGTTGAATAAACTGGAAAAATAAGTGGCCGTTTAGTTGTAATTTTTTTTATTTTCATTTTTTATTTTCACTTTTTAATTACAAAATTATTACCTTATTTTTAATTTGTTTCTTATTTTCAAAAATTTGTACAGAAAACACAGAGTAAACAACAATAAAAAGTTATTTTCAATATTTTCTATAAAAATGAAAATAAAAAACAGATTGAAAATAAAATGGTAGTTTTATAATTAAAAAGTAAAAACAAAAAACAAAATTACAAATAAACAACCCCTAATATATGAAGGGAAGCGAAAGATATAAGGACGGATTTACTCTTGTATAAGTATGGGAGGGGGGACGTTAAAAAAAAAGGGTATGGAAGAGGGGAGGTCTTAGTCCTTTTTAACTTTTTTTTAACTAGTTGAAAAACTCGTGCAATAAATGAGAATTTAATTATAAAAATAATTAAATTTAAATTATATCAAATATTAATGGTAAGAATTAATACAATTGAAAAATATAATTGAAAAATATAATAAACTTTAAAATAAATAAGTATAAAAAAATGTGTCTTTAGATTGGAAAATAGCAAATAATGATAAAACTTCCAAATGCTCTCTAAGAGTTTAAGCTCTATATAACGAGGTGAATGACCTAAGGTGTGACACAAGTGGCTAATAGTTTAAGCTTTTTAAGCATATGACAGGGATTCAATTGCTAATGTTGGCTATGTACATAGAGTAATGCCAATGAGCAAAGGAATTGCCCTTTAATTGATAATATATTTTATTGGGAGAATAGTTCTATAACTTTCGGCCAAGGGTGGAGCTAGAAGTTTGATTTAAGGGAGTAATACTAAACAAACATAACTCGATGAGGAAAATTTTTAAATTTTAAGCACGTGATAGATGTTTGATCTTTGACTGCTAAGGACGAACTAGATTTTTTTTTTTTGTATACAATGGTTGTATTGAGGTTCGAACTTATAACTTTATGTATTCTATCCCAACTCTTACCACTAGGCCGATCCTAGTGGGTACTAGAAATTTGATTTAATGAGAATAATACTAAAAAAAACATAACTTAATAAGGAAATTTTAAATTTTTGCATGTATAATATTTTTTGAGTAAAATAAATATATAAACAAATTGAGCACAACAAATTTTGACTAATAAATGCAACTTTCTATAAATAAAAACTTGTTTCTATTAATAACTTCACTGTCATTTTTGTACCTAGGCAAACTAATTGAGTTGCTCATTCATTAGCAAATGCGTCTAGATTTTATGCGAGTTTACAAACTTTTGATAATGTTCCCCCAGTTGTATTGATGCCATTGTTTGGAATGAAATGATATTAACTTGTTACAGTAAAAAAAATGCAACTTTCAAATGAACTCAATTCCCTCCTTTTTGTCCAAGACTTTCGACCTTGTGAATGACCCGTCTAAAAAATGTTGTGGGAATCAACTTCTTCTTCCCCCACTTTCTATGCGACAAAGTCACATCACATACATGAAGAGATGCATTATATTTTGAATTGCACGCACTCGCTCTCTTTGAATGAGCTCCCATGCCTTTGTTTGGTAACCACGCTTTTCTCTTGCTTCTCCCTCCAATTGGTTGTACTCTCCTAATAATCTTATGTTCAATATGATTCTAACCAATGATGATTAATGTTGTGTTGTGAGCAGAGATAACAAATGTGCAACTATCTTTCCACTGGTTTCCGTAACAGTTTAATTTCTTATAATGTTGCAATTTTATTAATATGTATTTTCAATTTGATTTGTATTAATGTTAACATATTCTATGATTAATTAGTTGTAAATCAGAACGTGGAATGGTTGTTGGTTTTTTCAATCTTGGCTTATAGACGTGGAACGGTTGGTTGGGTTTTTCAATCTTGGCTTGTATAAATTTCTTAATCGATATCCTTGACAAAATTTGGTAATGCAGGTGAAAAAATGAAGTTGATTAATCTCGCGCAGGCACAAACATAAGTATTTGCTTGGGTGAAATGCCTTCATGGAGAATATATATCATTCTATAACATTATGCATTCTAACAGTCACCAGTAAAACACACATTGTGCTTGGCTAGTCTTAGCATAGGGTTTACTTTGCCTTGTGCAGGAAACGACTACAGCAAAACGTGAATGAGAGTTTATGGTGAGTAGAGTAAAGGACGAAGAGGATTATCCAAATAAAATTAATCCAAATCCGTTTCTGCAATCCAACTCATTGGAGATGAAATGTACATTGTCGTAACAAAAAAAAAAAATATATACATTGTGCAGCACGGGTCATTTAAATACATATTGTTCTTACCTGATTTTGGTAAGACTTCCGGTGCGGTGACCCCATCGAGATCTCTTCTGTGACTGATGGGGGGTGTACCTGCAAAGACACTCCGACGCTCAAGTTAGAGGCGCAGAGGTAGGGGCATGTATCACAATTGGGATTAAGAATTTCGTACCTTGTTGGGTTAGATCGTTGCTGTATTTATAGGGCTAAAATGGGAAATTAGATAGGGTTATTTTTCTATCAAATCTCCTCGAATCTCGTGATTAAGATAGAGATAATTATATCTTCAGTCATTATCTTAAGTTTTGATGTTTTTCTATCTTATCTTATGATCAAATATGCTTTCCGTTATTACTTCCTTGGTCCGAGTGAGAAGTATCTACTCGGCCAGCTCAGCTACTCGGTGGAATGCCGAGTCCGAGTAGTACACATACCCCAAGCTCCGAAGTCATGTAGGAGATTGTTTTGCCGCACTCGAATTTTATTTACCCGAGTCTACGTCATCTTTTACTCGTCTCGTATGGTTGGGCTCAGATTTAGTTCTCGAAACGTCATGTCGTCCAATGGCGGTGGCGTCTGTAACGCCCTTCGTTACAATAACAATCCATAGTAAAATATTCTTTAAAACATAACTAATATAAACTTTTTGAAAATACAATGGTCCGAAATATCTCAAATTTTATAAAATAAGATTGAATAAATAAATTCTTACATATATAAAAACATTATTCTCAAATATGGGCATCTAAAAGAGTGGCGGAACTAACTGCATCCGACCCTTTATTCTAAAAGGTACTAACCAAAATATAACTAAAAGAATTAAGCCTTCAAGTCTCCGTTGTCTCTACAGTTTCTTCCTCGTACTCTGAAAATAACACTTTTAATGAGATAATAATCTCAGTGAATAAAACAAGTTCTAAAAAGGTTCGTAAATAGTGTTGTTCTCAACCGGTGCGGTAATCCAGAAAACTCAACCATGGTACCCGCAATAATTTAAAATAAAATATTGTATATATATATATACTCCAATAGAAGTCAAATTAAGAAAACCACAAATCACACTCATATCATTCTCATTAAGGTAAATATTTCAATAAATAAAATTAACACCTCAATACATTCAAATAGATATCACAAACACAACTTAGTGATTCCTAGAATCACTAGACTAGACTCTTTGGTTCTCAGAACCGGTGTGGATCTCAGATTCGTAAAAGGTCTATGAGCTCATATCCATGCAATGGCGTCCCACTGCCTTCCCCATCTTAGATGGAGGTATCTGAATCTCTTATTACTATCAATTTAATTCTCAAACTCCAACAAAATATTAATTTTCGTGATCAAACCATAGCCATGTTATAACATCATAAAGATCAATCAATAATATAAAACAATACAACATACACAAATAAGCAAAACACATAAATATATATACTTGTTATATTATATATATATATATATATATATATATATATATATATATATATATATATATATATATATATATATACTTAATGCGCTACCCCTACCCTCACATAAGTAACTCCAAGGCTAGCTTCTTATATTTAGTAACATGGCAAAGTTCCTACCCCAAATCAAGATTTAGTCACCACGTTAATTCCCTAAATACTTTGAAAACAAATAATGTGTCTCAGTGCATATAAGTACATGGAAGTGAGGTTTTCTAACTCAATCAATTTTCACGAGAGTAGCGGGAACAATACAGCCTTCGATCATTATAAATTTAATTTTATATATGTAACACCCTAAATCCAGGTTTACATATATTCTCATTTTTAAACTTATTTTAATTCAATAGGCATCTTAACTAACTTTAAATTTTTCAAAAACTGTGAAGTTAATAAAACATAGATCGGAATTTTATCGGATGTTTAAAACTTTTCATTAATTAATTTTGGAAGTTGTGTATCACTGCCTCAATTATAAGTATACTTGAAATAGAGATTTTCATATCCCAAATACTTTTCGGAATAATAGTAATATGTACATTCTCAAAGTGTATATCAAATACATAGGATAATAAAGTACGAAAGCTAAATGTACATACCAAAAATCTGAAACCTAGGTCTACCCATATCCAAATACATAAAAAGAGGAAAACCTAGTCTCAGAGCAATCATCACTAACACCCAACCTTGCATGTTAGACCAACCTCCAAACGAAAAGTGACGAAGCTGATGAAGATAACGTCTTTATGACATCTACAGGTATTGCCACTGGTTCCTAAAAAAAAATAAAACAGAGGGTGAACTCTCTGCTTCATCAAGCAATACACACAGAACGACTTCACAGTCACATACACAATCCTACTAGCCACCACGATGTGGTTCTCTAGCGTTCACACCCGAAACTTATTCGTTTTCACAACTATTCTTGTAAATTATTTCATACTGGCCAGCTGTCACTGGAACTTCCAGAACTTAGTGGTCTTACACATTTTTGAGTTGGATGACTGTTGGAAGTACACCTCTCACCATGGTACTATGGCAGGCTCTCACCAACCGATGATGTCTCGTATTTTTGTCAGGGTGGCCGAGTTAGCTATGTGATCTATCGTCACAACTCAGTGCCTTACCCTCCAAGGTCAACCTGCCTTACGATCATCTCCCAGGTACCAACTGTGGTCATCCATTACTCCGAGGACTGACTCCTCAACACTCTCTTCACAGAGTTTATTTTCTTTCTTCGTCGCATGTGGGTTTCTCGCTGCACATGGTACAGGTGCGGACGAATTGACGCCGAGCTAAAGGTACCACCTCTACGCTCACATATGCATATATAAATAAGGACTTTGCCTTTATCGCTACATCGTAACGATCTCATCACATCAAGTGACGCGTCATTCGCAATCCGACCTTGGTTCACAGATAACTCGCAGCTGAAATATCCCATGCGACCTTTTACAGGTCTGTGTGAGCTTTTCTACCACAGGTACTTGACGACGTTCCTCAATCAACATATGTCCCAAACATACAACACGGAGATCAAACTCCCCCACTATCACAGTGGTTAAACATTACGACCCCGTCATCTCACAAACACAATACTCACCGTAGATAAAGCCTCCACATGACCTCTCAACACTTGCCCATTTGGCTTCCGGTCACGTAAGGTTATCCTTCTAAATCAACGCGTAGCATTTATCCACTACACCAGTCACACGTGACCCCCAACGAAAAGATTTCCCTTCTCATTCGATCCTCACCAACACAAAACAAGGATCACATAATTACTTATGCCAACCATCAATTACTAAGTTCACACTCTTTTTACGGATTAATTCATTACTTTCCGTCATTTTTATCACAAAATCACCGTTTTCCACAAATGTGCTCCGCATGGAGTTCATTTGTTCCCACGAAGATTATAAATCTTCGTCCTCACATTCAACATCCAAAATACATCAAAATCATGCGCACACAACTTTTCCACAATGCCCAGGGTTCACACCCCCAGGTCTCAGTCCACAATATACATAATACAGTTAATTTGTATAATGAATCAAGTCTTATAAACACATCACACCAACAAACAATTCACCACAAGATTTAAACTACAGTCAACAGACCGTATCTATCACCAAAACAGAGAAAATTACACTTTCAAATATCAAATACTCAAGGTTTTCCTCCCCGAGACTTGAATGAATCAATCATAATAGTGGTTGTATTCTATCCATTATCTCACAAAATCAAAATATTAATTGAAGATAAAATGGTAAAAATACAAGTGTTAACAATTACATTTGACTATTTAGTCAAATTTTCATTGACAGTACTGAATGTGAGCTCTTGCTGATACAAGCAAATGACCTTGGAATTTGAATTTTTTTATATCAAATCGAAGCTCTTGAAATCTATTTTATAGAAAGGTATCCCACTTATAAAATCAACATCTAGAAAATTTTATAAAAATTTTCTAAGTCAGCAGCCCTGGATTTTCAATGCTCACTGAACATAGCTCAAAGAAATGTAAATTTCTCCCACTTTCCAAATTCGTTTTGAGCTGAATTTTTTACAGTAGAAAGCTAATATCTTTATATTTCTAAAAACGTAACCCTTGCCTCCAAATTATTTCTCTATTGTTCCCAGTAAATTTGTTTCTCACAGCCTAAGTTTCAGACTCAAAACAGAGCTAAAAAACCTTTGCCCTGTTTCTTTTTAAAAAGTTAATTTAGAAATTGGGCATGATAATTTTTGTAATTTATATGGTTAAAAATCTTATTTTGTCTAGTTTTTATTGATTCAAAAACGAAAAAGAAACATTAAGCACAAAACTTGGAATTTGAGAAAAACCGAGACATGTTCCAGGGAAACTTGAAAACAGAACATCCATTTTGAAAGCCACGGATGAACTTCAAAAAGACGTTTTCTCTCCATTATGTCAAAATAAAAGTTGTTCCTTTTTGTGTCTATTTTCATTCAAAACAAATTTCGTGAAAAATAAACGGTTAGATCTCCCAAAAATCACAAAACCGTGGGATCTGTCCAGGGACATGCGAATCTGACAGCCACTGTTACATTGTTTTGGAGTTTGTTTTCAAAATACAACCTTCATCAATTAATTCTACAAAAATTGGGCATGGACCACTCAGTTTCAAAAGAACAAAACAACACTAAAGCAAGGACATGCACTCACACAGCCACTGCCAAGGGTTTCAAACCCATTTCATCAACTTTTTACATTCAACCATTCAAACAAACACACACAACAGCCAAGAGAGGCATACATGTTGTAGGTAGTTGAGTCCCCTAGCTCTCAACCACCCTTAAACTAAAAATAGAATTCACAAAGAGTCCCCCTCACCTTGGGTTTTTGGTTCAGCTGAGAGAGAGGAAGAGAAGATGAACGGTTGGTAATGAAGAGTGGACTATCAAGCTTTGTATGCAACCAACAAAAATAGCTTCTTTGGCCCCTTTGAGTGCCACAGCCGTAAGGAGAAGTGAAGAGAACAGAGAGTTTCCGATGAAAGAAAGAAATGAAGAGAATGAAGCAAGAAGGAGGGTCGTTCAAATTTGCAATTTTGCTATTTGTACCCTCACTTCCTCTAAGGACACCCCCATTCTCTTTTTTTTTTTTCTACAACTTACGGAACTCACTTAAAAGTTCCAAAAATCTCACAAAAATACCATGACACATAACAAAACATAGAACTTAAGTTATTTATTATATCAATCAACATAATTTAAATTTAGTTGGCTCTTTCCTTATTAATCAAACATTTAATCATATAATTAGGAAAATCACAATGTTACAATTCTTTCCAACAAGAAAATTTTCTAATTAAATTTCTCATATTCATACTTATTGGGTTGAAATTTTCAGGGTGTTACAATATATACATGGAATGACCAAGATGCAACCCCTGAATCTCACGTAGCTTCAATGATTATATATTTATATAACATGGCAAGGTCTTTGACAAATTTCAAGATAAACCACTGCATCTAATTTTCTTGCTATTGCTAGAACACCTATCAGTCTATCACCTAATTCCTAATTTAGCACATTCAATTTGCACACGGAATAATGAAACAGTCACGGGATTTCACAAAATGTCCAGGAACAAAATTATCGCAGCACCCAATATTTCGTATAAACAAAATATTCACAATCATCCATAAATTACACGCAACACACGATAACATATAATTCCACTAAAAAAAATCCAAATTTCACTAGCCCCGAACTTTCCGCTGAACCCCAAAATTATATCTTTCAAAAATATACCATGGAGTGTTTAAAAAGATGTTTTACTCACCTCTTGAAGCAAAGTAATTTCCACCCTTCATTTATTCTTCATCTTCTCTCTTCTCTATCTACTGCGTCAACAAGATCCTCTCTATTTCTTCCTTCTCAATTCTCAAACAATCTACTAATTTCCTATTTCTCAAGAGACTAACTATGTAATTCTAGGAAAGGAAACTGCCTATCCTTATATAAGTGCAGTTGTACGTGATTAAGATTAAATAGCATAAGATTTATTTTAGCAGATTTGGCTTATCAAATCTTTCTTTATCTTTTTCTACTTTATTATCTAGATTTATCTCATTATTAGCATTATCTACTATTTTCTTTTCTTTCAAGATACATTAAGATAGAACATGATAAGATTTAAATCGTTATCGAGGACCAATTCAAATTATATATAATGAATATTTTATCTAAACTAGATATATAATATTATATCATTACTATATTAATTATCTTTTGCATTCTTTTGTAGTTGTTAGATAATCTTAACAATTCTTATATTAATCACCTAATCTTATTATTGATAAAATAATTATTTAACTTGATAATATTTAATATATAGTAACTAAATAGCAATATTTTAATTTAATTATCTCAATCAAAGTTATTAGATCATAATACAAACATTGCAGACAATATAATATACTAAGATAAGATTTCAATCCAAATAAAATAATATCATAATCAATTCAAATAACATATCACGATACAACATTCTAAATATAATATCATATTATATCATAATAATTCAATCCTTTTAATTCAAATAAATTCTTATACTAATAATTTTTATACTAAATCTCATAGCAATTTAATCTTTTAAATCATATTAAATTTCAGGATGTTACATTTCTCCCCTCCTTTAAGAATTTCGTCCTCGAAATTAACCCTAAACTATCATCCAAATAATTCACGTTAACCACATTTAGGGTAGGTGTTCCTCAATTAGCAAGATCTACGTACTAGCACATAACATCCTCCTCTAACTCCCGAGTAGTCTTCTTCAAAGTCAATCTTTTTCTATTACTAGCCACCTATAATTTTCTTTAAATCCTGGTACATCTTGTATGGTGAACTTACCCTTACATGCCTCACTCCACTCCTTTTTTCTCTAAGGCCCCCCTCCTTTATTAGGAACAATTATCCTATTTTTAATTAACCCTAGATTATTAACAATAACACATAATTTTCTTTTACCCAAATTATACAATTTTTGTTTAAAAAAAAATCTGCTAACACTTAATCTATTCCCTAAGGTCACTACCAATTTTCAACCAATTTAGATTCAAATTTAAAGTATTCAAAGGCACATGCAACTTCAAGTCTCTAGACTTCTCCTATCAAGTTTATCTCTCTCACAACTAAGCTAGATGTGCAAAGATTCACTACTAAGAACATTAGCCACTCAATGACTTTTTCCAAATGGTACTTCAACTCACCCTCATAAATAATCCTTAAAGAATCCCACACTTAGCCACAGGGTTTGGGGCTATCTTCCTCAATGTTTAAATTGTATAAATCATACTTATCTACTTCCCGGAGAAAGATTCTTTCCCTTAATTCAATTGGCTAACTTGCTAACATCTATCTTACTATTTAAATATTTGTGTTCTACTTACGTGGCAACATTGTCCCTAGTTTGTACTCTAAGCACCTTGTCTTGGAATATATATAATTTTGCTAAAGCAATTTAAGAAAGCAACTTATCGGGTACAAGCATGATCATAATATAAGAAAATATTTCACTCATAGTAAGAAACAACTATTTCTATTTTGTGAACAGTTTTAATTAATAAACCAATGCATATTGCTCAATTGTTACCACATTATATTTATTGGTCCATTTATCTATTGCTTTATTTATTTATTTTGTAACTATCCATAATAAATATATGTAAGTATATTGTTTGCCAACAGACGCGAGAATTATGGTTGACCACAAAAATAATTATCAAAAGCATATATAACAGATATCTCAGACACAAGTTTACAAGAAAATTCTTAGAGAATAAATTTTCATTTAGTATATGTGTCCAGGTAATTAAAATATGGAAACACTAAATATAGATACGTATCAATACACAAAAGAATCATTGATTATAATTTCTAATATAAGGCTTTGAGATTTAAAACTTGAAAAAGGAAAATATCATACTTCTTCAACGTCAAGAATCCATTAAAAAAAACGATTACTAGAATCATAGCCTTGTAAAAAAAAAATCACAAGTTCAAAAAGACTACTTGCAATTATAAATTGAATTACTTATGATAGATCCATTATTCACAATTGTGCCCTCCATTTTTTTTTTTTGGCAAACAAACAAGTTTATAAAGAGGTGGTACGGGGTACCAATCCCACTTACAAGTATTGTATCTTAGTCCAAACAAACACAAAGAAAAATAATAATAAATTAATACTCGTGTAACACTACGAACACAAGACCAGAAAAATATATCAGTAATCAAAATTCACCAAGTATATGTATTAGCACTCTAATTATGAATAAACAATCACGTGAAAAAAATTCAAGATATTTAATTTCTCTTTTTCTTTATAGGAACTTATTATTATTATTTTTTAAAGCTCATCATGTATTTTGCTTAAAATAGAATATCCGCAATGTGACTCAAGATATGCAGACAATGAAATTTCAAACATGTTCATTACTATAAGCTAAATAAAGGATAAAACCAATGTCGCCATGCCTAATTATTATTAATATTGTTATTATTTTTACTTTTCTTAATCTTAAACCAACTTGATATTTCTACTACCACAATCTAAATTTTTTTTTCTTTTTTTTTTGTTAGTTTCATCACTCATTCTAACCGAGCCATTATTCTCATTGTTGTGCTATGCTCCAAAGAACTCTTAATCTCACATGAAACAAGTTGATGCACGTGATACTAGAATCATATTTGGTGAGTGGCAGTGTCAAGATAATACATGCAGTGATAGTACGTAATAATTAAGGGAAGGTTAGCTATGGGTGTTAAGATAAATTGCACTAATCAAGAGTTAGATAACAAGAATTCCAAAAATGCTTCTAGATGGTTTCCTCAACTGGGTACTTAAGGTTTGACACGGAGGAATTCAACAAACATGGTTGAGATGCAACAAGAATAGTTTTATTAGAATAATTTATACATAATTAGATGACAACCAATCCATGCTATGAACGACATCTAACCCAGGCAAACATGTATGATCAATAGAATAAGACACATCTCAAAACACCACAAGACATCTCAACAAGCAATAGAAGTAACAAACTTATCCTAACACTTAAAACACGTGGCATTTAAGAAAAACAGGAAAGATTATATTTTCCACACAATCGTAATTGAATTTTCCTCTAGTATTCGAAGTCACCCTTCTGCCTCAATCAAATGTGAGTTGTAACGAAAAGTTGGTGGACCGTTCCTACGAAATTCGGAAAACCCCGCGTACTAAGGATTTGAAGGCGTTATCGCTCCAGTGACAACTCCGTCCCTATTTCCCATCTGACGGATAATCTCTGTCTGCTCTTGCATAACTTTGACCCCCGATCCAAAGCTATAGCAAGTGCCTCACTCGTGTTTGCCCCTCGCCTATTAGCTTCAATGAAATTGCACACCACCAATCAAATATTGGGTTGATCAGGTCCAATATCTAAAAGATTAGAATGAAACATTCATAGTTCTAACAAGCAGTCCTATGTGCCCATATTTGATTCTTTTTTTTATTTGAAAACAAACCCATCACCACAGTCCGATTTAGGATCAAACTGCTCTGATACCATAAATGTAACGCCCTTCGTTACAATAACAATCCATAGTAAAATATTCTTTAAAACATAACTAATATAAACTTTTTGAAAATACAATGGTCTGAAATACCTCAAATTTTATAAAATAAGATTGAATAAATAAATCCTTACATATATAAAAACATTATTCTCAAATATGGGCATCTAAAAGAGTGGCGGAACTAACTGCATCCGACCCATTATTACTCTCTTGGTCCAAGTGAGAAGAATCTACTCGGTCAGCTCAGTTACTCGGTGGAATGCAGAGTCCGAGTAATACACATATATATTTTTAATTTTCTTTAAAGTCATGCACGCTGTTCCTATTTGTGTCAAGTGGCTTTTTATTTCTATTTTTTTTTTTTGTTGTTGAAATGGCTTTTGATAAGAAAATCACTTGGAATTCACATCTTTACCCTTAAAATAAGAGACTTTGTTAACTTTTAATCTCAACCTTCAAATGCATCCAATGGTCCAAAAGGCTCCTGCTGGAAAGAGGCCGGAGAAGATTGTAGGAGGGGATCTGGTTAGTGGTTAACTTGGAAGGCAAACTAGAAAACATACTTCAAAAACTCTGGGGGTGACAACAACTATGGTCCTTATGGGTCACCCCTCCCTCCGCCTCTGTTTTCAGTTGAGGCAGCAATACCTTTGTCGAATCTCAGATCTAGAAACAAATATAACGAGGCCAATGCCACCGCACCCACACGCATATCTCGCACCAAACACGAGTTCTGTGAATCTTGGAACATGCTCTATGCTCAACACACCTTCTTCACTTCTCATTCCCCCTTTTCACACTCTCAGAACACTTCCCATTGCCCCCAATCAAGGAACAGCAAAACTAATTTCCTTTCTTCCCTCTCTCTCTGTCTCCACTGTGCTCACTAAGGAAGACACTGTAAGAACCATTCGATTTCAAGGCCTACATGCTCAACAAGGTCAACACAGTGAACCAAGCCTTGGACGCTGCCATTGCGCTCAGGGAACCGAAGAAGCTCCACGAAGCCATGCGCTACTCTCTCTTCGCCGGCGGCAAGAGGGTCAGCCCGGTGCTCTGCATCGCCGCCTGCGAGATCGTCGGCGGGAGCGAGGCCGCCGCCCTCCCCGCCGCGTGCGCCGTCGAGATGATCCACACAATGTCACTCATCCACGACGACTTGCCCTGTATGGACAACGACGACCTCCGCCGCGGAAAACCGACCAACCACAGGGTCTTCGGCGAGGACGTGGCAGTCCTCGCCGGCGAGGGTGGTTCGCGCAATTGGGGAGTTGGCGAAATCGATTGGCGCGGAAGGGTGTGTGGCGGGACAAGTGGTGGATATAGAGTCCGAAGGGATGTCGAATGTGGAGTTGGAGAGGCTGGAATTTATTCATGTGCACAAAACGGCAGCGTTGCTGGAGGCTGCGGCTGTGTTGGGGGTATTAGTGGGGTTGGGTCGGACGAGGAGGTTGAGAGATTAAGGAAGTTCGCTAGGTGCATTGGGTTGTTGTTTCAGGTTGTCGATGACATTCTCGATGTTACCAAGTCGTCCGAGGAATTGGGGAAAACGGCGGGGAAGGACTTGGTGGCTGATAAGGTGACGTACCCTAAGCTTTTGGGGATACATAAGTCTAAGGAGTTTGCTCATAAACTGATGCAGGATGCGAAGGAACAATTGTCTGGGTTCGATCCACGAAAGGCGGCTCCACTGTTTGCTTTAACCAAGTACATTGCTTACAGGCAACATTGATATTTCATACGGTTTTGTTTAGTGGTTAATGGGTAGTTGGGTACTATCAGAAAACATTCGATACCCACCCAGTCTTATTTTTGTCACTGGAATGATATGTAAATGAAACTCATTTCATCTGATTTCATCACTTTAAGCATTTTTTTTCTACTCAAACACAATAGAAGCAACCACAATGTAGATCATCTGACTTAGTGCACAATGTATTCTCTTGTTTCTTCCACCACAACATACTCTGATTCTTCTCAACTCTCAACAACTAACAAGGATTATCCGATGCCTTCAGTGGCTATCAATGGATGCAGTGGTCCAGCAAAAAGTGATTTCACTTGAAATAAGCCCCAAAATCTAACATTTGGCAATCATAGTTTATAGAAGCCAAGAATACCAGAAACTTTTGCTAACTACTACTGTTTCCACTGAAGTATAAAAAGACCTGCTATTTCATAGATCTCTGTTTTGTTCGTCTAAGTGCATGTTTGGATTAAAGTTTGCAAACTTAAATTTGACAAAATACTTTTGAATCCTCCTATCTGGAAATCCAAACATGCTATAAGTTGTTTGACACTAACTTTATTTGCTATATTAACATTTGTTACTGAGAAGCATTATAATAGACTAACTGTGATGTGGAACTACTCATGACACGTACAGTGATAATCACATCATAATAGTGTCTGTAAATGTTTCTCATTGAGTTACACGACATTATCATGCAGCATGGCTACTGTATTTGTGACATTGAAACTACGTATCTTGCTCTTTTATATCATGCCTTTCCCACATTAGGGTGACATTGGTTGGCAACTACAAGTTGACTGATTTAATATGTTCAGGGTAATATATATTTTTTAAATACATAAATAAAAATTATTTGATTATTCTTTTTATTGTTGGTCAATTTTTTTTGTAATATTTATAATAAATAATATAAGTAATATATAATTATTATTCAACAATTTGAATTGATAAGAATCACATTTTATCCAAGATTATTAGTGGGTGTAAAAGTTGGTATAATTTCCCAAGTCATCAGTTCTTTGAAATCCCATGTGATCACCGATTTGTTGCCTAACTTACCAGTGGACACTTTTAGAAAATAAGATGTGAAGAATCTTCTTTAAATTTACTTGCTATCTCCAACTCTTTCAAAACTAAGACGAGCATTTCTTCATAATCTCCACTTGCTGTAAGTTAGCTTCCGCAAATAACATGAGATCATATGCAAACAGGAGAGAAGAAATGGGTGTCCATTCTTTCCCATCTTAATTGGTCTCTCCCTTTCAATACTAACAAGATGAAAAAGACGTTCTACACCCCTCACTGAAGACCTCTAGATGGAAAGAAGTCCTCCATCGCTTTCCCTATCAAGAGAATTCTCATGGAAGAGGTACACATGCAATGCCAAACTAGTTTAAATAAGCTAAAAGGAAAGCAACACTCCTCTATAGTCTTAATATTATTAAGTAATGATTCATCCTTAAGTTTTAATGGTATAAACATTAAGGCTCCTCCTTCTTACCATTAGTCTTACAATTAAGGCATTAGTAAGGATGTGAATCATTACCATTAATTAGGTGTAACATGAGTTACTAAAATTGTTTAGTAACTCATCGTTACACCTAATTTACACAATTAAAAAAAAAAAGACTAAAATTACACGATGAAGATAAGTAGTAGGAGAGGAATTAAGTAAAATTAAGTCTTGAATTTATAGAATAAATAAAGAACGAATGTGGGATTATGGTCGAAGCAACCGGTCCAAAGTCCGAAGACTTTAAAAAAAAAAAAAGTCCAAAGTCCAAAGCCCGTGTGGCTGCGGGGAAAAAAAATAACCACAACACATTTCTTACTCAACCCTCGGTTAGACGGTAAAGACTAAAGAGACGAAGAAGCTGCTTTGAACCTTCAGAAAGAAAAGGACGTAGCAACTGAGCCCTCAACCCCCTCTTTCCTTTTGGAATTGCCGAACCACTTCTTCCTTGACTTCTTGCATGGTTCGGGAAATCGCAAACCCTCACTCTTCTCAATAGTGAATAGCCTCTGCACAACCTTAACCACCCACACACCTTTTCTTCCTTTCCCCAGTCAATGCTTCAATTCAATCTGCAATCCACTTCCGTGTATCATTCTTTTCCCATAATTGGCCATCTCAGATTCTTTTCACTCATTTCCTTCACTTTCTGACTCTTTTCTATTGGGGCAGAAATTCAAGTCAGACACCAACGTAATTCCGAAATTTCGACCGAAGCCCAGGTACTAAAAACTTCTAAGCTGGCCCTCTACATTAAAAATTGCAACTTTGTTTTGTTTTGTTTTTAATAATTTATATTCATATGTACCTATTCTGTGTTCTCTAGTGAAGGATTGTCTTTTGGGTGCTGGATCTTGCCACATTCAGAGCATTTTTCTTTCTCACATCTCAAAGTCAAGATCTAATTGAGCACTTGAAACTTTGCAATTGTTGGGGTTTGAGAGTTGGTGATTGATTGTGATCCTATTGCATTTACCCTTCTAATTTTGGAAGTTAGGTTTAATTTTGGGTTAGGACTAAAATTGGATATGATGGGAGGTCAATCCAGTAAGATACCCAGTAGTAGTGATGTTCCAACACCCATCAAAATGGGTACCCATTCTCTGTATGCGGCTGATTTAAGCTCTTATGAAGCGGCATGTGTTGAAGATCCAAACTTGCAATCCCTAGATGCTACCATTCAGGAGCGCACCAACAGGGTGATCACCTCGCTTGCTACTGGGATTGAGGTTCGTTCCATATCCATTGAGTCACTAGGGGAAGTGACTGGTAGTTTGCTTGAAATGAATCAGGATGTTGCCAAAGTCATTCTAGAGTGCAAGCAAGATATATGGAACAAGAAGGACAGGGAGCTGTTCTCCCTAGTGGAGGACTTCTTTGAAAATAGCCTCCAGACATTGGAATTCTGCAATGCTCTTGATAAATGCTTGAATCGAGCACGCGAAAGACATGTTATAGTTAAGTCTGCGATTACCTGTTTTGAGGAAGAGGTGCAAAATGGGGTTGAAGGGTCCACTTATTTGAAGACATTGCAAGAGCTTAAGGGTTTCAAGGAAGCCGGGGACCCCTTCACCGAAGAGTTTTATTCCTTGTTTCAGTCAGTTTATCAACAGCAAGCATCAATGCTGAAGAAATTGCAAATTAGGAAGCAAAAGCTTGATAAGAAACTGAAGTCCCTGAAGACATTGAAGAGGGTGTCAAATGCCATTTTCGTGGCTGCTTTCGTGTCTGTTTTGATTTTCTCGGTGGTCGCAGCTGCGATTGCTGCACCGCCTGTTGTAACTGCTTTGGCTGGTGCATTGGCTGTTCCAATAGGCTCAGTGGGGAAATGGTGTAACTCTCTTTTTAAGCGATATGAGACAGCTTTAAAGGGCCAAAGAGAACTAATCAGTTCTATGCAAGTTGGTAGTTACATTACATTGGTGGACTTGAAAAACATTCGGGTGCGCATCGACCAATTGGAAATAAAGATTGAATCCATGTTGCAGAGTGCTGATTTTGCTCTTAGAAATGAGGATGCTGTAAAGTTTGCGATTGATGAGATTAAGAAGAATATAGACACTTTTGCAGAGACCATTGAGACTTTGAGTAAGCAAGCTGATGAATGTAGTCGGCAGATAAGGAGAGCAAGGACTGTGGTCGTGAAAAGGATTATTAATTACACAAACACTAGTTGACAGTCCTTCGGTATGTTTTGTAGATTACTTTCTCTACCTGGCATCTTCTTTTGCGCCTACTATAATGTACTGATTAAACACCCAGCATATATATTGGCATTGATGTCCTTGTGATTTTGAAGAGACATACAGATATTAACTTGTGTATAATATTTTTATTTCTATACTGCCTAATTGCCTATACTTAGGCATTATTCATATTTAGGAACAATTTTCCTGCTTATTTTTCTTTTACTCTTTTGCTAGATGCAATTGAACATCATCTGTGACAGTGAGTGTGGGCAACAATAATGGAATCATGAGAAACGCAATCAAAGCTGGAATATGTGTAGGACATTGATAGAAAAATATATATGCAGTAGTGCAGGAAATATATATGCAGTTAAAGCACCCTAACTCCTTTAAGTTGGGACCCCGCTTTGTGATAATAAATTCTTTCTTTATTGGTTTCTTGCATGCGAGAAACTTTTCTATGCATGCTTTGATAGGATCCTGATGTTTGAGGCATCCACTGACGACAATAGTTGCTGCACCTTATAGGAACCTGATGACACATTCTAAGCATTATTAGATTTGAAGTTGTAATTTTTCGAATATTGGCCTGGAAATTAGTGAGTAGATGATTCTTTTCTTCCTGGAATGATACTATCAACAAAGAGATTATGGGCCGGTGCATTTGCACGGCAAACCCATAACATATGACATTCATGCATTGCAAGAAAAAAAATACCATCCAACTTTTGATTTAAAAAAAAATTGCCCAAACAATCAAGACGTGTACAATAGTTAGATGGATTTGTAGGTTAGTAAAATATTTTTAAAAGAATAAATAATAATATAATGACACCGTTATTTTAAAAAATAATTAAATAATTTTTGTTATTATTATTTATGTAAAATAATTATTATTATACTATAAAAGGACGGTTTTTTTATAATTAGATTTTTTTTGTATTTTTCTTAACGATTATTTCTGATTTTTTTTATTATGATTGTATAATTATAATTCTAAAATAATATAGTGCTCAACAATATAGGAAGTAATGAAAAGAATTAAACAGTTGAAGAAAAGAAAAAAAAAATTACGAAAAAAAAGCATAGTTATATATGGACACACACCTCACTTGTATAAACACCTAATTCACATTTATAATTTCTATCTGTCTCTCTTATTATCACATCCTATTATCAATCATACTTATATTTTTATCTCTTTGATCTTTTTCTAGGTATATATCAGTATGAGTGTCCATGAATCATTATGTGTGTAAGAATAATAGGTAATATGATGTGATAATAAAAGAGAAATAAAAAAAGTTATGTGTTAGAGGTGTTTACAAGTGGAGTGTTCATTTGTAAATACCCACAAAAGAAAAGAAAAAAAAACTAATAGAAATGATGGTCTCATAAAACAACAACAATCATCTCCCGGTGAAAAAAATAAAAAATAAAATAATATATAATTTACTTCTATATTATAAATTAGAATATATAATTTAGAGAATGAATTTTCACTCTTTCAATTTCTTAACATTCATTTCTTTTCTCTTTTAAAAGTATATTTTATATACTATCTCTATAAGTCTATAACTAACCAATGACATGATATTCTTTCTACGTTTGTGGGGTAAAAGAAAAAAGCGAATACTATGATGTCTGAAGTTTGACTCATTCCATGTTAAATTAAGATTAGGCTATTGCTAATTGCACCCCCCTTTTGATTTTTCTTCCAAACATGATCATTTGCCACTTTTATTTTTATTAACAGGAGGGCCTAAGGCCCAAACTCCATTAGATAATAGCTATTAATAAAATTATTTATCTTTTACTTAATTAGTATTTAACCTTTAACTATTTATTAATGTTTAATTCTAAACATTTTGTTTTAAAGAATAATTTTTAAAAATATTTTCATTTAATATATAAAAAATATACATAGTAAAAAAAAAGAAAGAAAATATTAAAATTATTTAATTAAAAAAAGTGAAGAATATATATAACTCTGGGATTGCGTGAAAAGAACACAATCCCGTGAGTGGCAGCTAACCAAGTCTGGGTAAGAGATACGTGGCGACATGTTCGCGTGGACGCAGCTACCTGTGGCCGCCACTCCTACTTTCTCGCTTTGTTCTTTCCCTCTATCCACACATTTTTGCCTATTTTAAGCTTCCAAATCAAACCAAAATTAATTTACAAAATCTAATTTTTGAATATTTAGTGAAGAGATGAGCATGCATTGGCGTGTTAATGCTCCCCTGAGCTGTAACCCGTTCCAGTCACAACCTAGTCAGCATCCTCCATAAATCACAATCCTACGGTCAGAAATCCACTCTCTTCAATCTTCACCGAACACGTGTCCGGCAATCTCTCCTCAGTCCTCTCTTTCGGGATTCTTCTCCTCGTGATCATTGCTTTTTTTTCTCTTTCAATTTATCGCGCTTCAATCAAATCTCTCTTCTCTCTATATCGATGACTCTCTCAACAAACAAACCATTCATTCAATTCAAAACAAGCCAGCCATGTTCTAGTCGTTTATTAGCGTTTCTTCTTAAAATTCTCGCGTAAAAACCTTATCTGTGGTGTGCTCCATTTGTATTGGGGCACCTATAAAACCAAGTTTCCTGACCCATCATTTTCTTCAATCCTTTAATTTAATTTCTCTCTCTTCCATTATCGTATCGATGGCGTTCAGGAAAACCCTTGCCCAACGACTCCTTAACATCACCAAAGTATCATCGCAAGCCCTCACCAATTGTCGGATTTCCTCTTCCTCTGTCATCGGAAGAGTTTCGCCACGCGCCACCGAACCCGACGATCCCGGAGAAAATGGCCTCTTCCGTTCGCCGCAACTCGCCGGAAACCTCCTCGACAAGATGAAGACGATGGGTATTGCCCGGAGCCGGATCCGGTTGGAGGGCTTGACGCCGCCGCAGATGCGCGGCGGAATGGAGGAGACAGTGACCGTCGAGGACGCGAGAAAGTTGTTAAAGGTGGCGCAGGTGGAGATGGTGAAAGCGAAGCTGAGAGAGACCCGAAAGAGTTGCATAACGTTTTCGGAGTTCATTGGGATCTGCGCTGAACACTGTTCTGATCGGGATCAAGCGGTGGACATTGCAAAGATGTTGGATGATTCTTCGGCTGTGATTGTGTTGGGAGATGTCGTGTTTCTCAGGCCAGAACAGGTTAATTCTTAATTCCTACGAATTACGATACTTTTTTTTTTTTAAGTTGTTTTTTTTTTGGTATGTTTTTGTTGGGTTGTGTTTTAATTTCTGGGTTGTTACAGAGGGGTGATGGTGGAGATCAAAGATAGGTTTTTTTTCATCACATGCATCTTCGCGTTTCCCATTTATTTGGAGACTACCGAAAACTGATAATTTTTTTATGATTATTTCTTGTGTTTTTTCGACAGGAAATTGAAACTATGTTGTTTCGCAAGATCTAGAAAGTGTAAAGGATTCCACGTTTGAGGTGGTAAATTAGGGCTATAAAGGACTGCAAAAGCCCATCAGCTTTCCATCCATCACCATCATTCATTCAATTTTTTATCATTTTGGGGCTACACTAACGGGGAAATTTGGGATTTTTTTTAAAAAAAAAAAGAGAGAGAAAATTTGAGTTTGGTTCATTTGGGATCTGCTAGGATGTGTCCTTGCCTTTGCTAATGCTAATTAGTTCTAAAATTTAAATTAGGATTTAAATGGTATACAATTATTACCTACCATTAAGTGAAAGTTGGGGTTTCAGATTCTTTCAATAATTCAATAATAAGTATTGAAAGTTGGGGATCTAGTAATGCCTTAGGTGAAGGTTATGGCATGCTTGTCCTTTCAATTGGATTTAATGGAGTACCTTCTCCTTACATAGAATACCACAAGAATTTCCCCTGTATGTGAAAGTGTTCTTTTTTTTTCGGGAGGGGGGTGGTATAAAATCCAGTTCTTCTATAATTAGGAGGGTGGGTGATGGTCATTAGTTCTTAGGCATTAGTAAATTTGTTCTCCTATGTTCTTATTGGGTACAAATGTACAATTTCAAAAAGTTTAAATTTAATAGCAAGTTTGTGTGATTCCTAGAGGAAAAACCAAATGTAGTTGAGCCAATTGTTTTACCCAAACTCTAAAATTTGTGATACAGGTAGCAAAAGCCATCCAAGGTCTTCTCCCTGTACCAGGAGCCAAGGTGCACGAGTCAGTGAGAAGAGAATTCGAAGAAATGGAGAAAAAGAAGTTGGCCATTGACAACAGAGCAGACACCATGGTTCGGCGTGAGCTCTGGGGCGGGTTAGGCTTCTTGATGGTGCAAACAATGGCATTCATGAGGCTCACATTTTGGGAACTCACATGGGATGTGATGGAACCCATATGCTTCTATTTGACCTCAATGTACTTCATGGCTGGCTACACCTTCTTCCTAAGGACCTCAAAAGAACCTTCTTTTGTAGGCTTCTACCAAGCCCGTTTCAGCTCCAAGCAGAAACGCCTCATGAAGCTTCACAATTTTGACATTGATAGGTATAATCAGCTCAGGGCTGCTTGCTCTCCCACCATGCCTCCAAAGTTTGATCCCTCCATTGCTCTCCCATTTGATAAATCTTCCATACATCAATGATATTGAAGGTGGTGTGGTGATTGGCCTAAAATAAAAATAAAGATGATATGAAAGGCCCTCAACAACATTAATTCTTATTCATTCTCTACACAATACAGCACATTGCTGCCCCCTTCAGCAAATTTGGGGTATCAACCCTCCACCGATTATGCTAACGGTGTGTTAGGATTAGATGCGGCTTTATGTAGAACAGATGCAGAGTGTTCTTTCCAATTTTTCTTTATTAAATGTCTATTTTGAGAAATTATCGTTTCAGCTCTGACCCCGATTACACTAGGCAGGAGGTGTTTTTAAGTTAACGAAAACTAGATTATACACGATTTAATCACAGTTTCATCTCTGATCAACGTTTTATCATTTTTTTTTAAAAGGGATTCTTTAATAATATGACGATCTTTTCCATTTTATACATCTAAGTCAAGGAGTGTTATCAACAAATCCACAATATTTTTAATTACTAAAAACATTAAATGTTTTTTAAATTTTTAATGTGATAAATTATTTTATTCAATAAAAAAATTAACTATTATTTCTTCAAATGTCATACGCTTCATTGCAGCAATACTCTTTTCACGAGCACTACAAAATTTGTCCTTAAGCGACAAAGTTCTTCATTTCCTTATCTATTTTTTTTTTTTGAAACTGTAAACATGATTCATTAGCTCAAAAAGGGAGCAGCTGCTACCCGTAAGTCATGCTGTACATCGGTGATAATTTGGGGTGGACACTCTTCCACCCAGTATGAATCAAAAGTTGAAAAAGCTAGTCTAGCTAAATTCTGTGCAGCAGTATTTCCTAATCTTTTTGTATGCACTAAGAAAAAACTAAGTGGATCCCTTAACAAAAAACGACAATCCTGCAAGATGGCAGCAGTATATGAACCATTCTGTATATCAGTTTTTGACCAATTACTAATGAGCTCTAGGCAATCAGTTTCAAAAATAACATTATGGAAAAGCAGTTGCTGAGATAGTTGAATACTCCACTTGAGGGCTAGACTTTCTGCAATTTGAGGCTGGTAGCAGTGATGCTCCAAAGTAGTTGCTGCTGCGAGAACCTCACCTTGGTGGTCCCTGAAAATGACCCCCATCCCTGTGCCTTTTCCAATTTGAACAGAAGCATCAAAATTGGCTTTTATGTACCCATCTTGTCGTGGTTTCCAAGAGACAGGTTGCTGAACATGCCGTGGCATTGGATGATTTTGAATATGCAAAGACTTTGCTCTAGCCAACACCTGTACAAGACTTAAATTTTTCTGCTCAAAAATCAAAAGGTTCCTTGCCTGCCATATAGAATAAAGAATTTCAGAAACAGTAGCAGCTACATCCTCATCTCCATTTTGCAGAAATTTTCCAAACCAGTCCATAAAGTGTGTTTCATGATCAATATCAATTCTGATTGCCAAAGGGGAAGCAAACCACCATCTCTTGATTTCTTCACAAGTTAGAAGTGCATGAGTCACAGATTCTTCATGGTTTCCACACCTTGGACAAGAAGCATCATCCACAACTCTTCTATGTGCCAAATTCTGGCGGACAGGAAGAGCATTATGGGCTGCCCTCCATACAAGATTGGAACATCTTGGCAGAGTCTTTATCTTCCATAATTTTTTCCACACAAAGAAATCAATTTCATTGTAAGCATTGGAGAATAGAAATACCACAATCCAAATAATTGGACAATAATTTTCTGTAGTACATACTCTTAAAAACATTAATATTTTAGACTCACAAAATTAGTTTTTCATTTAAATTTATCATTCGAAAATCCAATTTAGAATCAAGTAGAAATTATGAACTTTAACAAAAATTATTAGTATATATTAACTTCAAGCGTGAATAGATCATTAATCCAATGGAATTGAAAACTGTCAAGGAATGACATTCTCATACTTAAATCTCTGTTGCACAACATTACTTGTACTTGATTGTGAAGGTTGACTTGGTAATTGGAAAGAGGGAACTTAAGGGTGAAGGAAGAAGAGGGAGGGAGGGATTTAAGGGAGAAGGGGGGAGGGAGAGGTTGAGTTCAAATCCCTCTTATTGACATTTCTAACAAAACTAACATTTATCGATAAAATGGTGAGCAATATAGCTTATGCTGTGATTACAACTTGTTAATGCAATAAGTATCTAACCCAGTACTCAAGGTAACATCTTAAAACATTTACCACAGTTTCATGTCAAATAAATCTACAGTGCATTTACTTTAAGATGAACTGATAAACAAACACAACTTAAAAAAAAAAACAAATAATTTATCTTTAGCAATTTGGGTTCTGCACAATCTGATTCTTCCATTTTTGGACAAAAGTCACAATTTCTATTTGAGTTTAGTTCCCCATTTTTTTTAAAAGGTTAAAATTGGTCCTTCATTTTTTTTAATTAGTTCAAATTAAAAAAGTTCAAAATGATCCTTTAAGTTTTTATAAATTTTCAAAATGGTTCATTAATATTTTCTGTTAACACTAACCGTAAGGACCAATTTGAACCGTTTTCAAAATATAAAGAAGTAAAGTGAATTTTTTAAAATACGAGGGATTAAATTAAAAAGAAAAATAAATGACCAAAAGTAATTCCTACTTTTGCTGCAAACTCCATGATATTCGTGCAGACAATTCTCTTTTGAATATTATTTAATCTGTCTCGGGTGTTTCTTACCCAGGCAATTCAGCGGGAAAAAAACATTGATCATTCGCGTTATAAGCCATTCCTAAGGCTAAAAGGAAAAACAAGATTAAAAAGAAAAACTATTTACATAATAAGTATGGAAAAAAAATATTTACTTGCAGGGGTTGTTTTTGTCACGTTACACCATGAGGCGCTAACTGAGTTGGCGCCTCCTGAATTTTTTTTTGTTTGCTAATAGGAGGTGCCAACTCGTCTGGCACTTTGTCTGCTTTTTGTTCTGCCCTGACAAGACAAATTTGTGTTGTCGTGTTGCGAATCTGACAGAATAAATATTACAGTATATTGTTTGCTAGTGAGTTAAAAAAGGGAGAAAATGTTGCAAATTTTTTTTATATAAATAGAGGTTGAATGCAGTTTTGTAGTTACACCGATTAAGAATTCAAATACGTTTTCTCCTTAATTGTTCTGCTGTGTTAGTTTTTTTTTTTATTTTGCTGATAATCATGAATTCTTCAACTGTTTATGTTTTAGTTTATTACAATGGAGAAATTATCTCTACTGCAGATGAATTCTTCAACTGTTTATGTTTTAGTTTATTAAAATTCATCTGCAGTAGAGATGATTTCTCCATTGTAATAAACTAAAACATAAACAGTTGAAGAATTCATGATTATCAGCAAAATAAAAAAAAAACTAACACAGCAGAACAATTAAGGAGAAAACGTATTTGAATTCTTAATCGGTGTAACTACAAAACTGCATTCAACCTCTATTTATATAAAAAAATTTGCAACATTTTCTCCCTTTTTTAACTCACTAGCAAACAATATACTGTAATATTTATTCTGCCAGATTCGCAACACGACAACACAAATTTGTCTTGTCAGGGCAGAACAAAAAGCAGACAAAGTGTCAGACGAGTTGGCACCTCTCAATAGGAGGCAATAATTGACTTGGCGCCTCCCAACAAGAGGCATTAAATGAGTTGGCGCCTCCCATTCTGTCTTTTGTACCCCTACATGATCAGACTACATTTTTCGGGAAGTGCACTACGAGTTGGTGCCTCCTGCTAGCAAACAAAAAAAATTTCAGGAGGTGCCAACATGCAACGTGGCAAAAATAACTCTTGCCGATAAATACTTTTTTTTCTACACTTATTATGTAAATAGTTTTTCTTTTTAACCTTGTTTTGTCTTTTAGCTCCATTCCAAACGTTCAAAAACTTATTAAATAAAAATCTATAAATGCTCAATACATCAAATTTATGGCTGTGGGATCGGAACTGTCTTGAGTTCATTGTGTATGCATCCACTTAAATTTTAGATTCTAGAGAATTCTTTTTCTAAAATATCTACATAATTTAACAATTCTTTCATTAAAAGCCTACCAGGTATTTGACTCATTATAAATGTATCATCAAATGGGTGGGTTATTAAGCATCATCAAATGAATATTACTTTTTGTAAAATAAAAAGGAATAAATTGAACACTCTATCTTGAAAAAGAAAGATAAAATACTAATATGATAAGTGATAAGTATAATAATAATAAAATGAGATTGATAAAGAAAAAAATATGAAGTATTGTAATATACGAGTGTCTGTATATTATTACCACACAAAAAAAACATTTAATTACAACTCACAAGATATCATAATAAAACTCTTACTCTACTAATTAGCATACACGATTTCTTCTTAATTGACTCATTCAAAGGTCAACTTTGAATTAAAAAATTTCATGGCAACAGCAACCCAAAAGCACCACCTCCTGTCTAACACCATGAGAATGCAATCTGAAAAATTAAGCAGCACATACATTAGAATTGAGAAAAAGCTTGAATCAATCTGTGAAAGAGATGAAGGACGAATATATAATTTACAATTAATCCTTTATTACTTAAAGAAATATACACCTAGAAGTCACCATTTCCCCCCACAAAAATTTAAGGATAAAAATGTAATTTTACATTTTAAAAACAAGGGCCAACTGAATTAATATGAATTAAATGTAACAATTTTTTTTATAATTTGAATTCTAATACCATTTAATATAAATTTTAATATAAAGATTGTGACCTTTAAATGGTATATAGACTTTAAAACCTAGATTATTGAAAATTTAATTCATTTAAAACGTGAAGGAAGAAAAAAAACACATTAAAAATATTTTAATTATTTTTTTTAATAAAAATATTATACAAAAATTAATCTACATTAAATAAAATTTTATAAGACCAAAAAAATTAGTAAAAATTAAAATGTCAACTTATGAATATAATATTATCAGAATAAAATTATAAATTTAACAAATAAAAATTATTTTAAGATATTAACATTTGAATGTAATTAAATTATTAATTATTAAATATTTAAATTTAAACATTAACAAAATTCATATATAATGTAACTGATATTATCGTGTAAAATTAAGATAATATTATTTTAAAAATTAAGACAATTTAAATTTAAACATTACTTCACATGAAAAATTAAGGCAAAATTAAAACATTTAATTATACTTAACAAATAATATATGATTTCCTGATTTTCCTAATTCTATATGAATAGGTCACCTATCAGTCAGAAAAAAGTAACTTAACATTCTAAAAACATTTAATTGTACTTTAATTATGCCTTTAATTAAGTCAAAATTAATGCTAATTAACATTTTGTATTATTAATGTAGGAAGTATTTTCTGTCTAAATTGAAACTCCATTAATGACGAAGACAAATTTACGGCCATAGAATTGTAATTTACAGTCAAGTTGCAATTTTGTAAGTAGATAAATTTCTGTCTAAGAAGTTTTTTTTATAAATTCATTCCACTTGCAAAGTTGCAATTTCTTATCTTTAGTTATCTTTTACTTTACGTTTGTTTGCTTGAAAAATAAGGTAAGATCAAAAGTTTATTAATCTATTTCATTAGCTTCAACCTATTTTAATTTCTTATCTTTAGTTATCTGTCACAATACAAAGTAGTATTTTTTTCATATTCAGATTATTATGTTATTTTTCTTCACACATATGTATATGTGCATATACAGAAATTGAGTAGAATGACGACAAAAATTTCAATGATTAAAGACATTGTCCCTGATAGGATAAACTAGAAGATTAAAGTTAGTGTGATACATTTGTGGAGAGTTCCTACAAAAATCCAACCATCACTAGATGAATATAGATGATATTCCTCGATGAGAAGATACTTGACATTTTTAAAAATATGTAAAAAAATACATGTAATATTTCTACTTTTATCTACAATAATTATTTTATCCATATATTTGCTTTTTCAGTGATTTCTTTATATATATATATATTTTTTTTGCCATTCATGTCTTTTAAATTTTGTCAAAGATTGCATTCGTTCTGAATTTTTAATTATATATATATATATATATATATATATATATATATATATATATATATATATATATATATATATATATATATATTGAAAAAGCATAATTGGAATTCAAATTTGTAATAACGGTGATGTGAGTGTATAATTTTTTTATTTAAGGAAATTGGAATTCAAATTGCATGTACCATCGAGTACAAAAAAAATATATACAATTATCTTTTTTTTAGAATATCTAAAATTATATATTTACTTGAGTCCAATTCATTTAATTTTATATAAAATATCAACTCACGTATATGAATGTAAATTTTTTATTAGTCTCACATTGAAATGAAATGTATTGGAAATGTGATAAATTATACTTAATGATATGTAATTAGCCATTTTTATAACTTTTGGTTCTTTAATTACAGCATCATGCTAATTTACATTCAACAAAAAGCATGAAAAAAAAAGAATATAGTTTTATATCAAGATCAAAATATAAATAAATTTAACTTACAACATTTTAATTATGTCATTACTTTAATTCTTATCCAGGTTTAGAGTTTATCCAAAATTATATATCCATGTAGAAATTGAGCTTCTCATCCAAAATTTAATATAATGAAAAAAAAATAGTTTTATATAAGATGAAAAAAATTTAACTTACAGCATTTTAATTATGTCATTACTTTAATTCTTATCCAGGTTTAGAGTTTATCCAAAATTATATATAGTTAATATTGCAATTTTGGACTTTGATAATACCAGTAGGATAGTTAATTTAATTTAAAAAATAGTTATAACAAATATTCTTGAAAATGAAAAATGTTGTTAATGGTTATATATAAATAGCATTGTTTTAAAATTCAATGTTCCAATTATTACCATTGTTTAAATTTTTTTGGGCAATTATTACCATTGTTAATTATAAGATTTCTATTTGAATTATAACCTTTGCAAATTTAAGCTTACATGACTAACTGAAGATAAAAGTAATAAATTAATTGACATAAATATTAAAATATGTATTAATATATAAAAAATATTATAAAAGTGATAAATTTATGTTATTGAATATTTATAACACATAAAGACAATTTATATGATATTATTAATAGATTTATTTCATGTTCATAAATAGTTTATAATTTAAAAATAGTTCATAAAGACAATTTATGTTATTAAATAATATTTAAAAATTTAAAATTAAAAGATTTATTTCATGTTTATAAATAGTTTATAATTATAATTCATTATATTTAAAATTGAAATATTTCAAATTAAAAGATTTATTCCACGAGTATTTAAAATTTAAAATTAAAATATTTATATTTTATTATTTTATTTGCAATGGTATACACGTTTTGCAGTAATTAAATGGTGTAATAATTATAATTGTAAAAAATTACTTAATAATTCAATAATAATTAAATGGTGTAAACTTTTCTTTTAATATGACACATTAAATATTGCATAAAATTTCATAATTATAAAATATTGGACGTTAACTTGATTTTTAAAAGTTTATTTACATGATTTTTGTGATTTAGAAAGAAAAAAAGTTGCACATTAACTCTATTAAAATCACAACAATTAATATACATTAAAAATAAAGATTATTGAAACATTATTTTAATAAAAGTAATAAAGGTGATGAAAATTATTTTAATTAAAGTATTACCATGTGTTGTAATAATTTCTAAATTTTAAAATAAAGATAATATAGTTTAAATATATAATAATATTGATTAAATAGCAAGGATTAATCAAGGCAAAAAATTGAAAAATTCTTTCTCAAATAGGAATACCACGAATTGATTGGCTGAAAATTTTAATTTTAAAGTTTATTTACATGAATTTTGTGAGTTAGAAAAAAAAATTACATGTTAGCTATATTAAAATCATACCTATTAATATAGATTAAATTTAAGATTTTTGAAATATTACATAAAAGTATATTACCAGTGATGAAAATTATTTTAATAAAAGTAATAAAAATGTTGTAATAATTTCTAATTTATAAAATGAAGATTGATATGGATTAAATATATACTAATATGGATTAAATAACAAAGATTATTCAAGGTAAAAAATTGAAAAATTCTTTCTCAGCTACGAATATCACGATTTGATTGACTAACAATTTTTAAAAATCAATCAGGTTTATTTTCAAAGATTAAATGTATTATTTATTTCAGATTAATATTTGTACCTTAATTATTTAAAATCAATATATATACTATTAAAATCAGAAAAATTATTCAAGGTAAGAAATTGAATATTTCTTTCTTAATTAATGTGCTATTTCGAATGAATTGGTTGAAATTTTTTAATAATTATTGAAATTATTTTGATAAATTAAATATATTATTTACTTCATATTAGTGTTTGTACCTTGATTATTTAAATTCAACATATACCCTTAAAATTTATTCATCAATTTGAAAAAACAATTTTTTTTATAAAAAATATACTATAGATTCATATAAATTATTCAAGGAAAGGAATTTAATTTTTTTTTACATAATTCATGAATTTAAACTTTATTATATTGTATTAAATTAAATTTTGATCAATTTTAATATACACACACTATAAATTCATAAAAAAATATTCAAGGAAAGAAATTTATTTATTTTTATTTAATTCGTTAATTTTATTTTCGATATATTGTATTTTAATATATTTGATTTTATAATATTTTTATTTTATTTCTTTAATTTTTCTTATTATACTTTATCTCTTTAATAAAAGAATAGCTTTTATTATACTTTATTAATTTATTAATAATTTTAAAATGGTAATATTTTTTATTTATATTAAACATTGTATATTTTTATAAATACAAATACAATGTATGAACAAATTTATTAATATGTCATAAAAATTATTTGATTTCATAACTCTACTAAGTTATTTTTTAGATCCTCCATTTATTACGAAGTCATATTTTTATTTTTAGAAGCAAATAAATATTTTTTTTAATTATCACTTATCTAAATTACTGCTCCATTTACTCTTTTAATATAAACTATTAATATTACATGCAGAAGTAATTAAAGAAAAAAAAGGAAACTATCTATGTGGATTAGTGTTTATTTCTTAATTATTTAATTTCAATATATACTATTAAACTTAGAAAAAATATTCAAAAGAAAGAAAATAGTAATTAAATAGTTAAATTTATATTTACTAAATTTAATTATTTAAATTTTTTTATAATTGAGTTTTTGAAATTTTAAACTTTAAAATTATTATAAATACTTTTTAAAATTTAAAATAGTTTAAGTTAAATTAGTAATTATAAAATTTTATTATTAATAAACAATTTCTTAAAATATGATTCATTTATCTAATATTTTTAAACAAACCATATAAATTTATTTTTATATTATTACCTACAAATTAAAAAACTTATTCTAATTTTCTCCAAAAAAAAATTCATCCCGTTCATCACCCGAAATACATATACTAGTGTTATAAAAAATAAAAAAGAATACCCATCAACAAAAACTCTATCTTTCTACAAACATATTTGCCGTTTATAGAACCTGCACATATGCTTTTAATTACAAATAAAAGTGAGAATGCCCAATTCCACAAAGTTTCGGACCACAAAGAAGAGAAGCACTCATGACTCAACCTTCAAATCTGTGCTTTAATTGGACTTCAATTTATTACTATCTGCTTCTTTTCCAGCGCCTAAGACGCAGCAGGAACGAGCGATGTTATTCTCACCGACACCTTTATGCTTCCTCTTCCTTCCTAAATACACTCTCACGTAAAAATTAAGGAACAGCATCAAAATAGCACCGTTGAGGACGGAATTGAAGATCCACGCGCCGATCCCGTTGCACCCCCCTGTAAAAAAATGCAACAAAAGCACCCCCACGTGGCAAACCAAGTTGCACCCAAGCAGCGCAATCTGGCAGTTGAGCAGGAGTGGGAGGCACGCGCCACGCGCCGCGATTGCGGTCCAGAACCGGTAACCGTACATAACGGAGAACGCGAGCGTGGTGAAGAGGATCGCGAGAACTTGGAATGATTGCGAGAACTCGAGCCAGAGGAACGACATAAACGTGGAAATTGCGTGATAAAACATCTGGAAAAAAACCAGCTTACGACGTCGTAACACAACGAACACGGTGCTCAGCATGTGGAGGAAACGCGACAGGTAGAAAACGTAGGACCAGAAGAAAACACGACCAGAGGGACGCGTCCCGATGGGGAAACACAGGAGCCACTGGAGCGGAGTCTTGGAGCGCCGCCAGAGCCACCGCGTCTCTTTCATTTCCGCGGCGGCCGAGACCAGAAGTCCGGCGAAGATGGTGGCGGAGATGACGGACATTGACAGGCTATGAAGCGCGGGAATGGGTCCCAGCGGAACGGGTTTGCCACGCCGAAGAAGCAAGGCTAATATTAAGTGGAGGAAAATCGAAACGACGACGTAAACCGCGATTGAGGAGAAGAGGAAGGACCAGGTGGAGCCCCATAGGTTGTGGCTCCATCGGAACCGCACGATGGCGGGGTGCTCTGAAAGGTAGAAGCTGAGGGTCTTCATCACCGCCGTGGCCTTACCGAGGGTACCGCCGGACGGTGACGTGGACATGTCGGAGATTCTGCTCCTCTTCACATTACCACCTCGTTCGATCGGTTTTCTAATTTTCTTCTGGTGTTTTGTAATTTGTTCGGTGATCGTGAGACGTTAAATTCGTGGCCTACATAGTACATAGGGTTGGCGCAGTTGGTACGTGGCGATTAATGATTGACATGGACAACGCGGATCAGCTATTAACCTTTAGCCACGCGGAAATCAAATAAGGACTCGATTAACTGAAAACTACTCCTTAACTTACGGTCTTCGTCTTCCAATTTAGTTTCACTTTTCAAACCCATAAAACGTGAACAATGGTGCACGGTGCCATAGTTGCTTAGGTGGTGCACGGTGCACCATGTACAAATAGTGAAACTGTAGATTTAGTATTGCTATTCGCACTTCCAAAATTGCTATTCACATCTTATGTGTTTAATTTTTTTTTACTGTAAGTAGGGTTTTTTACTGTAGTAATATATATATATATATATATATATATATATATATATATTTAATTTAATGGGTTACTTTTTTTATTTTAAAGCAGCGAAATTATGTCCAAGTCCCGATAATTTACTGTAGCAAAAAATATATATTTAATTTAACAGGTTACTTTTTTTATTTTAAAGCAGCGAAATTACGTCCAAGCCCCGGTAGTGCTCTAAATTATTTTTATTTCTGAAAATATCCTTTCCACAGAATCATGATTTCATGGCAAAATACACTAAGGAATCATAATTCCGTTGTGTACTTAGAGGTGCAAAAAAAATACACAACAGAATCATGATTTCGTTGTGTATTTTATCAATGGAATGACGATTTCATTTCGTATTTTGCCCACGGAATCATGATTCCATTTCGCATTTTTTTTGCACCCCCAGGTACACAACGGAATCATGATTTCGTTGTACATTTTATACAACGGAATCATGATTACGTGGAAAAGATATTTTTAGTAAAAAAAAAATTAAGCACATGAGATGTGAATAGCAATTTTGGGGGTGCGAATAGCAATGTTAAATCTACAGTTTTCACAATTTGTGCATGGTGCACCGTGCACCACCTAAGCAACTATGGCACCGTAGCCTCCGTCTTGTTTTGTTTGTTGTTTGAATCTCAACAACTTTAAATCATTATGAACTTTATTCATTAAACGCTACACAGGTCTTTATCTTATGAATACACAAAAACCGACGGAAGGTGGTGTGTGAACGAAATTCCGTGTTTGGTGTTTGAAATTGCTCTCTCCGTTCAAACCAAGAATAAAAATATTATTTATTTTTTAGAGTCAAGATGTAATTTATAAAAATATATGTTCATAGTTAGATTTTTAAGATACATTTTAAAGTATTGATTGCATTTTTTAATTATTTCTATTTTTTATTTTTTTTAAATTTATAACCTTTAAGTCTAACTTAAATTAAAAAATATACATGTACTTGGTATGCTGTACAGATACTTATTAATTTTTATAATGGTTATTCGATATGATAATTGAATTGAATGCTGGTATAATTCGCGTTCTGAGCAAGTTGTAGCATACAAGTAATTGACCAGAGTGACAACTACTTTGACAAGAACAAGAATGAAGAAACCTTAACATAGAAGGCAAAACATGAGGATGCTGATTAATGCACCCCATAGGCCATAAGTGTACTATTTTTCTGCGGAAAAAAAATAGGACACGGATGAACTAAACAGATGACAAGACACACAATATTGCATGGCCTTCCAAATAACGAACGCTTGCTTAGTTATTGGTCTGGCTCCCAAATGAAACAGGCAACAAACTTGGACTTTTTCACCTAAATATACAAAAAAAAATAAAAAATTATTCAACTAATCTATCCCATAAATTATTTACATAACTAACCCAAATCACTGTGCATTTTGAAAAATCGTTTCCCCACTAACCAATTTCTCATCACGGAAATCGTTGCCTTCGTACTGTAGACTGTTGACAAATCGGGTACCCATCTTCCGATTTCTCTCAATTGTTACATGCTCAATTAATTTTATTTTACATTACAAAATTTAAGTAAAAAATTTGTTAGTGTACAACAGATTTTTCAATATCCATCCTCCTTCTTCCGTTTTTATTTTTTAAATTTCGGTTACATATTTTGTTGTGAACATTTTTTAATACAATTATTTTTATTGAATTATTATTATTATAATGTTAATTAAAATAGTTTGTTGACAATTTTTTTATTAAGATATGCTAATTAATCTGTTTTAAAGATGGTAAATTAAATATATGAATTTATTGTTAATATTTTTTAAAAGAAGTAAAATTTTAAAAAAAATTATTAAACTAAATAACAAATAATACACTAAAAATTAATAAACAACACAACATTATGCCATTATGCTAATATTAACTTTAATTAAAATAAGTTACAAGCAATACAATGAAAATTACAGACAATATTTTTTGTTGTTGAAGTTAACGCTGTTAGCTTGAGCTTATGTTTCTGCCATGATTAGGACATCTGTTTTTTGAATGACCTGGAGTTCGACACATGGAACATCTTTTTGGCTGACCAGGTTCCCTCATATCCATTTCAGTGCGTATACGAGATGATCTTGGACGCCCTTTTTTGTTTCTTAGCTTTTCCGGGTCGGGGCACATTCGTAGATCGTCACATTGTGGCCAATACGCTTCGTTGCGCAATTCGCCAAACAATCCATTGTACACGTTTGAGATGCTTTCCAACTTGTACACAGGATGTATGTAGGCCCTGTAGTCATGGTGAGCACGCTTACAAGCAGCAATGACATGAGAACAAGGCATGTGTACTTTTTGGAATTTACCACAATCACACCACCATTCATCTAGCCTAACTGTGAAATTTCCAGCAGGTCGACCTTCTCTTGGGTTAATTTGCTCCCCCACTAAGAATCGCATATCGTGTCGGTCGAACTAAAGAACGTGGTGAGAGTTGGCCTTTCTTTTAGCGTCTTCAATGGCCTTGTTTAGCACTTCTGTGTATTTTTTGCCAGATCTAATTAGAGCTGCGACCTCCCTTCCTCGTTGGTTGAATAAGTTGTTACACTTTTCGTAAGTTGCCTTTATCAATGCACATATCGGAAGGTTTCTTATTTTTCTTAATACTGAGTTGATTGCCTCAGCAAGATTGGTGGTCAAGTGTCCCCAGCGTTGGCCTCCATCCCATGCTAATGTCCATTTTTCTCGTGGTATTTGTTCAAGCCAATGAACAGCTCGTTCGCTTTCTGGCTCTGCCTTAAAATTGTTGTAGTAGTAGTTGAATCTGGGCTCCGTCATGGCATATGCTGAGGAATTATAAGTATAGAATTTCATTAATGTCATCAATTTACAATGTAATAAATGTGTTCGTAAGAGAAATTAATGTGGTACTTACCCATGCTAATTATTTGTTTTTTCCTGTCTGCATTCTTGAATTGCCTCATAAAATTTTGTGCGATGTGTCGAATACAAAACACATGCATAGAGTTTTGTGGTGTCCACCCACTAGCTGCTCTTGAGTAAGCACTTTTAATTGCTTCGTGCCTGTCTGAGATCAAGCACAGACCTTCTTGAGGTGTCACATGTCTTCTTAAATTTTTCAAGAAGAAGTACCATGCTCCCGTTGTTTCGCCCTCAACAATGGCAAAGGCTATCGGAATGATTTTGCTGTTTCCATCTTGTGCAACTGCCAAAAGGAGAGTCCCTTTGTACTTTCCATATAACCAAGATCCATCGACTTGAACAATGGGTTTGCAGTATTGAAACCCATCGATACATGCTTTGAATGTCCAAAACAGACGATGGAATTGAACGACACCCTCAACTACTTCACCATGCTGGTTGTATTTTGGCTTTGTTTCCTTTTCAAAGACAAAACCATTGACATATGCCTTCATACCTACCAACAATCTGGGTAAATCAAAGTATGATTGTTCCCAGTTGTCATAGACTTCTTCGATAGCCTTTTGCCTTGCCATCCAAGCTTTCCTGTAGGTGGTAATGTACCCTTCACTTGCTTTTATATGTGCTATCAAGGAAGGCACTGATGTGGATGGATCATTCTCAATTATTGGTTGGATAATTTTACTGATGACCATATATCGGAGCCTTCTATGATCCTGGGAAATGATAGCACTTGTACATGTGTGTGGTTCACAAAGCTTTCATATCTCCCATTGCTTGATTGCTTTTATGAACGCAGCCCTGCACCTCCAAGCACATTGATTGTGACGACATTTACCAACCAGTACGGTTGTGGTAGATTTCTCGGTCCCGTAATCAACTCATTTTTTCACATGATACATGTCTAGAGCAAGCCGAACTTGGTCTTTGTTTTGAAAACGCATCCCTTCAAAAAGGGTGCCTGGAGCATGCTCCACCTTTTGGCGATCCAACACATGACCGTAATCAGAATCTTCAAAATTAGTTTCCAGGTCAATATGTTGAAGGTGTGGAGGCAGGTAGTATGCATCTGCAGGTGCGGTTGTTGATGGGCCAGTAGGCTCAGGCTCTTCATTGTTGTTGTAGTCTTCATCATCGTCGTCATCTTCAGGTTGTTCGGCTAAAATTTCATCCTCGTCCTCACTAAAGGGACCAAGGTGTTCGTCCTGTTGTCCGAACTCTGTAAATTCAGTATCATTTTGTTCAGTTGGTAGGATTGACTCTGAAAGGATAGGCTCTGCTTCAGGGTACTCCAGGATGCATTGAGTAGATGCTCATTCAAACCAAATGTTTATAAGGGTAACAAATCGGTGGAGAAAGGTGTGGAAAGAAGTTGTGTAAAAGAAGATGTGGCAGGCTCCCATTCATTTTGTTGTGATTGGGTAAAATCTAATGTGGGTTGGTAGAAATCAAGTTCATTGTATGATGTGGTTGCATCACAACCATGTGAATAAATGGATTGGGGATATGAAGAATTATGGGGTTGTGAATTTATTGGATGAGGAATGGGGTTGGGAACAGGGCTACGAACAATACCTTGCTTGATTTCTGCATACAGCTTGTAACACCCCTTTTTACTATTAAAGATTTTCTTATTAATTAAGAAATTTGTGAAGTAATTCGATATCCAATTATTGAAAATAGCCTTTATAATTCGGGAAGATTTGTTTTTCCTTTAAAAATGTTGTTACTTAAAACTCCAAACAAAAATCATCCCCAATAACTTATTAATATATAAAAATTCCTTTTAATGAAATATCAGTCTTAATAAATCAGACTCATTTTATAAGACATTAACTTCGATGCAAACCATGAAACATAACAAAATCTTCTTTAATTAAAAACATCCTCAGATCCAGCATTATACTATTCTATTACACCGAATATATTCATGCATTTACCTTCTTGGAATTTAACACATTATTCATTTGAGCCACGTATAAAGAGTTGTACATCATAATATTAAAACCAAGTCTACCCCTTTTTATACAAAAAAGTACTAAGACTCAGAGCAGTGACTCAATGAAAATTTCAAAAATACCTAATTAACCCAAGTAACATCCTAGAAGGATCATCTTCTTTCTCTTAAAACATTCACTCGTGTTCACAGTGCTTGTTGTAGCCTTTCGTTCCATCTTTGTTGTCTGCATAAGATCATTTGTCTAAATCTGAAAAATAAAGGCGTATGGAGTGAGTCTCTTTCCTCCTCTAAACCAACAACCAAACGACCTTCCGGTCTCAAACAAACATACAATATCAACCACTTCACAGTGGTGCTCTCACGAGTCTCACTCGAAACCTATTCGTTTCCACAACTATTCTTATAAATTATTTCACACTGGCCAGCTGCCACTGGAACTTCCAGAACTCAGTGGTCTTACACATTTTTGAGTTGGATGACTGTTGGGAGTACATCCTTCACCATGGTACAATGGCGGGCTCTCACCAACTGATGATGTCTCGTATTTTTGTCAGGGTGGCCGAGTCAGCTACGTGATCTATCGTCACAACTCAATGCCTTACCCTCCAAGAACAACCTGCCTTACGATCATCTCCCAGGTACCAACTGTGGTCATCCATTACTCCGAGGACTAACTCCTCAACACTCTCCTCACATAGTTTATTTTCTTTCTTCGTCGCCTATGGGTTTCCCGCTGCACAGGGTACAGGTGCAGACGAATTGACGCTGAGCTAAAGGTACCACCTCTACGCTCACATATGCATATATAAATAAGGACTTTGCCTCTATCGCTACATCGTAACGATCTCATCACCCCAGGTGACACGTCATTCGCAATCCGACCTTGGTTCACAGATAACTCGCAGCTGAAATATCCCACGCGACCTTTTACAGGTTTGTGTGAGCTTTTCTACCAAACGTACTCGACGGCGGTCCTCAATCAACATATGTCCCAGACATACAACACGGAGATCAAACTCCCCCACTATCACAGTGGTTAAACATTACGACCCCGTCATCTCACAAGCACAATGCTCACCGTAGATAAAGCCTCCACACGACTTGTCCCACAATTATCCATTCAAGCTTTGTCCACGAACAAATCCGTTCAACCGTCTCACACTACTTAGCGTTGGAGGTTCCTTCCTCCTTTCGGTTCTCACCACGATTCGGACAATCACAGTTCACAAACTTTCAAAACATATGTGCGTATCGCACTTTACCCAATCATGGCCCACATCATGATTCTTAATTGTCTTACTGAAATCCTCACCCACTCTCACATTTTATGCTTATTTCATTCATTTTGTCCAAATCCATGCAAGGGTCCTAAATTCCTTTCTAAGTCCAAACATTCATCGTGCTCCATGTGCATAGGTAATTCCTAATTACCAATCCATAATGTTATTAAGTTCACACTCTTAATTATAGTTGATTCACTATTGCTCATAGTGAATATTATTGATTACTAGAATGACCTTCTAGTATTCACAAATGTACTCCATTTGGAGTTCATTTGCTCCCACACAAGAATGAAAAATTCTCGTTCCTACAATCAACAAACCATCACAAGCAATTCACATGCACAAACAAATTCCAGCACTCTTTGCCCGAGGATCACATTCCTCCCGGTCTCCAATTCACAGTTAATAATAGAACAATCATTAATAATCAATAATTCAATAACTCAAACTCAATCCATCACAAATCATTGCATTCATATTTCTATGGAAACTTCCCTTTTTAGGTGAAATTATTCCTTAACAAGTACAATTAAAGGCATTAAAACCAAATACACAATTAATACAATTAAATTTCATGTGGACACATAGAGATGTACACACACAAAAAAATTATTTGATACATCATATAAACTTTAAATTTCATGAGATTTTATAGAGAAACTATACATCATACATATTTCATCATATAAATTTATCTCACGAAAATTCAACCCACAAATATTATTTTTAAATTAAAAACAGTGACTGGACATGCTCTGTAAAACACCCTTTTACATTTTTGGAAAAAAGAAAATCAACTTTGTTTCATGTTCAGATTTACAGGGTATGTCCCAAACATTTGAGATAGCATATGGAATTTTCTTAGCACCAAATACCTATTCAAAATACCGTTTTTGTATTTTTAAAGCATTTCTGATTCAGAACAGAGTCTCCCATATAAAAACATAAATAATTACCAAAATTTCCTATAAAATTCCGATAAAATTCAAAAATATTCTATATAATTCAAATAAGGTTACAAAGTTTTCTCATAGCCAAATTCGCTCAAAACGGATATTTTCCCCATTTAAATTCTCCACTGTCCAGTTTTCGTTTTTCACAACAATAATTTTCTAAAATTACTTCCCGACTTTTCCTAACCTTGAAAAAATTCAGAGATGACCCTAACGATACATAAAATGAATTAATGGTTCCAGTTTTCCAAAATCACGTCCCAAAATTATTGTAAAAATCAAAATAGTCCCATTCTCAGAATCAACAGTTTTCGAAAATAATTCCGGTAAAAATAGTTACAGTGCTCAAAAAAATCTGAGAAAAATACCACGACATCCAGAGGCATCAAAACATAGGAAAATATATTTATATCCCCAAAAACATGAACGAAAACCGAGACAAAAAATCCACACAGTCACAGGACCCAAATCATAAGTAGCTTATTTCGGGTTTTTCAAAATAACCATGGTATTTACAGACCATCAACAACAGCCACAATCCATATTTAACAAGAAAACAAGGAAATAGCTTAGGGAAAAAAGAGAAACCCCTCCATACCTCGACGAAATCGAAATCCAATCGGTGGGTTTTGAAGCTCTAGTCTCCCTCTATGATATATCCAAGATTAATCGGTAGAAACTTTGATTTGGAGGCTCAAATATTATAGAGAAGATGCAGAATATTTAGAGAGAATGAAAAGGGAGAAGACAGCTTCGGGAGCGTGGAGTACGAAATGGAAAAAATAGAAGAATCACGAACATTTTTAATTATTTTGCAATTTTGCTATTTGCACCACACTTCCTATGAGAACACCCCCCTCCTTTTTTTTTTTTACAACTTACGGAACTCACGTAAAAGTTTCGAAAATCTCACAATAATACTAACTATATTTTAATTACTAAAACATATATTTTCTTATTTAAAAGAAATAAATTCCAATTAAATCATAACTCAATCACACAAATATATATTTATTGAGTTGTAATTTTTAGGGTGTTACACAGCTCAATGCATGTAGCAACCTCATGTTGACGACAAACGGTAATCATACCTTCAACATCGTCGTATCTGAAATTTTGCATGCCTTGTACCTGAGTATTCCTCGACCAGCTGCATGTGGGTAGCGAAAATAGATCTCTTCGACTTGGTCAGTTGGTTGTAGTTTGATCCTTTGATGGATTTTATTTTTCAAGGCTTCAAGTGTGATGCCTCGCTTTAGTGAAAACATTTTTGAGTTGGTGCATACAAATGTGTCCCCTTCTCCTGTTTGTGTAATGTGACCATTGTAGTGCACAAGACAATTGACAGATGAGGAAGTCATATCGTGTATAGTCTTTTGAAATTTGGAAGTAATTGTTTAAGTAAGGAAGTTTTTTGTGGATGAAAATGTTTGTGAGACAATGTCTATATATAGGCCAAATGTCGTTGCAATTGTTTAGATTCCCTAATGGACTAAAGTAAAGCAAAGGAATCACTGACGCTTTGATGCAAAGCAATGGATTCCCTGACAGACTGAAGTAAAGCAAAGGATTCCCTTAGGGACTGAAGTAAAGCAAAGGAATCACTGATGCTTTGATGCAAAGCAATGGATTCCCTGACAGACTGAAGTAAAGCAAAGGATTCCCTTAGGGACTGAAGTAAAGCAAAGGAATCACTGACGCTTTGATGCAAAGCAATGGATTCCCTGACGGACTGAAGTAAAGCAAAGGATTCCCTGAGGGACTAAAGTAAAGCAAAGGAATGACTGACGCTTTGATGCAAAGCTTTGGATTCCCTGACGGACTGAAGTAAAGCAAAAGAATCACTGATGCTTTGATGCAAAGCAATGGATTCCCTGACGGACTGAAGTAAAGCAAAGGATTCCCTTAGGGACTGAAGTAAAGCAAAGGAATCACTGACGCTTTGATGCAAAGCAATGGATTCCCTGACGGACTGAAGTAAAGCAAAGGATTCCCTGAGGGACTAAAGTAAAGCAAAGGAATGACTGATGCTTTGATGCAAAGCTTTGGATTCCCTAACGGACTGAAGTAAAGCAAAGGATTCGCTGAAGGACTGAAGTAAAGCAAAAGAATCACTGATGCTTTGATGCAAAGCAATGGATTCCCTGACGGACTGAAGTAAAGCAAAGGATTCCCTTAGGGATTGAAGTAAAGCAAAGGAATCACTGACGCTTTGATGCAAAGCAATGGATTCCCTGACGGACTGAAGTAAAGCAAAGGATTCCCTGAGGGACTAAAGTAAAGCAAAGGAATGACTGACGCTTTGATGCAAAGCTTTGGATTCCCTGACGGACTGAAGTAAAGCAAAGGATTCGCTGAAGGACTAAAGTAAAGCAAAAGAATCACTGATGCTTTGATGCAAAGCAATAGATTCCCTGACGGACTGAAGTAAAGCAAAGGATTCCCTTAGGGACTGAAGTAAAGCAAATGAATCACTGACGCTTTGATGCAAAGCAATGGATTCCCTGACGGACTGAAGTAAAGCAAATGATTCCCTGAGGGACTAAAGTAAAGCAAAGGAATGACTGACGCTTTGATGCAAAGCTTTGGATTCCCTGACGGACTGAAGTAAAGCAAAGGAATCACTAATATGGACTCCCTGATGAAAAATAATCAACATAAATGACACAAAGATAATATTCACTAAACAAAAAATTTATAATTTAAATAAATTAACAATAACAACAATCAACACTAAACAATATAACATTAATCACTAATAACTAATACAACATTAAACCATATACGGTAACACAACATCAATGACTAATAAGTAATACAACATTAAACAACACACGGAAACACAACATTCAATAAAGCTTAAGGCCTTTATCATCAAATTGTCATTCTAGGTTCATTGCTTGATCAAGGTATTTTTCCAGACCATCCCAATACGAAGAGGTAGCAAAATTTAGTGGTGGTGGTTGTGCAGATGAATGAGTGGGGGTATCCTCAGTGGTAACATTTAACTCAAGGCATGTAAGGTTGTGGACTTCCTCAGCTATAGAAAACATAGTTATTATGTCTTCTTCATCTTGTAGTTTGTAGGCCTTAAACTGAAAACAACCACCAACATATGATACAGGGCATCGGTAATGAATGTCGACCACTAGTTTTTCGTATGGTAGATTAATGTTGCTTTGAACTGCTTGCTTCAAGGCATCTAGTGTCATGCTGTTGTTAACTTGAATTGTCTTTGGCTCAGTGCTTACAAAAGTTGACCCATGCTCATTTGTTATGATGACACCATCATAATAGACAACAACAATGATTGATGAAGAAGCCATAGATTGTTTAGGCGTAGGCTATACTACAAAGTATTGCTATGAGGTGATGTTTCAAACTGACTGAATGTAGATGACAATGCAAGACCAAAGTATTTGTATACACTTAATTGACGAATGAATGGTGCATATCACAGATGAAAACAAAACTCTCGATGCCAGTGTTGTGGATGCCAGCTAATGTGTCAGTCCCAATTTTTTTGCTTTACAGAATCTCTGAATGACCTGTCGCATTCAATTTCAAAATCGACAGTCATGATCCCACCAACAGAGAAATCGAATAGTGAATATCATTTTTATTTAAAGGTTGTTACTATTCCCATATTTTTTCACTATATATATAACATATGCAATGATCCCAAATACATACATAGACGGAATCCATTTCGTTAACATATATTCCTATTTAACATAAAAATTATGTAATTATCATTTACCAACCATGGAACACCAAAATGCACCTTTGCTTTGGAAACAACATCTTCATAGATCTGGTCAAGTATCTAATGCGGTAAGCCTCATTAAGGTATTTTTACGTTATTCTTGAACGCATTTGTGAAATTATTATATTTGATATCTTAATGTGAATTTTGATTTTGCAGATTTCAAATGATGCGATTATTCAATCGTATTATCATTCGATGCCAGCCCCAGATGACAGAATTGAATCATTGTTGTATTAAGCTGGATTTGCTGAAGTCGCAAAAATTAGACATTTCATCATCGATGACACTTTGGTTACAGCTTTGGTGGAGAGGTGGAGACCCGAGTCACACACGTTTCATCTTCCAATTGGAGAATGCACAATAACTTTGGAAGATGTTGCTCTCCAACTAGGTTTACGAGTCGATGGAAAAGCAGTTACCGGCCCAACTTACTTTGACTGGGAAGAAATGTGCTCACAATATTTGGGTATGCTTCCTCCAAAAGGGGATGCACTTATCGGCTCAACGCTAAAACTTAAATGGTTAAGAGAAAACATGTTGTCTTTGCCAGAAGAACCAACACAACATCAATTAGAAGCCCACTATAGAGCATACATTCTAGGTTTGATTGGCGGGGTGTTGATGCCCGACAAGTCAGGTAATAGAGTTCACCTTATGTATCTACCTTTGTTGGTAGATTTGGAACGTGTTGGACACTACAGCTGGGGTTCTGCTTGTTTAGCACATCTGTACAAAGAAATGTGCAGAGCAATTTATCCAAAATAAAAAAAAGGGTGGATGTGCATTATTGTTGCAATCTTGGGCATGGTATCACATGTCATTCATTCAACCAAAGGTCGAGCGTCAACCATCATATCCACTTGCCATCAGGTAAATAAATATTTTAACAGTAAGAGTGCTATTCATCATTTAAACGAAAGCATTGGATAATTTTTTGTCATTAACGTATTTTTTTTAACAGATGGAGTGGGAGAGGGCTACGTTTTACTGGAACCCCTCATGGTGATGTCATAGGCTACAGATTAAGATTCGATAACATGATTAATGATGAGGTAACATTATCTTAAACAGTTATATTAACTTGTTATATTAATTTTTTAAACATGTGGCAAACTATGGTTGAAAGTACTAACCCTTTTTTTGCAGTTCTTGTGGATGCCGTATAGAGGGTTTGAGTCATTTTTGCCAAGACATGCTTACAAGGATTCCCAATTGTGAAGTGCTAGTGTTGTTTTAACTTCATTTGCAGTTGTAGTTTGGCATCAAACCGACAGGGTCAAACTACAATTTGGACTATGGCAAGATATACCAAACCCACCGCATAATCTTGATAAACTGCATCAAACTGACATGAGAGGACATAATGACACAAACTGGCGGGAGGAGCACGCACAGTGGATTGCAATTTGGAGGGAACGACGAAAATACGTGCTAGTTGGCCAACCAATTAAAGGACGTCTAGAGCAAACCCGTGAATACATGGAATGGTATTGTGCAAATTCAAAGATTTACCTCTCACTCCATCAACATATGCAACAAACACGGGTTTCAAGTAACTCCTGTGTTGGCGAGACATCTCGTGCAACTCCACAAATGCCAACACAACAATGCTTAGGCCAGGCCAATGTACCTCCCCCACAAAGCCCACCACTTCATGAAAACTTCCTGGATGAAGACCTGGAACCACCTCCCAATTCATTTGAATTCACTCCATTACAACAACAACAAAGTCAACCTCAACAACATCTTGGGTACAGTCCTCACACTTTTGGAGTTAGCGGAGATGACTTCATGACCAACCTCATAGGTACTAACCTTAGAACGCCGGAATCAGCTTATGCTTACATGCAAAGTATTTCCATTCCTTCATTTGCATCCTTTCACCAAGCTGTTGCTGGAAGATCTTCAACACTCGTAGTTGACAATTTTATGAATTACCAACCAGTAGCTGGAACAAATTTAAATGAAAATCCAAACGAGGTAATGCAGGACGATCAACCTGTTGTTCATGAGGTGCAAGTTGAACCACAACAACATCCACGAATACGTTGAAATCCAAGACGAAACAGGCAACCTCCAAGGTGTGGAACTGGTGGGCACAAGGGCCACTAAATATTCACAGTTTGTGTTTGTTTTTTGAATTATATGTGTAATTTTCTTTTTCTTATTGAACAATAAAATCTTTGATTGCTAAATCTAAAAGTTTACTAAGTGCAAAAAGTTATTTTTATAATTTCTAGACACGATTTTCAACACTTTCTAAACCAATTTAAGTCGTAAAAGTTGTACCATTGCATTCATCAACATGAAAACAATGTGAAGGAACTATTGTTTATACAAAATAACCTTATATTCATAACCACAATAATACAAAAAGTAACTCTTAAGAAACCGTTGAAGTGCAAAAAGTGATTTTTTAAACTTTTTCGACACGATTTTCAACCCTTTCTAAATCGATTCAAGTTGTAAAAGTTGTATTGTTGCATTCATCAACATGAAAACAATGGAAATGAACTATTGTTTTTACAAAATAACCACATATTCATAAGTAAAAAAATGCAAAAACTTATCCTCAGGAAATTGTTAAAGTGCAAAAAGTTATTTTTTTTTAGTTTTCGGACATGATTTTCAAGGTTTTTTTAATCTATTTAAGTTGTCAATTTTTATACTATTGGATTGATCAACATGAATACAATGATAATACACTATTGTTCAAACGAAAAAATTTCATATACATAATAAAAACATAGCAAAAACTTATCATGATAAAAAGTTTTAAACACCTTAAAAATTATATTTTACTCCAATTTAATAATTAATTTTTTTTAAACAAAAAATTAATTATCATTCGATAATTAAAATATAAAAATGAATTTTTTTAAAAATTAACATTCAATAATTAAAAAATACAAATTAAAAAAATGTAGAAACCGGGGGGGGGGAGGTTACGTTGGGGTGGGGAGGGGTCTGTTGAGAGAAATCGGAAGATGGGAACCCGATTTGTCAACAATCTACAGTGCGAAGGCAACGATTTCCGTGATGAGAAATTGGTTAGTGGGAAAACGATTTTTCAAAGTGCACAGTAATTTGGGTTAGTTATGTAAATAATTTATGGGGTAGGTTAGTTGGGTAATTTTTTTTTTTTTGGTATATTTAGGTGAAAAAGTCACAAACTTGAGCACTTATTTTGTTGGGAAAACAAGGAGCTCATGGGGCAAATTGCTAGCCATATGGAGAACTTTAGGCATTGTCCTCCTGGTTCGTGAAATATGCATGTTATTACCTGATAGTGTATATGGTTTGCTCTTTTCTTTTTTTTTCTCGGGTAGATGTGTAAAATTATTTACAATTAACAGACTGTGTGAAACGGTGTAATTATACAGTATTTGGAATTTCATATAGACACCAAATAATCTCAAACACATTTGCAACATTACTTTAAAATTCCAAAACTTGCCGAACTAAGTTAATTATTTCTATTTACCTTGATTTTGATGTGATATTTTCTCATAGTGTGATTAAAAGTGTTCAAACCTACATTGATCTAAGCACATATATTGATATAGAGTTATTCAAACTTAATAAATAATTTTGAGTATAAGTCTTAAATATGCAATTATATTAAAATTTTTAAAGAAAAGTTTAGTTGCATCTTCCTCTATTCAAACAAAATTGTCTTCTTTAAAAAATACATGTGATAATCTAAAGAAATGATATTCAAACCCGTTGCATCTCAATGACATGAATCAATTTGGAATTAATATGTTTTGGTTTTATAAATTGGATTGTTGTACCTTTAGATACAATTTGCTATCTCAATTTAATTTACTAATATTTCCGTTCCCTTTTTAATTATAATATTCATATTGAGAAAAATTCAAGCCTTACATTGACTAACAATAAGGTCAAAATAGTGTATATAAATAAAAAACAACCATCATCGCACAAACTAATTTTGTGGAATTGAGTTAAATCTAAATGTAAATTATAAGATGGTATCAAAAACTATCTTTATATCTATTAATTTGTTAATAGGACACCTACCATATTACAAAACTGATAAGCATAAGAAAAGTACATTTTTTTTTATCTCATTATGCTATTTTCTTTATCTATTTTTATTACGTAAGTTTAATTAGAAGCATAAATAAAATATTTAAGACACTCACCCATTTAGTAAAACATGGAAGTCTCAAATATTTGTTTTTTTCCCCCTAAAAAGCGTGATTTTTTCTTGTTCTATTATTATTTGTATGCCTAATGCTTACAACCTGAGGATACCGGACACCTATCCAATCATTCCAAGAAGGTAAACTACAAGCAGGGGATGGACTGTGCTGTGGAGCATTCAACGCATGCAGATGCAGCCAACGCGTTAAGATGTTAGAGTTTAGACAATCTGCTATCTTATTTGCCTCACGAAAGGAGTGCGTAATTGTCACATTTGATTCATTACCACTTTGCCAAATCTTTTTGTGATCTTGTTTACGTTGATTATCTAAAGTAACTACTAATTCTCCATCGTTGGCAAGAATATCGAGAGGGAGAAGTTGCGTATTGTACAAATACCTTGTCCACTAAATTATGTGTATTGTGCACACTAATATATGACTTTAAGTAGTGTTAAGAATGTATTTGGATAATGTGTTTAAACAGGTAATTTTATGATATTCTTTAACACTTATTTTTCTATATTTTGAGAAAAGTACTGAAAACTACTGTTGCTTTTTTAATGTTTTAACTTAAAGAAAATTTATTCCATCATCATAAAATTTTTCAATATAATTTTAATTAAAAAGTGCCTTTTTAAAAAAACACAAATAAATGGATGTTAAATTATCTTTAATAAATTTTAATTTTAACTCTTTAGGTAAAAATAAGATTAAGATATTTTTTTTACTTTCATAAGAATAAAATAATATTCTTACTCTTTTTTTTCTTCAAAAAATAATTATTAGAAAAAGCCCAAGCAACACTTGATATAATCTTATGGGCTTTGCTATTCTCACCACCCACATGGGTGATTTTTTGTTGATTTCCCAAAATATCCTTATACAACGGAATCAGGATTCCGTTGTACATTTGCACAACGGAATCACGATTTCGTTGCACATTGTACAGCCAAACCACGATTTCGTTGAAAAGTGTACAACTGAATCCTGATTCCGTTGTACAAGAGGTGGAAAAAAAGTGTACAACGGAATCGCGAATTCGTTGTACAAATTTGTTTCACCCCCTTGCACAACGGAATCATGATTCCGTTGTACACTTTTCAAAGAAATCGTGATTACGCTGTACAGTGTACAACATTGTACAACGGAATCACGATTCCGTTGCACATTTTTTTAATTTATTCTAATTTTGTGTAAGTTTTTTTTTTATATATATTGAGTAATGTTTTTGAAATGTATAAATTTAGGTTTTAAAGACTTGGCCAAAATAAATATACCAATTTAATGCACATTGATTGATGTATGTTATAAGATTCATATAGAGAGTTGGTTTGAAATAGTTGGCAAAAACAATACTTGGCAAAAATCCTATATTTTTTTGGTGCTATGATGTTGCACATTGTTGTTGTTGTTGTTGTTGTTGTTGTTGTTATTGTTGTTTGTTCTATAATTTTAATAGAGAAATCATTCGTTCTTTCATTATATTAGTAGGCGTGCGCGTGTTGTTTATAGAGTTTACAAAGAAAAATGTAATAAACTGAAAATATCAACATCATTTATATAATAAAATGTATATACAAAATAAAAGTTTATACAAATATAAAAAAAATACATAAAAAATCAACCGTCTCTGCGGCCACCTCCCTCGGTCCTCCTCCTCTGTCTGCGTTGGCTGCTGCACCCAGCACCTATGCCACCATGTGCAATACACAATAGCCGCTGCACCAACTCATGGTCATGCGTGCCATCAGGAATGACTCTGGTATGCAACAACCTTTCTGCAATCGCAGGCATCATCTGGTACCGATCCTACATAAACGAAAATTAAAATTAATAATTTCAAATCGAAAAAAATGTAAAAAATTATGGAAAAACTGTTTGCATTACATTACCTCGCACGAGTAATCTACACCATCCAGAAACTCTGGCAGAGGGTCATCAGGCTGAGTCTGAGGCTGAGGAATGGGGTCGGGCATACATACTGGGCTTCGTGCTGCCTCTCCTTCCTCTGGCGGAATCACATATGGATGTGAATTCTCATAATACCACGCCAGGTAGTCGGAGGTGCAGGCCCATGGAGCATCCTCTGGCACATGCTCGTCCAGCTGCACTCTATGCTGCTTCCACTTGGCCTACGTCTGAATGGCTGTCTCAAATGGAGGACGAGGAGGTGGTGGTGGAGGGAACCCCTGTACGTAGCCAAACTGCCTCAAAACCCTCTCTAGCAGATAGGGTCGCATGTCTGTGCCACACCTTATGTGGCAAGAATAATATGTCTGCTCCAAGAAGGGTCTCTCAGCGACAGCCCTGTATCCATCATCATATGGGGACCAGACGACGTCCTCCATCTGCAACATATCCAGCAACCGCCTGGTCCCCCAAGCCTTGCCGGTACCCCTGGGCGTCTTCCATCTGGCAGCAAAGGGAAGCGCGGGTTCACAAGCGACAAGCTCCCATCCGCCAACTGATGGCAGATGTGCAAACGCTCATACCTGTAAAATAAAGAAAACAAATTATGTTAACATTTGTATTAAAAATTACACACACAAACAAATATGTAAACAACAACTAAATAATTTCTTACCATCAGTAATGTCATACAACCTTCACACTGCTTGCTCTCCCGCAAGCTCGCATAGGAGAGATGGTCGTAAAGATACGCCAATGCATATACTCCCAAAGCGTACTGCGAGTAGGTGGATAGATTGCCGAGGTAGCAGAGGTAGAAAATATTCACTTGTGTGGAGCTCTTGTCTAAGAAAATGGTACAGTCGAGCAAGTGCAACAAGTACGCTCATGTGGCCCACACAAATGAACCAGACTGCACATACCTCTCATATAACTCCCTCAGCCATGTGAGACGGACCCTAGCTCTTGCCGTTGTAGCAGCATCAGCCTCCTCGTCAGACAGCAGGCTTAGCATGGTCCTCCGCAACATCCTAATCTTAGCCTTCGAAAAGGCAGTCGCATGGCCGGCAATCTACAATCTTGTAATAGGCAACTGCACCAAACATGACACATCATCCAAAGTGATGGTCATCTCTCCAACGGGCAGGTGGAAGGTGCATGTCTCCCGATGCCACCTCTCAATAAAGGCATTGACGAAGCTTTTATTCACGATATATCGTGCATAATAAAGGCCCGTCAAGCCAGACTGATCCACGTATGCCTGGACTTGTGGCTGGGTAGGGTAGGGAATCAACTTCCCAGTGTGGCTGACCACCTTCAGCTCCTCCCGAGGCTGATCAATCCAAATATGTCCAGCCACGTGGTCCTTGTAGGACCCCAGCAGTGTATCAACTGCAGGACCACCAGGAAATGGCGGTCCAATGATCTGGTAAGCAAACGGGATCACTGCGCCTGTTGGCTGTGGCACGTCTGCCTCAGGCTGTGGCACGTCTGCCTCTGGCTGTGGCTCGTCGTGCTGTACTGCTCCAACAGTACGAGTATCCTCTGCCCGACGATGGCGAGCAGATGTTGTCACACAGCGCTGGTCTGCCCTGGATGGCTGGGCAGGCTGACCAGCATCTGCAACAACATCTTCCTCCAAAGTGGAGGGATCCTCTCGGCGATCGTACGAAACATATTTCGTCCAAGCCATAATAAATTTGCAAAAAATATACTAAAATACTTAGAACTCAATAAACAATAAATAAAGTCAAATACTATATAAATAAATAAACAAATAAATAAACAAATTTACAATGTAAATATAACACATTTAAAAATATAAATTTCTTATTTTCATATTTTTTTAATTCAAAAAAAAATTATTCAATTAAATTATTATTTTACTTTAAAAATTAAATATTAAAAATAATGCCGTAAATATATAATACAAATATAATTAAATTTTTTGTTTTAAAAAAAATTTACTTTACAAATTCAAAATTCAAAATTTAAAAAAAAAAAATCAAACAACACAACGGAATCGCGATTCTGTTGTGTTGCTTATTTTTCAAACAGTACAACGGAATCGCGATTCCGTTGTACTGCATCAAATTGAAAAAAAATAAAGGGTTGTTACCAACCTCAGGGAGGCAATGTGGGGAAGGCGAGGGTGATGGAGAGATGCGAGGGTGAGGGAGAGGCGCGAGGGTGAGGGAGACACGCGACGGCCAAGGAGAGACAATGGTCAGTGAGGGAGAGAGACGTGAGCAAGGAAGGGGGTGAGAAGAAACACAAGCGGGGAAGGTGAGGGGGTGAGGGGAAGAGGGAGGGGGGTGGGGGGTTGCAAATGGAGTAGGGATGGCAATGGGTAGGGTCTGGGTAGGGTCCTATAGTACCTGTCCCCATACCCGCGTTTAAAAAAAATACCCGTACCCAGCCCCATACCCGTGCGGATAGCAACTTTAATCCCCATTCTCGTACCCGCTGGGTACCTATATACCCATACCCGCACCCGCTACCCGCACTTTACTTATGTATGAAGTTAATAAATCAATAAAAAATAAGCTTAAATGTAATTTTGGTCCCCTATTTTGCACAATTCGCAATTTTAGTCATCCTATTTTAAAATAGAGACATTTAGTTCTCCTATTTTGCACAATCAGCAATCTTGGTCCGTCTATAGAGACATTTAGTCCCCCAATTTTGTAAAATCCGTAATTTTGGTCATTTCATCAAATTGAAAGCATTGACAGTTAAGAGATTAACGTTGACCTTGACATGACCCAAATATAGTGATGTGACATGAGATTATTTATTTATTTTTTAATTATTTTAAATACTGAGTAATAATTATTTGTTTATCTACGTCACTAAAACACATGTCACATCGATTTTAATGGTTGGGGTAGTCGTGAGTCCTAAAATAGAAATCACAAGTCTTAATCATTTATTTTAAACTAGTTCTACATTATTGAAGTACATGACACATCGTAGTCAAATAAATGATATTACTTTTTTTTTTAAAATATTTTTCATCAATTATTCTACTCAGTATTTAAAATAATTAAAAACTAAATAAATAATCACGTGTCACGTCACTATATTTGGACCACGTTAAGGTTAACGTTAATCTCTTAACAGTCAACGCTTTCAATTTGATGGAAGGACCAAAATTACATATTTTACAAAATTGGGAGACTAAACGTCTCTATTTTAAAATAGGGGGACCAAAATTGCGGATTATGCAAAATAGATAAACCAAAATTGCATTTAAGCTATAAAAATATTAATTAAAAAAATTATTACAATTAAATTGAAAATTCACGCTTAAATAATTCAAACCTAACATTAAAAGCATCCACACATAATATTAAAAATATAAAATATAAAATTATTGTAAGTTATAACATAAATCTTTTACCATTAGTGTTAGTTTATGGAAAATATAAAATTATTTTTTTTACAGAAAAGTATATATATAACATAATTATTTATTTAAGTTATTTTAATTTTTTTTATACATATATATGGTAGGTGCGGGGCGGGGTGGGGCGGGTACTATAGTACCCGTACCCGCACCCGCAAAAAATTGCGGGCAAATACCCGGCCCCGGCCCCAACCCCAATAAGCGTGTATTTACCCGACCCGCTTGTGGATATTTTGCGGGTACCCGTAGGGTCCGGGTACATTTTGCCATCCCTAAGAGGGAGGGGTAGGGGGGTAATTTCAGACAGCTGGTGATGAGAATAGCAAAATGGGGGTGAGAATAGCAAATCCCTAAACTTATTTATTATTGATGTTAGGCCGGAGCCTAGTTCCCAATAAAAAAGGTCCAAACTGAGAGAAATTGAAAGATGATTTGGATTGATAAGTAGCGTCGATCCATTAATTGGACTTCAAAGGAAACTGGCCGATTGGCCCGATTCGCATAGCTGTTCATAGAATAGTGGATAGAATAATTAGAATAGACCAAAATACTTTAATAAACAAATAATAAATAAATAGGGTGAGAGAAAAAATACGTAGAGGAACCTGGAAACTTCCACGAGGTTTTCGGTGAAAACCAAATTTGGGGCTTTGCATCGCAAGATTTACCTTTCCAATCAAAATTCTTCTGCCTTCCCAACCAATTGTCTTTCCCTCAACCGATTTGTAAGTTTCTCTCTCAGATTGCTTATTTCGTTATCAATTCATGTTTATAATTTTCTACGAGATGAGATCTGTATCCGTATCTGTATCTGTTTTTTTTTTTTTTAAATATTTTTCTTTCTGATTTTGTTTTCTTGTTCCACTAATTGCTACGTTCAATCTCTAGATTTGTATGTCGAGTATTAGATTGATTAATTGTTGATCTTCGTGCAATTCGCTGATTTGTATTTTAGTATGACCTTGTCGGTGACAATGATGCGATATAGCCTATGGTGATTTATATTTTTTGGTGACATTGTAGGGTTTGGTTGGCATTGTAATTGATTTCGTTTGTGAAGATCTAAGGGGTTAGGCTTAGGCAAATGACGAGTGGTTTTGGGGAATCAACGAGAGCATCTGCTCCGAGCCCATCATGCTCGGGGAACAGTTCAAACGATGCTGGTGATTTCGAATGCAACATATGCTTCGATTTGGCGCAAGACCCTGTGATCACACTCTGTGGTCACCTATTCTGTTGGCCATGCCTCTATAGGTGGCTCCATCATCACTCCCATTCTCAAGAGTGCCCTGTTTGCAAGGCCCTTGTGCAGGAAGAGAAATTGGTGCCTCTTTATGGAAGGGGAAAAACACAGACTGATCCCAGGACCAAATCATATCCTGGAATGGAGATCCCCCACCGTCCTTCGGGGCAGAGGCCACAAACTGCTCCGCCCCCGCCGCCTCCTGAGGCCAACCCTTTTGGGAGTTATGGGTTTGGACTCATGGGAGGGTTCATTCCCATGGCAACTGCCAGATTTGGAAACTTCACGCTTTCCACTGCCTTTGGCGGGTTTATCCCTTCACTGCTCAACATTCATTTCCATGGCTTTCAGGATGCCACTGTCTATGGGACAACGTCTGGTTACCCCTTTGGGTTTAATGGCTTTCATGGAGGGAACACACGGGGTTTTTCACAGGGAACAGGCCAAGTGCAGCGGCAGGAGGACAATGTTTTGAAGAATCTGCTTATGTTGATTGGATTTCTTGTCCTTCTTACGGTTATTTTTGTGTGGTAATGTCTTTTTGTGTTGAGGTTACAATGCATAAGGAGTTGCGTGTGTAAATATTTTAGCTGACTTTATGAGGGAATTGTATGCTTGAGAATGCTGCCAGTTTGGCTCTTTATTAACTGTATTATAAGCATCTGCAGTAAACTTGAATGCTGCCTGTTTGGTCTTTTATCACTTGCCTGTTGTTTTTCTGTCTTTTAATAGCTTCTCCCTATGTGATCCCATATTTGGTCTTTAAAGTCTTTGGTTGTTGGTCTCACAAAAATAGCTTATTTTTCAAGTATCTGGAATAATAGTTGGTAGCTTCACTGTGCTGTGTTGCATGGTCATTAGCAGCACAAGTTTTGGTTTGACAATTAGTATCTCATCATTGGAGAGTTATTGTGATTGATAGCTGAAACTTATCAATTTTATTTGTCTCCTTCCTAACGGCAAATTGACGGTGTGGTTTAAAAAAAATGGAAACTCTTGGATGTTTACAATATTCAACATGGGGGTGTGGTTTACATATTTTTGCTGTACATTAGAGATCAATGTATAAATAGAGGTGTTGATTCTGGAGTCAATATTTATCTCATTGTGCTCTTACAAGATTCTGTTTTGGATTTTGAGTAATGGACAGAAAATAATCTTCACAGGTTTTCTGATTTTTATTGGTATGTTTGGAGGAGAGGAAGGAACATAGAGAAGGAAAATAGATTAAAGAGAAAGTGGAAAGAAAAGAGAAAGAACAGCATATTTTTGAAAACAAAAATTCAATTTATTGTTTTATTTTATTTTCAATTCAAATTTTAAACTTTTCACTCTTTTTTCATCGAATGAAAAGGGTAAAGCTTTTGCACTTAGAAGCCTAGACGGATATAAAGTTTATGATATGTATGAAGGGAGTTATGATACTTCTATGGATGTGGTACTTAGGGTGAATATAGCCGATTTTACAAATATGGTTGAAGGTTTATTGGACATAAAAAGAAGCTAATGAAATGTTTGACAGTTTAAAGATTATTGGCATAATGTTGTGTTGCGTTTTTTTGTTCCCAATTACATTTCAATTTAAAGATGAAAACCAATCAACCATGTAGGCGAAAAGGTAAAAGTATAAAAGAGACTGTTATTTTGATTTTAGTTTATGTAATTTGAGATACTAAATTTAATAATTTGAGTTAGAATCAAATTAAAAGATCTAGTCAAACGGAGTCCAGCTATATCAAATCTGACTAAACTTTTTCATTTCTACCTTTTACTTTCAAACAATGAAAAGAAAAAGATAGTACAATGCATCATTTACCGATAAATAATATGTAAATTGTAACAGTTTTCCTTTTTATTTTATAAATATCTTATAATATACTCAATGTTTCTTTAATATAAAAAGGTTGTTATTGAAAAAAAAATCTTTATAAAATATGCAGCAAATTTATAGACGTTCAATACTCAATTGCATTTAAGAAAAGGAAGTCCTGGACGTGATTCAAACTTTCAAAGTTCAAATAATTGAAGATGCAGATTTTTTTTTTAATTGAAGATGCAGATTGATTAGGCCCAAGTTGGCAGAAACGAACTAGAAAAGAAAATCAATGTTGATGAACCAGAAGTCATCCTCATTTATTAGGAAGTGGGGCCAATTTATTCTTCGTGCTAAGTGGTATTGGACTATGGGTCTTCCCCAAAGCTTCAGAGAGTCAATTTAAGTGTGCATACCAGAAAGACAAGTCCTTTGCCGCACCGTATTATTGTATTTTCTTTTAAATGAGATTATATCTTTTAATATTTTTTTTTATAATTTTTCATCAGTTTTTGTAGTTTTTAGTTAACTGATGAGTATTTTTACATTTTACGGTGATTTTAATTTTTAATAAAATTTAAAAGTATAAATAAAAATACAGGAAAGGTGAAATTATTATTTTTTGGTCAAACTATGGTAAAATTACCTATGTCATAAAAGACAAGTATAATAAAAATTGTCTTTATCATCAGTAATTTATATTTTAATTTATTAAATAGGAATAAAACAAACTAATAAGAATTTTAAATTTAGAAAATATAAATTATTTGAATTATGATATATAATTTCTCAAACTTCATTATCACCATTTTATAAAAACGATATAAAATATTAAAATCTCCATGTATGTTTACTTGTTCAGGTGTGTTAAAATTGAAGTAACAATATTTAAGAAAAAAATGAAAACTATAAAAAATGAGATGCTTAATTTTAAAAAATTATGTTTAATTAAAAAGTAAGTAACTTTTAATATTTTTATTTAAGAGTGGAAATTCAATTTTATAATATATAAATACTATAATTAGATAGAGGGGCAATAAATATAATTTCTGTTTAAAAAATTCAAATTTACTAAAAGAATATAAACATATGTTAAAAAAATTCAAAATCACAAAGTGATGATAATGAATTACTATCAAATCACTGAGTATGTAAATCAACTGGCGTGAAATAATTTAAACTTTGAGTCTCGAGCATGTAGCTGCGTTAAATATTTGAAGAGAAAATTTTATTGCTCATAATGATCTTACTCGTTTCAAACAAATTACTTCTAATAAAAGATGCATATGATCTATAAAAAAAAAATTCAAAGTAAACAAATGAATTTATTAAAGCGGAAATGAAAAGAAAAGGCAATAAAAATATTAATTAGTCGTAACCAATTTATCAATTTATGCATTGTTTTTGTAAAAAAATAAAATAAAATTATGCATTGTTTTGGACCTATATTCAAGTCCAACTCCATAAAGGGAACCTGGCTTATAGGGTTGACTATTCGGATTTGGGAAAATGCAAAATTCTTGATTATAAAAGTTTTGATCTCAATCTATAAATTGAATCTCTGCTCCAATCCCAAACACCATGTTACCTAAATTGAAAAACTTGGTGCACATGTATGGTGTTATCTAAAGTTACTCTATTAAATAGCAAATAACTTACTTACAATCAGATAAGAAACTTAGATCAAGGTTTTTTTTTTTTAATGCAAAGTATTTCCCAGTTGAGAATTATAGTCTAATATCTTGAAATACTGATATTCATTTAGTTGACTCACCTCTACTAATATGTGTTAGATTAAGGTTTTGATGCATTGGTTTTTTGTTAAATGCATTGGTTAAAAACGATTATCTGTTACTTTTGGATAAAAGTAAACAATTAATATTTAATTAAGAATGCTATTAACTGTTTACAAAGTATTACTACAAGTTTTACTTCCAGTTATGCTTATATTTTATTTCAAGTGTTATTTCAAGTTTTAATTCAAGTGTTACTTTTGGATAAAAGTAAACAATTAATATTTAATTAAGTATTACTACAAGTTATGCTTATATTTTATTCTGTTTGAGAGAAACCAGCTGATATTTATGTTAGTTATTTGAAGCGTAGTGCATGTTGCTTAAATTGCGTGTCCCTGTTCTTTAATGGATGAGACATGACTACCTGATACTTTAATTTAGTGAAAGATTTTCTTTGTGACACTTTTATAAAGTGGTATGAACTCTTGAAGAAAACATAGATTGAGGAAAATTTACGAAAATTACATCAGGTCATGGACTTGGTGATGGAAGTAGAAGAACGAAAGCAGCAGTTTAGTATAGGTCACGATTGAGAAAAAGAGAAGCTGTCACTGTGTAGTCCTTGCCCTACGATATCTCTAGCTTGGACGTCCCTTTCCCTTTGAAATTAACCAACACCAAAAACACCTTTTCTTTCACTCTTATTTTTTTTTTCTTAATATTTTTTAGATGACATTTCACGTTTCAGTGGCACCATCCCTTCTTCTGAAGCTACTTGCAACCGGCCAATTAAATAAAGAAGGTGGCATGGCTAAGTTTTAAATCACAAAATTTGAGTAATATGTTACCAAGTACCCCGTCTTTGTCCTCGGAGCAAATGACCCCTTTGTGCATCCCAATTCCTCAATCACAGGGATTCTTTTCTTTTCACTCCCACATTGTCCCTCTAATTTAATATATATTTATATATAATCGTCACTATAGTCTTTTTAGATTGTTTTAAATTGATTATTATTTAAAAAATATTGATTAGTTTTTAGTTTAAAAAGAGTAGCATTACATTAACATATCTTAAGCTTCGTATTAATTATACTTACATCCTTCTTAATTGAAAAATTACATCTTCCTCATTTATTTATATATTATTCTTACATGTTAACATCATATCCGCTATTTTTTTTCTTAAATACATAAACTCTCCTATTTTTATTCAAATAATATGGTTGCTCTTGTATGTTTTTGAACATGGAAGGTAATTCCGAGATGTTGATTAATTTTATAATGACGGGTAGGAAATAGCTATGCTGCATGGGTTTGTTTGTTGCCCCCCATGGTTTTGTTTATGTTTTTTTCTTTCTATGTTAATGTTACTTCTTTGTGTGCAGTAGGCTGGCAGCGGTGTTGGTGGTGTCAACATAATTGAGATCACATCCACAGCTTTTCAGTGACTGCTTGCCACCTCTTTTGGATTAAAAAAAAAAAAATAGTCACGATACTAATTGAATCGGTTGATTTGATCGATCATTGGAATTTTTGTGGTTATGTATACATAAATAGCAAGTCATAAAAGTGATTTTCCCTGCCAAGAATTGTTGGTTTGAGATGCAAGTAATACTCCGCAGACGTGGATGGTTTAACTAATAAAAAGAGAGGAGGGAAAGTGACGAAATGGCTTAAAAAAGATATAATATTCGTATTAATAATGATATGATGATCATGGTTCTATAAATCGTTCCAATTTTTATCCTCCAACGTATATTATTTTTTATTTTTGGTAAATGGAGAGAGCAGGAAACTACTATAAGGAAGCTAACTCTCATGGCATTAGGCATCAGCCAAGAGTAGTGGTCTAATAGTAGTATTATTTAAATTTTACTCTTTAGGGCTGACAACATTCGAATTGTCATTATTATCCTCATAATATATATGTATTAGAAAATCTCTGCGTGTAGTTCTTGCTTTAGACTTGTTGGAAAGAAGAAACAAGGAAAAGAACCGATTCTTCTTCCATTATGAATTACGAATATATTTACAGTGCATCAATGTAATTCTAATTTTTTAATTTCAGGCGTATATTAATTTGAGGGAAATAAATCAAATTAATAAGGAAATGCTGATTTCCAATCAACATTTAATAAATTTTTGAAAAACATAAGTATGTTTGTTTGTTTGAAAAACAAATAAGGTGATTAATTTAATTACGTGATTTTTTTATTCATTTTTATTTAAAAAACAATAATAATTTCTTATCTTAATCGAATTTGAAAAATTAATCATTTCTTTAAAATAATTTATACCATACATAAATTAAGATTATAACTGATTAACAGGAGTGTTTTGGATTAGTGGAAGGAATCCAAAGTAGAGAATAAAATTACGGTTAAATAACTACAAAAGTAACAATTTGTGATTTCACGGTGATTTCATCTCACTATATTATTAAAAATGCATTATTACGGATGCTTGAATGAACTACGTATTACCAATGTTAACAAGTGACTTTGAATGTGTAACTAGATTAATTAATATCTTGAGAGAACATTTTTATTATCTATAAAAGTCTTTTTCAATTCAAATAGAATTGCTCCTCGTAAAATTAAAATATACATGTGTGGTGTAAAAAAAAACTAAGAATATTACCTGCATTTAATAAAATTGAAAGATGTACCGTAAGTACCACCCCCAGAATATAAATATAGGGATAAGAGGTACATAGAGTAAAACTAAGGAAAAAGATATTTTGATATTCAAATACTTTTGACACTTAAAAGAGAGAGTGAAAAAAAAATATAGATATAGATATAATAGATAATATAATGTGATAAGTAGAGAGAGATAGAAAAAAATAATAAATGTTAAATAGGTGTTTAAAAAAATTAAACATTCAAAATATAATAATCTTAAAACTAATTCGGCGTAGAAATATGGCGAAGGGGAAATACAGAAGATCATTGACTATGCATAAAGGCAGCTATTTTTGAAGCAACTTGGGTTGAGAAGAGAACGACAGCGAGAGAGAGAGAGAGAGAGAGATGGTAGTAGAATAGAAGTGATACGATATTACGATCTCTGGCACACCACTAAACCACCCGCCGATTCTTTCTTCTGAGATGGTTTTAGATCAAACCTTGGATCCTCCTTCTGCCTTTTTGATTTAATTATCCCTTACATACATATATATCTAAACCTCTCTTGTCCCAATAAGACAGAGAGAGGCCATGGCCACTGCTATACATTCCTTCATATTAATAATCCCTTTCTGTCTCCTCCTTATCATTTCCACTCATGCCACTGCCACTACTCATCATCAACAACGCTTTAAACAAGCTCCGAAATTCTACAACTCGCCCAGCTGTCCCACCATTCGCCTCTCACCCACCGACACGTGTTCCGACGAGGCAGTCCACGTGGCCATGACACTCGACGTCACCTACCTCCGCGGCTCCATGGCTGCCATCCTCTCCGTCCTCCAGCATTCTTCCTGCCCCGAAAACGTCATCTTCCACTTCGTCACCGCCGCCTCCCCCTCCGCCCTCCTCAACCGCACCCTCTCCACCTCCTTCCCATATTTAAAATTCCAAATCTACCCCTTCGACGACGCCGCCGTCGCCGGCCTCATCTCCACCTCCATCCGCTCCGCTCTCGACTGCCCCCTCAACTACGCCCGCAACTACCTCGCCAACCTCCTCCCCTCCTGCGTCCGCAAAATCGTCTACCTCGACTCCGACCTCGTACTCGTCGACGACATCGCCAAACTCGCCGCCACACCCCTCGGAGAAAACGAAAACACCGTCCTCGCCGCCCCCGAATACTGCAACGCCAACTTCAGCGCCTACTTCACTCCCTCCTTCTGGTCCAACCCCTCCCTCTCCCTCACCTTCGAGGGCCGCAGGCCCTGCTACTTCAACACCGGCGTCATGGTCATTGATTTACAACGCTGGCGGGCCGGGGACTACACCACCAAGATCCAGGAGTGGATGGAGCTCCAGAAGAGAATGCGGATCTACGAGCTCGGCTCGTTACCGCCCTTTTTACTCGTTTTCGCAGGAAACATAGGCCCCGTGGATCTCAGGTGGAACCAACACGGGCTCGGCGGGGATAACTTCCGTGGCCTTTGTAGAGACTTGCATCCGGGCCCGGTCAGCCTCCTGCATTGGAGTGGCAAGGGCAAGCCCTGGGCCCGCCTCGACGCCAACCGCCCTTGCCCCTTGGATGCCTTATGGGCTCCCTATGATCTTCTCCAAACTCCTTTCGCTCTCGAAGGCTAGCCCAAGACGTCATTATTATTAGTACATTTTAATTTTTTTTTTTTAAATAAACTCGATTATCTTGTTTTGGCTTTGGCGGAAGTAGTTTTGATCTAGCACTATGGCTTGTCCTTGGGAGTTTGGCGCTGGAGTCGCTCCTTGGTCGCCATGGCCGTGTTGATCTTACACTGTACAGCCAGGTACATATATCGTGGTACTTTTTTCTTTCTTTTTTTTATTATTATGAGGCAGTGAATTACTGTTACCGTTACGGCTTGTTTGTAACTACTAACAATGAACCGAATAGCAAAGGTTTTATAATATACTAGTTTGTTCACTTCTTGAATGGCCTTTTTTACCCCCTACATGTCAGGTTGCTATTTTTGTTGAAAGTATGTATATGCGAAATTGATAATTGAGAAATTATATTTGACACGTTATTACGTGTGAAATTGGAGTGGGCAATCAAGGAACTTGTTAATCAACTGGAATAGTGTGGTTGCCTGTATGAGAGGAAAAAGGAAAAGGGAGAGTGTGTTGTGTTGTGTCGGTGACGTTGGGTCTGTTATCATGGCTACGGATCTGAAAAGGATCGTGTGGAGATTTAGAATTTTGGATATTTTTCTTGTCCAAGTGAATCGCTCGTTTCTCTCTTCTATTGTCTGCGAAAGCCGAACATTGCTTTTCAAGGTTTTGACCACATTGATCATGATTGATGTATCTACCTTTTGGTAATACAAAATTTTGAAGTTGGAATCGTCTATACGTAGTAAATAGGAGACAAAAATTTTGAAGTTGGAATCATCATCTATACGTAGTAAATAGGAGTCAATTGCTGCTAGAAATAAGTAATCACCGAGAGAAACACGGACTATTGAGTCAATTATTATGAATACAACGCACTGAGATTTAGCAATGAATAAATAAAAACAACACCTCCCTTTACTCAAATAACGAAAAAAAAAAAAAACTATATAGCTTTGAAAAAGAAAGAAAAGGACAACCAACCGGGCTTTTAAGTTTAACACTAACATGTTTTATTCTTTATTTGACTTACCGTATAGTATCTTCCTAACTTTTTTTTTTCATCGATCTGATTTTCTTATCGTTTTAATATTTGCTTCTTCTTTTTTGCTACAAATTTTTCTGCTCATATGCATGCGTCTGTCTTTTACTTCTTTTTTTTTTTTTTTTCACTCATGTGACCAAGAAGATATCTTATAGTTTTTGGATTTCAGTTGGAAACTCTCAAATTAAGATTTGGAAAAAAAATAAATAAATAGAAGGGACAAGCTTTTTCTAAATTATTGAGTTTTTTAAAACGAAAATCCTGTTATTTGTGAAATGAAGTGGCGATAACAGTAGCGTGTGGATTGACTGGCCAAAAGTGACGACATAAAATTCTAATCATAAAAAAAGTTATACATCATATAATAAAATAAAATAAAATAAAAATTTTAAACCGTTAGATGGTAATTACTGGATCCTGTAATTGCTTTTCAAGTGCAGGAATTTCGGGTGCATAACATAACAATTGCTTTTCAAGTGTTTATTTTTTCTTTAAAAAAAAACATAACAATGCTGGTGCAGTGATGATGATTAGCAGTTTACCGTAAAATATTGTTTTATTTGAATAATATCTTACATTTCCTTTGGAATATAATGTAAACAGTTTTTATCACTTTTTTGAAGTTAGTTGTAACTTAAAAAACAATAAAACACTTTTATGAAGAATTTCCATAAAAACCAAGTATTGTAGAATTCTTAAAAATATTATTAATTAAAAATATAAACGAGGTCATTCTGCAGGTTACATAAGCTAAACTTTATTTTTTATTTTTTATAAGCTAAACTTACGACATGACCGTATGCATGAAAATATTTGTAGTCAAGTGTTTTTATTTACTATATAATATGACAAATTGTGTGTTTCTAAATTGAAAAATCAGATAACAATTGACTTTAAAACTATAGTATCATGTTTAAATTAACATTTTGATTTCTCTGTTTTAAATGTAAATTCTGTACAAATTAATGATGCGCATTTGTGATAGGTACCTTACAAGTTAAACCTCTCTTAATTACTTGTGCAGACATAAAGGTTATGTAAATATTATAACAAAACTAATAGCAAGCATAGAACAAGGTATAAACGAGATGCAAATTGTCACAAAAAAAAAAAAAAAAAAACGAGATGCAAATAATTAGTCCTCTAAACTCCATTCTACCCAATGTTCAATATTCCCATTGATTTCCTAAAAAAGAAAAAAAATATTCCCACTGATTATACAATGCACCATGGTGGTTATGCATCCTCTTTTCAATTCAATTCTAGAATTTTTTTTTTTGGTTGGCAATTCAATTCTAGAATAATCAATCACCTATCGCTAAACCGTACATGGGTGAATTAATGTGAAAAATAGAAGCAAAAGTCAAGTTTTCCAACAAAATGTACTGGCTTGAATGCATGTATATGGGGATGGGGAATCAATGTCAGAATGTACGTAAACATTAATTCGTCATTAAAAAGCCTCGACGCGTTCAACTTTTCCACAATTCCATTCCGCTCATCAAGTTTTTCGCTGGTTTTAGTTGGTTATGAGGAAATAAATTCTAGCCATCACATTTTTCTTGTATTCCACATGGTATTTACAACTCTGTTGCAATTAAATGAATTGATTTTGTTGCTGAAAAAAAAGAAATAAATTTAAAAAAATTGAAATTTAAAAAATAAATAAATAATGATTTTTTTAATAGAAATTAACTTTTCCTTTTTCATTTTGTTAACCAAAAAAATACATCATAATTCATATTTTTTTTTCTTTTATATTTTTCCTCCTCTCGATCTCACGCAAACAAACTATTATTTTAGTGCAGCTGCTTAAGGACATGCAATCTCTAGTAAAAAAAAAAAGGACATGCAATCTGAAAAATAAGGTGAAAAAATTGCTCATCTATTTAAAAAATGAAAAAAAATATTTAACATATGTTATTAAAAAAATTATAAATTAGTATTTTTAAATTTATAATAGGTAATTTAAATTGTAATATAAAATTATTTTTAATTATTGATAATTTCTTTAAAAAAATATTGAAATTAAATTTAGAAATAGAGATAAATGATGGTAATTTAAAAGAGATAGATGGTCGAAAAGGTCAAGTATATAACTAAAGATAAAATGATGGTAGTTTAAAATAACATAAATATATTATAATTTTTTAATTAATGACTTAATAACACTGCTTAACATTTATTTTAAAACAGATATAATATAAATTTTCCAAGAGATATGACATAAAGCTGTCAAAAATGATCTCTGACTAGCTCGTTGGATTATTTTAAATTAAGTTCTTACTAGTATTCTTTTTTTTTTATGAAATGAGTATACGTGAGGCTAGCTGTTTTAAACTTGAAAGAGGACCATTTGATATATTAAAAGCTTTCTTTAAGTCTTTAAGTCAATCAGAATACTTTATTCGAATCTATTTTAATTTATATATCACTTTGAAGGGGAATTCCGAGGCACCCATGGAAATTATCAGAGTAGAAGTTTTAGGTATTTTCCTTGTGCTAGATCCTAGATGAATTGCCATAAGTAGCATGCTAGTTTCAGCGACCGGACGATGCAAAAGACTAGATGTTCAAAGACTAGAAAGTTGTGACATTAAAAATTGCCATGAGTCTACGACAATTAACTAGCATTCCTTATTTTAATTTTTAAGTCAACTCATACATGTATCTAAATTTCTACGAAATATACACAGATTGATAGAACATGGGGTACGCGGATTACTATGGCATTGTAAATTAAATATGAAAAGCATGGGATCATAATGGTTTATTTATATTATATGGTCAAATTGTCCATTTTGCATGGATGAGAGTTGGATAGAGAAATAAGATCGATGCATGGGCATGCATAAAATATAGATGGAAAAATAAAGGGAGCAAGCAGCACATGGAGAAGTGGAACATGATGAGTAACAGACAGAAAAAGAAAGAAAATGAGATGTACCCATTGAAATGAACAAACTCCCTAAAATTTCGGTTAGAACTTAATGAGGCATACAAAATTAGGACAAATGTTAATTGAATTTCTCGGCAGCAAATGTGGATTACTGTTTTTTTTTTTTTTTTTTCTTTATCTATATCATTGTACTCTGTTTTTTCTATTTCATTGTTAAGATTTGTTGGGTGGGGGTTCATATCTCCTTGTTTTTTATACCAAAAGCAACCGTGACAGGTGTTACAATCTATTCTGGTTGTTTGTTTCTTTCACCGCTAGAACAATTGAGTTCTAAGCGACTTCAACCTGGTAGCTGAAAATTGAATCAAACATGAAGATTATTACATAAAGATACGCAAACATTACCAAACAGCAAAGGAGCTAATTGTGAGCTTCAAACTTCCAATTATGAAATCCAAAATCTAAACTTCGATAGTCGACTCTATTTATAATCTGTCATCATTTTAAGTAGATGCCTGCGGTACTTTTTGTGATTATCAGTATATTTTACATTATTAATTAATAAAAAATAATAATTAATTTAACTTTTTAAGATAATTATTCTTGAAGAATGTTATTAACATATTTTTTTAATATACTTATTTTAAATACTTTTTATTATTAATTAAAATTTATTGAAAATTATAAAATTAAGAGAAGTGTATTAAATAAGATGTAAGACTATAAAATTTTATGATTTTTAATAAATTTAAACTAATAAAAGAGAATATATTTAAAAGAATGCGTTAGAAAATATGTTATTAGTATTTTTTTTTATAAAAATCAATAAACTTATTATATATAATAATTTATGATTCGACGACTGATTAAAAATTTGGTACATTATATACAGTATACACTATTTACTCTTATTGTTATATTCAATTTGGAGTTGGTTGAAAATTGATTGACCAATCGGTTCTACTTTGCTTCGGGCACGGACAACACCTAAGCTAAAATCTGGCAATTACTTAAGGTACCTCCTTTTTTTTTTGGTGCACCCCATAGTTTTAAATATTTTCATAATACCCTTATTTATTATAAAGACTTCTCTATGTTGCTGTCTCTCCTTCGCACCCCATTTGGATCAAGCAATCAGTAATTCATTGAACAATGTCACGGAATGATGGGTCCGTAATAGAATATACATTATGGAATGTTCAGTCCGTAATTGTATAAGAATGATTACGGAATGACTAATCCGTAATTATTATAATAGAATTACGTATTGAGCAATCCGTAATGTATATTATATTATGGAATGTTTAATACGTAATTATATTATAACAATTACGGATCATATAATCCGTATTAATACAATTACGGATTGTATAATCAGTAAGTGAATATTGATTGTAAGTTACAGATCAAGCAATCTGTGTATTATAAAGCTAGCTACGGATCAAGCAATCCGTATTAAATTTAATAACTATATTCACTTACGGATTGGGTATTCCGTAGCTTACACGGATTGCTAGCATTTAATAACTATAAAGCTTACACGTGTATTATATAAAATTTAATACATTTTTGATAATACATTAATAACATTCCATAATTTTTGCTAGCATTCCGTAATACTATACTAGAATTCCGTAATTTAATACATTTTTGCTAGCATTCCGTAATTTATACTATATAAAAAATATTAATTTATATATAATTACATATTAAATTATACAATTACAAATTACATATTAAATCATACAATTACAAATTAAATTATACAATTACAAATTAAATTATATATTTTTAATTTATTACAGATTATCAAATCCAAAATATTTATGGACATTCTGGAAATGTATTACGGAATACTCATTCCGTAATACAACAATGTATTACGGATTGGGCATTCCGTGATATATTTCTGGAATGTCCTAAATATTCTGGATTGCATAATCCGAATGTGGAGTTGTTCTATAGAAAGGGCAATCCGTAAGGGTTCACAATAAAAGAGAAAAAGGGTAAAATAGTCAGCGCAACTATTTATTATTTCCAATGGGGTGTCCCAAGAAAAAATAGAGGTGCCTTACGTAAAAGCCCTAAAACCTTCATCCTCGGCCTATACGTACATTGTATCCTTTTGTTTGCCTAATGAGCTTTAGGCCTCAGTATTGTTTTAGCAACATCAGAAGCGGGCTTCAACACTCAGCGGACAAGGTTTGGTTTTTGTTCCAGGCCTTAGCAACACTGGTTTACTGGCTGATTTAGGGGTTTTTGTTATCCTCACACTCCTTATATCTAAGTTCACCCTCCTTTTTAAAAAATATTAAAATGACTAATATACCCTAATCCTTCCCCTCCCCACCCCTTTTAAAGAATAACTACTCCCTTCCACTCCTATCTCTATCGTCTCCCTCCCTCTGCACCCTTCTCTCTTTCCTGCTCCCTACTCCCTTGCCCACAGCTGCCGCCGTTGTTGTCCACCGTCCCTGCTGTCACCGAAGTGAGCTCGGGACTTTTCCTATTTGCACTTCGTCATCCCCCGAGTCACCTAGGTGAGCTTGAACCTTGGAGCTTTTTTCCCCCGTGTTTTTTTTTATGTAACGAAAATACATTTTCACTGTTTTATCATATTTTGATACACAATGGAAACATGGTCAGAATTAAAGTAACAAAAGTTCTTTTGTGATGAGATTTAATTGTTAATATTTATTCATTTCACTGTTAGTCTATCACATAAAATGACTCCTTTTATATGAGAGTGAGAACACTAAATATAAAACAATACAAATATATTCATTATATATGAATGGTCAAAATTATTATTTTCAAAATCAAATGCAACTTTTTAAAAAAATTACATAAATTATATAATTTTTGGAGAATGATATGACCAAGAGTTGAGTTATTCCCAAACTCTTCTAAGATGGTATCATAGTTTTTCCTAACAATTGTTATTGGCTTATCTCGGACAGTTATCAAACCATCTGCGTATGTCCAATTTTGCAAACTTCACAAGATGTCCAATCCTTGACATGAGGAAAGTGTATATAGGTAAGGAATTACCTTTTTATTGTTTTACAGGGTAGTTAGGTCAAAAACCTAAATTCTAATAATGACATCTCTATATAGAGTCCAAGGTAAATTTTATTTTTGTTTCCTTGGATATGTGCAGAAGGAAAGAGATAAGGTAGCAGCAGCGACATAGCTAGCTAGATAAAGGCAATGGAACTGTGTGAATACATCATCGGTTATTTAAATTATGATCACATTAAGCCACTAAAGCCTTATCCAAAATCATCAATCCCATCGGTGTTACAGCAACATGAAGTGGAAGGTTTTCAATTTTTCATTTTGTAGAGATTATCAATCATACAGTTTGAAGAATGAATCGTGAGTGGACGGTTCATGAATCATAATTCAAACTTGAGATAGGAGTAATCAATCCCATCATTGTTAGCTGTTGATAGCGATTATTAGTGACACAAAAGGAGGAATACGGTATAAGAATCGTGAACGGTTTTTTTTTTTTTGAAAGAATCGTGAACGGTTAATAATTCATAAACTTGATTACTTTGATAGCTGGTAATTGTATAACACATTTTAACACGCGAATAGACGCGTTTCCTAACTAGTCCACGTCAATTTTCTATCCAGACCTTTACTAGTAGGCAATAGAATGTCATGGTACGTGGAATTGAAGTGTAACATTGGGAAGCTCTACATGTGTCGGTTACAGTCCCACAAATCAAGACACAAAAGTTTTGCTGGCTTCTTTGTAGTCTCCGTAATCAGCGTCATTACTTCCTGTTTTCTTCCGGAGGTATCTATAATTGGCGTACTGCAAAATTATCTGCCATTGTTAAGGTTTAGCAACTTTACAGTCCTAAACATATTTCTTCAAGGATATGTCATATGTTCAAGAGTTAAGTTTTTTTTTTTTTTTTTTTCTAAAAAAGATAATTTTTTTTATTCATAATCAATATTTTAATTTAATACAATTTTAACAAAAAACTAAATTTACATAAATTTAATGTATTAATCTTTTATTTGTTTTCATAAAATATTATATAACTCTCTTAATTTAAAAAAAAATTATTTCTTTTTCTTTTCTAAATATCAACACTCACCAATACAAGAAATTATTACATGATCGGAGTTATATGGTCCTTACTAATTTTTACGTGACACATCACCTAAAAATTGATTAGGATTAAATAATTTTTAGACCATATAATAATTTCTCTAAATAAATATCAACCGTTAAGAGTGACGGAGAGAGTAGTGCAACCAAAATAACAGTAAATTAAAATTTTGCATGATAAACTGCGTATACAGGATACGAATAGGTCCAATGCCACGCAAACTATGGCATCCAACAGCCATGGCATATTAGCTCTGATGCTTTCCCATTCGGTAGTTCGTACAAGAATACTGCACAGAAGACAGAACAACAGAGGAGTTAGATTGCTTAATTTTAGTTTTTTCAGGATAACAGGATGAAAAATATATGCAAGGGAGGGAAATCCTAACCTTCCCACGTAAGTGGCATTGGCAATCAATGCAAAGATGAACATGAGAGGATTTAAGCCCTATCATGATAAAGAGAGAGTGTCTATAAATCAGTGGAAATACAAGCTAATCTATGCACTAATTATGAGTTATAATTCGAAACAAAAATAAATGATTAAGATGAAATATTACCTCCACGCTCCCTCTTTTAATCTGGCCAATGATTAGGTAATCAACAACTTTATCAGTAATTAATGCACAGAAAAATAGAATAAAAAGGCAGAAGAAATGAAGAATATTCGGAAAAAAAAAAAAAAAAGAGTTAATTTTGAGACATACATTCAACCATATTTGAGGAAGCCGGCCACCCATATAGATAACAGCCATGAGCCATCCTAACCATTGACCCAAAGCACTGTGCATGTTTTGCTCCTGTTATGAGTTCTAGTAATTAAGTGGCAGCAATATAAATTAAGCAATTATGCAGAGCAACCATACTCTGTAGAAATGATTATACAAGTGTGTGAGTAAATTAATTAACCGGTACCACTGGCCATACCTGCAAGAGTAGTTTTCTTCCTTTCAATATTTTGTATCCCTCTTTCAAAGCATTACCCTGTCGGGGCAAGGTCATAGATGCTGCTAGAAAAGTTCCATAGCTTGCCTGAAACATAGATAGTAAACATATATCAGGACATAACTGTGCTTTTAATGTCTCTAGCAAAAATCCAACTCACTTTTAAGTATAAAGTAAATAATTTCAGTTAATACTCGATATTATGTGCACATCTCTAACAAATATTGATTTAGGAATATCAACGGTTAATTTTCTCACAGATTACCCTTACTCTCTTTAGACTGGGATTTTAAAATTATGGTTACATAGAAATTACAGAGATTTAATGGTTTAGTATTGGTGTAACATTAATACAAATTCTATTAACTTTGATATCAAGCATAGAAACTCACAGGGACAGAACGGGGGATGGGTCTAGGCTGTGTTGCAGGCTTGGTAGAAGAAAGTGGTGCCTCATCATCAGAGGATGAATCATTGTTCATTTCCATGGCTGAAGGGACACTTTTAGCAGCTCTCAAGTAGGTACCAAATGGAGGAGTATCATTAGCAGCCAAAGATCTCGCTGACCTGTTTAATTAACTCATAAAAATCACTTGGATAATTTCTTAATCAAACCATTAATTAAGATTGCGAAAATAGTACCACAAAGTACGAGTTAATAGGCAATATGAATACGTTGTTACGTACCTGTAGTAGTACTCCCGTCGAGGCGTTTCTTTGGGCCCGTAATTTTGTATTGGAATCCCAGACTCGTTGCATGGTTTCGGTCTCAAAGGTTTTTTCTCTTCATCATGAGCCTGTTAACATAATAAAAGATTAATGTAATGAAATATACATATACTTTTTGAAAAAAAAAAAAGAGTAGAGGTGTATTATTTTCTTTGGGGAAGCTTGTAATTTGAACAAACATGCCTCTGTAAATTTCAATTTTCATTAGCAGAGCGGGGCATAAGAAATTGGAAATTACAGTACCTCATCGATGTTGGTCTTCCGATGACGCTTGCCCAATTTATAGATGTAGTCATAATAGAAACTTTGCAGTACTAACACGATCGTAGTGATTGTGTAAAGCTGTACATAAATTTTTTTAGAAATTATGGTAAGTATAATTTTTAAAATAATTATTATAAAAATATTAATAAATTTATCATATATAATAATTTTTTTTATCTGTATCATATATAATAATTTATCATTAGATGACAGTAAAAAAAGCACTTTACACTCTTAGTACATAGACTATTTGTCTATTTATTCATTGTCTATATATAATAAAATATCAAACTTTGTACTACTTTACAAATTATTAGTAGGTGACAAAAAGAAAACAAATAACTAACTTCTACAACAAAAATAAAAAAAGTAAATTGTATATTGATCTTAAGATCTGTTAAAACAAAATTGAACTTCAAATTTGATAAAAGAAATAATATTTCAGTTTGTATTTTATTACCTATTGACATTAAAGAAAAAATATTACTATTAGTTAATAAATACCCATATATGTACTGTGAGAAAAAAATATTTTTAGATACATAAAAATATTTTAAAGTTACATAATTTTACGACTTTTATAAAATATCAAGTTAAATTTTTTATATAAATAAAAAAATACAACTTAAAAAATATATACTATAAACTACTACAAAGTAACCGTAATAGATGAAAAACGAGAAGAGGTGATTACAAGAACATCTTGTCAAAAAGAAAATGATTACAAGAACATTTCCCGTAATTTTATTATCTCTGGAATGAATACAATAACACGTGTCCAATGGGTTGGCCTTGAGCCTAGTGAAATGGCGTAACTTTGTTTGTTTTCCTGTGATAATTAGGCCTACCCTATTCTTGCAAATATTTTGTTTATGTTAATGGACCTTAGTTTCAAAGTTTTCAACGTTCAGAATAGTATGTTTGGCAATGTTTAAAAGTTACAAATATTATTTTAGAAATTAAATATGCTTGATTGTAGTAACTTGAAATTAAGTTTAATTTTAAAATACGTTTGAGTAAAAATAAAAAAAAATGTTTTTTTTTTTGCATTAGATTAAGAATTTTATATTAAGTTATTATAATCTTGCTTTAGAGATGCAAATCAATTTAATTTATATTAAGGATTTTGTTAATGAATGTCTTTAATGTATTAATTGCTGAGAATTTAATACATTTAATGAAATACTTCTAATTAATTATTTAAAACTAAACATTAAATAGTTTTTATATAATAAATACTTTTTCATTTTTGCTACTTGAGGAGCAGGTTTGTTACAAATGCACTCACTAGAATCTGTGAATTTAGAAAACTAAGATCAATCAAAATCAAATTGATACATCCAAACATGCAGTTACCAATAAGGCTAAACATAATTTAAAGGTTTCACTTTCAGAGTGCTGTTGTTTTAAGATCTAAAAGACCCATACGCCCGAAAAAGAAAATAATAATAGCTAGAAATAATATACATAGATGAAATTACGGAGAAATATGTTTCCAATGTAATTACCAGAGCTGTGTAGTACTGGGTCGGCAGCTGGTTTCGCAGCCATCCAAAACCAAGAAGAAAAACACAAAACAAAAACAAGAAAATAGTATTACCAATCACAATAAGTACAGAAATTGCACATATAAATGTAAAAATTTACATACTATATATAAAACATAAAGATAAGTGAGAAAAAAAATTAAAGCACGAAAAAACTGGAATAAGAACAGTCATGGAACGAAACAAATTAATATTTTAATAATTTAATGTATGGAATGTTTATTTTATGGATTATTTCTTTAATTCTAAAAATATTTTTTTTTCTGAAAATATAATATGAGAATATCATTATCAAATATTTAAAAAATATATATATATATATAATAAATATGAGAATAAATTTTTTCAATTCCGTATTCCTGAAAATAAACTGATAATTAAGTCCCAATATGGTTAAAACTCACATACCGTGGCGGGCTCCAGATGGCAACCAACGAGGTTGAATATGTCGCTGCGTCCAGTAAAACAATTAGAGTATTGGACTAATTGTGCCAACAGTAAGATTTGGCTAAAATGATTAGAAAATGATGCAGTAATTAAAGTGGGACAAACCCGGCGACCCAAGTGAGAAGAAAGGCTAGGGAGACACCATGGCTAGACTTAGCGCGAAAGTTGGTTATTATCTGAGGAATTTCTGCTACTCCCCAACATATGAGACTTATGAAGCCAAAACCAAAGGATATTTCATCTTTCAGATTGCAGAGACAATCATCGAAGTATTTCTCGACCCAACCCACACAGGCTTTACTCTCCTTCACGCAGTACGAGGGAGCCATTTCTCTCGTTTTGCTTGCACTTGGAGACAGCTTTAGCTCGTTCTATTTTAAAGGAAGAAGAGCCTACTGAAATTACCAAACTAGACGCAACAATGAATCAAGTAGTGAATTTGTGAAAAGTGCGTCTGTGTGGTTGGTCTATGTTGTCCTTATCGGGGTTTAATTGCACAATTTGCTACACGTGTGTGGCATATTCTCTCAACCGATGCCATGAAGTGAACTCCATGTGAGTCTATGCGTAGTATATTGCATATTGCAAATTAAATTATATTTTGAGACAAAATTATCTAAGTACATGTGCGCTCTCGGCTTATGTTATCAAAATTGACGCTTTTAGACTTTCCAATAGACCATGGTCATGTCATACACATGAGCACACGAAGAAATGTTGTTCAAAATCATGTTGACATTGTACCAAACCTAAGAAATTTCTACTTCGATCGTCAATTATTTTCTTTTAAATAAATATTGTTCATTGTCTATTCTTTCTCTCTTTACAGCGTTATTATTGTCTTTTTTTATCGGATTGGCAAAATTAAAATGGACAGCAGATGTCAAGAAAGTGTTGACATTGTTGTATTGCTTTTTTCGTACTGTTTTTGGTTTTATCGTCTTAACAGGAAACTCTGAGCAGAAATTAAGTGGCTCTGACCAGTAGGCCCTGAACAGAAAATAATATTCGAAACATTCATAGCATATACTGGAAAATGATTCCGAAGATGACATATTTACTGGATGAAAAATACTTTGTGAAAAAAGGAATAGTTTTTTAATGAAAAATTGTTAACAATTAATACACTCCTCAAAACATTTTTTTTTTTAAAATACATTCTCTTTTGTTAGATGAAATTTATTAAAAATAATAAAATTTTGTGGGTCTCACATCTTATTTAATAAGTCTCTCTTATGATTTTGTAGCTTTTAATAAATTTTAATCAATAAAAAAGTGTTGCTAGCACTATTTTTTTTTTTAATTTCACTGACCTACTGGGAATTGATTCATTTTTTTCCGAGTTTACCAACTTTTTTTTTACTAGCTAATTTTTCAATTTTTTTTCCCAGTTTTTGTCAAAAGCCAGTTTTATAATTTATTTAAATTGGATACTAAACCGGTTCACCGTTTTTCAGTCCCACCAGACTATTCCGTCGAATTTTCAAAATACTAATTCCAACCTTTTTCTGCTTTACTTTTTTTTGGCAAGTCTATCTTTGAAAAATGCATTGGGGATTAAGTGGTCAATATCGAAATTTCCTTCTTACTTGCCTTTTAATTACCACAATATTGTTCATGGCAGCTACGTGCACAATTTTATTACTTAAGTATTAGAGAATCCCCCAATCAACAATGCTAGAAGTTTTTTTTCCCGTTTCCTTGAGTATGGTGCTATTTGGTAAAGTGAGGGCCTATCTCAATAATATTTCTTTTCCTATATATTATAGTTTTGAGATTAAATTTGAGACCATGTGTTTAAAGAATCTGAATCTCATACATTCGGATCATTACATGTTGCACTTGCAGCAATTTTTAATTGTACGATCTTAATTTGTCCCGCGGGCTTCCAATTTCCTATAAGTCTCGTTCAGCAGCAGCAAAGTAACGGGAATATATATAATTGAGAATTTTGACCAAGTACAACTGAATCTCGTGTGGTCATATTCACTCAATAAACACACAAAAATAACAATGAATTCATCAATATTGACGGACGACTCTACCGTGAACCTATGTCGCAAATAATCCATCCATGAACCAACATTTTTAAGTGAATAGTACCACATTTTTAAGTGAACAGTGCCAAAAAGTGAGTAACAGTAATTTAGTATAATGTGTTAAATGTCTATTATACCCTCTTTAAAAAAAAAGGTAATTTTTTTTACCGGTGACTCGGTGAGGAACTTACGCAAGAGTAATTCTGTGCCTGTGTTGATCTTTTTTTTTTCTTCGTTTTTTTTTGCCTGTGTTGATTTTTACCAACTTGCATTCTCTCTAAAGAAAAAATCATTACAAATGTCACATTAAAACATAAATCTTATAAATAAATATCATATAAGATAAAAAATAAATAATTATTAACGGTCAAAATTTTTAAATTAATAATAATTACTTATAAATAAAATTCATATAACATGTATGAATTTTATTACAATAATAATGATAAAAAATATTATAATTAATAAATATTACTTATAAATAAAATACATATAACAAAAATATTAAATAATTATTAATGGTTCATATTTTTATTGTGACTCTACATGGATCATTTTTTTTTTTACTCAAACTCTACAAGGTTCATATTTATATATTTTAATAAAAAGGTATATATATACATAAGAAATATATCTAGCAAGGGAATTTATTTTATATGAAAGTGAAATGAATAAACATTAACCACTAGATCTTATTTTGAATAATCAAGATTAAAACATACTAAGTCGTATGAGTTTAAAAAGTCACATAACTTTTTAAGTAGTCACATGACATTAAATCTTAACCCTCCATATATGATTATATGGTCCATATTTAATTCTCTTACTCTCGTATAAAAAAAGTCATCTCACAATATATGTCCTCTATGCACATATATTATTTATTAATATATTTATTTATATATTTATCAACATAGGTTCATCAGCATTAAACTCTTACTAATATTATTTATTAATATATTTATTTATATCTTTCTATCAATATATACCTTTATCTTTTTTTTTCTGACCATGGTATTGATACGGAGCATCCACTACCGAAAGTAGTGGCTAATCTATGTCGGGGACCGTGAGCGCACACAAAGTGGGTATTTTCCTCCTAACATGGTTTATTTATTTATCTAAGTAAGTTGATTAATAAATTATTATTTATTTATTTTAAAGAAATATGATTTTCTAAATTATAATCAATACTACTTTTTTTTTTTTAAAGAAATCTTATCTCAATAATATATTTGATCAAATTTTAGTTATTATATAATCAGTTTTTATCTCGTAACTTTTTTAAATTTTAAAATCAATATAATTTTATCTTTTTTAAGAAATTTTATCTAATTACTATATTTCATCAAATTTTAGTTATTATATAATTTTTTTTGTAGCTTTGTTAATCTCCAATTGTTAAACTCTATTTTCTTGCAATTAAAAGAGTTCTTGTTTTTCAAAGATATAAACAAGTGTCATTGGATTGATCGGAGATTGTTATAATTTTCAAATCATGGAAACGCATAAACATTGGCAAGAGGCAAAAGCTGAAAGGCACCGCACCACACGAAAGAAAGATATTTCCATTTTTTCATATTTTATATTTAATGTTTTAGTAACAAGACCACATTTCGTAATAAGATGGAAGATGAATTTTTTTACTGATTGTTTGTTAGTATACATTGAAAAGAAAAATATTGAAATTGTTAATATATACTCAATTATAGATTATTTTTGTGACATGTAAGAAAAACATTTTGTGTTTTAATAGATTACTGATGTAATTAATGTTTTTGAAATATCAAATTATAAATATTTTGTATAAAATAAAATTTGATAGTATATATTTTTCGGATGAATTTTATTTATTATGGTTAATCCCCTATCATCCTAGTATGAGTTTGTCAGAGATAGGATAAAAATTGAAGGGGTTGATTGAAGAAGAATCGGAAGATTAAGATTACATAGAAATGGAAAGAACGATTGGGGGGAGGAGGTGACCTAAGGACAAAAGTCGTGAAGGAGATAAGAATAAAAAGGTGAACAAATACAATAAAGAGAAAAGGGGGTGTAAAAGTTAAAAGTCAAGGGTGTAAATAGTAATGGTCCCTCAGTATTAACTCACCATAAACTGAAGGTCAAATTCGTCATATCACTATTCACATGCTAATAGTATGCTACTGTTAAACTTTACCAAATTTTACTACCCTTATAATCTCAACCGTTAATTTATTTCAACTTTATATACAACGGTACATGAAAGCTTATCCACATGTGAACCACATATTTGATAGGTCCACCCTAAAAATCTTCCAAATATTGACAACTAATTCATTCATTATTTTGCTCGTCTTTTTTTTTTTTAGATCAGCAAAAAGTGTATGTATATATATAAGATGGGCATAAGAAATACCCAAAAGTGTTACAACCATCAAAGCTCATGGTCACGAGCCCCATCACGACAAACGTTAACTTCAATGGTTATATAATATTTGCAGGTATAACTTGCAAATATAGAATAACCAAAAGTGCCCAAATATTTTGCTTGTCTTTGAGTTTGTCATATGTCAGAAGTATATAAACTACAATGTACGATGTAGAGTTTGTCAAATGAAAGAGCTATGCCTCCATGAATCATGCCATTATACTGACCAAGTTCAAGATGGGACACCAAAAGCAAATTAAACCGAAACAGAGTGCATAATTAATGTATATAGCCATAGGCGTTTCCAAACAGAAGTGGTGAACCTGGCCTCTAAACTCGTCAAGGTTCATGTTCCAAAAGGACGGTTCTGCCTGCATAGCTGTGCCGTTCTTCTTCTGCAAGTCAAACAAATTTTCTTTATTGAAACTGTAGCTGTGGTTTTTCTTTCTTTTACCATTCCTTACTTATTAAATAAGATTTTGGACGTATAAAAAAAAAACAAAGAAAGAAAAAAAAAAAGATGGGGTCCATTATTATTGGTAAATTAATACGTTTTGTTTACGTTGTTTGGGCGGAAATGATTGTTGATATGTACAAGTGACTGGATTCTGTTGAGCACTATGGTGGAGATGGAACTAGCTTTGTGACGTTTAGGATTAGTCACCTGGCAATGGCAAGAGAAGGATAAGAGAAAGCTAACGTGGAACAGAGCAGCATAAATATTCTGATCCACAAATTAAGCAGTCACGAAATGGACAAAAAAAACGGCGTCGATGCGTCGCAAATTGGTGATTTCAATTAGTGTGCATGGGTGTGCGGATTGATCTCGTTACTTCGGCTTCATCTTTATCCTTTCTCCTAAGCACACGCCACTACGACTCTTCTCTAGAGTTCTAACCAATTGTCCTATACCAAGCCAATTCTATTTCTATTTGTTGATTACTACAAGTCCATAGAGTCATCATGGAACTCCACCATAGTCCACATTAGTAATTGACAACTGATCCATGATTACATGATTGATCACTTAATATATAAGCAATTCAAACACTAAAATAAATAAATATTTAAGTGAGGTGAGGTTAAATTCAAAACATTAAATTGATATTTCTTCCGAACTGAAATATAAACAACAAAAACTACATGTATGTTGGACTAAAATATAAGCAAATTTTAACTAATTCTTTCCTATTTAATGATACCATCTCTAAAATATCCTTCATTTAATTAGAGTTTTGTTTCCAACAATTTTCTATTTTTTTGTCCTATGCAATTAAATACAAGGAATACTTTAAGAAGTGTGTTAATTATTTTATTAAGACTATCAAAATTAAATAATGCTAACTAATTTTCTTAAAAAATATGAATTAATTTTTTTTTTTTATATTTCAGTATGTTGGAGTATTAGATTATTAGCGTCGATTACCACAATATATACGCACCTCTACAAAATTCTGATAGTTACAGAGTCGACAGGAAATTACTTCCTGCACCCTAATAATTATTAAAGGACCGAACTACCCTTCTTTATTTAATAGTCAGCGCTCCATCTCTCACCTACACAACCGCACCACCTTCCCTCCCCCAAGACATTCCTGCACAGTAACAATATGACAATTGTGGTGTCCCTAAATTCTTTACGGTTTACCCACGTACACCAATTTATGACTCACCAAACTAAATTCTCACTAACAATAATAAATGCTATTGGTGCAAAAAGCCAACACCCGATGCAATTAGAATAGCCAACACCGACCCTTGCAAAGTGTAACTCCATCTTGAGACACGTAAATTTCCAGCTTTCAACATGCTGTTTGAAACACTCTCACCAAGTGTGGATAGTAATGATGGTGTTGTGTCGGTAGCTTTTTAGAAAAACAGAAAAGGCCTTTCCGGATTATGCTATCCGGATCATAAAAAAGAAAAGTCATTCCGGATTCTCCAATCCGAATTAATAAAACAAAAAATTGTGTACTTCCATATTGCTTATTTCAGAATTATGCATACATAATTCCGAAACAAGTAATCTGGAATACGTTATTTTCTGGATTACTTATCCCAGAATTATGCATACATAATTCCAGAACACGTAATCCAAAATATATGTTATTTTTTGGAAATGTTTTTTCAAAATTATGTTATCATAATTTTGGAAAGGCTTTTCTGGAAGTATAAAAAAATTAGGCTTAAATACCTTTTTAATCCTTGCAATTTAGTATTTTTTTGCTTTTTATCCTTGCAAAATTATTTTTTTTTGGTTTTAGTCTTTGCAAATTATGTTTGTTTTATTTTTCGTCCTTAAAGTGATTTAGATAGTACTTTAAATAGTGAAAAAAGCGCTATCTAAATTGCTATAAGGACGAAAAACAAAGCAAATATAATTTGTAAGGACTAAAATCAAAAAAATAATTTTGCAAGGACGAAAAGCAAAAAAATACTAAATTGCAAGGACTAAAAATGTATTTAAACAAAAAAATTAATTTTTAAACCAAAAAATTAATATCTTCCAAATTCACGTATCCGGAATGAAGTCACGTTTTACATCTCTCTCGTCGTCCCCGATTCCATTCACACCTTCTTCCCTGGACCAAAGCCATCCACAACAGTTTGATGGTGGTGTTTGCGTCTAATGGTGGTGTTGGGTGGTTGGTGGAGGGGTAGTTTTGTCCTTTAATTATTATTGGGGGTGCACGAATAAAAAGGGGGTGCAGGAAGTAATTCTCGATCATGCATTTATTTTAAACGTGGATCATCCATTGTTGTTGTGGGCGATCCAACTACACATTTCGTGGGGGCTTATAAAGAATATTTTTTAGTGATGTTAAGTTAAATAGACTAAATTATACATTTTAACATAAGAGAGTAGGGACAATGTAATATTCACATCTCTTAAGGGATACAAATGTAGTTTATTCTATGTTTTAACATAAGAAAGGAAGGTACTGTAATACTCACATTTTTTAGGTGATGAGAGTGTAATTTACTGTAATAATGTTAAGTTAAATGAACTAAATTTTATATTTCAACATAAGAGGGGAGGGTAGTGTAATAGTCGCAATCTCAGGAGAGGGAGTGTAATCTTCTCTAAAAAAATGACACTATTTAATATGAAACTGTTGAGGTTTTCTATTTATATGTCAATTGAAGAATATGATTCTAACAAATATAACAATTAAATAGATGTATGTAAAACAAATCTAAATATAACGGTGGTCATTTTATGTATAATGAGAATGTCACTATCTAATAATATGTGCGATGTATAATCCTATGGGATGTTAAATTAACTTTGAAATACTGTTTGATAAATTTCAAATTAAATTCCAACTATTGAAAACATTATTATCATTAGAGCATATCAAAATTCACTTTTATTGTTGCGTAAATTTAGGTAATTGTTACAACTTAAGGTGAAGATTTAAAATTAGTTAAACATTCATACTTATTTCTATTTATAGTTTTTTCTCTAGCAAGGGATACTCTCTTGGCCATAGCTTCAAAAAACAACTTAAACTAACTCCAAAATCAATCTTTTCTATATAATCACCTCTTTATACTACAACTTTTTCAAAATATACTAGCAAACATTCTCTTTTTTATCTCTCTTTTCTCTATAATTCACATTCCTTGAGAAAAAGTATTTGTCATTATGGTCTCTCATGGTACCAATCCTATCCTTCGGTGCTTTGTTTTGGTTATTGTCATTGTTGCCCTTTACACTCCAAACCTTAGTGCCGCAAAACAATCTAAAATAAATGGCTTGAAAATGAATGTGATTGATCGATGTTGGAGATTGAATCCTGAATGGAGGAGGCATCGACCTCAACTAGCAACATGTTCCGTGGGCTACACTGGCAAGATGACAAACAACATTGGTAAGGACCTCATCCATTATAAAGTTACTGACCCCAATGATGTTCCTATAAACCCCAAAAATGGTAGCTTGAGGTATGGAGCTTCTGTAATTCAAGGTAAAGTGTGGATCACATTCCAAAGAGACATGCACATTAAACTTGAGAGACCCCTTCTTATTAGTAGTTTCACCACCATTGATGGTCGAGGCGTTAACGTCAACATTGTTGATAATGCATGCTTAATGATCTTTAAGGTAATTGATTACCAACTCATACTAATTTTTTTTAGAGGCACCAACTCATACTAATTAAACATGCATGCACAATAAACATTGCAAATTTTGTTTACATGAGTTAACACTTTGTATGCAACCTTTCTTATATTATTTATTTTTAGGCCACCAACATAATCATCCATGGCATTCGAGTTCATCATTGCAAACCTCAAGCCCCAGGGATCGTGATGGGGCCTGAAGGAAAGGTGATTCCTTTGGGCCACGTAGATGGGGATGCAATTAGATTGGTTACTGCTTCAAAGATTTGGATTGATCATAATACATTTTATAATTGTCAAGATGGTCTACTTGATGTAACACGAGGTTCCACTGATGTGACTATATCCAATAACTGGTTTAGAGACCAAGACAAGGTTATGCTTCTCAGACATGATGATGGATATGTGAGAGACCAGAACATGAAGGTTACTGTTGTCTACAACCACTTTGGACCTAATTGTAATCAACGCATGCCAAGGTAATTAATTGCTCAATTAAGAAGTTAAGATACACAAATTTAAATGTATTAGAAAATATTAATTTGTCTTATAAATAAAAAAAATCCAGGATTCGCCATGGATATGCACATGTAGCCAACAATCTTTACTTGGGATGGGTGCAATATGCCATTGGTGGAAGCATGGGACCTAGTCTTAAAAGTGAAGCTAACCTTTTTATAGCACCAACTACAGGGAGGAAGGAGGTACTCAATTTTAGTAATTCCATTTCAACTACTTAATATCCAATTAATAACAGTTCACAAAAGATGGTTATTTGTGTATATATAAAGTGATTTTTACTAGTATTATGTTAATTATTTAATATGTGTAGGTGACATGGAGAAAGAGTAGTCATAAAAATGGGGATACATGGGAATTTCATTCAGTGAGGGACGCTTTTGAAAACGGAGCCTCCTTCACGGTAACAAAAGGAGGACGTGTGCCAAAGCCAAATTATAGCAAGGAACAATACTTTAAAGTTGTTAATGTCAAATATGTGAGATCATTGACATGCTCATCAGGCGTATTATGATGCAGTACGTAAAACTTCTATAGGTTGATCAACTAAAAAAAAAAAGATCTTGAAGTGATTGCATCACTTAGGATTTAAACCTATCAAATGATGAAGGCTTAATTTCCTCCCAAATGTATTAAAAATCCATTAAATCTGAAATTTGATTTCTGAACTATGATGTTATGTTAAGTTTTTTCTTAACTTGTTTTTATTTTTTATAAATAGAATTTTAGGAAGAGATTTATGAGTTATAATTTAAGGAAGGAAAAGTATTCTAGTTCAAGGAATGTATACAAAGAACTTACATGTACTCCACTTTAAAAACATAAGTGAGAATTTTATATTACAATGTGTAAGATGCGGAATTATGTTTAAATATACTCAACCAACACTTTTGAAAATTTATTTTTACCAAGTTTCACAATTAAACTTATAAATATTTATTCATATAATTTTTTTTTATTTTAATGATTACCTAAACATATTGAACCAATCGATAAAAATTAATCTCATCCATTTTACGAGTCCCATTTAGTTTGATGGTGAACTTGATGAGTTTATATTGCTAATATATTGATTCAAAATTGGTGAAAAGGAACAATTCAAAACTAGATACGATCAAATAAATTATATTAGGGTGTCTCAAAAATAACTGAGTAATAGTTAAGAAAATGATACACCAAAAAAAAAAAAGTTAAGAAAATGATCTTCTCATTACGTCCAAGAATTTTGCCTAAACCAAATATAATATAGTTCATTTTTGTTTGGGTTGATATTTGGGGTTTGTGGTGTTATACAAAATCCCGTTCACTCCGGTGTGCCTTAATAAAAGCATGTTTCTTTTCTTTGTTTTGGTGTTGGTGGGGGAAAGGAAGCTTTAGCTGTTGACATAGACTAAAATAAACTTGTTAACTTTTTTTCTTCACTTTTCCAGAGTTATCAATGTTTGTGTGTGCTAAAGATATCCTTTAAATAACAATAAGGGACTAATAATCTCTTTCAAAGAGTAAATAATATTGAAATAATTTTTTATTTTTCGATAAAACATTTTTAATATATAATCAAGAATTAAATATTGATCAACATATTTAAATGACTCAATTATCTATTAATTATATAAGTTTTTGTTCATTCTATATTTGTTAATTTTTCGTAAGAGAACTTGTATTTTGTGCACTCTTATCGAACAAATATCTTAAGGGTGAGTCTATTTTCTGCATTTCTAGCAGGCCAAATATTTCTTATTCTTGGTCCTCTATTGTTAAGGCAGCCGCTGTTCTTCATAATGGTTTTCGGTATAGAGTGGGGAGTGGTAATCTTTTCGTCTGGTTTGATAAATGGTGTGCTCAAGGACCTCTTTGTCAATTGGTTGACTTCGTGCATATTAGTGACTTAAACTTGCAGCTGCATCATATTTTTAATGAGGGGAAGTGACAATGGAATCTGTTGTCAACTATTTGTTCGGAGGAAGTCAGGGCCATCATCAGTAGTAATTTGCTGTTTCATGATATGTCAGATATGATCATTTGGGATGCTTCTTCTGATGGTCAGTACAGTACCAAATCTGCATACGGATTATGCGAGCCCGTTTTACCCGTAGCATGCTGCTTGATGCTGGATCCTGGGTGTGGTCTACTCCACTACCAGAAAACATTAAACACTTCTTATGGCTAGCTAGTCATAATTCTCTTCCTACTAACACTTTTCGTTGTTATAGACATTTGTCTCTTGATCCTTCTTGTAACAGGTGCGGAGCTTCTCAGGAAACAATTCTGCATGCGCTGAGGGACTGTAACAAAACTAAAGCTATATGGAACTCTCTCCATTTCTCCTTCCTTACAGACGAGCCAGACGCCGATGCTGTAGATTGGTTAAAGAGCCATACAATGGACCCAAATGGTATTCTATTTGCGGTCACAGCGTGGAACATTTGGAGGTCCAGAAACAGTGAAATTTTCCAAGACAAGGTGCTGCATCACTGGTTTATTGTAAACCAGATTCGTTGCTTAGTTACTGACATCAACAACACAAAGGTGGATTCATCTCTGAAGAATCATGATTTATTCATTAGGTGGTCTCCACCTCCAGCCAATGCTATAAAGCTAAACACATATGGTAGTTCAAAAGGAAATCCTGGTTTATCTGGCTTTGGAGGAGTATTTAGAGATCATGTTGGGAATTGGATAGAAGGTTTCGCGGGTTCATGTGGCTTCTCATCCAACACAAGTGCAGAGTTGTTTGCTATTTACCACGGTCTTTCCATAGCTCAGCAACGTGGTTTTAGTAACATTATATGTGAATCTGATTCAAAGGTGGCTCTTTCTTTTATCAAAGAGGGTGTTCCTATATCTTACCCATATGCTCCGTTGGTGTCCGAGATCAGACACTTCACTCGACTTCCATGGTGCTTGTCTTTCCAGCATGTATATCGGGAGGGAAACAAGATAGCTGACTCGTTAGCAAAGTCGGGTAATGATTTGTCTGAATATCTTGTCACGTGATCTTCATGTCCTCCTCATCTCTCTCTGTTGTTATTGGGAGACTCTGTGGGAACCTTGTACCCAAGGGGTAGCTAGTTTGTCTTTTTTGTTCCTTTTGCTTGTTTCTGTTGTTATCTTCCCATTGATAAAAAAAAAAACGAGTGAACTTTTAATAGATACAATTCACGATTTGTATTTGATGTAAAACAAGGAAGTGATGAAAATAAAAATTTAAGCAACCAAATGTATTTGTGTTCTAGTCAAATTGAGGCTTTGAGATACAATTAATTTTACCAAACAATAACTAAACATCTATATTTTCACAAAATAAAGTTTAATTGGAGTTAAAATCAAATCTGGTTATGAAATCAAAAGGCAGTAAATACCCTTCAGATGCATTATTGGGTAGGACGGAAATTGTGGAAACGCGGAAACTTGCTGATTTTGTGGGGTGCAGATAGTAGTCAAATATTGTTGCGCTGTGGGGGCAGATGGATGGAAATATTGTGGTCTATTCTCAGCTTTTTTGAAGTTAATTTGTCTCCATCGTCAACGACAGGATTGCTTGATTTTGAATTTGAATATCCTATTCCTAGCTAGACTTGTGCACTTGCTGCTGATAAAGACTAAAGAGTGTATTTGGGGACGGACATTGTTCAGTGAATTTCATAAGAATAATGACTTTCTCATGAAGTTGACCCATTACTAATTTTGTTACCTTTCGTTTCGTCGATGATCGATCTTTCGTGCGGAGTAAGAATATATGACCAATTGATATTAAGTTGACCAATTGCAAATATTGTTGCCGATTCTCGGGATATTTCGTGAGGAGCAAGAACATATTATAGAAGAAAGTTACTACTATAATAATGCATGCTACACTTTTTTTTTTTTTTTTAATCAGCAAATAATAGATCTCATTAATTACGGTACCAGTAGTACCAACTTAACATACAACAGATATAAACCCTGTCATAGGTTACATTGAATTTACGAGTACTAATAACCAATAAATGCAAAGTAACCTATGCTTAAACAATGACCTTCATAAACATACTATAATAATGCATGATACACCTATGATTGAAGAACATTAAAATAATGGTTTTAATTTTAATTTTTACTAACGATCCTTTAAGCCATAAGACCCAAATGAAGCCTGTGATATTAACGAAGAATTCTTCATTTTTTAAAAGAATATATCGGTTAACTAGCAATTTAGGAGCTTTAAAAAAAAATAGCAATTTAGGAACATAAACGTTTTCACTTCCAGCCTAATTGTCTATTCTGGCAGTTTATAAGTTTGAAGGGCACCAAAGTGACTGGCTCTTTTACTTTCTTTCAACCTTGCTTGTGTTAATCTTTTTGTGATTAAAAGTGATTAGCATAAATGGGAATCACTATAAAACAGTGTGGGAAATGTAAGAAGATTTGTAACCACAACATTATAAATTGTACATAAAGTTTAAATTAAAAAAAAAAAAAAAGAAGAAGCTCGTATTCGTATAAGACTGGGTGAAAATTTGATTAGGTGAGTCAAATATCATCATAGATTTATTCTTAATTTGAATACTTTTACCTTTAGTTCTTTATATTTTAAAATTGTAATTTAGTAAATTTAACTTTTAGATTTTGCTAACGAGTGCTGTAAAGATATTAGTTAAAGAATTAATAGATAAAATAATTTTATTAAAAAGCACATTGAAGTTATATTAGAAATTAATTACTGTTGAAATGTATTGGTAATAATTTTATTATTTTTTTTGAGATAATAATAATAATTTTATTATAAAAACTTTTCACTTGTGATTTATTAACCAATGCTCTAACGACATTTGTTAGTATTTTCTTATAACTTTCACTATACGTTGTTTGTTGAGATTGATGCAAGGCATTACTTACAATAATAATTCTTTTTATTATAGATTGATCTAAAATTACAATTCTCGCTAGAGATTTTCAAAAGATTTTACTATATATTATGGAGGAGAATAAATCAAAGCTCGTATGCTGTTTGGAAATTGCGGTTGCGTACCACAATGGGATAGCACAACTTCGTCAACCATTTGGTGATTTTCTTATTCAAATTTTTATAAAACTAATTTTAGGGTGACGCCAAACTATAACAATCACATAAATTTAAGGGGTTGTAGTTTTCAATATTACTCTTTCTAATAGAGAAAAGGAGCACCTACAGTATTAAAATATACGAAGCCCCCCCCCCCCCCCAATTTAGATATGGATTCATAATATGCATTAATTATAACAAGGTTGTGAAACAAATAATGAAATCAATGTTAGCCAACAATGTCACGCAGAGAAGATACAAGCAAAACAAAAAGAACTAATTCAGCGTCTCAGTCAATTTAGTTGTCTTTTTCTTCTTCTTTTTTAATTGATTTTTTGAATTTGATCCTGATCCTCGTGAAGTGATAAGCCAGGAAGTCAAGAAAACGAGTATCATCCAATAGTTGTTACATGCTATCCAGTATCCACTATTTGGTCAACAACAATCCAAGCCAACCTGTTGTTTGACAATATTTTAACTCCCAATTCAACTTCAAGAAGCAAATCATCGGTTATTTCTCAGAAATTGTCTTCCATTTGAAATTATGACTAATAAAACAAATAATTCCAAAAAAAAGAATTGAAACATGCACTCCCTAAATCGTATAATAAAGTGTTACATAATTGCTTGGTTTATGCCATGTACTAAAAGGAAAAAAAGTGGTGCATAATTGCATTCATTAAGAAATCCTTTTGTCACATCCTTCCTCTGCAATAACAATGCATCTCTTTCCCTTCATCCCCATAATCACTTTCAGCCTATTGATCCACAACTTCTCTCTGATTCTGGGGCAGCAACCTTATATTGGTTTAGGCACAGTAGCGTGCCCCCGAAGGGGTAACTCAAAATCTATCCGTGGTTACACTTGTAATGGTGCAAACCATAGCTGCCAAAGTTACCTCACCTTCAGATCTCAACCCATTTACAACTCTGTCTCCACAATATCAACTTTGTTGGGTTCTGACCCATCCCAGCTCGCTAAAATAAACTCCGTTTCCGTGAATGACACATTTGAAACAAACAAGTTGGTGATTGTTCCGGTCAACTGTTCCTGTGCAGGTGAGTATTATCAAACAAACACATCCTATGTGTTCCAGAATACAGAAACTTACTTCTTGATTGCCAACAACACTTTTGAGGGCCTCACAACATGTCAAGCTTTGCAGCATCAAAACCACAACCCTGCAAATATATACCCCGGTAGAAGACTTTTAGTGCCTCTTAGATGTGCTTGTCCCACAAAGAACCAAACCGAGAAAGGCATCAGGTACCTCTTAAGTTACTTGGTAAATTGGGGTGATTCTGTTTCATTCATTAGTCAGAAATTTGGTGTCAACTTTATGACCACTCTTGAAGCTAATACCCTTACTTTGACACAAGCCACGATCTATCCCTTTACCACACTCCTAGTTCCCCTTCATGATAAGCCCTCAAGTTCTCAAACGGTTTCGCCAACTCGACGCACTCCACCACCCTCACCTCCCTCTTCTGATCATAGCTCAAACAAAACATGGGTGTATGTAGTTGTTGGAGTTGTTGCAGGAGCTGTTGCCTTAACATCAGTTCTCTGTGCTGTCATTTTCTTCACACGCTATCGCAAAAATAAAAACAAAGATGATTCAGTGGTAGTGTCTAAGAGTTTTGAGGCAATTGAGGAAAAACCACAAGTGAAAGTGAATGAAAAATTGTCAGAGACCATATCTGGCATAGCTCAATCGTTCAAGGTGTATGGTTTTGAGGAACTGCAGCTTGCAACAGATAACTTTAGTCCTAGCAGCTGGATCGAAGGGTCTGTTTATCGTGGTGTGATTAATGGTGATTTGGCTGCAATTAAAAAGATAGAAGGAGATGTGTCAAAAGAGATAGAGATACTGAACAAAATCAACCATTCCAATGTTATACGCCTTTCTGGGGTTAGCTTCCACGAGGGGCGTTGGTACCTTGTTTATGAGTATGCTACTAATGGGGCCTTGAGTGAATGGATCTACTTCAACAACGTGGATGGGAAGTTTCTGAGTTGGACGCAGAGAATGCAGATTGCATTGGATGTGGCCACAGGACTTGACTATCTTCACAGTTTCACTTCTCCTCATATCCACAAGGATATTAATAGTAGTAACATTCTTCTGGATGGTGATTTCAGGGGAAAGGTTGCGAACTTAAGCCTTGCTAGGTGTTTGGAAGGAGGGGATGATCAATTTCCCGCGACAAGGCACATTGTTGGGACAAGAGGCTATATGGCTCCAGAGTATTTGGAAAATGGTCTTGTGTCTACAAAGCTTGATGTGTATGCTTTTGGGGTACTGATGCTGGAAATGGTCACTGGAAAAGAGGTTGCTGCTATTTTAACTGAAGATGAGACAAAGTTGTCACATGTTTTAAGTGGCATACTTGGTGAGGAAAGTGGCAAGGAGAGGTTGAAGGAGTTTGTGGATCCCTCTTTGGGAGAAAATTGTCCATTGGAACTTGCTATGTTTGTGATTGAAATGATTGATAATTGCATAAAGACAGATCCGGCAAGTCGCCCTAGTGTGCATGAGATTGTGCAATCTCTGTCAAGAACCCTGAACTCTTCACTGAGTTGGGAAAGGTCAATGAATGTCCCACGAAACTAGAGCTTTAGCAGGACCTCTTAATGTTACAGCAGTTGAAACAAGATGCTTCAATCAATCAACGATATTCTGTATTTCTGTTAACTTCTTCTGTTGTTTCCTCCATCAATCATGTTGTAGTACATTAGTATTAGTGTGTTTGTTCAACTAGGTTTTTATAGATCAACATATATGATACATGTAGTTATGATGAATGAATAAGAATTTATTCGATAACTATCTTCAAGGGATCTGCGGCTAAATAACATTAGAATTTCTCTGACATCTCATCCAGATATGCATTTTCTGTATATTGTGATTTTGTCTGAAATTAATGTAATTGTAATTTTATGTGACATCAAACCCTTAATATGTGTAGAGACACTAGTTAGGATATTAATTATTAGACCAAAAATTTCTTAAAGTGATGATGTTATTCCATTCAATGACTGTGAGCAATAAGTCCAGTCCAACTGAAGTCCACGAGAACAACTCTTGTCGTAAAAGTTGTGAAAGAGATGATATTGAAGTAGACTTTATAAATGTTGAATACAAAAGTTAAAACACACCCTGGATTGGTTAACTTGAATTTCCTCAAAATTACGAAATAGAAAAACTCTATTCCGAATTTCCAATTCAGAAATGATTACGAGAACGAATATCATACCGTGGAAGAAACGTGATCGATGGATGGGTTTCACCGACTTAATGACATTTCCCTATTGGTGAACTTGACTTTCGTCAAAATTTATACTATAGCAAAACTCATTTCAATTACCAGTTGACATAAAAAGAAAGAAGCTCATATCATATCATTCATATAAAACGGGGGTCCTTAAAGTTTAGTATAAGGCTACCCAAGCATTGAAGGAGGTGTTGTCAGTGTTGTGGCATGGCATGCATGACTCGGCTGGATTGCCTTCCCCGGTGGTTTAAATTAGTATGATTATAACAAGAATATTTTAAAGACAATAGGATTTGTTAAAATTTAATTTAATTTGAAGATAATATTATACTCGTAGTAAATAATAATAATAGATTTAATTTAATTTAAAATTAAGAATAATAGTAATTATTATAATTTAAAATAAAATATGATTTTCTTTAAATTTGAATATAACTATAATAAAATAATAACAGACTCATAATAAAAATAATTTAAATTTGAAAAAAATATAAAATATTTTTTTTACAGCAAAAAATATAAAATCTTAAAAATTTAGGCTTAAATGCACATTTGGTCTCCCTATTTTTGCAAAACCGCTATTTTGGTCCCCCTACTTTTTAATTCGGACATTTGGTCCCCCTATTTTGAAAAATTCTTAATTTTGGTTATTCTGTTAAGTGGGACGTGTTGACTGTCAAGGTTGATGTTGTTGACCGTGTATTAGATGACATGACATGTTTAACATGTGATTTAATTTTAATTAATTGTGATTAGGACTTGATTTAGTTAATTAAAAAAGTTTAATCAAATACAACAAATTTTATGTTTGGTCGAACCTTAAACATTCATCATTTTGTCCGCAACCCTTCATCTCGCCTTCTGCAACTCGTGTTACCATCTCCCCCAAGCCATCATCCCTGATCTTCAAATGTCGAACCCTAACTCGTATTGACGAACCTGAATCCTCGTCTTCCCATTTGTTTAAGTGACAAACAGTATCTGCGTGGTTGAACCCTAACTTTAGCTCGAGGTTTGTTTTCCCAAACTCGTTTTCCCATTGCATTTATGTTCTTTCGTTTAAGCATTTGTCTTCTTCCAGTAGATCGATTCTTCGAAAACTCCATGGAAAGTAGTGCAGCTTCATATAGCTCTGCTCTGATGTGCAAAGACATGTGTTTTGCCACTGTAACTTGGAGGCACCGTTGGTGACATCATGGACTGAGGATAATCCTGGGAGAAGGTTTTTCGGCTGTGGGCTATATAGAGTATGTATTTTGTTGGATGGGGGAAAGTATTTATTGGTTTATTGTTTTGCAATAATTTGTTTTGTTGATTGCAGGTTTCAGGGAGAAAGGGTTGCCGATTTTTTGATTGGAATGATCCTGAGTGCCATCCTCATTACAAAAGAATCATTGTTGGTTTGCTAAGGAAGGCAGACGATGGCAAGAATAGGGAAAACGAGCTAAGGACAAAGATCAATGAACTGAAAAACAAAGAGAAATTGTTAATGAGTCTTTTGATTTTGTCTTGGGTTTTTGTAATGTTACTGGTGGTTGTAGTTATCAGTAAGGGATTTTAGATTGAATGTTGCTGGTGGTTGTAGTTGTCAGTAAGGGATTTTAGAGTGAATGTTGCTGGTGGCAAGTAGCTGATGTTCTCGGTTTAGGATACATGAATGTAGCTGATGTTAGACTCTTTTTGGTTTATGTATAGGCCTGTCTTATTAATGGACTAGTTTAGGATGAAGTTGTTCTATTACAAAGAATGATATTATGAATGAAAAATGGTTAATTATTTTGGTATGTGAGTTTATTTGAAGTTCTGTCTTTCTTTGCAAGTTTATGTGACAACAATGCCGACAAATCTACAATCTCATAAACATCAAATAACCAAATAAGGATATCACAAAATATAATTATACCAATAACATAATAATATTAACATTGCTTCCAGTAATGAGTACGTGTATAAGAATGGTCTTTTGGCATCTCAAGTGATCCAAAACACCATTCCTATACATTAAGTTACATCACTTTTGGTAGGCCTAAATAAACTAAGCACAAAAGGTATGATGGTCCAGCCATAAATACACTAAAGACAACAGGTACCATCATAGTGGTCCAGTAAACATAAAGTAAACGTAAACTAAAGACAAAAGGTACCATCATAGTGGTCCAGCAAACATAAACTAAACATAAAAGCTAGCATCAAATTATTCTGTTGTAGCTAAACAAAAGACATAATTACTCAAAATATTTCCACTTCCACATCCCAAAAAGTAACAGTAATATCCAACGATGCACGTATCACTCCACATCTAGAAAAGTTGAGCTTGTTTGAGATAGTTGAGACTGCTGTGTTTGTGGGACAGAGGTAGTGACATTGTTAAAAACTGGTCCAGTTATAGATGATTGTTGGCTGAATAGTGGTGGTGCTCGGGCTGGGGCTTGTGAATGAGCAGTTGGAGCTGGTGCTGGAACAATTGGCACTGTCTTACTGGATAATGGTGGTGGTGGTTCACATGCAGCTGATTGAGCAGTGGAAACTGGTGCACGTGCAGCTGTAGCAACAGAAGTTTCACCTGGACCTGACTTAAGAGTTGCATTATTTTTGGATTTCTGCAACATATTACAGTCAATTACACATGTTAGATATTAATGACAATGAATGGTAATATAAATTCAAATTTGTTTATGAAAACCTTTTGTCCACCATTCTGTTGGGAGGTTTGCTTTCTTTTCATTTATTGCAAGAAAACATAAAGTGTAAGCTCTAATATCAATATTACTAAACATATTACAGCAACATATTAAAGAGTCAATTTACCTTGTTTCCCCCTTTAGGAATATCCCTATCCGCCCCTGTTTTACCTTTATAGGTTCTTATATTATGTCCTACTTTTCCACAACCTTTACAAATAATAGAGACTGCTTGTCTTGGTAACTTGTATTTGTTATTTGGCTCATCATTGGCCTTGTTCCTCACTTTTTTAGGCCTACAAGGTGCTCTCCTTACAGTAGGGGGATTGATTGGGTCACCATTGCTTAAAGGCTAATTTAGTGGACCATTACATGGTCGGATAAAATATGAATAAGTAGTCATATAAGTGGATTTCCTATATGAATGAGTAAAGTTAGTTAAACATATTACAAGTTATAATAGAAAACATTGGAATTTATTACAGTAAAGTCACTTAAATATATTACCTATAACAAGATGCCACATAATCTTCAGGTTTGTAGTTGTTGTGCCATAAACATGCTACTCCATGGCAGCAAGGAATGCCTGTCAAATCCCATTTTTTGCAGCTACAACTCCTTTTGTTGATGTCCACCACATACTTGTTATAGTAATTAGACACCTTAAATAGGGAGAATTGGTCATCACCAGACCAATTAGGACTCCATCCCTCAGCATTTTTTTTGTTCTTCTCAAGTATGAGTTGAATTTTAGGATAGATAGGGCCTGCATATCGGAGCATTAATTCCCTCAATCTTACAATCCTCCTTATCAAATAGAACTTAATCCCTTCCAGCAAGTTGATAATAGGCTTCTCCCTGTACTCTAATATACTTTTATTAAATGCTTCACACATGTTGTTAACTTGCATATCACTTTGTGTGTCAGTCTTAAATGCTGACTTTGTCCAAGATGAAGGTTGTAGATCTTTCAATTCCTTCCAGGCACTGCCATCAGTGTCCTTTATCTTCTGCATAATTCTATTAAATTCTGGAACAGTTGTGGCTCTTGCAGCTTGCCACATCATTTCCTTCAAATGACCACCTGGGTGCCTTTTCCTAAAATTGTTGTAAAGATGCCTGACATATACACGGTGTTCCACTTGTGCACCCAACTCCTTAATCACATTGACCAAACCCTGTTCAAAATTGCAAAACTTTTAGCTCAATATGTGAGAGTTTAATTGAATAATATAATACAATAACTATGAATACTAATTCCATACCTTTTGCTGATCAGAAATGAAAGACCAATTCTTGGATTGAATTCCATCCAAGACCACGAGTCTGTAGTTTCAGCTTCCACTACTGCGTATGCAATAGGCATCATTTGATTATTTGCGTCTTTCCCAATAGTTGTCAATAGATTCCCCCAAAATCACCTTTTAAAAAACAACCATCTAAACCAATTAATGGTCTACAAGTTGTTACAAATGCAGCCTTACAAGCCTCTAAGCAAACATAAATTCTCTCAAATATAGGGCCCTCGTTACCCATTTCACACTTGATTATGACTGTGCTGTTCTTGTTTCTGTTTATCACTTCATCAGCATAACTTCTTAGCTTCCCATATTGTTCTTTGGTAGCACCATGAATTTTTTGGAGTGACCTGCACTTAGCTCTATAAGCCTGGTCCAAACTAAGCTTACAACCCCATTTGTCTAATGCGAACGCAATCAGAGCTTGTGTCTTCATATTCGGTATATGCCTTAAAAGAGTCATGAATTTATTACTCAGCAATTCTGTTCTAGCCTGTCTTTTCTTAGCACTCTTGTGGCATGTGTGTTCATTCTTGAAGGTAACAACCTGTCAGGTAGGGATGGCAAAGTGGGCCGAGCCAGGCGGGCCGCCTCGCCAGCCCACCACAAATTTGGCGGGGCGGGATGGGGTCTGCAGCCCGCTTTGGCCCGCCCCGCCTAGCCCGCCAACCCGCTGTGCCACAAGCGGGGTGGGGCGGGCCAGCCCGCCACTACTTTTTTTTTCCTTTTTTTAATTAATATATCTAAAATAACATAAGTTATTATGGACTATTAATATTTTGTGGTGTACTTTTGAAAGACTATTAGTTTGTGGTGTAACACCCCGAAAATTACAACCCAATAAGTATGAACGTGAGAGATTTAATTAGAAAATTTTCTTGTTGGTGAGAATTGTAACATTGTGATTTTCCTAATTGTATGATTAAGTGTTTGATTAATAATGAAAGAGCAAACTAAATTTAAATTATGTTGATTGATATAATAATTAACTTAAGTTCTATGTTTTGTTATGGGCCATAGTGTTATTGTGAATTTTTTTGGACTTTTACATGAGTTCCGTAAGTTGTAGAAAAAGAAAAAATAATAATAAGAGAAGAGGGGTGTCCTTAGAGGAAGGGTGGGTGCAAATAGCAAAACTTCAAATTTATACAAATATTAACGTGTACAAGCTTCTTTCTTTCCCTCATTCTCTTCATTCTTTTTTTTTTCTCCCCCGAAGCTCTCTTCTTTCCCTTGCTTCCCTCTTGACCGTGAGCAGCTACAAGGAAAAGGAGAAGCCATTGTTGTTGGTCTTGGAAGCTACATGCAAGCAAGGTCTCAAGCTCATCATCCTCTCAACCAAGTCCCTCTTCCTCTTCACCTTCTCTTCCTCTCTTTCTCAGCTGAAGCTTCTCAGCTGAAGCTCTTTTAGGTGAGGGGAACTCTTTGTGGATTCTATTTTTAGTCTATGGGTGGTTGAGAGTTAGGGGACTCAACCACCTACAACATGCATGCCCCTTTTTGGCTGTTGTGTGTGCTTGGTTTGAATGCTTGAACATGAAAAGTTGATGAAATGGGTTGGAAACCCTTTGACAGTGGCTGTGTGAGTGCATGTCCTGGTCTTAGTATTATTTTTGTTCTTTTGAAACTGAGTGGGAAGGCCCCTGGAACAAGAGAATTCATGCCCAATTTTCGTAAAATTAATTGATGAAGGTTGCATGTTGAAAACAAACCCCAAAATAATGTAGCAGTGGCTGTTAGGTTCGAGTGTCCCTGGACAGCTCCCACAATTTTGTGATTTTTGGAAGATCTGACCGTTGATTTTTCACGAAATTTGTTTTTAATGAAAATAAACACAAAAAGGAACTACTTTTATTTTGACACCATGGATAGAAATCTCGTCTTGAAGTTCATCCGTGGCTTTTAAAATGACTGTTCTATTTTCAAGTTTCCCTGGAACATGTCTCGGTTTTTCTCAAATTTCCACTTGTGTGCTTAATGTTTCTTTTTAGTTTTTGAACCATTAAAAACTAGACAAAACAATATTTTTAACCATATAAATTACAAAAATTATCATGTCCAACTTCTAAATTAACTTTTTAAAAAGAAACAGGGCAAGGGTTTTTGAGATCTGTTTTGAGTCTAAAACTTAGGCTGTTAGAAACAAATTTACTGGGAACAATAGGGAAATAATTTGGGGGCAAGGGTTACCTTTTTAGAAATATAAAAGATGTTACCTTTGTACTGTAAAAAGTTCAGCTCAAAAAAAGTTTGGGAAGTGGGGGAAATTTACATTTCTTTAAGCTATGTTCAGTGAGCACTCAAAATTCAGGACTGCTGATTTAGAAACTTTTTATAAAATTTTCTAAATGTTGATTTTATAATTGGGATACCTTTCTATAAAATAGATTTCAAGAGCTTCGATTTGATATAAAAAATTTTAAATTCCGAGGTCATTTGCTTGTATCAGTGAAATCTCATATTCAGTACTGTCAAAGAAAAATCTGTCTTTTTAGTTAATTTTGTTACTATATGTGTGTTATTTTGAATTGTGGCAATTATAATTATTAATTGTGATTTTGTAAGGTAGTGGATATGTAATATCCATGGACCTATTCTGTTTTGGGTTTAAGTCCTAGAGATGTGAATCTTGGGTACTTAATCTTTGAAAGTGTGGTTTTGTGTGCTTTTGTGATACAATCCTTTGGACTGTAGGTTGAACTTTGTGATAAAGTTGTTTGTTTGTATGATTTATTGTTCACAAGACTCGGTTGCGAGTACTTGTGAGGACTAGAACTATGTTCTAGTGTTTGTGGCTAGATTGCCATGTAACAGATAGATGAAACTTGAACAGTGAGCACATTAATTAGGCTAAAAGATTTATTTTATTTTTATTAAATAGAAATTAATTAACGAACTCTTTATTTTATGCATTGGACATAAAAAGAATTTAGCACCTTTGCGTGGAGGAATCAATGGTAAGTTAACATTTATAAAATTGTAAAGTTTTGAGAGAGCAAGGAAATACATAAAACATAATAAAATTGTATACACGTGGTGAATCATGTTGAGTTGAGAGTCGTACAAGGATGATACGGGTGTACGGCAGATTGCTGGAATTGCAAGATGGTAAGAGAGTCGTGTTGGGTGTTCCAACTGTGAGAATACCAAAGAGAGGTGGCGGAGTTCGAAAGGCGTGTCACGACGTAATGTGATGATCACCCATAGATAGGTGATGGAGGCAATGTCCTCATATATATATATATATATATATATATATATATATATATATATATATATAATTTTGAGTAGAGACGGGGTCTCAGGCTCGTCGTCTATTCAATCGTCCAGTACCATGTGCAGTGGAACCCCACTGTGACAAAAAAGAATAATCCCTGTGAGGAGGGTTGTTGAGGAGTTAGTCCTCGGAGTAATGGATGACCACATTTGGTACCTGGAAGATGATCGTAAGGCAGATTGTTCTTGGAGGGTAAGGCACTGAGTTGTGACGATAGATCACGTAGCTGACTCAGCCACCTTGACAAAAATACGAGACATCATCGGTTGGTGAGAGCCCGCTATAGTACCATGGTGAGAGGTGTACTCCCAACAGTCATCCAACTAAAAAATGTGTAAGAACACTGAGTTCTGGGAGTTCTAGTGGCAGCTGGCCAGTGTGAAATAATTTACAAGAATAGCTATGGAAACAAATAGGTTTCGGGTGTGACCGTTAGAGAACCACATCGTGGTGGCTAGTAGGATTGTGTATGTGACTGTCAAGTCGTTCTGTGTGTACTGCTTGATGAAGCAGAGAGTCCACCCTCTGTTTATTTTTATTTTAGTGAACCGGTGGCAGTACCTGTAGATGTCATAAAGACGTTATCTTCATCGGCTTCGTCACTTTTCGTTTGGAGGTTGGTCTAACATGTAGGGTTGTGTATTAGTGATGTCTGCTCTGAGTCCTAGGACCCCTTTTTCCTTTTCATGTATGTATATATAGACTGAGTTATTTACTTTATTTATTATTTTTTACTCGTTTTAAAATGTATATTTATATTTAAGGTGACGATAAGCAACTTCCGAAATTAAGTTTTAAAATTTTAGTAAAATTACGATAACTTCACAGTTTTTTGGAAAAATTAAAGTTAGTTAACATGCCTATTGAATTAAAATAAGTTTGTAAATCAGAATATATGCAAAACCGGATTTAGGGTGTTACATGTGGTGTTGAACTTTTGAATGAAATGGAACAATATTTAAGCCTTTTTAAGATGTTATTCATGATGATGTTGAACTTGTGGTGTTGAAAGACTATTAGTTTGTGGTTTATTGAAGAAAATGAAACAATATTGCAATTGCTTTTAATTGTGTTCACACTTCACAGTAACAAAAACGCTCTCTACTGTTCTTTTATGATACAAGTGATGCAAAATCATTTTATTTATGTCTTATTTGCAATAAATAAAAAAACTTCATTTTTTTAATTCTGGCGAGTCAGCCCGCCAGCCCACTCTTAGGCTGGGCAGGCCAAGCTGTCTAGCCCGTCCTCACTATGGCGGGTCAGCCCGACCCGGCCCATTTTTGGCGGGCCACAGGTGGGGCGGGCCAGCCCGTTTTGCCATCCTTACTGCCAGGTGGTCTTTTGATTTGACTTACTGACCCTTAGTTGAAAAGGACAACCATTCGCACATTTGACAACAACTCTCTTCTTGTCATTCTACTTAATCACCAAGTTCTTCTTCTGCACCATTGGAAAAGTTCTCACAGCTTCAGTTATTTCTTTCTTTGTATTGAAGATCAACCCACGCTAAAAAATAATGTTAGCATCATCATCGGGCATTCTGAATCTGGAGAATTTTTTCTTAAGAATCCATTCATCATCACTGTAACACCCTGAAAATTTCGAGTCAGTTATATAAGTATATACGTATATATATTTATAAATATGTATATATTTATATATTTCTCTGTAAGTAACTCTCTGGAATTAATTTTCTACAATTAATTCTCTGTAGTTACTTTCCTGTGTTTTGTTTGCAAGTTGCTATAGAATTGTGCGTGATCGAATTGTCTATGCTGTTTATTTATTTATTTGTGCAGTGTTATATGTACTTAATGATTAAGTACGTATATTGTCTGTGTATGCTTATCTGTTATGCCTGCTAGTAATTAATTGAGCTGAGATTAATTACTAGTAGTAAAATATTTAAAATATCTATAGCTATGTACTAATTAATTTATTGTCTGCAAATTGGTTTTAAGTATTTTAATTATATTAAATTCTAGTAACTTGCACACCAAGTTACCTCTTATAAAGTTTATCTGTAAATAATTTCTTTACAGAGAAAATTTTATTTGAGCTACTAGAAAAGTTTTTATTACTAGAAGTTTTATAAAATTAATTAGATGCTTGAAATTAAGTTTTAAAATTTTAAAACACACCTCTTTACGATTACACAGTATAAAATTACACTGTGTAAATTAAACTGAGTAACCAAATTCCCTAAGCCTAAACTAATGACACCTAAGCTAATGCATGTATGCATGTAACCTAGGATTAACATCTAATCCCCTCCCTAATGACACCTAAGACTACATGCATGTAACCTAGGATCAACACCTAGCCTAAACTAAACACCTAATCAACCCCAAAACCCACGACCACCCCTAAGCTCCCACACTCACTCACTAATCCTTTCAACAAGCAAAAATTACACACACACACATTTCTCTCTTCCCTCACCTCTTTTCCTTCCTTGGCTGAGACACCAACAAGAGAAGGGGAAGCCATGTTTGGAGCTTGAAGTCTTGCATGCACACCATTGACAGTCCTCATCCTCTCTACCTAGTATCCTCATCATCTCTTCTTCCTTTCTATCGGCTGGAAACCAAGAACCAAGGTAAGGGGAACTCTCTTGTGGATTCTTTGTTTTCTTTTCTTGTTGAGAATATGGTTAAGGGCTGGGGGCCTTAACCATAGTATACATGCATGCCTCCATTGCTGAGAAATGAGATATGTTTGATTTGTTTGTTGAGTTGAAATTGGATGAGTGATGTTAAATTCTCTTTGGCAGTGATGATGAGCTTTTGCATGTAAAGAGTAATTTTATTTTCACTTTTTAATTGGACTGGAAATGTCTCTGGAAAAAAATGAAGTCATGTACCTCTTTCTCAAAAATGGTTTTAATCAAGTCTTCTTTGAAAACTTTTAACTAAAAACTCGTTGGCAGTGGCTGTTCTTTCATTTAGCATGGAACAACCCTCACTGTTTTGCCATTTTTAAAAGATCTAACCGTTGATTTTTCGTCAAATTTGTTTTGAATGGAAATAGACATAAAATTCAAAAACTTTTGTGTTGACACCTTTGAAAAATAATTTCATCTTAGGGCTCATCCATGGCTCGACATTGGACTGTCTTGTTTTGGGGTTTCACTGGAACAGGGCTTGGTTTTTGTTAAAATTCTCCCTGTGTACTTATTGTTTTTGAAATGTACTTAAACCTTTAAGAACTAGACAAAATAAGCTTTTGAACCATGTATATTACAAAAATTACCAAGCACAATTTCCAAATTAATTTTTCAATAAGAAATAGAACAATGGTTTAGAACCTGTTTTGATGTCAACATTGTAAGCTGTTAGTAATATTTTTACTGGGAACAATAGAAAATGAATTTGGAAGCAAGAAATACGTTTTTGGAAAGATCAAGGGATTAGCTTTAAACTGTGAAAAGTTTCAGTTAATTTAGTTTTGGAAAGTGGGATAAATTTACATTTCTTTGAGCTATGTTCAGTGGGCACTAAAAATCTAGAGTTGCTGACTTAGAAATTTTTTATAAAATTTTCTAGATGTTGATTTTATAAGTGGGATACCTTTCTGTAAACTTGATTTCAAGATCTTCGATTTCATATAAAAAAAATTTCAATTCCGAGGTCAATTGCTACAATCAGTGAGAGCTCACATTCAATACTGCCAGAGAGAAATATGTCTTTTGGTCAATTTTGTGTGTTATTTTGAATTGTGGCAATTATAATTATTAATTGTGATTTTGTAAGGCAGTGGATATGTAATATCCATTGACCTATTCTGTTTTGGGTTTAAGTCCCAGAGATGTGAATCTTGGGTACTTAATATTTGAAAGTGTGGTTTTGTGTGCTTTTATGATACAGTCCTTTGGACTGTAGGTTGAACTTTGTGATAAAATTGTTTGTCTGTGTGATGTGTTCACAAGACTCGAGCACAAGTACTTGTGAGGACTAGAACTCTATTCTAGTGTTTGTGGCAAGATTGCCATTCAAAGATAAATGAAACTTGAACAGTGAGCACCATTAATTAGGATGTAAGATTTTATTTTATTAAATAGAAATTAATTAATCAACTCTTTATTTTTATGCATTGGACATAGAAATAAACATAGGACCTTTGCGTGGAGGAATAAACAGTAAGTTGACATTTTATAAAATTGTAAAGTTTTGAGAGAGAGAGGAAATACATAAAACATAATAAAATTTTCTACGCGTGGTGAATCATGTTGATTTCTGAGAGTCGTGCAATGGAACTGCGTTGGCGCGGCGATTCGTGGGAACTGCAAGATGAAAAGAGAGTCACGTGGAGTGTTCCAGCTGTGAGAATAACAAAGAGAGGGGGCGGAGTTCGAAAGGCATGTCACGACGTAATGTGACAGTCATCCATAGAAAGGTGATGGAGGCAAATGTCCTCGTTCATATAATTTTGAGCAGAGACGGGGTCTCGGGCTCGACATCTATTCAACCGTCTAGTACCATGTGCAGCGGAACCCCACTGTGACGAGAAAGAATAATCCTTGTGAGGAGAGTTGTGGAGGAATCAGTACTCCGAGTATTGGATGATCACAGTTGGTGTAACACCCCTTTTTACTATTAAAGATTTTCTTATTAATTAAGAAATTTGTGAAGTAATTCGATATCCAATTATTGAAAATAGCCTTTATAATTCGGGAAGATTTGTTTTTCCTTTAAAAAGGTTGTTACTTAAAACTCCGAACAAAAATCATCCATAATAACTTATTAATATATATAAATTCCTTTTAATGAAATATCAGTCTTAATAAATCAAACTCATTTTATAAGACATTAACTTCGATGCAAACCATAAAACATAACAAAATCTTCTTTAATTAAAAACATCCTTAAATCCAGCATTATACTATTCTATTACACCGAATATATTCATGCATTTACCTTCTTGGAATTTAACACATTATTCATTTGAGCCACGTATAAAGAGTTGTACATCATAATATTAAAACCAAGTCTACCCCTTTTTATACAAGAAAGTACTAAGACTCAGAGCAGTGACTCAATGAAAATTTCAAAATACCCAAGTAACATCCTAGAAGGATCATCTTCTTTCTCTTAAAACATCCACTCGTGTTCACAGTGCTTGTTGTAGCCTTTCGTTCCATCTTTGTTGTCTGCATAAGATCATTTGTCTAAATCTGAAAAAAAATAAAGGCGTATGGAGTGAGTCTCTCTCCTCCTCTAAACCAACAACCAAACGACCTTCCGGTCTCAAACAAACATACAATATCAACCACTTCACAGTGGTGCTCTCACGAGTCTCACTCAAAACCTATTCGTTTCCACAACTATTCTTGTAAATTATTTCACACTGGCCAGCTGCCACTGGAACTTCCAGAACTCAGTGGTCTTACATATTTTTGAGTTAGATGACTGTTGGGAGTACACCTCTCACCATGGTACTATGGCGGGCTCTCACCAACCGATGATGGCTCGTATTTTTGTCAGGGTGGCCGAGTCAGCTATGTGATCTATCGTCACAACTCAGTGCCTTACCCTCCAAGGTCAACCTGCCTTACGATCATCTCCCAGGTACCAACTGTGGTCATCCATTACTCCGAGGACTGATTCCTCAACACTCTCTCACAGAGTTTATTTTCTTTCTTCGTCGCATGTGGGTTTCCCGCTGCACATGGTACAGGTGCGGACGAATTGACGCCGAGCTAAAGGTACCACCTCTACGCTCACATATGCATATATAAATAAGGACTTTGCCTTTGTCGCTACATCGTAACGATCTCATCACCTCAAGTGACGCATCATTCGCAATCCGACCTTGGTTCACAGATAACTTGCAGCTGAAATATCCCACGCGACCTTTTACAGGTTTGTGTGAGCTTTTCTACCAAAGGTACTCGACGGCGGTCCTCAATCAACATATGTCCCAGACATACAACACGGAGATCAAACTCCCCCACTATCACAGTGGTTAAACATTACGACTCCGTCATCTCACAAGCACAATGCTCACCGTAGATAAAGCCTCCACACGACCTGTCTCACAATTATCCGTTCAAGCTTTGTCCACGAACCAATCTGTTCAACCGTCTCACACGACTTAGCGTTGGAGGTTCCTTCCTCCTTTCGGTTCTCACCACGATTCGGACAATCACAGTTCACAAACTTTCAAACACATGTGCGTATTGCACTTTACCCAATCATGACCCACATCATGATTCTTAACTGTCTTACTTTGTTTTATGAAAATCCTCACCCACTCTCACATTTTATGCTTACTTCAGTCATTTTGTCCAAATCCATGCAAAGGTCCTAAATTCCTTTCTAAGTCCAAACATCCATCGTCCTCCATGTGCATAGGTAATTCCTAATTACCAATCCATAATGTTATTAAGTTCACACTCTTAATTATAGTTGATTCACTATTACTCATAGTGAATATTATTGATTACTAGAATGACCTTCTAGTATTCACAAATGTACTCCATTTGGAGTTCATTTGCTCCCACACAAGAATGAAAAATTCTCGTTCCCACAATCAACAAACCATCACAAGCAATTCACATGCACAAACAAATTCCAGCACTTTTTGCCCGAGGATCACATTCCTCCCGGTCTCCAATTCACAGTTAATAATAGAACAATCATTAATAATCAATAATTCAATAACTCAACATAATCCATTACAAATCATTGCATTCATATTTCAATGGAAACTTCCCTTTGTAGGTGAAATTATTCCATAACAAGTATAATTAAAGGCATTAAAACCAAATACACAATTAATACAATTAAATTTCATGTGGACACATAGAGCTGTACACACGCCAAAAATTATTTTATACATCATATCAACTTTAAATTTCATGAGATTTTACAGATAAACTATAAATCATACCTATTTCATCATATAAATTTATCTCACGAAAATTCAACCCACAAATATTATTTTTGAATTAAAAACAGTGACTGTACGTGCTCTGTAAAACACAATTTCATATTTTTAGAAAATAGCATATCAAATTTTTTTTATGTGAAATTTTACAGAGAATATCTCCAACATGTGGACCATCACATATAATTTCCTCAGCATCAAAAACCTACCAAAAATACCCTTTTTGAATTTTTAAATCATTTCTGTCTCAGAACAGAGTCTCCCATATAAAAACATAAATAATTACCAAAATTTATTATAAAATTCCTATAAAATTCACAGATGTTCTACATAATTCAAACAAGTTTATAAATTTTTATCATAGCCAAATTCGCTCAAAAAGTATATTTTCTCCATTTAAATTCTCCACTGTCCAGTTTTCGGTTTTTCCAACAATAATTTTCTAAAATTACTTCCCGACTTTTCCTAACCTTGAAAAAATTCAGAGATGACCCTCATGATACATAAAATGAACTTATAGTTCCAGTTTTCCAAAATCGCGTCCCAAAATTCTTGTAAAAATCAAAACAGTCCCATTCTCAAAATTAACAGTTTTCAAAAATAATTCCGGTAAAAATAGTTACAGTGCTCAAAAAAATCTGAGAAAAATACCACGACATCCAGAGGCATCAAAACATAGGAAAATATATTTACATCATCAAAAACATGCACGAAAACCGAGACGAAAAATCAACACAGTCACAGGACCCAAATCACAAGTAGCTTATTTCGGGTTTTCAAAATTATTTACAGACCATCAACAACAGCTACAATCCATATTTAACAAGAAAACAAGGAAATAGCTTAGGGGAAAAAAAAGAAACCCCTCCATACCTCGATGAAATCGAAATCCAATCGGTTGGTTTTGAAGCTTTTGAACTCCTCTCTAACATATCCAAGATTAATCGGTAGAAACTTTGATTTGGATGCTCAAATATTTGAAAGAAGATCCAGAGAGAAGGAGCAGGGAGAAGACGATGAAAGGAACGAAAAAAAATGAGAGAACAAGCCAATATAAAATTTGGTATTTTGCTATCTGCACCCACCCTTCCTCTAAGGACACCCCCCTTCTTTTTTTTTTTTTTAATAACTTACGGAACTCACGTAAAAGTTTTGAAATTCTCAAAATAATACTAACTATATTTTAATTACTCCAATATATATTTTCCTATTTAAAAGAAATAAATTCCAATTAAATCATAACTCAATCACACAAATATATATTTATTGAGTTGTAATTTTTAGGGTGTTACAGTTGGTACCTGAGAGATGATCGTAAGGCAAATTGACCTTGGAGGGTAAGGCACTGAGTTGTGACGATATATCACATAGCTGACTCAACCACCCTGACAAAAATATGAGACATCATCGGTTGGTGAAAGCCCACCATAGTACCATGGTGAGAGGTGTACTCCCAACAGTCATCCAACTCAATTGTGTAAGACCACTGAGTTCTGGGAGTTCTAGTGGCAGCTGGCCAGTAAGAAAGGATTTACAGAATTAGTGAAAGGAAACGATTAGGACTGCGAGTGTGAACGTTAGACAACCATATGGCGATGGTTGACAGGATTTTGTTTGTGACTTGTAAAGTCGTTGTTTGTGTGCTGCTTGATGAAGCAGAGAGTTCACCCTTGTGTTTATTTTCTTTTAGGGGCAGATGGCAGCGGAGGACTCAACCCTCCATTGGAGGATTGAGAGCATCTTCGAGAGATGGGTAGCAGTTGTGGGCATGGATCACATCTTGGGCTACACCCGATTCGCACGAACGCTCACATATGACCGTTGGGGCTTAGGATTTATGCATAGGGTGGGAGTTAGAAGATGACTACTCTGAGTCCTAGGATTTTCTTTTCTTTGTCATGTATCTCGTTGGGGTAGACCTAGGCACTCAGATTTCTTTTGTTATGTGTATATGTCAGTCATCATGTGATATGACTATGTTCTAGTTTTCCCGTACTTTGTCTTTCTACGTGTTTACTGTTATGCTCCGGGAGTATATTATGTTAAACACTTTCAGATATGCATATGTTATATTTCAGCTATAGTTATAATTTGTATTTACTTATTTATACTTCGAAAACTTAAAATCGCTCTTTTACAATCAAAATAACGCCACCACCTTTTTCTGCCAAATTATATTAACGCATTATAAGTATTAAAACGAAGCGCAACTTTCAAAATTAAAATTGAAGAAAAAGTTTATTGTTTTATATAAAAAAATCCATAAAATCCCAATCATGTTTTCTTAATTTCACCAGATTTTCGTAAGTAAATTAATAAAAGTGCATTATGAAATAATTAATTGAATTAAACCTCACATATTTCCATAATAGAAATTAGGGTGTTACAATCACTGCCTGGTGGTGTGTCTAGCTCATCAGTTTCGCCATCCTCATCATCAAATCAGCAATTGTTAATGGTTCATCATTCATATGGAAGGGTGCATCAAAATCCCAAGTAGCAGTATAATCATCTTCATAATTTGGTGGAGGTGGATACCGATTTTTAGCAAAAGTTTGTGGATCCAACAGAGTAGTCCAGTCCCAATCTTCTTCATAATCACTATCATCCAAGGATGTGTTTTGACTTTCACATTCATCTTCACCCTCATAATCCTCATCTTCACTATCTTCATCATCAACTACATCACCATCATGTTCCTTATCACCCTCACCCTGCACCTCACCAATACCCTCACCCTACACCTCATGAATACCCTCACCCTACACCTCATGAATACCCTCACCAGTGACCTCATTAATACCCTCACCCTGCACCTCATCATCTTTCTCACCCTCACCCCCAACCTGAACTTCATCCTTTTCACTGTCCCCATCATTAATTACAAGAACTTCAACTTCATCACTTAAAGAAAAATCTTTTCCTCTCCCTTTTCGTAGCCCTTCATCTAACACCAGAACATCAATAAGATGCTCCACATATATGTCCACCACTTCAAACCCTTTACAATCAGTAGCAAGTTGCAACACATAAGTGTCATTGTTTAGTGGTTTCAACCCACGACTAAGAGCAAATCTTGGATGTTGGTACCAAAGACACTTGAAATGTTTGAACCCCAATTTGTGAATGACCTTTGACATGTCAATATAAGACATCTCATCCACATCCCAACACCATTTTTCTTCTTTACTTGTGCCCCTTACATACATGGTACAAGGCTCATAAATGAGCATGCCTGAGTGGTGTATCTTCAGCTTTATGGTTTGCACTTCAGTAGGCCTGACAATAAATCACACAACCACCAAACATACATGCAGTTAATACAGCCAACTAAAAACAACAAAAATGCATGTCGTAAAATACAAACCAGATATACTTCATCAATTTCCCCAAATAAGACAATAGTAGGGACTTGTCTTTGCAATTATCAAAACTTCCATGTCTTAATTGTAATATACCAAAAATGGAAGCCTAAAAAACAAACAAAAAACCCTAACCCCACCATGAAACAACATCATACTCCACATCATCACAGACTGCCAACACACAACACATATGCATAAAAAAATCCCCCCAGCGCACGAGTTTGACTATTATAATACTGTTAACCCTAGACCACAATGAATAAAGAAATCCCAAACCTGGACCACTTGCAATCAACCTTACCCAACAACCAAAAAATTCCCTTAAGTGTCAGGAATCTAACCTGGAACAGTATATTGCGTCCTGTTTTTTGCCCCCCATGTTCGCTGCATGAGATCCACACCCACAACGACGAACGTCGCCAACCATCGATTTTGGAAAAGCACTTTCAGAATCCAATAGATCTTCGAATGAGTGTTGACACGTCCAAGACGCAATAGAGAGTGCAGCCTCGCGCGTCTCTCTCCATGAACAAAGCAATAGGAATTGGGAGTTTTTTTCAATGTTAGGGTTATACTTCGAGCACGAGCACAGTATATGTGTGGTAATTGGTAAATAAGAAACAAATAACTTAACCCAGTTCTAATTTTTGATTAGTTGAAAATTCGGTCATTAATAGTATTCACTTAATTACTAGGCACCTAAGTATCACCCAATACTAATGAATCACACATCAGCATAGTCAACATTAGTCTTGACAGTCAACGCGTCCCACTTAACGGAATAACCAAAATTAAGAATATTTTAAAATAGGGGACCAAATGTCCAAATTAAAAAGTAAGGGGACCAAAATCGTGGTTTTGCAAAAGTAGGGGGACCAAATGTGCATTTAAGCCAAAAATTTAATTTCGCTCTCATAAGATTACTATATAAATATAACGTGAGAGAAGACAAAATATACAAAATATAAGTTGATTGAGAAAGTAAATAGACTCCCCTAGTTAAGTACTTAAATTTATAATATATGGAAGGGCTTAAATAACTTTTAGGTCCCTGAAAAATTTTTGTTTTTTGCTTTGAGTCCCTGAAATTTTTTTGCGTTGTTCCAGGTCTATAATATATTAAAAATTTTGTTTCAAGTCCCTGCCGTCAGTTAGTGATGACATGTCCGTTAAAAATTTTAAAATGTGATTTCTAGCGACTAAAAAGCCGCCACTATTTATTTTGAAATTTAAATTACAATTTCTGGCGGTTAAAAACCGCCAGAATCAATTAAAAAAGGCTTAAATATCTTTTAGGTCCCTGAAAAATTAGTGATTTTTGTTCTAGGTCCCTATAAAATTTTTTCGTTGTTTTGGATACCTGATATATTAAAAATTTTGTTTTGGATCCCTGCCGTCAGTTAAGTGATGACGTGTCCGTTAAAAATTTTAAAATGTGATTTATTAATGGATCCTTAACCTCCGGCAACGAGCGCATTCCCTCACAATCTCAACCCCCAAAACCACCCCCTCCGGCAACAGGCATTCTTCGTTTCAAAATTTCAATCGCATTCTCAGAACCCTCACATCGTCAACCCCTCCCATCTCAGCCCCACCACACTCTTTCCCAAACCCTAACCCTGGCCCAGGCCTAAGCCCAATTTAAGCACCAAACCCCCAACTCCCATGCCTCCCCAACCTCGCCCTCCGCAACCCTTCAACTGCACCTTTTAACGGGCACGTCATCACTTAACTGACGGCAGGGATCAAAAACAAAATTTTTAATATATCAGGTATCCAGAACAACGGAAAAATTTTATAGGGACCCAGAACAAAAATTGCTAATTTTTCAGGGACCGAAAAGATATTTAAGCCTTATTTTTTTCTTTAATTAATTCTGGCGGTTTTTAACCGTCAGAAATTGTAGTTTAAATTTTAAAATAAATAGTGCCAATTTTTTAGCCGCTAGAAATCGTATTTTAAAATTTTTAACCGTTACGTCATCACTTAACTGACGGCAGGGACTTGAAACAAAATTTTTAATATATTAGGGACACGGAACAATGCAAAAAAATTTCAGGGACTCAAAGCAAAAAAAGAGAATTTTTCAGGGATCTAGAAGTTATTTAAACCTACATGGAAGTATATAATTCTAAGTTTAGTGATATTTTCATTCAAAATAACAGTAATCACTTTCTTAATTTTTTTACGTTATAAATTTCTTCTCTTTAAAATGCGCAATTCCTTGAGGAATGTCCTCAATCATATAGACTATCTTTCAAATTTTTAAACCCCTCACCTGCAGGTTTGACTTGCAGAACTCTCGAAAATCAGTAGGTATAATGGGCCGTTAATGTTTACGAAAGATTCTCCACAGAGACATGGTCCACTCACTCACAACGATTCCTATTGTTGGTACTTGGTACTTTTTTTTTTTTTCACGAAGAGGTAGGTGCCTCCATCAATGATTGGAACAACATGGAGACTTCTTTTTTATGCTTTTTTTTTTTAAACGCTCTTCGCGTTACATGAATACCCATCCACCCAAAAAAAAAAAAAAAGAAAATAGCTAGCTGACTTGCAGCAGCATTTAAAGGGTAGAGCTAGTCTGCTTTCTTTCGTGCTGGCAATAGAATAATACTGCTATATTGTAAACGTAGAGGCATATCATCATATCATAATGCACAAATTTTCACTTTTTAACCTTGGTTACTCCATCCATCATTATACGTTAAAAATGCATCTATCCCTAAAGAGTACATTTACTACACAAATCAACAATGAAATGCTTAAGATAAATACTAATGTCTATCTAAAAATTCTCTATTGTCTAGCGAATTGTTTTAAGAGTACATTAACCAAACAACCATTTTAATTTATCAGTGTCTTTAATGCAAGCAAAACTTTTAGTCCCTTAATGCGGGCTCTGAGATATGGATGATGGTTCACCAAGGGATTGACATTGTTGTCAAGAATAGTAAGCAGATACTATTGGCCATGTACTTTCAATTTTCGGGATAATTTAACAGAGTTGAGAGATCGTATCCTAAGGCCTTCTTGCATAATGCTAATCCTCCGTTAAGTTCCAATATTCACAATTTGGTCCTATGTCCAGCCTCGTGACCAAAAAAATAAAATAAAATGGATGAACAAAATTCTATATACTATCTCTCAATATTGTGACTTTGAGGTATGAAACATAAGCTTAATGCAACCAGTGGAAGAAACATATTTCAAACGCAATTATCTTTCTCGCTTGAATTTGTTAGTACATGTAACAGAAAACTCCATCATTTGATTCACGTTCAATTGTCATATAAAAAATACAGAGAAATAAGCAAATTTAGTCTGAGGTGAATTGCAATTGCTATTCATTTTGCCAACTCTACCTCAAGCTAAAGAATAACAGGGTTACAGGGATGGAAAAACGAAATTTTGAACACTCCCATAAACCAACCTCACCATTACTGACTAAAGGTGTAATCATCATGTAAACAACATACCATGCATCTTGGATTTGAGAAACTAAATTGCCTTCACTCAATCAACGAGCTGCTATGGAAGTGACAATTTGAGTAGCTTCTACATCTAATCCAGAAGAAGTCAAGGATCTCTCCAATGTCGCGGGAGATGGTTGAGTGAGAAGGGAGAGGCTAAGCACAATTTCTGCAATGGTTGGTCTGGACAAAGACTTATCTGCAGTACATTTCACTGCCAAGGAGGCCAAGCTGAGAGCATAATCTATAGGATAATAACTCTCTAACTCAGGATCCATCCATTTTCTTAGCCTCTCCTCTCTATTCTCTTCCTGATCAAAGATTTTCCAAATATCCTTCCACAACATAACCACCTCACCATTTTTTTTGGTTGTCATGGCTTTCCTGCCAGTAAGCAACTCTATCAGAACCACCCCAAATGCAAAGGCATCTATTTTTGGTATCATGGGGTTGGTAAAAGTTCTTGCCATGGAGAAATTTGCTATCTTGGCCTTAAAGTTCGAGTCAAGAAGGATATTACTGCTTGTGATGTCCCTGTGGACTATTCTTGGATAAGCATGTTCATGCATGTACTGCAGACCCATTGCAACATCCACTGCTATGCTTATCCTCTGACACCATGTAAGGGAAGCTCTTGAATTTGATGTGTCTGAACAAGACTTGGAGAACAGCCACTCATCAAGAGACCCATTTTCAGCATATTCATAAACCACAAAACAATTTCCATCATTGTCTGATGAGACACCCATTAATTTCACCAGATTTCCATGATTCACCTTCTGCAGAATTTTCAGCTCCTCCGCGACATCTTCCTTGAATCTTTTTACTGCCAAAACCTTACCCTCTATGTTTGCCTTGTACACTGATTCCCCAATCTTGCACTGCTCACTGAGGTTCATGGTAGCTTCCATGATCGCATCAGTTTCATACATGGTAGGCTTACTTACATAGCCTGAAACTCCAGAAAGTAGCCTATCTGCAGTTTCAGCCGACGAAGCACTCCTATTCAAACTCTTCATTTTCAGACAATATACATACACCAGTAATACTGCTAAAACCACAACCAGTAGTGTACATCCCAAGCTAATACCAATTATAAGCGGAAGACGAATTCCTCCTTTTCTTCCATCTGAAGGAGATTGAGCAAGAACTGGCAAGCCTGTCACTGGGATCAGAACTGGAAGGTTGTTTGCAGCAGTGAAGTTCTGACCATAGTTGTTTTCACCCAATATGTCCTCTGGTGATGCACCAAACTTGTCACTTACAAGGGAAACATTGTCATTGGGCTGCCACACGTAAGTAATCAGGTACTTTATCCCTTTGTCCAACTGATTCTTTGAAGGGCATTTGCAGAATAAAGGAAATACTACTTGGATGCCTATTGGCAATGTATTTGGACTTAGACTGGGGTTTAAATCCATCACTACACGCCAATTTGTGAGATTCTCGTATGAAGTGGTTGCAACAAAGTAGAAGCTATCACCTTGGTTGATCTCATAGGAGATATTGGCGAAAGAGCGGTTTCCTGTGCAGCCACAGGTAACTGGTATCAGTAAGACTTGGCCTGGGATCAGCTTGTCATCCTTGGGCTCTAAGTTACTGGCTCTGGCAATGGATAAAGGACTCGTGTCAAATATATTGGATATGCTGGTTAGACTCAAAAAATTTGGAGACTGGGCAATGTATGTTACATAGGTTTCACATGAAGGTGGGGAATCAACAGGGCAAGAAAAGTTTGTTCCATTGGTCTGTTGTGATTGAGCTGCGATATTAGTGAAAAACATGAGTGCAAGACAAAGAATCTGAGAACGGAGAGGAAGAAAGGGAAAGAAGACAGCCATTGCTGTGTAGTTGTGAACAAATTTAAGTAATGAGGGTGAAAGAATAAAGAGAGTCTATTATCACAGGCAATTGCCGTTGTTGATATGTAGCATTCTTTGTCAACAAAAATAGCCTTTGGTTTAATATAAAAATCATCTCCTGTCTGTATTATTAGCTTTAACTATATTTCCTTTTGGCTTTCCGAATCCTAGACACTGTGGACACGTCAATATTATATTAACCAAATTGTATGCAATGCATGCGCATGATATAAAAAATGACAATAGAGTATTGTAATGCCAAATCAAACCTTGGACGGCCAGTTAATGTTCCTACCAGTTCTATCTATGCACGATGTTGGCCAGCAAGCCGACACTACAGACCAACTAAACTTGATAGTCTCTTGGGGGTAGGGGTAGGTTTGGTTAGACTTTTAACAATGACCAAGACCATTATTTGCTATTGTAATTTACTCAGGCATTAGACAGCTTGGAGTGTTGAATCGTCCATTTGCATAGGATTCAACATAGTAAAACACTTCATCAAGTTCACCTTCATTTTATTTTTAATCAAAGACACTCAATACTGGACTGTCTTCAGCAGCTGAGCAAGACGTACACCAAAGAATAGGATTATGGTTGCAGTAGCCTAGTACTTGATATATTTTTCAGATTCTTTATATGTTCCCTATTTCTGGGATATAGCCAAGTCTTATGGTAATATAGTTTGCATTGCCACACTAGTTAGACATCTCCTAAACGAAATAGAACAAAATACCGTCGAATAAACGACCTATTTTATCTTGAAACTATTACCATCTTTCCTAAATAGTCCCTAAAGTAATAAAATTGTTTAAGTAATCCCGTGAGTATTGAATACCCATTAGTTTAGTCCTTAAATTGATGTATTTTAGTAAAGTTCAAAGATCAATTTAAAGGTTTTTTAAGTATTTAATGGATTACTTAATATAATTTCTAATACTTTTAGGACTATTTAAGTAGTTTTTCTTACTTCAAGGATCATTAATGAGAGAATAATATCTCAAGGATCAAATTGATGATTTACTCAAATGCCGTCCTTACTCTCTCAGTTCTCGCACCCTTTTCTTTGAGTACCTTGAGTGCATCTCTTGTTTTTTCATAACTTAAATTTGTAACCAACTACTTTCGTAAGAAAAATAAAAGGAATTGAAAATTGCAACAAGATAACCAATAACGAATAAAAAATTGATAATTATTAGATTCCCTGCAAATTGCATAAGTCAGCAGCCGACTGAATGTCCACACGTTAACTAGAGGTTCATTTTGTGATTAAGCAAAGCCAAAAATGACTTCTAGCACTTGATTAAGTGGATACAGCGAAGCATTTGGTAGCCATAAGAACAATAGCTCATTTCTGAGTATCAATCAACTCACGTAACACGTCCTAGCCAACAACAAATTTTCTGAAGTCTAACAAATACAGCAACTTAAACCTTTGCACCCAACCTCCCCGTCTAAAAAAATTCCCACTACTATGGGGTATTGTTTTCAAGGTTTTAAATTATGGTGATTGCGGTCATCGCAATTCTTGATATTGCAGAAAAATGCATACTAATGCGACAGCAGTTGTGGTCCTGGCAATAATTGCAATTGTAAACCGTTTTTTAAAACCTTGATTGTTTTTCACTTGTAATAATGTGTGCTGAGATTTCATGCATAAAGAAATCCACACCTATCGTATAGACCTATGGATTACTCTAGCCCCAATTTTAAGCAAAAGAATTTGAATAAACATTATAAGCTCTTGTGAGATCTGCAGAGCTGACAGTCCATACATGGCCCTGCAATGCAAGTGGAAGGACCGTATTTATTTCCTCATAACTTTCTTCCACTGCAGCAGCCTCTCTCCGTCTCCCCTCTTTCCAGAGGCTCTTTACTAGCAACTCTTTGGTGGCAGAGTCACGCACCAAACCTGAATTTTTCATGTCTTCAAATAGTCTCCATGCTAGTGCAGCTCTTTTTGACTTGCAATAACCTTGGATTAATACCTTATACAAATAAGCATCTGGCTCTAGACCGCTCTGCCTAACCATTGCAAAGAGCTTCTGCACTGTTTTTATGTCTCCAAGCTGTGAAAAATGGTACATTAGGCCTGAAAATGTCTGGATATCTGGGCAAATACCATTTAAAATCATGTCATCAAGCATATCCAGGGCATCAGAATTTCTTCCACACTTTGTCATTGTTCTTAGAAGAGAGGAATACAGAAGCATCAAGTTAACATTTGATATGGGACCACAAAGTATTCGATCATCATTGAAAACCTTCAGAGCAGCATCAGCATTTTTTGAAATCCCATAAAAGTCAATGATCAGCCTGATGGTGCTGAATGGTAGTCTCATTCCCTCCATTCTGATCTTGGAGATGAGTCTATCAACCAAGTCAGTACGTCCATGGCGTGCTAGAAGGGTCATGATTCTTTGTACCGTGTATATATCATGTGTAAATCCATGTTGATTAGCAACCCAGCAGAAGAAACTCCATGCAGCTTCTGGTGTTTTGAAATTTCTAAGCATCTTGCAAACCAACCTTGTTGTCCACACAAAGTTTGCACTCTCTAGTGCTGCTACCTCATCAGGACTCCAATTCCGCAAGGCACTGGCCAAAGCCCGTGGGTCCATCCACGGTTTTAAATGAATTCCATCAACATGATCACATTGACAAGCATCACTTATATTCTCATCTTGGCCCTCATTCTCATTTTCATCCTCATCCTCATCACCATTATCAATAGAATAACTTACACTCCTGATTCTCTCATCTGGCAAAATTTCTCTCAAAAATTGCTCCTTGCCTTCAAGAATTCCTTCCTCCCTCATCTGCTGCAGCAACAGACCCATGCCTCTACTAGGCAATATTCCATCAACCTGCATTTCCTCAACTAAAATTCCCACTTCATCAAACTGTTTGCTACCTACAAAACCCTCAAGCAGAACAGAGTACTGTTTCAAGGTGCGTTTGATCCTCATCAAAGGCAACAGGTTAAAAACCTCCAATGCTTCTGATAACTTCCGGGACTTCACAAGGTGCTCGATTATCACAGTATAGCTTCTGCAATTTGGAAGAGACCCTCCATCAATCATCCTGTGAAAAACTCGAACAGCCTCAAAGTCCTTTCCCATTTGAGCATAAAGAGTCATAACAATGTTATAAGATTCAGTACACAGATGGTTATTCTCAAGTGTATACTGTTCCCACACTTGAAGAACAGTGTCAAGGTCCCTAGCTACAGCATGCCACTGCATGAGATTCATGAAACTGATCTGAACAGAGCCGAAGCGGTTGGCTCGGATGTCATCAATGAGGGATTTGAGCTCAGAGCACCGACCAGACTTGGCAAGCACAGTGGCAAGTGCATGGAGCGTGTGGTGGGTGTGTGAAAAATGGGAACTTTTTTTAAGGGCATGGACAAGGGAGAGAGCGGAATCTGCAGAAGGGGCAGAACGAAGGGCATGAGTGACCACGAAGGAGTCCAAAAGACGGTGGTTTATGAGAGAGGGAAGGGAGGGGTTGGGGGTGTTGGAGCGTAGAGTGAGTCTAATGGAGTCAATGAGTTTGGCACGGTTGAGGTAGTGAGAAACTTTGGTGGGAAATGGTTCACGACGACGAGCATAGGAACGAGCTTGCACCTGCGACTGCGAGGTTAACCCGTTCAACAGGTTAGCCTCGCGAAAGAACGGCCTCAAGTGCATCCGCATTCAACACTGCCAAGGTACAGTTCGTAAATGAGGAACCGTTTTTATTCTGCGTTGGGTGACACAAATAAACAAACATATGGTGTGCGAGTGCATGTATGAATTGAGCCGGGGGACACAGGGCAGTGAATAAACACAAACTGGATCGGATTGGATACAGTTGGCTCAAATATTTCGTACAGGTTGGGTTCTGAATTGTGATGATCCATCCCAAGTTGAACTTTCAGTTTTTTTTTTTTTTTTTTTTTATCAAGGAACTTGAAAACTTGATGCTAGCATGCAACGTGGATTCACAAATGATTTTCGGGCTTTGCTATTCTCACCTATATTCCTCTCTTCGCACCTCCTTCTTTTCCAAAAACTAAGAAAAATACATTTATGCCCTCCCTTATTCCCCTCCTTCTCCTCCTCCTCCCCCTCCCCCTCCCTCTCTCCCTCTTCACTTTTCCTCAATCATTTCTGCAGCACCCCACCCAGTGTTTTAAAAATCGGACCGGACCGGGCGGTCCGACCAGAACTCGGTGGTATAACCAGTTCGGTTCGATGATAGGATCGGATATGTATCTGATCCAGTATGACCCGGTTGAACCGGCCGGTTTTTACAAAAAACCGGTGGCCCGAAGGGTCTCTGGTTGAACCGGGTTGTAGTGTAATTTTTTTTTTGAAAAAAAAGTGCTAAAATGATGTGTTTTTATTTTTTTTTTGTGTATGAAACTTATTTATGGACTTTATTGTCATGATTATTGGTTGTTATTTCTTATTTGGAATATTAGGTACTTTATAATGACAATAATTTTAAATTTGGAGTGTTAAATGATTAAATTATGTTAGTTATATTATATTTTTAAAATTTTTTAATATATACCGAGTCAAACAGGTCAGACCAGTGACCCACCGATCCGATCAATGACCCATTAACCCAGTACCTCGACCGGTTCGATGACCGGTCCTGTTCTTAAAACATTGACCCCACCCCCTTTCCATACATTTCCGTCGTCTGCCTCCACACTCTCTTCTCCGTTACCTCATTGCCGCTAAGCTTGTTGTCACACCCGAGACAATTTTTTTTTTTTTTTTGACTAAATAATCATTTTGATCATTTATTTATTTTTAATTTGATCTTTTATTTTTTAAAAAATTCATTTTAGTTCTTTATATTTTTAAAATGATTAAAAATAGTCCTTTATATGATAGACGTTAGTTCCAGCGTTAAAAAAAATTCAAGTTAGCGTTTTTCTGGCGGTTTAAAACCGCCAATAATTGTTTTAGCTTTTAACAAATATAAACAATTTTATGGCGGCTTTAAACCCCCAGAAATTGCCTTTTCTTTTTCTTTTCCCTATTCCTCACTCTATCTTCAGATCCAACTCAACAACATGCAACAAAATCTTTAAATCCAGAACACCAATCACACCAGAATCCAAAAAGAGAATGGGTGGTTTCAATACGGCGGAAAACAAACTCAAAACAAAACCCCCAATTTTATCAATTAGGGTTCAACACAAATTCAATTCTGAAACCCTCCGATTCCTAATCCTCCAACAACCATCGCAGCCTCCTCTAAATCTCGAACAACCACCGCACCTCCTCGAATTTCACTGCATTTGAACCCCCGACCTACCACAACCACTAGTCACAATTTTGTTGAATTGCAAAACACATGAACGAATGCAAAACTAAGTGAAAAGTAACATAATGTAACACAGGAACCAACCATGTCACGAGAAGGTGATATCTTAAGCAAATGGGTTATTGCGGAGGAAATGGGTTTCTGAAACCTGCGGAAGGAAATGGAACTTCGAAATTCGCAAGCCACGCAAGGCGTCTCACGTATGGCTCGCAACCTTCCCAATGCCGGAGATGGCTGCCGCTGCCTATGACGTGACCGCGTTGGCCTTGAAAGGTGAAGGTGTTGTTCTCAACCTCCTTAACTCCATTGCCGAGTGAGTAGCAAATGCCCTTAACCAACCTCATGCAGATCTCCTGCGGATATCCGTAGTGCTGTCTCTATTGTAGCCGCAATGATAAAGGCCAAAATGAAGCTACCCACAACAAAGCATCAATTCATTTGCTCCCACATCATGTGCTGATTTCGATTTTAGAGTTTGTGATTTTCGATTTGGGAAAAAGGGATTAGGGTTTGTGAAGGAAGAAACTATTTTGTCAAGAGCAATGTTGTGTAGAGTGCTTCTTCTTATTTTTTCGTTTTGTGGCAGCTAAAAGCCCCTAGTATCTGAATATTAATAACAACGTTAACTTTAAATTATTAGATGGACCAGTTTTAACCAATTTAAAAAGATAAAGGACTAAAATGAACTTTTTAAAACATAAATAACCAAACTGAACAAACAAAATAAGATAAAGAACTAAAATGATCATTTAGCCATTTTTTTTTCACAACTTTTAGATCAACAGAATTGTAATTCATTGTATATTCACACACAACATAATCACAATTTTGTTATGCATTTAAATTTAGATACATAACTGTTATACATTTTTTTAATTATTTAATTATCCTCTTATATACATAAATGTGTAAGTCTATAATCTATATGTATCTGATGTAAAATATATATATATATATATATATATATATATATATATATTATAATACTTAGATAAGTTTTGCTCTTATAAATTTATTTGTTATTATATTGTAAATTTTTACCTATAAAAGACATAATATATATGTAATGAGAGATTTATTAAATAAAATAGACTCAATTTTATAAAATTATAAAATATATCATCATTCATAATTTTTCATAAATTTTTATGTCACATAAACATATAAAACAAAGATTGAAAATTTTGGGAGACATAACTTAGAGAAGAAAATAGGATGTTTTTTTTTTGAACAGGAAGAAAATAGGATGTTCCATACAACACAACACGCATTTGAATGAAATAACTTTTTTAGAAAGGATCCTTCCATTTCATTTTTCTACGCACTCTCCTTCTTCTTCTTCTCTTTCTCTTCCCTTTCGCTGCTTCAGATCTCGCAGCGCAACACTAACACACACCCTCACCACTCCAATTCCCCTCCGATCCACGCTCACCATGGCCGCGAACGCCCCCATCGCCATGCGCGAAGCCTTAACGGTCCGCGTTTCGCCACTCTCTCGTCGTTTTCCCCGCAATGCCTTGCCGCATTGCTCATTCTCTCGTCGTTTTCTGACTCTCCGATACGCTCGTCGTTTTTGCAGTTGGGAAGTGTCGGAATCAACCCGCAATTCATCACTTTCACGCACGTCACCATGGAATCGGACAAGTACATTTGCGTCAGGGAAACCGCGCCGCAGAACAGCGTCGTCATGATTGACATGACCATGCCAATGCAGCCTCTCCGACGCCCTATCACAGCCGATTCCGCGCTCATGAACCCTAACTCCAGAATTCTCGCGCTTAAAGGTAACCAAGCATTCGCGCTTCCGATTGATTCATTGCGTTATATCATAGTGTAATGATTCGAATTCGATCACCGAATGTTTTGTTTCTTCTCCGTGCAGCTCAAGTTCCAGGCTCTACTCAGGATCATTTGCAAGTTTTTAACATTGAATCCAAAGCGAAGATGAAATCCTATCAAATGAGCCAACAGGTGCGGTTTTGTAACATTTGTTAACGATTTTGAATCATTCCCGGATAATGTGTCTATCGTTATTAATTAATTGATTGATTGACTGTGATGTGCGCTATTTCCTTTAGGTTGTGTTTTGGAAGTGGATAACCCCAAAGACACTAGGCGTAGTGACTCAGTCATCTGTGTATCATTGGTCAATTGAAGGTAAAGTAAAGATGTATTGTTTATTTGTTTTATTGCTTTCTAGTTTCTTTCTATAAGTTTGACTGTGGGTCATGTTATGCTCTATTATGTTTGTTCTATCGATGGAACTTTTCTGAGTTGCGAGTTTAATGTTTTTACCGTTTCTCTTATCTAGGTGATGGTGAGCCGGTGAAGGTATTTGACCGAACAGCTAATTTGGCGAATAATCAGATTATCAACTATCGTTGTGATCCTACTGAAAAGTGGTTGGTTTTGATTGGAATTGCCCCCGGTTCTGCTGAGGTATGTGTTTCCTTTCCTGTAGCTACTTCGAGACCTTGCACTTGGAGTTATTGGCAAATAGCAATTCCCCTTGTTTTATTCTTGTGTTTGTTTGTCAGCTTACTGTCACTAATAAGTTGCAAAATTTGTCAATCTTGTATCATGGGTTGATTGTGACCATTTGAGGAGGACATTATAATAGTTTCTTGAAACATAGTCAATTAGTGCTATCCTTATACAGTCATCTGTGTAGACATTTTACAAATTTACAAATTATGAGGTTGTAACTAGGGATACAAAACGGACAGTTTGGGTAAATTTTGTTTTTTGAATTGGATTATAATGTATGCGTCATAACAAATCATTAATCCATTTTTGATCTTTTGAAAATGTATGTAAAATCCAATCCATTCATGACCCATTTAATAAATCATCCAATCTGTCTATTTAAAAAATATTATATTAAAAAATTTATTTATACTTTTTTCACCTATCAAAGAAAATTGCTATTTATAAAACTTTTGTTTCTATCTTCTGGAATTCTGTTCTTTGCCCCTCAAATTTTCCTGTTAAGTAAAGCTTAGGCTGCTAGTTTACTTCCCTTTTTATTTTTGGGAGAAATGGTACATTGCAAAAACTTTTAATTGAAATGCAGTATGAATTGGATGTGGCACACACTATAAGTGTGTATAGGACTCCAAAACCTTGTTTTGTACTTGCTATGATTGTTTATGCATCTCACCTGATTGGTCTATTCATTTTGTTGTAACGAAACATTGTTGCTTTGTTTTATGAGAGTCAGAATATGTTTATGATCAGAATGAGTTTAACACTTAAAAACATAAACAATAAGGAATATATATATATATATATATATATATAGAGAGAGAGAGAGAGAGAGAGAGAGAGAGGGATCCACTTACTCCAAGAGTAAATATAAAAGACTTACTCTTCATCCTCACCATTCATTTTCTTGAAATCTAATGGTTGTAATGAGTAACTAATCTTAACCATTAGATTTCAAGAAAATGAATGGTGAGGATTAAGAGTAAGTCTCTTATCCTTACTTTTGGAGTAAGTGGATCCCTCCTCATATATATATATATATATATATATATAATTGTATATGTGTGTGTGTGTATATCCATGAATGTATTGAGCCACAAAAGATACTTTTTGACCAATAGTTACTGCTATAGCTCAAATACTGTAAATTCTGGCCTTGTGTCCATGTTCATTGTGAGTTATTTTTAGTAGATTTGAGAAATTTGTACAAATATGTTAATTTTCTTACATAAATTAATTTGTTTTGTTCTTGTATTTTAGAATTAAATTTCTTTGCAATTCTTTTGTTTTTTTTTTGTTTGGGGGGGGGGGGGGGGGGGGGGGGTTAAACTTCCTATTTGTTGGAGTGATGGCATTTTATTTGTTGGTTACAGAGACCACAACTTGTTAAAGGAAATATGCAACTCTTCTCCATGGATCAACAGAGGAGCCAGGCTCTTGAAGCACATGCTGCTTCATTTGCCACATTTAGAGTAATTCTGTCTTCTTTGGGATTCATTAATATGGATTTCAGCTGTGTGGCTTGTAATGTAGGTTGAATGCTGTTTGATATTTGCTACATGTAGGTTGCTGGCAATGATAAGGATTCAACTCTTATTTGTTTTGCATCAAAGAGCATCAATGCTGGACAGGTTACATCAAAGATGCATGTCATTGAACTTGGTGCCCAGCCAGGTATAAGCATGGCTAGATTATCCTTTATCAGCCAGTTGGCACATTCATACATATTGGTATAAAAAGTTTTTTTTAAAAAAAAAAAATCTTAAAATTAAATATTTTCTAATATCAGTTTAATTAATTAATGAAAGAGGAGATAATGGGATATACTTTGATTAATCATTAAAATAGGAGATAAAAAACAAAAGATGTTACTATAGAGCTTCAATAGAGTGTCTGTTGTTCGTAGTATATGTTCTTGCCTCTTACTCATGATTTACTTGCTACCTTCTGGTATATCGTGGCATTGGTTACCAGGCAAGCCATCATTTTCAAAAAAGCAAGCAGATCTCTTCTTTCCTCCAGACTTTGCTGATGACTTTCCTGTATCAATGCAGGTATAAGTGTAAACTTTATGGTTCTCTATTCCCAATAAACATTATGTTGAATATTTGACTTGTTTTATTGTGCAGATTTCAAATAAGTATGGCTTGATATATGTCATCACAAAACTTGGGCTTTTATTTGTCTATGATCTAGAGACTGCCACTGCAGTTTACAGAAATCGAATCAGTCCCGATCCTATATTTTTGACCACAGAAGCATCTTCAGCAGGGGGCTTTTATGCTATAAATAGACGTGGCCAGGTGTTGCTCGCTACTGTGAATGAAGCAACCATTGTACCTTTTGTTAGTGGCCAGGTATTTAATGCGTTTTACCATGTTTTTGGCTGCATGGATACCTTTTTTGGTATCTGCTTCTAAATGTTCGTTTGGATATTTTGCAGTTAAATAATTTGGAACTTGCTGTTAGTCTTGCTAAAAGAGGAAACCTCCCTGGTGCAGAAGAATTGGTAACTTGAGCTGCATTTGATAATTTTGTACTTTTATCTGCAGTTTTAAAGTTTATAAACTTCTTGTATTGACTTTTAAATTGGCTGATGTTCTATTGACAGATGAATACTTGACTAGAGGATTTATCATTACATGCCTTTTGTCTCAATAGATTGTAGTTGTCTTAAAAGCATTCCAGCTGTCATCTAGAGTAGAGCAATTATCAGCAAGACAATTAGCATAAGTGTGCAAGAAAATGATGAAAAATATATTATTTATTTCTGTAGCATCTGCTTGTATATATGTTTTTTTTTTCCCCGACTGAGAATACCAGAATGGACAGGTAACAGTTTGTAAGCTATAATTTCTTCAGTTGAGGCCTGAGGGAATCTTGATCAGAAGTATGCACAGAGAAGTATACTGTTGGTGTGAAATATGTGCATGGCAACAGTATTTTTTTATCCACTTTTGATTCAAAGATCAGTAACTTGAATTGTTTTGGCATAAAATTTGCCCAGCCATCATTTTTTTTTATTTCCTAGTTGATTTATCTGTGGGAAGCATGGGTTTTCTTTTTCAACTTTTACATTTGTTTTTTTTTTTTTTTGTACCTATAGTTATTGTTATGTTTGGCTTTTTTTTTTCTCAGGTTGTTAAGCGTTTTCAAGAATTATTTGCTCAGACCAAGTATAAGGAAGCTGCAGAGCTTGCTGCGCAATCGCCACAAGGAGTACTTCGTACTCCTGATACTGTTGCTAAATTTCAGGTATTTACGCATCACACATGCTGATCCATTCATATTTCTTGGTCTTGTTAAGTTAATGCATTCAGTTAAGGGTGTGCCTAATGAATACCACATTAATATGTTATTATGCTCTCTATTTCAAGTTCTTGAGTTGCCTTTGTTAATTTGCTTTCAGAGTGTACCTGTGCAAGCTGGGCAAACGCCACCGCTGTTGCAATACTTTGGAACTCTGTTAACCATGGGAAAACTCAATGCTTTTGAGTCACTGGAACTGTCACGACTTGTTGTAAATCAGAACAAAAAGAATCTCTTGGAAAATTGGCTAGCAGAGGATAAACTTGAATGCAGCGAGGAGCTTGGTGACCTTGTGAAGGTCCTGAAAGAAATTTAAATTGTTTTCTCTTTTTCATGTGAACTTATTTATTAGTTTTATTTTATTGACATTTTGGGCATTTGGGGAAGGAAAATCCAAATTGTCAATTCCTTTTAAAGGAACTTATTCTCTGTTCCCTGATTTGTGTTTTGCACTTCTGTAACTTGTTTTCCTAATTTTTATGAGGCTTGCATATAATGCAGACAGTGGATAATGACCTTGCATTGAAAATTTATATCAAAGCTAGAGCCACACCGAAAGTTGTCGCAGCTTTTGCGGAGAGGAGGGAATTTGATAAGATCCTGATATATTCTAAGCAGGTAATTTTTTTTTATTAGTTTAGTAGAATCATAAAAATGTTGGTGTTGTGATTAAATGTTTTTAAATTATTTTTTTTATCACTATCTTTCTGATGCATTCTTTTCTTTTCCTTTGATTAAGGTTGGATACACACCTGATTATATGTTCCTTCTTCAAACAATTTTACGAACAGACCCCCAGGTGAGAAGGTTTTTCTGAACAAATGTTTGATTCAATTACACTTAATCTCTGAGTTGCTTCACCTTCATGATGCACTTATTTTTGTTCTGAAGTCTGAGCATACCATAGTTTGCTTAAAATAGTATCACCTCATGAATGGCAGTTAAATGCATCCAATTGGAAATGGTTTCCTCATGCTTATGTTGCTTTCATTTTAAGAATATTTATATATTGCTAATCTACTCTGAAATCTGAATTGTTTAAACTTTTTAGCATCCAATTTTTTTTTTGTTTATGTATAGCATAATTCAAAACTTTCTTGATTGCAGGGTGCTGTAAATTTTGCTCTGATGATGTCTCAAATGGAAGGAGGATGCCCCATTGACTACAACACAATAACTGATCTCTTTCTTCAGGTTTATTTGCAGTTTCCCTTAGTATCTTCATGATATTTGGTTCATTGTGTTCTCTTATAATTTATTTTTCAGTTGCGATTTTAAAAAGACATTATCTTGTACAATCTTGTTTTCCTTTTATCCCACTGCGTTCCTTCTGTACCTTTTTGAAAATTTAAAACGAAAAATAATAATTATAAGAATACAAACCTTTCTTTCTTAAAACTGGTTTTGATAAGGCTTTTTGATAACTATCTTGCTTACACTTTTTTTGGTTATTTGTGAACTGGAACTCTTGTTTATATATTTCTTATGTTACTTTTTAGAGGAATTTGATCCGTGAGGCAACAGCCTTTTTGTTGGATGTGCTGAAGCCAAATCTTCCTGAACATGGATATCTTCAAACAAAGGTTCTTTTATATTCTGTGCCATTATCTCTGTCCCTGAACCTGATGGTGATATATAGAGTTTTTTTTAGAAAAAAATCACAATTTTCTATTTATTATTTTTAGGTTCTGGAAATAAATCTTGTGACCTTTCCAAATGTTGCTGATGCTATATTGGCCAATGGCATGTTCAGTCATTATGATCGCCCCCGTATTGGACAACTATGTGAAAAGGCGGGCCTGTTCATACGAGCTCTTCAGGTTCTTTGCTTCTTAAGTTCTGATGACAGTATAATGTTCTCTTGTTAGAATATTTCTTGAACCTTGTCTGTGTATTGTGCAGCATTATACTGAGTTGCCTGACATCAAACGTGTCATTGTGAATACACATGCCATTGAGCCACAGGTTTTGATCGCAACTGCTCAAATGACACAATCTATCATAAATTTGTTTTATATTCTTACTATATGATGTATTTCAGGCTTTAGTTGAATTCTTTGGAACCCTTTCTCGAGAATGGGCACTTGAGTGTATGAAAGATCTTTTACTTGTCAATCTTAGGGGCAATCTTCAAATAATTGTGCAGGTACTGTTTCTGGATAATGTTGCCATAAGATTCGTGTTCTAGTTTGTTTTGAATTCCATAATTCATCTATAAGATAATCTTACTAGTACATGATTTACAGACTGCTAAGGAGTATTCTGAGCAGCTGGGTGTTGATGCATGCATTAAACTCTTCGAGCAATTCAAATCCTATGAAGGACTATACTTTTTCTTGGGTGCATACTTGAGCTCCAGGTATTTCTTTCTTATTGGAGAGTGAACATGACCTCAGTTCACTAGTTAGTCTGCTTCACTGTTTTAGTTTTTCTCAATTATTGTAATTTTTTTTTTTTTTTTTTTGTTCTGTCTTGTAAAGTGAGGATCCTGATATTCACTTCAAGTACATTGAGGCCGCTGCTAAAACTGGACAAATTAAGGAGGTGGAGCGTGTAACTAGAGAATCAAACTTTTATGATGCAGAGAAGACAAAGAATTTTCTTATGGAGGCCAAGCTTCCAGATGCACGTCCATTGATTAATGTGTGTGATCGTTTTGGCTTTGTTCCGGATCTCACCCATTATCTTTATACTAGCAACATGCTTCGCTATATTGAAGGTTATGTTCAAAAGGTAACTTTGTTTTCAGGGTTTGTACTTGATTTTGTGATCCTTGTAGCATATGGGTGTGCTTTAAATCATTCTTGGAAAGTTTTAAAACTGTGACCTAAACTTTGTATTTCTTGCTTTTAGGTCAATCCTGGAAATGCTCCTCTAGTTGTAGGACAGTTGTTAGATGATGAATGCCCAGAAGATTTTATTAAAGGTCTTATACTTTCAGTTCGTTCTCTCCTGCCAGTTGAGCCTTTAGTTGAAGAATGTGAGAAGAGGTGTGCTAGTTTTCTCTCTTTCATATCCAGTATCATTGCCATGTTCATTTCTCATTTAAATTTTTATGCATAGGAATCGTCTCCGCTTGCTTACTCAATTCTTGGAGCATCTTGTAAGTGAAGGAAGCCAGGATGTACATGTACATAATGCCCTTGGTAAAATCATAATTGACAGCAACAACAATCCTGAGCATTTTCTCACAACCAATCCATACTATGATTCTCGTGTTGTTGGTAAATATTGTGAAAAGCGGGATCCTACCCTTGCTGTTGTTGCTTACCGAAGAGGGCAATGTGATGATGAGCTTGTTAATGTTACTAATAAAAACTCCTTGTTCAAACTCCAAGCAAGGTGTGTACTGTGAGCTTCATCAGGAAGTTGTCATTGTATTTCATAATGCTAGTCTGAGACACTCATGTTATTTTCTAATGTTTGTGTCAGATATGTTGTGGAAAGGATGGACTCCGACCTCTGGGAGAAAGTTCTTAATCCTGAGAATGAGTTTAGGCGACAGTTGATTGATCAAGTGGTGTCTACTGCTTTGCCTGAAAGCAAGAGTCCTGAGCAAGTTTCAGCTGCGGTGAAAGCTTTTATGACTGCTGATCTTCCTCACGAGTTGATTGAGCTTCTTGAAAAGATTGTGCTACAAAATTCTGCTTTTAGTGGAAACTTTAATCTGCAAAATTTGCTGATCCTTACTGCAATCAAGGCAGATCCTTCTAGAGTTATGGATTACATAAATAGGTTGGACAACTTTGATGGGCCTGCAGTAGGGGAGGTGGCTGTGGAAGCACAACTATATGAAGAGGCATTTGCTATTTTCAAGAAATTTAATTTGAATGTTCAGGCTGTTAATGTCCTGCTGGATAACCTTCAGACTATTGATCGCGCTGTGGAGTTTGCTTTCCGGGTTGAAGAAGATGCTGTTTGGAGCCAGGTGGCTAAAGCACAACTTAGAGAAGGCTTAGTGAGTGATGCAATTGAGTCGTTCATTCGTGCAGATGATTCAACTCATTTCTTAGAGGTTATAAAGGCTGCTGAAGATGCAGATGTATACCATGACCTGGTAAAGTATCTTCTCATGGTTAGGCAGAAGACCAAAGAGCCCAAGGTGGACAGTGAGCTCATCTATGCTTATGCTAAGATTGACCGGCTTGGAGAAATTGAAGAATTTATACTGATGCCAAATGTTGCCAATTTACCAAATGTTGGAGACCGCTTGTATGATGAGGCTTTGTATGAGGCTGCGAAAATTATATTTGCTTTTATTTCTAACTGGGCTAAGTTGGCAGTCACATTGGTGAAGCTTAAACAGTTCCAAGGTGCTGTTGATGCTGCCAGGAAAGCAAACAGTTCAAAAACATGGAAGGAAGTTTGTTTCGCCTGTGTTGATGCTGAGGAATTCCGCTTAGCTCAGATTTGTGGTCTCAATGTCATCATTCAGGTGACACCATTTTCTAGTTTATATTTTAAAATGTGGAATTTCTACTTCCAAAGGAATGATTGCCTCCTCCTCACTCCAAAATTATTACAAAAATCCCCCCCTCCCCCCCATATTGGAAATCCTTTAAATGCAAAATGTAGCTAGTAGCAAAATACTAAAAACAAGTGACAGAAAAACTTTTGATTGCTTTGTTGTCTAACCTTTTGGCGTTGTCTGAATACTTACTATCTCTTATATAATGAAGGTGGATGATTTGGAGGAGGTTAGCGAGTATTATCAGAACAGAGGATGCTTCAATGAACTCATATCTCTAATGGAGAGTGGGTTAGGATTGGAGCGTGCGCATATGGGTATCTTTACTGAGTTGGGAGTTCTTTATGCAAGATATCGTCCTGAGAAGCTAATGGAACACATTAAGTTGTTCTCAACTCGGCTTAACATTCCAAAGCTTATTCGAGCATGTGATGAACAGCAGCATTGGAAAGAACTTACTTACCTATACATCCAATATGATGAGTTTGATAATGCTGCAACCACTGTAATGAATCACTCTCCAGAAGCATGGGACCACATGCAATTCAAAGATGTGATAGTTAAAGTTGCAAGTGTGGAGCTCTACTATAAGGCTGTTCACTTCTACTTGCAAGAGCATCCAGATATAATAAATGATATGTTAAATGTGATTGCTCTTCGTGTGGACCATACTCACGTAGTAGATATAATGCGGAAGGTCTGCAATTTTCATACCCTATTGCCAAATGCCTACAGTTTCAATCTTATTTGGTGAGATAACTTGCTGGTTTCAAATGCTATTCTGTAATAATATTGTTTGTTGCTTGGATTTTTTATTCAGGCCGGCCACCTCAGATTAGTTAAGCCGTACATGGTTGCAGTTCAAAGCAACAATGTGTCTGCTGTCAATGAAGCTTTGAATGAAATTTATGTTGAGGAAGAGGACTATGACAGACTCCGAGAATCAATAGATCTGCATGACAACTTTGATCAGATAGGTCTTGCACAGAAGGTGAATCTCGCTTATCTTTTGTCTTATTTTGACAATTAGCGAATATTGAGATCATAATATTATGGGAAATTTCAAATGTTTGAATTATTATTGATTGGCTTCAACAATACACATGAGCAGATTGAGAAGCATGAACTTCTTGAAATGAGGCGTGTTGCTGCCTACATTTACAAGAAAGCAGGAAGATGGAAGCAATCCATTGCTTTGTCAAAGAAAGACAATCTTTACAAGGACTGTATGGAAACATGCTCTCAATCTGGTGACCGTGAACTCTCGGAAGATTTGCTTATCTACTTTATTGAGCAGGTGCTTATTTTCTTGTCCTTTTCCTTAAGATATCAAATTTTGGCATTCGTAAATTAGATACTAACTAGGTTAGACTCTTTTGGCATAGTGCAGTTTGACCCTGCTTCACTTAGAAATGATTTTGCTGCCTTCTTTCTTCACTTCCAGCACCAGTTCTTTTATCTTAATTAACAAAGGGATTATATTGATTTGCAGGGAAAGAAAGAGTGTTTTGCGTCATGCCTCTTTGTCTGTTATGATATTGTACGGCCAGATGTTGCTCTTGAGCTAGCTTGGATGAACAATATGATTGATTTTGCTTTTCCATATCTCTTACAGGTATGCATTTGTTTGTGGCTCTGGTATAATTATATTCATCAACAGACGAAATATATTCTTTTTTTGCTAACCATTTTGAAATTTCTATTTGTTTGAAGTTTATTCGAGAGTATTCTGGCAAGGTAGATGAGCTTATCAAGGACAAAATTGAAGCACAAAATGAGGAGAAAGCTAAGGAAAAGGAGGAGAAGGAAGTACTTGCTCAGCAGGTACACTTTTTCAAACCTCCTTTTACATGACAGTTATATTGTTGTTTGATTATTAAATTAACAATGTTTCCAATGACCTACAGAATATGTACGCCCAGTTGCTACCGCTTGCTTTGCCAGCACCTCCAATGCAAGGAATGGGGGGAGGTTATACCCCTTCCCCACCTCCACCACCTATGGGTGGAATGGGGATGCCACCAATGCCTCCTTTTGGTATGCCTCCAATGGGTGGGGGTTACTGATCTCCCCATTCACAACAGAGGAGAGAATTTTGCGATAATTTCTACCGGTGAAGCTAGATAGTTTAGAATCTCTCATTTTTTGGCATTCAAGGTGACTTTCTTAGGGTCAAAGAGTTTGACGTGGTGGCACCAAGCATCAGTCTTCTAGCCTGATACTACTTTCCAATGATTGCGGCTTTCTTCAGTGAATGTTTTCTGAGTCACTTATTTCTTTTGCTTCATTCTTTTCGGATTGTTTGATCATTCTCGCGAGAGCCAAGATGGCCAAATGATCCTGATTGTATCTTTTCGAGGCATTGGCTTGGTTGCAGCCTGTATAGTTTATTTTCTCTAATTATTATTTCTTTCCATAGTTGTGGAGTCATATAAATGTATTACTGATTAGGACTTAAAATTCTTGTTCTTTACTGGTATATAATGATCTCTTACTGTATGTTGGTTTCTTTCTTTCAAAGATTCAAGTTGGCCTTAATTTTATTATTATCCATTCCTCAAGTCTTGAGTGTTCGAAATTATACGTTTTAGTTTAAGTACTTTAAATTTGAAGTTTCGTCATTATTCATAATAAACCCTTCAGATAACTACATTAACCTTATGTAATTTAGCTTGCCATCAGAAAGGGGAAACACAATTATAATCCAATACATAAGAATAAAGAAAGGGGAGAAAATCTTTTATAGGTGTATTGTTCCTGCGCTTTACGCCCTTCTTTTGCTCATCTAACTCACTCCTGCTAACTCACTCCTACCGCTACTGTCTCACATGGGAAGCCTTAATTTCCACAAACCAAAGATGGGTGCAGGTGTATTAAACTATTAAGTACTAACGTACTACACAAAGATTGGATTTTGGGTTAATACTCCCTCTCCTCCGGGACAATTAAGTTCTTGAAGTGATTAGGATTAATAAGATTGAATAATTGGCTTCAATTGAATCCATATAGAGTTGGCGTGCCACCGGGAGAGGGACTCGTCGGGGTGAGAGTTGCCTGGTGTTTCAGGAAGGAAAAGGAGGAGGTGGCTGCGGAGGCTCAAGCGGTAGAACATTTGGTGGAAAGTACGATGAAGATCAGTAAAAAAAAAAAAAAAATCACGTGACATTCTTTGTTTTATTTTAATTTTTTAATTAAAACCAATAACTTGCGGCAAAAAAATACCATACATAACTTGACTTCATCACGGAGTTTTCATCGAATTGAAAGAAAAAAGAGAAAAAAAAAAAGCCAAGACCATCAAATCAATAACTTGCGGCAACAAACCCTCATCCTTCAAAAAAATACCATACATAACTTGACTTCATCACGTAGTTTTCATCGAATTGAAAGAAAAAAGAAAAAAAAAAAAAAAGCAGTATTCTCTTAAAAAAAAAGCCTAGACCATTTTTTTGATTCAATTTGTTCTTTTTTTTTTTTATTCAAAAAAAGCCTAGACCATTTGAGCAATGAGGTATGTGACGTAACCTATATTTATAAAAAATTGGCTATGGAAGATTGACTTTCTTATTTTGTTTTTTGTCCGGAAGGTTGATTTATATGCTTTTTTTATATAAAAAAAAATAGAGGAAAGATGTATTGTAAAACCAAACTGTACATAAGTTGTGTCAGAGTTTGGAAAAGGAGGTACAAGTACAATGTGCAAAAGAAATATAAATACATTACATACCCCAACATAAAGCAAATGACCCATGCAGGAAAAAACAAACTACGCTAATAAGTAATAACTGTGAATTTAATCCCACAGGATATGCTTTTGTCAATAACTGTCCCTGTTATCCTTGATGATGATTCATAGAATCATATGTCTATACACCCTCTCTGCCTTACGATAGTTTGAGATGCCATTTTTCATGAATTGTAGCCATTTGAGAGGTTTTGTACTTGGATTGGTCCTTTTTGCAGTGTGCACGGTTTTGCTCAGGAGCTTAATCAATAGAAGAATTCTTACATCGCTCGCTTTCATTCGCCGACATAATGGTGTTATTTATTCCCGTGTTATATGTAAATCAAGTAAGCAATTTACAATGGCCACGGTTTTAGATCACCATTCCATAAGAAACAAATCACGATCGATTAAAAAATTATCCATTTTCCGTGAAACCGACTGTTCTGTCTCTCCATCATCGACATAAAATTTAATCCAATAATTCGACAATTCTAATCAACATGTGCTTTATTTACGCTTTGGTCTGAGTTGGCAAGTGCATGCATAAAGGGTATTCTGGGTATGGGAAAACACGCGGACTTTTAAGGGAGAAGGCAGAATCTGCATTCGCTTTATCTATTTCTTTCCTTTCCCGTACTCCAAAATATTGAACAGACTTTTGGAACATAATACATGAACACCATCATGCATGCAAGATAAACGAGAGAAAAATATAGTTCTAAGATATGATAGAAAAAAAAAAAAAAAAGCGAAACAAAGAAAAATGATAAGTGTTTGTATTAAGGTGTCTATCAATAATTATCACATACTTTTATTTCTAATTATTACATGAAACAGTACTCCCGTCAAACGAGCTTAATATTATAATGGACACTGTCACTCATGCATGCAGTGAGCTAGAGATCGTAAACGGTGGGAATCAAACACAACTCGCCCTTCCTTCTAATTGCCAATCCAAAGTTTTCAGTCATATCCAAATCCTCATCGCATTTGGAAGTTCCCAGTTGAAATGATAAAGTAGCAGAGCCAGAGGAAGCATAAGGGAGGCTAAACCAAATGACATACCTGGACACATTCTTCTTCCTGCCCCAAATGGAAGATACTCAAAGTTATTCCCTTTGAAATCAATAGAACTACCATCAAACCTCTCTAGCATAAACTTCTCAGCATCATCCCAATATTGGGGATCTCTTCCCATTGCCCATACATTTACCATTATTTTAGTCTTGACAGGTATTTCGTACCCATCAATCATGGTTAGTTCAGAGCATTCTCTAGGAAGCAACAAAGGAACAGGAGGATGTAGCCTCAATGTCTCTTTGATCGCCAACTTCAAATAACTTATTTCCTCTAAATAAGTTTCATGGATTATTCTCTTTCCTTTAAATGCTTGTCTTAGCTCAGCTTGTGCCTTTTGTCTCACTTTTGGGTTTCTCATCATTTCTGACATGGCCCAATCCATGATCGATGCTGCAGTATCAATTCCACCAACAAATATATCCTGGACAAAGGATTACAAAAATTTTATACAGATTTTGATAAGATGAAAATTTGATAAATTTTTTCTAAAAGGAAAGAAAGCAGCAAATAAAAGGTTCCTATGAGAAATTATTACATACATAGTTAATAAAATTTCCAATTTATAAGAAATAGTTAATAAAATTCAATTATGTATAACATTAAAACTGATTGAAACTATACTGATCCGAGACCACCTAATAATTTTTTCTTCAATATAAAATAAATTAATGTGCAGAAACCGTGTTAGGTTAGGGCTATTGCATCCTTAATTCTGTAAATAATTATTAGAAAACTTGTTTAATTGATGAAAAATGTTATAAGTCTAAAATTGTTTTAATTGATATAATTACTGATCAGTATATATATTTATAAAATTGAAGTATATAAATAACAATTTGTTTGAATGGTGAATTTCTTATCTTCATCTTTTTAATTAGTCTAGTTCCACACTTAAAAAACCATTGTTGAATTTTGAGTATAATTAGAAACGAGTTTGCTAAATATTAAGCAAGTTTGCTTAATCTATTTGTTGGAAAAGGAAAGATGTAAGGAAAGACGAATTATGTGGCCTATCCAAGTAGGTTTGAAAAAACTGCGAATTTTCAATTTTTGCGGCATTTACTCACCGAAACCAAAGCTTTGACGTGTTGGGTGGTCATGTTGATTCCGAGGCTGCCACTTTCTTGGACTCTCAAAAGAATATCAACAAGATCTTCCTCTTCTTCTGCTTCAACACTGCCTTCTTGTACTCTTAGAGCTTTTGTTGATGCTGAGTAACAATGTTATCGTAGATCTTATCAAGCTGCTTCTGCAACTTGTCCAACTTGGATTTTTTCCCGGTTAACACACGTATGAACTCCATTGAAGGGAACACATCAGGGAGGTCAAATCCTCCTAGATGAACCGCTACTTGCTTCAGCAAAGACCGAAACTCATCCTGTTCCCCGGACATGAAGTTACCAAACGCTGCCCTGAAAACAAAAGTGCTTATCAACTTGGAAATTCTGCTGCTAAGGTTGATTTCTGACCCCGCAGATGACTCAATGGATTCTATGAATTTTGCTGTTTCTTGTTCTCTAATGAAAGAAAAGGCCTGAACCTTCTTGGAGCTAAGATGCTCTAACATGAATATTTTCCTCATTTGTCTCCAGTAATAGTCACCATATGGAGCAAAAGACATGTCTATCCCCCCATAGGTGAAAATCTGAGCAGGAACAAGTTTGGGCCTCTGAGCAAAAGCAACATCATGGGTTTTCATTATCTCCTTAGCCATCCTTGGGGAGGATGCAACCACTGCTGAAATTTCACCAAGTTGGAGGTGCATCAGATCAGGTCCATATTTTTGGGCAAGGTCTCGAAGAGCAACGTGTGGAAGGGAACCTGCTACTGCTAGTTGACGCAGGTTCCCTATGATAGGTAACTTTCTTGGGCCAGGTGGCAGTTTGTGAGTAAATGTTGGCTTGTAATATTTTGCAAGCCAAAGCAACAGCAACAACAGAATGAAGGTAATACCCCATAAGGATGGTTCAATTTCCATGGCAATTGGCAATTTCAAGTGTTTTACGTTTATGCTGTTTGCTTTGTTGCTGGTTTCTATTCTATTTATAACATCTTAATCATTGAGCAGAGCACAACGATCTGTACCTACTTTTACCCTTTTGGTTATGAGGACTGAGGAGCAGTGCTATCCACTGTGAATGGTTCAGCATGAAATGTACGAAATGCATACCTGTCATAATATTACTTTTTAAAAATAAATACATTAAATCAAAGGATATTCTAGTTTAGTTGGTTGATAAGTTGTACACAATCGTGCATATTTTACGGAAGAAAAATTATTCATCTATACCTAATATGTCAATATATACTTAGTGAGAGAGAGAGATAAAAATGAGAAAAATATAAATATTATAGGTAGTATGATTTGACATAAAAAAAGAGATAAAAACAAATGATGGATATTTGTTAGGTGTTTAAAAAATATATATGTACATATATCATTACTTTTTACGAAATTTCTTGGTATTACGTTGTTTAATTATATATTTTTTCTTCTTAGTCAGATAGGAGATAATATACTTTTTTGTTTGTTCATCCGAAGAAGTTACAATTCAAACTATGCCCATTTAAATAATTCTCTATCAGAAAATTATTTTAAAAAGTAGAATTATTATCAGGGCAGATTTTGAACTCATGTTCTGTATTTCTCTTTAGTTTTTAATTATATACCTTATCATTCTCGTTCAACATATATAATACAGGTTCTGTATTTGCTTATTATTGGTGTTTACTTTGGTAAAGTCTTGTGGCTTTGTGAACAGTTAGATTTTCTCCTACTCATTTTCCTATTTCTATCTATGATCGTAATATTAATTGTATGCGTCATCAGGGCAATGAATAAAAAGAAAATCATAATAATATTACATTTGAAAAAATCATATATATATATATATATATATATATAATATGGGTAAAATATGTTTTTGTCCTTATACTTTTACTCAAAATTGGTTTTAGTCCCTATACTTTCAAATCAACTATTTTGGTCTTTAAACTTTGAAAAACATGTGGATTTAGTCCCTCTCTTTTATTAATGTTAGTGATGTTAAGGGATTAAATCCACATATTTTTTAAAGTTTGAAAACTAAAATAGTCAGATTTAAAATTACAAGAACTAAAACCAATTTTTAATAAAAATACATGGATTAAAAACATATTTTATCTCATATATATATATATATATATATATATATATATATATATATATATATATATATATATATATATTACACAGACATTCTCTAGAGATTTACCTTATAAACTCCAACAACTCATAAATTGGTTTTACTTATGCTAGCTGTTTGGTGAATAAATTACCTCATAGACATCAGAATCATGGTCCCATGAATGACTTTATATAAGATCATTTCACCGATCAGGGACTTTTTCAATAATGATCTCCATTTAGCATATATGTGGTGGTTAGTGCTTAATTAATTTAATAAATAGTGTTTTAATAGTTGCTGCCAACTTTTCTGTGAATTTAAATGTACAAGAAATAGATTAAGTGCATCTTTAAATTAAAATTTGCAAATTTAAGTTTGTGTTAAACTTAAATTTGCAAAAATATTCAAGTTTTATTTCTTTAAAATTGAGTTTTTAGGTCAAATTTTACTTTCTTTTGAAGTAACCAAACATGATTTTAACCTTATCGATTTTGCTCTCAAACATATTTTTGAAACACTCCGCTGAAAATTCAAATATATTCTAATAATTCAGTTGGATGAACAATGTGCGTGAATTATTTATGAATTAAAAAAAATCTACAAGAATTGGTCATATCTTCACTAAAGTCGTGATAAAAGTCACAAGAAAAAATTGCGTATAAAGATTGGAAAGAGTACACTATAAACTTCAGCGAAGATTATTATAAAAATAAAGCTCGGATGGCTAGTTAGATAACCTAGCTTTTAAAATACAGACATGCATATTGCTACATGCGATTTTAAAACACAGACATTAGAGCCGTCAAAATGGCCCGACCCGACCTGGCCCGACCCTGGTCCGCGTGAGTCATGGCTAAAAAAGCCCGCAGGACCAAACAACCCGCATTAAAAAGCCCATAGGGCCAAAAAGCCCACAAAGCCCTGTGGGCTAGGGCTAGCCCATGGGCCTTAAGTTTCAATACTATGACATACTTTTTTTAATACTCAAGTCAAGGTCAGCCGAAAACAACCCTAATTGAGGTCGGCCGAAAACAGCCTCGACAGAGGTTGGCCGAAAACAGTTTCGGTCGAGTCGGCTGAAAACTGTCCCGACAGAGGTTAGTCGAAAACTGTCCCAGCAAAGGTTAACAGAAAATGCCTTGGTTGAGATAGACCGAAAATAACCCTAGTCGAGGTCGACCAAAATAAATCCTAGCCGAGGTTGCCTGAAATAGTCCAGGGCGAGGTCAGCTGAAAACAGCCCTGGTCGAGGTAGGATGAAAATAGTTTCAGCCGAGGTCGACCAAAAATTTCCCTTGCCGAAGTCGGCCGAAAATTGCCACGACTAATTGTTGATTGAAAATGCCCCAGTCGAGGTCGCCGAAAATAACCCTAGTTGAGGTCGCCAAAATTAACCCTAGTTGAGGTCGGCCAAAATTAACCCTAGTTGAGGTTGTTCGAAAACAGCCCTGGTCTATGTCAGCCAAAAGTAGTTCAGCTCGTGGCCAGCCGAAAATTGTCCCTACCAAGGTCGGCCAAAAACTTCCCCGACCAAGGTCGACTGAAAATAACCCTAGCCAAGTTCGGCTGAAAACAACCCCGGTCTAGTCGACTGAAAAATGCTCCGTCCAACATCTTCTGAAAATAACTTTAGCCGATGTCGGCCGCAAATAACCCTAGCTGAGATAGGGCAAAAATAACCATGGCCGATGTCGGCCGAAAATAACCCTAGCTGATGTCGGCCGAAAACAGCCCTGGCCGAGGTCGGCCTAAAATTACCCTAGTCGAGGTCACCAAAAAACAACAATGACAAAGGTTGGTCGAAAACAACCCCGATCAAGGTCGGTCAAAAACTGCCCTGGCTGAAATCGGCCAAAAATAACCCTAGTCGAGGTCACAAAAAACAACGATAACCAAGGTCGGCCAAAAACAATCGCGATTGAGGTTTGTTAAAAATTGTCCCGACCGAAATCAGCCTAAGATAACCCTAGCCGAGGTCATTGAAAACAACCCTAACCGAAGTCAACCGAAAATGTCTTTGCTAAAGTCGGTCAAAAATAGCCTCGATCGAGGTCTACAAAAAATGCTCTGCTCGAGAGCGAACGAATAGCATGACTTGTAGGGCTAACCCCTTAAGCCCTGGCCCTGACCCCATATTAAGTGGGGCTTTGTGGGTTATGGCCTTTTAGGACCCTCATTAGAAGGGCCAAAAGCCCCTAGGGCCATTATGATGGGCCAAGTGGGGCTGGTCCTAGGGCTTAGGACCAAAATGACAGCTCTAACAGACATTAATTTATTTCCCAAGTATAAGAAACATGATTCCTCCAACCATATCGATGGTGCAGTCAAAGATCGTTAACAACGGGAATCAAACACAACTTACTTTTCCTTCCAAGTGTCAATCCGAAGTTTTCAGCCATATTCATATCCTCAGGTTTCATCTCATTTGGGAGTTCCCAGTTGAAGTGATAGAGTAATAGAGCCAGTGGAAGCATAATGTTGGCTAAACCAAATATTATGCCTGGGCACATTCTCCTTCCTCCTCCAAAAGGGAGATACTCAAAGTTATTCCCTTTGAAATCGATAGAGGTACCATCAAATCTCTCTGGGACAAACCTCTCAGCATCAGTCCAATATAGAGGATCTCTTGCAATTGCCCACACGTTTACCATGACTTTAGTCTTGATGGGTATTTCATACCCATCAATGATGGTTCGCTCAGAGCATTCTCTAGGGAGCAATAAAGGAGAAGGAGTGTGTAACCTTAGTGTCTCTTTGATCACCAACTTTAAGTATGTAAGTTCCTCTACATCTGCTTCATGGATTGTTTCCAATTCCCTAAATGCTTGTCTTACTTCGGCCTGTGCTTTCTCCCTCACTCTTGGGTTTCTCATTATTTCTGTCATTGCCCATTCAAGTGTTGATGCTGAACTATCGGTTCCAGCAGTAAATACGTCCTAGTCAAATAATTTTCAAATAGGTTTAATGGTAAAATGAAGACATAACAAATTATTGGAGAAAAAGGGGGGAACCGGGGACATACAATAGATGAATCGATGGGGGAGCCTGGTTGATTTCACATATAATTATCGAAGTAAAACTCTTCATTAGAATAACATAAAAAAATACCTATAAGTGTTGTCCATATATTTGTTGTTCGCAGATTTCAAAGCACGAGGGTTCACATTAGATAACTATAAAAGGTTTTTTTTTTTTTTTTTCCTAATTCATTGTCAATAACTATTTGTTGTGTTTGGTAGATTAATTAATGTCTTAACCTTTTTATATTTATTACTCCCTCTTTTAGAAAATTATTGATATTTAAGGTTAATACATAACCATTAAAGAGTACTTAATAAGTATTAAATATTAATGTATTTTATTTAATATAAGATATAAATATAGTTTGTTGTTTGTTGGAGTGCTTTTTAATAGGCTGCGAGTATAGTGTTCCTTATAGAGATCAAATATAGTAGTTATCTTTAAAGAGGGGTATATGTTACAAGGTTCAAATATGAAATATTATTTAAAAAATTTGAATTTAATTTCACTCGAATCAATGATATATTAGTAAAATATCAATAATTTTGAAATAAAAAGAAAAGAATAAAAGATCTATAGTTTTGAAGTGGAGGGAGTAGTTTTCTCCCCTAATCACAGGTAATCCTGAATCTGCCAATTGATTAAAGTAGTGAGTCCATTTAGTCAATAAAAAATTATATGTAGGAATTCATGTTAATAATTATACTAGGAAATGATTCAGCAAAAAATTATACTAGGAAAATACTGCATATCTTAATTCTCTAAATAATTTATTGGATCAGCTACTGTATGAATGGTTCCAAACTTATTTTATTAATGGCTAAAAATTAAAAAAAAAATCTGAATAACTTTTAAATTGGTTTAATATGTTTTTTTTATTTGCAACATAAATATATTAACAAGATATAAATAGAAAGCTTTAAGTGCTCATGATCTGAAATATTATTAGCTCACCCTTAATATATATAGTTCCATACTACAAATCAAGATTTAATATTGAGTTAGCAAAGAAACAAAATTGCTTGAGATTGGTTATTTGCGTAACCTTACTTCAATCTAATAGTTTGGGACACCACGTACCACGTGTGCGTCAACATGCATTTTTTAAAACTTGACTTTATCAATGGTTATCCTATTTGATATTTGTAACTTCTTGATCAAGTTGAGTCTTTGATTGAGGATGATTAATTGAGGTTTAAGGCAATGTTGACTCTTTTTGGGTCATTTTTTTGGTCGGCAAAGAAAGTATGTACCAAAACAGTTACTGTATGAACCAAAAAATAGTTCACAGACTAACAAAAAAAGAAAAAAGTAAAACCCTTCATTTTAGCAGATAACCACGATCACTATCTAAATTTAATAAAGTCGAATCCGTATGGTGCATGTGCCAAGCTAAGCTAGTATGCATAAAGGAGTGCTAAAAAAAGGAGTGCTATTTGTAACGTAGAAGAATGGGAGAGAGCACTATAATTAAAGAAAAATCATGTGTTAGTGTTTAATTTGTGGCGTATGCTTACCAATATCATAGCTTTGATGTTTGTGGTAGTAATTTTGATCTCGAGACTGTCACTTTGTTGGATTCTCAATAGAACATCAACAAGATCTTCCTCTTCTATGTCAACCCTTTCGCGCTTTTCTTGATGCTCTTTGAGAATGTTATCGACGATGTTGTCAAGCTGCTGTTGCAACTTCTCCAATTTGATCTTCCTTCCAGTTATGAGATGCAGTTTCATGGAAGGAAACAAATCGTCAAGCTCAAATCCTGCCGCCGCTACTATCATTTTTTTAACCAAAGCCACAAACTCATCCTGATCCTTACACTTGTTACCAAATGCTATCCTGGAAACAGAAGAACTTATCAAGGAGTAAATTCTACTGGTAAGATTGATTGGTGAACCTGCTGATGCTCGAATTGATTCTATAAATTTCGCTGTCTCGTCTTCTCTAATATTAGAGAAAGACTGAACTCTCTTGGCACTTAGAAGCTCTGAGACAAATATTTTCTTCATTTGTCTCCATAAATCTCCATATGGACCAAAAGCAATATTGGTTTGGCCATAGGTCAAAATTTGAGCAGGAAGTAATTGGGGCCTCTGCACGAAAGCAAGGTCATGGGTTTTCATAATCTCCTTGGCCATCTTGGGGGAGGATACAACCACTGAAGAAATTTCACCAAGTTGAAGGTGCATGAGATCAGGTCCATATTTATTGGCTAGGTCTCGGAGAGCACGATGTGGAAGTGAACCTGCTATTGCTAGTAGGGGTGTTCAAAAATCGGTTCGGACCGAACCGAACCGTTTTAATAGGTTCAGTTTTTAAATCTATATTTATGAATTGGTTTGTCGAACCGGTTCGGAACCGAATTGTTTTTAAAGAACCGGTTCGGTTTCGAACCGGTTTCGAATTGGTTTTAAGTAAGAAAGAAAAACAGTTCGGTTATTAAGTGAACCGAATTGATTTACAAAAATAATTCGGTTCAAACCGAACTTGTTTTGAAAACTAATTCGGTTCGTTTTAAGGAAATCGGTTCGACTCCAAACCGGTTCGGTTCAGGTTCGATTCGAAACCGGTTCGGTTCGAACCGGTTTTTTTGCACACCCCTAATTGCTAGTTGATGCAGGTTCCCTATGAGAGGTAGCTTCTTTGGGCCAGGGGGTAGTTTGTGAGAAAGGGTGGTTTTTGGCTTGTAGTTGTAATAATACTTCTTTGCAAGCCAATGCAATACCCAAAAGAAAAACAAGCTGGTAATAAACAAGAACCACGCTTGAGCTAATTCCATGTTGGAGCACTTTGTAGTTACTTATTGCTGAGTGCTGCTTCTTATTTATATAATCCATTTATCCTTTGTTTCCCCCCTAAAGATCTATGCGTCCGTTGAATTCTTGTACATTTGATTTTATTTCTTGGATTACAAAATTCAACGTATGAGGTATCTTTTTTTTTTTTTTTTTCTCATCAGAAGATCATAAATTATACATTTACATTACGTACATATATATTGAAAGATTGATTAGTAACATCAATGTATATTTACAAAATCTCGCTCTGACTCTAATTTTTTTTTTTTTATCAGCAAATAATATATATATATTAAAGTAGGTACAGGGGTACCAAAAAACGGTCACATATAATCCCAACATATACCAACTTACTAATTCTAACCCCCAGTACACTAATACCCCACCGCACAACACCTGCAACGTACCATCAAATATCCATATCATCATAATACCGCCGACACAATAAATACACCCTCCCCCACCGGCCAACGCCTGCATTCATAGTGGTTTGGCACCTCCAAAGCAATTAACAGCATCAACAGGACATAGATTTCAACACCCACCAATTAAACAGGCGCCTGGATTTGAAACGCGTTCTAAGGTGAAGTATCCAATTTCCTGGCACACCGGTGAGGGACTTTTTTGACCGGCTACAAGCAGTTATAACTTGATATAATTATAAAATTGCCCCAAGTGAAATTTAACAGTTTGTTACTATATTTGTAAAATTGCCCATCTCTGTACACCATAAATTAGCGACTCTCTTCCAAATAAGGTGACCCTCCCGACAAAATCACCCACGGTGGACATGCTTTGTCTGAAATTGGTAGTCAAGGTGTGTGTTTGAGCAGTGTGGGTCATTGTAGGTTCGCTGAAACAGAGTTGAAGGAAGATGATTTTACCATCACTGGGTTCACATCCGTTATAAGTTTTACTAAAAATAGATGGTTCGGTGGTTGAGCCTTTGACAGGTAGTCTTTTGCGGGAAATTCGTTCAAGTTGTAAGACTCATTATAGTGGACTCTGCATACTGGTAAGATTTTTAGTCGTTCATCACGGAGACCCCCTTTCTGGAGGTTTTCTCCTCTCCTTCTTCATTACAACTTCAATAAAATTTAGTATTATTTATTGGAAACATCTTTTAGGAGCAAATATTATTGTCAATAAAACATACGTTTATCAAATAGTTTATACAAGTGACAAATTTGTAAATTTTACTGGTGCAATATTGTGAATATTGTCTAGATTCATTTTAAGTTTTTACCAGCAAATTATTAAGGTCAGTAGATGGGTGAGAAATGAGCAGTTGAAAAATCACCTTCTATGGCCATTAAAATGGTCATTAGAATTGCCACTAAAAATTTATTTTTCTCGATCATTTAATGGGTCTTCACTGACATTCAATATAATTATAAATGTCTATAATGTAAGGCGCATCAACGTCAGAAGTCAGAACAAATATTCAATAAATTTTAAATCGATATGGACTAAACGTGGGATATACGTTAATTAACCTTTCCTTGTCAGGCGTGAAAATTGTTAGCTGCTTCTCTCTTCTGGATAGCAATATGTTGGGATCATTTGATGTAAATTCAGCAGTATTTGGTGACTTGAATAGGCACAACTTGTGCTTTATTTTTTTTTATTTTTTTTTAAAGGAACTTGTGCTTTATCTTATGCATCTATTATAATGAAATATTTTGCTTATAAAAAAAAAAATCAACCTTTCCTTATCTTTGTAATTTTTTTTTTAAATGTCTTACCAAGCTGAATTACCTAGGGACGGAAATTTCTAAAATTTACCAAGTTTGTTAGTGAAAATGAGCAATCAACTTTCCTCGAAAGAAATTGGTTAACTTAAAGTTAGTAGATATGACTCAATTGACTGATCAAACCAGGTAAATTGAACATTTAAAAAATTGAGAAAGAAAAGCAAAAGAAAATGCCCAGAAGAAAGAAGATAGCGTATGTTGAATTCCGTAAAATTGAGGATGTTGAACAAGTTGAGAAAAATGATATAAAATATAGCAAATTTAGAAGTAGTATTTGCTTATTTTGTCAAACTTTGAAGTCTTCTTTTTCAATATAAAAATAAGAATAACTCGATTAAAAAACATATAATTTCAACATAATAAAAAAAGAATGTTTTTAGAGAAAATAAATGATGTACTGACAATATAAAAAAATTTATATCGTCATTCAATCACAATCTACTATGTATAGTAAGTTTGTTAACTTTTACAATAATGACCTTTTTTTGTGGTAATCACCTTAAAAGTCATATCAAGTTATTTGTGATTGATTGTCAATGTAAAATAGTCATAATTAAACTCAATTTTTTATGTTTGAAGATAACATTAATTATTATTTTTTTAGTTACATCATTATCGAAAAAGAGAGAAAAATAATACTAGTATATAAAATATAAAAAATATAAAAGATATATTATGAAATTATAAATAGTTTTAATATAACTAACGAGGTTAATTGTTTTTCTTAATATATGTGTTATAATCTTAAATAACATAAAAAGAAATAAAAGAAGTAATAAATAAATAGTGTAAATAGTGAAATGTAGGTCTATAACTTTGGAGCAGTTTTCCTCTTTAAAATAAATTGCAAAGAATTTCTGAATCTGATTTGGGTTTTTTCAAGGTGGTGAAAGGCATCCAGTCTCGCAGGTCTAAATTCTAACGGTTTCCGTCATCCCCCTTACCTTTCTGTTGATTCCAAACGGCATTCATGGATCTATCGTCTGCTATCTGAATGGAACGGAATTCGAATATTTTAGTTTATATTTTGTGGATAAAAAAAGATAATTAAGAAAAAACATACAGCACTCAGTCCAGTCATCGTTTCTCCATGACAGGTGATGAAGCTAAAATGAGATTCGTAATTTAACTGCAAATCTTATCCATTTGCCTTAAATTAATAATTTATTATTTGACCGGAGAAATATTTTTTTGCCTGGTTTTCTGCGCTTGAAAGTCAGCTGTAACTTAAATAATTTTTGAACTGTTCAAATCGTTTTCACTCAGTCCATGCGCAAATGTGGAAGCTTTGCGAATTAAATCGGCAACTGTCCAAGACTTTTGATTAAAAATAAGCCGTGACGATATTTGCACTTCATATTTGCAAAATTAGAAAATGTGTTTCGTATTTTCTTTCTCGTTTCATCGACATCAGCCGTGACGATACCATTCTAGGGACTAGGAGCAGTAATCAAGTATGTTGATTTTATGCTATTATTACCACACAACAAAGACATTATGGGAAAACAAGAAACTTTTCAATGGCAATTATATATAAATGATATTTTAATTTAAAATTTATTTGTTGAAAACTCTAATGATAATTATTATAATATTTTTCCTTGGATACATATAAAAAAATAAAAAACTACAAATCCTTTTAAATGTGTTTAGTAAAGAATAAAGATTGGACATGGATACGCAGACGCATAGATCTGTCATGCATGCTTCCTTAAAGACAAGACTGCCCTCTGACTATCTTCGTTTTACTCTTCTTCTTCATGAGACCTTCTTTTGGTTCCATCATAGAAGAATGTCTACATTTTACTTTTCTTCGGCAAAGAATCTATGAGTCTACTCTCGCAGCTCTGATGATTTTTGCAGAACCCCTATGCGTTTAAAATTCAGCAATGCTGAAATCAGTGAGTGCGTAATTGATAGTGTAGTGAGCTGTTGAAGTCGCGACTTGTTCCGTTTGGTTAGCCTTTCTGAACCTATATCATGAATTTTTGTTCAAACAAGTCCATAATTTTCGTCATGTACTATAGAGGAAGGATCAAATTTAATGTATACCGAGGATTAAAAGGAATTTTTATTCCAATAATCAAAATATATAATTAGCTAAGTAGCTTAATTTTCTGCTATTTTATTAAAATGATATATTTTTTAATTTTTATCAAAATAATATAAGTCGTATTTAAATAAATCATTCTACGTAAATTTTATTTGTTAAATATAGTTCTTAATTTATTTACAATGATTTATAAAATTATATATATCAAATATTATTAAGTAATTTTTATTATATTTTGTAAGTTGTATTTCATAGATACAACTTATACACTTTATCATAAAAAATAGATAAAATGTATTTATTCAATACTATTCAGGTAGATTTACTAACCAATATCAAAGCTTTGACGTTTATACTGGTCATTTTGATGTCGAAAGTGTCACTTTGTTGGATTCTGAGAAGAACACATCAACAGGATCTTCGTCCTCTACTTCAACCCCGTCTTCTTTTGCTCTTTTTTTATGCTCTTTGTCAATGTTCTCCAAGACCTTGTCAACATGCTTCTGCAACTTCTCCAATTTGCCCCTCTTCCCAGTTATGAAGTGTATGAATTTCATTGAAGGAAACAAATCAACAAGGTCAAATCCTCCCCCAGCTTCTGTTACTTTTTTGCATCAAAGACACGACAAATTCTTGCTCCTTTTATTTGCTACCAAATGCTGCCCTTGGAAACATAAGCACTTATCAGTGAGAAAATTCTACTAGTAAGATTGATTGGTGAACCTGCTGATTTTCGAATCGAGTCTATGAACTTTGCTGTCTCGTCTTCTCTAATGAAAGAGAAAGAGCGGACTCTTTTGGCGCTTAGAAGCTCCAACACACATATTTTTCTCATTTGTCTCCAATATACTAAATATATTTATGGATATCAATATATATATGACATTTCTAGATAATATAATTTTAAAAAAACATAATTCTTGAAAATTAAAAAAAAATTCCGTACACTAAACGTCTCCTTAAATAAATATCAATTCCTCACAAAATTAGTCTTAAATCATGAGCTGAAAAATATCCTAGATTTGTAAAGAACAGAAATATATTATAAAAACCACAACCTACGCGGAATTAACCATATTTTGAATTTTATTTTGTTTGAACGTATTGTGATTTGGACAGGTGTTTGATGAAGTTTTTTTTTTAAAAAAATTGAGTTTATGAAAAAAAAAACCTTATGAATTTTTTATTTTAATTTTTTTATGAAATTTATTAAAATATTTTTTAATTTATTTTAATAAAATTTATAATTGAATTTATGAAATAAATTTTAATATAATTAAAAAATTATTAAATAAATATTTGATGACATAAATATGGTCTATTCTAAAACTATGATCTATTTGAAGCTGCGACGGGTATGAGAATGATGCATAATTTTTTTCGTATCGGGGGGGTAGCGACTGATCTACCTTATGGTTGGGTAGATAAATGTTATGATTTCTGCGATTATTTTTTAACAAGAATTGTTGAATATCAAAAACTTATTACGCGAAATCCTATTTACTGATATGGGTTTGTTTTGACCATTGATTGGTCAAAATTATAAGTTTGACCAGCAAATTTAAGGAGAACACAACACATATCATGTTTTTTGACATGTGCCATGTTTTTCTTAAACCTACTGGTCAAACTTGTAATTTTGATCAGCCAATGGTCAAAACAGACCCATACCGATAAATAATTTTAGAATAGACCCATATTGATATTTTGTTTATAAAAATGAGCCAAAATGGTCAATCAACCGACTTTATTTATCCAAACCCACCTTAATGCATAGTTCACTGTTTACCTATTATTTTATTTATTTATCTTTAAAAGTTTCTCCACCGGTTAGAATCTGGAAACGAGATTATTCAACCACAAATCTTATCCATTTAATTTAAATAAATAATTTATAATTTGACTGGAGAAACTACATTTTTTCTTATTCCTGTGCGCTAAAAAATCAGCTCACTTTTCAAAATGTCACGTAACCAACTTTCAAAATAGAGATGATGCACCGGTATAATGTCTCGTTGCTTCACATGTGAGTAACGATGATCTATTTAGTGGTGAAAGAATCCGTGAGAAGACCTGTGATCTCTAGTCTAGAAAAAAAAAATATCACCTAACCACAACATAATAATTCGATGATAATGTAATGTTTTTGCTTCCACCTTGAATTCGTTGTAAATTTTAATGGTGTATATGTTTACTTCCTAGTTGCTTTTTAATTATTGGATTTTTGAAAAAAATCTCTTCATTTTTAAAATTTAAGATAACATTAATTACTCTTTTTTTTATCAATTATACTCTTATTTTTTACACAATCTTTAATTAACTTACATACATACATTTATTATGGAATAGAAATAAATAAATAAAAAGATAAAATAAAAAATTTCACTACTATTTTAATCTATAGTCACTTAATAATAATTTCCCATGCACGACGTCAGTTCCCTGCCAAGCAATTGTCAGTCACATTGTTGGTGGTTTTGGTGCTGTTCACAGGGGAACATTGCCTATTTTTGGTTACATTCATTGCCTGGTTTTAACAAACTTGCAAATAGTAATACTTAAAGCAAAACATGAATAAAACAATATGATATATTTTAATTGCTATTAATCTTGAATATTTGTTCTATTTTATCCATCATCAAGCTCAAATATAAGACTTTGTTAATATATATTGTGCTCATAATATATAATGGCACAATCTCTTTTTTTTTTTTTTATAAAGGGCAGGCATGCAAGAGCGCGCGTCACTAGATTGCCAGTGATCTCAATTATGTTGGCATCCAAAGACAATATTAATCATCTACAGCACACCCAATTTTTTTAAAAGAAAGAAAAAAAAACATGTACAAGGCACAACAGAACAGAACATGGGAGGACATAAATCAAGGCTCGTGTAAAATAAAAGAAACATCAACAGAAACAATAGTTAGGCAAAAAAAGCCTATTACGAGAGAAGTCTTCTGTGATGATGTCTGGAATCGATATTATTATTACGATTATGTTTAAAAAGTATAAGTCATTATATATAGAAAACTCTATATATTAAACACTATCGATATTTTTCTTTATTTCGCTCTTTCTAACACATTATATTACATATCATACTTATATTTTTCTCTTTACCTCTCTAGGTGTTAAATAATATTTAGAGTCTATTTTTCCAAAGTATAAAATATATATGACACTTGAAAACAAAGGGAGCTAAATAAACATGGACACTTGAAAGTGAGCTGCTTGATAATCATGGACATACCAATCATGCACTCAAGGATCATAAACAAAGGGTATCAAACACAATTCATTTTTCCTCCCAATAGCCATTCCGAAGCGTTCAGTCATGTCTATACTCTCGGGCCTCATCTCATTTGGGAGTTCCCAGTTGAAATGATAAAGTAATAGAGCTAGTGGAAGCATAATGCTTGCTAAACCAAATGTTATGCCTGGACACATTCTCCTTCCTGCCCCAAATGGCAGATACTCAAAGTTGTTCCCTTTAAAGTCAATAGAATTACCCTCGAACCTTTCTGGGACAAACCTGTCTGCATCAGTCCAATAGTGGGGATCCCTACAAATTGCCCATGCATTTACCATGACTTTAGTTTTGACAGGTATTTCATATCCATCAATGATTGTACGTTCAGAGCATTCTCTAGGGATCAATAAAGGAGTAGGTGGGTGTAGCCTCAATGTCTCTTTAATGACCAACTTCAAATAAGTAAGTTGCTCTAGATCACTTTCATGAATTATTTTCTTCCCTATAAATGCTTGTCTTAACTCAGCTTGTGCTTTCTCCCTCACTCTTGAGTTTCTCATCATCTCTGTCATTGCCCACTCTAGTGTTGATGCTGAAGTATCAGTTCCACCAGCAAACACGTCCTAGTCAAACAAATGAAATATTTTCATATAATTTTTTGGTAAAATGAAAAAAAAATTTGCATTTATACAATAAAATTGTACTACTCCGATTTCAAATATAAGCAAAAAAAAAATAAAAATTGGATGTTGGTTTTAAATATAAACAAAACTCAACTTATTTTACTTCATTTAATAAGATCATATCCAAAATACTCATTTATTTAAAAGAGATTTTAATTCAATGATTCCTTCTTATTCTTAATATCAAATTTCAATGAAGGCTAGTTTAGAAAAATAACTTATTTTTTAATTGAGATTGATGAAATTAAAAATCAACTTTCTTAATTAACGTGAATAATTTTTTCCTTATATTTAAAAAAAAATCGGAGGGAGTATAACTTTATGTATAAAGAAAGAGATAAAAATGATAAGAGAGGAGAAAAACCAAAGATAAATTATTAATATAATAGAAAGAAATATAAAAATTATGTTATGAAAAAGCATAACCCAAAAAGTGAAATATTACATCCGTTTTAAAACTCTTGATGTTTAAGGTTAATGTACACAGTTTAAAAAATATTTAATATTACTCACAAATAATACATTTAATCTAAAATATCCTCATTTAATATCTATGATGAAAAAAATTATGAAAATCTAGACCTTGTTAAATAGGGATTCTGTGAAAGAAAATAATTAATGAGACTTGGAAAGTTGGAATATATAAAACATAAAAAATTGTAGAACAAAAACAAAAAATTAAAACATCATGAGTTTAAGAACGGATAAAGTATATAAAAAGATAATATTAAACAAATTCATGCAAACAGTTTTCTCCGTAATTTTGCAATATTGGAAGCATAGGAAAATAAAGAGAGCACATGCATGTGGACTATTGAGGTAGATTTAAAAGAGTTGTCTTGCGGTATTTACTAACCAATATCAAAGCTTTGACGTTCCTGGTGGTCATTTTGATGTCGAGAGTGTCATTTTGTTGGATTCTGAGAAGAACACCAAGAAGATCTTCGTCCTCTTCTTTTGCTCTTATTTGCCTTTCTTGATGCTCTTTGACGATGTTTTCCAAGACCTTGTCAACCTGGTTTATCAAATTCTCCAATTTGGCCTTCTTCCCGGTTAAGAAATGTATGGGTTTCATGGAAGGAAACAGATCAGCAAGGTCAAATCCTCCTACGGATGCAATTACTTTTTGAAGCAAAGACACAAATTGAAGGTGGTCCTTAGTTTTGTTACCAAACGCTGCCCTGGAAACAGTAGTGTTTATCAACGAGAAAATTCTACTAGTGAGGTTGATTGGTGAACCTGCTGATGCTCGAATTGAGTCTATAAGTATTGCCGTCTCTTCTTCTCTAATTAAAGAGAAAGACTGAACTCTCTTGGCACTTAGAAGCTCTGACACAAATATTTTCCTCATTTGTCTCCAGTAATCACCATATGGAGCAAAAACAATGTCTATTCCCCCATAGGACATGATTTCTCCAGAGGTGGAATGGGGTCTCTGCACAAAACAAACATCATGGGTTTTCATTATCTCCTTGGCCATCTTGGGGGAGGTTACAACCACTACAGAAATTTCACCAAGTTGGAGGTGCATGAGATTAGGTCCATATTTATGGGCAAGGTCTCGAAGAGCACGATGTGGAAGTGAACCTGCTGCTGCTAGTTGATGCAGGTTCCCTATGATAGGTAACTTCTTTGGGCCAGGGGGAAGTTTGTGATCCACATTAGGTTTTAGTTTGAAATATTTTGCAAGCCAATTCAATAGAAAGAATAGGGAGAAGGCAATAACAAAGAAGCAGGCTTGAGCTAATTCCATGGCTTATAGACTCAGCTGATCGCAAGTGCTTATGTTGTTTGCCAAGGATTGCCTGGTTCCTATTTATAGAATCTTCAATCCGCAAGGAACCAATCTATCCTCTTTTTTCTTAATGGAAGATTCATGGTGGGGGGCGTTGAATATTTGATTTAACTTGTCGTTGAAAACTTCAAATTGCATGAGTGATGATGACATATCTTTTTGTAATTTTTTCTACAAATTTTTCTATTTAATATGTTGAATTAAAATTTATTATTTTAAAATTTAAACTAGACCGATAACTTCAAAAAATAGAAGCATCTCAAAACCGATAAAGAATAGGTTAAACCAAAATCAATGAAAACAGGTGAAAAATTAGTGCAAAAAACTTATTTGAGCCAGCATTTTTAAATTTTTAATTTAGTCTAAATATTTTTAAGATAAATAAAAATACATATATTAAATATTTCATATAAGTATAAATTATTTTATAAATTATTATTAATTTTATCTCATAAAAGATATAATTTAATACTTTATATTAATTTATACTTTTTTAAAATCTAATTTCTCATAATTTTATATTATTTTATTACTTAAATTATTAAATTTTAAGATAATATTAAAAACATAAATTAATTACTACCAATTCAACTACAATTTAACCACGATTAAATCATTAAACCTTGAATCATGTTATCACTAGTTTTATCACCGGTTCGATTTTAAATTTTCAATTAAACTTGTTTGTCTAATTAAATAAAGAAACTGAAACTTGAGATCGACCTCAATTATTTAAATAAATCAAATCTAAACTTTACAAACTCAATATTAACAACTAATTTATTTAAATGAGCTCAATTAACAACTCGTTTAATAAATTGATGGTAAGAATCTCACTAATCTTTTTTATTTATATATTCATTATGAAAATGTGTAGAATTTTGTTAAGAATGTTAAAATTAATTTTAAAGTAATTAAGAACTTTCAAATTTTTTTATTTATTGGATTATGAGAACATGTAATAGTTTAGACTTTTTGAATTTCACGTTGAACATATATTTCTATTTATAGATTATCATATGTGGTACTAAATTATTTATTAAATACTATATTGATAAAATTAAAAATAATTTTAAAAAAATCATAAAAAAAAACAATAATTAAGCTATAAATGAGTTAAACAAATCAAGTTCAAGTTTTAATTTTTTGAAAAATAATTTTTATATGTATCACATCTTTATTCTTTTAATAAGTCAAACTCAAACTTTCAACCAGATTCATTTAAATAAATGAACCAAATTAAAAAATAAAATAAAAACTCTTTTTTCTTTTCTTTTTCTTTTTTTCTTTTTTGGAAAACTAAGCCTAAATTTTAAGAGTTGATTGTTCGAAAACTCAATTCTGTGAAAATCAATATCTTTATATTAGACTTTAACATAATAAAATTATTTTTAAATATTATATCATAAACATTAAATAAATATCACTTATTTAATTTTTTTTAAAATGATAAACATGAATTTTAAACAAAACTTATCATATTCATGAAATTAGAAAAGGTGCTTCACATCTAATATTTATTAAAAATGATAATAAACATAAAATTTAAACTTAACTTATCATAATCTATGAAATTAAAAAATGCATTTCATATTTAATATTTATTAAAAATGATAAACATAAAAGTCATATACCATAATAAATTTATTGACTTTTACGATTAAACATATGACCTTTGTCATTCCGTCAATATTGTCCGTGATGATATTATTCTAGGAGCAAATTGCAAATAATCAAGTATGATGATTTTTCTCCTAATGAATAGTATGTTGATTTAAAAGAAATAACGACGATGGAAAAGAAAATAAGTATTTTTTAATTTTCATGTCTATCATTTTTAATAAATATTAAATATGAAGTACATTTTCTAATTCATAAAACGAGCATGATCACAATATAAATAATAATAATTCATATAAATTATATTTATCAAATTTACTTTTGTAAATTTCTTTTGTAGAGAAATATCTGAGTAGAAACGTTAGACCATTCAACTCTTTCTTCTTTTTTTCATTCTTTTCAAATATCACGTACGTACAATATTCTCCTTTTTTACGCTAATACGAAATGTTTTCAAACCATTTAGAGATGATGTTTTCAAACCAAATATAGAGGATGAACTTCTTTATCTCTTTTTTATTCATAGATGAACTTCTTTATCTAACACTACAAAGGTAGTGTTAATATAGATTAAATATTTTTTTTAAAATATTAATTTTAAATGATTAAATATTTAAAAAATATATAAACTAAAATATTTCAAAGAAAATGATAAAATATTATTTTATTAACAATAAAAATATAAAGTTTTTTAAAAAAAAAAACAAAACAAAAATGAATATATTCATTTAAAGAAAAAATTTTAAGAAAACCAGGTTCAATGTTGCATACTGGTTTAGAAACAAACGTATACAAAAGCTGAAATTTGGAATAACAAACCAAAACATTCAAATCCCTGCTTTATACATTATACTGCATCAGATTCCCAAACCATTATGTGTTCACACGAATACCAATTCACGAAAAACTCAAACAAAAGCCTTAACAAACATTTGCTCATGAATCATCTGTTGTTGACTAGCATGGATCCACCAATGTGAAATCCATCTAGCACCTATACTTTTCCATGTAAGCCGCAACTTCATCCCAATTGGCTACCTCTTACTATTGTTTACCAATTTCCTTCACCCTCAATTTGTCATCAATAAGCAATTTTTTTAATTACCACAGCCACCTGGAAATTTCCATATAGATCATATCATAATATTGCTGCATCAGACCTCTAGTTCCCACGTATCTGATGTACACACGGTTAACATATCCAGCCAATGTGCTTAATTATTCCCAGCTGCAACAGACGTAGCTAAATCACGTAATGCTGCATACAAGAAAAGCATGTCAGCAAATTATGCAGACACACTTAAGCACGCCAGCGGATTATAAAAAATATAAAGAAATGTTAAAACTCTTAATTTTAAAATATTAATCTAATTAATAAAAAATATTTTTATAGTAGTTTACAGTATATTATACTTAATGTTAAATAAATTTCTTTTCTTGGGGCTCTAGCCCCTCTTTAGCACCAAAAAAAAATACTTTAAGTGAATATTAATTGCAATAATTAAGGAAAGTAAATTCTTTAATTGAATAACTATTTAAAATAGATTGATTTAACTTATTACAAATATATAAATATCATACAATATTTTATCTAAAATTAAAAAAAGTGTGTGCTTAAATGAGAAAAAACATGCGTACTTAAATAATTTATATTATGAATATAACATTTTTTATAACATTATTTTTAGTCAATTTCTCTTCATTAATTTTATATATATATATATATATATATATATATATATATATATATATTTATCATTATACTCCTATTAAATATCATGTCATTACATACTTGACTCTTCTTCTTCTCTCTTTTTGTTGAAAAAAAAAACAAATATAATTTCTCTATTGAGATTATATTCCTCTTATTTTTTTGGTAAGGTTAAAAACTTAAAAGTTACTACGTAGGTGTTAAATTGGACGTTGGATTATATTTTTTTAATATTTTATTATGTAATAAAAAAAACTTTTCATGACTCAATTATTTTACTTGATAGTAAAAAAAAAAACTGCCGAAATTCCATTTTCGTTGCATGATGCCTCTGCATTCTGAGATTTTAGAGGGGGGGAGGGTGCCTCATAGAAAGATGCAATTCGATTTTTCCAAAATTCAATGTTCAGCGAAAATCAATATATTTATATTAAACTTTAACATAATAAAATTATGTTTAAATTTTATATTCATAAAAATTAAATAAATCTAACTTATTTAATTTTTTTAATGATAAACATGAATTTTAAACATAACTTATCATCATATTCATGATATTAGAAAATGTGTTTCGTATCTAATATTTATTAAAATAATGATAAACATAAAAATTTAAACTTAACTTCTCATATCCATGAAATTTGAAAGTGTACTTCATATTTAATAGTACTTATTAAAAATGATAAACATAAAATTTAAAACATATAATGTCATATTCACGAAATTAGAAAGTGTACTTCATATTTACTATTTGTTAAAAATGATAGACACTAAATTCAAACAAAACCTATAATATATATTCACGAAATTAGAAAATGTGTTTTATATTTTATGGTTCCATCAATATCGGCCGTGACGATATCATTCTAGGAGCAAATAAGCAGCCTTCAGAAGCTGTCAAAAAAAAAAAAGCAGCCTTCAGAAAAAAAAAAGAAAAAAAAAAGAGCAAATAAGCAATTGCAAAGTATGTTGATTCTTATTAATTTACCATACAACAAAGACATGCATATGGGAAAACAAGAACTTTTCGAATGGCATGATATATAAATTATATTTTAATTTTATTTGTTTAAAAATAATAATAATTATTATTATAAATATAATAAAATATTTTTTAACTATAATTACTATAATACTTTCCTTTATGCATATAAAAAATAATAAATCACAAATCCATTTAAATGTGTTTAGTAAATATGGTAGGCCAAGAATTAACCTCTCAAGGTACTGACATCTATTTAAGAGACTCACATCTTCCAATAGATTATTTTTTATACGCACAGACCTAAAATCAAATCTCTAATCATATGTTTAAGGGACATTATTATATACCAATCATGTTACACCATATTAGTAAGAAGTCCACAGTTTTTGTCATGTACTATATGAGGAAGGATGAAATTTAATCTATACCTTAGATTAAGATTTTAAAAGGACTTCTTATTAAAATTCTAAAAGGTTTTCACCTAACTAACTTGATTTTATCTTATTTTATTAAAATGATATTTTTTTATCAAAATAATATAAGTCATATTTAAATAAATCATTCTACTGATTCTACACGTAAATTGTACCAGTTAATTTTTTTTAATTTCTTAATAGTATTTTATAAAATTATACTATATCTCAAATACTATTAAAAACTTTTATTATATTTTGTGAGATACGACTTAACTTATACCCTTTTCGTAAAAAAAAAAGATAAATTGTATTCATTAGATACAATTTATGTATCTTTATAATTAAAGAATGTAATTAAAATTTATCTTATTAGAAATAATTTTAATTTATTTTCATAAATTTATAACATAAATTTTTACATAATAAAAATTTATTATATAGATATTTAATGAATTTGTTTATCCAAACTCACCTTAATGGACAGTTGACTGTTTACCTATTACTAGTATTTATTTATTTTTAAGAGTTTGTCCACCGGAGTTGGAGTCTAGAAAACGAGATTATTCAAATTCAACCACATATCTTATCCACTTAATTTAATATAGTATCATTTGTAAGTTGACAGGTGAAACTATCCGCATGTTTGGTTGCACATTTTGTGCTTTGCGACGTGCATCCATACGAAGCTACCTGAGCTTGTTTCTTCATCTTTTTGAGGATTTGACGTGAAAAAGGATAAATGATTTCCAGACATGCACTATGTTTTTGGCTTAGTCCTCTGCGGTATAAAGTTAGCTAATTATTTAAAAGTCAAAACGTCTCGTAACCACAACGTAATGAAGTTGACATATATAAAGCTTCCACCTTGAATTCAACCATGTATAAATCTATTTACCCAGTCCAGTCAATGTTTCTCCGATAATGCAACATCTTTCTTAATTGACTGGCTAATCTCGATGCTAAAAAACAATAAAATTTCTCATAAAAAAATATTAAACGTTAGAATCATTTTTATTGATATAACTTTTATTCAATAAAATTTAAATTATCAACATAAACATTATAAATTTATATAAATTATTTTCACTTGAAAAACACGCGATAGGTCTCTTGAGTGGAGAAGCCAGTATATAGTATTCAATAATCCCCTTCGATCCTTAGGACATATTTTATGGGCTATAATAGTACGGATATGTTTGGTCCAAATTTTTTTTTTTTTTTTTTGCTTAAAAATTACTTTTAAATTAAAGCTAAAAATAAGAAGTTAAAAATAAAAGTAGAAGTTGTTTGTTAATTTTTATTTATCTTTAGCTTAAAAGCTCCTTTTTAAATTAAAAATTATTTGATAATTTTTTTTTAAAAGCTTAAGTTTTATTTAAAATTAGTTATCTTGTTTAATGAAAAGTATATTTATAAAATAAAAATTAATATATATATATATATATATATATAATTATATATATTTACTTTGGATAATAAAATCTTAGATTCAAAGTTATTAAAGGTAAAATACTTTTCCCAATTATATTACACTCACAATATATAGCACCACGTCCTTGCATATACGAAACATTAAAATCAAGAAAAATTCAAAAAAGCAACAAAACATAAAGGGTTTTTTTTTTTTTTTACTTTTTCTTCATTATAAATAAGCTCCTTATTATTTTAAGATCTTATACATAAAATTGTTTGGCCTAACTTCTCCTTAAAAGGAGAAAAAAAAAACTCAAAAAAAATTAGACCAAACACTACCTAACTACCAAGATCCTATATTGCTAACAATCTTTAATGACTGATAATGAGAAATTATTGGCTATTAATTAAAACTATTTTTATGGTGTGAGCATTTACGATAAGAGAGAGGTCCACCTTTTATACGAAACACAACTCCTAAATATCAAGTATGAACAATGAAGATATGGTTTGCAAAGTGAGTTAACCTGTTGCAACACCTGCATTAAAAGATTTTGTGAATTACCGAAGTAAAACTTTAATTTTGATTAAAGAATAGCAAAAATAGTACCTAAAATACTAAAGTACTATATTTAAGTGTTCTCCTTATATTTAGTGGAGAATTATTTAAATTTTTTTTTTGAGATAGGAGAATTATTTAAATTAATTAAAAAACAACTTTATTTTAAAAATATCTTTTCTAATTGTTTTATATAATTTTATAAAATAATTATGTTAAAAAGAAAAATGTATATAAGAATAAAAATATCTTTTCTAATTGTTTTATATAATTTTATAAAATAATTATGTTAATAAGTATGTTAAAAAGAAAAATGTGTATAAGAAAAGGGTATAAAAAGAAAAAAAGTGTATAAATGTACTGCATAATAAATAGTAAAAACTTTCCAAATTTAATATAATCTTAGATGCGTGCGTTTGTGTGTATGTAACCTCAACGTTTCATTAATCCTCTGACTTTATGTAACTAAGTTGTTCCAGATCAATTTCACAAATTATTTCCTTTCCTTTGAATGCTTGTCTTAATTCAGCTTGTGCCTTCTCCCTCATTCTTGGGTTTTTCATCATTTCTAACATTGCCCACTCTACTTGTTGTTGAAGAGGTATCAGTCCCAACAGCAAATACTGATGAATGAAAAATTAATAATGAATGATGTACAATTATAACATGTTCATAATATATAATAATAATTATAAGAGGGTTAAAAGATGTGTATCTAAAGAGGAGATAAAATTCATCCCTATTACTTCAATTGAATCATGAACACTGAATGAGAATGAAGAATATACTACTCTATGCCTAGTGGCTAGAGTTTTTCACACAATACTGTGTCTCTCTATAATTATTTAATAGGGTGACAATTTTATAGTCACCAAAGGAGAACAAGACTCCTCATTTGAGCACCAAGTGAGGGTCTAACCTAACATTGGCACACTCACATAATAAGTTTAAATAACTAATATCCATCAATTAATATACCATATATTTTATTTATATAATTGATATTAATAATTCAAAATTTAATCCAATAATTAAACAATGTTAATCTACAAAATTTCAACAAATACGTCCTGGATAGGATAAACAAGAGAAATGTTTTTATATAAGTTTTCGTGAAAAGAAAAAGTGATGAATTAGATAAATGGATTAGCACGAAAATAATAGGGTTTTGATAAGATCTCGGGTTAGTTAATTACACCATCAATTTGATAAATAATTATTTATAATTTGATTTTAATTATCCATCTAATCATTAAATTAAAACTACAAATTATTGTTAATATCAAATTTTATAAACATTATATAATTAATATATTCCAAAAAGGTTTTATTGCATTAATTTTAATATATATATATATATATATATATATATATGAAATATTAAATAATTTTGAATTAATTTAATATTTTGCATATGATAATAATTTTAATCTAATATTAGATTTTAAAATAAAATTATCTAGTAAAAAAAGTTATTAAATGATGTAAAAGGAAAACTTAATTACACTCATATAAATTAATCCATCTCTTCATGTGTGTTATTACTTATTTCATATAGTATTCTTTTAATTTTTGTGTTGCCCATTTGATTAGCTCTCAATAGAATTTTGAGGCACCCAAATAATGCAAACATCAAACAAGTCATAATACTACCTAACTCAATTTGATACTTGTCGTTTTTGGAAACCGCAGTTTACCCCTCAAATATTTCAACATACGTGTGTTAATTATATCAGTGACTCCGTCATTTTAGATGTTGACAAATATTAAAATACAACAGCTATATGATTGCATGGATCCTGATCCTCTGCGCGCAGTTTCAAAAGAAACTGCATGGTGTGCTTGTATATCTAACCATTAAAATTGATAAAGTTTAATTTTAGGCTTAAGTAGGTTTTTATTTCCTTAAATTCAGAGTAAGTTTGGTTTTGATTCTCTAAATTTAAAATTAATTTTTTTAGTTTATATATATTTTTTAAAAAAACTTGTTTTAGTTCTTCTTCCCACTATTAAAGATTTCGCTTATATAGTTAACAAATTACAAGTCGTTTACCTGACATCCTACTTCAATTTTGTATTCTTACCATTAAATACCCTATCACATGTTTGTTTTTCTTTCAAAGTATTAATTCTTAATTTTGATGGCATTGGGGCAGAAGTCGTTTGTGCACGTAGACTAAAATAGACTGTTTTTAAATTACAAGGACTTTAAAAAGATCATTTTTAAATTTGGAGGACCAAAAACAAATTTATTCTAAATTTGAGGGACTAAAAATATATTTAAATCTTAATTTAAAATAGGATTTAACTAACATGTGCATGCATATGTTAAGAGTTTTATTACACTCGTTAATTTAGGAATTTTATTATTTTTGCTTTAATTTTAAAAATTAATTTGATTTTTTAATTTTAAAAAAAAAACAAACAAACTCTCTCTTTCATCACCTTTTCTTTCCCAATTATCTCTTTCTATTGTCTTCTGTTTTTTAAAAAACTCACCTTTTGTCATCATTATTGTTGCTACTTCTACCATTGCTATCGTCACCTCCACCACTATAGTTAATTCTTTTTAGAAATATTGTTAATTCTTTTTATTAATTTTAAAACTATTTTGATTTTTTAATTTAAAAATAACAAATTATCTTTTTTCATTATCTTTCCTCCCTTAATTATTTCTCTATTATATATCTTCTACTTTTTTTTTTTAAATTCGTATCCTTTGTCACAATTATTGGTGCCACCTCCATTAACGCTTTTTTTGCCTCCACCACCTCCAACATCGATGGTGGCAGACGACGACAACAATTGCAATAGTGGTGATGGTGGCAATTGCAGTGGTAGCAATGGAGATGGCAATGATGACGATAGTGGTAATGGTAGTAGAAGCTACGATAATGATGGAGGTAGAGTCAGCGACAGTAGTAGTGATAAAGGTCGCCATGACAGTGGTGGAAAAAGTGAAAACGGTGTGGTGGTTGACAATGGCGATGGCAGCGACGATGGTGGTGGTGGCAACTACTATAACAATGGTGATGATTATGGCGATGACAGTGGTGATGCTAGATGTGACAACAATAATGATGATAAAGGATGATTTTTTAAAAAGTAAAAGATAGTAGAGAGGTAATTAAGGGAGATAATTTGTTTTTTTTTAAATTAAAAAAGGTCAAATTAATTTTTAAGATTGAGACAAAAATAATAAAATTCCTAACTATATGTAATAAAACTCTTGACATCTGCATGGCCATGCATGCACATATTAGCTAAACCCAATGGCAAAATGTCTTAAATGATGAATTATCAATTAATTTAGTTCTTAAAATTGTAATAATTAGTCAAATTGGTCATTGAAAGTAAAATAAAAAATAAAAAAATCACGCAATTGTAAATCATCAACCAATTTAATATTTCATTATTAGCCAATTTCATCTAATGTCGTTAAATGGGCAAAGGAATAATAAAGACATTGAAAAGGGAAAAACTAATTATTATTCTATCAATATTTCGATTATTTTTCATGTGACATAACAATTGTATATGTAAATGTAAATCTAGTTTGTTGTCACTTGGGTAATTAACATGTCAATTCAACCTTTTTAACAAAAATAGATGACACTAACTAATAATGAAGTAAGTAAATTAATTGATAATTTACAGTTTTAGTAATCATTTAGTCTTTTTTTTTTTTTAATTTCAGATACCAATTTAATCAATGATTACATTTTCAGGAATTAGAATAATTGATAATTTACACTTTTTGAAGAGTACTTTGTTATTTTATTAAGGCTTAAATATCTTTTTGGTCTTTGCAATTTAGTGTTTTTTTGCTTTTCGTCCTTGCAATTTTTTTTTTTGTTTTAGTCCTTGCAAATTATGTTTGTTTTATTTTTCGTCCTTATAGTGGTTTAGATAGTGCTTTGAACAGTGAAAAAAGTGTTATCTAAACTACTATAAGGACGAAAAGCAAAACAAACATAATTTGAAAGGACTGAAACAAAAAAAAAATTTTACAAGGACGAAAAGCAAAAAAAACACTAAATTATAAGGACCAAAAAGATATTTAAACATTTTATTAAGTTTATAGGTCAATTTGACTGGTAATTACAATTTTAAAGACTTAATTAATTATTCACTCTTAAAAATTTATATCAGATGCGAAGATTTGAACGAGTCCTTGGTATTACAGTATTCCGTAATATTTTTCAGTCAAAATGTTGTTTTTTTCTTCTAGAAAGCTATCTAGAAAACTTGCACTATGCATATTTTAATATTAGTTTTTGTATGTCATTGGTGTAATTTTCTCTTTTTAGCTTGTATTTTGTTGAGCACTTCTTGTGCGAAACATTTTTTTTAATAATATTTTGCTTTTACAAAAAAAAAAAAACAAACATTAGTTTTTGTATGTATTGGAGCAGATTTTGAATTTGGGATCAATGTTAATGTCTATTCAATCCATACGCGTATGAGTGTAAGGTTCGCTACATTCATACGTGAAAAAACGTTCTATTTAGCAGGAAGACTTGTCTTCAATTCTATCTGTGTACAAAATTTTCTTTAGACAACGGCAGTCACACGCACTACGAGTGGAATGAATTAGTCTATGACCCAGTAGATCAGATGACATGATTTTAACCCAAGACTAAAACAAATGTCAATATTTATTCTTAAACTTTATTTAAATTAGATACACATCGTAGGGATTGGATTCGTGACTTTTGGGTGGGAAAGTCATAGTTACTTTTTCTATTTTTAGGCAATAAAATTAATTTGATGGTCCAAATTTTGTAATTTGTTTTAAAAGATATTTCTTAATTTAATTATTAATTTAGTTTTAATATTTTTTATACTTTAAAACTATAAAAAAAAATACTATTAAGCACATAGATTAATTAGTACAAAGTTATTTCAATTTAATGAGTAGTCTCGTGTATTGTTAAGATTGTCAACAAATTTCTAACAGTTACTAAATTGTCAGAAATTTTTCTCCGAGAAAGAAATTTTTGATAATTTAAGAACCGCCATAAAATTTTTGATGATTTTTTTATACACATCACCGTTATTTTTTGTCAAATACAATCTTGTTTGAGTCAAGTAAAATTAGTATGGATGGTAAAATTCTCCTTTAAGACCACAGGTTAAACTGAAATAACTTATAACAGTTAATCTACATGCTTAATAGTATTTTTTATGATTTTAAAGTATAAAAAAATATAAAAATTAAATTAATAATTAAATTAAAAATTACTTTACCAATATAGTGTGGCATGATTGATAAATAACCTTAGTCCTCGACTTTTGCCAGGATACCTGGTTCATCCAAAAATTAAAAATTACTTTTAAAACAAGTGACAAAATCTGGACCATCAAATTAATCTAACAGTCTAAAATGAGAAAAGGACACCGCAAAGTCACCGAATTCAAATCTCAAATCCTATACGTTGACAGATGTTGAATTTTGTGACACATAATTAATGAGCTTTAGTTTTGGTCATCGATAAACTCCTATACATCATCATCCATATGTTTTAAAAAATAAAGTCAAGTTTTATGAAAATGACGATTTTTTGGCGTTTTCTTGCCTAAGATTTAATCAAGGATTAATTAGAAAACGATCAATACATATTTTCATATTGATTTATGAAAATGACAGTTTTGGGCATTTTCTTGACTAAGGGAGCATTTGTTTCAATGTATGAAATTTTATTTCCAGAAATATTATGTCTGAAAATATTATTCTCATGAGCATGTTTGTTTGATCATAGGAATTTCAGAAAAAATAAAATTTATTTAATTAAAAAATAAAAAGTAAAAAAAGAAATGTGGGAGAAAGAGGTTGGGATAGGTAGTTATTATAGAAAATAACTTCTATTCCCATGAAAATTCAAGATACTCACCCTTTTCCATGGAAATAAAAAGTAACACAATTGTGAGTAATTTATATTCCTGGAAATCAATTATTCCTGAAAATATTTTTACAAAACTTGTACCAAACATGGGAATGTGATATTCACATGTCCACATTCCCGAAAATCTTGTTGGATACCTTGAAACAAATGTCTCCTAAGATTTAATCAAGGATAAATTAAAAAATGATCAAATTAATTGGAATAAGTTAAGTCATATTTCATTACTTAATAAATAAAAGATAATGATCGTGTATCAAATAAATAAAATAAAAGATAATGATGGCTTAAGATACAATCAATTCACATAATGTTAATTTTATTATTTAATGAAAAGTAAATAGAGTGATTCGTAATCAAATGATGATTTCCATTTCATTGCATACATAAAAATAAGGAAAAAAAATATTTTTAGTCTTTATATTTTCAATCAAACTTAATTTTGGTATCATGGTCAACTTTTAATTTTGGTTTTAGGTAACAGTGGTTCTCATGGTCAACTTTTCCCACTTAAGGATTCACACAGACACGTACCGTGCACTGTGCACACACACTCTCACGTAACCCTAAACCACGTTCACATGGTTTCATTTTGGAGAGGTGAGTCTTGAAAAAAGGTCATTCACGCACATCACCACATTGAAACAGCAAGCTATTGGCTTTTACTTTCTGCACCCCCTTTTTGCTTCCTGTACCACCAAAAACACCAAACAGACAAAAATACCCTTACCCCCCACCTCCACCCAACCACCTAATACCACCGCACCACAGCAGAACACTACCACTGCAACCACCATTGCAACCACCCACCACCTCCTTGCAACCCCCCAACACCATAAATCCAAGCAAACACGAACACCGCAACATAATTTTAGAAAGAGGGTTCCGGAATGAATTTTGTTTTCCAAAACCCCCTTTCTAGAAAAAAAATTGCTTTCAGAACCCCTTTTCCAGAAAAAAAAAAAATTGCTTTCGGAATCCCTTTCCAGAAAAAAAAAATTACTTCCCAAATCCCTTTTCAAAAAAAAATTACTATCTGTCTTTTACTTCCTGCACCTGATTTTTTACTTTCTGCACCCCCTTTTTCTTCCAGGGAGTTCTAGAAGTAATTTTTTTCTGGAAAGGGGTTCTGGAAGCAATTTTTTTCCAAAAAGGGCCAGAAGCATTTTTTTTTTCTAGAAAGGAGATTCTGGAATGAATTTTTTTTCGGAAAAAAAATTCAATCCAGAACATCCTTTCTAGAATTATGTTACGCTTGTGGTTTTGCGTAGATTTCTGGTGTTGGGCGGTTGCGAGGTGGTGCTGGTGCTGGATGGTTGCAGTGGTGACGTTCGGCGGTGGTGCAGTGGTATTGGGTGGTTGGGTGGTTGGGTGGAGGTGGGGGGCAAGGGTATTTTTGTCTGCTTGGGGTTTCTGGGGGGTGCAGGTAGCAAAAAGAGGTGCAGGAAGTAAAAGCCCACGCTATTCTGTTATGAGCCCAGCCCAATATTTCCACATGTTCCCTTTTAGATATTAGGCCTAGGCCCAAGGAAATAATTCAGTAGGTTCGGCATTGTTAGCATTCTGTTACTGCATTTTGTTGTTAGGTGATGGCATAGGTTATATATCTCTCTTTTCTTCTAGGAGGCTACTCTGACCTCGAATCAGAGATTTATACACATAATATTCTCTCTTCCTTGGGTCTCAAAATCCTTGTTCCCCACAATCATAGAAAACAGCCCATAGCTCTTCTTTGAATACACAACACCACCTTCTTTCACTCCAGACACTCTTACTGAGCACAACACAGAAGCCATGGTAACCTTTGTCTTAATTAAAACCTCCATGAAACATCACCCAATACCTTGTGCATGCATGCCACCTCCAACAATGCGATCAAACCATTTTGATCCTCCATGATCTCCCAAAATACATAATCAGCATCCACGTTCTTTCCTCTCTCTCACGCACAAACAACACACACAACATGCACCGAAGAACCAAGTCCCAAGCCACCATGGCTACTGATTTGCTTAATTTGCACCAAAAGCATGATTTTCATCGGGCCAGTCCACAATCTTTCCGTTGCTTTTGAACCACGTCATGCCGAGCTGAGATGGCCTTGTGGGTCTTAACTTGTGTTCGATAATCCTTGCAACATTTGCTTCATATGTCACTTTAAGTTTTTTTTTTTTTTTCTCTTTTACTTGTGTTTGTTCCTTTTTTTCATTTATTTTATTTCTGTTATTATTTTTTTTCTTATGTTGTCACGTTATTTTTACACATATATTTGTGTTACAAAAATGATAGATGAACACCTATGAGAAAAAAAGAAATAAGAGAAAAATATAGGTAATATGATGTGATAAGAAGAAAGAGATAGAGAGAAATATTAAATATTAATGAAATATAAAATAATTAGGTTTTTATGTATAATTGCTTTTATTTCTTTTTTCTGTAAAAAAAAAATGAATAATTGCTTTTTGTGTTATGTTTCTTTTATTACTCCCCTTATTATTATTTCAATGTGTGGATTATAGATTGAGTAACAAACAATAAATTATAGATCATAGATTCAGTAACAAACAATAAATTACATCAAACAAGACTCTCCAAAGTGTGGAGATATCAACAGACACTACAAACATTAACTGTATGGCCTTTTTTTTTTAGTTTCTTTGTGCCTTGGGTGGCCTTCCTTTATTCTCTGTAACTTCCTTATTCTGGTACTCTTATTAAATCCTTTTTTTCCCATCCATCATGTAGATTCATAAACAGTGGGAATCAAACACAACTCGATTTTCTTTCCAACTGTCATTCCGAAGTGTTCAGTCATATCCAAATCCTCAGGTTTCATCTTATTTGGGAGTTCCCAGTTAAAGTGATAGAGTAATAAAGCCAGTGGAAGTGTAATGCTAGCCAAACCATATGTCATGCCTGGACACATTCTCCTTCCTGCCCCAAAAGGTATATACTCAAAGTTATTCCCTTTGAAATCGATAGAACTACCATCGAACCTCTCTGGGACAAACCTCTCAGCATCACTCCAATATTGGGGATCTCTTCCAATTGCCCATGTGTTTATCAAGACTTTACTCTTTACTGGTATTTCGTACCCATCAATGTTGGTAAATTTGATGCATTCTCTAGGGATCAACTGAGAAGGAGGGTGTAACCTCAACGTTTCTTTGATCACTGACTTTATGTAACTAAGTTCTTCTAGATCAGTTTCACAGATTTCCTTTCCTTTGAATGCTTGTCTTATTTCAGCTTGTGCCTTCTCCCTCACTCTTGGATTTTTCATCAATTCTGCCATTGCCCACTCCAACGTTGATGATGAGGCATCAGTTCCAGCGGCAAATATGTCCTGGATAAACAAGAGAAATATTTTCACGTGAAAAGATCAAATAAAATGATAAATGGATTAGAAAGAAAATAATTCATTTTTGTGGTAGAATAAGATAAAAAAAAATAAAAATTATGAGTTTTGTGGCATATATATATATATATATATTTACTAACCCAGATCACAGCTTTGACGTTTTCAGTTGTCATTTGGATGTCGTGGCTGTCACTTTCTTGGATTCTCAAAAGAACATCAACAAGATCTTCTTGCTGTGCTTCACTGTTGCCTTCTTTTGCTCTTGTTCGTTTTTCTATATGCCTTCTGATAATGTCTTCCAAGAGTTGGTCTACCCGCTTGTGAATTTTCTCGACTTTGGCTTTCATCCCAGTTAGTAAATGTATTGGTTTCAACGAAGGAAACATATCATCCAGTTCAAATCCTCCTGTCATTGCTATAGCTTTTCTGACCAAAGAAAAAAACTCATCTTCGTTCTCAGTTTTGTTTCCAAACGCTGCCCTAGAAACAGTGGTGCCTAACAAAGAGGAAATTCTGCTAGTAAGATCGATGGTTGAGCCTGCGGATGAGTGAATTGATTGTATGAATTTTCTCGTCTCATCCTGTCTAATATAAGAGAAAGATTGGACCCTCTTGGCACTTAGAAGCTCTAACGTACATATTTTCCTCATTTGCCTCCAATAATGACCGTATGGAGCAAAAGCAATATTTCTTTCCCCATAGGCCATAAATTGAGGAGCCAGAAGTTGGGGCCTCTGCACAAAAGCAACATCATGGGTTTTCATTATCTCCATGGCCATCCTGGGGGAGGACACAACCAGTGTTGAAATTTCACCAAGTTGGAGGTGCATCAGAGGTCCATGTTTACGGGCAAGTTTTTGGAGAGCATGATTTGGAAGTGGATCTGCTAATGCTAGCTGATGCAGGTTACCAATGAGAGGTAACTTCCATGGACCAGGAGGCATCTTGTGACTGGATTTTGCCTTGTAATTTTTAACTAGCCAATGCAAGAGCAAGAACACAAAGAAGGTAATAACAATGGACTGTTGAGAATATTCCATCGCTTTAAGTGAAATATATAGAATCAACTGATCTCAGGAGTGTTCTCTGTTTGCCGAGAATGATGTGATAGTGATACCGGCCGGTCCTTATCTATATTTATATATAAACCTGGTACACATTTGATACAGTCTTCAATCAGTAAACTTTGAAAAAACGTGACCAAAAAAATATATAAACAAATTGTAACAACAAGCCCACTTAATCAACATTAAAAAGAGCCCACTTTCAATTTTTAGATTTCTCAAACACGTTCATCTCCCTCACAAAAATATCCCAAGCAGAGGTAGGCTTTTAAATAATGTTTTATTAAATAATTCTGAAAAAATATTAATCCTTTTATCCCAAAATAAATGTTGTGTAAGAAAGAAGAAAGCATAAATCCCAAAAAAAAAAGAGGAAACTACATTAGAATAACACGAAGAGTAGCAATTCCAACAGTATCAGCTAAGATCAACGGCTGGTAACATGCAAGAGACTGCTCATACATCAAGAAATCACTCTCCAACTCATAAGCCAAATTGGCTAAGGCATAGTATCTTGTCAAAACTAAAAAACAAGAATGCATTCAAACTTTGCAAGGTGTACTTTCTAAAACAAACATAAAAAACAAGAATGCATTCAAAATTTATGCCCTATAATTTATATTAGCATATATAAAAAATAAAAAGAAATTATTGTAGTTTTGTTGACATGATATTTAATTTTTCTTGAAATATTTAATATAATAATATGCTCTATATTATATAAAAATATGATTATTATATTAGCTGAATGATAAATTTTTATAATTATTTATTACTTATTAAACTAATTATAACTTAATTAACTAAATTTATTTTTACTTTTAAATCTAATAAAATTAATTTTACTTAGAAATCATATAAAATAATTTTAAATAATTTAATAAATAAATGTTTTGTTGAATGATATTTATATTATGTGGTTAAAATTTTTATACTAAAAATTTATTTAAATCTAAGTAGTTAATATATTTATACACAATAATATTTTGATTCTAAGTTTAAAATTAATTTATTTAATATATTTTTATTAAAAATAATTTTAAATTACTTTAACAATAATATCATATATTAAATTGGTTTTAATATTTTTATAGTATAAACTACAAATATCATTCACGAAAAATAATTCTGCTTAAGACCATTATGGACGACAAAACTCTTTTTTCGAGTATTTAATACAACTACATAGTTTTAAATTACTAACACAATAATATCATAATTAAATTAGTTTAAATTTTCTTTATCATGGAGACCACAAGTATCATTCATGAGAGACAATCCTGCTCAACATTGTTATGGGTAAATGATTTTGGGCGACAAAGCTCTTTCTACGAGTATTTAACATAGTTGCATATCAAATATTCAATAATATTTATTTTTACTTTGAATCCTATAAAATTATTTTTACTTAGAAATTGTATAAAATAATTTTAAATAATTTAATAAATAAAAATTTTGTTGAATAATATTTATATTACAAGGTTGAAATTTTTATACTAAATTTAATTTATATCTAATTAGTTAATATGTTTATTACAAAATAATATTTTTACTTAGAAATCGTATAAAATAATTTTAAATAATTTCATAAATAAATATTTTGTTGAATGATATTTATATTATGTGGTTAAAATTTTGGCTTAATTACCAAATTGGTCCCAAATTATTTAAAATACTTCAATTTGATCCCCAAATTTTAAAACGCATCAATTTGGTCCCCAAATTTTTAAAAATGCATCAAATTTGTCATTTCCATCTAATTGGAGTTGATGCCGTTAATAATGCAATTTTAAAATGCGTCAATTTGGTCCCAAATTATTAATAGTGTCAACTCCAATTGGACGAAAATGACCAAATTGATGCATTTTTAAAAAATTGGGAACCGAATTGACGAGTTTTAAAATTTGGGGACCAAATTGAAGTATTTTAAATAATTTAGGGACTAATTTGGTAATTAAGCCTAAAATTTTTATACTATAAATTTATTTAAATTTGATTAGTTAATATATTTATATAAAATAATACCTTGACTCTATGTTTAATAACTGTCACTATTTTGTTGATTGAAATTATCTTTTTTCTATATGATAAAGTTAAATAAAAAACTTTAAAGTTCTATCATTTATGTATTCATTGACTTTAGCAAGATCTTTCAATCATAAGACTTGAACCTAAGACCTAACTTAAGGGATTCAATCTCAATTCCACTCGAATCAATATGGTGGTAAGTAGTATTTGATTTAAAAAAGTTTGCATTTAATTTAATTAATTCTTAGACTTTAAATTATTTGAAGTATTTTTTATAAACTATAAATATTATAAAATTAAAAAAATTTATTTGTAATATAATTGTAAAATAAATTAATTATTTTATCATTTCACATTTCAAAATTATTAAAAAAAATAATTAAACATAAGTTAAATTCTTTCAAAATTTTAAACATAAAATTTTCATACAATTTTATAAATATTTTAAATGAAATAAGAAATATCTATGAGATTATAACTAAATATATTTCCTCTGCTTGAATACTCTAACTTTTTTTGCATTTTTGGAAAACTTAAACAGCTAATTACGTTTGTCTCAATATAAAAATTTAATTTTATAAACATGTGTATTTCAAACACGCATGAAAATGAGTGATCCATGCGAATGAACAAATATCTTGTGCTATTTTTGCTAGTGTTTTTTTTCTTCTTATTAACACTTTCAAAGGCATTTGTTATTATGAGACTAAATTTTTTTAATATGTTTCAAGTTACTATTTTAACACATTTTATGCAATATTAGCCGGGCCAATTATTCTTACTCTATTATTCTTTTTGAACATTCATATTTTGATTTTTTATTGTCGTTGAGCAACAAATATATATCTAATATTTATTTTTAAACAAATTATGTTATATGTAAATCATCTCAAAAAATACATAAAAATCAAAACGACGTACAAATGCACGGGTAACTGGCTAGTTTAAAACAAACATAGAAACCCATTTATTTCAAGTAAAAGACTTAATTGACAGATTAATCAAGCAAAGGAAACGGACCTAGCCCATGCGGAAGGAAACAGAAAGGATTAAGTTCAAATTTTGATTTAAAATAAAAAATAAAAACTTATGACAAAATGAAATAAATAATTACATAAAAAAAGGGTAAGAGCTTCAGAAGCTTCACCGTTTCTTTGGGTATGAAACAGAAAGAGCTTTACGGTGATGAGCGGGGTTGGCACGGGAAGGGTTTAAGGTTTTTGTTTTGTTACAACTATGCTAACTGAGTAAATTGAATGAAGACATGGAATGGATCAGAATGATTTACCTTTTTTTTTTGCTGAAGTATCAGAATGATTTACCTGCCTATGTTGAAGTTAAATTCCCCTTACTGACTTGATGCAATTTTTATTTCTCTCTCAAACTCTCTGGTGTTATTCCTAAATTTTTCTCAATCTCCTGGTTTCACTCCATTTTTTTTTTTCGACCTTCTCTGATTGAGCTCGCTCAATTTATAGGCACTTTGATTTGTTCCTGTTCTTTAATTGTTTGGCTTAATTACAATTTTTATATCTATTTTTTTACTTTTTGCGAATTTATTCTAATAAATTAATTTGACATATTTTATTTCTAACTTTTTAAAATACTTGTAAATTTTATCTTTTACTATTTTGCTGACGTAACATACTAAAACAAACATAATTTACAAGGACTAAAATAAAAAAAATAATTTTGCAAGAATGAAAAGCAAAAAAATGATAAATTACAAGTACTAAAAAAGTATTTAAGTCTTTTATGTTTATGTCAGCACAACAATAAAAGATAAGATTTACAAGTTTTTTAAAAAATTTGGAGTAAAATGTGTTAAATTAATTTATTGAGAGTAAAATTTATCAAAAAATAAAAAATTGGAAATAAAAAATACAGTTAAGCCTGATTGTTTTGTACTTTGTTGACCATGGTGCCTTCGGTGAAGGCGAAGTTTGAAAATGTAGGCATTGTTCGGTGCAGGCGAAGTTTGAAAATGTGGGCATTGTTCTTTAATTTTTTTTTGGTAATTTTAATTTTTGTTTTGATTTTTATATTGATTCAGATAAAAAATCAAAGGATTTAGCTCAGTTGGTTGAACGGGGTGTGTGAGTTTTGTAAACCTCTTAGGACTGTTTTTAATTCTTATAGATAAAAAAAATAGAAAATAAATAATTCAACGAAGAAAACCATTCTTATTAACTCATTAATGTTTTTTTAAAACAATTCTAAAGTGAGAATTAAAAATGAAAATAGGAATTATTATTTTTCTTTGTAAAAGAGAAAAACAATGCCCGGATTAAATTAAAACTTTACAATCCAACCATAGTTAATTGAAGGGAAGAAAAAAAAAACAATTCAGGCAAACTTTAGCTATAATTTCAATAGTTTAAATTCCAAAATGGCAATTAAAAATAATACTTAATTATTAACATGTTGTTGGTCCAAGTGACACTGAATTCAAATTCCTTCTATAAGGTCTCAAAATTAGATTTTTCGGCATAGATTAATTATTAACAAAATTAATAGATACTCCACAATTAAGTATTATTTATAAAAAATTATTTCAAAGCAAATTTTAGTAAATAATTAAGAATTCCATACTTCTAAATGAATGTCTAATTTTACATTAAAAGAATGTTTTTTTATATCCATTCAATTCATTTTAGTTATGTCAATTCTATATGATTACATGAATTGTTTATCTCAACAAAAAGAAAAAAGAAAAAAAGAAAATTTTCATTTTTTTTAGTTTTTTTTTTTTTTTTGAAAAGTAGTACTATGAAAGTTACCTCCTAAGAAATTCTCCTATTACATCTCTTTTAAAAAATAAATTGGTGTGAGATGATTAATAAATAATTTTATTTCTAAGCATGTGATCAGATTTTTATGATTTTCCGTGAGTTTGACTGTTTACGATCAATTTGATTTGGTTTTGTACACCTTGATTACGACGGTTTTAAGTCAATGTGACAATATAAAATATAAATGCAGTCGTCACTCAATTCCATCATGGCGGCTTAATAATATTTTTCAGTCAAAATGTTGTTTTTTACTTCTAAAAAGCTATCTAGAAAACTTGCATTATGCATATTTTAGTATTAGTTTTCGTAGAAAAAAAATTAGTTTTAATATTTTAATAATATTAGTTTTCTTCAAAAAAAATTAGTTTTTGTGTGTATTGATTTTGAATTTAGTTTCAATGTCAATGTTTATTCTTAAACTTTATTTAGATTAGTTACACATAGCAAGGATTGGATTTCGTGACTTTTGGGTGGAAAAGTCACCGTTACTTTTCTTATTTTTAAGGCAATTCAATTAATTTGATGCTCCAAATTTTGCAATTTGTTTTAAAAAATTTAATATAATTATTAATTTAGTTTTCATATTTTTTATATTTTAAAACTATAAAAAAATACTATTAAGCACGTAAATTAACTAGTAAAAAGTTATTTTAATTTAATCAGTAGTCTCGTTCGTGTATTGTTAAGATTGTCAACAAATTTCTAACTATTATTAAACCGTCATAAATTTTGTCATGGGAAAGAAATTTTTGGCAATTTAACAACTGCCATAAAATTTTTGGCGATTTTTTTTATATACACATCACCGGTATTTTTCGTCAAATACAATCTTGTTTAAGTTGAGTAAAATTATCATGGATGATAAAACTCTCTTTGAAGATCACATGTTAAACTGAAATAACTTGTAACAATTAATCTACATGCTTAATAGTATTTTTTTTATGATTTTAAAGTATAAAAAATTTAAAGACTAAACTAATAATTAAATTAAAAATTACTTTTAAAACAAGTGACAAAATTTGACCATCAAATTAAATGCAGCCTACTCAACGACTATCATGGTAGACTATTCACCCAACCTTCTTTTTCTTCTTAGGCTGCTTAATTATTCAAAGCCTACTCAATCCCATAGCCATGACACCATTTCTACGAGTCAACAATGATATATTGCCGGGGCCAGATTTGGGATTTTACTTGTGCCGGGGCAGTGTAATTGAGGAAGCTAAATCCTAAATAGCAATGAGAGTGAAGGAATTTTTTTTTTCTTTTGAATTTTCATCAAAAATATTCTTCAACTGATAGTCAGAGGTTAATTCTTTTTTAAGAGTAGAGATTAAAGTAAATTTTATCTTATTCAACAAAGTCTTCTTCATACACATATAATTGAAAATTACTCAACGAACTCCCTTACCATAATCAAATACCATGAGATTAGTTTCCACCATAATTTGCAGAGGGGGCTACCTATTTCCATGATATTTTTTTGGGTTAAACATATTTTTAGTCCCTCAATTTTAAATTGACAATTTTTAGTCCTTCATTTTATAAAATGTGTCACAATTGAATCCAGTTACTAACTCTGTCAACTAGCGTTAACGGTGATTTAATTTTTAGTGATAAAAAACCGCTACAAAAATGTGAATTATAGATTACAGAATTTAAATTACAAAATTTGGCGGTTTTTAACCACCACAAAATTCACAACGCCACATATTACCTTCGTTCATGGCGGCATCAAAAGCGGTGAGGATGTCAGAGTCTGTGGCGTTGTGATTTCTGTGGTAGTTAAAAACCATCACATTTTATAATCTATAATTCACATTTTGTAGCTTTTTTTACCGCTAAAAATTAAATCACCGTTAACACTAATTGACAGAGTTAGTAACTGGATTCAATTATGACACATTTTATAAAATGAGGGACTAAAAATCGTCAATTTAAAATTAAGAGACTAAAAATGAACTTTTTAATATTTATAGGGACTAAAAATATGTTTAACCCTATTTTTTTTCCCGGTAAGGATGAGAAAGTTTCTACAACAAGGTTTATCCATTCTTCTTGTTAACTTAAATACGACAACGATAAGCTAAATATTCCATAAACCTTTGAACTTGAATTATGTAACTTTGCACTTCAAAAAAAAAGAATTATGTAACTTTGAATGTGACTTCTATCCCCATTTAAATGAGTGGTCTTTCAGCATTATATTCAAAAATATTGAAATAACATCTAACTAACTTGATTAAAAAATATCTATAAATCTTTCAAACATGTGTCTAAGAATCAGTTTAGGTAAACTTATCCAGAAATACTTTTAAGAGAATAAAATATGAAAAAATAAATAAATTTTTTCATAAACTCAAATTAATTTATGCACAAGCTAATTTGTAAAAACTCTCTCATCTTTTTAGAGAAGCTATATAAGAGAGCTTTCACACATTAATTTAAACATAAGCTAATTTTAACTTATGAAAAAATTTATTTTATTTTTTCTTCTTTTTAAAAGTGTTTTTGAATAAACTTATTCACACTCCAGGTGTAAGATGGGTGAGCATTATGATACCCAAAGTTACACCCGAATCTACAAATTTTAATGCTAACTACCCAAGTTTGGGCCCAAACGCCCCAAACTCATTTGTATATCCATTGAAGGGCTATTACTTCCTGCACTTCCGGTTTTTCTTCCTGCACCCCCTAAAACCCCAAACAAATGAATATACCCTTTGTCTCTCCTAAGTCCCACCTCCATCCAATACCATCGCCAATCCAAACACCACCACCGCAGCCACCCAACACCACCATCGCAACCACCCAACACCACGGAAGCAATCGCAAAACACCGAATAATCGAAGAAAATACCACCGTTAGGTAATTTCTGGAAAGGCTTTCCTGGAATGAATTTGGTTTTCTGGAACCCCCTTTCTGGAAAAAAAATTCATTACGGAACACCCTTTCCAGAAAAGAAAAATTCATTCCAGAACCCGCTTTCCAGAAAAAAAAAAATATTCCCGAACACCCTTTCTGAAAAAAAAAATTCATTCTGGAAGACCCTTTTCCAGAAAAAAAAATTCATTCCGGAAAGAAGTGTAAGGAAAACAACATAAAATTATTGTTTTTTTACTTCCTGCACATCCCTTTTTAATTTACGCACTGCCTTTTTTTCCAGTGGGAGTTCTGGAATGATTTTTTTTTTCAGAAAGGGGGTTCTGGAATGACTTTTTTTTTTAGGAAAGGGGGTTTTGGAATGATTTTCTTTTTTTCTGGAAAAAAGGGGCTTCCGTAATGAATTTTTTTTTTGAAAAGGGGGTTCTGGAATGATTTTTTTTTTCGGAAAGAGTGTTTCGGAAGTATTAAAAAAAAATTGACTTCCGAAAAAGCCTTTCCTAAATGAGGTCAAATGTTATACCTCTCTTCCTCCAAGACTCCATGCGCGTCTTCTTCCTTGCGCCATAATCATCGACAGCGGCGTTGGGTGGCGGTGCTTGCGTGTAGCGGTGGTGTTGGGTGGTTCAGCGGAGGTGGGGCTTGGTTAGAGGGAAGGATAGTTTGGTTTGTTTAGGGTTTTTAGGGGGTGCAGGAATCAAAAAAGAGGTGCAGAAAGTAATAGCCCCATTGAAGATATTGCCTGGTGGGCTCCTTTGGACATGGTTTGTTTGTCGCTTTCGGCTTTATGATTCCACGGGGAAAAAAATTACCAAGGTAGCTGGTGGCTACTATCATTTGAGGAATATCCTCAATGCACACACCCCAAAAAAAAAAAAAAATGGATGCTACAGTCATCTCAATCAAAATTTATGCTTCATAATATTTTACTTAATGGCAAGGTCAAACACTTTTCGTACATGGCCAGAAATAGGTAAATAAATTTACTTACCTTGAACAATCAAGTTGTTTTAGCTTAAAAACAACTTTGCATAAAACCAAATCCATTTTAAATAATGGGGAAAGAAAGCGATCCGTTTTATCTGCAAGAGGCAACTACCTCATCAATCATCCTCAGAAACATAAACCATAAAGGTTGGGAGCAAATAAAATTTCCAAATGAGGAAACCAATATCAGCAGAACACAAGATGTACAAAATTAACTCTATACTTTGATTGCTTCAGTTCCTGAGTAGTATTTAGTTATATTTGACACGAAATTAAGGAACTGCAACGTAAGAGGAGCAATTTTATTCCTTATTTTGTCTAGTGTTAAACTATATGATCTTGGAATCTTTGAACTATATAATTTATTGACCAAGCTGCGGTAATGGTCAATGTATAGGTCAGAAAATTATATCTTCTTTCAAATTTTCAATATGGAAAACTTCCTGTCATATGGATATGGTCAAGGGTCCTTTTAAGCCCATACTTGTTCATTGCTTGGTTACCCAATCTGAATCCATCTCCATAAGCTGAGGAGGTATCTGACTCAATCTGGTGTTTAAAAAAATCACCAAGTTTCTTCTCAAAGTCAGACCGTTTACCCTTTTTTGATGAAGCAGAAGAGGAGGAAGGTGATGAAGATGAAGATGATGCTGATGATGATGCACCGTCATTCCCAGATCCAGAATAGAGCTCTGATTCTAACCACATATGAGCCAAGACTTGGCAGATTCCTTCTTCAACTTCTGGACTAAGGTTAGGATAACCTGTCAAAAAAACCAGAAATTTTGTCCAACTTAGCACCATGAAACAAAAATATAAACTTTCTGCATTATGTTAATGGCTGAATACCTTTAAGCCTAAGCCATGCATGCATCATCTCGTGAGCTAGGATTGATCCTGTTAACAACCTATAAACATTATAAACATAAATTTTTTTAATTATATATGGGGAATGTCATATGCAAGCACTGTAGATTATGAAAGTAGATTGTATAAGAAGGATACCTAGGAAGGCCATACAAAACAAGAATGGCTGTCACTTCACAACGACGGATCAGCTTATAAGGTTCAGTTATCATGTCTATGACTCGGTAGCCTGCTCCAATCCTTGGCCTCCTTGAAATCTAGTATTACATGAAATATATAAAAGTAATAAAATCACTATTTGATACACAGATCTTCTATAGCAGAATTAGATGTGAAGACTCAATTTGCAAGTGAGAAATCCCTACAGTGGTGACAGTTTGCTCTTCTGACAAGCATAGTCCTCTAGTTTCAGGTAAGTGGTGATGACCCTACATTCAAATAGAGAGAAACAAGAACATTTCGAAGTCAGGACACTAGAAAAACAGGGGAAAGAAAGAATAGAAGTAACAACATTCCATGAATGAAATTTAAAGTTGAACGCATTAACACTTACATTCTTTTCTCCCTCCATAGCCTCATTCAGAGCTTGTCTCTCAACCAAGAGCATAGGAATTTGCTGCTCCAATTTCATATTTAAACCTTCATAAAATTCTTGTATTTCAAGGTAAAGAGGTTGGCATTCATGAGTATCCATAATTGATGAGTCTAGACACTCTAAACATAGCTTTCGACCATCATCAAGCAAAAGATATTTTGTATCCCTCGGCTGCACTGATTGAAAAGACAAAAAAACAGAAAGGGAGGGGAGGGAGGAGGGGAAGGGATCCATCAGTTAGCTCCTAATTGTTAATAATATAGGATGAAATGTTTTGGGAGCTAATATAACTGACCTCCATTCTTTCACAGCTACAACAACGAGGAGTGCCATCAAGCTCATGTGATGGGCAGTATTTTTGTAGCCAGAAAGGATGAGCTCTATACTCAATGAGGCCAGATGAATTAGTTGGGATCTGCAAGGAAAGAACCAATAATTATAGTTTACTGAACAATATATCTTACTGGCAATTTTTTTTTAAAAGGCAGACATATGCAATACATATCCAATACCAATACTCTTGGATACTTCACCAATACGTATAGGTGAAGTATCCAAGTCTTTAAAAAAAAATTATGAAAATCCAATACAATTACATGAAACATATAAACATTTATCATATAATCATAGAAGTATTGTCCCTTCATGAATCAAAAATGAAAATTGTCCTCTTTATGGATGATTTCAAGAAAGAAATGAGACTAATAATACTATTCCTATTTGTAAATAATAGGAAGTAATTTATGATGACAATGATTTATAATTTTTTGGTTTTTAGTAATGTATAAGAAGTATGTTCTTCATTTGGATATGCAGAATTGTATTTATTATATTTTATGAATTTTGATACATATGTAGATATGAATCTTACACATATTGTATCCTATATAGTTTTAGAATAATTGTATTGCCGTATCGGATATGTGTAAGAAGAAAGCTTTATTGATTGGGTAAAAAAAGAATAACACACAGAAGAAAATCCCCTCTGCCACCGAGCAAATGCTCTTAGATTTCTGAATAAAAGAAACAGCTAAAAGCTGCCTCCCAATATTGGAGCCTTCCTAATTATATGTTTGCAGTTTACTTTGGGCCAACCCTACTGGGATGCAGTTATTACAAATCCTAATATTACATTCAAAACATTAAGATTTGAGTCTATGTGTGTATAAACCCTAAGAGGTATAGCCAGATTGGGCTGGGCCCAAACATATTGTCTGGCCCAAAATATAAAAAAAAACTAATATCAACTTCATGAAGGGCTCACATGATGTTATTTCAGTAGGATAACTGGCCCATGATTTGTTATAAAGATTAAACAACTACTGGGTTAAGCAGAACTTCCTCAAATATAGTTCTAAAGCAAAAACAGTATAGTTCTGAATTCTGATCTGTCTGAGAAGCAAAAACAGCTCAATATCAACAGTCTTCCATGTATATGCATCTTGTAGAGCTTCTAAAGCACATAAAATTGATAGAAACCTTTGAAAGAAAACAAACACACAGAATAGACTAATAGACAACTGTAAGTGAAAAACAACTGTAAAGATACTTACAAAGTTCTTGCAAACATCACATCTTGGGTGATGCTTCTCCCTATAGCATGATTTATGGTAAGGGCGATTGCTAGACAGGGAAAACTGTAAAGGAACGAATTAAGCATAATCATATTGAGATTGACCAAAAAAGAGAAACAATTTGAAGACCTTCATTTATGAAGCTAAGAATAAATTTCAACTTTTTCTTTCACCAAAAGAAAGGTTTCAACTTATTGTAATTAAATTCAGTTTTGTGAAGCAAGCAGCAAAAGAAAACAAGACTCTAGTCTCTAACCTCATAATCAGTGATTGGCAGATGGCATGCTTGGCAGCAGAAGCATTCTGGATGCCAGACACCTCCCATGCAACTTAAAAATCTTCCTTGGCCAATCTCAGTCTTGCATCCAGCACAGATTCTGCAGGCAGATTTTACAGAAAAAGGTTAAATCTTTGTTTTTAATAATTAAGAAAGATTCATGAAACCTTGAAAAATAAATTTTAAAGATGTCGATTATATGGATCCACAATATTGCAAGTTGCAACAAAGGAGAGTATTTCAATTTTCATAGGTGATCATAAAATCACTCCAAACTATTCAACAGGAAGTGCTCACGGATCACTATAAATAAGACTAAATTAATCACAATATGAAATGTTCATTTTAATGACTACTATTTTTGAACATTTTCATGATTTCATCTAATTGAAAGGTACTTAAGAACACTGAGGAAAACCAACACACACCAAGGTGTCATGCATAAAATCCCAATCCAGTATTTATCCCAGTTCAATGATTCAGATTAGAATCTCTTAAAATAAGATTGATTAGCTTGTATGAAGTCCAGATCAATTAGTTGTATAGCCTATCCTTCAAATCAGCAATACTTAAAATTGAAGTTTCAAAACATATTCTGTTTGGAAAGTTTTTTGTTTTTTATTTTTTGGCACAAGCATTGCATTATTGGTCCCTTCATTTAGAACTAGTGAACTTCAGCAATTTCCGTAAACAGTATAAGCACTTGCTATATAGATAAAAGTTGTGATCAGACTCACAATTACCTGTATCCAGGGGGGAAGGGGTGAGGAATAGATAGAACTGAGGAATCATTGTCATGTCGAGGAGGAGAACCAATATTCAAACTTTCTTGAATAGCCCTAGCAAGTTGCTCATCTTCCTCAAGCTGAGCTTTAGCAAGATGTTCATCTTCTTGTTGAATTTTAGCAAGACGTTCATCTTCTTGTTGAATTTTAGCAAGACGTTCTTCTTCTTCTTGTTGAATTTTAGCAAGACGTTCATCTTCTTCTTGTTGAATTTTGGCAAGATGTTCATCTTCATCTAGATGAACTTTAACAACATGTTCATCTTCCTCATCATCAATTTTACAAAGTTCCTCATCTTCAGATTGAGAGTCATAATCTAGGGTATGACACAAAAAATATGAGACCTTTTGGCTATGGTTTGGTGTGGAAATAATTAATTGATTAACACATTCATTTTCTGAACACATAAACCAAATGGAACTTCAGAATTTCTTGAATGGACTCTTTTGTATTCCTTTTAATAAGTTCTTCAATGGACTCTAACTATAAGAAATATATTTTAAGCACTTTGAGTTGCAACTTGAGTGAAACACCAGAATCAGAATATCCCCATAATTCTTATATGCATACTTCTTTTTGATGAATAATTCGTATATGCATACTAAATTTATATTTTAAAGAAATCAAGAAGCTAATTGTAGTAATATAAAAATTTATTTCTTAGCTCCACTCTGATTAGGATGTAAATGAAAGACTCAGCTGATAGCATCATAGCCTTTGATCAACAAAGCATAATCTACTTAAACAAGAATGAAGAAGAAACTGAAATAGGCATAAAAAGACAGGAAATAATACAAGAGGTATGTAATTAGGAGCTTGTAATAAATCAAAGAGCATTTTGGTTAGATTCGGATCTTCAGGTTTAGGTACCTCAAATGCAGTATGCAGAATCATAATGGCATTAAATTTGAGTCAAACTAACCAGAAAATGAACTTTAACTACCAAGGTGCAAAAGCATAAATCTTACCAACAACTTTTTTCCCTTTATGATCCTCCTCTGACAGAGAAAGTGCAATTGCCCGGTCAATGTCTTCTTTCTCAATATCTGTTAACTCATCCTGCAGTCAGTTTTAACTATTACAAATTCAGATTATCTGCATGCTAATGTCAAAGCTAAATTCAGATAAAAGGCTAGCTCAATGACATGATAAGTTGTGACTTATGACAATGATTTTAATTCTTACTAGAAAACTTCGATTACCATTGAACTCTGATGATTATCCCAAATTCTGTCCTCTCCATATGTGCCATGGTATTGTCCGCGTGAAATTTTATGATCAGAACCCTTAAGCAACTTGGTAAACCAACCCATTTCATGCAAAATTATTCACCTTTAGGTTGGCAAACCTTTGTCTGAAAATATGCCCCAGGAGTAGGTAAGAACATATATTCCATAATTTACATAGAAGGAAAGTCTGCAGACTAATAAGCTCGTTGAAAAAGTAAAGGCTATGCATTGAGTCCAAACTTCAAAATTCAAATGCTGCATGACCATCCGTCTAGAAGCTTTTAACCCACATCAAAAACTACAATATAATACACATACTTTTACTGGAAAAAATACGCTATGACACTAAGGTAAATAGCAATGACAGAAACAGGAAAGCAACTAGAGATTGGGATTGCATACATATATAGGAAGTGTATCAAGTGTAAGATGAGAGCCTGAGAAAAGCAAATCTCAATCATGGATAGTTAAGATTAAAAATAAACAAAACAATATTGATTGTTCGTGTATGGCTGTAGGAGTAAATCTCAACCATATAATTGAAATGGATGATTAAAATTAAAACTAATTAAAATAATCTTCACCATCTGTGTATGATTGTATGACTATTGACCAAGATTTATTCGTCTCACCTCATCTCTCACGATCTCATTAGATATGTCCAATATATGTGTATGTGTGTGTGTGGAGAGGTGTTGCAGGGAAAGGAAAAGTTACTGAGACTGACAGAAAGATTCTCACACAACTGATATGGCTAATCAGAAACTGAAAAACTTGCAATATGTGTAAGTTCAATAGGAAAATCTGTTAATGAAGAAAATATAACAACAGAAAAAATGACAAGCATATTTAATTCGTGTAAAATCCCAATGATAAGATATGATTGCAGCCTCCTTCACGTACCAGCAAAGACAAATCTCAAACTAAGCAAAAGCTTCGAATTTCCAGTCACAGGTACATGTTAGCTCAAATCTCTTCACTTCAGCAACACCCAATAAGACTGTTTGATAAATAATTCACCCAAATTAAATTGCTTCAGAAAAATAATGAAAAAAAAAATAATATAGCGAAAGGAAAAAAAGAAAAAGGAACAATAGTCACTTAGAAGAAGAATGAAGTGGGAACTGACCAGGAAGAGATTAAGAATCTGCGGAGACAACGGAATCTGATGAATCAGAATTTAATAAGTCATAAAAAAAATGATCATAAAGGGATTAGAGTAAAGTAATGGATATACCCAGGCCAGGTACCAAGTAGCTACTGAAACCAAAAGAAAGAAAGAGAAGAGAAGAGGGACACGGAGGGGTACTTAGATTCTACGCAAAAAGGAATAAGAAAAAAGGCAAATAGGAACAGTGGAATCTTTTTAAGGTAATATTATAATTATTAGCAGTTAGAGAGAATCGGAGAGGAGAGGAGAAGCAGCTGAATTTCAATGTCTACATCAGCATGCGGGCCCTCTTCCACTGTCAATAATCCACTCAAGTTAAACCTTTTCTGGTAGAGAGAAGAGAAGTGGAACACTGAGCTGAGAGCGTTTCCATTCCAATGCTATTTATTTGGATTTTTAAATAGATATCATATATATATATATATATATATATATATATTATTTATTTTTATTCTTTTCAAAATAAACACTTCAAAAATATCTATTCTCTCCAATCTAATATCTCTATTTAGGTCTTACAAAAAAATTCACATCCTTACATTTTTTATTTTTTTTAAAACAAAAAATGTAACGTAACGCACGTTTTTAACTTGAGTATCGATTCTCAAAAGAGAATCCGAAAAGGAAACCAATTCTGGTGCAGTCATGATTTTGAAATAGAACCGATACATTTGTTATAAAATACTGTGCCCGATTCAGCGATGCAGATGGTCTTAGGAAGACATGAAAATGGATACAATTTTTTTTTTATCAATAAATATTAGTTATTAATTGTTAGTTTTTTTAGTGAAAGTATTTGAATCCACGATTTCTTCCTCCTTTCATTCTTCCTTCACCATCAAATCAACCTTATAACTCCTATGAATACGAAAATTAAACTGTGTTTTATTTTATTTTATTATAACTCATTTAAATAATGATACAATTATTTATTTCATGTTTCCTGATATCAATTTTATAATATCGGTTAAATTATATAATTTGTTTTTTCTTTAATTTCATGTTTTCTTAATTTATTCTTCTTCTTTTTTCTGTGCCCCTTAACTTCTTTACTTTGAACTAAAGTGGAGTTGAAGTTAATATTATAATTACTTCTTTATGTCATTTAACTTCCTCTATTTTAAATTGAAGTGAATTTGTTAAGGTTTTGTGTAACTTAATCCCTCGACTTTAAACCAAACTGAAATTGCTTAAAATTGTAAGTTGTTTTATAAAAAGTTGTCTTGATTGGGGCAATTCATCTAAGAGCATCTCCAACGCTCGTTGCTTAAGAAGTTGCTTATGTTAAAGCATTGTTGCTTAGTTTTTTTTAGCATTGGAGATGATCTAGGTGTCACTTTGGGTTACTTAAAATTAAGTAACGTTGCTTTTGTAAGCGAAACAACCGTTGCTTATACTTAAAAAAATATTTTCTTTCCATTTTTAGGATGAGTCATCTAAGTGTGAGTCATTTTGGGATCATTTAAAGGTAGATTATTTAAGGATTGTTTAAAACTATATCATTGAAGTAAAATGTGTATGCGTTGCTTAACTTTGATGTGGCATTGTGGGGGCCAATTAACAGCTCAAAATGTATTGTTTAAATTACGGATATGCTCTAAGGTACATGTACGATAAATTTATTCCCTAATTATAATGTGTAAAGTTGAGTTTCTTTTTTTAGAAAATGGTTGGCTTTATAATTTTGGCGGAATAAAAAATAAAAAAGTAACATGATTATGAAGTAATGTGAAGTTGTTTATTCCTAGTTGTTGTACATGCCCCATTTTAAGTGATTCAACTATCAACTTATACCTATTGGGGGGAAAAACGAGTTAGTAAGGTTTAAAAAAAACAAATCATGTCACATTGTATACGGGTATAAATATAATCTCAAAGAGCAAGTTGCTCGTGTCTTTCACATAAAAGGACACATTACATTATGTACAAGGTTCTGATGTCTTCTATTATTATTCATTAAGAAATGTCACAAGCAATTTAGGCTCTTTCTAAAAGCAACTTATTCATTATTATGTGTTTCTGCCTATCAAGACAAACTTCTTTCAAAAGTTAGAGTTTACATTTCTCATTTTGAACAAGTGACATGTCAATATTTATTAAAAATATATATTATAAAAACAGTCTTCACCCCCACTTTCATCATAAAAGTAGTTTCTGTCATATTTGTTTATTTTTACTTGAGAAGTTATTCAATAATTAACTTATATCTATTGAAAAAACTCATGTAATCACATTTAAGAAACCAATTTATATTTCACTCTGATGTTAACTTTAACAGAAAAATTGCAGTAAAAAAAAACTTTAACAGAAAAAAAAGTAACTATTTAAGAGGTAAATAACGATTTGCCCTTAAATATTTTAAAATATTTCAATGATATAATTATACTTTCTCTTTGTCTCTTCTTCTAGTTCGGTGAAATAGCCTCTCTCTCTTTTTTTCTCCGCTTCTCACATCCGCAATGCTATTTTGACACGTAATCAAACATTTCATTCGAATTATTATTTAAAAAATTAGGGGTTAATTATATTTTTAGCCTCACAAATTTGTGATAAATTTGTTTTCAGTTTTCTAAATTGAAAAAAAAAAAGTTTCTAAAATTTTAAAAAATATGTTTTTAGTCCTAGAGTTAGACGACGTTAAGAAGTGCTAACGTGTGTGGTGTTTGGAAGTAAATACGTGTCAAATTCTGATAGCGTTATGTCACCACTTACTATTTCTTTTAACATTGTCTGATTTTAGGGATTAAAATGTATTTTTTTTTAAATTTGAGAGACTAAAATATTTTTTTCAATTTGAGGACAAAAATATATTTATTTCAAATTATATGAACTAAAAATATAATTTAGTTAAAAATTAAATACTCGTAAATTAAATATCAAGTTCATCTTTTAAATGTTTTGATCATCAAGTTATTCTTTTTAATATTCTTAATATGATTTAAATTTTAGAAAGATAATGATAGGTCTACATTGAAGGCAATGAATTTGAGAACCCCTCCCTATCTTTAGGTGATGTAAATTCACAAGTCCCAATCACAACGTGTCCCATAGCTGATCACATGCTGGCTCTTTAAGTATGTTAGATTGTTTTTATGCAGAAATTAAACCATGTAAAGCCATTTTTCATAAAGTTATGGCCTATGATTAATTTATGAAACTTTCTAGGAACCAGTATATGGTGAAGAAAAAATAGCGCCAAATACATTGAATTTGTAAACGTTTGCTTGGTGCTCACCTTCACACGGTTAGATGAAGTAAACGGAAAACGTCTTTAAGAGAATTTTTTGGGTCATTAATCTTAGTTTAATTTTTGGGTGCACTGCTGCATGCGTTAACATGGATATTAGAAATGAACTTGCAGAATGTCATCGTGGAGACTGACCGCAAGTATGTTGCTGATTGTTTGCTGCATTATAAGCCAAATTATACTGAATTTGGAATTATTGTGAACAAACGTAGACACCTGCTTAATACATCCCAAAACGTCATGATTCGTTTCATTAGAAGACAAGCTAATCGAATCGTTCATGAGCTTGTTAGAGCGTCTAGGTTTTACACTAGTCATTATATTTCTGATTATATCCTATCATGTATTCATTCTATAATTATTAATGAAGTGATATGAGTTTTCTCCTCTAAAAAAAAAGTGCTTTCCTGTATATATACTAATGTTAATGCTATTATTCTTATAAAAAAATGTTAATACTATTAATTATCATAATGCACCTTTTTTGTATTTTGTCGTTGATTCTGGATGAAATGATATGAGTTCAGTTCTGAAAAAAAAATGCTTTCTTGTAAAATACCAACCATTGTAGAAATCTCACGTCAAAACCTCACAGACCTCATAAAAAAGTGTTGTGAATGTATTTGTTTATGAATATTTATTTAAGAAAAGATAATTCTTGGGTGACACATGTCACCATTTGGGAAAAAAATTTCCCTTCAAAAACTCTCTTTCTTTCTTTTTGTCCTTTATTCAACTTTTTCTTTTAAATTTTTTATTTTCTATTTTTCTATTCTATTATATATCTATTCTATATAGAAAAAAAAAATTCTCTTTTTATTATTTATCCTACTCAATTTTTTTTCTTTCTCCTTTTTCAGTTTTTTCTTTAAACATATATATTTTTTTTTTATGTTTTATTTCTTTCTTTTTCATTTTACATTTTTTTCTTTCTTTTTTTATTCTTTTTAGTTTTTTCTTTTTATGCTTCTTTCTTTCTTTCATTTTATATTAAATGATACATAATTTTATTTGTTTATAATATTATAAATATAAATATTTATATTTTGACACTATATTTAATAACTTCATATACGAAAATTTTGTTGATTAATCTTTATATAATAATGTTAAATTTTATATATAAATATATCATAAAATATGAAAATTAATTTATTAAATATATTTTTATTATAAAATAATTTTAAATTACTTTATCAATAATATCATTAATAAATTGTGTTAGTCTTAATTTTTTTTAAGGCAGAGATGACGGGTATCGTTCACGGGAGACAATCCTTCTCGAGTTAGATACGACAATTATGGGTAACAAATCTCTTTCTCCAAATATTTAATATAACGTTATACCTAAGATCCAACAATATATATATATATATATATATATATATATATATATATATATATATATATATACACTTAAATATGTTTTAAATCCTTGATAAATGATCGATTTTTGTTTTGGATCTCTAATATATTTTTTCGTTGTATTGGATCCTAATATATGAAAACTTTAGTTTTGAGTCCCTGCCGTCACTTAAGTGATGACGTGACATCATCTCAATGGTTGATATGTATTGGAAAGATATGTTCGAATGGTGTCACGTTATCACTTAACTGACGTTATGACTCAAAACAAAAGTTTTGATATATCAAGATCCAACGCAACAATTTTTTTTATTAAGGACCCAAAACAAAAATCAATAATTTATTAGAGACCTATAAAATTATTTTTACTTAGAAACCATGTAAAATAATTTTAAATAATTTCATAAATAAATATTTTGTTGAATAATATTTATGTTATGAAGTTAAATTTTTTATACTAAAACATTAATTTAGATCTAATTAGTTAATATATTAATTACAAAATAATATTTTGACTTTTTGTTTAATAACTTTGTATATGGAAATTTTGGTTGGTTAATATTTATATAATAATGTTAACTTCTTTTTACATAAATGTATCATAAATATATTATAGTTAATTTATTAAATATATTTTTATTACCAAATAGTTTTAAATTACTTCATTAATAATATAATAAATTAAATTAGTTTTAATTTTTTAATGCTAGAGACTACAAGTATCATTCACGGGAGACAATCTTACCCGAGTCAAGTAGAACCATTATGGACAACAAATCTATTTCTTTAAGTATTTAACACAACTTTATACCTAAGACTCAATTTTTTTACTTTTAAATCCTATAAAATCATTTTTATTTAATAATTATATAATATAATTTTAAATAATTTCATAAATAAATATTTTGTTGAATAATATTTATTTTATTAAGTTTGAAGTTTTTGTACTAAAAAATTATTAAATCTTATTAGTTAGTATACTTATTACAAAATAATATTTTGAATCTATGTTTAATATCTTGATATATGGAATTTTTGTTGATTCACATGTATATAATAATGTTAAATATATATATATATATATATATATATATATATATATATATATATATATATTACAAAAAAAAAATTTAATCACTTTGTCAATAGTATCATAAATTAAATATTTTTTATTTTTTTTATGTTTGAGTCCACATGTATCATTTACGAAAAATAATCTTGCTCGAGTGAGGTAAGAATATTATGGGCGACAAATTTATTTCTTTGAGTATTTAACACAATTGCATACTCAAGACTTAGCAAATTTTTTTTACTCTTAAATCCTATAAAATCATTTTTACTTACAAATTGTATAAAATAATTTTAAATAATTTCATAAATAAATATTTTGTTGAATTATATTTATTTTATGAGGTTAAATTGTTTATACTAAAAATTAATTTAAATCTAATTAGTTAATATATTTATTACAAAATAATGTTTTGACTCTATGTTTAATAACTTCAGTTACGAAAATTTTCTTGATTAATATTTTTATAATAATATTAACTTTTTTTTACATGAATATATAATAAATATATTATAATAAATTTATTAAATATATTTTTAGCATGCTTACGAGTTACAACATATAATATCGTTATAAATCCTTCATGAAAAACTGATTGAAATATTTAGACAAAAATATTATTCTTTTTTAACTTAGTACATTTACTTCTCACGGGTAAAAAATAACACTGAAAATTTATAACAACTTATCTTACACAAGTACTTACTAATGAAATATAATTTGTCTATTAGAGAGTAAAATAATAATTTATTAGTATTCATTAACTTTAGCAAGATCTCTTTTAACCACAAGTTTCAAACCTAAGACTTTGTTTAAGGGATCTAATCTTAATTTCACTCAAATCAACGAAATGTTGGTAAGTAATATTTGATTTCAAAAGTTATAATTTAATTTAATTAATTCTTAGACTTTAAATTATTCAAAGTATTATAAATTATAAATATTATAAAAATAATATTTTTTTATTTGTAATATAGTTGTAAAATAATTAGGTTATTTTATCATTTCACATTTGAAAATTACAAAAATATTTTAATTAAAAATAAGTTAAATCCTTTCTAAATTTTTAAATATAATTTTTTCATACAATTTTATAAATATTTTAAATGAAATAAGAAATATCTATGGAATTATAACTAAGTATATTTTCTCTGCTTGAATACTCTAACTCTTTTTATTGTGAGACTAAATTTTTTAATATGTTTCAACTATTTTAATACAATTTATGCAATATTAACTAGGTCAATCATTCATGCTCTATCATTCTTATTAAACATTTATGTTTTAGTTTCTTATTGTCGTTGAACAACAAATGTATATCTAATATTTAATTTTTAGCAAGTTGTGATATACTCAAATCATTTCAAAAAATACATAAAAATTAAGACGACCCATACGAACACACGGATAACTGGCTAGTTATGATTATAAATTAAGAGTGGAAAATCGGAAGCATTATAGCCCAAAATACAATAAGGTGCAGAAGCAACACTCCGTATCTTTTTCTTTTTAATTTTTGACAGCAACAACACTCCGTATCTTAAGAGTTGGAAATTGGAAGCATTATAGCCCAAAATACTACATACATCACTATTCTAAGCACTAGGCTACGTAGCCCATTTTGTATTTGGATTAGTCAGAGTCTCTGAAACCCAAGAAAAGTTAAGGTCTAGAACTGGTTTGCCAACAACCACGTTAATGGGCTGCTTACATGGAAGAAAAAAAAACAATATAATGATCCAAGAGAAAGTAACCCTCTCAACGAAGACATACATAACTGCTGGCTTCTCCCGTCTCAAGAACAAATCATCAGATTAAGATACAGGCACGATATGTGTACATGGTGACTGTGTTAAATATTTGGAGGGAAAGTTTTATTGTCTATAATGATTTTATCTTGTTTGAATAGGATTAACTCTAGTAAAAGATATTTGTAGTCTAGACAAAATAAAATATATATAAGATAGGATTGACCTATATTTATGCAAGAGGAATTATTGTCAAAAGCTTAAAAAAAAGAAAAAACAACTTTTGGTATTTTCCTCCTGTCTAATTAGTTATATCATGCAAGCTAATTACATGTGCAACTTCATATATGCATTGATTTAAGGGGGCCCTGTAAGATAAAACCAGCTGATTAGTTCGTGATTATTCCTTTCGTGAAACACCCAATATTCCTTCCAATTGGTTTGTTTCAACTAGGACGCAAAGTAAGACTCATAATAATCCAGTATCTGCATCGAGTGATGAACCATGGAAAGTAGAAAAATGTTGGAGATCTTACTCGACTAGTAATATAGTAATTAGTAAAATTAAAATATATAAGTAAGGGCAATCATTTACAAGTTAATTTTGTAAGATTGAGTTAAGTTTAAACCTGAATTGAGTGAATTCTAAGAAAAAAGAGATTTTCATTTACTGTCCTCATCTGAAATTTTATAATCAAGCTTATGATCAAACAGTTTTGCTCGGCCGTACTATATTGTTACGCTTATTTTTTTTATTTTTGGAAGGATATTGTTACGATTATTAGTTAATTGTGTTTGTTTAATATACGATAACTTAACAAGAAATCTAAGGCGGATATAGTTTTATTAAGGACAAAACTTTTATTAATTATTATCTTTGACTATAAAAGTCGCCTATTATCTCCCCCACCTGTCTCGTGGAGAAAGTTTCTTGTATTTGCTTACTTATTTCTTGTTTGTTTTATGGGTGACTATGTTTGTGATATGAATATATAACATCTAATTTGATATTGGTTAAACTATATTAGATATAAAAAAATGTAAAAAAATAGTTTTCTTTTTTCATTAAGTGTTGGGAAAGGGTACATTATTAGTTGGACCAATATAAAAAATAAAATGTAAAAAATTATTACTGTAACTCGGAGAGCAAATGAAAAATAGAATAAAAGAAAGAGATATTTATCAGTGTATTATATAAAATATGTGTATACAACATAAAAATATCATGTAATAATATTGTTCCTGTTTGAGGATTCTGGGGTGATCTTTTACTGACGTCTTCACTTCCTTTTATACGAATGATGTGGGGGGTACCTGCAAAAGGCACTCCAACGCTCAAGTTAGGTTTCGGTTCAGAGAATTTAATGTGAGTAACAAATGAGGGTCAAGAATGATTTACCTTGAGGGGTGTGCCCCTTTTTATACTTATTTTAATGGACTTGGACCCTTATGGGCCCTGACCACTTCTTAATATTTAGTCCACGTTAATTATGGTTGCTTAATCATCTCTTAATCTTCATTTTACCTTGGTAAGGGCCTTTCAATCAGATCATATTAGCCGAATACTATCCCCAGTATTCGACCGTAGTGGCACCGAATGCTCATGTGATGGTATTGAGCGTAAGGAGAGTGTTCGGCTAGATTTAAGCCGAACACTCACCTCTTTATGGGGTGTGCTTGTTTGTTTGTGATGGAGGGTGTTCGGCTATAGATAGCCGAATACCCACCGATATACATGCCCCCCAGCCTTGAGGAATTAGTTGTGACGAGGAGGCTTTGATTCGAACTGGGCTCCTCGTTGTGTCGTTTCAGATTCTGCCATAATAGCTGAAAAAAGCCGTTTAGGTGAAAGGGTCGAGGCCTCGCATTTTTATGAATCGTTAGATCATAATTAATCTAACGGTTGACAGCGCTTGAACCCTTTGGACCGTTGTGGGCTTGGACCCTATTATAAATAGGGTGAGGGATGTCGTCTTTGCATCCCTTATTTACAATCCAACAAATTCTCCTTATTTCGCTCTCGGCCGAATACTTCTTTCTAGCTTCTTCTTTTTCGTCTTAGACAAGGTACGAGAGTTTGGCTTTTTCTCTTTCATTTATCGTTACCATGAGTTAGTCTGGTCGTAAGCTTTCTGGGGGAACCGAGGTGGTTGATCTTCGGTCACTAGCCTCGGATAGTGGGGTGTCTTCGACTTCTTCGTCTTCGTCTTCTTGTCCTTCGACGTCCCCCTCTTCATCTCCTGCCCGAGAGGGGGTGGGTGAGAACATGGTATCCCATTCAGATGGAAATGATAATTCCAGCCAAAAGCCGAGGCGTAAGCCTCGGGTTACACAAGGGAAACGAGTGTTCCCATCGATTACCTTGGATGGGTACACATGGGTACACGGGGAGGTCAGGTCCTATTGGTCTCGGTATGATGATAAGCGTAGTGTGTCCAATTTTGTAAATTATGTAGATGTGTCTTCCATCCTTAAGGACGAGTTGTGTCCTATAGCATTACAGTGTTGTCGGCGTGAAACTAACGTCGAATTCGTTTTCATGGGAGAAGGGTCAGTCTTTAAGGGACTTCTTTTACATGTATGATTGCGTGTTCCGTGACCTACATGTAATGGTTCCCTTTGATGATTTTACGATGGGGGTGCTTCGGGTTTTGAACGTGGCACCCTCTCAATTGCATCAGAACGGGTGGGCCGCAATCCAAGCATTTCGTGCCCTTTGTATTTTCAATTTTATATAGCCTTCGGTGAGTGTATTTTTGTATTATTTTTGTACTCGGCCCATGAGTGATTTATGGGTATCCTTAATAAGGAAACCGAAAAGGCCTTTATTCCAATCTTTTACTACTTCTTACAAAAACTTCAAAATCGGCTTTTTTAAAGTGGTAGTGAAGCCGAATATAGGGGCTAACCATTTCTATGATAGGGATGGAAAGCCTTTATTTCCTTTTTATTGGGAGAGAACCCCTTGGCGTTATGATAAATTTTTGGAGTCTATGATGACCGAAAGGGAACGCGAGGACCTCCTCTTTCTTGAGTCCTTTGGCGTTATGATAAATTTCTGTGGCCTTGTTTAATTCTTCGACTGTTTTAGCCGATATGTGTGGTAAGGCCTCGGTTCTTTCTTTTTGGTTATTTTTGTACTTAGTTCTCATGGCTGACTAAGTATTTTGTGGGGTGTAGGTATTATGGCCAATGCTGGTGGTGATGTCCTTTCTTTTCAGAATGCTAGGAAGAATAGGGCTCAAGCAACGGGGAATACCTCGGGTGATGCTTCTGTGCCTCCTGTTGTGAAGCAACCGACGCCGAGGCCATGTCCGGTAGATACCGTACCCCTTGCGGCATGAGAGAAGAAAAACAAGGAGAAGGATCACAAGAAAAGGCACCGAAGCTGTGAGGCATCAGAGGAGGAAAAGGCAAAGAAGCTGAAACAACAGACTTTGGACTTTTCTGCTTCGGGGTCTTTGGCTTCTATCACTGCCCTGACTGCCGAGGCTTTATTTTCGAAGGATTTTCGGCCAAACAAAATAGTCAGTTCCAGTGACATTTCTGAGACTGGAAAGAATATCTTGAATAAGGTTGACGCTGCCTCCAACTGGTTGCCCTACTGTGAGTTTCAAGCAAGGGCTTCGGCCATTGCTTATCACATGTTCACGAATCCGCTAAAGGAGACCGAGAAGCTAAAAAAGAGTTTGAAGGAATCACAAACTTCTAACCACCAGGTTCTGGAAGCCAACATAGCTTTAGCGGACGATAACGCTCGTTTGAATGATGAGGTGAAGCATCTTTCGGTTGACCTTGGTGACTTGAACACCAAAGTTCTAATGGCCGAGAAGGATGCTAAACTTCAAGCTGAAGAGATCGAGAGCTTGAAGGTGCTACTAGCTCAGGCCAAAGAGGAAAGGGATGCCGAACGCTCTGCCAAGGAACAGATCATTGCTTCGGCACAAGATAAAATTCTTGCCGAACATGAAGCTGGGTTCCTCCATGCTGTTCGGCAAATGTTGTTCTTCTATGACATCCGTAACCCTACCATTTTTGACATGGATAAGGACGTCTACCAAGGCCGCTTGCTACCTCTTGATGATATTCCTGAGGATGCGGTTCTTGAGAATCCTCTTCAGCAGTCGGCTCCAGATGGTGATGGTGATGATGGGACCAATGAGGAGAACAGAGAAGATGTTGCCGATGCCGTGGCCCAAGAGGATCCGGCTGAATGAAATATTTGCAACTTGGGCCGTTAGAGCCCCTTTTTGTTTTTAAGAGGCATTTTGTAAATATCTTTTTGTGATTAATGAAATATAGTTTTTACCTTTCGACATCCGTTTCTCATTCTATACTTAGAATAATTTTGCAAATTTACTTACAGCTGATAACTTTGTAAGACATGTTTTCCTTCTTTTATTAGCCATTGATTCTTTTTTGAAGAAATTACTACTTGAGTTTTTGTAAAGAGATTCCGAATAGTGCATCTTTAGCTGAGTAAAAGTACTCGGAAGGGACCCATTTGTGAAGAAATTTCGACTGGTGCATCCTTAGTCGAGTAGGAGTACTCGGAAGGGACCCATTTGTGAAATTCCAACTGGTGCATCCTTAGTCGAGTAGGAGTACTCGGGAGGGCACCATTTGCGAAGAAATTTCGAATGGTGCATCCTTAGCCGAATAGGAGTACTCGGGAAGGCACCATTTGTGAAGAAATTCCGAATGATGCATCCTTAGCCGAGTAGGAGTACTCGGGAGGGAAACCATTTGTGAAGAAATTCTGACTGGTGCATCCTTAGTCGAGTAGGAGTACTCGGGAGGGCACCATTTATGAAGAAATTTTGATTGGTGCATCCTTAGCCGAGTAGGAGTACTTGGGAGGGAACCATTTGTGAAGAAATTTTGAATGGTGCATCCTTAGCCGAGTAGGAGTACTCGGGAGGGAAACCATTTGTGAAGAAATTCTGAATGGTGCATCCTTAGCTGAGTAGGAGTACTCGGGAGGGAAACCATTTGTGAAGAAATTCCGACTGATGCATCCTTAACCGAGTAGGAGTACTCGGGAGGGAAATCATTTGTGAAGAGATTCCGAATGTGCTGAAAAAATAATCATATTATAGGCAGGAAAGATAACCTTCATTGATTTTGATTGGAAAGGTGTGCCTCGTTAAAACCTTCTCGGTAAAAAAACCCTTTCACATTCTTTTAGGGATAAAAAACCAAGTAAGGAAAAAGAGTACAACACCCGTTTACATAATCAGCTAAAATAATACTTAAGATGGGTCGAGTTCTATGTTCTCGGCATCACCCTTTCTGAAAGCTCTTCTAACTTGTATCCTCCATTGTTGAGGGTTTGCCGGATTCTAAATGGGTCATCCCAATTAGCTGCTAGTTTCCCTTCCTGGGTATCTCTTCGTGCATCACCTTGCATCCTTAGTACTAGGTCTCCTTCCTTGAACTCTCTCGGCTTCAGCTTTGAGTTGAACCTCATGGTCATTCTTTGCTTGCATGCTTCAGCAACAACGCGTGCACGGTCGCGAACCTCTTCGATCAAATCAAGTTCACCTCTGATGGAGCTTTCATTTTCGGATACTTCGAAGTTTTGTCTCCGAAAGGTAGGTTCCCCTACCTCTACTAGAATCATGGCTTCGGTTCCGTATACCATTCAGAAGGGTGTTTCTTTGATAGTTGATTGTGGAGTGCATCTATATGCCCACAAAATTTCATGTATCTCGTCGGCCCATGCACCTTTAGCTGCACCTAATCTCTTCTTTAATTTCCCCAAGATGACCTTGTTGGCGGACTCTGCTTGACCGTTCGTCTGTGGGTGTTCGACCGAGGTTACCCTATGTTTTATTCCCAAGCCTTCCAAAAAAGCATTTAGCTTTTTGTCCGTAAACTGCAGTCCGTTGTCGGTAATGATCACATATGGAATACCGAAGCGTGTGATTACGTTCCTCCATAGAAATTTTTGTACATTTTGAGCTGAAATGGTTGCCAGAGGTTCGGCCTCTATCCATTTTGTGAAGTAATCGACGACCACTATCAAAAAATTGACCTGCCCCTTGCTACGGGAAAGGGTCCCAGGATATTGGTCCCCCAGATAGCGAAGGGCCATTGTGACGAAATAACATGTAGCTCGTTGGAAGGCTGGTGAATAAGGGTACCATATCTTTGGCATTGGTCACACTTTTTAACATACTCGGTGCAGTCAGTCTTAAGGGTTGGCCAGTAATACCCTGCTCTTAGTACACGAGTGGCCATTGCTCGGCCATCGGAGTGCATGCCACAGATCCCCTCATGCAGCTCTCTTGTAAGATACTCGGCCTGATCTTGGTCAAGGCAATTAGAACGTACCTTGCAGCACTCGTTCGCAATCTTTTGGCCTTGTTCCTATCCTCCGGAAGGGTGCCTTGTGACAAGTATTGTTGGATTTCGGTTATCCAAAGGTCCTTAGGTGTCGAAACCTGCATGCATTCCTCAGTAGTTACACTTGGTACTGGTAGCGTTTCCTGAATGAATGTTCTCAGTTGTCCGGGCTTCTGAGTACTAGCCAGCTTAGCAAGCTGGTCGGCTCTATCATCCTGTTCTCGGGCTAAATGCTTTACTCAGACCTCGTCGAACTCTTCCTTCAGTTGCATGAAAGTATGATAATACTTTAATAACTGCGAGTCTTTAACTTGAAAAACACCGTTGATCTGTTCGGCTGCGATTTGGGACTCACTCCAACACTCTACTTTCCGAACTCCCATTTCTTTTGCTAACCCGAGTCCGACCAACAAGGCTTCATATTCGGCCTGATTGTTAAATGCTTTGAAACCGAATCACAAAGACTGTTCTAGCTGTATCTGGTTTGGTCCTTGCAGTATAACACTTGCCCCGCTTCCCCTTTGGTTGGACGAACCGTCGATGTGTACAATCCACCATTCGACGTCGAGTTTCTCAGCCGGGTGCAGCTCATTGATGAAGTCCGCTAAACATTGCGCCTTGATGGGACCTCTCGGCTCGTATCTTATATCAAATTCTGATAATTCTATTGACCAGGCCATCATCCGTCCGGCTAGTTCCGGCTTCTTCAATACCTTTTCAATGGGACAGTCGGTTCTGACAACCACTCGATGCCCTTAGAAGTATTGTCTTAGGCGCCTTGCGGCGTTGACTAGTGTTAGGGCCGCTTTCTCTATTGTTTGGTACCTGGTCTCGGACCCCTGGAGTACTCGGCTGACAAAATATATAGGTGTTTGACCCTCTTCATGCTCTTGAGCTAACACCGCACTTATGGCTTCTTGGGAGACCGAGATGTATAACATTAGATCTTTTTGAGGGTCCGATTTCTTGAGTATAGGCGGGACCGAAAGGGTCTTCTTTAGCTCTTGAAAGGCTTCTTCACACTGTTGGTTCCATGAAAAATTCTTAGTTGTCTTTAACAACCGCATGATGGGTTTCGCCTTTTCGACTATCCTTGGAAGGAATCGCGATAGGGAGGCGATTCTCCCTGTCAGCCTTTGCACCTCATTTGGGATTTTCGGACTTTTCATACGAATTACTGCTTCACATTTGTCAGGATTTGCCTCTATGCCTCGGCATGTTAACATGAAACCCAAAAATTTTCATCCTTGAACACCGAAAACACATTTTTCGGGGTTTAGGCGCATATTGTGTTTCCTGAGTTCGGCAAAGATCTCTTCCAGGTCCTTTGTGTGCTCGCCAGCCTTGGAAGATTTGACAACCATATCATCAACGTATACCTCCAAGTTGCCTTTGAAAGACTTTGTCCATTAATCTTTGGTAGGTGGCTCCGGCGTTTTTGAGGCCGAAAAGCATGACTTTATAGCAGTAATTAACAGATTCGGTTATGAAAGCAATCTTGTCTTCGTCTTGAGGGTACATTCGAATTTGGTTGTATCTCGAATATGCGTCCAAAAAACTCAGGCAAGAATGTCCGGCTGCCCCATCGACCAACCGATCACTATTTGGTAGTGGATACGCATCCTTTGGACAAGCTTTGTTCAGGTCCGTGTAGTCGGTACACATTCTCCAATTGCCATTAGTCTTTTTCACCATGACCATGTTGGCTAGCCAAGTAGTGTACTTGACTTCTCGGATGAAGTTGGCCGCTATTAGCTTGGACACTTCTTCCTCTACGGCTTTCTGCCTTTCTTCCCCCATTTTTCACTTCTTTTGAGAGATCGGTCTAGCTTCTTGGCATATTGCCAGTCTGTGAGAGTGGAATCTCGGGTTGATGCCTGACATATCCGAGGCTTTCCAGGCAAACAGGTCGGCGTGCTGCCTTACGACACTTTGGATTTGAAGCTTATTCTTTTCTGATAGGTTGCTTCCGAGGTATGTGATCTGAGTGTCTACCGCTCCAATTTGAAATGCACGGATTTCTTTGTTCGGTTCAACCCGCTTATCTTCATTAGTTCTGGGATCAAGATCCAAGGATTGCGCCAGAGGTTCGGCTGTCGAGATCATGTGTATCGCCCCATACTCCTCTTCTTTTAGCTGAGTGACTTTAAGACTGGCTATGTAACACTCCCTAGCTGCTTTCTGGTCAGCATGAATAGTAAGCACCGTACCCCGGCTTGTCGGGAATTTCATGGCAAGGTGTGGGGTGGACACTATAGCTCCAAGAGCATTCAAGGATGGTTGTCCAAGCAATATGTTGTACGAAGTGTTAGCATACACTACTATATATCTGACTTTTATAGTTTTGCACTCCTTTCTCCCGTACCCGAAGGTTGTGTCCAACTTGATACACCCTCTGGTGTTAACCCTTTCGCCTCAAAACCCGACCAGGGGTTCATCGTAGGGCATGAGCTTCCTCTCCGGAATATCCAACTGCTTGAAGGTATTCCAATACAGGATGTCGGTCGAGCTTCCTTGATCTACCAGAGTTTTCTGGACTGCACAGTCGGCTACATCTACACTGATGACCATTGGATCATCTTGTACGAGATAGGACCCTTGAAAGTCCGCTTCGGTGAAAGTAATGGGCGACATTTTTAGTTCGCTCTCGGCCGATGTCACGTTGACTGATCGGACTAATCGGAGATGCTTTTTCCTGGCCGAAGATGTACTTCCTCCTCCCGCGATTGTATTTATGATCTTTCGAGGGTTAGATGGTTTTGTCTCTCATCTCTCCTGGGACCTGCTTCTTGGTCTTTCGACCCTTCGATCGTGCTCTCGGTCGTAATTGAAGTCCCTCCTGTAGGTTCTGTCCTCGCCTCTGTACTTTGAGAACTGGGGCCTTTTAGTTCTAGGCTCGCGGAGAAAATCTTTAAGGTGTTCCATCTTAATGAGGTCCTCAATCTTGTCTTTGAGTGTTGCACACTCTTCGGTGGAATGGCCCCTATTACGGTGGTATCGACATTGTTTGCTGTAGTCGGCTTTTGGGGGGTGTTGGCTCTCTTTGGCACCGCCAATATCTCGGTTGCCAAGGCCTATTCGAGCATCTGGGAACGGCTAGTGTTGAGGGGAGTGTAGGTTGTGTACCGGGTGTCACGGTACTCTCGTTCCTTGTGAAATTTGTCCTTGCCTTTTCCCTGATTGTCTTTTTCATGTTCCTTCCTTCCTGTGTTAGCTTCCGATCGGACTTGGTTCCTGTACTCGGACAATCTTTCAATTTGCATGTATTTTGCTACTCTTCGGCAGAGGTCGTCCATGTCAAGTGCCGGTTTTTTGCAGAGACTATTGACGAAAGCCCCCGGCTTAAGGGCCGTCACAAGATGATGCATGGCTACTGCCGGATCAAGGTTTCGAATGTTTAGGGCAACTTGGCCGAATCTTTCCATGAATGTTCTAAGGGATTCTCTCTTTTCTTGTCGAATGTTCACCAGTGCAACTGAAGTCAAGTGATGAGGTCTGTTTGTTGCGAATTGGTTGCCGAATCTAGTCGCAAGTGTTTCAAAACTGTCGATGGAACTGGGTGGGTGCCGGGTGAACCAGTTTAGAGCTTGTCCCTTTAGGGACGTGGGGAACACTCTACATAGGATGGCGTCTTCGGCGGTGTAAAGGCTAACTTGGGTGACATAGACGTCTATGTGCTCGTCTAGGTCAGTGCTACCATCATATCGGTCTAGGCTGAGGCTCTTCCAATTTGGGGGAAGAGGGGTTTCCATGATTCCAGAAACGAAAGGATGCCTGCAGGGGTGTGATTGAGTGTTTGCGGTAAAGGTCGAAGGCTAATTGGTTGCTCCAGGGATACTAAGATTGGCCGCAGACTCACCCTCATGTTGCTTGTCTGGTGCCTGATCCTCGGGTTTCCAAGATCGGTTCAGATTTCTCAGCTCGAGGTTCTCCTGTCAAAGGGCCGATATCTCTTGTGCGTGCTGCCTTCTCATCATCGACATATCGGCTCTTAGCTGTCTTAACTCTGACGACAAATTCGTTTGATCTTCCACATGCTCCATGTTTTCGCCGACGAGGTGCTGTCCTTGTACGTGTTGTTGCATGGCTGTTGTCGATGGTTCAGGTATGTCTATGTGTGTGTGACTTTGGGTAGTAACCATTCCTTGAGGGGTTATGGGGTAAGTTTTACCAGGCCCCACAGTGGGCACCAAAATGTTCCTGTCTGAGGATGCTGGAGTGATCTTCTACTGACGTCTTCACTTCAAGATCTTCCGTAGATATCCGAATCCTTTTATACGAATGATGTGGGGGGTACCTGCAAAAGGCACTCCAACGCTCAAGTCAGGTTTCGGCTCAGAGCATTTAATGTGAGAAATAAATGAGGGTCAAGAATGGTTTACCTTGAGGGGTGCGCCCCTTTTTATACTTATTTTACTGGGCCTGGACCCGTATGGGCCCTGACCACTTCTTAATATTTAGTCCACGTTAATTATGGTTGATTAATTATCTCCTAATCTTCAGTTTACCTTGGTAAGGGCCTTTTAATCGGATCTTATTAGCCGAATACTATCCCCAGTATTCGGCCGTAGTGACACCGAATGCTCCTGTGATGGTATTGAGCGTAAGGAGAGTGTTCGGCCAGATTTAAGCCGAATATTCACCTCTTTATGGGGTGTGCTTGTTTGTTTGTGATGGAGGGTGTTCGGCTATAGATAGCTGAATACCCCACCAGTATAAATATTTAATGAAAGTTTAATGGTATTGACTTTTAATAATACAATAATAAAATTTAAATTATAAAAATTAACTGATAATTTAAATAATAGAGACCTAAATAAAGATTTAATAAAAACTTTAGAGACTTACGTATTAATTTGACTTTAAATATATTAACAAAAGTTGTCACTATTTTATGATTTTCTCAGAGTACGTTTCGACCTCAATGGATTTCAACTTTTTCCACCAATAGGGAGTGGGAACCAATTTTTTTATGAAGATCGAAACAGGGTTTGGTGCTGTGAGAGAGCCACGAGTCTTAATTTTAAAGCAAAAAAGTATGCTTGGTTTTGCTTGCTTACTTGCTTAACATCATAGAGTATCTGGAGGCACCTCATTCGAGGGAAATTGTTGGTTAGGCCTTTACATCAGTAGGTAAGCTTAGCAAGATTTAAATAATTATTTGTATTATTATTTAAATAAATACAATTAATTGTATATTTAAATAAAATAAAGCCCACGCAAGATTTAATAAGCAAGATATAATGGATACTACGATTCTAGCTAGCTATATATTCTAAATAGCCGGAGATGATGATGATGATAATAATATATGATGATGATGATATTATTATTATTATTATTATTATTATTATTGTACTGCTCTTAATGTGAAATCACATTAGGAGAAAGATATAAAACTTCGTTCATTACTATTTATCTTTTGAAAAAAGTAGTCAAAATTTAGTGTTTTTATTTTATGTCTCATCTTCTTATGTCTTTTCTCATTAGCTCTAGCGAAACAAGAGGTCTTTTTTTTTTTTTTTTAATGATATTAATGTTAAATAATATTTTATATAAATAAAAATAAAAAATAAGTTTTTATTAAAAATATTATAGTAAAAAATTAAAATACTTGTTATTAAATTAAAAATATGTTAAGAGATATATTAAAAATTATGATAGGATACACTGATAACTTTTTTTTTTTATAAAAAAAATTATTTTTAATTTCTTAATCAGTGTTATTTATCATAAATTTAATATAAATGAAAATGTTAGTTACATTCTTTAATTTGTGAATTAACTTCTTAAAAAAATTAGAAGCAATATATGACTAATATTTTAGCTTATGCATTGTACAAAATAAATATTTAATATATACTAATAATAAAGGGAATATTTACATTTGGTATATACAATTCATTAGACAACTTTACCTTTGAACAATTTCTTAAACTTTCATTATTCTCTTTTAAACTATGGTAGATGCCCTAATATTACTTTTATACTAGATTTTAAACCTATTCGTTGCACGGGTTTGTTTAACTAGTAGATTTTTTATATTAATATTTTGTAATTTTTAAATATATATATATATATATATATATATATATATATATATATATATATGTGTGTGTGTGTGTGTGTGTGTGTGTGTGTGTGTGTGTGTGTGTGTGTGTGTGAATTTTAAAATACAATAAAAACAAAAATTTTAAAATACTTAATTGTATATTAAAAAAATTACAATAAAAATAAGAAAATATTTAATTATATTTTTAATTAAAAGGTTGTTGTGTTAAAAAAATTACTAAGTCTATTGAAATTTATTATAATTTATTTTTATCCAAGTAATAATACTGATGCAAAAACTATATGAAATACATAAATTCAAAACGAATATAATTGAATATAGTAAATATGTATATAAAATAATTTAAATTTTAGTGTTCATTTTCGTTATTATGGATATTATGCTAACATGTATTTGATTTTTGTTTGTAACTAATAATTTTGAAATGTATTTATATTTAAAATTAAAATTTATTTAAATTGGTTCAAATAGTATAGTTTTTATTTAATAGATGTAGTTATTAATTATGTTAAATTTATTTTTTTAAGATATTAATTTGAAATATGTAATAATAAATTGAACGCTTCTGATTGCAATGAGATTTTTCTATTATTATTATTATTATTATTATTATTATTATTATTATTATTATTATTATTAAGTTATTTATTTGTAAGTTTTCTTATATGTTCCAGACTTTATATCTTATAATTTAATAATTATAAGGATTATTTATTTATTTATTTATTGATAAGAATTATTATTTATATGTGTTACTAATTTTTTAATATAATACTAATTATTAGATGCTACTTTTCAGATGTTACTATTTTTTTTCATTCTAAGCAAATTTAGGAAGACACTTTTATTAATAATAATAACGACTACACTATTATTGCATAGTCAACAACTTTTAAGGGACTCTATAAAAATTTTATAATTGTTATATATAACGGATATTTATTATCCTTTATGGTCTGAATTTATTAGAATAAATAACATACTATTTTATGATTGACTGTTATGAAAGAATGCTATATTATTATTATTATTATTATTAGTATTATTATTATTATTATTATTATTAATAATAATAATGTAAATATAATAGATATTATTGGCATCTATTTTTTCATCTCTATGTAAAATTTCTTTTACCTTTTTTACTTCAACTATGAAATTAGAGGTATTAATATAATATTATGCTATATTTAATATTAAATAAATGAATAAAAATTAGAAAAATGCTTACTAAAAGAGAAATAAAGAGAGATAGCAAAATAAGTAGACTATTGAAATAGAAATAAAAAATTACTGTAATAAAAATAAAATAGACTAAAATACTTTAAAAAATTAATTAAAAATATAAAAAAAATATATATATATATATATAATATAAAAAAGTCCATGCAACACATTGGTATAAATCTAGTGTTTTTCCATGATACCCCTTCTCTACTTTGAGCTTTATGGGGTGGGGTCATGCTGAGCTGGTGTTACATACTACGCCTATCAAAATATACGTTAATCTAAAACTAAATTTCAGAAACCATTGTAAAATGATAGTAATGTATTTGAAGAACTAATTATGATAAAGGGGTACTCATCAAGAATTTTGCTTAATAAAGCATGTTGGAGCATAGAACTTGGGGCCTAAATGTTGTTCATGAACGTGATTTATGAAACTGATTGTCTTGATACTGTGAGATGCTGGAAGGATACAAACACATGTTTCCATGGGATTTTGCAGGATTGCCGTGACATGATGCAACCAGGTGACTCATCCAAGGTGTTGTGGGGGAATAGAGATTGTAATAAGGTTGCTATAAGTTAGCGTCATTAGCTTTCTCAGTTAAGGAAAAATATTGGCTGGAAGAGGTTCCCAACCAGGTGGCCTCCTTAGTGTAAATTGATATACAAAATCTCTCTTTTTCTATTGAATAAATAAGCTATATTTTTTCTTAAAAAAAAAAAAGCACGGGCCTACTCACATGTGCACCTCTTTCAACATTATAATCAGAAACTACTAAAATCAGAATAAACAAAACACACTTAGCTCAAGCTTATATAGACAGAATGTAATTCACTAATTTAATGGATGGTTTTAAAACGGTAATATAATATAATATTAATATATATTAATAGCTATAAATAGTACTGAATTTAAAAATAGATTCATTTTCTGTTTTAATACCATTAAATACTAATTTAATATAATTAAATTCATTAAATCTGATTAGGTAAATGATTCAGTAGAATTCACGTTTCATAAGGTTTTTTTTTTTAAGAAATATCTCATATTTTTTTTTGCTGACTATGGTATTGGTACGGATTATTCATCGCGAAGTAATGACAAAACTCCGTTGGGGACCGTGAGCACACACCAAGGTAGGTATTCCCGTTCCAATATGGTTTATTCTATATCCAAAGTGTAACACCCCGAAAATTTCAACCCAATAAGTATGAACGTGAGAGATTTAATTAGAAAATTTTTTTGTTGGGGAGAATTGTAACGTTGTGATTTTCCTAATTGTATGATTAAGTGTTTGATTAATAATGAAAGAGCAAACTAAAATTAAATTATGTTGATTGATATAATAAATAACTCAAGTTCTATGTTTTGTTATGTGCCATAGTGTTATTGTGAAATTTTTTAGACTTTTACGTGAGTTCCGTAAGTTGTAGAAAAAAAAAAAAAAATAAGAGAAGGGGGTGTCCTTAGAGGAAGTGTGGGTACAAATAGCAAAATTTTAAAATTACTCACTTCCCTCATTCTGTTCGGTTTTTTTTTTCTTCCTCAGGAAACTATCTTCTCTTTCTTTTTCTGCTGCTGGCCGTGTTTTACAAGGGAGAATGAAAGCCATTTTTGTTGCTTGGCTGGTTGCATACAAGGCTTAGTGGTTCTCTCTTCATCACCAATAGCTTGTCTTCTCTTCCTCTCTCTCAGCTGAGCCAAAAATTCAAGGTGAGGGGGACTCTTTGTGGATTCTATTTTTAGTCTAAGGGTAGTTGAGAGTTAAGGGACTCAACTACCTACAGCATGTATGCCCTTCTTTGGCTGTTGTGTGTGTTTGTTTGAATGCTTGAATGTGAAAAGTTAATGAAATGGTTTTGAAACCCTTGGCAGTGGCTGTGTGAGTGCATGTCCTGGCTTTAGTGTTGTTTTTGTTCTTTTGAAACTGAGTGGGAAGGCCTCTGGAACAAGGGAATCCATGCCCAATTTCGTAGAATTAATTGATGAATGTTGCACGTTGAAAACAAACTCCAAAACAATGGAACAGTGACTGTCAGGTTCGCGTGTTCCTGGACAGCTCCCACGGTTTTGTGATTTTTGGAAAATCTAACCGTTAGTTTTTCACAAAATTTGTTTTGAATGAAAATAGACACAAAAATGAACAACTTTTATTTTGAAATCATGGAGATAAAACCTCGTTTTGAAGTTCATCTGTGTCTTTCAAAATGACTATTCTGTTTTCAAGTTTCCCTGGAACATGTCTCGGTTTTTCTCAAATTTTCACTTGTGTACTTAATTTTTATTTTTCGTTTTTGAACCATTAAAAACTAGACAAAACAAGGATTTTAACCATATAAATTAAAAAAATTATCATGTCCAATTTCTAAATTAACTTTTTAAAAAAGAAACAGGGCAAGGGTTTTTGAGCTCTGTTTTGATTCTGAAGTTTAGGCTGTTAGAAAAAAATTTACTGGGAACAATAGGGAAAGAATTTGGGGTCAAGGGTTACCTTTTTAGAAAGATAAAGATGTTACCTTTCTACTATAAAAATTTCAGCTCAAAAAAAGTCTGGGAAGGGGGAGAAATTTACATTTCTTTGAGCTATATTTAGTGAGCACTCAAAATCCAGGGCTGCTGACTTAGAAAATTTTTATAAAATTTTCTAGATGTTGATTTTATGAGTGGGATACCTTTCTATAAAATAGATTTCAAGAGCTTCGATTTGATATAAAAAAATTTAAATTCCGAGGTCATTTGCTTGTATCAGCAAGAGCTCACATTCAGTACTGCCAATGAAAAATTGACTAAATAGTTAAATGTAATTGTTAATACTTGTATTTTTGCCATTTTATCTTCAATTAATATTTTGATTATGTGAGATAATGGATAGAATACAACCACTATTATGATTGATTCATTCAAGTTTCAGGGAGGAAAACCTTGAGTATTTGATATTTGAAAGTGTGATTTTCTCTGTTTTGGTGATACGGTCTGTTGACTGTAGTTTGAATCTTGTGGTGAATTATTTGTTGGTGTGATGTATTTACAAGACTTGATTCATTATAAAAATTAACTGTATTATGTATATTGTGGACTGAGACCTGGGGTGTGTGAACCCTGGGCATTGTGGAAAAGTTGTGTGCGCATGATTTTGATGTGTTTTGGATGTTGAATGTGGGGACGAGGATTTATAATCTTCGTGGGAACAAATGAACTCCATGCAGAGCACATTTGTGAAAAACGGTGATTTTGTGATAAAAATGAAGGAAAGTAATGAATTAATCCATAAAAAGAGTGTAAACTTAGTAATTGATGGTTGGCATAAGTCATTTTGTGATCCTTGTTTTGTGTTGGTGAGGATCGAATGAGAAGGGAAACTTTTCCGTTGGGGTCAAGTGTGACTAGTGTAGTGGATAAATGCTACACGTCGATTTAGAAAGATAATCTTACGTGACTGGAAGCCAAATGGACAAGTGTTGAGAGGTCGTGTGGATGCTTTATCTACGGTGAGCATTGTGCTTGTGAGATGACGGGGTTGTAATGTTTAACCACTGTGATAGTGGGGGAGTTGGATCTCCGTGTTGTATGTCTGGGACATATGTTGATTGAGGACCGCCGTCGAGTACCTTTGGTAGAAAAGCCCACACAGACCTATAAGAGATGAACCCGATGAGAGGGAGTGGTTGAGGAATCAGTCCTCAGAGATTGGATGACCTCACAAAGTGGTACTTGAGGTGTGCTCGTTGACTTGCTGTTTCTTGGGGATCTGGCGCCGAGTTTGTGGTCGAGTTTCCACAGTGCCGACTTGGCAATCCCGACAAATGCGAGGCACAATCGTGTTAGTGAGAGCCCTGCCATTGTACCGTGGTGAAGGTACTCCCAGCAAGTCATCCGACTTAAAAATGTGTAAGACCACTGAGTTCTGGGAGTTCCAGTGGCAGCTGGCTAGTGTGAAATAATTTACAATAATAGTTGTGGAAACGAATAGGTTTCGGGTGTGACCGCTAGAGAACCACATCGTGGTGGCTAGTAGGATTGTGTATGTGACTGTGAAGTCATTCTGTGTGTATTGCTTGATGAAACAGAGAGTTCACCCTCTGTTTATTTTTCTTTTAGGAACCGGTGACAGTACCTGTGGATGTCATAAAGATGTTATCTTCATCAGCTTGGTCACTTTTCGTTTGGAGGTTGGTCTAACATGCAAGGTTGGGTGTTAGTGATGACTGCTCTGAGACTAGGTTTTCCCTTTTTATGTATTTGAATATGGGTAAACTTAAGTTTCAGATTTTTGGTATGTACATTCAGCTTTTGTACTATATTACCCTATGTATTTGACATACACTTTGGGAATGTACATATTACTATTATTCTGAAAAATATTTGGGATATGAAAATCTCTAGTTTATGTATATATGTATATTTTATAGCTAGAGCTATTTACTTTATTTATTCTGTTTTACTCACTTTTAAATGTATATTTACAATTGAGGCGGCGATATGCAACTTTTGAAATTAATTAATCAAAAGTTTTAAACATCCGATAAAATTCCGATCTATGTTTTATTAACTTCACAGTTTTTGAAAAAATTAAAGTTAGTTAACACGCCTATTGAATTAAAATAAGTATAAAAATGAGAATATATGTAAACTCGGATTTAGGGTGTTACACAAAGTAGTATCACCAGGATTTGAACATCTCATATGATTTAAAATATGTTAGTTATTTATTAAATATTTTAAATTATAAATTAGTTACATTAAAATATGTAGCTTTAATTATAAAATATTTTAAATTTAATTACACAATGTGTATATTTAAATTTAAATAAAAATGAATAGTCAATAAATGAAACTTAACACTACATTTTAAAAATGAATCATTATTTTAAAAATTAATTATAAGAAAGTAGAAGTAAAAAAATATTTCAAAATATAATTTTTAATGTTATTAATATATATGTGCAGTAATAATAATAACCTTTTAATTCATTTAACAATAGTTATCCTTAAAATAATTGTTAAAAAGATAATTTTGAAAATAATTATTACTTTATGATTATATATAAGGATGCATTTTTTTATTTTAAGACATTATAAATTTTCTTGACTACATTATTTCTTATTTTATTATTTTTCTGTTATTCTATTTAATAAATATATAAAAGATAATAATTATAAACATAATAATATCTTAAACAATATATAATTTCTATTAAATCAAATTTTCAGATTCCTTTTTTAATACACCTATCAAGAAAATTTTTACTCTACAATTTAAAAAAATCATTAATTTAAAAATTAATCGTAAGAAAATAAAACTAAATAATTATTTAAAAATATCATTTTAAATTAATGCTGCATTATGCATTATTTTATTAATTTTCACTATTTCTATTTAATAAATATATAAAAGATGATAATTATAATAATAGTAAATCATTATATTAAAAATTAATAATTCTTTATTTATGTTTGATTAAATTGAATCATATCAACGGCTACTGTGAAGTTAAAGTTTCGATTTGACGGCTCTAAAATGTTTAAGTGAAGGTTACATAATTGATTCAGATCAATAATTGTGGTGACGTTAAAGTTTCGATCCGACGGCTCTAATAACTTCAAGTGAACTTTACATATATAATATATATAGATTGTCAGTTTCTTTCTTTCCCATCACCCTTATTTTTTATTTAACTTTATTTGTTCTCTAAACTTTTTCCTTATCCCTTCTTCTTTTATTTTATTTTTATTTAAAAAATATAGAGAGGCACCCTATACCTCTCTTTCTCCTAGCTAGTTTTATATAATTAAAATTTATAATAAATATTCAGCCTTTTCACTTTGTATATTACATTGTGATTTTCATTCTAAGTGAATATTTATTGTGCTATTACTTAGTCAATTAATAAAATATTTGTTGTGCCTCTCTTTGAAGAATTTGTGCTCTTTCTAGCTAATTAAGTCAATGCATTGACTCAATGATAAAAACTTATTAATTGGACCCCAATTAATACACACCCATCTCTACACCCCCTTACCCAGATAAAAATGATATAAATAGGTCTAATGGTGCATGGGGGTGGGGGCGAGAGGGGGGGAGTTCTTTCTAAATTCTATCCTCCATATATATCCTACACACACTAGTTTAAGCATTGAAGTCTTTACAAGTACATTATCGAAGTTCGACTTGTGGGAGAATTGGTGAAAGATTTTGTTCAAATATTTTATTCTAAAAAATTGATACCGAACAATATTAAATAAATATATTTGAATATGTAAATTATATTTTGAATTTATATTGAATAATATAAATTGTAATATAGGGTTGTTTTTAAATTGAATTGGATAAATAATTAAAAAATATAGTATATAAATATTGAAGATAAAAAGAAGAAATTTTGATAGGGTTAAGAGAGATATTTTTTTATTAGTTGCATAGGATAGAAGAAGAAAATTAAATTGTTGAGAATATTTCATTGAAAGAGCAGAGAGAATGATAGTTTTACTCACTAAATTAATTAGTATTAAAATTTAGAGTACATGAGTAGATACTTGTTGCAAATACGATGAGAATAATTTTGCACCAAACTCCTTGCTAGCTTAAAATTAACCTGCTTCGGGGAGTTCAAGAAATGAAATGAACTAAAACGTAGTTGTGATTGCAGATCCGAGGACACGCCGGTTGGTCCCGTAAAGTCGCCATCTACACTTGCAATTTGCTATGACATAACAGCGATAGACAACATCTTTTTTCCAACAAATAATGACACATCTCGGTGATGAGCATGCACAGAGAGTAGAGGATAGTACAATTCGTTTAAACTAGACAGATGGACTCAGAATCCTTTTATATATGAAGTTTATCGTTTATGCACAGGATTAAGAAAAGAAGAAGAGGATTGATAGGTAAAGGTGAAAGAATTAATATATATTAATAAAATAGGATATGTTGTTGCATATATATCGCAATTGGCTTAATCTCATGTCACTTCACGTGAGGCTTGATATGGTATTCATGAAATACCTGCACTTGCTATACATTGCATTAAATAGCACATATACTACTATTTACGAGCATGTTTGTGGCTTTTAAACCTTTAGGTCCACTTTTAATTGATCCTGGAAGCAAAAAAAAAGACGACAGAGCATGTGTGTACGTACAAAAGAATCGTAATAAGTCGTAGTTAAGTTGTTCTGTGTTTAAAATATTTTGTCAACGTGACTTGAAAACAAGCCAAAGAGCCATTAAGAATCTATAATTAAACTTTTCGGTGCAGCTAAAGTGTAAATTAACTTCCCTTCTTATAAAAGTAAGAAGCTAGATATATACCATCAACATCGCAAAAAAAATCCGAATAGGTACACACGAGCCCATTGCAATAAAGGAATAGTGGTCCGACAGGTACCACACTATAGCTAGCTCTAACTCTTAAACCTCAAACAACTTCATCACTGTCTTTTTTGGTTAAATGCATGCACCCCCTCAATGTTTATCTTGCTTCTCGATTTTCTAGATTCCGTTGCTACCACATTTTGCTGCACGTACCCATAACCACATCACTCCTTGTTGGTGGTGTTGATTAGTACGGTGGTGAAAACATGTATATAGATAAGGTGCAGCTAATTAAACTGTAAATTATGTGAACACATTGAAGGAAAAGTGCGTGGCATCTCTTGTTAAATAACAAGAAAGGTGGAACGTGCATGTACAGGTAGTGATATATCATATATGAAAGACCCCGCAGCTACTCTATGGTTTCAATTTACAAAGATAATTTGAGCTATATTTATTCCTCCCTTTTTTTATTTGATTTTTTTTAAAAGAAAAAATGGTTTATAATTATGTGTTTATTTATAAATTTAAAACAAACAGTCATTATTAGTATTTTTAATTATTTCATTCGTTTATCCTATCTTTTAAGATTATAGCACATAGATTAAGAAAAATAATTAATCTCTTCATTTTTATTAAAATTGTTTGCAATTTCTTAGTCTTTTATTTCTATTATGACGTATTCTATACTATTATTTCCCCTCCATTTTTTAACGATATGATTGAGAAAATAATAATTAATGTCATTTTGAAATTTTAAAATAAAAAATTCTTCAAAAGTGAAAAAAAAAATACAAAAGTAATATGGTCTTATCTATACTTAATTCTTAAATATTTTATACTTATCATAGATAAAAGAATCACTACCAAAAAAGATAAAAGAAAGAATTACAAAGGTCATATTAGGAAATTAAAAAAATAATATAATGAAGACTATGAAATCGATCTTTTTAATAATTTGTGTTATGTTTGAAAATAATCAAATAAAAAAAGGATAGAGTAATTAATTACAGCTAGAAATATATATCCTCCACATGCACGTACACAGACGAGTGGTTTCTTTGAAGCTAACTGCGGGCGAGGGGAATTATTTCGGGCTTGTGTCCAATAATAAAAAATACAGCTATTAATAATAAACTAATACTCCCTCCGATCCTTTATATAAGAAACAAATAACTAAATTGTCAAGACCAATGAAAATAGTTAAGTTAGTTAATTATAATTAATAATGTCATAAATTTTAATTTTATTCCAAAAATGCCCCTTAAATTGATTGGTTTAAGTAGTGGTTACATTAATGACACTACACCTCCACTAAAAAGTGTAACTTGTATTGTTAATAGACCAATAAATGCATGAGAAATGAGCAGGCGTCTCATTAATGAATTTTACGAAGGGTAAAAAAGAAAATTACTCCCTCCGTTCCAAATTATATGATGTTTTAGAGAAAAAAATTTGTTCCAAAATAGATATCGTTTTACAAAACCAATGCTGCATTAAATGTCTTTTTCCAGGACTACCCTTAATTAATACTTAGTGGGAGTAGTGTACTATGAGTAATTAATTAGAGAGATAAAGGGTATATTAGGAAGTTACCTAATATTTTCTAGGAAATTCAACAAATTAATTGCATTCCTTAATACCTGTGTCAAAACCTTAAACGTCATATAATTTGGAACGGAGGGAGTAACAATTAATACATCTTAAAGTGGGTCTATGTTTCTTATAGTTAGGACAAAAAAAGAATACATTTTTGTTTCTTATATAAAGCATCGGAGGGAGTAATTAATTAACTATATTTTAATTTTAATTTTGCTTTAGACAGCGACTAAAGAATTAATATGTAGAAAAATTTATTAAATAAAAATCACGATATTTAATATATTAATGCAGTAAAAAAAATATTAATAATATTTTTGGTGTTACTCATTTTGCTCACCTTTAAACATTTATATGATTAATGAAATATTTAGCTTATGAAAAATTATTCTAAATGTTAATTATATTACTAATAAAAAATATTTTAATGTGGATAATAATTAAGAAAGTTGTTTTAAATAATAAAATTATACGTGACAATGACATATCAGTTATCCGTTAATCAAATGATACATAAATATTACCAAATAGTTAATTTAATTATCAGTATCAGATAAGTTGGATGTAGGATTGCAAGTGTAAAAATATAAAATTGGAATGATAAATCTTGCCAACAAATTAGCGACATGATCTTAACGTACTACGGCGCTACAACTGCACACGTCTGCAAGGGATTAGGACAATTATATATATTAATCGAAAATCTTGTATGATAGTGTCAGATGTAAAATTGAAGGCTACAGATTCTGACCGTTAACCTTTTGCGGCATTACCTGCTAATAAAAAACAAGAAACTGGCTTTGCAGTATTTGGAAATCATTAGCTGATTTTATATTATTCTTTAACCAATGCATATAAACTTATCAAGGATCCATGTTCTTTGTTCTTAGTTTTTTTCAAAAGAAGCAGAAGAAATAAAAGTACTCAAAATGCTATACTAATTTATTAACAAAATGCTAACTTTTACACTACACCCATAAAAATTAAGAATGCAGCACATGTTGATGCTTTAAACGAATTTTCCTCGTTTCCATTCAAGTACAGTTTTCTTCTTTCGATTGGCCTTAATTAAGGAGCAGTTGTAACTAACATCAAGGAAAATAAGCAACTAAGTACTTAGCAACTGGCAAGGTATATGTTTCTGGAGGGAAATTGGAAGGGAAAACAAAATGAAATGAAAACGAAAAACACTAGTTATATATATGTTGAATTATTGAGTATAACAACTGTGAACTAGCTAGTAGCAATAATTAAGAGCCAATAATTTGTCAACAATTAACCAATGAAGTTGATGAAGAACATGTGGGCTCTAGAGCACTTAGTCAATGGGGTAATATCAATTATACAGTACTATAAAAGAAAAATGTGGGCTTAGAATTAAAAGATCTACCTCACTTCATTACCCATTTAATTGACAAAGATGTAAATATATCATGCGAAGGTGCCATCAAACTTCCCCAATAATTATCACATTACAGTAATATTGACGCGTACACTGTGCACGATGCTCCTATATCTGTTGCTATCCCCGTCATCCATAAACAAAGCGATCGAACTAGTGCTGTGAAATTAAAAGGCAGCGCTATCAGAATGTGCTTGAAATTGAGCAAACATCCGCTTTTGGTCCCACGTACATATTATTTCCATATCTAAGTAGCTACTCGAATATTTAAATAATTGAACATGGTAATGACAACGGCGCTTGGTGCATTGCATGATATTTGTATGTCAATTGATTGATACATTACCGGTTTATCTCTCCATCTAAAATATCATAATCATTTTTTTTAAAATTATTTTTTGAGGATCAAAAATGATCATTGGTGTTTGATGTTATACTTCAAAGTACGTACGTCTCTAGGGGTGTTCGAGCGTGAGGTACAGATAAAAAGTGCTGGGATGGTGAGGTTTTTTTGTTGTTTGAATGAAAATCACATAGTGATGCCAAAAAGGCAAATTAAGGGGTGAGGCAATATCTTGTGGTGTTTAGGCTTTAAAAGTTTAGCCACCTAATTAAAGCAAAGGGGGTGGCTATTGTTCCTTCTAACTTTCCCAAAGCAGTGCGGCACTTGCAACTCGGAACGTGAACTTTAAAAATGTTTATAGCATATAAAAGTAATCAAACTTGAAAAAGTAGGAGAGAGGACAAAATAAATGTTTAACCAATACTAGCATGCATAAATTAAAGACACGTGCGTAGCCGACTTTGGCACGTGAGTGGAGGATATAAGGGATAATTAGGTTCTCGCAATGATGAAATGGTCCCGGCCAAAGCAAAGGGACCAAGCGTACGTGTGAGGGGAGTGTGGGAATCACGTGACATCACAAAAGACGATACTTGAGAAAGAGGAGCGAAGAGATCGAACTTGAGAAGAAGTTGAGCTGTCAATTGTTCTTCCGGTTTGCAGTTGGAGAAAGATCAAATGCAAAGTATTTCGTTTTCCTCCTCTCAATTGAGTGTTTGAGTAATGAGTAGTAAATTGGAGTCTTAAGATTGCTCAACCTAGGCATAGCTAGTTGCTAGTTAGTTGCATTTCAAATATGACAATTCCCACTTTCTCTCGTTTCCGTATGTCAAAATCCTACTTATATTTCAAGGAAACAAACAAACAAACGTCAATTACTATTGGCAATTAAATATTTTAATGTAATTGAACCTTCTAATGGAAACAATATTTTCTCTACTTATAAAACTATGTATGGTTAGCGCTAACCATAAGCCAAGGGATAGAGATTTGACGGTTCCTATGTATTTATACTATATGTGTGTAGGAGAGAGATATAGTAAGCTCGACTATATTATAATTTGGTGGAAGTCTACACTTATATTTAAGGTTGTCTGTACACGTCAATGACTTTAATTAATTGATATATAAATATACGTGTTTGTTAGAAATAATATTCAAATAATGCAATTTTCTTCTTGCTTGTAATATCATTATATTAAATGATGGCTAGCTCGTCTTTTGTCGAATTTTCCACCATATTGTTTTTAATTAAGTATTTAAAATCTTCTTGTGAACAAGAAGTCGTATTGGTGATGTGGGACAAGTTAGAATATATATATATATATATATATATATATATATATATATATATATATATATATATATAAAGAGACAGAGAGAGAAGACCATAAACAATATACACCCCGTATTTGTAAAAACACTGATAATATAAAAAAAGACTATTACTCTTTGCCGAGTTGATTGCAACAGTTGGGATCCTAGCTAAAGGATTTTTAAGAGAAAAATTATTGACTATACTTGGTTGTTTGTAATACCATATATATCACTAAATATTACAAACTGTTGAATTAATTAATATTTATGCCTCAGTTATATTTTGGTCGAATTAAATAATTCAAGACATATATCTATATTGATTTAAGTGTGGTTTAAATAAACTTTTGAATAAAAACATAAGAAAATAAAATAAGAAATAAATAAATAAAGGTAAACTATTTTTTTCTCATAAATTAAAATTAATTTATATACTTCATCTTTTTAAAAGTCTTCCTCATGTAGCATCTTTTTGAGTTGAAAAATATAAGTTAATTTTAATTTATAAAAATAGTATGATTTATTATTATATTTTTATTTTATAAATATTTAATAAAAATATTATCGAAATTAATTCTTAGAAGTGTTGTGTTTCTATAACTTCAAATCTAAGCTGAGATAGCCATGTATATTATACTGTAGGGATTAACAAATTATATTTGAACGGGTTTCCCAGCTTTGTGGTAAACACTAAACAGAATATGGGAATATAACTACCAACCGATGGTCGTTCTTGTATGCAGGCTCTTTACAAGAATTTTGGGTAGCAACATCACCTTATTTTCACATGGAAAAATAGCACATGCGTGCACCCTAACTGCCTATGCTATTAAAAGAAAATTGATGGCTCCTTTCCTTTGGCACGTATACGGAAACATATGCATGTTTTCAACTATTAATTATCATGTCCATTATAAAGGTATTTTAGAACTTAAACAAAATTTAAAAAGTATAAATTAGATAAAATATTTAAGAACACATTTCTAAAGTATAAAAAAATTTAATTCAGATAAATTTTTAACAACATATATTAAAGATAAACCGTTTTAAATAATAAAAAATAATATACATAATTAAGAATATTGACATGATTAATTATTTAATAAAAGTAAATTAAAATATTAAGCAGAATTTAAATAATATATTTTAAATTACTATAAGAGTGGATAAAGAATTCAAATAAAGTATTCATAATATCGAGAAAGAAGTCAATCTGTTAAATAAATCTTAGTATCTTGAGATATTAATTCTTAGCTCTTGATTGAGGGATACTTCAGAGTTAAAATAAAAAGTATTCAAATAAAGATCAATCATAGTCATAGATTTTAAAAAAAAAACATTAAATACTTTAGGAAAAAAATAGAATAATTTTAGATTTTTTTAGAAACTATAAATACCCTGGAGACAATCCAACTTGAAATAAATTAATCGAGTACAAATTATTTTGTATTACTTGGCATGAAAAATCGGATTCCCCCCTCCCTCCCTTTTTGGATTCACAAAATAGGTAATTTTCAGTATTTTAATAATCAAAATAGTTGAGTCGACGTTTCTTTAATAAAATTGATTATGAGAGTGGTTAAGCTATTCTTTTTCCCTTTTTGTTTTCTTTGATCGGGTGGGGCTGCTATGAACATCAAAAGACGTGTATAATATTGCATATATAATGTTTGTAAAAGTCAAACTTGAGATTGTACAAATTCTAATGCATGCTTGCCAGAAATGATAAGAGAGCGAGCCCTATGTTATGATACCATAAATTAGATATAAAGTTAAAGTAGTAACATAACATTTACTGGATCATATCCGCGTATGAATTCGAAATAATAGTCATTGAATACTTGCTCGTTATCTTTTTGCTATGACGGTAACTAATATTGTAGACCTTTCTTTATTAATTGGTACATGCTGAGGTCTCGTACTCTCGTTATTAAATAGTACTACCTTCATTTCAGATTATATGACGTTTTAATAAAAAAAATTTATTTCAAAATAAATATCGTTTTACAAAATCAATGCTGTATCAAATATCTTTTTGAGTTAATTACATTGATTCCCCCTAAGGTTTACTCCTATTACACCTAGTGTCCCTCCATTTTTTTACATTACTTTGAGTACCCCTAAGGGAGGTTGGTGTAAGATTTTTCAAACCTAAGAGGGGAGTCGGTGTAACAATTTAAACTTAAGAGGGGGTCGGTGTAATGAAAGTCCAAAGGGTTTCTGTAGGGTTCAAAAATGGAGGGGTATCAAGTGTAATTAGGATAAACCTCAGGGGGAGTCCGTGTAATTTACTCTATCTTTTCCAGGACTACCCTTAATCAATACTTGGTGAGAGTAGTGTATAATGAGTAATTAATTAGAGATATAAAAGGTATATTAGGAATTTACCTAATATTTTATAGGAAATTCAACAAATTAATTGCATTCCTTAATACTTGTGTCAAAATCTTAAACATCATATAAACTGGAACGGAGGGAGTACTACATGTTATTGTACCAAAAAAAATGACAAATGCTAACCAGTGTCCTTAGGGCACTGGTTAAGGAACTAAAATGAGAAATATTTTTATTGGGAGGCGCAAAATTGCGCTCTCCAATTATTTACACAATAAATACTTTCTCTTTTTAATTCCTTGACTACTGTCCTAAGGGCACTGGTTAGCAAGACAAAAAAAAAATTGGTACATATTATTACAATTCATGATTTCCGAGAAAATCAAACCACCACAACTGTTGCTAGTATAATAATAATAATAATATTAGTTTATACGTAGTAAAAAGTTAATAATAATATTAGACATTTTACCTTTCCTCTGTGTCAACGTATGAAAAAGATTCTTAAAAAAAATTATTGAAATCAAATGGAGACATATGCTAACATGTAGCAAACCGGCCGGTGTTGACCCTTTATAGGTTTATGGCTAGGGATGGTAACGCAAAGATATTGTGTAGTATATCATTTTTATACTTGTGCTCTTAAAAAAGGCTCATCCTAGCTATATAGTTAATATTTTAGGGCATTGTTTAAAGAATTGACCATAAAAAAATATTAAAAAATATCATAAGAATGCATTGAAAATTACGATAGAGACATGCAAATAAATTTTTCATTAAGAATTTTTTATTGTTGATTCTTTAACTAGTTTATATAAGGTATTAGTTAATATTTTCCTTAAAAAGGTACTTACTTTTGAACTCATATTCATGTGGATAGTAGTCTTAATGTCTATTTCTATACGTTTTGGACATATAAATACTTATATCTCATTATCCGTATGCATAAAAAAAATCTCATTATCAGTATTTTTTAAAATATAATATATATAATATTTAATTAAATTCAAATTTAACACACACACACACACACACACACACACATATATATATATATATATATATATATATATATATATATATATATATATATATATATATATATAATGCATGTAACTACAATAATTTAACTAAATTCAATTCCAAGCTAACAAGCATAAGAAACCTTACTACCTATTGTTCCTCAAGCAAACATTGGTGAAGCCACGTCACAACGGCACAAGTGCATAGTCACAAAGAACTGAAGATGTTAAATTACGACAATTAGGACTTAAAATTTATAATTTTGATTTTTGAGACATGAAAGAGGTATGGATAGAAATGTTTGAATTTTCCTATAAATTACGTGGGCTATAATTAATTATAACATTTTGCTTTGCTAAAAATAGACTAATATTATGATCCATTTGATTATACTTAAATCCACTAATAATGTGATATTATGCCAATGATAATTAGAAGTCCGAGAAACCCTTCAAGCTAATGCATCGACTTTCTACACAGAAAATACAAAGGTTATAATTAAAGACATCTTAAAAGGTATTTGTAAATCTCATTATATTTGTTTTAAATATTTGTGTTCTTACCAGATTTGGTAAGTCCTCTGATGTTCGGCCAGACACCTTGAGCATCCTCAGATCAACCACGAGCTCAAAGCACCTGCAACTCCACTGACTAGTATGATCAGTTGTCAGGGATAATGAAGCTCGACTATGTAAAAACATTTTATAAGCTCTTACAGCCTACTTCAGAGCTTGGGGGCATATGTACTACTCGAACTTGGCCCAGCACCGAGTCAAGGGACCGGTCGAGTAAATGAAGATAGACTCAGACCAAAGCAGTTATAACAGAAAGTATATCTTACTAAAAGATAAGATACACAAAGATTAAGATAAAAGATAATGATAGAAGATAAACCTATCTCTATCATAATTAAAGAGATTTAATAAGATTTGATAGGAAAATAACTCTATCAAATCTATCTATTTACCTTTTATAAATACAAAACAATTCACCCCTATCAAGGTACGAAATTTTACACCTTTTAGTGATACCTGCCTCCTACCTTTGTGCCTCTAACTTGAGCATCGGAGTGTCTTTGCAGGTACACCCCCCACCGTGCATCAAGGAGACCCTGGCGGAGCCACCGCATCAGAGGACTTACCAAATCTGGTAAGAACATTTGGCGCCCACCGTGGGGTTCGGTAAAACTTTTCCTGGCCACACAAATCAAGAGTCTATGCTCTCGGAATCATCCTATAAATTATTTGCTCACATGTTCGTGCCCAAAAGAGGCTCATTTAGGCTACTCGCCTTCATGTTCTATCTCTCCTACTTCCATTAATATATTGGTTAATTCACCTTTACTGCATATTAAACTGAAATCAGTTATAATATATTCTTATATATTCTTATCACGAAGGAAATTTGAGAAAGAAATAGTGTATAATTCTTATCTCCCACATACAGTGTTATAATAATCTTAGCATTGGATTATATACACTCATCAATTTCCTCATGAATCATATTAGCATTTTACAAATATTATGAATTATGCCCATCAATATTTGATCCTTAGTATAGGATTGGAAAATATTATCCCATAACAAGATCAATTACACGGTAATTGAATCTGACTTTTCAAATAGTATTGTCATGGTATAGCAGATATGTAACATGAATTGGGGAGATGTGGCATGGCATTAGCCATTAAGTTAATTTCCGGATAGGGCATGGCATACCATTTTAATTGAATTGTCCAATTTCCATATTCTTTCATGGATTATTCTCAGGACTAAAGTTATTTATGTGACATTGAGATTACCAAAATCCAATTGTTGTTATTATACTATATATATAATATGTTAGATATGCAACGTGAATGTGCTGTCTACAATATGATATTAGGCTAATAATATCTTGAATCATGATCGCAAAGTAGAAGGGCACCATGATTATTATCAATTCACAGACATAATAAAGCTGTGGAAGGAGCGGAGGTAAAGGTCGAGGAGATAACATCAGGTGCCACGATTCTTGCGACAATCACTAAAGCAGTAAAAAATGGATTTATTTGAAAGCTTTAAGAGCCTAAACCATTGATGAGGTACGAATACTCTCTAATTGTTGTCAAAACAATTATTTCTGATCGAATATTGCGAGTATCTTTTCATGGATAAATGATGGAAGGAGATAATATTTGGTGCCGTGATTTTCGGTGATTTCAAATCAAATTTTAAACAGTCAACTGATCTTATGTTATCTTACCATTGATGAGATATGTTCAACAATTTTTTAATTCCTATATAACAACTTTCGGGAATAGGTGGCCTTGCCAATATCCTTTGTAAAATATCTAACAAATATTTTGCAGCTATGATAGTATATTAACCGAGTAGACCCGCACGGGATACAAAAAACGAGTTAAGTACATTAACCGAGTAGACCCTCACGGGATACAAAAAATGAGTTAAGTACATTAACTGAGTAGACCCTCATGGGATACAAAAATGAGTTAAGTACATTAACCTAGTAGACCCGCACGGGACACAAAAAATGAGTTAAGTACATTAACTGAGTAGACCCTCATGGGATACAAAAATGAGTTAAGTACATTAACTGAGTAGACCCTCACGGGATACAAAAATGAGTTAAGTACATTAACCGAGTAGACCCTCACGGGATACAAAAATAAGTTAATTATATTAACCAAGTACACCCTTACGGGATACAAAAGACCAGTCTGACCTCTGGGCATTCCAGTCTGACCACTCGGCATTCTGGTCTGACCTCTCGGCATTCTGGTCTGACCTCTCGACATTCTGGTCTGACCTCTCGGCATTCCAGACTGACCACTCGGCATTTCAGACTGACCACTCGGCATTCTAGTATGACCTCTCGGCATTCCAAACTGACCTCTAGGCATTCTGGTCTGACCTCTCGGCATTCCAGACTAACCTCTCGGCATTCCAGATTGACCACTCGGCATTCTGGTCTGACCTCTCGACATTCCAGTCTGACCACTTGGCATTCTGGTCTGACCTCTTAGCATTCCAGTCTAACCTGTCGGCATTCTGGTCTGACGTCTTGGCATTCCAAATTGACCACTCGACATTCTGGTCTGACCTCTCGGCATTCCAGTCTGACCTCTCGGCATTCTAGTATGACCTCTCGGTATTCTGGTCTGACCTCTCGGCATTCCAGACTGACCACTCGGCATTCTGGTCTGACCTCTCAGCATTCCAGTCTGACCTCTCGACATTCTGGTCTGACCTCTCGGCATTCCAGATTGACTACCCGACTTTCGGTTTGACCATTCATCCAACCTGATCTACAATAACTAAGATAACGACTAGGCATTCCAGCTTGATCTAACGACAAGCTGAGTTTGACCTTCACTCGACATCCTGGATTGGCCCTAATGGCATTCCGGTTGGTCGTTAAACATCCCAACACGAATTAAATGACCAACACTTGATTCAAGGAACCCAAGGTAGGGTAGTTCTACTCATATCAGCCTTCTTGCCATGACTCGAAGCTTTGGGGGCATGAGCACTACTTAGGCTTGGCAAGGCCCCTCAAGAAGGTACTTGACCGATTAACGATTGGGACCTACCGAATGGCACACAGTTCAAGGGACCCAGAGTCGAATACCACCCAACTTTACAATACGTGAAAGAGGGAAGTGTGACACTGACATTTGAATTATCAAATCCAAACACGGACAAAATCACCTCCAATGGTCAACAACGAAATTATGACTAGTTGGAAAATCATTCAAAAAGCCTCGAGTGTGTTAAATTGCCTTGAGCATTTCCAATGCCATTGTCCAATTCTTCCTCGAGTGACTTCAACTTGGCCTTGAGTACCTTACACTCGGCCAGTTCTACTTAGAGTATCTTCAACTCAACGAACTTAGCCTCAATTATCTAATACTCAACTCGGCCTCGCACTTTGAGTCTTCATCTGCATCTCGAGACTTGAACATGTTCAGCTCGGCCATGCCATCTTGGATATCAACCTTGGGTCATAAGCCTATAGCATCTTTAGCTCGACCTCGTGCCTAGAGCATCCTCATCTTGATCACTCGCCTTGAGCATCTTCGACTCAATTTTGTACTTTGAGTATCTTCAGCTCGGCCCCACCACCCGAGACTCTAGCTCAGCCTTACACCTTGAGCCTACAGAGCATTTTCAGCTCTGCCTCATGCTTAGAGCATCTTAAGTTCGGCCAGACACCTTAAGCATCCTCAGATCAACCACGAGCTCAAAGCACCTGCAACTCGACTCGACTAGTATGATCAGTTGTCAGGGATAATGAAGCTCGACTATGTAAAAACATTTTATAAGCTCTTACAGCCTACTTCAGAGCTTGGGGGCATATGTACTACTCGAACTTGGCCCAGCACCGAGTCAAGGGACCGGTCGAGTAAATGAAGATAGACTCAGACCAAAGCAGTTATAACAGAAAGTATATCTTACTAAAAGATAAGATACACAAAGATTAAGATAAAAGATAATGATAGAAGATAAACCTATCTCTATCATAATTAAAGAGATTTAATAAGATTTGATAGGAAAATAACTCTATCAAATCTATCTATTTACCTTTTATAAATACAAAACAATTCACCCCTATCAAGGTACGAAATTCTACACCTTTTAGTGATACCTGCCTCCTACCTCTGCGCCTCTAACTTGAGCGTCGTCGAAGTGTCTTTGCAGGTACACCCCCCACCATGCATCAAGGAGACCCTGGCGGAGCCACCGCATCAGAGGACTTACCAAATTTGGTAAGAACAATTTGTATATGAAAGATAATCTTTATACGAATAATTTTCTGAATTTAATTTTTATTATCTACTATTATTATAATACTGTTTATCAAAACCATAACACAATAAAATTTGAAAAGCCAATTAACAATGTCCCGGGTGCATAAAAATAATTATTTTTGTACATAATTATTTTAATGAAATTTCTATATTTTATAATAACTTTGTATGATTTCTAGGATGCTTCAATAAACATGTGATAAAAAGAATTACATATATGAAAAATTAAATTAAAAAATTATGTAAAAAATAAATTTAAACTAAATATAACATATAAAATATAAAAATATATTTAAACCTTAATCATAAGTAAAAGAAGGTGAAACATGAAAAACACCTGTAAAAAATTAAGGGTACACCAAAAGGGAAATGAACATGGCCATGGTGACAGTGCCAAACCTTAAAGCAGTTATGGGTACTTTTCAGTTTTCAGACCCTATTTATCCCACACAAACCTAACCTTGTCTGTTTTACCCATCCACTCGCACGTGCCATCCATCCACTTCGTGTAGCATTCCTTATTTCTAAAATCTCTCTCTTTCCCGTCTTACTTCACTCGGGGCTATTAATGAAATTGCAGCGATAAGATGACCTACATGACCTTACCAACTAAGGGGGCTCAACTCCATCGGCAATGATTATGTAGGGCACTATGGTCATTCCAACATATCAAAAAAGATGGTGGTAGTTTGGATCATTGAGATGACTTTGTACTCACCTTATCTTTATTTTATTCCGTAGTTTGCGTTGGTTTCCAAAGGACGTATTCAAATGACAATAAAAGCCAATACTTGTGATGACATTGTGCTCATTTCCTAAACACCTTAGTATATAAAACTAATCTAGCATGATAAAAAAAAAATGGATTCTGATCCTCTCATATATTCTCAAACATAAGAAGATTTTTATCGTACAAACAATCATAAAGTCCCCTATGTTAGTATTTGTGTATTTTGAAAGGGAACAAAAAGTATATACACAAATCCTTAGTCTGTTAAATTCATGGTGGTCAGTTTGGAATAATCCATTGCTTTGACTTGTAATTCCAAGCATTATTATGTTCGTAATTTTTGTTGTGTAGATAAGATAGGGTTAGTATCGTCATTTCAATGGATGAATATTTCTTGTGCGTACAATTCATTACCATTTATATAAATATGAAAAAAATGGTGTCAAATTGGAGAATATGAAGATAAAAAAGTATATATAAAAGGACATTATTGGTGGGGAAAAAAAACTAAAGGAAGGGGTGAAGATCGAAGAAGAGTGAGAGCGACCGCTTCCCTTTCCTCTCTCTTCTTCTCTTTCACACACTCTCTCTCTGTGTTTATTTGAGACAAGTATGATATCAGCTCCCCAAACCCTCCTTCTCTAATTTTATATTGTTGTGAAACCCGCACTTTCTTTTTAGAGAAGGGTGATTGCAAAAACACTTACCGCGGAGAGCAACAAAAGGAAGAAAAGGAGAGAAAGAGACGACAGGCGACAACGTATAGAGAGAGGAAGTGAGTAGTGAGTGTGTGAGAGATAGAGAGAGAAAGAAGGAACTGTAGAAGCTATCAAAACCACCGAGGGGAAAACGATGTCTGAGAGCTTTACATCCTTTCATACCCTGCAACTCTAAGAGGTACATATATGTGTGCATATATATATCCACACACCATGAGATATGAGAAAAGCTGAAAATTAATGATAAAGAGGAAAAAATAATTTAACACTCTCTTTCTCTTTTTTTTTTTTTCTTATCTCTAGTGTTTGTTGATGTTGGATTTGCTTATTCTCCTTATTACTGATCAATAATTCAACTATTGGACAGTGGTAATAACAATAAGCTGAGGAGGGATTAGTGGTTGGCAAAGGGAGAAAACAGATGAAGATGAGTTTAATATGGGAATACCAACACCGTCACATTCAACAGCTATACTAGCTAGTACTACAACACACCATTGGTTTTCTCTTCGATCTTGCATTAATTCTTGAAATTCTATGTCCCAAGATTTTCAGCAAGGAATCTTCAGCTTCTCGAATGGGTTGGAGAGAGGAAGGGTGAGTCCGCAGCAGCAGATCCGGAGGGACAAAGTGAGGTTGCAAGGAGGGTTCGACGCGGCGGCGCCATTGGTAGGGATAGAGGAAGAGGAACCGGTGTACGAGACCGCCGGGATGTTGTCGGAGATGTTCAATTTTACGCCTGCGGCAGAATTGTTGGAGCAGCAGCAGCCGGTGACGGCAACGTTCCGGGCTGCAGCGAGGCAAGCCGGGGAGTGGTACGGAAACAGACAACAACAAGGGGTGAATATGATGATAAGTGGGTTGGGAGATTCAAAGAACGAAAACGGTGTTAACAACAACCAGCACCAGCATCAGCAGCAACAGATTTCAGGCATTAATGCTGACTCAGCAGCAGCCATGCAACTTTTTCTGATGAACCCTCAGACGAGGTCGCCTTCTCCTCCTCAAAGCCACGCTGCTCCTCCCTCAACTCTTCACATGTTGCTTCCAAATCCTTCTTCCAATTCCCTCCAAGGATTCACTGGTTCGGCCGCGGGAGGGTCTTTTGGTCAATTCACTTGGGTTCCGGAGAGTGCTCATCAACAAGGAGGCGTGGTGGAAGGGCAAGGTCTTTCGTTATCGTTGTCTTCTTCGCTGGAAGCAGCGAAAGCCGAGGAATTGAGGATGGGGGATAGTGGTTTTCTATATTACAATCATCAACAAGGAGGTGGAGGTGGAGGTGGAGGTCCTTCTTCTTCCGCGGTTCAGTTTCCCTACAAGAATAATAATCATCATCAAGCATTGCATTTGCAAGGGGCGATAGGACACGACAACAACCACCAGGGACACGTTGGGTTCGGGTCATCCTCGTTAGGTGTAGTCAATGTTCTCAGAAATTCCAAGTATGTGAAGGCTGCACAAGAGTTGCTGGAAGAGTTTTGCAGTGTTGGGAGGGGTCAGTTTAAGAAGAGCAAGTTCAATAGACAGAATTCGAACCCTAATTCAAATCCCGGTGGTGGTGGTTCTTCGCCTTCATCAAAAGATGCTCCTCCTCCTCCTTTGTCAGCAGCTGATAGGATTGAGCATCAGAGAAGGAAGGTCAAACTTCTATCAATGCTTGACGAGGCATGTATTGTAATCTCTCTCTTTCTTTCTCTTCCTCTCTCACCTTCTCTCCCCCATCAAGAGTCAAGGTCCCCCAATATCTTTTTCTTCTTAATTATTTGTTTAATTTAATCCATTAATTAATAGTGCATTATTTGTCTTCCAAATTAACAACGGGGATAATAAAGCACACGTTTCTCTTCTCCGGCCGGTATCTTCAATTAATTTCTTTTTTATTTTAAAAAAAAAAAAAGTAGAAAAGGAAAAGGCCGGCTGGTATAATAGGGTTCCATTGAATAGGATCGGTTGGTAGGTAAGTGTTCCTTATTTTAAGTTTAATATGAAACCCGGTTTTTTAATCCTTCGATTTGATTGGTGGGATGATATTATATTATTTTAATTGGGTTTCTTGGTTTGGTGTAAACCATGAGACTAACTATTAGGAGAATACGTCCATCAAGAAGCGACGTTCCTTCTCATTAGTGTAAGATAGACCCCAACAGAAGGAAGAAAGGCACTCACTCACCATATCTATTACGTACCAAGTTGTTATCAATGCCACTCCCACCTTACAGATCCACACCTGTCATGGAAATATTGCAGTGAAAGCCATTGTTATCATATCTCAGTTGACCAGAAGGGATCCACAGGGGTGGTCTTTTTTTTTTTTTTTTTTTTTTTTCTTTTCTTATAAATGAAATTCAGCCTTTTTTTTTTTTTTAATTTAGTTTTTTGTGCACAAGCCTCTCAATTGGTGAAGAGTACTGCGGAAAAGAAACCCAAGGGATATTCTTCATGTTCGTTAACAATTAATACTATTTCATTGCATCCCTAATATTCCTTGGTAAAATCACACATTTATACAATTCCTTAGATATCGTGGATCTTTGATTTTATTTTTTTTCTTTCAGAAGTAACACAGTCTCACAAATTAACCAAATTTAAATACTTACTTAGAAAATTTCTTTCTCCCCGTCTAATCCATCCATGTAATTAACAAACACAAACTAATATTTAATATGTGTGTTTGTCTTTCACTATTTGCATGGGTTAATGCCGATATATCTAACTAATAACTATCCACATTTATTTCACATATGAGTTGCTTTCCTTTATTGATGCTAAAGTTGGTTCATGTAGCTTTTCACAAACCGCACAATGGATGAGTAAATGAGAACATGCATGAACGACATCTTCCATCTTTTCCTTTTTCTTTTTCTTTTTAAATATTTAATTGGTGTTTACAACATTTCATTCATTCATTGATATATATACCAAGTTGTGAATATTAATTGTTAATTTGACGTGGCAAATTTTATGGGTTAATTTGTGTTTCAGGTGGACAGGAGATACAACCACTACTGCGAGCAAATGCAAATGGTGGTGAACTCATTTGACCTGATGATGGGTTTTGGCGCGGCAGTGCCATACACAGCACTGGCGCAGAAAGCAATGTCTCGGCATTTCCGGTGCCTGAAGGACGCGATAATAGCGCAGCTGAAGCAAAGCTGTGAGCTACTAGGAGAGAAAGATGGGGCGGGGACCTCAGGTTTGACCAAGGGAGAGACCCCAAGGCTTAAGATGCTAGAGCAAAGCCTAAGACAGCAGAGAGCCTTCCACCAGATGGGCATGATGGAACAAGAAGCTTGGAGACCCCAGAGAGGCTTGCCTGAACGTTCTGTCAACATTTTGAGAGCCTGGCTTTTCGAGCATTTTCTCCACCCGTACGTTCTATTGCTTTTCCCCTCTTTTCTCTCTAGCTCCATTATTATTACTTAATATAACATCAAGAGAAATAATATCATTGTGGTCCTCACTAATTAAGATGTGGTTCGTCCAAGTACAACTGTCTCTGATTCATTAAGTAAAATTTCAAGTTCGAGTATTATAACCAAAAAAAAAAAAAAAGTTGAAAAAGAGATTACATTAAAGGAAGTTGAAGTTGGTCAAATTTTTTAACAAAAATTAGTTATCCATAAAATCAGTAAATAAATATTTTATAATAATATTATGGTGACTCAAAATTATAGTCTTTACTAATTTTTACATGATACATAATTGATTATTATTAAAAAAAATTAAAAATTTAAATATGTAATATAAAAATTGATCAGAATTGTAACTAAACACATAATAGTTTCAAACTGCCTAATAATTTTTCTAACACGAGAATCATACCTACATACTACTGTTTTTGTCACATTATTATAATAGGTGATTATTACTAAAATAAAAGTAACATTTCTTCGAACATTGTGTTGAATATAGAATGATATCATTTTATTTTCCAATATAAGTAATGTATATATACACATAGAACAAACGAGGATATTGGGATAATCTATCATAGTGATCTATGAGAGTAAGCAAATTATATAAAAAAAAGGATAACACACGATACGGAAGATACTGTGATCATTAACTAGAAGAAAAGCAGGAGGGCTTGTGTTTATTAAAAAATATTAATAAAGAGACAAAGAAAGGGAGGAGGGGGTGGCAGAAGTAAAGAGAGAATCTAAAAGCCATTATTTATGTGCCGTATGCGTATGATCGTTTAGAGGAACAGTAATGCAGTAATATTGCAGTGTCCTTGGATGTTGTCTCGGCAGCAAAAAGGTGGAAAGATGCATATAGCATCATCGATGCTTTTAACTAGGATGAATTTCTTGGTATCTTTTCTGTGATCTGGTTCAATACCTAATTAGATTAACTGATTAAGGGGGAAGGGTTGGTAAGGTAGAGACAGTGATCAGTGTGTACAGTAATCTGCTTTACTTCTGCTATGGCAGCTAGGACATAGATCTTTCTTTCTTTCTTTCTCTTAGATTCTCACGCCCACGAAGGGAAAGAAAGAAAGGTTTCAAACTCAGCTAGGGGTACAGAAAGCTCCGTGTCCCTTTATACGGTTAAGGCAAGGACTCTGATGTCATTTTCTGGTCTCTTTCTCAGGTATCCAAGCGATGCAGATAAGCATCTGTTGGCACGACAGACTGGCCTATCGCGAAATCAGGTTCGTTCATTTCTTTCTTACCTTTAATTTCCACAATATATATAATAAGTGACATTAATTAAGAAGTGGAGTAATTAGTTAATTAGACTCATGGACCACATTAACAAGAACTAAGTAATAAAGAAAAGAGAAATGCTTACATTGAATGTAAAAGAAGAGGGACCAGCACTGAGTTCAGATGCAACTTACATGTTTTTGAGTTTTGTTTCTCTGGTTTCTTCTGTCTCTCTCTAGGCTAGCTATGTGGGTTTTATTTTGTTTAATGCAACCTTTTCTTCTTTTTGTTCTCGAGTCAAAAATTTCGTTTTCTCCTCTCTGAAGAAATGCTTATCTTTTTGTCTAGTTTTAATTTACTTTTGGAATCTTTTACTTTCACGACATAATTAATTCTGAAATTAAATGAGCAGAGGTAAGTACAGAAGCAATGAGACTTGGAAATTTGTTGCTTTCAATCGAGCTCACTCTCCCAGTTACTCCTTTTTTTTTTCTCTCTCATATCAAATGGCTTCGCCAACTACACAATATAGGAACCATAAATATGGGGAATAAATGTGTGCTTTCGAGATGTTAATGCTTCTGCTAATGCCATATACGTATTCATACAACTTCAATTCGTCTGCTGGCTCGATATTTTGTTAGTTTCTGTCCTCTGTTAATATATACACATAAGATATAATCTATTCTAGAATTTTGCACGTTTTATATAAATCATTAATGCCTTCTTTTTTAGCACATATGTTATATCAGCAACATAGAAGGCAGCAAAAAACCTTGCCCCTCTTCATACATTTTATTTGATATATGGATAGAAATATAAAATGGATTATTTTCCTTTTTTAGTTTTTTTTCTCCTGCTTCATCTTAACTTTTTTTGTACATGGTAAGATATTCTGCACTAGTTGTGCATTGGAAAAAATTCAGATATAGTTCTATATAAGTGCTTTTGGTATTATTTTTGAATTAAAATTGAAATTTTACTTTTATAATCTATATTGATCTTAAATGTAAATCTTTATTATATAAATTACTGATGTGAATTCCAAATTTTGATTTCAGAATAACACAAAAAAAGTTAAAGAAACTATATATATGAGTTTTGTCCTTGTGTATTATTGTTTTTCCTAATAAACCAAAATCCAAAAGCCTTATGTGTTATATAATACATAACATTGACAACTTGTAATTAATCTTTGTTTGGTAAATGGAAAATGAGTGGAAAGAAAATTGGTTGAGAAAAAATTGAGGGAAAGTTATATTTTTTTATTATTTGATTGAAGAGAAAAATACAAGTGAAAAAAATATGAGATTCCAAAAGAAAAAAAAATCTCTTTAGATTGAGAAAAAAATGATAGGGAAAAATAACATTTTATTGAAAGAACATTTTTATTATTTTACTTATTTACCATTCTATTAAAAATATTTATATATATATATATATATATATTTTCTTTTTCTAATTTTTTTCTTAATCAACAAAAAGAAAAATAGAAAATTAATTATTTTCTTACTTTTTTTTTCTCTGAGAAAAATATTTTTATTTGCTTTCCTTCTAATTTTTTTTTTCACTTTCTCCTTAGAGTTAGCCCCATGATCAAACCAAAGTTCTGGAGAGAAAGAAAAGGCCTGTTAATTTCCTGTGCCTTACATATATGCACCTACACCTTATAGTGGTCAGGGATACGGGGGAGGGTTAGACTCATTCAACTACTAAAATACTGTCCCTTCTTAGAAGAAACTGGTGATGAATAGTTTCATGTGTTGGTGTAACTAATCACGTTATTATCATTTTAAATCTGTCATTTTCACTGTCCCTTGTATCACACCACAGAGAAGATACCTCGGTGTCTAATCACACTTTAGCACAAAGGGACAAACAACAATGAGCCAGAAGAAAGGAAGCTCTTCTCTGTCCTTTTTCTTTTGTGCTGTTAAAATTATTAATTAAATAATTGAACTGGAATTATATACACGTATAAGGTGAAAACACAAAAAGTGAAGGTCAACGTTAATTATTTAGCTATTGTTATGAACCTTCATGGAGTATCAGTTTATAATATACTATATTTATGTATATGTTCGTTTGTTGGCTAACTGATATAAATCATTGCTTAATGTGACAAATACTAGCTTTAATACATTATATTTAGCTTTTTTTTTTTTTTTTTTACCCTTTTCAGCCACATTTACTATAAAATAAAAATTGCATCCGTGTGTATATGTGTATATTGATGGGTTGAATGGATGGAACGTGGTTGTTTTCAGGTATCAAACTGGTTCATTAATGCCAGGGTTCGGTTGTGGAAACCCATGGTGGAAGACATGTACCAACAAGAACTTAAAGAAGCAGAGAGTGCAGAAGAAAGAGAAAAGAACCAAAGCAACGACAGCAATATTAGTGGGAACCAAGCACAAACTCCAACCACACCAGCAGCAGCGGCTACAACATCAACAGCAACAGCGCCACCACCACCAACAACGACAACAACAACAAAACCAACAGGCAAAAGATCCGATTCCATCAATGCCCCCGAAAGCGACACTTCACTCGTTGCAATGAATAATAGACAAGGCTTCTCGGAAAACCAAGCAACATCCACCACCACTACCTCCACCACTATCATGGCCTCCGTCAGCGCCACCGCCTCTGAGGTGGCGCCACCCGTGTCTCAGTGCTTCGACTCAGACCTGCCCCCACACAGATTAATGGCCACTGATGACACGTGTCGCTTGGTCACACCAGATTTTGGGACCGCATCTGCAACTGCAGCTGACATTGGATCCACTCTCATTAGGTTTGGGACCACACCCGGTGACGTGTCACTCACCCTAGGGCTTCGCCACGCCGGGAACATGCCCGAGAAAACTCCTTTCTCTGTTAGAGACTTTGGAGCCATTTAAATCTTCAATATATATATAATAGTACTACTTCACATAATAATAATAAGAAAAATAATATATATAGGAAGATGCTTTATCATATTATATATATCATATCATATCATCAAAAGAAAACATTTTTTCCCGTTTATTATTTCTCAGTTATTCCTCCATCTGTCTTATTTGCATTGTGGAAGGACAGGAGAAAAAAAGGTAATACAATATCAGAAAGGTAGTCTGAAGGTAGCTATTAATTAGGTGTAGCATTAATATGGTATCTATATTGTATAACTGTATAGCAGATTGTTTTTCATGATTTTTTTTCACCATATATGTACTTCATTATTTAAGGTTTGTAGCTTAGTTTGATAGGACTTGATCTAGTCAATGACCGGAATAATAACTGTTCCTTTTTTTCACTCTCAAGATCATGAAATGTCAAACCTACCAATGTCCTTGTGCAATTGTTGATTTTTTTTTTTGTTCCTTGGGTAAATAAACGGGGCTGTATAATTTCAAACAAAAAGATCAATTATACATGAAAAAGTTTGGGAGTAAAGACTCCCATATTGAATCGTATAACAGCAATATCTGATAAATATTTAAAGGATGTGAGTCATGTGACTGTAGAATTATCTTCCAAGACTGTTAAGAACAACTGTTGTTGCCTTGAAATTAAAACACTTGTTCCTTTAATGAAAGATGCGGTTAATTTTTTTCACTGTCCAAATCTAACTCCACTTGAGCAAATACATCTTGTTCTTCATACCAGTCCTCTCAGTGCTGCCAAGAGACACTTTGACAACAACCTCAGTGCTCATACTTTTAATAGAGTCGAATGGATATTCTTACATTACATATTGTCCACTTACGCACCCTTCTAATTATTGTAATGAATGTTTCTAAATTATTGTAATGAAGGACAGGTTATCTCAATCATGCATGTTGAGAAAAACATGCATGTGTATGAGCCTTAAATTTACAATGGGACCACATGTCATTTACCTACAAGGGAATTTAAAGTCTCGAATGCAAGTTATGGAGTCTTTGAAATTGAAAAGTCGACAAATTGACCCTCTTTGGCAAACTTTTTTTTTTCCCGCTAAGCAGAATGAATATTGAGATTTTGAATATATATATATATATATATATATATATATATATATATATATATATATATATATATATAAGGGGTACTCAAACTCTTACATCAAGTTCTTTACAAGAGAATAAAAACTGAAATAATCAAAAAATAGTCAACAAACTTGTAACTTGAATTAATTTTTTTGGCAAACTCATCTAAACTTTAAATGGTGAATAAAAATGATTTCTACAATATATAGAAGAGAACTATTCCCCGTGTTTCCTTCTTTATAAGGTAGATAAATGTAAAATTTCACTAAACTTCCATTTTTCATGTGATAGACGACGAAAGGAAAAGACTTCCATCACCGTTTTCTAAAATTTATTTGTCATTGATTAATTTGCCACTTAAACTATTATTAGTTTAGACTATTATGTATCTTGTCACATTTCATTAAGAACTCAATTACGATATTTCACGGCTATGAACAAGAGGGAAGGAGAAAATTGACAATGTATCTGAATGCAATTATACTTTAATTAAAATAGTAGGTGTTCTAATTATTATAGAGTAATTGGGTATTAGAAAATGTAGATAAGCAAAAAGCGTCTTCTATACTGATTATTTAATTAGCTATGAAGAAAGTCATTAATTCAAGCAAGAGTAAGTCACAGTGCACCATGATGTGTTCGTAAAAATAGATTTTAACGTGTCTATGAACAAACAGTGAAAATATGATCAACCAAATTATAAGTATATACTTCTCAATTGCCTTAAACTAAAAAACTAAGCATTCGTTGCTTATGCATATGGAGAAAACCAAATTTCAGTACGTCCTTTGAAAGTTGAAACCGTCCTACATTTCTAGATTGGAAGTGTTGGGATAATTTCTGCACACCTACAGGCTTGTCAATTCCGTTTCTGTTATATGTAATTAATGTGGGTAGAATAGATCAACAGGAATTTGTTGTGGTATGTAAAACAAAAGCCACACGTTTATTCCGTAAAAACCAAAACAAGAACTTGCAAAGCAACAAGCACTTCTCACCTAATATCTTTCTTCTTGTTTGAGAAACAATGCCTATTACTAACCGAAAGAGAGCCTTCTCCCACGTCCAATTGATTTTTTCAAGGTTGTTCTGCTGCAACGATCAATGATGCTTTTTGAATATTCAACCATATGATTTCACGAGTTTTTCTTTCATATATAATATAAGTAAAGTTTTGGGATTTACGTTAATAAGATGTGGCAGTAGTTAGCTAGATAGTTACACATGCGGCTGCACTAAAAACACAGATCTGATGGAGTTGTGTGATTCACTTTTTTCAGGTTTGAACAATATTCACTTAATTTACAGCAATGTCACTGTCGTTAGTATTTGGCTTCAAAACTCCATAGGAAAACTTTAAACATTAACTGATGAGATATTCAATATATGCTTACATTACTTCATTTTATGAAAATTATTACTCCACCATAATTGGTCTTCAAGACCAAGAGTACTACGGGCTTCTGATCAATGGACCATTGTGTACTGATTTTCCTATTATTATTTAGGAAATCACGGGGGGCTATAGGTATAGGGTTTTTTACTAAAAATATATATATTTGTGAAATTAAACGTACGTAGTCTTGGTTAGTTCCGACAATATTGGATAATGGATACATAGTTGCATGCAAAGGCTCCTTTGAGCCACTGAAATTGTATACTCTTTTCCAGCTGTCCTTTAATTAAGTTGTGAAACCAGTTAAAACTGCATTATTGTTAATTACACTATAGGAGTCAATATGTTTCTTTTTATTGATTAGCTTCTTCTTCTCATTAGAATATTACTCTATAGGTAGAAGACCAATGTTTGTGGGGGTAGTCATCTTTCATTGCGTTTTTCAGGGAAAATTGTTAGATAGTTTAGAATTATTAAATATTTGTGGTTTGACCAATTGTTACATAAAAAAATAATAACACTCGATTATGTGTTAAGTAAAAATTAATAGAAACTATAATAGTTCATACCACTTAATAATTTCTTGTTCGTCAAATCTCTTTAACAGCCAAAACTAGTAATCATTTAGACACCCTGTTATATAAGGATTAGCGTGAATTGATGAGTCATTATGATGTCATTAAGAAATTGTAACAAGAAATTATTGAGTAATTAACATTTATTATGAAAAGAGCATGTTATTAAAAGTAGGTCAGTCGTTACCTAGTCGGTCCAATGTGGATATGCGATAGGTCACTCTTCCATTGTTTGGATCACTTCCTAATTTATCTTGTTATCATTTTTCTTAATTTAATTTAACGTCGTAGTTCTACCTACCAAATGTATATATAAGATTATTTTGGTTTTCACTTTAGTTAACATGAAATATTACTGTTTTGAAAATAATATCAACCAATATGCTTTATAGTGAATAGGTTAGGTGAATATTTGAATGTTACATAACAACTTATATAACAATCTAATATACTCGTGTCGTGTGAACATAAAATTGGTGATTCATTAACATTAAGGGAGGAATGGAAGTAGCTAGGGTCCTCTGAAGAGATAGTTCATTAACATTGAACAGCAAGAGAGACAATAGAAGGGTCTCTACAACACAGCCTAGTGGATGATGGAGGGAATCCCCACCCTAGAATTTTTTGTTTGTCTTGTATAGGTACAACATAACTTGCACATTGAATAGGGAAAGGAAGCTGCCGAAAAATCGATACGAGGGCTTTGAATTCGATTCCATTTAATGAAGGAGCCCACTGTTGCCATCACCAATGAGCATGATAAAGGAGGAGATGCTCAGATGACAGCAAATTGGCCTGGGCCCACCATTTTCCAATGTGACAGAACAGAAAGAACAGGTACCCGTCACCCGTCAGAACCCCATCGATGGGTCCCAAAAGAAAATTCTAATAAATAAATAGATGATAATATGAGAGTCATGAGACTGAGACCTATAATGAATGGTTTAATATTTTTAATAATTTAAGAAGTATAGTATTAGATATCTTTTAAGTTTCTAAAATATCGATGGTTTAACTTTATATTTAATATTTTTAATAAATTATGATTTAACAAGTTATTTATTATATTGATGGTGATCAATTAATTGTTTCATTCAAGAGATGATTTGATTCATTCAGTCTTGGGCCGGGGGCCATCTTTGACCCACTGAAAAATGTAGGTAGATAAAATAAATGGACTGTAGAAAAGGGCTTATATAGATATAGAGTATGGTATAATCAGCCCATGTGGTGCTACCAATGCCCATTGCGATAGGATGACAGGGTACGGAGGAAAAGCTCTGTCCTAGGCTAACCTAACCACGTTATGTTACAATCATTTTGATAAAGCTAAAAATACCTTCTTCTTTGCGTTGCATGGCCCATCTTCAGAGTTCACTCCTCACGCCTTCCCCCAATATTATACTGTAAAGATTAGTTGATGGTCCATGATGCTAGTCAGAAAATCTTGGCTGCTTTTTATTTATTTTTAAAAAAAAAAAAAAAATTATGTAAGAAAAGTTTAAGGAGAATTTTAGTTTTTTTTTAGAAGGGACGCGAAATGATACCCACACGTCCCAAGAGATCATATATACCGTGATATTTATAGATCATCTCCTAAAACAAAATGTTGGTAGTGAGAGATACATGTTTATTGATTCATAGAAGACAAAAAAGAAAAAAATATTTGTTTATTTTTTTGAACTTTTGGTTCAGGAGTTATAATCTATCATCCTTTTATATTGTTACTCATGATTTATTTATTTAAGAATAATCAATTTACATAAAAAAAATAATTCTTAATCTTTCTTAATTAGAGTCATTTTTTTAATATAGGCGGACTTCTCATCTAATCAAATCTTTATTTTTAAAGGTCTGTTAAATCTCTTTTTTGCAAGTGAAGAAGGTGGAGATGTTAGTCTACTAAGGTGGAGATATTAGTCCAATAAACAAGTAAAGGTAGGGAGTATCTACAAAATCACTTGATCGCCCATGTTAGTATTTATTTCAATCGTGCAGTAGTGTATGAAAAGAAATTCTACCTAGTGATGTGAAAAGTGTCCCATTTATAAGGCACGAGATGTGAATGAATCATGGCCCTAATATTCGAAAGTAACCATGAGATAGTGCTAGCATGGAGTGAGTCTCTTGTCTTGACTACTAAATATTCTAAAAAGTGATGGCATGGGATATGTGAGTTAGTTGCTTAAATAGTCTATTTTCAAGCATAGGAAACATACATATAGAGTGTCGGCTAGATGGTTTGTTCGATCTTGGATAATTCCTTAACCCAACAAAAGATTTGGACAACCGAGACTGCATTGAGACAAAACTTGTTGGATTAGGCCTAGTCATGGAGATATAGGACAACTTTGAACTTGAACTTTTACATTCATGGTCACTACAAGAAAATTAAATTGTACCAAAGGGAATTTTCGATGACCATGTAGCTATTGCCTATTGGTGTGATATTCACCTTTTATGGCTAAAAGTGACGTTAGATAGTGTTTTTGATAGCCAATTAATATATCACAAATATTTATACCAACCTAGAATCAATATCGTCAAGGTAATGTACCACTGTGATTCATACAATCAATATCGTATGGTAGGTATTAAAATATTTTAAAAAAAATATTTAATTTATAAATTATCAAAAAAATTTACCAAACAAACTCTATGTTACAAGTGAGACTTGAGAGAGAGGTCTTTGTTGACGAGATCATCTAAACCACTCATGTCAAGTTTTTTTTTTTTAGCGGATAAAGTACTAATGTTCCATATCAACTACTACTATAAATTATTAAATTCAGATGAGCAAAGATTGTAGATTTTTATTTAGTTTGGTAAAGTGATGTAATTTTCAAAAAATAAATAATCATAATTAATTATTCGAAAAAGCAGCGACAGGAACGGTGGATAAGGTTGGAGCATCGCTACAACTTGGCAGTGGTGTGGGGGTATTTATAAAGGGCACATTTATCTAGCAATCATCACTTATCGGGAGTCAGGTCAGGACCACCTATGCATTCAAGTACTTGGCTGAACAAAGTCCTTTCTATATAATTTGCTGATTGGGTATATATTTATCTATCTCATCATGATACTTTCATATATTATGATTTATGATAACATTTTTTTTTTATTGCAACAATTACTTTATTTCACATTTTTCTTTTTTCTCTTTTTTGTACCACTTTCTTTGTCGTATAATTTTTTTATACAAATAATTTTTTTGTTTTATTTATCATATATAAGAGAAAATCAGATAATAATATTAGTTTTACACATCCCCGTTTTGTCTTACAAAATGTTAAAGGCGCTAAACTAGCCTAAGTCATAGGGTTTGCCTAAAACAAATGTCCCAAATGTAGGATTCTTAAGATGCATTCACAAACACTAAATTACACATCAACATGAAGTAAAATTGCTTTGTTGTTACTTTAAGATAGCGAAATATTACCTTTGAGAAGTCTTGGATTTCGTCCCAAAGAATCCAATTCATCTCAAACTCTTATAAATACAATTGATGCCAATATAATAGGTAAATATTTAATACATCTTCATTGTGGTAAAACAGACACTGAATTGAATGTCAAAATGTCTTTTACAAATATTCATTCCTTACTCATGGTGTCTTATTCTTGTTAAAAAGTTCTATAGTCATCAAGTGATCTCAAATCATGTGAAAGTACATTTTAGTCAACATCAACTAGAATTCGTTCAAAGTCAACAATCCTATATAAAACGTATTAATTTTCATTAAAGATATTTAGTGTTTAATTTGAAACATTTATTTATTTAAAAAAAAAAGAAGAAGCAAACCTCATTTATTAAAAAGAGCAATGGTAAGCCACAAGGAGTGACTGGACCAAAACAAAGCAATACAAAAAAGGATGTTGTTTATGAATTTTTTATTTCTTATTATTTGGTTAATTATATTTGATATTTAATTACTCGTTTTATTAAGTTAGTGTTCATTTAAATATCTTGATTTTATTTAGTGTTCATTTTTAATATTTTACAAGCCCGTGTAATTTTGTAGAATTGATTTTTTCTTTTTATCGTTTGGTGGCGAACATGCACAGAAAATTATTGGTAAAATATTCCTTAATAAATTTTTAACACATTTCTTATTTTTTAATGAAATTTATGTGATTTTCATTAATTTAAGAGTTGAGTCCACGTCAAATTTATCAAATAATAAAAATCAAATGTATTAAAAATTAATATCAGAAATGTGTTTAATAACAAACACTTTTGAAAAATGAAAAAGCAAGTTGGGATTGCATGGAATGTATTGCGGGAGGAAGAAAAGTAGAAAACATGCAAATATTGCAGTTTGAATATTTTAACTTTTATCAGGTTTCTTTAAAATATTTGAACTTCTGAAGTAGGAGAAGGAGGTTAAGATAACATGCAATTTCGTTTTCACTGTTAAAAACTAGAAGGTAAGAAAAAAGCGTATAGCCTAAGATCCAATCAGCATGTGTTTTAATTTCTGCCCTTCTGGGATGTGTGAATATTAGTTAATGGAGACATGCCAGCAAGTGGATTGGATCACCTTCCATTTTTGTTTACTAACCAAATTTCATGTTAAGCTAAAAACTTTTCAGATGGGGTATCTTTTGAAATTCCCAGGAGACAATCATTTCACTCTCTGAGAGAGAGTAATATACAGCAGATTTCATTTCCGCTAAGATAGCTAGCTAGCTGCATGTGTGATGTGGACTTGAAATAAATGAAAGAGACTGAAAGGAATGTATCTCTCTCACTCTCTCTCTCTTGTGTTTTTTCTTGGGACTAAAGACAGATGCAGCTGCAAGTAGGACACATGAAAACACCAGGGCTAGGTAATATATATATATATATATATATATATATATATATATATATATAATCACAGCCACCACAATCACATGCGACAATGTTGATGTTAGTTGTCAACTGCCCATGTTGTACCTCGGATTCAGAAGATGCTAATAACCTAGCATGAGCAAAAGCTGGACCTGGAATATATGTATATCTCGGAGCATACATAATTTGCATTAACGTGAAGAATAATACACATTCACAGAGTTGTTTTATTTTTCTTGAGAGAGAATTATTCATGCGAATTTCAAAAGTATTAAAAAAAAGTTTTAATTTTAATTTACTTTTAAAACTATTTTTACTCCATTATTCAACGACCATGTATCATTTATGTTACTACTAAAAAAGTCTGTCTTATTAAATACTATTATTATATTAGTTAAATTCTTCTCATTGTGCATGGAAACATTGATATGTAAATGGTGCAAAAAATTGCACTATTCAGTTAATAAAAATCTTGATCATCCGAAAAATATTTTTTTTTTCTCAAGCACCATAATTTTGTAATTGGAATTTCATTGTTCAAATTAAACATAATAAATTTGACATATATCTCGAAATAAATGCAAAACACTTTTAAAATTTTCATCGAAAATTCAGAATGTATTAAGCTCTCTTCTGAAAATTCAACTATGAAATGTATTAAACACTTCTAAAAAATCAATTATGGAATGTATTAAATATTTTTTTTGAAATTTAATTTCAAAATATTTTGTAATTCACCTCCAAAATTTTAATTCCAGAAGTAACATCTCACCCATTTTATTAAAATGAAAAATGATATTATTAGCAAAAAAAAAAAAAGTGCTACAAAAAGTAATTGCCATGGTACTACTGCAAATGGCCGGTACTATGGCCTTCTCATCATATGCAAAAGAAAAAAAAAAAAAGGAGTTAAAAGGCTTAAGCCCGTTTGAGAAAGATCGTAAACAAGGCTTTGCCGTGTTTTGTTTTGTACTTGACTACTAGGCTTTGTTGTTAGTGATAAAATTTCTCGTTGGGCCTCTTTTCCAGCATTTTGGGATGATTGGGAGTGTTTGTTTTGGGTGTTGCTATTATCATCCCCAGATTGCTATTCTCACCACCCAAGTGGGTGACCTTTTATTAATTTCCAAAAATGCCCTTTCCACGGAAACATGATTCCGTTGTACACTTGTACAATGGAATCGTGTTTCCGTTGCAATATATAGGGTGAAAAAAAATTGAACAACGGAAATGCGATTCCGTTGAATTATTTTCAACGGAATCGCATTTCCGTTGATCAAAATATTTTTTCACCTTATTCTGAAAGGAAGTATGATTCCGTGGTGAAATATACAAAATGGACACCAACTTCAGTTGCCTCTTCTCTCCCGCAAACAACGCAACACAACTCTTCTCTCGCGCAAACAATGCAACACGGTACTGGGATCATCAAACCCATTCAACAAAACACAAAACAAAAACAAAAAATTGGATCTAGGTTGCGCAGTGCTGGGATGGCGCGGGGATGCGTGGGGTGAGAGGCGATGCGAGTCGCAGCTTTGTGCAGGGGTGGCGTGGTCGCACAAGGGTCACGAGGCTTCTCGCGGGTGTCGATGGGTTGCAACGTTGCGTGGGGGTCGCATGGTCACACGGGGTTTGCGTGAGGTGGTGCAGGGTGGCGTGGGGGTCGCGCAGGGTGGTGCAGGGCGGCGTGGGGTGCTTGGTACAAGTTTGGGGAGTGAGAAGTCTGAGGAGGAAGGAGAGGGGTGTAGGGATTTAGTGAGTGGGCATAAAAGATATTTCACAAGTCAATGGGGTGAGAATAACAAAATGTGGGATGAGAATAGCAACTCTTGTTTGTTTTCCATCCTGGACCAAAGGAAAAAGGTCGCAACCCGGTGACACAATAGATAGACAGAAAGAATGCAAGTTAAATTAGCCCATCTAGATTCTAGATATCGAGAATGATCCAACCCCAAGAGCTGGGTATCGTATTAGGTTGTGATGTATTTAATAAAAATGTTAGTTAATTTAATACATGGTTAATACTTTAGAAGACAATCTCGTCTTATGTAAGAGGTACTCAATCACATGTAAATTTATGAAAATTTTGACTTTTTAAGAGTTATTAACTCTTACATAAATTTACATGTGATTGAGTATAATGTAAGACGAGACGAGATAATAAAAATGTTATCGCGACTTAACTACAGTCGGTTTTAATAGTGAAAATGTGAATTTTCTTAAGTATAAATAGCTCGTATATAACATTAGGCAAATGTTAAGAAACTAAAAGAAGAAAAAAATTTATTGGAAGACAGAAAATTACGCTGTCCATAATTTTTTTTTTGCGCTCTGTTATAATTTTCACAATAAATATCTTTTCCTTTTAATTCCTTAACCAAACACTGGTTAGCAAAACTCATAACATTATTTATGCAGTCATGTCAGTTACTATCACACCAGTTATTAATTATAACGTAAAAGTACGACATATTAAGCTATGTTTGGATTACAGATAGAAATCGATTGAAGGATGCCAAACGTATTTTTGTATATTTTGCTTTCAGTGTACTTTTGAAAGGGTCTAATCGGTACCCCAAATGGTGGTTAAAAAATATTCACTTCTTTATTTTATTGTTTTGAAGTATCTCCAGACCTTGTTTTGAAAAGTGGGGTTTGCTTCCACTAAAGTGAGAAGCTATAATATAACTATTAATTGAAAAAAAATAGCTATTAAAATTATAATTAAATGTACGTACTTGTATAATAAAATAAATCTCTCACTTTAGAAAAACTAAATCCTTTAGTATTTGTATAATTACTGAAAGTTACAATTCAATGAGTGATTGTATACATGAAACGGCCATATATAGAGGACTCAGTACTAGTTAGCAGCTGGAGGTAAACCACACTGGCAAATCAACATATAATTTATAATTCATTCCTTAGAATAGTAACCTCAAAAGAGAAATTCAAATTCCAAAACCATTTTAAGATATATTCATGAACATATCATCACATGGTGCTTTGACAACATTCAACTATCTGGCATGGCATTACCCTGGCCTTCCACATATGGCCTAATGAAAGTCCTCCGCCACCAGACCTCAAAAGCTCTCTGAAGATTGGGACAGCCATCACCAGTTTTCAAGAAGCTTCCAACCCATGAAAGCAAAATACTCTGCTGATCCTCCAAAGGCAAGGTCAGAATTGTCCTTCCAATTCCTTCCTCCACAAGTTTCCTATCAAACGACCTGCACCCGTGCTGCAACCAGTTGTAGTCATTGATTAGAGGCTGTAGCCATGTCTGCAACAACAACTGGCGTGTGTTCTTCGATGGCAAAAGCTCCCCTCTTCCAATGCCAACATATAGTCTTCCTGAAATGCAGCTGACATGATAGCGAAATGCAATCGGAAGCTTTCCGTGTAGGGCTGCCAATTCCTGCTGGTTTGCCCACATCAGTGCAAAATCTTCAGCAGCTTGTTTGTCAACTAAAATCTCAAGCAACCATGACAAGTTATCAGCTTCAAGAGCTATATGTTTTACTACAGGTTCTTTGTTATCACTAGGTATGTCTCCAAAGCCTGGTTCTGCAGCCTGGCTGAACAGACACAATAAAGAATCCATGCAGCTTATGCATGATTTGTAAATCATGTCATTACAGATGTCAGCTGAACCTGCAGAGCTTGGAAGACTGTTATTCTCCCTAAGGAGCTTTAGAACTATGGATTTCATCTCTCGGCGGCCTCTCTCCTCATTGCTTTTGAGAACAAGTTCAACAATTTGGGAGAGAGTATCTCTTGGGGCATTAGAAATATCAGGAGAAACTCGTTTTAGCACCGGATTTACCCTGATTCCTTCTCCTTGGAGTCGTAGGACGGTTGAGATCACCTTTTCCTCTTCTTCCTCTCCGTTCCAAGGGACTGCCTCCAAGTACTCCAAACATGATTGGATGCATGAGCTGAAGCCAAGGAATTCTGCAACCTGCAAAATTGTTTCTTTTAGATTACATGTCTAGCAATGGTGTATAATCAATCAATATACAATGGCTCAATCCTAGCAAAGGATAAAATGGTGAAACAAGGACGAGAAAGATTTGTAATGAAGACAATATTTAGGAAGAAGTTATGACTGAGGTTTTAGGCACTACCTTTCATAATGAAGCCTTGTAGAGAACAGGTCAGAAATATTTTGACCCATGATAAAGTACTATGATCTTACAGGAAACTGGGCATAAGAGTTACCTTATACTAGGTAATCTTACTACTTTTTTATGTGGGTGGGTGGGGGGAACTCGTGTGACACCATGGCTATATTATGATCATCACTACAATTCTCAGCCATAGCACATTCCACTCTTCAACTCAACTTTTGATCTTGCCGTGTCAATACATATGCATTTCAGGCTACTTATTTGTATACTATGTGGAGAGTTACAATGTATCTAAATTAATCACAATAATTTTATAAAAATGACCACCATATGGCACATTGATTATTTTAACATCATCACTATAGTTCACATTCATTGCACATTTTAACTACTGATTTGCCATCAACAGTAGTTAGTATACGAGTAATTGAGTATGTATAAGAAAAATGACAATACAATAAATTCCTAGTTCCCTTCCACCTTTAAGATGAAGATGGAGAAAAGATGATGCGTTGAAGTGAATCAAGACCTTTCAAGAACAATGCATCTGTAAATTGTCTTAAAAATAATTACTTCTTTACACAACTGTAATGCACCGGTTTTCATTACAGTACAGCAGTTCCAAATTATAAGATAATTATTTGCATGCTAGTTTACAATATCACAAAGCAGTGCAAAATATTTTTTCTTCATGAATAATTCTAGTCAAATGCTAATGAGTGCCCTTGAGGTATTAGTTAAGGAACCAAAAGTTTAAAGCATTTAATAAAAAGGAAACATATTGAAAACACAAAAATCATTTCCTACTTGCTTTTTAAAGCAATTGAAAGCATCTAATAGAGCGTATTGAATGCTCCTCCTTAGATTACTACTATTAGTTAACAAAACCCACAATTCTAAATACTCTCACGTCATCCTCCTAATTATTAAATGAAAAAAAAAAGTAACATGCCTTTTATGTTCCTAAAATATTAAAATCATTTCCTTTTTATTTAATATTTTTTTTATAAAATATGAAGAGAATATGGCATTACTCTATCTTTATTGAGTTTATATTTAGACCTATTCCATGAAAGATAAAAATGCAGTTGATTGCAGCATTAAGAATCTAAATAGCATTGTTTAAATTCAAGATATATTAAATTATATATATTGGGGAAGAAAAGACCATGCTGAAAATATTTATCATAGTGGAGCATCAATTAACTCGATAAGAAATATAATTAATGAGAAGAGTTTAAAATTTAAATATTCCTTAGTGGAGATATAAACATAAGCCTCCAAGGAAGCATAGTATTTCAGACAAACAAATAGACAGCACCACAAAAATAATCTGAAAAATATAATACTACTAAGAAGTAAGAACAAAAGAGTAATAGCAAAGAACATATTTCTTCTTTCCCAGAAATGCCTTACACAACAGAATTAGCAGCAAAGCATGACAGAGTTTGCAAATTACCTTGAGTATTCGAAGAATGCGAGAAACACTTTGCTTCATCAGCCGTTGTTTCATTTCTTTGCAGTACATAAGCCCAACAGTCTCAACATATATTTCAACATCCTCACAGTCATCAACTTGGAGACATGACAAACCAGATTGTTCAGAATGTTTATCAGCAAAGAAACTACTCTTCTCTATTAGAACGTCCTTGTGCACACTTAGCTTTACACAAAATCCCTGCTTTCCAAGGAGAAGCAGCTTCATGTCACAAGTTCCAGGTTCACCAAACTCAATAGCCACCTTTTTGGGTAAAGATTCAAGTTTGGGTCTGGGTGCTCTCTGTGCAGGCACAGATGTGCTAGGTGGAGGTCTTTCTGGATCATCATTACATTGTTGAGCATCTGAAACCACCAATCTTGATGGGGCAGGCACTGTAACTGTTTTTCTCTCACTCACTGAGACTGCCTTTTTCTGGGAACTACTCTTTGGAGGTGGTGAAGAGGGTTTGAGTTTATTCAAAGGGTTTTGAGGTTTGAGGCTTTTCTGAAACCCAACAGGCGTAGGGCAACACCAAAATCCTTCAGGGGTGACAGCAATTGGAACATTTTTAATCTTTGTTTGACCTTGCTCTACCCGGGTAAGCCTAATATCCCCCATAAGTGACAAGGATTCACAGCTAATATGGAACAAGATATAGCATCACAGTGAAATTGATGCAGTGGAGACAAGTCTTTGTGTCCCTATTTAACAACCAATTTCTTAATTTCCCCTCATAAAATATGGAAAATAAGCAAAATGAAAAGCTGCAATCTTTGAAGCTGATCTACTTCCCCCAAAAGAAACGGTGCCACTGCAGTTTCACACAAAGTGCATAGAACATGAGGAATGTTCAATGGACTGAAAATTTGATATTTTTCTCAAATGGGGAAAAGGATTTGAACTGAAACCGTCAGAACGGCAGGAACATATGCAGAACAGCAGAAGTATGTATTTTTTTTTTTTTTCAACTTTTTAATAAAAAAATGGTTGGAGCATTTTCAAAAGTATAACCAAGAAGTTCTATATCTGACCTCATCAAAGTAACTACAGATCAGCACACAGTAAATGACCCTTCTCTCTCTTTGGACACTAGTAACTAGTAAACGGCAAAAGCAGAAAACTTACCAAACCAAACATTGGTCATGTGAGAAACCTCTGAAAACCCATGTCGTATCTAATGTTTTGTTTAAGCTCAGAGCGTTAAAAATGATTGAGCAGGAGCTGAAGTGTTGACCATCAAGGGAACCAGTGAACAAAGAGTTGCAGGGAGCAATAATGAGTTTAGTTTAGTCTCTCTTCAATTTGTGAAGTAGAGATTAGAGAACACCACGAGACCCGAAAAAGAAAAAAAAAAGGAGCTACCAAATGAAATGGAACGGATGATGATGGTTTATGGGCTGTGTTTTCTTACTTTCCACTTTACCAGTTCCATGCTTTTGATGATTTGGGTCTCAGAATTTGCATCACTTGGCCCCCCAGGATTCAACCATTTCTCTTCTCTCTAATTAAAAAGACAATTTTTTTAAAATAAAATAAAAATAAAGTATTACGTTTCTTTTATCCTGTTTCTCCCTATACACAACTCAGCAATCAAACAGACAAGAAGCACGCCTCTCATTTTTATTATTTTGTTTTGTTTTTTATTTATATATTATTATTATTGTGGATTCTTTATGTATGTCACTGTTGCTTTTATCATGTACTCATGTAGAGAGTAGAGTAAAGCTAAAGTATGTATGCTTGCTTGTTACATGGTGTAATTACAAGTACGCCCTCAGGCTCTAGTTTAGTTGAGTTTAGTTGAGTTACAGGGTGCAAATGTAACGTTTAATGCGAAATTAAAGAGGAAGAGAATCTTGATATTGATAGCAGATCGGTGTCAGAAAGGTGTTAAGTCTTTTAGCTGTTTTTATTTTTGAAAGAGGCAGTTACCCGTGGAATTGTTGTAGGATATAAACATGAAAGCGATGGATGGTCCTAAAATCCAAACCCAAAAATATCGATCTTCCAAGAATAGACGGCGATGCTGCCTTTTTAATTGACCTCTTTTTGGTTGGATGCATTTAACTTACAAGTTTCATCACTCCATTGCTTTAACTATTATTCACTACAAATTCATTGTCATTGCTAATTAATTAAATTACTCTGCCTTCAAAGGTGAATTAACCTCGCTAGCAAGAATAAATACAAGTTGAGTTTGGTTTTTTATGTTGCACTCATTTTGTTTTTCTTTCTTTCATATATCCTCTTCACAAAATAAATATATTACTTTACGGTGTAAAGATAAGTCCAAACTCTGAAAGATTTTTTCCTTCCTTTCTCTTATAAAAAGTGAAAATTCAGCCTAAGATAATAATAGCGAGTTTGTAACAGTGTTATAACACCACGACCATTTCAAAATTCAGGTCAATGATGTAAAAATTACTTGTTTTCACTTCAGATAGTTGCGGAGAGAGAACAGTAATTCATGTTGCAAAATTCATTCCAAACATACATTAAGATTTGGCATGAATCGTTTTCAGATAGATATGGAGAGAGAATAGTGATTCATGTTGCAAATTTTATTCCCAAACATGTACTAAGATTTGGCGTGGAACGCCAAAGTGCATGTTTAGAAACTCATCCAATATGCACGCATGGAAAAAAAAACCATTTCAAATTTAGTGATTTATGCAAAAGTTAGAACTTGTGGATTCTGATGGACATCCGTCAAAAATGAGAAAACGCGAAGACAAACACACTGTTCATTTTGATAAAGAGAAATTTTAAAATTGAACTACTCAAGTTAATCGGGGAAGAAAGTAAAATTTATAGACAGTAAATTTTATAAAGATATATAATAAAATCATTAAATTTTATAATAATTACTTAAAAAAATTTATTTAGAGTAGTTATTAATTAATTGACATAGTAAATTTACATGTATCAAAATTATGTTTTTTCTCTATATACATAATGTATTAAGTGATAAAGTTATTTGGATTAAATATATCTTTGATTCCTTTTAAACGAGTAAATTTTAATTTTTGTCCTCCTAAAATAATTTTTTTTTAATTTTTATCTCTCTAAAATATGAAATCATTTTTTTTATCATTATTGTCATGTAACACTTGTTAATTTCTTATGTATTTGAAAGAGAGTTAAGTGACTATCATAGGTGACACATGTTAATATTTTTGATACCATGTCAGTATGTGACACTTCTAAAATATTTTCAAGATCTAAAAAATGAATGTTAGTTATCTATTTTAAAATGATTTTAGATTTTGCAAAGATAAAAAGTAAAGAATTTTTTTAAGAAAAAAACCAAAATCAACATTTGCTTATTTTACAAAAATAATCATTTAAAGTTGTAGAAGAATAAAAATAGAAATAAAAAACTATTGAGACCACAATAAAAAAATCATTTATTTTATACATACTATAAACATATATATGCCAAGTTTATATTATGTGAGAAGTAAGAGTCTTCCTTTGATTAAAAATAAAACGCATAGATGGGCTATTCACATCATCACATGCAATGCTTCCTTCTCTAATTTACTATTTGTCTCTCTTACTTTCTTTTGCTCTTGGCTCTTTCTCTTGTTCCCTCTTTGCGATTATCTTTTTCTTTGATCCCTTATACTTCTTTTCTTTGTCGGAGCATATGAGATGGATGTAGAGGTTACTTCTGTTGCTTCCTAAGTTCCTATCCATCTCTTCCTTACTCCCTTCTGTGTTTTATTGTTCTTTTTTTTCTTGTCGCTCTTCAATGTTGGCATCAGATTTCAAGAGGATTACATTCTCACCATCAAGGAGCTTTAACACCATTTAAGTTTCTTTAGCTCTCTCTCTCTCTTCTGTTGTGTTCGACTATGCAAACAAAATAAAATATGACAACAGAGTTAAAATTTCTTATCCTGTCATTGTCGTGAAAACTCAACTTACTGAAAGTAAAAACACATGTATTGAGGTTCTTCCACCACTAGAAGATTCTCAATACATGTTTTTTGAGACTTAGTTATTAAATTTTTGTCATTGAGTCAACGCATTGGCTTAATTTGTCAAATTGAGCTCAAACTCTTTGCAAAAGGTTCAAAATAAAAATTAACGAAATTCTTTTATTACCATTATTGAAATTATGTGTTACACTATTGTATCAAAAGAGACCAATTTTTATTTATTTTTTGAATAAAGAGAGACCAAAAATTTGATGCTACCAATAAATAATAAAGAGTAATAATATATAAACATTCTTATATATCAAACACTTCATTAACATACTCAAAGAAGTTTGGCCTAGTGGAAGCGTGCTAAGTACACAAGACTTAAGAGTGTATACAGGGATATTTCACAATGAAGTCTTTAACTCGATTCCTGCGAAAAGCATCCCCTTGGATAGGAGATTTACTCATGTCGCTTTAATCCCTGGAATTGTGAAGTTTCCCCTCCACAGTTTTCTGAATAAAAAAAAAAAACTTCATTAACATCTATTATTTCTCCATCTCTCTCTTTCAGACGTATCATATCATATATTGTACTTATATTTCTCTCTCTTTTGATGTCAATTAACACCTAGTTATCCATGGATGATTTTCCAATACTGAAATCGCAAAAGAATGGTGCTGCAACACTACCTAGAGGCACTAGATTTCTCATTTCTCTGCCTTTAGTGTGAAACCACATGCAGCTAGTACTTCATCGTCACATACAGCATGATTTTTTAGGGGGGAGGGGGGGACCGATCACCACCACCACCACCATTAATGCTTCTGAATATCTTCTTTGTCTTTGGTTACTGCCTCTTGTTCTGTGGATTTTGACCCCTTAAATGCAGCCTTGGATTACTACCGTACAAAGTTTGGTCTACTTTTGATGGTAAGGAACGGTTGCATAAACAAAAAACAGTGATTATGTTAGAGTTGTAGAACACCTTTGAGGACGTTTTGGAGTTTGGACATCAAATAACTAAAATTGTAATAAAAACAATTACTAATGTAATTACATGACATCAACATTGTCAAAGGCGTTCTACTTCTACAAGTCCGCTTGAAATTGTAATAAGATTTTCACACCAGTGACAGACGTGATCCAATTTTATATGTTTTAGAATTTGGATTTAGACTTAACTTTACAAAAAAAAAAACTTGTAAGGCGAGAGACTTATATATTTTAATTTTACCATATCACTAATTAACGTAGAATCTTCATTAATATGACAATGCTATTTATTCTTTTGTAATATTTTAAGAGTTTCGAGTTTGCAGGGTTTGTATGTTCATAGGATCCAGCGACGAAAAAAGAAAAGTTTTATCACCTCACATTTCTATTTTTTACCCCCTTTGCTTTGGTACTACCTTTGTTTTTTTAAGTCCTACAACTTTAAAAAACATAGAGAAAAGGGGTTAACTGGCATCTCCTTTTTATTATTATCATACAATTTATTATATAAAAACATAAAAATTCAATTTAGTATTAGAATTTAAATGAATCTATTAGCTTTTATTTTAATTTAATTCAGGCGAGGACATATATATTTTCATCCCCCAAACTCACTGAATTACAATGCGAGTGTATCCTCTAGCATTATTGACATGCCAGCATATCTTTCTGGATTTTTCTTGCAGCCCTTTATCATGGAAGGTATGACAGAAATGTCTTAATTTTAAAATTTTGCCATGCTGCTCCACGGTGAAACATTTCATTGTGAAGACGCTGTTTACTTTTGTTTTGGGGGCAAAAGTGAGCAAATTCACAGCTGTTAGCTGTAGCAATTTCCATAGGGAAAAGGCCTGGACACGGAGAGTATATATATTCAACATTTTTTTTTGTTCTTTTGATATCTTTTATGCAATTACACATAGCTGTGTGTGCCGTGACTTTAGTGCAATCATAGAGCTTTGCAATGATTCCATCTAATTTCTAAACCAGAGAGGATAGAAAGATAAAAACGTGTTTTCGTCATCAGGAATCAGAAATTCCAATCACATGATAAGTGGCCTCTGCTGGCCTGGAATTGTTACCTTTTTGGCCCACCCAAGATTCAGTGCTCCCAAAATTTGATGTTACTAATAAACCTTCCGCCATGTGCTCTAAAGTTTTTAGCCCAACCAACACGCCATTTTATTATACAGATTACAGTTAATTATATGCACCTAACCAATTATTAGTACCAAAACATGACGCATTATGTGTAGGTTAAGCACAGCTCTCTTGCTCATTAGGGGATACCTTTTTTTTTTAAAATCTGAAATATCCATCGGCTCGAAATTAAAAGACTAATTCCTTCAAATATTGAGATTCATTTAAGGAGTTAACCTTTCTTGACAGATTTTTTTTATATGCACAGATCGAACCCATAATCACATACTTAAAGAACCAGGTTATCTGTCAATTATGCTACAACATGTTAGTATTAGGAGATACCATTCATTACATATTGTAACTAAAAAAAAATGAATTATGTCCAACAAAGATAGGAGAGAATTTAGGCCATTCATCAATCATAATTATCCATATAAGAAGCTCTCCGCCATGAGAAACAATTGGGGAAACATGGAGCTAAGGCCTAAGGAGACAAGGTATTGGTTATCAATTTTTTGAGAACATGAACGAAAGAGGAGTGACCGACATATTGGTTTGGCATTGACATGCACTGTTGCCTGCAATCTCTCTCAATATTGTCTATCAACCAGAGGTCCATGTGGGCCCCAGTCCCTGACCCTGACCGACCTCCTGTGTGTCCATTTTGGGTGGGTTCCTTTCCTCTACATATGCTGCACTTTTGAAAGCAGCACCTCAGGAAGCTAGATTGCATGATGCTGATGCCCCCCTCTTTCTACCAAAATATATTTTAATCAAATAAAATCATAGAAACAAAACTACGTGATTGACCTTCTTTTTTGCCTCTGTATAGTACTATTTTATAATGTACATAATGTATTAATAGAAAATAGTACATACGCTGGTAGTATAGTAAAGAATTTTTATACTGTTAATCAATGAAGATTGTCATGATGTATGATTATCTTGTTAACTTTCACAATATTTAACTTTAAAGTCATTTCTAACATGATTTGTAATTAATTGATAGTGAAAATTTGCTTTACAAGGTAGTTTATAGATTTTAGACTCATGTATCAATTTCAAAATCTATTTTTTTTGTTACAAAATCTTTATGTATTTTAAGAGGTAATTCAGCAAATAAACTTTGGCATCCATGAAGAATCTCTAAATATAGATTTCTCTTATAATATTTGTACTCTTGCAATAATCTAGTTAGTACTTAACCTAATGGACATGTCATGACATGACTCACAAAGCATATACCTCGAGTTGAAGTATAGTACTATATCTTAATTATATAGAGAGAATATATCATCATTATGTTGTTTTAATAGCAGTTGAATGTTATTATTTATGCTTCAGTCTTGTTTTACAATTTCGAAAAGTCCTCGCGCACTTGGACCCTTCTTTAGGCTCTCACGGTCAAGGAATATAGATAATGGCAGCATCAACCACATGGTTATTCAGTTTAGTGTCCCCACTAATGCCCTTCCCATCTGTTCAGTTAAGTGACTCTCATACTGTATCAAATTGTATCTGTTTTCCCCTCTTCTTATGGAATTTCCAAGCTAACTTTCTTGGTGTGACTGATTTTTTCTAAGCAGCATGGATTGGTATTTTTGCTTTTCACAATATTCACGTGCCTTCATCATTAATCTCACTAACTGCATCAACTCATCAAAACTGAACAGACAGATTGGCATAATTGGTCTTTGAGGTGGGTGAGATATTATTGTATTTCAAAGTTGTACTCGAAGACTTGATATATGGTATAGCAGAGTATTCTATTTTATTTTTAGTCCCTCATAAATTGTTTTATTATATTTTTAGTCCCTGACGTTAATTTTAACGGTTAAGTGATGACATGACGAACTTAAACTGTGTGTGTGTGTGAAAATTTTCTGATTAAGTTTCTAGTGACTTTTAACCGCTACAAATTTTTTGGCGGTAAAAAATGTTTACTTTTGTAACATTTTCTTGTAATTTCAAAAAATTTGTTGTTCGAGATTTTAATTTTTTTATTATTTTTTTAAACATTTTTTACGGTTTTAGTCTGCCAGAAAATTTCAACAGCTAAAAATTGCCAGAAACTTAGATAGAAATTTTTCATGCGTAAATTCTGCTCACTACGACATCACTTAATAGTTGAAATTAATGTCAGAGGACCAAAAATATATTTTACCCTAGATGTAAATTCCATGATGTTACAAATAGAAGCACCATGATCAGAAAACATTCCCCTTTTTTTCTTAAATCTTGCCACTCTAACCTTTTCTAGGCAAAAGTGATGTTAATATGTTAGACATAAGTCATAACTCCTCGTGATTAGTACACATGATTTAATTTGAATTTCAAGTTGAGAGCAAATAAATTATGATCCCAACCACTAAGAATATGTTTGAATTACCGTTGGATTTCTTCTAAAATTATGTTCAGAGCAAAAGATACAGAGAGTCCTTCAAAAATACATTTAACACTTAAAAAGTACGTTCACAACAGCTATCCAAATGTACAGTAAGCGTGGTTAAGTTGCCAACTTAAGTTACCATGTAAGTGGACTGTGGACCTTAATATTTTTAAGCCAGCTTTTACTTCAATCAAAACTAAATTTACACTTGGTTTAAAATTCAAATATGTTTAGTAGAAGCAAACATGCATCCTATTAATTCTTACTTAGGTTTGTCTATTCAATATCAAACATATGTAAAATTATTGTTAAGAATGCAACATAATCAAAATTATATCTCTACACATGTTAACTATTGAATTGATAATTCGTTCTTCATTTTCTATTAGCAGCACATTACATGGGGTTTCATATATTTTGCATCAACATGGATGGCACCATCAAATTGCAGACGTGTACAAGTTCTGAAAAAATAGCTATAGTTTAATGGTGGAAGCTTTATAAATGTAAACTGATACAAAATATCAGTATATGAGTAACATTAGTATTGTTAATATAAAGGATTTGAATTATCTAAATTATACGTAGGAAAATAAATAAATTTCGTTTCAGCAGGGTATCCACTTTATTTATTCATCATGGGAAATAAGTTCGAATGTCTACATTCGATTGATATTTTTGGTACATGTCCGATTTATTCAGGCATTCATATTATAAAAGGTGATTTATTCAGGCACTCGTATTATAAAAGGTACTAGTATAAATTAAAACGAACGAAAGCTGCACTCATCTTTACATGACACAATTTACAAGGAAGCTATTTCTATGAATAGGTTGCTTGGCAAAGAAAAGGAGGAACGAATAAGTTAAAGCGTAAAATATTTACATTCCCGAAGCACTGCTGAAAGAAATTGAGAACCATGATCCGGAGAAAAAAAAATGGAAAAATAACAATTGCTAATCCAGACAGACAGCTTTAACTGCAGATATGTTTTTTTGCTGGACTGCTTTTGGGGGTTCTTTCCTTGGTGGTGGGAGAAAAGGAGTGAGGAATTGCCAAATTATTTCATGACATCAGGCACCAAAGTGAAAAATTGTAGAATAAAGCAAGGAGAACAATTGTGCACTAAGCTGCAAAAACATGCCTACTCTACCAGAGGGGGATAGAGGCAGATTGTACATGGCAAACAAACCAAATCACTTGAATCCTGTGAAATTTACCAGACAGCCAATAAATTATAGACAACTAACTCCCTTACAAGTTGTGCCTGCCTCAGGTGATTGGTTTGTTCTCATCTGTTGGAAGACATCAAAACTAATAGAATCCTTCAGGGTTGGGCTGTTGCACATTGGAATCTTTTAATGTTGAGTAGATCATTTGTGCGCCAAATTGACAATCTGAAAATATTATTGCAACAACACACAGATTGAGGTTCTAATAAAGGCGTCCCCTACACTTCAAGGATTCACAAAGACAAGGAGATCCTTCCCCAGGCACAAGCTCGTACTGATAGTCGTATGTTAGCTCTTCACCCAAAGCAATCTGTCAACAAGAAACAAAGTGAAATGTAATCCATGGCGTACAAGGAAGCTACTCAAAAGTCTGTCCACTGTTCACTACATAACATGCAGGACTGAATGCAAATTTCTTACAACATATTTGCCAATAATACCATAATACATCCATAAACCAGGATATGGCAGTGTTGTGCGATGTTCATTATATCCATCCAAACCATAATACATCCATCAACCAGGATATGGAAAGAAAATTTCTTACAAAATATTTGCCTTAATAAGCAGGCAGCCTTTCTTTTTATTTTTTTTTCTTTTCTTCATTGGAGCAGGGAAACAATCTAATAGAGTTGTAACCGTCAATATTTATGATACACTCTCTTTTCACACCTCATGTTTCTTTCTCTGGCTTGTCTCCTCCCCACCATACCAATCGGATATATCATATATACCAAATCAAGAAAAAAGTTTGCATGTAGAAATTGCCAAGCATCATAGATGTTGGATTATTTTCAAGGAAATAGTTCTATAGAGGAGGGTACTTACATCTCGACTTGCATAAAAACCAATATGTGCACGTTCACAATCCATACTCTCTACAAGAACTTGGTGATTGACAAGATTTGGTGAGCAGCTGCAAGAACAACAAATTGTAAGAGCAAACCAACATAACATACATTTAGGATGTAAAAATCAGAATGTAGTATATAGTTGCCGGTCACAAAATTTTATGCTTTTGTCGAATTAAACAAAATCACTGTTGCTCAAAAAAATAATAGTAAAATTCTTCTCACATTACTATGTTTAATAAGTTGCCAGGAAATAAGGGGGCACAAATAGCACCGTGTTAATTGTCACTAGCCAAAAATAGCACCACAAGTACCCCTACATTAAATCTAATTCAGCAAGGAGAAGATATACAGTCATCATGATATTGATAACATGAAGTAGCATGGATTCATGGATGGTGGAATAGGCAACTTCCCTAGTCAAAAACTAATTCAGGACATACAATTGCTGTGCAGTAATGCAAGTTTGGTTGAAGAAAATTCCTTGGAAGGAAATCATAAAATTTTACCAACTGGCATTTTAAAGATAGTGTAGCAAAAAATCGATTAAAGAACCATGTTGCAATCAAAACTATGTCAAGTAGTATGTTAAGGAGCAAAATGCTCACCTATGATTGATAAATCTTGAGACATTTCCAAACTTAGTAGCATCAATTACATATTGAGCTTGTCCTTCAATCAATCTGCTCATATCATTAACACGCGCATCGATGTCATAGAAATAACTGCAATGCTCTGTGCCATATCTGGTATTGATATAGACCAAGTCAGTATAAAGGGGGAAAAATCAACTAATTTAAAAGAAATTACATCTAGAAGAAACATAAACCTCTTGCGCCTATCACATGCTTCCTGCACATCTAAAACTTCTCCAATGTATTCACACACAAATGTGCCACGTAGAATAGCTTCACCAGCCCTTACTGCCCATCCCTACAAATCACAACATAAAAGTCAATGTAGCAAGCCTTGTGATTTGAGAAGCATTCAAGTTAATAAAAAAAAAGAGTTACCTTTTTCTCTGTTTTAAAGACTTCCAATTTGACTCGTACTCCATTCTGCAATACTCTGTTTGGACAGGATTTATTGCATCTGCACATATGATTACACTCATAGACAAGATAACCTTCCTGCAGTTTTTTAGGACAATCCCCAGAGTGGAACAAAATGAAAATTTGTAAATAAATAAAAGAAATTAGAGAAGGAATAAAAGGCAGAAATCTGTATAGGCCACTGATTTATGAAGGAAACTCAAAGGCAAAATCATGTAATAACGATGTTTAAAAATATCCTATATAATTCCCAAAAATCAGTACAAGATCCTACATCATGGTATTGCCAACAGAGCCAAGTCAACACATTCAAAGCAGCTATAATACTAACCAAAATATTTTGCAAATTGTAATGATAAAAAGAAGGAACATAGAAAACAGAAACATACAAGTAAGATGTAAGCTGAAAGAGATAAAATTATTCAGTATTTTAGCAAGTACTAGATATATCATCACCAAGTAAAGCCTAACAGATTCAAAATTAATTCTTAGCTCAGATTTTGTATAGAACAGTTTACTTGATGAAAATAATTTACCTCCAAGATTATTCGACCATTCTCATCATATGGGAACCTGCCACGCATTGGTTTCCCAAATATGTCTTTTGCATCATCATAATCATTGCCAAAAAGGTATACATGATCACAAGTTTCGGGACAGCAGGTAGTGTATGAGCAGGCACATCCCAATTGCAGACTCTGCCAATAAACAAATAGGCTAAAGAATATTAAAAATCAATTAAAAGTAATGGTGCATTGTACAGAATTATTTATATCTTCAATTCAAAAAAGAAAAAAAGGTATTACGTAGAAAAGTAACATTTGTGTGTGTGTGTGCCTGAGTACTTAACAGTCTAGACTATAGATAGCTTTTACAAGTAAAAGTCTGGTTAGAATTTTATCAAAGAAAAATCAAGTCAAAGTGAACTACCTCTGAATCAAGACTAAGGGATTGATCAAGCATTGGCTTTGTAACATAGGTAAAGGTCTCCCAAGGCATAGAAGAGTTTATATTTTGTCCACTACTCCCATTCATATGAAGAGAATGCGTAAGTTCTTGATCTACTACACAAATCACTGGATTTGATTCCTTCCCAAAGCTAATGTCATCACACAAGACAACAGCTTTTTGCAGTGAACCTAATTTTAAAGTACGTGAATTGATGATGCAGTGAAATTCATCCACCTCCCACTCATCACTTGCAGGATCAGATAAATTCACAGATTTAGGCATTACAGAACTATTAGGAAGAGATGCTAAAGGAGAGAGCAAAGCTTGATCCTTTGATACATTACAACCTCTAGGACAAATAAACCCCTCCTGGTTCCAATTTACCAAAATATTATGCTCACTGCAAAGTTTGGCTGCCTTCAAATAGATCTTTTCAGGCAGAATTCCATATTTCTCCTCCAGTGAGGCTACAAGACTAACTTTGCAGCAAGCGGAGCGAGCAATTGATAAAATATCAAGATTGTTGGGCCGAGGTTTCGTCTTCTGAATCTCTGAAAACAAAATCTTTGAAACAGCTGAGCATTGATGTTCTGCCAATCTACCAATATTTGTTGTTTCAGTAACATTAGGTTGTGTGGTTATTCCTCCTGTGCCAAGTGAGTTTGTTGCCTGAATGAATCGCTTTAAATTAGCATTAGCCTTATTTCTAAGCCTGTATGATGCTGCTGCCAAACTTTTTTTAAATCTAGGGCGGCTAAGTCTGCCAGATTTTAATCTATATGCATAATAGCGAACTCCCCTCTTTGCTGGGCGACTGCTAGCCAGATTAGGCCCCATATGAGCAGCTTGGTGATGTCGACCTAGGTCAGGTAGTAAATCAAATTTCAACCCACAAAACCTGCAAACAAATTTCCGTAAACCACCTGTATTCTCAGAATTATTCTCCAAGGGGGCCGAATTTCCCTGATCATGTTTTACTGGAGAATCTTCGCCAGTAGAGAAACTTTGCTGCTCAGGAGCTTTCGATGGTTTAAAATCAACAGGATGAACTGATAAAACATGCTGCCATAATTGTTCAGTATTTCCAAAATGACTCCCACAAGGAATGCATTGGAGAAGCATGCATTGTTCAACAAATTGAACATGGTGTCTCTCCTGAACATGAGTTTCCAACAGTTTTTTGTTAGTAAATGAATCCAGACAAATGGCACATGCATAACCTCTAAACAGCCACTGTGCCTCCTTTTTATGACTGTCCATCCAATGGTTACCAAGTGCTTGGTCATCAGGAAATTCTGCAGAGCATATCTTACACTTGATGGCATTTTCCTTATCATAGTTATCATTAACTGTGGATGGCAAGAGAGGTGGTTCTTCCATGATAGAGGATATATCCATGTCATCATTGAATCCCCATATTGACTTGATTCTCGCCTTTTCACTATGAACTAACTTTGTAAAAAACTCTCCTACATTGGAATCTTTAGAGGCTTCAGTCAAAGCCCACTGGAATTGGACATCCTTAGGAACAGGGTTTCTTAATGATAAAATGCTTTTGAATAGCCTGTAAAAAAGTTCACATGCTTTATGCAGATGTACCTTTTGCTCCCATGAGCTGCAGTCCCTCAAAAGTTCTGTGAACACTTCTTTTGATACTATTCTACTCTTCCCATTTCTTGCACGCTTAAGCCAGCTTGGAAGGTGTCTTTCACAGTACAAGCAATACCGTTTAGGACCTTCCCTACAAGGATTCTTGTTATCATAGGGAGGAGAACCTATACAGTGCATTGACTCCATTGCATTATGATCATTTTCAGAATTCATGGGCTTCTCATTAAAGTTGCTTTCTCCATGTACAGAATCACCACCAATGGATGACACTGGATCCACTTGCAGTGGACTTTCAACATTTACCAATACCAAGTCTTTGCCGAACATGTCCTCTGTACCAGTATAATTTTCTTCATGTTTCCTCTTTAGTGTATTCTGGGGTAAATTTGAGATCTGCTCTGTTTCAGCATGTGGCCGGTGTTTCTTACAGAATAAAAAGCCAGGTAGGGCACGATGCTTACATCTAGTACCCAGAACAGTTGTACCTTCACACATTGGAGTATCAACTGGAACAGGCTTTTCAGATTTTGTTGAGCTGCCCAAAAATCGAGAAGACAAATGTACACAACAGTATACATCACCATCATTTGCCCATCTCACACACTGTCTTCCCTTTGCTTCAATATAAGCTATACATTGTCGATTCTTACTACCAGATTCTACAGATTTTGCAACAGTCATTTCATTTGTAGGTGTTGATTCCATTTCTTTGGTATGTAAGAAATCAGAATCAGTAGCCTCAACTACAATTTCATTCCATTTGTTGGCCAAATTACTAGGTGAATCAGTTGCCATAGACACCTCCCTAACACCTTCCTGTTTGCAAGACTCGGCTGCTAATGTGCACAACGTGTCCTGATTCTTAAAGAAGCCAGGGTCAGCCTCAAGAGCAATAGTTTGGTCCTTGATTTCCACTTGTGAAGCATGTGTATCTGCACGACGAACTTCAAGTTTGGGCCTTTTTCTACAAACTTGAAGGTTTGCTTGGTACAAATCATCAGAACTCTGTTGCCGGGTGTCTTTGCTGCTCGATAAGGAAGGTGATGTAGAAAACCATTTCACTACATCATGCTTCCAGGTTTTCCATTCAGAACCTAATGTTGGTTGCATTGGTGCAGCTGCATCCCAGAGAGTATTGATCCCATTCCACAAAATAGAATCAAACAATTCCTGGAAAAAATAAGGAATAAAATCAACCAAACATATTGAGCAAAAAAATTGTGATCATTGTTTGAAACAAGGCATGTGCATTCATTGTTGCATGTATTCAAAATTTGACATGTGATTTCAATCTAAGCACCTTAAAAGAAGCACCACATTAGCCATGTCATCTATTATTACAAAGCACTAAAAATAAATGAGGCTATATCAGCTAAGTACAGTATTTCAAGAAAGAACTCACAAACTGAAATCCCCAGATGGCAGAGGATAGTCTCAGTCTATCTAACAAGGAAACTGAGTATACAGATTTTATTTTTCACTGAAACAAACCAGACAAACCATCAAGACTACATATATTTTTTTTATCAAAGAGGAATCGCAAGGAGAGGTACTGCTAGTGATAGGGCTCATGAAAGATAGGAAAGGAAAAAAGCAAAAACACATGGACCTTGGAGAACGGAATGGATATTTTTAATTTTTTTTTTAATTTTTAGTGTAGTACCAGATATCACTAAATTACAAGTCACTCCATGCAATACACCATGTTCTATTGCTAATTGTTTGGTTTGGTTCTAAATGAAACAAACTGCTACTTCACTCCCTTCAAATCCTATGCCTTCTTTAAATATCTGCCATTCAAGGTCATTGCAGACATATTGAGAAAGTTATTAAATAATCACAATTGGAGGAAAATATAACTGTACCTGACAAAATTACCCTCTATTGAAATACTCAACATAACATTATCACTTCATTAACGTTTTCTCATTCCATTTAGTGGAGATAACAAGAAAGTAGGATAAAGATGGAAAAAAATAATTAGTCTTTTTGGCTTTCTATATCAACAGATAAAATCAAACAAAATTCATTCTGTAAAATGACTGATATTTTGAAACAGAGAAGTATATTTTATGGAGATTTGTTGAAACCTAGGAGACAGAGAACATTATGAAAATTGCATTTGTCTTATGATTTAATTACTTTATTTTTTTATAGGACATCAGACTATTGGGTTCGTTAGGTTGAAGACTTTAATTTTCTTTTCTTTCTTTGTTGTAAGTTAGAAGTTAGATAATTTAGTGAAATATAAACAAAACAAGCAGAGGACAATGACCTAGGCGGCTAGGCATAGTCTACAGTAATGACAAAAATTTATTTTCAGTAGAAATGAAGCTGAAGGATGGCTCACTAAATTTCGATTTGGATTTGGATCCTCTCCTGTAGAGGAATAATAGGATATGGTCATGCTAGAGAAAGAAAGACAATTTTTATCAAATATAATTAGTGGGACCTACAACAGTACAACCAGCCACGGTGGGTCCTTATTTGATAAGAAATGCCTCTCTCTCTCTAACATGACCATATCCTATTATTCAACAATAGGAAAAGATCCAAATTTCACTAAAGTCATTTTGGTTTATAACAGCAGCTAGGGGAGGTCAAAATACTACTCAATTCAAGATCTCAACAAAAACAAATAATTATCAAAACCTTTTAATGCCAAAATTCTAGATCTATTTCTGCTAACTCCATTGATAATATGGGTTGTGGACAGGGCAAGCAGCTGGGCTTGAATGTCATTTCATCAAAAGCACTTAATGAATGAAAGGGAGCAAGATAACACATGAGCAAAAAAATCTGAGACGTCCTTTAGCTACTCTGCCTACTCAGAAATTTTAAGCATTTAATTATTGTATTCTTTTTTACTGTTATCATCTTTTGTGAGCAAAAATATGCTAGTTGTAATAGTGATCATGCAGCAAGAACACAATCCATTTTTCTGGATTCTGGATATATATGAATTGGTAGTCAAAATCACAAGGTACCTCCTTCAGCAGCTCTACTGATTCAGCGCTATTTGCACACTGACATCTTTCAGCCCAAGAGGGATAAGAATGCCGTAACCAGTCAGCATTTACATGGTGCTGCAGTATGCTCTGTAAGGAAAAAAAGTGTTGAACTACTTCAGTCACTTGGAGAAAGTTACAAACAAAAATTCATGGAAACAATCATCATTGTATTTATCTAAAGAAAATTAATAATATTAAGACTTACAAAACTTTATAGCAATAGCATAGCTCCACTGACATAAATTGCAGAGACTATGCAAAGCATACTGTAGGTATTAAGCATTCAGCTTCACATGTATTGGTAATTCAGCCATCAATCAAATATAATATTGATTTACTTGATCAAACTATCAGTACAGGCAAGATATTCTAAGCCAAGTACATGATATGAAATCTTAAAAGGGAAAAAAAGAACGGATAATGTGCTTTATTGAAGAGATATCATGCTAAGCTCTCTCTCTCTCTCTCTCTCTCTCTCTCTCTTTATATATATATATATATATATAGTAAGAAAGGACCAAGCATATCTAATATAAGAACAGGGGCAAAAAACTAAAATGCTCCTTATTTCACCATGGTATAATGAAATACATAATAAACCAAGCAAAGTAGAAATTAATTCATGACTAGTTGTACAACATGATAATAAAAGTGCTCTTAGACCCATGAAGCACAATTTACAAAGGAGTGGAGGAAAATGGTCTGATATCCTCTAACATGCCATAACAAGAACCATTACTATCTGAGAAAAATAATCAGAAGCTTGCAGAAACAATCTTAGAAACAATATACTGTGAAATTAAGAAGATAAGAGCCCTATAAAACCATGTAACATTATCAAAAAATATTAACAAATACAGCATTAATCAAAGCAGATATGAACTATGAAACCCAAAATTCACATGCCAAAGATAAACAAAAGAATGATTAATGCTTAGTTTTCATTCTTTCAATTTCCAACATATCTCCAAATCTTAACCAGTAAAGCAACTTTCAGTGCATTGGAACCGTATCAATTAATGTTTTCAGTTCACCATTAATTATTTGTACATAAAGTTAAAAAACTACAATATCGTCAAGTAGTTTTTCACTTTTAATTGACTTAAAAATATATAACAATGGACAAACTTATTGCAAATCAATCACAAGCATTTCATCATTTGATTACGTTAGTTGAAATCTCAGAGTCAATTTTTTGGATATTTCTGACACTCGTGTATGAACCAAACAGAGAAAAATAGCTACATGGGGTTCAAACATTATGACAAAACAAATTTTAGCAATTTAAGTTTCCTAGCAAATTTATAATTCCTTATAGGATCAGAAAACAGTATTAATTCCTAAATCATGTCAACATCTACACAGACAAACTATATTCAACAACTGCAATACATTAATAAAACAAGTATTGAGTAGTTACAAAGTTAAAGACCAAAAAGATACTCCCTACTCCATAAACTATCATCAGGAATTGGAACTTACATTATGAAACTTTAGAAGCATTCTTCCAAAATCAGAATAACAATTACAACGAGAAGCCTCCATGGCAAATTCCTTCCAGACCTTCACATCACGTGCAGTTTCTGTCAAAGCCTGTATGTATTGAAAAAATCTCCACTTAAAAAGTGAATATATATATATATATATATATATGGAGAGAGAGAGAGAAACTGCAAGAAAAGGAGTGGATAAAAGGAAATAGTGTCACCACATACATTAAAATGAAACTGATCGACCATGTTCAGCATGCCAACAACTAGCTTTTGCATTATAAACCGCCGTGCAACAGTTAAGTCTTTTACCATTTTCAATCCCACCTGATGAGTCTTATATGCAATAGGATGAGGATACTCATTAATTGATCTAACAAGCAGCATGTCCGCCCAAGAATAAATCCTTGTGTGTGGAAAAAATATAACAAAATATTTCTTTCTGTCATGAGTTGGTTTTGCTTTCAAAGTTGATAACGGCCAGTCAGCCCTTGCACACCGGATACCAGCCTGCCACTTCCCTCTCCACTAAAAAAGACAGAGAAGTCACAAAGAGTAGAAAATTAGCAATGCTTGCATTTTGATTTTCCATTTTTTAACAGAATGAAAACCTTTTAAGTTTCTAAATGAAATATGTCTGAGGAGGTTTCCAGCATAAAGAAAATGTGATCCTAGGTATTCATGAATAATTTCTCATGATCAGGCATTCCAGATCAGCTAGAGTAGTGAATTCAGAGTTTAATACATAGACAACATTAAAGAAGCTAGGGTAGAGTCATGAGTAACCAAAAATCTCGATGTAGGGAGAATAGTGAACATTCATCATTTAAAGAATTATGGTTACCTTGACCCACAATGCCACAGATTCATCCCCCTCTAGCCACTTGGGTTCGGAACATGACAAGTCTCCTTCCCTACTGTTGTTTGGTGATTCACTTTCAATTGTATCCACAACAGAGATAGAGTTGTCAGATGTCAAGGAAGGTTCATTTATCATGTCTTCTTCAAAATCATGGAAACCACAATATTCGTTTTGGTCATCCACTTGACAGTCACAACATGAAGCTCCAATGCATTGGCAATCTGAATTAGTTGACAAATCACCTTGTCTTTCTATCTGAGGCCCTTGCATCTTATGTGATGATTCATTCAGTTGAGCTACAAAGTTGACTTGTTCGCCATTTTCAGGGCAATTAGGTTGTTCCTGGTATACAAATGCTGTTCCTGAACTCTGCTGAGGGCAATCAGATTCCCCAGCATATTGAACACCAGAACAAGGAAGCACTTCCATGAGACTAATCTAAAATAGAGTTTGGTATATGATACGCATGCTATGACTGATGACTCTGTATCTCACCACTCTGTTAAAAGTAAATGTCGTTCCATGAAAAAGTCAGACAATGAAGTTTTAGCCACCGTAATTTACAAAAGAACTTCAGAATAAAAAGAGGAGTATTGAGACTTCATGGCATGAGCATGTCAATTTAAAAAAAAAAAAAAAAAAAAAAAAAATTAGCTCAGTTCACAAAGCTCCCACCATTTTGAGATGTACATAACTTACCCCACAAAAAACATAACGTTTCTACAACTAGAATCTAGTTCAGACATGACAGTAACCTTAGTTGCACCAACTAGAATTTAGATGCATTTAGTTTTCATAGAAATTAGAATTTAGGAAGTAGCACCCATTTCCTCTAAATTCAACAAGAATTTATATTAAATCCGTAATTATTAGTTTCACCTATTGACAGATATTTCTAGAGGTTAATATTAAAATGCCCTATTTTTCTATCAAAATTCACATAACCTTCCTTCTCCATAGCAATCCATACTAGAATCGGGGACCATGATGACCTTGCCAATAATGCAAATTTTAAACTATATTAGATCTGCAATTATTAGTCTAATCTATTGACAAGTGTTTCTACAAGTTAGTTGCTGTTGCTGATGTCTATTCAGGAACACATAAATAAAAATGCCTTGCTTTTTTATCAGAGTTCAGATAACCTTGCTACCTCATACTAAAATCAGTGGCCATGGCGACCTTGATAAAATTTCTTAGTTTTGAAGGAGAATCAAATTTTGGTAGTACAAATAGTGCATTAAGGAATTGAATGTCGAGTGCACATGTGTGCGCATGTATGTGTATTCATCAGTATCCCTAATTGTAGGGTGGAGTAGCAAGATTATTTGAACTTTGATAGAAATATAAGGCATTTCATTGTGTTCTTGAATAAGCATCAACAACAGAACTTAACCTCTAGACATATCAGTAAGTAGATGAAGTTAATAACCATTGATGTAATATAATTATAAATTATTCTCAGACACAGGACTGTGGCAACAGCCTGTAGAGTGAACCATATGACTAAGGGTGTGTTTGAATTAACATTAGAAAGCTTCTAAACGTCCGTTTGCGCATTCCGAGGCACCAAACGCAGAAGGAACTCTTCTATTAGATTGGAAAAAATGTCAGTTACGTCTGTCCAACGTAACTGGCTCCCAAACACACACTAAATAAATACCCTGCCATAAATAACACTGTTATCGGAAATAGTTAAACTCGAGAAAGAAACATCTCATAGTCATAATATTTTATAATTGTTATTAATTTTTTTTTAAAAAATCATTGATGCTAAAATATGAACCACGAACACTTTAAAAGTGAGCTTAATAAATGCATTTTATTTTGTCCTGGATTTAATTCAATTCCATTTCATTCTAGATTATTTAAATATCTTTATGGAGTTTCATGTAACTAGTAGTAAGTACAGAAAAAATATTTGTTCATCCATTACAATACTTGTTTATGGATTCTTTTTATGACTGCATAAGGCAATGGCATTAATGAGTTCATAAAACAAAAACGAACAAGTTCAAATTAGTTAAACAGAACCATATGCAATATGGTTCAAAAATAAGTTTTATAATCATACAAAATGTGAAAGCCAAAAGTTGTAATGCATAATATGGTCCATTATCCTCCCGACCCTCGGGGGGGGGGGGGGGGAGGTTGGCAACTTAACTTTCTGAATTGGCTTATCTAACCCCCTGCATCAATCAGTTCGATATGAACTAACAGAAGAATCCATATTTTCTTGATTAATGCCCCAATGACAGAAATGGATTAATGAATAAAGAGGCTTTAATAAGTTAAGCATCATTTGGAAAAAAAAAAAAATCAGCCTTTTTTATGATTTTTAAAAAGGCAATAGTTAACGCATAACTCCATAAGGAATTAATTTTTATGGAAATTTGAATTAATACACGCACTGCCATAAATGACATGATTCCAAGTAAGTACGTTGAGTTCAGGATATTCATGCTATATTAGCATTTGAGAAATTAATATTTTTATTTCAAGACTTTACGAAATAATTAATTTGGAAGCCCAGAATTGAATATCTTTTTGGTAAAATTCGTGTCAAAATAAGACTCCCCAATACAAATCCAAGCAAAGAGCAACAGTAAAGATGGTGATTTTGTGATGGCAATTACGTGAATCAAAACAGAGAGCTAGCAATTGCCAATTGCTTCATTTATATCTGACAACGTTAGTTCATCCCTCCAAGTCCAACCCTTAAACCCCCCACCCCAAAAAAAGAATCTTATTTATTTTATTTTTATTCCACCAGTTAGGGTAGGAATCAAATGATCTCAGTCCCCAGCAGTGTAAATCCATAACAGCAAAAAAATGTTCAGACAAAGCTTTGAAGTTCTCAGATTTCACAAGCACAAAACAGCACAGGCACATCCCGATTAAGGTTCTAGATCATTATCAAATCACATTCACCACCAAAACCCTTAATGACGAAGACCCAATAGTAAAATTAGCCTAAATCCCTGCATTACTGTGGGTATGGTAGTACCACGATGATATTTATAAACCCTAACCAAATCCATAGTGTATAAGATGATGAACATGTAACTGCATGTCTCAAGAACGAAAAACATGTGCAGAATCATAAAAGTAAAAAAAAACCGGACATCAATCAATTATAACCTTGACACATAATAGAGGTGCTCCTTAAAACGTTGAACGAAAAGGGCTAAGATCTTCCCTCCCTGCCATTACTAGTACGTCTTTTTCTGTTACCTATAGAGAATTTTTTTTTTTTTTTGCTATATAATACATAAGGTACAAAAAATATATACATATAAGGGATGAGCTAGGTCAGAGAGCATAACCAATTTGACTGCAAAAAATGTGACATAAAATAGAATAGACATTGGCTAAGGCAAAATTCAGAGAATAAAAAAGAACTAGGAAAGGGAGGGGTAGCGGTAATGTACCTTAATAATAGGAGTGTGGGAAGTTTACGCACGAAGGTGAGTATTTTGCTGGGTCTATTAGAGGGGTGGGGGTGGGTGGGTGAAATTGGTTTTTGGTATTTTATGTGAAAAATGTTGTGCCTTCTTTTCTCTAATCGATGCCTCGCACACAACTCACTGGAGCTATTGCTTAGTGAATGATAGATAGATAGATGATATTGATAATTGATAATTATATATATTTATACCAAGTGCGGCTCTAGGTTTTAGACATTGGAAGAAAGAGGGGATGGGGTCAGGTCCCGTGCCCAAATTAAATGACAAGCAAAAAGGCTTTAATATATTAAATTTAAAAAAATTAGGGAAAGGGGTGGGGTTTGGGTTAAAATTAAATTAAAAGGCAGAAATAGAAGAGATTATAAGAAATGGTTTGATGGGGTGAGGGATAGAATTAGAAATTGATAAATAGAAATAGTAGAAATCAATTGAGGTGTGTGTGGTGGGGTTACAAAGATGGGTCCTAGGAATAGGGGCTGGGGTTGTGAGTTTGAGACCTTTGGGTGAAGGGTTTTTTCAGCTTCTGCACCCAACGCTCGCGGTAGTCAGCAACTGCGTTTTTCTATATTAGATATAGAAAGTGACAAGTGTCTACACTCTATAGTCACGACTCTTCGCTCTAATGGCCGAATTTTTATTTTTCTAAGATCTATGGAAATTTTTCCGTTTTTAGATTTGATCATTTATGGACGAATTTAGGAAATAATAAAGTACTAATAGATTTTTGAATTTGTCATGTGTATCCTATATACCAAAAATGATGAAATAATAAAATAGGGAAAAAATGAAAAAACAAAAAAAAAGATTTGGATGGGGAAGGGTAAGGCTGGGCATCGAGGGCATCGAGATGCGAGCGGTAATTTGCTGAATTTTCGGTTAAAGAGAAAGGTCACACCAAAACAATGCACTTTGACTTTGTTTGTAACGACGGACACAGCAAACCAAACGATGTCGTATTGTGGCCATTAGATTTAGATTAGTTGTGGACATGGACTCATGGGCCAGTGGACCACTTGTACATCATTTTGCATATATAAAAAGTAAAATAGAATTAAAAAATATTAATATAATATTTATAGAAATATATAAATAAATATTTTTTCCTAGTATAATATGACACAGTTTTGTTATTTAATTAATATTTTAAAAATTAGTTTATAAAAAGTATTTTTTAAAAAGAACAATCCAAATGTATGTTAATATAATATATAAAAATTAATAAATATATATAATAATAATTTATATCTTAATTTTATTTTTTATTTTTATTTTAAATAAATTATAAGAAACTATTTAAAAAATCTTATTTTTAATTGTTGTTTTAATAAAAACATTTTAAAGTAACTAATTAAAATACATATTAATATAATTTTATAATTATTTAAAAAATTATATGTTAACAAATAATTTCATCTAATCATAGTTTACTTGTTTTATTTTTATTTTATGCATATAGTGTAACACCCTAAGGATATTACCGTAACTACGCTTAATATTTTTAAAGACGCAAAAATTAAAAACATTTACACAACCATCTCATGCAGAAGCTAACATATAAACATATAAATTACAACTTGATTTAATAATTACAACTTATTTCTTGTAACATTTACATCATGCAACATATAAGAAAATTACATAGAAATATAAAATAACTAAGCTACATCTTCTATGACGAGGCTCCATGCTCCAACGACACGCGCCATCACCTGTTTCCTGAAAGGAGGGAACTTAAAGGGGTGAGACATAAGGTCTCAGTGAGTGCTCTAAGACTCTACGACTGGGTTTAAACCCTTCTACCCGAACAATTCATCTATTAGTCTTTATGGATTTACCCTCTCTGAACCTCTATCAAACTCTATTGCTTCTATAGTTGGTCTACATCCATCAATCATAAACATTTTCCTCTAACACATCTCTCGTGCTCACTCTACTATGCTGGTTCACCATCATCAGTATCTTAGTATTTATTCTTTAACTAGCAAGTTACTTCCATTACTCCCTCTCACGTTAACTTCACTTTCCATGCTCGTATTCTACTATCTAACACTTTCTTTGCATCAGTCTTTTTCTTAATAGCAAAATACATCATGACCTATACTCACATAGTGTCGTTCTAGGTACATCTCTCTTTATGCCCATAAAGAGTCACATCCTATCCCATTACATTACAAGTCTAGATACATACATTCACAACATATTACGATTATGGATAGAATCATTCACACCTCACATAAGTACAACACAAGGTATACATGACATCCACTTCATAAACCACACAAGTCAGACAAAACTTACAATAATGCACGTATGCAATGCGATGTTCCATTCTCTTTCATATGCATGTGGTACCAGTAAAACACTCTTTTGAAAGTAGCCTGGGAGTACGTGCGAGTCGACGAATAGCCACACCATGGGCATCCGACACTAACAGTCTCAACCAGGATGATACCCCTAGCGGCTCGTCAGGGTTACCCAGTCTTGCAAGGATACTCCAACCCATGGGATCAGCATGAGTTTAAAGGAGATTCCAAACCAGATAACACCCCCAAGGTCAGAACTCATCGAGTTCTTCACGACCTCCCCAGTTAGGTTCATAAACAACTTTCAAAAACACATATATATCATGTTATGATGCATGATTCACATAGATGTTCATGACTTCATTAAACCTCACATCAAACATAGTGAACCCATTCTCACCCCACATGGGGCTAGGTCACTCACGGTCAAAATATCACTTGGGTCCATTCTCACCCCATATAGGCTAGATCACCCATCTCAATGGCATCTAACATCACCTCTTAACTCATAAATTCAAAGACATTTAATACTCATACATTACAATTCACACTTTAGGGATAATGTAAAGCATTCAATGATTGCACAACACTCACAAATCACCATTCAAGTTATAACAACAACACATGTATTCAATCTCATTATTCAATCAAGTCAAGTACCTGAAATACATCTTAACCCTATGCCATACATCAATTGTAGAATATATCTACTTTGTATTATGATTGGTATAACGTCCTTTAAGTTTTTAGTATTACTTCTATCATTTTATGTTGTGCATCTATGACCTTTCTGAGGTATAAACATGATATCTAGAGTTATACTAATCATATCAAGTTGAATTTTATCTTGTTTTAAGTTAAGACAATTATCTACAACTCGTATGTTGACCTCAAGATCTAGTATTATGATCTACTATGCCTAAAATTAAGAATAACATAGACTTATCGCGGAATCCTGACAGCTTGACCTTTGCTCACTAATTGGGTGATATCTAGAGTTCTAGAATTCCGATTGGGATGAAACCAAAGCCATTAGTTATCTAACATCTAGGGTTACACCTCTTATGAAGACACTTAAGCCTAATTCGGTCATATTCACCACTCGTTTTTCACATTAAAATCACGTTCCTGTTTACTCTCTTTACATCTCTTAATTTCCACATCATTTTCCTAAACTACGATGAGATATCTGGGTCATAAGATAAGATACTTAAATATCTACAATTCAAACATGATCGAATCCTAAGGTGAGATGTCTACAATTCAAACATAATCAATTCATCATCGCATTAAAGAAAACATAATGCTTCGGGGTATTCACGACCCGTCCAATTAAAATCTAAAAGCGAAGGGTAGGGGAAAGCACTCACTTGGGAAGCATAAAGATGATCTCCGACTGACCCGGGAGAGCTTGGTGGCGTTGTCCATCATGACCACCGCAACAACTCTTACTATGGCTAAAACTTGGGTGTGAAAAAAAACACGATCCCAAGCCCCGCCTATATGCCCCGAGTTTGGAAACTCTAAGGGGAAGATAAAAATATTAACTATAAGGGGCTCCACGCTTAACGCTAAGCCCACTTTATTCTTTGGTGCTACTAAGGCTTGGTGATCTACTCTATATATATAGGAAGGAAGGGATTTATGAAATTATTTTGCCCAATGTGGGACTTAAAGGGTTTTTCATAATCAAGTGACCTACTTCAGAGCCGTTTTTCTCTAAGATGGAAGCCGATTTTGGTTTCTAAGGTGTAGGGATAAATTGTAGCTTTTTCAGCAAGCTTTCCAACGACACAAACGACACCTCAAATGTACAAGTACAACTCAATATATGACATAGTCTTTCTAGGGTTTTCATCATAAAGCTCGTCACTATACTTAAACATTTTTCAAGCATTCTAATTATAAGAACTTAATCTAACACCTCTAACACCAAATATAATAACTATAACACTAGCATAATATAATATAATAAAGATAATAATAATAATCTAACATCCACACCAATAAGATCACAAATAACAACAACAACAGCAATAAAATACACACGACACACGTGCATAGAAAAGCACAAACACTATCACAACATAGGTACATGCTTAGGACAAAACCAATAATATACAAGTAATAATAACAAGAATTTACAGAAAATATAACAAAAGAGTCCTAATAAGGGTTCTCCTTAAGATATATTCCTAGTACCCGAAACTTGGGGTGTTACATATAGTATAGTGAGTTGAATTAATTATTGACGAAAATTTATCATCTCTACGGGATTAAATCAAGAATATTTTTTATTGAAAATTTAAGAGAAATAAAACATAATAGAGATTATAGAAGTAAATATTTTGGCATTTATTGCTGCTGCAATGTTTATTCTATTTTTTTAATCTCTTCTGTTCTCCTTCCACGGGTCCTGGTATGTTGGTTTGAGCCCATGTTGGTCAGCCAGCTCATCCTGTGTGCAACTAAGCTGGACATGATTAAGCCCAACAGGATTCTCCTTCAGTTTGGACTGTTGGATCTAAGTGAGTGGGTTTCACTCCACCAAGTGTTCATGCAACACAACATTTCTTTCTCTACCCAAAAAAATCACCCAACATCCCCTTTCAGGATCGTTACAGGAAATTTTAGTCTCAAATTTGACTTTACCTTTAATAAGTGAAATGTGACTTTACCTTTCGTTGAGCCATGCGTTCTAAAAATTTCCTAAGAGTAGAACCTGTAGTAGATCGCAAGGAACTTATATGAACTGGATCTAATAACCTCTGCCCATAATTAAATAAATAAATTAGTAGTTATATAAAACTTTAACAAAGATCAAATGCCAAATCGTGTTGCACTCTTGAGCTACTGTCACATTTTCCTAAAAAAAAAAGTATCCTAAGTATTTTTTTTTAAGGCAAAACAAGTTCAATTTATTAAGAAAGATCAAAAAACCAATTTATTATCCTAACTAAGTATTAACATAGATCAATATTTGTTCCAATATAGGTTTTTTCTAGGGTTTGGGTCTGCCTATCCAAGCATAAAAGTATATTCTGACTTGCTTGATGATTAATTAAGGTAAGACCTAATCATATTTTATCTCCATGATTCTCGGTGATAAGATATGATTAGGTAAGATATGATCAGATATGATTAGGATATAGTTAGGATATGATTAGATCCTCTAGGATTCGGGATATAAGATAAGGCACTACGCTCTGGTTTGGGTCGATCGGCACCCGACTCGTCGGGTTAGGTAATGGACTCGGTCCATAAGGCTCGCCCCAATGGAGACCGGATGGTACACAGCCCCGTAGGCTTGAGTACGATTAGCACGAAGAGGCTAAATCATAAAGTTCTTAACCATTGGGATCGACCCAATGGAGACCGAAGGGTACACAATCCCCTAGGCTCGAGTGTGATTAGCACGAAGAGGCTAAAGTATAAAGTTCTTAACCATTGGGATCGGCCAAATGGAGATTGGAGGGTACACAGCCCCCTAGGCTCGAGTGCGATTAGCATGAAGAGGCTAAAGCATAAAAGTTATTAACCATTGTGTGAGTGTAGATCGTAACGAGTTAGATTTTGCTCTTTAGTGCGAATAAAGCATTCGTCTAATTGTAGATTGTAATGATTCATAAATTTTCTAAGTTTTAAGTGTGCGTATGACGTTCGTCTAGCTGTAGATGGTAATGGTGAACATGTTATGCTCATTGTTGAGGGTGTCAAAACTACTTAGAACTCGACAGATGCTTCAACTGTAAATATATTCCTTCAACTATAGATCGCAATTTATGTAAATTTTTTAAATGTAGGATCGCGATGAAGAGTTTAATAGATCGTGTTATGCTTGTCTGGTAGTAGACCTTGTAGATAATCTCTAAAATCCAAGCTTAACATGCACATCCAATAGTAGATCGTGCAGAGAATGAGAGCTCAATCTACTCGTCATTATGTAGATCATGATGAAAATTTTTAGAATCAGTTTGACGTGCTCATCCATATGTAAATGGCGTAGAAAATTAAAATAAAAGCTTTGTATGCTCGTCAGTTTATAGATGAAGATTTCTAAAATAAAAAAAGATTGGCGTGCTCTTTTGACTGTAGATTACGTGGAGTTAAAATGAGCTTGTTACGCTCGTGAATCTGTAGAGCATGGTTTTGGCATGCTTATCCAATTGTAATTGTAATGAAGATTTCTAACATCAGAGCTTGACATACCCATCCAACTGTAGATTGTGACAACGTATGTAAACATGAGCTTGTTACGCTCGTGAATCTGTAGAGCAGAGTTTTGGCATACTCATCCAATTGTAAATCGTAATGAAGATTTCTAATATCAGAGCTTAACATCCTTGTCCAACTATAGATCGTGACAACATATGTAAACATGAGCTTGTTATGCTCGTGAATCTGTAGAGTAGAGTTTTGGCATACTCATCCAATTGTAGATCGTAATGAAGATTTCTAATATCAGAGCTTGACATGCTCGTCCAACTATAGATCGTGACAACGTATGAAAGCATTTTCTAAACTTAATAGCTTGGTATGCTACTTCAATAGTAGGTCACAGATAATTTGCCATTTTAATATGATCGGCCTAACATTTTAGAGAAATTCTATGGAGGAACTTTGACCAAAGGTTTATACCCTTGCCAAAGCTTCTTACACCCGGGACCTCGGCCTAACCTTTCGGCCATAAACTGCGTCTCTTTGTAATAACTGGTTAACATCTTATTGGACTGAGGACCATGCCTAGGTCTTAGTTGGCCGATCCCTTAATAGAGTGAGGACCACGCCTAGGTCTTTACATGCTTGGTCGATTACCTAGGTCTTAGCTGGCCGACCCCTTAACACCGACCCCTTAATAGAGTGAGGACCATGCCTAGGTCTTAACATGTTCGGTAGATTGCCTAGGTCTTAGCTGGCTAACCCCTTAATAGAGTGAGGACCATGCCTAGGTCTTAACATGCTCGATCGATTACCCAATTGATCGGTGAAATTCACACCATTTATCCTCGTCACTTTCCCTTTTCGGCGGATTGTTTGGAGGGAGACGTAGTAGCTTCGTGTGGAAAATATCTTTGAAGATCTAACTCCTGCTAGTGTTTAGAGGAGTAAAGGTTTGTGGTTGGTCGGCCTCTCTCTTTCCCCAGCTCGGTCAGGTTTTTGGGCTATCTCTTCCCGTGCTCGACCTTGAGTTAAACGGGTTATCTTCTTCCTTTTTCTCCAGCTTCCACTTCTTAGCCATAACTTCCTCTACTTCAATGTGACATATGGCGCAAGATCGTATCTCGGCCATTTGTTTTCGCCCCTCTATGCACCAGGGACTCACCGAATTGACTCGCCCCCAAACCTTTGACAAAGGCCACAACGAGCATCCTCTCGTCTGGGTCGATCATTTTGATGGAGACCCCGTTGAATCTTGTGAGGTAGTCCTTCAAAGACTCTCCTTGGTGTTGTCTTATATTAAACATGTCCGCGATCGACGGAGGTTTCCGTTTGTTGGCGGCGAACTGGGCCACGAAGAGTCGGGAAAAATCATCAAAGGAGTTACTTGAGTGATCAGGGAGACCGCTGAACCATTCTAGGGTCGTTCCGGTCAGAGTGTCGATGAACAGCTTGCATTTAACTCCATCAGTCCCTCCACTTATCAGTATTTGGGCGCGAAACATCTTCAAATGGTTGTTGGGACCTAGGGTGCCGTTGAACAACTCGACCTTCGACGTTAAATAGTGTAGAGGAATTTGCTCTGCCTCGATCGTCACCGAGAGAGGTTGGAAGTCTCGTGATGGCTCCGATGGAGCTTCTCCATCCATGCGTCTTAGGCTCTTGATTTGAGATCTAAGAATGGCTTGGGCCTCCTCGCTCTGTCGATGTAATGCTTGTTGTGCCACCTCTGCGTCATCTGTAACACCCTCAATTTTATTTTACTACTTGTACATTATATAAATATTATAAGAAATTATGTACTGTATTTTATAGAAACTTTCTGTACATATTTTCATAATAAAATTAATATAGTTCTATTTAGTAAAATTTTCTGAATCTTTTAATACTTTTGTTTCTGCCTAAAATTCTTGTTGATCGGACAGTTGTATCAGACAGCTGTCCAGGATAAAATTTTTCAATATAACATTTTGGATTAAAATGTACTCTAATAAATAAATAATTTAATGTAGATTTAAAATATATATAGTTGAGAAATGAATTACTTGTTGACTGGACCGTTGTGTCAGACAGTTGTCCAGGATAAATTTTTCAGTGTAAATTTTTGGAGTAAACTGTAATCTAATAAATAGATAATTGAATATAGATTTAAAATATATACAGTTGCAAAAGTAAAATGCTAATTTTGAATTGTTGGGATTTTCTGAAAGTTAGAACTCTGAGAAATTTTTACGATAAAATTCTAAGGTAGAAAATTAAGATAAAATTTGTATGAGACATATGGAATTTTCTATTAATTATAATATATTTAGAATAATTATTAAAATTGTTTAACTAAGAAAAATAAAAATAAAAAATTTGCCAATCAAATTTTGACAACTCAAAGTTTCTAATCTAATTAAATTAAGCTAATTAGGCTATGATTAAGAGATGATTAAGACACTACCCCAAGGTTTTTGATAGTGAGGAATCTAATGATGGTGTTAGTTTCTTCAAATTCAAATTAGTTTGTGAGATAATTAAAAAGTGCCAAAACTTTCTAGAAAAGTCTACAAAATTCAACAATTTTGACTATTTGACCACTTAATTAGCAAGTCACATAAGGCAATTGTTTTGGAACGTACAAGTGGCTGAAATTGGTGACCAAAGGGACTGCCTTGGGCAGGCAGATGGACGTGTGCCTCCAATTTAATTTGGTGAAGAATATTTTTTGTTAAAAGCATAAGAAATAAAAGCTAAAGAAAAAGCTAACCAAGCTAGCTCTCCAAATCTCTCAAAAACTGTGAGCTTTGCAGCTGCAGCCCCTCCATTAACACTTCCTCCTTTCTTCTAAAATCAAGAAATAAACCAACCAAATCCTCCCAAATTTCAATATAGTTTCGGCCAAAGAGAAGAGAATTGGGAGAAAAGCTCAAAAATTTCAAAAGACAAGAGAGAAATGGAGAAAAGGGATTCAAGGGTTTCTTCATCAAACTAAGGATTTAAGGTAAGGATCTTGGCATTTAATTTCAATTTAGACAATTTGGAATTAAGAAAAACATGTCTCAAATTTTAAATTCAAAGATTGATCAAGAATCATGGAAAGATGAAATTAAATTAGGGCTCTTATATGTTTTGATATTAGAAGCTTGAAATAATTGTTTGGAACCATGTTTGATTGATTGGATGATGTGTTGTGATGGATTGAATTTGGATTGATTTGTTATTGATTGAAATTGCTTGGTTATTTTGCAAATTTTGTTGGATTTGTGGAGGAGGCCTCACGGCCATAGAGGAATTGAAAGGGTATCATGTGAAAATTTTTCAAAGACCAAGGGCAAAATAGTCATTTCACATGGAGGGACATAATTGGAATTTTATAAAAAGTTTAAGGGCAATTTAGTAAATTATAAAACATTCAAGGGTAAAATAGTAATTTCATATGTTCTGGAAAGTTTAGGGGTAATCTTGGAATTTGATAAAAAGTTTAAGGGCAAAATTGTAAATTATAAAAATATTAAGGGGTAAAATGGTAATTTTATTAGTTCTAGAAAGTTTAGGGGTAAAATGGAAATTTTATAAAAAGATCAATGGCAATTTCGGAAATAATAGAAAAATATAAGGGCAAAATGATAATTTCACATATTCTAGAAAGTTTAGGGATAATTTTGGAATTTTGAGAAAAGATCAAGGGCAAAATTGGAAATAATAGAAAAGAGTAAGGGTAATTTGGTAATTTTACAATTGAGGGCAAAATTGGAATTTTAGAAAAAGAGCAAGGGTAGTTTAGTAAAAATTTTATAATAGTGACCTAATTGATATTTTAGTAAAATACTAATGTTAATTGTTGAATGTTTATATTTCCTTATTTGATTGTTTGTGTTAATTATTTACTTATGATCATTATCACATGGCATAAAAGTATGCATGAGTATTTTTGGGGGTTTTACAAAGATTCAAGTGAAAAATGATTGATATTGGCTAACCGGGACTGTGATAGCCATGAATGAAAAGGAAAAGAAAAGAAAATAAAAGAAAGAAAGAAAGAAAAGAAAGAATAAATCTTGATTAACCAGGAATGTGGTAGTCATGAGAATTGAATCTTTGGGGTGAGCAGAGTAAGTTAGACAGGACTGTATGGTCTGTGATCATGTAGTCTGTGGGGTAAAGGATATTGACAATTCCACATGTGGCTGTAATCTGGACAGAGATGTTGCCGTGGTGGCCTTCCTGGGTATCCTGATCTCCTAATTCTGCTAGCTTATTCGCGTTTAGTAGGGGCTGAGCTGAATTGCAGTGCGTAATGGTAGGTCAGTGCTTTACTAAACACTCAAAAGGGGAAGTCTCCATGGAGCAGGGTCAAAATGATTTTGAGTCAAAACTGCATTTGCATAAATCATACTGCATTTACTTTATGTGAATTATTAAGAAATGTATGAAATGTATCTATTTGATGTTGTCTTAATTGAATGAGAAATTAAATGTCTGATCCTGTAAAATTTTGTCCCTAGATTCTAGGGAAGTGTAAATGCTGGTGAATGAAGAGTAATGAGAAGTAGAAGATGCAAAGGTCACCAGAGCTATAGGATTGAGAAATTTTGGGCTAACAATAGTTAAAGAAATATTTAGATCATTTTGTAGTATGATATTTTGGATATATAATAATTGTAGTACTTAAAATTATTTTTGTAACATTGTTTTTAGAAAATTTTAGTAATGTAAAAGATTAAATATAATGTATTTTTATAGATTGTATTGAAAAATTTTAATAGTTAAATTAAATATTTATATTAGAAGGGGGGTTACATCATCGATTTTTCTCCTAGCGTCTTGGGTCTCCTGCCGCAGTTGTTGCACCGTTTCCATGATTTGTTGCAACGTCGATGGTCTGTCTTCTATACTCGTCGGCATTGGAGTGTCGTCTAGTCTTATCTCCGACATCGTGGTCTACGATGTCATATAGTTTTGTGGTGTCAGGAATAGTAATTCATCGAGCCTCATGGTGGCCGCCAATATGTTCCAGTATAGGTTTTTCCTGTGGTTTGGGTTTGCCTATCCAGAGCATAAAAGTGTATCCTGCCTTGCTCTTAGGTTAAGTGTGGATTATATAGTAGTTCTTTAATTAAGGTAAGATCTAATCATATCTTATCTCCATGATTCTTGGTGATAAGATATGATTAGGTAAGATATGATCAAATATGATTATGATATAGTTAGGATATGATTAGATCCTCTAGGATTCGGGATATAAGATAAGGCACTATGTAACGACCCAACTTCGTTACAGATATGTTATACTAAACTCTTTATTTAATTATTATCAGGTGAAAGAACGTATAAATTTTTCACATTTAAAATACATACATATGTACCTACATAAAACGTTCATCACCATATCGTCCAAATATAATATACCGATTTACACCTTAAAATACGAGGATACATATAACATCAAAAGAAAGATCCCCTTGTAGAGAACGTTTACACTAATCTTAATATTTATACAAAATCTTAAGTTGTTCCCCCTAATCTGTACATATATACTAGAACAAAATTAGCAAAACAGGAGGATCGTCCAATCAACATAGCAGGAGGGTCGTCCAATCTTCAATCGTGACTAGCATGAGAGCCAGCACCATCACTGCTACCTGCTCCCGTGTTAACCACACGATCATTGCAGTAAAACAATACAAACACAAATTGCAAGGGTAAGCTTACTTATAAAAAGAATGATATAATATACACAATTTCAATCAACATCATTCACAATAAACATTCAGTTCACTTCAGGTATCATTCCATACATCAATATCATCATGCAACATTATGCTGACTCGACTCCATGGAGATTTCAACAACTTTCAGGCGGTTCCCATAGGCCCCATCCCCTACCATTAGTCTCGCCTTAGACCATTCAGGGAGTCCCTTGAGCCACCATGTGGAGGAAGTGTGAATTTAATCCAATATATACAAGTGTTGGTATTGGCTTACCTCTGTCAGGTTTGCAAAACCTTCCATCTTTAGGAATTCGCCCACTTGTCTATTCTATATGCCCGCCATTGGCCATCACGAAATCCTCCAGCACTAGGTTGAGAGCCCACCTAGCACCCTCAACTTACGTGCCTACCCTTATGCAATATCATGCACAACTCAACAACTCTGATTGCCACACGTTCTCTCTATGTTATAAATTCACCATTTTTCTCAAATCAAGCTTATGAACCCATCCAGCAGTTCAATAAGCACAAGTAAGGTATTCTCAGCACTTGAATCCTTACTCACAACTCAACATCAACGTTAACCAAAAGTGTGAATTTCCGAACATAGCTCTAGAACCAAAATAGTGGCATATCAAACATCCTCGTTCGTAACAAGACTAGGTTCTGATTCTCTGTTAAACACACTCTCAAAATTTCACAACCACCATCGTTGGACGTCAGACTTTACTGAACATAAGGCACCACTGGATGCGGGTCATTATACACTGAATCATTGGATATTGGTCTCTAGACACTGGGTCATTGGACGCTGGTCTTTAGGCACTGGGTCATTGGACGCTGGTCTCTAGTATTCACTGGACGTTGTTTTTAGTTGTAGTATAGATAGATGGACGATGGTTTTCTTTGGACGAGTGGTTTTCTGCAGAGCCCAGAACCTTTCAAAAACCCATTACGAACACATGTTTCAAAGATTTTGAAACCATTTCCAACACTTACAATATCATTCCAAAGCACAACAACATTTTATCACAACAAACTCAGCTCAAATCATCAAAACATCAAGAGAGAAAAATCATCACATCATCATAACAAATCTTTAAAGCATACAAACAGAAACAGAATTCCAAACATATCACCACCAGATCATTTCAAACAGTTATGAAGCTTCCCTTACCTACAGCTCTTGACTCAAACCGTGAAGAAGAAAAAGCTAGAGAGGATAACTTTGAGGTTCTCGAGTGATCTGCCCTCAAGTTTTGTTACAGAATCAACTAGGAGACACCTAAAACAACATCAAAGTAAACTCAAAATCACGATTTCTCTCATCTCTTAAAATCTAACCAAGACCTATTTCTCATGTTCTTGGGAAGAGATGAATAAGTTACTTAGAAATCAAGAATAAGAAGGAACCGGACTTACCAACTTAAAATCAGCTAAGAAATCTCTAGGAAAGAAGAAATCAAGCCTCAAGCTAAGGTAGAAAATAAATCTCTCACTCACGGTAAAGAAACTTATAGAAAAAGAAAGATAAGGATGAAGGAGAATGGAAGAAACAGGAAGCTTTGCACGTTTAATAAGAAGATTTGCATGGAATTTTGCTATTTGTCCCCACCTTTCCTCTAAAGACACTCCCTTCTCTTATTATTTTCTTCTACAACTTACGGAACTTACGTAAAAATCCTGAAAATCTCCCAACACACACTCTGAGCCTAACACCTTATTAAATTCCAAGAGTAATACCACATCACATAGCACAACGTATAACTTAAGTTAATTATTATATTATTTCAACATAATTTTTTTTTTCTCTTGTATTATTAGTCAAACACTTAATCATACAATTAGGAAAACTACAACGCTACACACTACGCTCTAGGTTGGGTCGATTGGCACCCGACTCGTCGGGTTAGGTAATGGACTCGGTCCATTGGGCTTGGCCCAATGGAGACAAGATGGTACAATATTTAACCTAAATACTAAAACATATTTTGTTAAAGTAAGACGCATAAAAAAAGAGCTAAAACATACCGTTGATACGGAAATAGTTTGGGATTAATATAGTTAAGGGTAGTAATTAGAGTATAAGTGATTTTTTATCACGAGAATCATTTTATTCTTGCAATTCTTAAAGTTATTAGAAAGTTTAAGTTTTGACACTTCTTAATTAAGTATAATTATTCATAAACGACTGATATTAATAATGAATTTTAAAATGCAATCCATTTTAGAAGATAGAACAATAAAGAATACATGAGTCTTTTTTGGCTAAGTATGCATTTGGGAAGCTAGAAAAAGTTGAAGAAAGAATTAATTAATACACAAACTACACTGGTTAAAAAAAAAACGCACACACACACACACACAAACTACACTTTGATACGTCAATGTTAATTTTATTTTTCTATTTCTTTTTCAACAAATATTGCAAAATAAACCTTCCAAGGAAATTTCTGGAAAAAAAAAACCCTATGAAACACACTTATTTTGATGATTTGGTTAAGACTTAGTCATGGGAAGATCAAATTAATTAAAATTTGAGTACACAAAGGAATTCACTATTACAAATTTACTATATTTTTCTCAAGTACATATCAAAATCTATTCTAAAATATTTAATGTTTGTCATTTTTTTATATTATTTGAGGCTAGGAAATATTAAATGATTTTACTTATAAGAATAAAGTAAACTTGAGAAGATCACATATGTATTTGAACTTAAACTTAAGAATAAAGTAAGATACTCATGTTTTGGTATAAGTTTTAAAAATCATAATCCAAAAATATAAAATATTCATATTTGTCTTACTTTTTATTTTAATGATGAAAGGTGAGTATCTTACATTCTCGTAGGAATATAAGTTATTTTTTACAATAATTACATATATCTCCATTTCATTTTATTCTTTTACTTTTATTTTTTAATTAAATTATTATTTATTGAAATTACTAAGTGCTAGTCAAATATGTTAATGAGAATAATATTCTTAGGCATAATATTCCTAGGAATATGATTTTAAAAAATAAAATAATTTACCTTAAAACAAACACACTCTAATATTTAAGAAAATAAAAAATATAAAAAAATAGAATGAGATAATTCAATTTTCTAATTGTGTGTTTGAAAACTACTTAAAAGAAAAAACTTATTTCAATAGTGCCTATACTTCGAAAGGATTAATATCCGGATATTATAATAACAATTTTGGTGGCATCGGTCTATTGAAAGGTTTTATTAAGAAGAAAAAATATTTATTATATTTTATATTTTTGACGTAATAAATATTATTAATAAAATTTTATTTTTAATCATTTAATTAGGACTAATATTAGTAAAATTCCATATAATAATTAAAAAGGTGGTTCAATGACTGTAGACTGTAGTTTCCTTATCTTCAGCAGATAAGATAAGAAAAATTAATTTTCGCTATGATTGATTGGGGGTACAAACTTCAAAAATCGTGTATTTCTAAGTTTTAGTGTTAGACGTACTTAATAATCTTGATGTGAAGGGTGGTAACTGTAGAAGTTAAAAGCTTCACCGCACGGATAAATAAATTCATTACTCCCTGTATATTGAAATATAAGAAAAAAAAAAATTATATGTATTGAATTAAAATATAAATTAATTTTAATTAATTTTTTTTATTTAATAATATAATCTTTAAAATATTCTTAATTTAATTAGAATTTTATTTTTAACAATTTTTTTTTTGTCCTATGTAATTAAATGTATGAATACTTTAAGAAATGAGTTAATTATTTTATTAAGACTATCAAAATTAAATTATGTTAATTAATTTTTTTAAAAGATGTGATTTAATTTTTTTTTTATTTATATTTTTGTCCGAAAGAAGTATTATCATAGCTTACAGGAAAGATGCATGAATGCATGGTGTCAATTTAAGAACTACAGTTGTGTGGGTAAGCACCCGGAAATTTTGGAGTGAAGTGTCACGGAAATTAAGAAAAGTAAAGAGGAAAAGGAAAAAGGACATGAAGACAATGAGGTGGTTCCTGGATGATGCTAGGCTCCATCTTCTTCACTAGGATTAGACTAAAGATAAAGCCTGTGGAACCACAAGGATGTCAAAATCTCCATATGCAAAAGGCCTTTCTGCCAATTTGTTTTTGCTTCACATGTGATTTCTTGCCTCCAAATTCATTTGCCTACACCAACTCCATGTTGGAGCAGTTTGTTCATGCAGACGAACGAGTTGGCATATGCAGCAAAAGTAGAATCCAAGTTTATTATTTATTAGCTGTACTAATTACTAAACTATAAACTTTAATATCACCGAATATTCCAATTTAATCAATGATCTCAGCATATAATAGTCTTAGTTGTCACGACTTGTTGACCTTAAGAGAGAATGTTGAGGAACATCATTAGAACATTAATAAAAGGAATTAAAAGTGATTTTTTTTTATAGAAAAGTATATTTAATATTATTAATGTACTTATATTATGCTTTTTAGTAAAATGTTTTATTTATTAGATCTTTAAACAACATCCTTAAACCACTTGTTATCTGGATCAAAGTATTATTACAAAATGTTGATTATTTTTTTGTTTTCTAGCTAGTTAGGGTGGGAGAGAGGGAGAGAATATGCCTTTTGATGGATATATATGATTGGCATTGACTAGTTTGTCCAAACCTATTTGGAAAGTTCACTTGTTGTGTCCCACAAATGGGATTCTACTAGGCCTCCCCAAGCCCAAAACCAAAACCAGTATGTGTCCATATTAGCCTCTTTCCAGTTTCCCTCTAGGACATACACAAAGTCACAAACAGTTATTCACTGTCTCTTTCACCCTTTTCCCACACATGTTTTAACTAATGGACACGACTAATGGATGTATTTTGCCAACTCGAGGCATCCTTATCAGATCAGAACCCCCCTCTCCTAAAGATGCATGATGCTGCATTAGCCAAATTATGGTTCTCATTTTGGAAACATCACCTGTGATTTGTTTTGGTCACTTAGTGGTCTCTATTGGGCAAGAGATGTAAACTTAGTTTGAGAAGTCACTTTCATTTTATCTACAATTTCCTTTCTCCTATAGCAAGTTCAAGCATGGAGTGCCATCACTTGGCAAGTGAAAAGCCTTGCCAAAAACTAAAGACTAAATACAAAATTATCACTAACATAATGAATGACATCGTTCCACTAGCTAGTGTAGTGTCACAGGCATGGTACGTACGCTAGGTGCTTCTGTCACAAGTTCATATGAAGACCAACTTTAATTTGTTTTAAACTGTGTTCAAAATTATTTTGGTTCTCATATGAAAACAAACAAACACTAGCTAATATAATATAGCTGGCAACAACGACAAAAGATCACAAATAACAGTACCATTCTACACACTAGCTTAGAAGCCCTCCGAGCTGCTTTTGAATTTACTTGCCTATGAAAAACTTCTAATTTGTCTTCTTTTATCAGTTCCGCTAAAAATAACCGTCGGTCTTATGTTAAAATAAGTATTTGACTGTCTATGCATAGAACACAGCCAAATCATTTGAAAATGTTTCTGTAAAACAACAATTTTACCATTTAAGCATGTTCACCTAACCTTATCTTGTATTTATAAACTAGTTTTTTTAAGGAGAATCTCAGTGCTATAGAACTATGTGAACTTAGATCCTTGTTATAGGGATGGCATAGTTTGTACTTTTGTAATCCTATTCCTCAATTAAAGAGGCTGCTATATATGTTTTTCGATGATTACATGGATCAAGGAAGCATGTCTGTCAGATTAATTTGAAAATTTACCCATCACTTGATCTAAAACCATATACTACACTACACATTTCTCTTGTTATATTGGTGTTTTCTGGCATTGAAAATCGTCCCTCTGACATGTATGCAATTTCCATAATAAGATAAAATAGAAGTTTCATTTGTTTATTTGTTGGGACCTGAAATGAAATTTCCACTCTGCAGTGAAGCTTAAAATATATGATGCGTCCAAAGAAGAACCCCCGCATTTTGTTTTGTTGTTCCTTGGTCTATAGGGAGAATAACTCCACAAGGCTTTTGTCAAATTTGTCACTTACTTTTTTTATATGCAAAAATTAAATTAAAGTTCAAACGTTAATATTCATTTTCCCTACAAGTAATGCCATATGTTTTGACATAATCTCCTTTATCAGGAAAATAGATAACGTTGTTTGAACAAAACGTTTGTTCACTAGCTTATCAAGGAAGTTTACTGGTCTTTTTCTGTACCTTTTCTTGGCTCTGCTCTCCACCTACCCTCTATGCTAAAAAATAACACAAGTTGCGTTAAGATAATTCTGTGCACTGAATATCAAAACGGTTAATTCCCTCCTTTCCACAATTGTCAATATATAAAATATTTTCATTAGATAATAATTAATGCAGCATGTGAACATTTCTTAACAATGATCTTTTGTTTTTTCTTTTATCATTTCCCAGCTTCAGATTCTTTTGAGTCTCCTAAGCTCCCTTTTTTCCCTTTCTTTTTTACCTTTTCTTTCTTCTATATGTCTAAACAAGTGTGCAGCGAAAAAAGAAACTTTTATTGTCAATAGGTCTGTATGATTACAATAAGCAAGAAACTTTTCTTTTTGTATTGGTTTTGGAACCAAAAAGGTCAAGCCCCATTAGTTTATTATTATATTTGTAGATTCTTTGACAAACGTTAGTCTCTTTGATACTGAAGGACAATATGGGTATCTCCCAAGTCATCCCTCAAAAAGCCATTTAGACAAAGAGAAACACCCCACAATATAACCTCTATTCCTTTCAAGCATCCAATGTTCTTTATCCCTTACCTTTCATCCCTTTTGAGGTAAATCTTTGCTTTTTCTTTCTTGCAATCCAGGATTTTGTTACGCTCACTTGTTTTCTCATCATTGATTATAATCTGTAAAACTTGAGTAGTCTAATCTCTAGGCCTAAAAACTAGAAAAGTGCGTAAATAAATAAAAAAAAAAACAATGATTAAGCAGTTAAGCAGGAGAAAACAATTATGAAACAAAATGTTTGACTCGTGATACACATGGAATTTACATGTTATAGTACTATAGTATAATAGTACCACTCTTAAGTATGAAGATTTTAACTACAGCTATCTAACACTGTACACAGATTGCTCCAATACACCTAAGAAATAAATAATACTCATTTACGTGGATCACAATTTATCTATTCAACCAAAAATAAACTACTATCTAATATTAGTCCCAATTTTTTTTTGTCTTCTTTTTGTTTTATCAAATCAACTGGCTTAATGTCTAAGGTATAATTAAATGAGGGGTGCAAAATGAGACAAAAGGGTGGACGGGCGGTCACCAACTCCCACTTGTTTTTCCCAACAAGAGAAGAGAATGTTGAAAATAAATACGCTGCTATTCACACATACACTTTCCAATCACGACTCAACAGTTGACACTCCAGCCACTATTTATTTTCTTCTTCTCGTTGGTCACACCTTGGATCTCCAGTGAGACTTTAAGAGTGAGATTTGTCCACTTTTTGATGCTTTGACATTTTCCCCTCGTTCACCATTGTCAAAGTTATTCTTATAAAGACTTTGTTCTTGAGTTAAAGCACACTCCAAGAACTCCTTTTCATGCAAATGCAAAAAGGCCATCCTTTACAAAGGCCAGTAGTGGCTTAGCACTAAGCAGTGAGAACTGAGGAGAGTCTTGATAGAGAAGGCTTGTTTGGTCAGAAGACTAATCTTTTCTCCACATTCATGCTCTTGTCATGGACACTTAACAGCCAATGATCACTTTGTGGGAACTTCCAGGAAGGAAGCTCTACTCTGCTGAAATGCAAAGGGGCATGTGATGTGATGTGAAGTATTGGGAATCTGTTTAGTAGTCTCTGGGAACTAAATTTGGACTCTGGAGTCTTGACTAGTGCTTTTGGCTCATTTCTCAAGTGTGCTTCATCTGAGTTCTGACTTGTTAAGTTCCAAGGTAGGATGGTTCATGGTATCTTTGTTGCTTTGTTTTTCCACAGTTGCAGTTGTTGTTTCTGTGAATTGTCAATTGTATCTGCTTTACTGTGTGAACAACTCTGATTTGGATGGCTTTCAGGTATGGGGCTTGAAGGGGTAGGAGAAAATAAAATGCTGGGACTGAGATTTACTCCAAGGCACAAACGTTCAAAGAGGTTTCTATCTGTTTCTTATGCTTTAGCTTTTCCTGTTGTTTAAGTAGGGGTTATTTGGTTATTTGTAATCATGTTTATCTATGATATCCTGATTTGGAGTTGTTTTTCTTATCTTTACTGTGTTTTACATGGCAGTCTTCCTGATAAGAAAAGAATTGAGGAGGATAATCCAGATAATCACATTCATTCCTCAGATCGAATGAAGCTGGTATACTCAAATCACTTCTTTCTATATTTTATTTAATAATCTTAGAAATTGAAGGGCACTACATGTGGATAGATACATTCCTAGGCGTGTATGATGCTGAAAAGAAATTTCATCATTTTTCTTTTGACTTTTCGGACAAATCTTTATCATGAATGATGTCAATGGTGGCCCAAAATTTAATAGTAACTAACTATTTTTATAAAAGTTTAATGTAATATGGATGAACACATAATTGGTTTTTGGCCAATAGTGTATGTTTGATTTCATTAATCACATCCATACTGTTGGGACATTGATGACTATTTTGATTTCATTCTCTGTAGTCCCCACGCACAACAAAATTTGTTAACTTTTATGCCTAAGTATGGGTCTGATTTGGTTCTAGGACATGGGATACCTCACGGAATGTGATAAAGCTAGGAAAAACCGAACCCTTACAAATGAAGTCCACAGTACTCTGAAGCAAGAGGTACAAGACCAGAACTGCTACTCATCAATCATCATAATTCTTTTGATGCATATTTTGCTGCAATCTTATTTATTGCACTGTGGCCCGTTTATCCATGTCCTTTTTGTTTTTGGTACATTACATCCATTATTGAGTTTGTGCATCCCCGAGTGTGATTGGACCATATTCTTTTAATCATGCTTCTGCTTTGCGTAGTAACTCAGCATACTTCTGCAAAAATTACTACGTCTATTTCGTTCATGTTATTTATTTATTTTTAAATTACCCTGTGACAGATTCTACAGCTAGAGAGAAGATTACAAGACCAATTTCAGGTCAGATCAACGTTAGAAAAGGCACTTGGATTCAGATCTTCATCTCTTGTTAATTCAAATGAGATGATGATACCCAAGGTAGCAACAAGTTCAACAAATTTCAGGCCAATAAATATGCATAAGCAAAAAAAGTGTCATATATGTGTCTTGGACTCTTGGATCATAAGATTATTGTGCAGCCTATACAAAATTGTACATTGTTTAACAATTCTGTTAGTCTTAACTTTTTTTTCTTATTTTTTATATTGCAGCCAGCTACAGAATTAATTAGGGAAATTGCAGTGTTAGAGTTGGAAGTAGTGTATTTGGAGCAACATCTTCTCTCCTTGTACCGTAAAGCTTTTGATCAACAATTATCTTCTGTATCTCCGACATCTAAGGAGGAAAGAGAAAAGTTCCCTCTAACAACACATAGCGCACGATTCATCAATGTTTCTATGCCCGAGGTCTTAACCAAGAGAGAATGTTCTACAGTACAATCTAATGAACATAAGCTTGAGACTTTGAGAAAGGAGTATGACAGATATGAGCCTGAGACTTTTGGGAAGGAATATAATGGAAATCTGCCAGAAGAAAAGCATTTAGATTCTGGTGTTTATCGTTGCCATTCCTCTTTATCCCATTGTCCAGCATTTACAAGAGCATCTCCTCCAGCAGAATCTTTAGCTAAATCTCTGCGTGCCTGTCATTCCCAGCCATTGTCCATGTTAGAGGTAAATCTAGGTCTTATTTGAATAAACTTTTCAATAAGCACTTATAAGATAAGAAAATAAAAAGATAAAATGAAATAAATTTATCTCATAAATTAAAATCAAGGTTTCTCGTAAGTTAAAGTTAGCTTATGCATTGAATTGCCGCATAGCAATCACAAAATACTTTTGACTTTCATTGGATTTTGACTATGAGTATATGATGGTATGCAGTATGCTCAAAGCTCTTCATCAAACATAATCAGTTTGGCAGAACATCTTGGTACCAGAATATCTGATCATGTTCCAGTGACACCTAATAAGCTTTCTGAGGATATGGTCAAATGCATATCAGCTATATATTGCAAGCTTGCAGACCCTCCTATGACTCATCCAGGCCTTTCATCTCCCAGTTCATCCTTGTCCTCAGCAAGTGCCTTTTCCATTGGAGATCAAGGTGACATGTGGAGTCCAAGGTTCAGGAACAATTCCTCTTTTGATGTGCGATTAGACAATCCTTTCCACGTGGAAGGACTTAAGGAGTTTAGTGGGCCATACAGCACCATGGTTGAAGTATCATGGCTTTATAGAGAAAGTCAGAAGTCGGGTGATACTGAGAAGTTGCTCCAGAATTTCAGGTGAGGCTGTTATATTTGATTGAGATAATGAAGGTCTTATGTTAAAAGTATATATTAGAATTGAATTCTTTGGTTCAAGGTGGAGTTTTAATGAGTATGTCCTTTTATGTTGTTTTAGGTCACTTATTTGTCGATTAGAAGAAGTAGACCCCGGCAGGTTGAAACACGAGGAGAAGCTAGCTTTTTGGATCAACATACACAATGCTTTAGTGATGCATGTAATTATATACTATCAAGAATATGTTTCTGTGTAATATTTTCCCATTTGATTAGTTGGGTTGTAATTTGTTGTTTCGTTTCTAACAGGCATTTTTGGCTTATGGGATTCCACAAAACAATGTGAAAAGAGTATTTCTTCTATTGAAGGTAAACATTGAGAGATTAATACCTTAAATTCATTATTAGTTAAAGGATGAAACTCTTAAGCATATCTGCTTGCTTGGTCTTTGCAGGCTGCATATAATGTTGGTGGTCATACAATTAGTGCAGACACAATACAGAGTACTATACTTAAGTGCCGAATGTCTCGCCCAGGACAGGTGAATCCTATGTTCCTATTTACTTCCCTATAAAAAACAAAAACAAAGGAGAGAAAAATACAATTGAAGTGGCATTCAAATATACTTTTAAATTATCTCCTCGACATGCAAAGTATTTGTTGTTTTTTTATTCTAGACACTGGTGTGGTGATTTACATGGTTGCTTCTTCAAACTTGTTTCCTCTTGTAGTGGCTGCGCTTGTTATTTTCTCAAAGGACAAAATTCAAAGCTGGAGATAGACGACAAGGCTATGCACTAGAGCATCCTGAGCCTCTTTCACACTTTGCACTCTGTTCAGGAAACCATTCTGATCCTGCGGTATTCCCTCAATTCTCATTTGCATGCAATTTCGTTACTCATTTTTGCCAAGCTTGATTATATGAATTATTCATATTTGTTTGGGCAATTTCTTTTCTTTTCTTTTTTTCGGTTACATGTTTGGGCAATTATTTATACATTGGCAAGCAGTCAAGCACAACAATTTGAATAACATTGAAATTAAATCACTTGCAAAAGTTGTTTCCATGCCTTAATTTGACAATGCCATATGTAATGCTTGCTTGCCTTGGAGGTGTTACTACATCGGGAAGAAAATTACTTTTAAGTTTTAACTGTGTTTAACAATTAACATGGAATGTACTGTGACAAGTGAACTATTCCCACAGGATTCTCACCTTATGCTTCCCTCTTGCTACCCCCAATCAAAATCTGACAACCAAGTGAAAAAAGAGATATCTTTGTTAGTTGCCAAAAACTTCCCTCTTTAGTTAGACTTTTTTTTGGGTGGTGGGAAGGGGGGTTAGTTATTGGCTTTTGGAGGGTGAAAAAATGACAAAAGATTTTATTTCAAACATGCCTTGCTTTCTATAAGAAGATAAAATGGACCATTCCATGTTAGTTGTAAAACCACGACACCATGTACTAGTTATGTTAACCAAACAAGTTGACTACAGGGGATTAAGAAATAAATATATGGACAAACAGATTGGCGTACAATAACCTTTTTTCAATTTTCACTTGCTTAACTCTAATGAGTTCTTTATATGACCCTTGACAGGTACGTGTATATACACCAAAGAGGGTGTTTCAAGAGCTAGAAGTTGCAAAGGACGAGTACCTTCGAGCTAACTTAGGAGTACGCAAGGACCAAAAAATACTCTTACCAAAGCTTGTTGAGTCATTCACCAAGGACTCAGGTTTGTGCCCCAATGGTATCATGGATATGATCCTAGAATCTCTACCCGAATCCCTAAGAAAGAGTGTTAAGAAATGTCAACATGCAAAATCCCGGAAGTGCATAGAATGGATTCCACACAACTTTACTTTTCGATACCTCATATCTAAGGATATGGTAAAATGATTACTTGGCAGCATTACTTCTTACTGTGGCAAGTGATGTGCATTGTTTGATCTATGTAATTCTTTTTGTACAAAGTAGAAATGGTAGAGCGAAATATAATATTGCAATGTGATACATTGTTATGCCATTGTAGTACCTGTAATTGCAACTATGTAAATAATCTGTGTTGCTACTGTGGATGCACTCGTTAATCCCACAGCACATGCATATGCTTGGTGATTGTCTAACATGTTGCGTATTATAAACTATTAATGTGAGCTTAAAGACAAAAGAAATGGTAGATATCGCATGAAAATGAAAGTGGGTGGTTTTAGATCACCGCAATTAATAATGTATTCAAATGACGTGACAGGGATAAATCATAAGTTGTTATTTTGTCAACGAGGTTAGTGTACATTAGAAAACTGAAAAGTCTAAGTCTTGAACTGATTTTCTGGTTCCAACTCGGAAAACAAATGGAATTGAACATGTAAACTTCTTAAAAAGTGGATTTAAAAAAAAAATTCAGGTAGACCCTAACGCTGAACAGAATAATTAATGACAAACATCGTAAATCTGATGTTAAACATGCCTTGAATTGGACAATGAAAAAAGGACAAAAGATTTTATTTCAAACATGCCTTGCTTTCTATAAGAAGATAAAATGGACCATTCCATATTAGTTGTAAAACCATTACAGCATGTACTAGTTATGTTAACCAAACAAGTTGACCACAGGAGATTAAGAAATAAATATATGGACAAACAGATTAACTTACAATAACCATTTTTTCAATTTTCACTTGCTTAACTCTGATGACCACCAAAGATGAAAAATGTCGTATCTAGATCCATGTACTAAAACAAATTATCGAAAATTAAAATCAAGTTGTAAGATTTCTGGGTTCACGTGACAATTTCAGGTCCGTATTTGATGGGAGGCACCCTCCCCCTAATGTGCAGTTGAAGTCCAAGTCCAGGTTTATAATTTAGTGGGTGCTATCTAGTTATCCACTAGCAATTCCCTTGAGGTTATTAGTGCTTGCCTGCTTGTGACTTTTAGCCCCCACATTCAAAAAAAGAAAAAGCCAAATGACTCATTTACTTTAAAAATATATAAAACATAATAAATAAATAAATAAATATATAATGTTAAAAAATTGTCAATTACGTATGCACCGGCAACTACCATTCGTTACACTTGCTATGCGCTACAAGGTCACATAGTCAATCAATCAATCTATCTATATATTACTCTTAATAAAAGAATGGTTGGACACATGTCATTACTCTTAATAAAAGAATATTTTGGTTGGACACATGTCAAGTGGTGAAAAAAATTTCCTCTAAAACTTCTCTTTCTTTCTAACTTTTCTCTCTCTTTCTTTTTATTTTTTTCTTTTTTTATCTTTTTTCCTCTTTCATATTTATACTTATAAGACAAAAAATCTTTATTATTCTTTATAAACAACTATTCATTATGTTATAGCTGATGATCTCTTGTTGCCTTTGTGGATTTGGATCTCAAACATTGTATACCTACTAAAAGTCTCAGTGGATCAACTACTGGCGACTTTTAGCCGCCATAAATTATTTAAGGCTTAATATCACAATATCTAAGCATTTTTTTATGGTTTTAAATCGCCAGAAAATGAACCGCCATAAAATGTAATTAAATAATACTAAATTTAATATCACATTACCACTTAACAACAAGATTTGATTGTAAGGACCAAAATCATTAACCCTAATTATGCTATGAAAGACACGCACAGGCACAACTATTTTTTTTTAATCAACAAAAGTATATGTATATATATTAGTGGAAGGGTATAAGAAGTACCCAGAAAGTTTACATCACGTATCCCCAGTTACAACAACAATTATAAGGCACGCCCCCATTGGTTATTTCATATTTCCCATAATATTTATGGAAATATTTAATAACCAATATACATTACTACTTATTTAGTGTAACAGTTTTATCCATTTAATGAACTCCACAAATCAGAGCTACAATAAAAGCTTCCCCTGCCACCAAACGTTGCAGCCAATAAATAATCCATAGAATTGAGATCCAACCACCTAGTAAAGCCAAAAACTCCACCACCAAAAAGTAAGCTCATTACCCATGCGTTCCCCCATCCCCAATAGCTCCACACGCTTACCAACATTGCATGGCTTCAGTGCCCGAGCAAAATCTACTAAATATGTCCCCCTACAAATTGTAATCTCCACGCCAATCTCCTACTAACAAACTTGGTGAATGTTATCCAATTATGCAGGCAAACGGATTCGAAGCCCACTGGGTGAATGAAAAGCAAAACGAAGGTTCGAATGCTCTCAGCCAGGACCGGCAATGGAACAAGATTTCCTGAATAATGACCTCTTTTTTGAAAGATTTGTCATTGAAGATGAGCATATTTCTGTTATACCATATGACCCACCCCACTACACACCACAAATATATCCATCTTGAGTTAGCTTTCCTACTATATGGAATTACCTGCTGCCAGAAATGTGCTCTAGGTGACTCTGGAAAGACTGAAGAGATGTTGACACCGCGAGTGAAGAATTTCCAGACCTCATCAAAGCACTTGCATGAGAACAGGATATGATTCAAAGACTCATCCACTTCCTTACACAGTGAGCACAAGCCATCATTGTTTTGCAGCTGAATATTTCTTCTCTTTAAATTATACAAAGTTGGTAGTGCATTTGACATCATCTGCCATATGAAAAAGTTAACTTTTGGTGGGACTTTGATCTTCCATATGTGCTTGAAAATATCATCTTGTTGACTTCCTTCCAACATATCAAAACGTGCTTCATAGGCTGACCTCACTGTGTATTTACTTGCTTGTTCTTTGTCCCACCACCATACATCACTTTCCCCCCCTGCATACACTAACATTGTCAACTTGCCTCCTGAATTGGCATACAAGATCCTTCTCCCATTCAAACCACTGTCTGCGCCAAGAAAATTGCCACCTCCACACAGCCTCATCCCAGCTTCCCAAATTTGCTATAAATTTACCTTTTTGCTGCAAGTTAGCATACAACCTTGGGTAAAGAAATGCCAAAGGTTGATCCCCCACCCAACAATCTTCCCAAAATTTCATTTTTTCACCATTCCCCACTTTCCACACCAACGTAGTATCAAACCATTTTGTTGTGCTATGTACTCCACACACTAAACTCAAATCCCTCCATCATATAGATGATGACTTATTAATATCCACCTCATGTAGACCTCTCCACCCCCCATATTTAGAGCACAAAATCATTTTCCACAACTTATCATTATCATGAAAAAGTTCCCACTTCCACTTTGCTAACAAGGCCTCATTGAAAAGGAAAATATTTTTTATTCCCAACCAACCACAAATCTTTGGCTCGCACATTTTCTCCCATTTGACCCAAGGAATTTTCTTTTTGCCCACCTCACTACCCCACAAAAAATCTCTTTGAATAGAAATAATCTTTTTTCCCACAACTCTAGGCACTTTAAAAAAGAAGAGATAAAACAATGGTAAAGAGAACAAGACGGGATTTATAAGGCAAACTTTACCCGCAAAAGATAATACTTTATGCTTCCAAAGAGACAATTTTTTTGCAAATTTATCTACCACGGGCTTCCAAGTGGATTCTACCCTAGGGTTCGCACCAATAGGTATACTAAGATAGACAAAAGGAAAAACCAACAACTTACAATTCAAGAAGTTAGCATACCTTTCCATCAACCCGTCTAACACCCTAATTTCTATTATGGAAATATGCGATGTTTAATTCAATTAATTATTTCATAACGCACTTTTATTAATTTACTTACGAAAATCTAGTGAAATTAAGAAAACTTGATTGGAATTTTATGGATTTTTTTTTTAAAATAAAAACTTTTTCCTCAATTTTAATTTCGAAAGTTGCGCTTCGTTTTAATTCTTATAATGCGTTAATATAATTTGGTAAAAAAGGTTGTGGCGTTATTTTGATTGTAAAAGAGCGATTTTAAGTTTTCGAATGAGTAGAAATAAGTAAATACAAATGATAATTATAACTGAAATATAACATATGCATATCTGAAAGTGTTTAACATAATGTACCCCCGGAGCATAATAGTAAACACGTAAAAAGGAAAAGTATGGGAAAACTAGAACATAATTATATAACATGATAACTGACATATACACATAACAAAAGAAATCTGAGTACCTAGGTCCACCCTAATGAAATACATGGCAAAGAAAAGAAAGTCCTAGGACTCAGAGCAGTCATCTTCTAACTCCTACTTTGTGCAGAGATCCTAAGCCCCAAGGGTCATACGTGGACGTACGTGCGAACCAGATGTAGCCCAAGATGTGATCCATGCCCTGGACCACAACTGCTACCCATCTCCCAAAGATGCTCTCAATCCTCCAATGGAGGGTTGATTCCTCCGCTGCCATCTGCCCCTAAAAGAAAATAAACAGAGGGGTAAACTCTCTGCTTCATCAAGCAGCACACAAACAACGACTTTATAAGTTACAAACAAAATCCTGTTCACCATCGCCATGTGGTTTTCTAACGTTCACACTCGTAGTCCTAATCGTTTCCTTTCACTAATTTTGTAAATCCTTTCTTACTGCCCAGCTGCCACTGGAACTCCCATAACTCAGTGGTCTTACACAATTGAGTTGGATGATTGTTGGGAGTACACCTCTCACCAACCGATGATGTCTCGTATTTTTGTCAGGGTGGCCGAGTCAGCTATGTGATCTATCGTCACAACTCAGTGCCTTACCCTCCAAGGTCGCAATGCCTTACGATCATCTCCCAGATACCAACTGTGATCATCCAATACTCGGAGGACTGACTCCTCCACAACTCTCCTCAAAAGGATTATTCTTTCTCGTCACAGTGGGGTTCCGCTGCACATGGTACTGGACGGTCGAATAGACGCCGAGCCTGAGACCCCGTCTTTGCTCAGAAAAATCATATGTATGAGGACATTTGCCTCCATCACCTTTCTATGGGTGACCGTCACATTACGTCGTGACACGCCTTTCGAACTCCGCCCCTCTCTTTGTTATTCTCACAGCTGGAACACTCCACGTGACTCTCTTTTCATCTTGCAGTTCCCACGAATCGTCGCGCACACGCAGTTCCATTGCACGACGACTCTCAGAAATCAACACGATTCACAACACGTAACAAAATCTTGTTAAGTTTTATTTGTGTCTCACCCTCTCATCAATTTCTATAATTTTTAATAATTAATAACTTACCGTTGATTCTTCCACGTAAAGGTCCTAAATTCTTTCTATGTCCAATGCATAAAATAAAGGGTTCGTTAATTAATTTTTATTTAATAAAAATAAAATAAATCTTTTAGTCTAATTAATTGTGCTCACTGTTCAAGTTTCATTTATCTGTTACATGGCAGTCTAGCCAAAAACACTATAACATAGTTCTAGTCCTCACAAGTACTCGTGCCCGAGTCTTGTGAACACATCACACAGACAAATGATTTTATCACAAAGCACAAAAACCACACTTTCAAATATTAAGTACCCAAGATTCACATCTCTGGGACTTAAACCCAAAACAGAATAGGTCAATGGATATTATATATCCACTGTCTTACAAAATCACAATTAATAATTATAATTGCCACAATTCAAAATAACACACATATGGTAACAAAATTGACTAAAAGGCAGATTTCTCTTTGGCAATATTGAATGTGAGCTCTCACTGATTGTAGCAAATGACCTCGGAATTGAAATTTTTTTATATGAAATCGAATCTATTGAAATCTAGTTTACAGAAAAGTATCTCACTTATAAAATCAACATCTACAAAATTTTATAAAAATTTTCTAAATCAGCAGCCCTGGATTTTGAGTGCTCACTGAACATAGCTCAAAGAAATATAAATTTCTCCCACTTTCCAAAGCTAAATTAAATGAAACTTTTTACAGTTTAAAGCTAACACCTTGATCTTTCGAAAAAGGTATTTCTTTCTTCCAAATTCATTTTCTATTGTTCCCAGTAAAAATATTCCTAACAGCCTACAATTTTGACTCAAAACAGGGTTCTAAACCATTGTTCTGTTTCTTTTTGAATATTTAATTTAGAAATTATGCTTGGTAATTTTTGTAATATACATGGTTAAAAATATTATTGTGTCTAGTGTTTAAAGGTTTAATTGCATTTCAAAAACAATAAGTACACAGGGAGAATTTTAACAAAAACCGAGCCTTGTTCCAGTGAAACCCCAAAACAGGACAGTCCAATGTCGAGCCATGGATAAACCCAAAGATGGAATTATTTTTAAAATATGTCAACACAAAAGTTGTTGAATTTTGTGTCTATTTTCATTCAAAATAAATTTCACGAAAATCCAACGGTTAGATCTTTCAAAAATGGTAAAACAGTGAGGGTTGTTCCATGCTAAACGAAAATACAGCCACTGCCAACGAATTTTAGTTAACATTTTTAAAGAAAACTTGATCAAAACCATTTTGAGAAAATGGTACATGACCTCACTTGTTTCCAGGGCCATTTTCATTCCAATTACAAGGCGAAAATGAATTTACTCCCCACATGCAAAGGCTCACAACTACTGCCAAAGAGAATTCAACACTACCCATCCAATTTCAGTTCAACAAACAATTCAAACACATCACAATTCTTATCAATGGAGGCATGCATGGATGCTATAGTTAAGGCCCCCAGCCTTTAACCATATTCTCAACAGAAAAAGAAAGCAAAGAATCCACAAGAGAGTTCCCCTTACCTAGCTCCAAAAGCTCAAAGAAAATGAAGAAGAGATGATGGTGAAGACACAAGCTTGGTGTAGTGGTGAGATGTCCTCCAAGCTTGCATGCAACCACCAAGGCACAAAAATGGCTTCTCCTTTCTCCTTCAAGCTCTCGGCCAGCAGGTGCAAGGAAGAGAGAAGTTGGAGAAAAACTTCTCACTAAGTGTGGCTGTAGTTTAGTGAGTGAGAAAAATGAGATTAGTGTTGTGTTGTTGGATTTGGCCGTGGGTTTGGGGTAGTTAGGTAGGCTAGGTGTCATTAGTTTAGGCTTTGCATGTAATGTTGTGTCACTAGCTTAGGATTAGGGAATTTGGTTACTCATTTTAATTTACATACTGTAATTTTATACTGTGTAATCGTAAAGAGGTGTGTTTTAAAATTTTAAAACTTAATTTCAAACATCTAATTAATTTTATAAAACTTCTAGTAATAAAAACTTTTCTAGTAGCTCAAATAAAATTTTCTCTGTAAAGAAATTGTTTACAGATAAACTTTATAAGAGGTAACTTGGTGTGCAAGTTACTAGAATTTAATATAATTAAAATACTTAAAACCAATTTGCAAACAATAGATTAATTAGTACATAGCAATAGATATTATAAATATTTTACTACTAGTAATTAATCTCAGCTCAATTAATTACTAGCAGGCATAACAACATAGACAATAAATAAATAAATAAACAACATAAACAATTCAATCACACAGAATTCTATAGCAACTTATAAACAAAACACAAGAAAGTAACTACAGATAATTAATTGTAGAAAATTAATTACAAAGAGTTACTTATAGAGAAATATATAAATATATACATAATTATAAATATATATACGTATATACGTATATACTTATATAAGTGGGTTGAAATTTTCAGGATGTTACAACCTGCCATCCACACCAATGGTGCCAAAATTGCTCTTGAAAAAAATTAACTTTCAATCCAGAAGCTAATTCAAAACACCTTAACATGCTTTTAATTGTCACCACATTAGAGAAGCTTGCCTCCCCAAAAAAATTGTGTCATCCGCATATTGGAGCATGCTCTCTTATGTCTCATCTTTCCCCACTTTGAAGCTTGAAAAAAGATTTCTCTCCAAAGCTTTTCTCATCATACCCCTCAAACTCTCCGCAACAATGGTGAATAAAAAAGGAGCTAGTGGATCTCCTTATCTCAAGCCTTTTGATACATTGAACTCTTTTGTGGGGCTTCCGTTAACTAACACCGACACCATGCTACTCACCAAGCACTCCCTAATCCACCGAATCCATCTTTCATGAAAACCCAATCACCTTCTATATACACCCCTCTCAACATATTCTTTTTATCCTCCAATTAGCCATACAATGGAAAAACCTTGAATGATCAATAAAAAGTGCCACGCACACCGATGTTGCCTTCTAATCAAGAATCAAGATACTCTTTGATTATAGCATAACGGTGCAGGGAATTTCCACACACTCACCCTTCTTTTTCAGGTGTTGGTGTGCTCCATGCTGTGCGTTTTTTCGGGTTTTGTTTTGCTAATGTAAGAGAGAGAAAGAGTGAAGCGGGTGAGCTTAAAGACAAAACAAATGGTAGATATTGCATGAAAATGAAAGTGGGTGGTTTTAGATCACCGCACTTAATGTAATCAAATGACGTGGCAGGGATAAATCATAAGTGGTCATTTTGTGAACGAGACCAAGTGTACATTAGAAAAGTGAGAAGTCTAAGCCTAGAACCGATTTTCTGGTTCCAGCTTGGAAAACAAATGGAATTGAACATGTTGTAAACTTCTTGAAAAGTGGATTTATTTTTTAAGACGACAAAGTCCAATCTTGTGGGCTAGTTACTCAAAAGTCTTTCTTGGCAATGACTTTGTAAAGAGATCTGCTAGATTCTCACACGAACGAACTTGTTGAACATTTATGTCACCATTCTTTTGGAGATCATGAGTGAAAAATAATTTTGGTAGAATATGCTTTGTTCTATCTCTTTTAATGTATCATTTTTTCAACTGAGCGATACATGCAACATTGTCTTCACATATGATCGTCGATGCCATTTTTCTTGAGGATAAACCACAAGTTTCTTGCACATGTTGAATTACAGATCTCATCCAAACACATATACAACTTGCCTCGTGTAATGCTAAAATTTCTGCATGATTAGATGATGTTGCTGCTATGGTTTGTTTCACAGACCGCCATGAAATGGCTGTACCACCGCATGTAAACAAACATTATGTCTGTGATCTACCATTATGAGGATTTGATAAATAACCTGCATCTGCATAACCAATTAGATATGACTTTGAAACATTTGAATAAAACAAGCCCATGTCCATAGTGTCCCAAAGGTAACGAAGTATGTGCTTCACTCCATTCCAATGTCTTCGTGTGGGTGAAGAACTATATCTTGCTAATCAATTAATTGCAAATGATATATTGGGTCGTGTATAATTAGCAAGATAGATTAATGCTCCTATAACACTAAGATATGGTACTTCAAGAAGTTAGCATACCTTTCCATCAACCCATCTAACACCCTAATTTCTATTATGGAAATATGCGAGGTTTAATGCAATTAATTATTTCATAACGCACTTTTATTAATTTACTTACGAAAATCTAGTGAAATTAAGAAAACTTGATTGGGATTTTATGGATTTTTTTTTTTTAAATAAAAACTTTTTCCTCAATTTTAATTTCGAAAGTTGCGCTTCGTTTTAATTCTTATAATGCGTTAATATAATTTGGTAAAAAAGGTTGTGGTGTTATTTTGATTGTAAAAGAGCGATTTTAAGTTTTCGAATGAGTAGAAATAAGTAAATACAAATGATAATTATAACTGAAATATAACATATGCATATCTGAAAGTGTTTAACATAATGTACCCCCGGAGCATAATAGTAAACACGTAGAAAGGCAAAGTATGGGAAAACTAGAACATAATTATATAACATGATGACTGACATATACACATAACAAAAGAAATCTGAGTACCTAGGTCCACCCTAATGAAATACATGGCAAAGAAAAGAAAGTCCTAGGACTCGGACCAGTCATCTTCTAACTCCTACTCTGTGCAGAGATCCTAAGCCCCAAGGGTCATACGTGGACGTACGTGCGAACCGGATGTAGCCCAAGATGTGATCCATGCCCTGGACCACAACTGCTACCCATCTCCCAAAGATGCTCTCAATCCTCCAATGGAGGGTTGATTCCTCCGCTGCCATCTGCCCCTAAAAGAAAATAAACAGAGGGGTAAACTCTCTACTTCATCAAGCAGCACACAAACAACGACTTTATAAGTTACAAACAAAATCCTGTCCACCATCGCCATGTGGTTTTCTAACGTTCACACTCGCAGTCCTAATCGTTTCCTTTCACTAATTCTGTAAATCTTTTCTTATTGGCCAGCTGCCACTGGAACTCCCAGAACTCAGTGGTCTTACACAATTGAGTTGGATGATTGTTGGGAGTACACCTTTCACCAACCGATGATGTCTCGTATTTTTGTCAGGGTGGCCGAGTCAGCTATGTGATCTATCGTCACAACTCAGTGCCTTACCTTCCAAGGTCGCAATGCCTTACTATCATCTCCCAGGTACCAACTGTGATCATCCAATACTCGGAGGACTGACTCCTCCACAACTCTCCTCAAAAGGATTATTCTTTCTCATCACAGTGGGGTTCCGCTACACATGGTACTGGACGGTCGAATAGACGCCGAGCCTGAGACCCCGTCTTTGCTCAGAAAAATCATATGTATGAGGACATTTGCCTCCATCACCTTTCTATGGGTGACCGTCACATTACGTCGTTCACGCCTTTCGAACTTCGCCCCTCTCTTTGTTATTCTCACAGCTGGAACACTCCACGTGACTCTCTTTTCATCTTACAGTTCCCACGAATTGTCGCGCACACGCAGTTCCATTGCACGACTCTCAGAAATTAACACGATTCACAACATGTAACAAAATCTTGTTAAGTTTTATTTGTGTCTCACCCTCTCATCAATTTCTATAATTTTTAATAATTAATAACTTACCGTTGATTCCTCCACGCAAAGGTCCTAAATTCTTTCTATGTCCAATGCATAAAATAAAGGGTTCGTTAATTAATTTCTATTTAATAAAAATAAAATAAATCTTTTAGTCTAATTAATTGTGCTCACTGTTCAAGTTTCATTTATCTGTTACATGGCAGTCTAGCCAAAAACACTAGAACATAGTTCTAGTCCTCACAAGTACTCGCGCCCGAGTCTTGTGAACACATCACACAGACAAACGATTTTATCACAAAGTTCAACCTACAGTCCAAATGACTGTATCATAAAAGCACAAAAAACCACACTTTCAAATATTAAGTACCCAAGATTCACATATCTGGGACTTAAACCCAAAACAAAATAGGTCAATGGATATTATATATCCACTGCCTTACAAAATCACAATTAATAATTATAATTGCCACAATTCAAAATAACACACATATGGTAACAAAATTGACTAAAAGGCAGATTTCTCTTTGGCAATACTGAATGTGAGCTCTCACTGATTGTAGCAAATGACCTCGGAATTGAAAATTTTTTATATGAAACCGAAGCTATTGAAATCTAGTTTACAGAAAAGTATCCCACTTATAAAATCAACATCTACAAAATTTTATAAAAATTTTCTAAATCAGCAGCCCTGGATTTTGAGTGCTCACTGAACATAGCTCAAAGAAATATAAATTTCTCCCACTTTCCAAAGCTAAATTAAATGAAAATTTTTACAGTTTAAAGCTAACATCTTGATATTTCCAAAAAGGTATTTCTTGCTTCCAAATTCATTTTCTATTGTTCCCAGCAAAAATATTCCTAACAGCCTACAATTTTGACTCAAAACAGGGTTCTAAACCATTGTTCTGTTTCTTTTTGAATATTTAATTTAGAAATTATGCTTGGTAATTTTTGTAATATACATGGTTAAAAATATTATTGTGTCTAGTGTTTAAAGGTTTAATTGCATTTCAAAAACAATAAGTACACAGGGAGAATTTTAACAAAAACCGAGCCTTGTTCCAGTGAAACCCCAAAACAGGACAGTCCAATGTCGAGCCATGGATGAACCCAAAGATGGAATTATTTTTAAAATATGTCAACACAAAAGTTGTTGAATTTTGTGTCTATTTTCATTCAAAATAAATTTCACGAAAATCCAACGGTTAGATCTTTCAAAAATGGCAAAACAGTGAGGATTGTTCCATGCTAAACGAAAATACAGCCACTGTCAACGAATTTTAGTTAACATTTTTAAAGAAAACTTGATCAAAACCATTTTGAGAAAATGGTACATGACCTCACTTGTTTCCAGGGCCATTTTCATTCCAATTACAAGGTGAAAATGAATTTACTCCCCACATGCAAAGGCTCACAACTACTTCCAAAGAGAATTCAACACTACCCATCCAATTTCAGTTCAACAACCAATTCAAACACATCACAATTCTTATCAATAGAGGCATGCATGGATGCTATAGTTAAGGCCCCCAGCCCTTAACCATATTCTCAACAGAAAAAGAAAGCAAAGAATCCACAAGAGAGTTCCCCTTACCTAGCTCCAAAAGCTCAAAGAAAATGAAGAAGAGATGATGGTGAAGACACAAGCTTGGTGTAGTGGTGAGATGTCCTCCAAGCTTGCATGCAACCACCAAGGCACAAAAATGGCTTCTCCTTTCTCCTCCAAGCTCTCGGCCAGCAGGTGCAAGGAAGAGAGAAGTTGGAGAAAAACTTCTCACTAAGTGTGGCTGTAGTTTAGTGAGTGAGAAAAATGAGATTAGTGTTGTGTTGTTGGATTTGGCCGTGGGTTTGGGGTAGTTAGGTAGGCTAGGTGTCATTAGTTTAGGCTTTGCATGTAATGTTGTGTCACTAGCTTAGGATTAGGGAATTTGGTTACTCATTTTAATTTACACACTGTAATTTTATACTGTGTAATCGTAAAGAGGTGTGTTTTAAAATTTTAAAACTTAATTTCAAACATCTAATTAATTTTATAAAACTTCTAGTAATAAAAACTTTTCTAGTAGCTCAAATAAAATTTTCTCTGTAAAGAAATTGTTTACAAATAAACTTTATAAGAGGTAACTTGGTGTGCAAGTTACTAGAATTTAATATAATTAAAATACTTAAAACCAATTTGCAAATAATGATTAATTAGTACATAGCAATAGATATTATAAATATTTTACTACTAGTAATTAATCTCAGCTCAATTAATTACTAGCAGACATAACAACATAGATAATAAATAAATAAATAAACAACATAGACAATTCAATCACACAGAATTCTATAGCAACTTATAAACAAAACACAAGAAAGTAACTACAGATAATTAATTGTAAAAAATTAATTACAGAGAGTTACTTATAGAGAAATATATAAATATATACATAATTATAAATATATATACGTATATACGTATATACTTATATAAGTGGGTTGAAATTTCCAGGGTGTTACAACCTGCCATCCACACCAATGGTGCCAAAATTGCTCTTGAAAAAAATTAACTTTCAATCCGGAAGCTAATTCAAAACACCTTAACATGCTTTTAATTGTCACCACATTAGAGAAGCTTGCCTCCCCAAAAAAATTGTGTCATTCGCATATTGGAGCATGCTCACTTATGTCTCATCTTTTCCCACTTTGAAGCTTGAAAAAAGATTTCTCTCCAAAGCTTTCCTCATCATACCACTCAAACCCTCCGCAACAATGGTGAATAAAAAAGGAGCTAGTGGATCTCCTTATCTCAAGCCCTTTGATACATTGAACTCTTTTGTGAGGCTTCCGTTAACTAACACCGACACCATGCTACCACCAAGCATTCCCTAATCCACCGAATCCATCTTTCATGAAAACCCAATCACCTTCTATATACACCCCTCTCAACATATTCTTTTTATCCTCCAATTAGCCATACAATGGAAAAACCTTGAATGATCAATAAAAAGTGCCACGCACACCGATGTTGCCTTTTAATCAAGAATCAAGATACTCTTTGATTATAGCATAACGGTGCAAGGAATTTCACACACTCACCCTTCTTTTTCAGGTGTTGGTGTGCTCCATGCTGTGCGTTTTTTCGGGTTTTGTTTTGTTAATGTAAGAGAGAGAAAGAGCGAAGCGGGTGAGCTTAAAGACAAAACAAATGGTAGATATTGCATGAAAATGAAAGTGGGTGGTTTTAGATCACCGCACTTAATAATGTAATCAAATGACGTGGCAAGGATAAATCATAAGTGGTCATTTTGTGAACGAGACTAAGTGTACATTAGAAAAGTGAGAAGTCTAAGCCTAGAACCGATTTTCTGGTTCCAGCTTGGAAAACAAATGGAATTGAACATGTTGTAAACTTCTTGAAAAGTGGATTTATTTTTTGGTTTAATTATCAATTTGGTTCCCAAATTATTTAAAATGACTCAATTTGGTCCCTAAATTTTCAAAAACTCCAATCAGATCCTCAAATTTTTTAAAATGCCTTTATTATGTCCTTTCCGTCCAATTAAATTAACGCAGTTAGATGTGAAATGTGACATTTTTTCTTTACAAATAGTGGCGGTTTTTAATCGCCACTACATTTATTATTATTTTAAAAAATAAAAAGCCTCCACCTATGAGAACCTTCATCGACACCGCTACGAAGCTTTTAAAATTTTACTGTTTCAATTTTTCAATGAGCGAGCTTGAAAGATGCAATAAGCAGGGGGGAGGGGAATGCAAAGCTCAACAAGCCAAAAATCCTCAAACGACAGAGAAAAGGTTTGAATTCAGGGCACTTTAATAGTGCGGAGGCAAGAGGTTGGGGATGCTTCTCGAACTCGTCGACGAAGGCGAGGACGTCGGAAGCTCAACACAGGGTCGTCGGTGTCATCGAAGCTTGCGGTGGTTGCCACTTGTCCGCGAGCCCTAAAGCAAGCAACCCGCACAGGTCGGTGGCGGCATCCCACTAGCGTCTTCGCAGACCCTTCTCTCTAAGCTTCGTGTAACCTGGAATTTTTTGTTATTAATTTTTAATTTTAAAATAATAATATAGTGACGGTTAAAAATTGCCACTATTCGTAAATGAAAACCACCGGAATTTAACGACGTTACCTTGATTGGACGGAAGGAACTTGATTGAGGCATTTTTAAAAATTAGAGGACCTAATTAGAGTGTATAAATGGTCAAATGACTAGATTATTTTAAAAATATGTAATAAATATATTCTTGGCATTTTATTAGATATTCATGTAGTACTTTTCAAACCTACAATTTCATCCTTGTTTGTCAGGAAACAAATTAATTTTAATAATTTTTTAATAGAAATTAATTATTAATAGTAAAAATAATCTTATATCAAATTTAAATTATTCATTATAAATATAAAATATAACTTATATATTAGAAATGTTTATTTTATTATACATTTAAATTATATAAAAATAAATATTTATTCGAGATGATGTGAATTGATTTTCAAATAGATGTCATGATGATAAATATTTAACCCGATGTCATAATGGCATCCAAATGGAGTATTAGAGTGCTACACAAAGTGAGGAATTCTCATTCTAAAAATACTTGAGCATCGTCAATTATCAAAGCATGATCTCCGTATTTTCTTCTTTTCCTACGCACTTAACTACCCTAACCTTAAGCAAACTTAAGCAGAAGTGTCTACTAAACATTAAAAGTTGTCTTCATTAAAAAAAAAAAAAAAAACATTAAAACTTGTTTTATTAACCTACTTATTACATGAGAAATAACCCAACAGAAAAATAAAATCAACAATAAGTTACCCGAAGACTAACACAACACAAAAGTCAGTTTTCCATTCGCTAAAGAATCTTCCCTCGCCATGACTTGAAACATCTCTGTAACTCATAACTGATTAAGCATGGAAATAAATCCATGCAATCCTGGGCTACGGTGGCAGATTGTTCCTTACTTCCTAATAAATCCATACCATAACATTGACAATTTGACACGGGTACACCTAAATGACCTAATCCAACACTTAAATAGCATTACATAGATAAACAGAGAATGAAAGACAGAGTGAGCTTAAATAAATTAATATATATAGTTTGATGCATGCATGGATTGGGTGATGAATCAGTATGGGGTCTCCCCAATGACGTTCCCAGGAGGGTCATAGAAACAAATGGTCAAGCTAGCCTGCTCCTTCACACACGTGGCTTGAGCGCACCCCACCTCCGTCGAGTTCCTCCACACCACCTGCGTGTAAACGCCACACTCGTGCTTCCCCACGCACGTGTTGTTCTCCCGGACGTAGAATTTCTTCTCCTTCACCCACTCCTCCACCGCCACGCGCGGCCCCACCGCCGTCGCCCCCGCCCACAGCTGGTTCCCGCCGTACTTGCTCTCCGTTAAGTTCGCGAACTCGCACCCCTTTTTGTTCCGTTGGTAACGGACCATCAGGCTCGACGCGTTCCCCAGCTTCTCGCTCCAGTTCAGGGGTTCCACGCCCACTTCGGCTCTTGCTTGGTTGTGCGCCTCCAAGAACTCCCTCGCCGCGGCTGTGAGCGGCGGCGGTGGATTCTCCGGCGCGGTGGCGCCGTGGGCTAAGACAAGGAGCATGGCTAGAGAAGCGAGTGAAAATAAAGGATGATATTGATGGAACATGTTGATCTGAGCTTATCTGAAACGAAACTAGACTTTGGCTATGTATGTATTTATGCCAAAGTTGAAGTCACGGACGAGGAAATTATTTGTATGAGAACAAACGCTAGCAACAGACTTTTGTCAGTGGATCCTATTTTGCATTTAATGAATTTCTTGCCTCAGTTTTCATTTTTTTTTTCTTCAATGAAATATCTCCCACCAAATAATTGGAAGATGGAATAATTCTTTTCAAATAGTAACGATACAGGAATTTTCTTTTATTTTAAACATCTCGTTAATATTTTTTTTTTCTATCACATTATAAATTTTATTATACTTATATATATATATTTTTTTGTCTCTTAGATATTGGATAGCACATTGGATATTTATCAAACATTTTATCTTTCAAAATGTAAGAAGATCCGACTAGAAATCCCGACGCATGTCTAGTAAAATATGTGTTAAAAAAATATATTATTAACACTCCTCTCCTCTGGTTTATATATTTGAGAGATACCATTAGATTAAGGGCTAAAGTGGATTTATATGAAGTTGTCCTTCATATTTATTTATTTTTTATTATTATAAATGCCTTCAATTTATGTTGTTCCATTGAAACGTGTTGACCGTGTTTTCACTTGACACAGCATAGACATTGAGTGCAAGCTGTATTGCAGATTGCAGGGTGAGATTGAGACTGTGGGGGGATTAGTGATCTATCCCGTGGATTTGACCAATTCCGTGTTTTTGTTTACATATTCAAATGTCGTAAACCATTTACTAAACATAATTATTACCTTGAGATTTTAGCCCGCCTACGACCTTTAGAGCTAGGTTTCTTTCCAGAAAAAAAAACTATTATAATTTAATTTAAAGGAAGAAATGATAAAAAAAAATAGCGCATTTTATATTTTTGATCTTAGTGAAATTCGAAGGTGGATCTTTTCGTAAGTTCTGCATAAACTATGAACTATCTTACAAAGCTTATGAAAATAAGCTAAAAATATCTTATTGTTAAATAAAATATAACTCGGAGCAGAAAAATAGAGAGAAAAGTAGAGAAGAAGAGGAGATCAGAGTCTAGAGATAATGATAATTGTGTGTATTCTTTTCAAGAGGAATAGTCTATTTATAGATACAAGAGATATCTTGAAAGTTACAAAAGATAAAAAGAAATAAGGAAAGATCATAAAAGATAATACAAAAAGATATGGACAGTCACAAATAGATAATTCATAACACTCCCCCTTGGATGTCCATTATTTAAGAATGTGTCTCATTAAAAACTTTACTAGGAAAAATCCTGTGGGATAAAATCCTAGTGAAGGAAAAAGAGTACATCATCCTTTAATATGTTATCCCCTGCCTCATTAAAAACCTTGCCAGGAAAACCCAATGGGACAAAACCATGGCGAAGGGAAAAAGAGTGTAGAACGTATTTATTTCTCCCCCTCATGTAGACAATCATTTTTAAGACGACAAAGTCCAATCTTGTGGGCTAGTTACTCAAAAGTCTTTCTTGGCAATGACTTTGTAAAGAGATCTGCTAGATTCTCACACGAACGAACTTGTTGAACATTTATGTCACCATTCTTTTGGAGATCATGAGTGAAAAATAATTTTGGTAGAATATGCTTTGTTCTATCTCTTTTAATGTATCCTTTTTTCAATTGAGCGATACATGCAACATTATCTTCACATATGATCGTCGATGCCATTTTTCTTGAGGATAAACCACATGTTTCTTGCACATGTTGAATTACAGATCTCATCCAAACACATATACGGCTTGTCTCGTGTAATGCTAAAATTTCTGCATGATTAGATGATGTTGCTGCTATGGTTTGTTTCACAGACCGCCATGAAATGGCTGTACCACCGCATGTAAACAAACATTATGTCTGTGATCTACCATTATGAGGATTTGATAAATAACCTGCATCTGCATAACCAATTAGATATGACTTTGAAACATTTGAATAAAACAAGCCCATGTCCATAGTGCCCCAAAGGTAACGAAGTATGTGCTTCACTCCATTCCAATGTCTTCGTGTGGGTGAAGAACTATATCTTGCTAATAAATTAATTGCAAATGATATATTGGGTCGTGTATAATTAGCAAGATAGATTAATGCTCTTATAACACTAAGATATGGTACTTCAGGACTAAGTAGTTGTTCATCCTTTTAGGTCTGAAAAGGGCCATTGTTCACATCTAAAAACCTTACAACCATTGGAGTACTCAATGGATGTGATTTGTCCATATAGAACCTTTTAAGCACCTTCGTTATATAAGTTTCTTAATGCACAAAAATTTCACTTTTTGAATATTCAATTTGTAATCCCAAGCAGAATTTTGTCCTTCCTAGGTCCTTCATTTCAAATTCTTTCTTTAAGCAATCTATGACTTTTGGAAGCTCTTCAGGAGTTCCAATGATATTTATGTCATCTATATAAACAATAATTATGGCAAATCCATTTTCAGATTTTTTCATGAAAATACATGGACAAATATGATCATTTTTATATCCTTCCTTAAGCAAATACTCACTAAGACGATTGTACCACATGCATGCTTATTGCTTTAATCTATAAAGAGACTTATTCAATTTGATTGAGTAATCTTCTCTAAAACTTGCACTGCTGGGCAAATTAAATCCTTCGGGGAGTTTCATATAAATGTCATTTTCCAGATAGCCGTACAAATTGGCTGTAACAACATCCATTAGATGTAAATTGAGTCCTTCATGCGCAACCATTAAATATAAAAATACTTACATCCACTACAGGTGAATATGTCTCTTTAAATTCAATACTGGGTCTTTGTGAAAATCCTTAAGCAACTAGTCGTGTTTTGTATCTCACAATTTCACCATTCTCATTTTGCTTTTGCACAAAACCCATTTGTATCCAATTAGTTTTACACCTTCAAGGTGTATGGACTACAGGTCCAAAAATGATTCGCTTAGCAAGCGAGTCTAATTTAGCTTCAATAGTATTTTTCCATTTTGGCTAATCATTTCTTTGTCAACAATCACTAATGAACTTTGGTACTTGATCCTCAATATCATTTATTTCATTTAGCGCTATATTATATGCAAACACTTCGTTAACATTGACTTCATTTTGGTTCCATCGTACCATTCATGACATAATTTGAGATCTCTTTATTTTCACTAATTTCAGGTACCTGAGTTCTTCTGGAACTAAAATATTAATTATGTCAAAGAAATCTTTTAAAATTTTCATAACCTCAATTTAGCCATCTTACTTTTCAGCTCCTTTTCTTGAGGATTTTTCATCTTTGGAACCAATGGGTTACCACGCTTCATGCGTGTCTAAGACTCGTTTTGCAATATTATATTGTCCAATAGGGACATCAAATTTCATTTGAGCATTAGCAGTTGATACATATGATTAAGCCACTCTTTTGGCTAAACTTTGTAAATGAATTATCTTTTGAACTTCTAGTTCAAAATGTTTTTGTACGAGGATCAAGATAATGATAATTCATTCAAACTAATCTCCTTTTTCCAACTGCTTATTATCTCCCCCTCATGTTGGGAAAACTAATTCAAAATAACAATCGATGCATTAAGTCATCTAATGTTGATGATTCAACATATTTTATTACATATGGAGATTCATACCCAACATATATTTTCAACCTTCTTTTAGGACTCATCTTAGTGTATTGTGGTATCACAATTAGAATATACATCATATCCACAAATTTTCAAATGGGAAATATTAATAAGTTGCTTAATAAATTTCAATGAGGAGAGCTAATTATAACTTGTTGGCGTGATGCGAATCAATACTACAACATGCAAGATTGCATGTCCCCAATAAACCATTGGAAGTTTTGATCACATGAATAATGGTCTTCCAATCAACTTTAGATGCTTACTAAGTGATTCTGCAAGTCCATCCTGTGTATGAACATGTGCTACAGGATGTTCAATATCAATTCCAATAGACATACAACACTCATTAAAAACATGAGATGTAAACTCACCAGCATTATCAAGACAGATTTTCTTAATTGGATAATCAGGAAAATGAGCTCTTAGTCGAATTAATTGAGCTAACAATCTCGCAAACGCCTAGTTGCGAATTGACAACAAACAAACATGTGACCATCTAGTTGATGCATCAATTAAAATCATAAAATATCTAAATGGTCCACATGGTGGGTGTATTGGTCCACAAATATCATCCTGTATCCCTTCTAAAAAATGAAATGGATTCATTCCCAATTTTCCTTGTGATGGTCTAATTACCAACTTCCCTTGGGAACATGTAGCATATAATAAATCATTGAAGAATCGTCTGGCTCTTCAATGGGTGTCCACATGAATTTTACAATATTTTTCGCATCATAATAGACCCGGGATGGCTCAACCAGTCATGCCAAACAACAATTTTATTTTGATTTGTAAACTTTTGGTTTACAACATTATGCTTTTCCATTGTACTAATATTCGCTTAGTACAAATTATAAGAAAAGACATGTATTTTTTTTTCAATACACAATTAAGTCTCATGATATAAAGATATTTCACATTTCCTTCATTATTTGTTTTAATATGGTATCCATTTAGACGGATATCCTTGAAACTTAATGTGCAACCTTTTTCCTCCAGGTAACAATACATTAGATCTTCTGGAGCTTTCAATTATATTTGTAGTACCATAAATAGTACTATCATTAACTTCTCGCATTACTAAATAAGAGAAAATTTTATTATTCTTGATAGAAACTATCATAGTACTATCATTAACTTCTTTCATGACCATGCCCACGACCATAATCACGATACGACCTTGACCACAAGATTATCCATAAGCATAATAATAAGATATTTCTGCATTCACTTCTGGGAATAGAGTAGAATCAATCAGGCGGGCCTCATGATTTTTCATTGAAAACTCATTGTTTTGCTTAGTCGCAAGGAGGCAAGAAATTAAAAAAATATATATATTTGTCGAGAAGGGGAGCACATGGCTAAAGTGTAAATGTCCACTTCATTAACAATAGAATTTTTTTAATTATATTCTAAACAAAATATATACACCATGGCCATATCAAAAAATCTCTCAAATGAAAGTCTCACATACAGTATATGGAAAAAACTTTTGTCTGCTTTCTTTATTGGAACTTACAAAAACAACAAATAAAACTTTCACACATAATATGTAATTTATGTATTAAAAATATATTCAATACCCATTATAGTTAAATGTATTTTCGCATCTAATAGAGTTTTGATTAGATGTTTTATTTCCATTTTTTAATAAAGTCTTCAAGACCCATTTCAGCTAAATGCTTCTACTTCTAATATCCAAGATAAATAATTATTTCCCGTAATATCAAGAGCCACAAATTCAAGTTTTACAAGGTTTGACATGTTTAAAGACTATCATAGAAATTAAAATAAACATATAGTAGCTTGCAATTTTTCAGAATAAACATCTAATCAATATCAGTAATTTCTTTAAATTAATATAAAATAGTGTAATATATATCCCCGATATTGATTTGACTGTATAGTTCATAACATATAAAGCACTGTATATAGATTCACGATCCTCTTTAAATCACCACATAACATATATGTGTTTATAAAACAATATTTTCATATAAACCTGAAAATCAATTATAAACCACCGAATGCACTTATAAACATTATAGCACACATTTTGCTTCTTAAAATAATATAAAAGACAAAAAAAAATTCAGTGGCTGAATTCTTTAGATAAATGCAACGTATATAACAAATCAAAATTTTAATCAATTATTTATAATGGTTGTAAAACGTACTCCGTATACATATATGGAATTTTAAAGAGGTGCTGATATCAACAACAATAATAAATAGATTAATTTTTAAAGTAAACGATAAAATAGATAGACAAATTAGTTTCAAAATATCTTGACCAAATGTCAAGCAGTACACCTAAACTTCAGGAGGTGCAACATCAAGGGACAAATAATCAAGAAAATCAAGAAGAAAAATTATTCGTACTACCTTCTCACTTCTGGTGAGAGAAATTATTCTCACTTTTGCATTATTTTCTTACTTCCGATGAGAGAAATTATTTTCACTTTTATATTATTTTCTCACTTCTGGTGAGAGAAATTATTTTCACTTTTGTATTATTTTCTCACTTCTGGTGAGAAATTATTTTTATAGAGAAATATAATCAGTTCAAAGTCTTCAGGACTCTCAAATAATTTTCTTCTTTGATAGAGTCTTCAGGACTTTCAAAAAATAATTTTTCTTTTTGCTAGAGTCTTCAAGACTCTAAAATAATTTTCTTCTTTGATAGAGTTTTCAGGACTCTCAAATAATTAATTTGTAAATAGAACACAAACTTTATCAAACACATCGTATGACTAATGAAATTGGAGAAAGAGAAAATCTGACCTTGAAATATGAATTTGAAATATCAACTTTCTCCAATCAAATTATTTACAAGACCTTTTCTTGCAGGTTGCAATACCAATTGTGGATGCCGTGGAAGAAAGACAATCGTGCTGATAACGTGTTAAATAAAATATAACTCGAAGCAAAAAAGTAGAGAGAAAAGTAGAGAAGAGGAGACCAGAGTCTAGAGAAAATGATAATTGTGTGTATTCTTTTCAGGAGGAGTAATCTATTTATAGATACAAGAGATATCTGGAAAGTTACAAAAGATAAAGAGAAATAAGAAAAGATCATAAAAGATAATACAAAAATATATGAACAGCCACAAATAGATAATTCATAACACTTATGGATTAATCATAGGATATTCTCATAAACTCTCCCCCAAACACTCCCATAAGTAGTTATAACATAAAATAAGTCTTAATAAATCGTTAATAAGCTCTTCCAAATGTGGCAATGCAATTATCTTATGTTTTCTTAATAAGGCAAAGTTTTTACCGACCATAGGTTTCTGTGTTGCAAATGTTGTATTTCTAACAAGTTAGCTTACGAAGCAGACTGTAGCATGGGCCCAAATCAATACCAAAGTGGTAAGTGGTACGTTCCCTTTGATTCTACCTTTTTTCATTTTTTTAATAAAATTAATATGTTATGAGGATTTAATTAGGAAAATATCACTCATCCATTTATTCATCCACTTTTTTTTTCCATCTCACTTTCACCTTATTTATCTTTTTATCTCTCTCTTCCTTTTTTATCACATTATGTATTACATCCATTACTTTCTTTCTCTACCTTTTTTCTTTTCTTCCTATCTCTCTCTTATTTCTACCCCAATTCACTCCATTTTGAAGTGTACAAATATTATAACTCATTTAATTACAAATTATGTGTATGATAAATTTATTAATTTTTATAATAAATACTTTAATAGTTATATCAATAATATTTTTTAATTAGCTAATAATATAATTTTTTTACTCAAACAATAAATAGAAATTAAACTCATATTTTATTCCATTCTATTTTTCAAATTGTTTCATATTGGTCTAATTAATGGAGGCCTAGTCACGATTGGGATCGGCTTCGTCCGGATTGGATCAGTAGCCATTTCTATGTACATAAGTCAAATTGGAACAACCCAAGTCGCGTTAGTTGCAGCCCATTTCAAAATGTTCTAACCTCTTATCAGTAGACTATGGCGCCAAGGAGATCCTAATTTCACGAAACAAAATTCTGCTCATGTCACTTAAATGTGACTCGCCTGTATCTCTCATTTTGAAGTTTAAATATATAATTTAGGCTTAATTATCAAATTGGTTCCAAAATTATTTAAAATACTTCAATTTAGTCCCCAAATTTTAAAATGCGTCAATTTAGTCCTCAAATTTTTTAAAATGCATCAATTTGATCATTTCCGTCCAATTGGACTTGACGGCAAGACTTGTCTAGTCTTCTTGCTTATTGGGATAATTTAACCTTTAACGACGTCAATTTGGTCCCAAATTATTAACAGTGTCAACTCCAATTGGATGAAAATGATTAAATTGATGCATTTTTAAAAATTTGGAGACAAAATTGACATGTTTTAAAATTTGGGGACCAAATTCAAATATTTTAAATAATTTGAGAATCAATTTGATAATTAAGCCTATAATTTAATCCTGAATGTGTTGTGAATTTTTAATTTATTCCTTATATGAAAAGATTGTCTTTATATGTGTATACAAAATTGATTTGGTCTACGTCACCGTTAGCTTTCTTACATATTATTATTTTAATCCCTATACATGTAACGCATGAATTATTTATTATTTTATATTTATAGACAAAATTGTCATGATAAGTTATCTTAATTCCTCTATTAAGATTATGTTTGACAAAAAAAAAATAGTTGATAAATCAGTTCAAAGCTGAAAAATTAACTGATAGTTAAAAGTTGAAAATTGTAGAACTAACTTATTAAATTATAAATATTTGATAAAATTATTTATTGAAGTAGGAGATAAAAATAGTAAAATATAATAAATTAAAAATTAAAAGTTAAAATGTGTCTCCTAAAATATTATTGTGGCATTTGGTACAAGAAAAAAAATATTTTTCTAAAATTTGAAGTTGAAAATGTTTGTTTTCAGTATTTAGTTTATTGTTTTTTAAAAAAATAACATTCTTATCCAGGAATATTTTTACATATGTTTCTCGTAAAATTATTCCCACGAAGAGATGAGAATTTAACATTCCCATATTAGAAAAAAAAAGTTTCAATATTGTAAAAATACCATGCTATCCTTATTAATGTGATAAATAATTAAAGTTCCTGTGATGATTTTATTAAAACTAAATGTGAAAATATTTTATTTCTAAAAATATATATAAATATTACCATGAATATTTATTATTAACCAAATGTATTCCTAAGACTGTACCAAAAAAAAAAAAATAGAAAACTGTACCAAAAAATATATATTCTCATAAATCATAGTTCTTTGACATGAAAAAAATTTCATTCTACGAAACACACCCTATAAGTTAAATGATATGAATCACATAGATGACCCGCTTTAAGACCCCCAAAGACTAACTCGAAATATCAAAGTTCTCATAACAAGTGTGAACTCAAAGAATTGTATTCATTCAAATTTGTTTTTTTGTGTACATAGGTTTGCTCTATATATAAGCAAGGTAGAATTCCCTAGAACCTAAATAAAGAAAAACAAGAAAAAATTATATATTCCTAATATTACTAATTAATATCTGTACCAAAAATTATAACTAAATTAATGTATTCCTAATTATAATTAATGTTATAAATATGTCAAAATAATATATTCCTAATACTTCTAATAAATATATTTCTAATTAATACTATGTGAAAGATGTGGTATCATTTCTAAAAACGTGGTATCATTATTACAAAATAAAAAAGGAAACTAAAATTAATATCTGATTCTTTACTCCACTAAATATGAAAATGCAAATTCAAACTTTGACCTAATTCCCCACTACATTGTTTGAGTCCAAATTCTTTGAATTAGCTCACTAAGTGCTTTTTAACACTTCATTTAACGAGCTCTTGTGATTACACTAGTGGAAATTTGAATTGTGTACTTATAATAAAATAAATTTATTTATCAAACATTACTAACATAATTAAACAATTTTTTAACTAAAAAAAAATAGAAGCTAATAAAACATTCTCTTGACACCTATCCTGTTTTTACATCCATAAATATTGGGAACCACATGATACACCCTAGACACCTTTTTTCTGAAAAGGATACACCCTAGACATCAATTATTTTATATATTATTCATCAGTATAAAAAAAATATATAGAAATAAATAGTGCAGACAGATAATTTTCTCAAATTAACTGTATATTTAGAAATTAGAATCATTTTTAACAGTTTTTGACCAAAAAAAAATGTTTTTAAGAAAGAACAAACAAAAAATTCAGCCAATTCCAAAACTTCCAACTCTGATTCAGGTACATCTTGGATATTGGACAGCACATGTTCTCAACCAAATCGATACAATTACAATCAAACACAGTTTTCTTTTATGAACAAACACAATGAGGAAGAATCACTTTGGATGCTGCATTTCATTATTCCTGTGGGGGCAGGCACACCAATTCACAGACTGTTCTTGTTTTTCAACCAATTACTCTCATTTGGGCCCTTGCTCGTACAAATTCAAATTCAATGACCTATATATATTATTCTCTTCCAAGGTCCCACTCAAGTAAATCGATTAAACCACAAACGAAAAGTAAAAAACGGAAACAAAGATGATCAAAGTTAAAAGAACACCAACTTACACGCTCGCTGACGGCACAAATTTAACGGTAACGGAGGCTTTTTTACGGTGACCGTAGTAACTGTTATTACTAGGGTTGGGAAGTGCGGAACCGGCTTTAACGGCGAGATCACAGAGGAGAGGGAGTGACAAGGGGGAATGAGAATGCGCGAGAGGGACGAGGAAGTAGATTCGGCCAGGTAGAAGCTCTTCTTCATCGGGGACGCGTGGCATGCACGTGCCGATGTGCACTGTCTCCGAGTTGCAGAGGTAGCAATGAGGATTCTCGGAGAGCACGTTTCTCGCGGGGATTGGTTGCTTGTACTCCTTTATTCGACCGAGCATGTCCATCACCATGATCGACGACGGTCGTCGGAAAGATTCCGACGCTGCACGTGCACCGCCACCACCACCCTTGTTCACACTTCCTGCTGTTGTCGTTTTTGCTGAGGGAGAAGATGCGCACGCGCCCATTGCGCAGAAATGATGGTGCCGTTTTCAGATTTCTTCTTCCACTTCTTATCCTGCTTTTCTTTTTTTCTTTGGCATGTTCTGGATCTAGTTTTCTTCCAGGATGAAGGATTAGCGTGACGTTGATGTGGATGTCACATAAGCCTTTGACTTTGACCTGCGCGCGTGCGCTAAGGAAAAAACTATATTAAAGAGACTTTACGCCAATAAAAACAAAAATTTATTAAATCCTTGAATTTAATGATTTGATTTTTAAATTTGAGACGTTGTATCGAATTAATAAATATAGAGATTGACATGTTTTGATTTAAATTATTTTTCTAAAAAATTATTTTATTCTTGCTAGAACGTATGTAGGTAAGTTATTGTAATGGATGAATATCATATAGCGATTTTGTACCAAGAAAAAAAAAATTAATGTCATGGATGAACATCATATCATATAGTGATTATTGTAAATTATTGAGTCATTATCATTGTTCTCAAAATCAGATTGACTAATTAATTATCATTGGAAGAAAAATGCTAATGACACTTTCTATGACACTATCTTTTAAACACTCTAAAATTGGTTGTTAAAAATTAGACAACCTAATATAAAGTTGGTAAAAATCATAGTAAAAAATTGATTTAAATTGATATTAAAGAAAAACTCTTTTTTTTTTTATATAATATACATGTATAATTATGAATTGTTTGTCCAATATAAAATATAGTGAAAAAATTTATCATGAGTATTGTCCCACAAATCTTTTTATATTCTTACTTTCTCAATTCGACATTATTTTTTTGGTAAGTCTCAATTGAACATTTTTAATATTTTTTCTTTTTTTTTCTTTTAATATGCATTTCACATCTTATCCTCCCAACTAATAAAAAAATTTCTCTCTTAACCATTTTAAACTATATTTCTTTTATCTTTATTTGTATACTTAAATGATTTAACCCTTCCAATTTACTTTATTTTATTGCTATTTTTAAATTTAAATATTAAAATTATTTAAATTTTAATCTATATAAAAATTTATCATGTATAAATACAAACTACAATATTAATTTTTTTTATTCATATGAATCGAATTCAGATATCAAGAGGTCTACAACAATTCAGGCATACTACTCAATCAATTAAGTTAGACTCCTTGATAGACTAGAATATTAATTTATATATGGGTACTATTTTCATAGTTTGAAATTTCTAGACTCATCATTGAATATAGTTATTTTCATGTGTATTTTTTTTATCATTGTTACTTGTAGTTATACAAATATCATTTTTAAGAGTTAATAATGATCCAATTAGTTATTATATTTTATATCGTGTTGCTAAATTAAAATAATTTAGAAATTAGTATAAAAAAATTAACAAACTGTCAAACCAAATTACAAAAAATTAATTTAGTTTATTTAAATTTGATATTACATTTAAACTTAATTATATATTATGTTTATGTTTAATTCAAATGACTTTTTATTCTAAAACCACACCAAGTTACACCGTAAATACCCCTAATATAATCTCCTTTTAAATAAGTGACCAATCAAAGTATAAATGTTTATTTGTTTTGAAATTAGAGAAAAATTAATTTTAAATGTTTGAACATAATTAAAATATATATTTAATTATAAATTTTAGAGTAGTATTATATTAGAATATAGTAACGCAAAAGTCTGTGACGGTTGCTTCAAAACTGTTTTTGATTGAGGTTGAGATAGATTGGACGGACTTTTTTCTTTTCGGAGTTACTCAATGAAGGACAATGCTACGAATTGCATTATTTCGACTATATATAAAGTCCAAGTGTTCATCTAACTTTACTTAAGTGCGATTGAAATATGTAGTACCTTTCTTTGACCATGAACGTTATTAACATTTAGCAGCATGAGAAAAATGAGAGAGAAGAAAAAAGTTTAAAATTTAAATTAAAAAAAACATTTTTTTTAAATTGTCTTTAGAAATTAATCTTTTTATCTTTTCATTTCCTTTTTAATTAAACAAAAAATATCATTATTTGTATTATCTTTTATCTTTACATCCAAACATGCCATTAAAATTCAGTAGTAATATTTTTTTTGTGTGTGTACAAAATTCATTAGTTTAAGTCTGCTATTAAGTATTGAAGAAACTGTATTCTAATTTATTAAACATTGATTTTCAATAGTTTGTTTTTTTGACAATGTATTTATATCAATTAATTGCGAAATGTTTACCACAACTCTTTATTTGCTTATTGGGCAAAATTACAACCATGCATTTTCTGTGTCACATATTCATTGTTTGTGGAAAATAAGAATGCTCACTTTCTAAATAAACGGGGGAAGTGAAACGCACCCACAATTTGCGATCTATAATCTGTGGTGGGTTAAAACAATAAGCTTAGTATAAAAAAGAAAGATAGGTAGCCAATTCCACTAACGAAAAAGACGAGCAAAGAAAAGTGATCCACTTGATGGGTGAAGAGCTTGATGCATGTGCAATTTGATATACCTAGGTCTTCCAAAAGGAACAATAACAATCTACAGTAAAATGTAGACCTTTCTTTTCTTTCTCCTGCTCCCTTTTACGATTAACAAGTTGGCAAGTTGGGGTCCCAATCGCACTCATCACGTAGCTTACAAATTTTCTTAACACTGAAGGATCCGTATTTTGTGGGTTTAAATTGACAATGGATGAAAATGAGATGCCATACCAGAAGAAAGAGGCATAAATGATCAAATTGTTTTTGGTATAGATTACAGGAAATTTTTTATTTAACAAATTAAGACATTATATGTGCTGTAACCGTAAGTTAGCTGTGTTTTTTTTTCCCCTCTCTTCGATTTTATTTCGTTGTGTATACGGCTATCAAAATCCAATCTTAATTACCTAAAGGGTTGGTGCTAAGACCCCGCTTGGTTCACATATTGTCACAAATGGAAGAACGATCTATTTAGCGAGAAAATCCGTGTTCGATTCTCTCCGTATGCAAAATTCTATTGGATCAACGGCAGTCACGCACCGCGAACGGGATTAGTCTCTAACACAGTGAGTTGGGGGATACGCATGATCCCTGACCTAGGAAAAAAAAATCCAATCTTAATAACTTTATTTTAAGTATAAGGTTCGTTACTAGTATTTTAAATTATTCAATGAATAATGATAGAAAAAATTCAATGACAAAAAAAATTAGTCATGAGTAATTTTCATATTTTATTGACGCCTTTAAGAAAATTAAAAACAAATAAGTATAAATGATATATTTTAAAAAATTGAATAAAAGCATTCAAAGGATAGAAAGATTTTTAATTTCTTAATTGTTTGTTTATTATATTTTAAGATAAAATAAAAGTAAATTAAGAAAAAAAATCAAACTATTGTAATGTTAAGAATTTTTTTTAATTACTTTGATACATTTTAAATAAAAAATGGCACGGATAAGTTAGATATTTTTTGTGTTGATAAGAAAATTTCTAAATTATTAATAATTTCTTGCTATAATTTTTATAACTCAATATTAAAGTAAAACAAAGAAAAATACTCGGAAATAAAGAAATTGAGGGGAAAAAAAAACTTTTCAACTCTGAGTGACTGAGTAAAAGACATACTCAAAACAAAAAGGGAAAAAAATATAAATAATAAATTAATTGAGAGAGAGGAAAGTAATAGTCCCTCTCTTCAAATTGGAGTATATTCTAATTTAGAAACAGAGAGTAGATAAAAGTTTTTTACTTTTCTTTGTGCCAAGGGCATTTTATTATTTGAAATTAGTAAATATTGAATCATGAGTTGCCAAATTAAATCTTATACGATAACTTGTATTATTTTGACTGAATGAGGTTTGGATTTTTAAACGTGTCGTTTTATAGATTTTACTTTTAAATTTTTGTTACGTAAAAAATATTATTAGTGCGAAGGATGCTTCAAGCAAAAAAAAACTACAAAATATTAAAAATCTACTATGACTACCTTTATAACTTAAAAATTAAAATAAGAGATGACAACGATTTTTCAAAGTAAATGTTTTATTTTTTAATGTGTATTTCTGTTTCTTAACTAATGATTAAATTAAGATTCTCGTCAGCATATATTTAGAATGTATATATGTGCCAAAGGCCCAAAGCAATTGAGTTCATACGAAAAAAAATATTATTTGACTTAATTGATGAAAGTAGGACCCCCTGATATCAAATCAGTTTTAAAACTCAGAACAGAATAAAAAAAAAAAAAAAGTTTAAAACTCAGAACAGAAGCAATAGCTTCCTCATTAATAACCGGTCAATTCAAGTAGGGATTATGTGGTGAAGGGTGCAACACAGCAATAGTGACAGGTTTCATAGAGTGTTAGTGTGATTTAGGGTTTCTTTAGTCCAGCTTTTTTTTTTTTTTACTTAAAAACTACTTTTAAGTTTAAACTAAAAATAAGAATTAAAAAAAAAAAGGTAAAAGTCGTTTGTTAGATTTCATTTTACTTTTAAGTTAAAAGTTGTTTGATAACTTTTTTTGAAACTTTAGTTTTATATAAAAAAATCAATTATCTCATCTACAGAAAAAAAAAATATTTATAAAATAAAAAATATTTTCTACAATCAACTTAATTTAAATAATTTTTAACGATAGTAATAAAATATTTTAACAGTAGTAAAATATTAGGTCCCTGAGTAATTTTTACAATACATAAAATTATTTTAATAATAGTAAAAACAAGTAAAAAATATTAAAGTATAATATATAAACTTTTAATTTTCAAAAATATAAAAATTACTTTAATTAAATTTATTTTAATAATAATTTACAAATAAAATATAATTTCAATTAAATAATAATACTATTAACATAAGCCTCTTATATATATATATATATATATATATATATATATATATATATATATATATATATATATATATGAGGGATCTACTTACTCAAATAGTAAGTATAAGGAAGTTACTCTTCATCCTTACCATTCATTTTCTTGAAATCTAATGGTTAAGATTAATTATTCATTACAACCATTAGATTTCAAGAAAATGAATGATGAGGATGGAGAGTAACTCCTTTAGACTTACTCTTTGAGTAAGTAGATCCCTCCTATATATATGTATGATTGACATTTGTTGCTAAAAACTAAATATATTTTTCAAAAAAGTATTAAGATAAATTTAGACTTAACTTAACATATAAAATATATAAAATATAACATATGGGATGAACATTTTTTATAAAAACAAGCAGGAAAATTTATATTGAAGGAAAATTTACACTGGGTTCACGGTAATAAACTTTTTTACTAAAAATTTTTGTTCAATGAAAATTAAAATTTCTTTTACTTCATTAATATATATTTAATTACATAACAAAAACCAAATTAAAATCAACATAATTACTATTATTTTCTCTATGCAAAATTAGTGTAAAAAAATAATTTTTAAGCAAATAATTATTCTTTTTTATTTATTATCTTCTCAATTAAATAAATTATTCAGGATTTTCTTCTAGCCGGATAAATTTTAATTTTCTTTTATACTTTGATATGTATGTATATGCCAAAACATTAAAATAAAAGTTAAATATAAAATTTAACACGAAGGGCTTAATTTGTTTTTTATTTTATAAAAGCAAGTATAAAATTTTACACTTATTTTGGATTAGTGCACTTATAAAGTTAATTACTATTTTTTTATAGCAAATGTATAGGAAATTATAAAAGAATTAGTTATGAAATTATGTATACAATTAAGTACAAAAGAAAATAATTTATATATATATATATATAACTAATAGTGATGGGTCTCAAAAAATAAATAATTTCTTGGCCAAAATGGGAGCATTTTTGTATTTTTTGTTGGGATCTCAAAATAAAATATTTTTCCGCTCAAAATAGGAGCGTTTTTGTATTTTTTTATGTCAATTTGTCAATTACATTAAAAAACATTCACTATTCACTTAAAGATATACGTAATTCAAATAAATGTTTACTGTAAATAAATTAGATTTGGTATAAAAATAATGTTTACATTTATAACATACGGGATGAATATTTTTAATAAAAGTATGAATATAAATTCAAAGTTAACTTATTATATATAACACACGGGATGAACTTTTTTTTTTTATAAAAAACAAGTAGGAAAACTAATACTAAATTCAAGGGATAAACCTTTTTACTAAACATTTTTTAATCAAAATTAAAATTTGTTTTACATAATTAATATCTATTTAAGTACATGACAAAAATCAACTTAAATTAACATAATCACTATTATTTTCTCCACGCAAAGTTAGTGTCTAAAATTAATTTTTAAGCAAATATTTATTATTATTTTTATTGTATTCACACTTAAGTAAATTATTCATGATTTTCTTCTATATGGACAAATTTTAAGTTTCTTTTATACATTGATATGTACATATCAATATTTAAAAAAAAATCATATATAAAATATAACAGATAGGGATGAATATATTTTTTCTTATAAAATCAAGTAGAAATTTTCACTTAATTCAAAGGGATGAACAATTTACCTAAAGCCACTTAAATTATTATGGTGAAATTATATTTTTTTATTATAATAATTTTAATTATAATGTACTTTTTATGGCAGTCTCTTTCTTGATTTACATAATTTTTTTAATGTTTTATTTTATGAACATAGAAAGTATAAAAAAATATAATAAATAAGGATGAATATTTTTCATGAAAGTATCAAGATAAATTTAGACTTAACTTAATATATAAAATATAACACACAAGATGAATATTTTTTTATAAAAATAAGTAGGAAAATCTACAATGAGTTCAGGCAATAAACTTTTTTACTAAAAATTTTTGTTCAATCAAAATTAAATTTTTTTACATAATTAATATATATTTAATTATATAACAAAAACTAAATTAAAATCAACAAAATCAATATTATTTTCTCTATGCAAAATTAGTGTCAAAAGTTAAATTTTAAGCAAATAATTATTCATTTTTATTTATTATCTTCTCAATTAAAAAAATTATTCAAGATTTTCTTCTAGCTGGATAAATTTTAATTTACTTTTATATTTTGATATGTATATGCCAAAACAATAAAATAAAAGTTATATATAAAATTTAACACGAAGGGTTTAATTTGTTTTTTATTATAAAAGTAAGTAGAAAATTTACACTTAATTAACAGGAATTAACAATTTACCAAAAATCACATTAATATTTTATTAGGTGAAAATATATTATTTTATTGTAATAATTTAAATTTAAATTTATTTTTTATGGTTGTCTCTTTCCTGATTTAAATAACTTATTGAATGTTTTATTTTACGATGAAAAATATAACAAATAGGGATAAATATTTTTCATGAAAGTATGAAGAAAAATTTAGACTTATCATATAAAATATGTAAAATATAACACACAGGAATGAACATTTTTTATAAAAACAAATAGGAAAATTTAAACTGAATTCATGGGATAAACTTTTTTACTAAAGATTTTTTATTTTCAATTAAAATTAATTTGTTTACATAATTAATATATATTTAATTACATATAAAAAATAAATCAAATAAAACATAACTACTAATATTTTCTCCATGCAAAATTAGTGTCTAAAATTATTCTTTAAGCAAATAATTATCCCTTTTATTTATTTATTATCTTCTAACTTGAATAAATTGTTCATGTTTTTCTTCTACTTGGACAAATTTTAGTTTTCTTTTTTACATTGACTTGTATATGTCATATATTAAAATAAAATTATATATAAAATATAACACATAGGGATGAATAGTTTTTTCTTATTAAAGCAAGTATAAATTTTAACTTAATTCATGGGTATGAACAATTTACCTAAAGTCAGGTTAATATTTAAATTGTTAAGGTGAAATTATATATTTTTTATTATAATAATTTAAATTTTAATGTATTTTTTTATGGCTGTTTCTTTACTTATTTAATAATTTTTTGAATGTTTTTATTTTATGAACATAAAAAGTATGAAAAAATTATAACAAACATGGATGAATATTTTTCATGAAACTATCAAAAGAAATTTATACTTAACTTACCATATAAAATATAACACACAGGATTGAATATTTTTTTTTATAAAAACAAGTAGAAAAATTTTACACTAAATTCACAGGAATAAACTTTCTTACTAAAGATTTTTGTACAATCAAAGTTAAAATTTCTTTTTCACAATTAATATATATTTAATTGCATAACAAAAATCAAATTAAATCAACATAATTAATATTATTTTCTCGACAGAAAATTAGTGTCTAAAATAATTTTTAAGCAAATAATTATTCGTTTATTTATTATCTTTTCACTTAAATAAATTATTCATGATTTTTTTCTACTTGGACAAATTTTAAATTTCTTTTAGACATTGATATGTATGTACCAATATATTAAAATAAAAATTATATATAAAATATATCACATAATATTTTTTTTTATAAAATCAAGTAGAAATTTGCACTTAATTTACGGGATGAACAATTTACCTGAAGCCGCATTAATATCTAAATTATTATGGTGAAATTACATTTTTTTGTTATAATAATTTTGATTTGAATGTATTTTTTTATGGTCCTCTCTTTCTTGATTAAAATAATTTATTAAATATTTTATTTTAAGAACATGAAAAGTATGAAAAAATATAACAAATGGGAATGAATATTTTTTAATTAAAATATGAAGAAAAAATATAACAAATTACATTATATAATACAAAATCTAAATAAAAAATTTTAATCATCATGTTTATCCCGTGCAATGCACAGATCAAAATCTAGTATATATAAAAGATGCATCACTTACGTTAGTTTTTTTTTTTTAGAAAAAGAAATTGCAAAATAGAGGGACGTGGGAATTGTCATAAGGGTGGCAAAACGGGTTGGACCCGTCGGGCCAACCCGTTTTGGCGGGGCGGGTTGAGGTTTTCAATCCGTCAACTCGTTTTGGCCCGCCAAAAAAGGGTTGAGGACGGGTCGGGGCGAGTCAACCCGTCAACCCTTTTTTTTTTTATAAAAAATTAATAAATTTAATATTTATTTTTATATTATATATATATTATTAATATTTATTTAATATATTTTTTGTCTAAATAAATTATTATTCAAAATTTAAGATAATACATTTAATTTTTTAATAAGTATTTATTATTTAATATTTATAAAAGATAAAATTAATTAAAATATATTTATTATATTTTTTTTCATTTTTTTACGCCAACCCGTCATAAACGGGACAGACTTGAATTTTGGACCCATTTTCCTTATGCGGGGTGGGGCGGGTTGGGGCTGGCCGGCCCGTTTTGCCACCCCTAGGAATCGAAGAAGAGTATTGTCAAGAAAAGCTCCGCACAAGTAGATGAAAAGCTACTTCAAGGAGCTTTCTTTATAAGCTCCTTTTTCTTATATTTATACTATTAAATAAGCTCCTTATAATTTTAAGTATTTTCATGCAAATATTATTTGGCCCAGCTTTTTTTTAAAGAGAAAAAAAATAAAAAATAAGCTGGGTCAAATGGTACCTTAGTCCATTCCACTTTAGAGGAGTAGATTTTATAAAAAAAATTGTAGAATTTCGGTATTTTAATCTAATTTGTGTTTGTGTTTTTTGGTACAGTAATTTATGTTTGTGTAGATATTTGTGATAGTTTCTGGTATTTTTTTACGTAATTGGTGATGTCTCATCTTTCTTTTCTTAATCATGATTTTAGGAATATTTAAAAGGATTAAAGTGGAGATTTAGAGGATGTCTTGAGAGCTTATTATATCTAATTTGGATAGAAAGCATTAAAAGTAACAGTGTAACATTCTTATAGTGGTGTCAAAGTATGTTTCAACTCAGGCAGATTCTAGGATGGGAGAGTTTAACAAATCTCCCACCATGAGAAATAATCCTGGTACGTACGATTATAACTTTTCTCGAGATAAGTGTGAGACTATTGTGAGAATGCTTACACTGGAGTAAATTATATTTCTATTTTTCATTTTTAATTTAATTCAAGTAGCTCTGTCTACAGTCGCCTTTGTGGGAATCACGGTGGCTTTGGACCTTTGGAACCGCTGCTAGTAGTACCCTCTCTTCCTATCTTTATTCCTCATTTTTTCCACACCCATGAATTATATTAATTTGATGAGTGTGATGCGCACCAGATTAAGGGACCTGAAAACCCTCATGAACGCTGAACAATAGTAGCAATTAGCAACAATAACAGCACGATGCCGCTACCACTGAGTTGTCTTTGGTGGATACATTGAGTCTCCCATATGACTGTGTTATTTCAAAAAATAAAGATTGATTTGCACTTAATTTTTTATTTTTGTTTCGGTCTTGGAGTTTGTGGTGCTGCTTAAACTTGCAGAAGAAAAAAGTGTACGCGACGTGTTTATTGAATGTCCTAACTGAAAACTAAGGCTGGAACAACTAGCGGAATTTGGAAACCAATCACAATGGTGAAATTTTTATACTTTCTATCATCATCTTTTGTGGTATGTTTTTTACATCATGTTCCGATTGATCTTATTCTTGCTGTTTTTTACGTTACAACTTGATATTTAGCACTTTAATGTTGTGAGCTGAGCTGTTTGTGTGTTGCCGGCGACGGCGGAGACCAACGAAGCCACCACAGGGAGTGGTGGCGACGAATAGAGTGACGGCGGAGGGTGGAGACCTTCGCAACGGTGGAGATCTTTCTCGTGATGATGAGGATCTTTTATTTATTTATTTATTTTTTGAATTTACTCTAGTGTGGACATTTCCACAATAAACCTACACTTATATCGAGAAAAGTGTTAATCGTACTTACCAGGATTATTTCTCATGGTGGGAGATTTGTTAAACTTTCCTACCCTAGAATCCGCCTTCAACTCATGAGCCAAATCTGTTTATGGGATTGAATGGATTATAGAAACAGTGGTTCATTTTTTTTTTTTTTTGAGATATCCTATATTTGACTTATTTGACGGTTAAGAATTAAGATAGACTAATTTTTTTTATGAGTCCTTCAGAAATTTTGTTATTTTATTTGTGTTTATTATCATGAATTAGTGTGTTCATGAACTCTTTTATATTTATATTTTTCTTTATTCTGTGTTTTTGTTTTAATTAAGTGAACTAACACATAAATTAATGTGAGTCAACCCATCATGGAAGTTGGATTAATTTTTTTTTAAACAACTTATGGTCAGTTAATTTAGTAAGCCAAACTTTTTTTTTTTGACTAATTAGTAAGCCAAACTTGAAACTTATAACTAGGGATGAAAAACAAAATTACGTACCAACATATACTCACGAGTAAAACTCGTTATAGATTAGATTTTCAAGGTTTAAAAGGTACATGGATGTAAAAACAATAAATCTTTTTTTCTTACCTGTTTATTAATGAGTCAGAGATAGATAATAAATAGATGCACTTACGGTATCCACAATTTAAAATTATTAAATGTATCTAATTATGAATAAGATTTAAAAATGTTAGCCTACAAACTATTTTTTTTTCTTCAAATTTTTCTTTTAAAAACAAAACACATTAACAAATTTGTTGTTAGTATAAATATATGTTTCAAAATATTCATTAATACTCATGGATTCCCACATGTATTCATAAAATTTGTAAATACTCACTTAATGAATACACATGCAAGTATGGTATGGATTTTCATCAATGGGACAGGTGACAAAGGTTACTACCTATGCTTGCTCCACCCCATTATCATCCTCATCTCTAACATTATATCATCACAACATTATACTATATAAGTGATGGTATAATGTTAGAGGCTGGGATGACATTATAGTAATCACATTTTTTTTTTTTTGTGTGAGGAAGGGACAAAAGCCCAAACTCAAAAATTGAATTAAAAATCTCGTGGGTAACAAGTTAAAACTACATTAACTAACACTTTCAAATAAATAAAAGATGGGACAAAATTAAAAACTCTAGGACCATCAATGGTTAGTCCATATTTAGGTAAGCTATCAGTCACTTAATTGGCTTCCCTTAAAACATGACACCAAGAAAAAGCTCCATCCGTAGGGACAAGGTCCTGAATGTGTTTGACCATCTGGTAACAAGCATGAGTTGTTGAGTACCCCTTCTGAATCAAATTTATAGCAGTTATAGAATCAGATTCAATGATCAAATCCCTGAATCCTCTTGCTGTAGCTAATTTCACACCAATGTAGTACCATGTAAGTGTTATAACATTATAATTTTAAAAATTATTTCACTAAATTATAAACTCATTCCTAGGTGTGTGTTTTGTGGCTAATTATGGGCGAATCTCGGCCCACAGGAAAACAGCTATTTGCTTTCCCAACTCACCTACTGCCATCCCATAGTTTTAACTATATCAATTTAATGTTTTAGCATAGATTTCGGATTCCTGTAGCTGGCTTTCCTTCGCGATGAAACGTTTCCTAACCTACTGGACCTATTATAATTCTTTTATACTTTCTTTAATTGCTTGAAGAGTAAAAGTCCAAGTCCAACCTTTAGGCGTTGCCCTGAACTTTCCCTCTTTGACTGAAAGATAAAAAAGCTCAAAAAGCAAATTAAAATATAACATTGTGAAATAACATATACCTTAAACAATTATACATTGGTGTGATCAAAATGGTTGTTTGTAAATCGAATGTTTAACTAAAAAAGAATGTTTACACTTAAATTTAAATTCAGAAAGATAAGTTCAATTAAAGTTTTATAAAATTAATACCAAAAGTTTATAAATTAATTTATATATGTATAAACATAAGTTCAATAATGAAATTGTAATTTTAACTGAGAAGAATGTACACATAATAATTTTATCTATCATAAATATTGTTTAATGAATTATAATATTGTTTGTTAAATTACTTTCTTCGTTGTCTATTGCATTTCCAAATTTTTAACAAGTCTTTCGTTCTCTTTTATTTTTAAAACATTTATCAAATATTTAAGCAAGAAACTAAAAAAAAACAAAAAAAGATCAGGACGATATTAATTCCAATATATATAAAATATTTTGAATAAGCTAAATTAACAAACTAATTCCAAAACTTTAAATCTCATTTTTAGATAAATGAATCAAACTTCGTTATCCTTTCAAAGTAGACAAGGAATTTTATCACAACTAAACAAATATGATCAACTTTGTTTTGGTTTACCATGTTCTTGCATAAGCTTCAAACAGTAGTCAGCTAAGTTAGGATCCAAGAAATCAACATATCTATCTTCATTGGAGCCTTGTCTTTCCACCGAAACAGACATATACATGTTTCAAAATTCATCTATCCATTGATTATATATTATAGAGAACTAAAGTCCACTCATGCTTTAAAGTTTAAACCCACAAGTTCTGCAATTTTGACCAAAAAAACAAGTCCTTCAACTCATTTAAGGTGGACTACGGTACAAAGGACACCCAAGCATATAAGTATTCACATAGTCAGAAGCCTTTCCCTACATAATTTATTAATTTAAGGAAAAAAACTCAAACATTGTACCCACAAATAACATCCATTATTGCCAATATAATTAAACTCCCAAAAGGTCACACCGTCCATTAATTTACAAGCGCAAATTCCATTATTGCAGCTGCCTCCACACTGGATTCCTCTTTAGTCCAAAAGAACTTAAAAATTTTGCTCTCCTGAACAATTCCCACTAGATAATTTTGCATAAAAATTCACTTCATTTAAGTGTATCTTAATCAATGAGAGAAAAGAGAGTTAACTCTTTATTCTCTTTAACCTTGTTGTGGCGAAAATTGGTTCAATAAGTTAACAGCCAAGCCTTTTGTACATGAAATGCGAGTTTGCAAATGTAATAATTTTTCTTCATCTTACCTGCTTTACCGAACATTACAGCTAATGCATCCGATATAATAATCAGAAATAGTAACAATATACTCTAACAGTTTTTTTACACACTCTCTCCTACCAAGTGAACTTTACTTAAATTTCACTAAGTATGTGAGTCCCATTTTCTGTTTGATAAATCTTATTCCTAAACTAGCAAGAGACACACAAATTTCAATTAATAAGCTTGAGAATTTTTGAAAAGGTGTTATTAATACTTCTAGTACAATAATATCAAAACTAACGGCCCACAATAATGGTGGTACACCACCACCTTAGATGTAACCGTATATCAAACGTGTGTTTTATTACTCTTCTCCATTCTTTCCCCGGTTTATGCCATGCAAAGTAGCAAATGCATGCTACTTCTTGCTCAATTTTACCTGAATTTTTAAATATGCAAGCGACACTTGTGCTTTGCGTGTAAGATTCATCACCATTGATATTTATCTCTCTCTCTCTCTCTCTCTCTCTCTCTCTCTTTTATTTTTTATAATCACATTATAAATCCTTTGAACTGTGTATGAGCTTTGTTTGGCATGAATAAAAGAAGATCGCCTCGTGTTCGCCGAATAATCTAATCCACTACTTCAATTGAAAAAAATCGCATGCACAAAAGGGAGTGCAAAAGTTTGTTAACTCTACATGCTAATACTAGTATATAACTACCTGCTATAATTTTTACAAGGATGTTGTATTGTGTGGATTTTAAAATTTATGGTGTTCAGAGGATTTGGTAATTTTTAGGGATCTCGTGGGTACCATTTTAAAAACTAATGTTATAATAATATCTTAATTAATTACATATTTTATCTCAAAAGTTATAGCCATAAGTGAACATCTGAGTTTGAATGAATGATATTTAATTGGACTAGTTTTATATATCCCCTTATATACAATACACTAAATTAGAATTTTAATTCTTCAGAGTAAGATAATATTTTTAAAAATTCTATTATTTTTCATTAAATACATGATTTTTTTCCCGTTAAAAATCACTTACCTCTTATCTATTTTAGTTTTACTTTTATATTTTCATCACTATTACTCTCTTATTTCTTATATATATCCTTATCAGTTACAAATACAATCGACTTAGACATTCTCATATTTACTTAATGAATTTCGAGCGTGTGTATATGAGATTTTGTATATACTAATTATATCAAATGTGAAATAACTTTCAATAATTTATTGTATATTTTAATTCAAAACATATTTTTTAAAATGATTTAATTTATCCTTTTATACTTCCTTAAGAAACGACATGTTATCTGCAAATTTTAATCTTTAATTTAATTTCAAAATAAATTGGACTAAATGACCATTTTGGTCCCTTATCTTATTTATTTTGTTCAAAATGGTCCTTTATCTTTTAAAAAGTTCACTTTGATCCTTTATCTTATTCAAAAAGTTCAAAATGATTATTTATCTTTTAAAATGTTCATTTTGATACCTTATCTTATTTAAAATGTTTAAAATGATCCTTCAACTATTAAAATATATTCAACTTTATCCTTCAAATAACACTTAAACAAATGACTATTTTGAATATATTTAAATAGTTGAAGGACTATTTTGAACATTTTAAATAAAATGGGTATCAAAGTAAATAAGATGGGGTGCCAAAGTGAATTTTTTAAAAGATAAAATATCATTTTGAACATTTTTAAATAAGATAAATGATCAAAATAAACTTTTTAAAAGATAAAGGATTAAAATGAACAAAATAAATAAAATAGAGGACCAAAATGGTCATTTAGCCAATAAATTATGTAAGTTTTTATAAATAAGATAAATGATCAAAATGAACTTTTTAAAAGATAAAGGATTAAAATGAACAAAATAAATAAAATAGAGGACCAAAATGGTCATTTAGCCAATAAATTATGTAAGTTTTTATAATTATTTTTTGTTCTTTTCAAAATATTGATGGAATGCAGCCATATTTTGTTAGAAATTAAATTCCATTTGGCATTACTGTACCCGAGTCATAAATCATGGCATCACGACAGCTGTACAAGGCAGAGCATTCTCCATGCACTAAACTTGTCATATTAATTAGTGACAACCTAATATGTAATTAATTTACCAAACTTTGGGACCTCAATCACCTCATTCTCACAATTACTCCACATCTAACCAAATTAGAAACATAGAATGGCCGAAAACAAAACGGCATGGTCCATACTAACCCATATTCAGGTTCGGTAAGTGTAGTAGTAGTAGTAGTACGTGCTGAGTGGTCACATTTGCCATTGTCACGACAGTACGATTTATATATATGCAGCACCTTTCCAAGTTGCACGTACCTTATTTGGGCATTCATCCATCATCATCATCATCACGCACATTATGAATTCGTGCAGGTACTTCTCAGCCAGTAACTGCAAATTTCTACTGTGTGCATGCACAACAAGAGATGGGGCTCTGATTAGTTCAGTCTCATTGGATTGGCTTAGGCTACGCTCGTTTGAGGACCCAGATGAGTCATGACAAGTCCAAGCCAATTTGATCTGACTTTTTGGTATTATTATTGTTGTTACCGTACGACCAGGCTTGTTACAGCTGTAAACAATTCCACAACGGACAGATAGTACCCACCTAAACCCAAAACCCCCACCCCACCCCGCTTTTACTCTGACTCGTTTTATTGGGTCCGCCATGGCCTATGATTTCTATGCCAAATTGTACTCCTTACATGCTTCTCCACCACTCTTTGGTACCAACCTTTTAGTTTTTCAAATAAAATGGGGACATTTCATTGGCTCAATCAAGATTTCTTCTCCTTGCATCGTCCTATACCATTCCACTCCTCCAATTGTCCATTCTCTTCAACACTCACCCATTTGGTATCTTATATATCGTCCACGTCGTAGTCGTTTACGCTCAATCAAATTATTGTTGGCCATCGATCTCTTGGATTTAATTTTATATATAGTACAAAATATAGTAGCCTCGACTGTCAACCCTGGAAGAATTGGATCGATATGAAAAGTCCAAAACGGGAAAAGAACATTTTACATGCATAATTATATTGCTTTGTCCCATCTCTTTGGATTTTAACCTTTAACAAATGCCTGAGGATCGGATAAGGATAAGGTTACGTTCGTCAACCCATTCAATCATACTTAGGTTTGCTTATTTAACCCTTTGAGTAATCCATCCGAAATGTATTCCGTCGTTTTTCTCACTTCACCATCCATCCAAAATTCCTTCCGTCGTTTTTAATCTCACCTCATTCTGGCTCTGTTTTTTATGCTGTCCTCTACTACGTTCTACTTTTGTCGCAACACCAGCCACTCTTTATCTTAATTGCATTATATATACATTGCGTGTGAAGTTGTATGTAATTTATAATTATAATTGTATATATATCATAAGTTAGTTTCATTAAATTAAAAGATCCAATTGCGTACCACGCTAGTAGTTAATTAACTACTGCCTGGCAGTAGTTACTATATATGCCTGAGTGATTACACTTATATTACTGTTCATAAATAATTTGATATAGTAAGAATGAAAACGACTATTGTTTTAGAGACCAAAGTTTTCTTTATAAGAAATAATGTTTACTTAAGTCTAATAGAATTATTTGAACACAAATTTTTTTTCTCTAAGTCTTTAATGTAATTATATATTCAGAATTCTGAGACTATTAGCTGCTAATTCAACCGGAACAAACTTGTACTAAATACGTGTTTGATGATAATGTCTTAAAAAAAATTGTATTTTTCATACTAAAACACGATTTTGCGGTTAAAACCTGAAATGGAACATGGTGTTAGAAAAAGGAGACAGAAAATAACGGAATATGAATATCCATTACGACTTGGTCCAACTCTCCATGAATCTAATCTTCCATTGTTCCCTAAAACAGCTCTACAATGTCCAAAATTTTATATTACTTTTTTTTAGAAAAAACCTATTTATAATTATATACAAAAGAACAAAATCACCGGCGCGTATATTTTCTTCCGAAACTGCCTCTACTCCGGAATCGAACTCAACAGCGCTGCAAACCTCCCCTTGCCACCGGCGGCGCCGCCGCCGGTGGTCCTTCTCCTATGTACAGTTCCGGAGCCGACAGCGAGTGCGGGAGCCACGCGCTTAGGGTTAGAGTCATATTCGTTAGAGAACAAAATCTGTTTCCGGCGAGAGCCGCATTTGTCGGCGGTTTTCATGAGCGCGGAGCTGGCCTTGACGGCCAATGCGGCCATCTCGTGCGGCTGCAAGGGGTGCCTCAAGCGACTCAAGGGAAGCGCGAAATAGAGCTGACCGGGTTGCAGCACTTGGTCCTCGTCGATGGCCGAAACGACGTCGTCGAATTCCATTTCGTCGGAGTTGCATATGAAGCACGCGGGGTATTTCTGCAATAAAAACGAAACCTTAACAGGGTAAGGGAACTCCTGCAGCCTCCCGTCTTGCAGAACAAGCTTCGCCGTCGCAACCTGAGTCGAATCGGACGAGCTGCAGTTTCCCATCACTGAGTCGTGACTCGGTAGAAGCGGAATGAATGAACGAACCAACAACGATGGTAATTAGTTGGAGCAGGAAGAATTAAGGGTGGAGAATATATATAGGAAGGGACTAGAATCATTTTGCCACGTAGGATTTTCTATTTATTTGAAATTATGTAATTTTCGAACAGTGGGAATGGCTTTCCAGGCTGTAAGTTGGTGTTGACAGGTTGTAGTACTTGCTCGCATTAGTGTGCGAACCTGACCCTATTATCGAGATCGTGTAGTTCCTGCCACTGCTTTCGTTTTGGCGTAATTTGAATTGAAGCAAGTGGAAAGTGTGAGGTGAGGTGAGGTGAGGTGAGGGGCAAGCAAATCACGTGAAGGGCGGTGTTTTTTTACCGTGCTGTTATGTTAGCTTATACCTAACCTTCGATGTTGGATCCATCTTCTTCTTCTCCTTCCAAATTAAGCTTGGGATGGAAAGATGAATGTGATAAAGTGGAATGGTAAAGTTTGCGAAATTCAGGAAGGCCTATTCACGTCACACGCCACCATTGCAAAAAAGGTCCTGCCATTCCCATACTGCCAACCACCACCTTGCCAGTTTCAATTTTTTTTTCCATGACATGGATGGAAAATAAATTACTCAAATTCTTAATGCAAAGTAAATTTTGGAATAGTTCATTAGATTTTAACCTATATTGGACTCGAGGGCTCAAATGAGTATGAGCGAATAATAATAATAATTGTTTTCGAATAGCACGCCATTGCGTTCGACAGGAGGATAAAACTTACTCATTGAATGGCAAATTGGCAATACAAAAAAGAATAAAACTATGCCTCGTTTTTATTTATTTTTCTTTTGTCGTTTGCTTTTGTTCTAACACGTGAAAATCAATCTCTGGCTCTCTCGCTAGTCGCTATGTACATTATGAGCACTTTATTTCATAATGACGATGTTGAGAGATTTGCCAGACTGACTTTAGTGTTTTGTTTTTCTTTATTATTATAAAGTACTACATGGTAAAGGGTGAGAGATCCCACTTTTCGCGATATCATGTTGAAAATTAGAGAATTGTTAGGTCAATATTAATGCTTGCTAGCATATCAAACAGTTTAGCCCTTCTATATACTAACACTACTCACTACTACTATATTCGTGCATGTTAATTTGAGGGCCATCATTCTTCAATAAGGTTAATTTGAATTTTCATCGTTGAGCATATGCATACTATCAAAATTTGTGTCATTATTTATTTATGTAACCAGAAAACGAAACTGCTACACATTATAAGGGTTGGAGTATAATTGGGAGGGGCAACAAATACCGAAGTGTGTAGAGAGTGGCAGGAGAAGAGGACGTGGCAAGTAGAGAAGTCGATGGTTCTTAGCTGCAAGGCAGATGAGAAGCCACGTGGAGAAAAGGACTTTTGGGAATCGTAAACCAGACAAATAAAACAATACTAACAATAATTCATAAATGTAACAAAAACACAATAATTGAAAAAATAATTAAGTAAGATTGTAGAAGCAGAAACACTCCGACAGAAGCTGGCGTGAGGTGATCTGGGTTGAACCCCTAGGCCCCAACCCCGTGCAGCCTCTCCAGGCACCAGAACCCATTCTTCTACTACTTTGCTTCTTTTTTTGGATCATACATTTTTTTTTATATATATATATATTTTATGCATATGCAAAGCAAACATAAATTATCTTATTAAATATTCCTTCTTTTTTTTTATTTAATACTACTATGTTCATCTTTTACTTTCAATTAGTAACAGCAAACATACTACTGCAGGGATTAAGAATGACACCTACCTTCATTGACTTCACTCTTTCTTGAATGTTATGCTTAATCTAATCAAGAAATTCTTCTCTACGAAGTAAAGGGATCGAAAAGTACATTAATGCCTCCTTTTATGTGGTTCTCGGTGGGGAACTAAAGTGCAATAATCTTTTTTCAATGTATGTAAATTTGAGGTCCATGATGTTGTTCAAAAGGACTTGTCTTTCTCTTCCTTTAAAATATTTGGTTGTTATATTAATAATGATCGACGTGACCCACCCCTCAAACCATAGCATGAAGCTTCTTCACTAATTCCCTTCCCCACTCAATCATGGTCTATATCGTGAAAGAAGGTCCACCTGAGAATTCTTTTTAGACTTAATTACAATTTTTATCTCTAACTTTTTAATTTTTGACGAATTTTACTCCCAACAAATTAATTTGGCACATTTTATCCCAATTTTTTAATTTTTTGTAGATTTTACCTTCAACAAATTAATTTGATGTATTTTACCCCCAACTTCTTTAAAAAGTTACAAATTTTACCCTCTACAATTTTTATGACGTGGCATGCTGGCATAGACATAAAAAATGGGGGTAAAATTCACCAAAAAAATTAAAAGTTGGGAATAAAATTTGTCAAAAATAAAAAGTTAGGAGTAAAATTTGGCAAAAAGTAAAAAATTGGGGGTAAAAAATACAACTATTTTAGCATGTCAAAGTCATCAAAACTGTGGAGGGTAAAATTTGTAATTTTTTAAAAAAGTTTGGGGTAAAATATGCCAAATTAATTTGTTGAGGGTAAAATCTGTCAAAAATTAAAAAGTTAGGAATAAAATATGCAAAATTAATTTGTTGGAGGTAAAATTCGCCAAAAATTAAAAAGTTGGAGGTGAAAATTACAATTAAGCCTTCTTTTTATTTATTTTTTCAAAATCATATTCCTTTTATACCTTTTTCACATCCCGACACTAAAGGCCAAATAAAAAACTGTCTCGTAATAATAAATTCATTATTTTATCAGTTTTATAGATTTTTCAATATTTTAAGATGTATTTAGATAATACTTCTCAAAAATAGATGTATTTAGATAATTAGATCAGTTTTCAAAAATATTTTAAAATTTCTTTATAGAAAATACTCTTTCTAATTGATGAAAAAGTATTGTAATGTTTTTTTTTAACTATTAAAAATAATATAATTATTAAAGTTTTAAGCACATTTTTTTTTAAGTTTTTAATATCTTAAGGATAGAAATAGTTGATTATGTGATTATATAAATTCTCTTAAACATAATACTTGTTTCAATTAAGAAGACTTAATGAGTTAGGATTCTTAGTTTGAAAGAAAAAAAAAAGAAGACTAGCCGATAAGGAATTGAAGTAAACCTAATTGGATAAATTTATCTTTCATTAGATATTACAACTTGAGTTTAGAGAGAATTTGTTTGTTTGGAGTCAGTATTAGGAGAGTTTTTATCTTAATTCTCTTATATATATCTTTGATTTTTATCAATATGGTGGATGTAATTAAGAAAGGTAAAAGAAAATAGTTAAGAAATAAAGTAAAAATTAAAAATATTTGACTGAAGAGAAATAAATAAGAAATAAGAATATAGATAGAAAAATAAATAAAAATATGTGAAAAATAATATAATAGATCTCACAAAATTTTAAAATATTTTTACCATATTTCTCTCACACCAAACAATCCATAATAATTACATCTTCTCTCCCCTTTCTATTTCTCTCCTACCAAAACAAGGGCTAAAACTTAATTCAAATGATGATAGTTTTTTTTTTTTTAGTTGAAAGTAAAATCTAATCATTAATTGTGAAAACGACATTCATATCTATTCTTTACTCTCGAAAATTACTTGGTGTACTTGCTGATTATCTACCTGCAGTCACTATAAATTTTCTGTTTATCTCGAGACTGCTCTGTACTTAGATTCAACTCTTTAATTTTAGAGCTTGTAATGGCATATTACAATATTAATCTGACATGTGCATGCTTAAAAGAACGCGGTTCGCAAATTACCAAAAGTACAGTACATATTCGAGTAAAAATCCCCTTTCAGTCTTGGCGTTTGTTTCCTTAATTTGAAGGTTGAATTGGAAGTATTGTGACACGTTTCCGGCATGAATAATGGTGGGGGAGGAGGAGAATCAATAGCCACTGTAATTATAAAAAGGACAAATGGTAGAGCCCGACATTTATAGAAAGTACCTACCTGTATTATTTAGTATTTTAATGAAATTAGTCTTATTAAAAAAATATTTTTTTTAAAAAAAATGTCGACTGATACGAAAATTGTTTCCGTAAAATATAATAAAAAGAAATTTTCGTTTCTAAAATACTTTTTCTTGCTTAAAATCATTTCTCTCTCCATTTATATATATAAACTCATTCTTCTTGGTTAATTAAAAAAATTAAAATAACAATTGTTACATTTCTCATAAAAAGTCATTTGTAGCAAGTGGCATTCCTATTATATTTATATATTTATTGGGAAAGTTATTGTTAATGCTTTCAAAATAAGAGAATCTTAGGCACATATATTATAAATTATAATTAGATGCAACTCGCGCGTGACTAATTTTCGATGTTTTGTACAAATGATTTGAATTTTATCCTCATGTTATAATTTTGCATCTTTATTTTTAAAAATGAGATTACCTATATACATATTTATTTTCATTTAATCATGTATCCTCTTTATTCTATGACATATTTTTTAAACTTTCATACTTAAGACTTAGAAAGAATCGTCCATAATAATTTTATCTAATTGAACTAGATTCTCTCACGTGGAGAATACATATGATCTCTACAAAAATATCTTTTAACACATTTTTAATAAAAATGCTAGTTAACAGTAACTTTTTTGGGTAAAATATGTTTTTGATCCATCATTTTATCTAAATTTCTGTTTTTAGTCCTTCATAAATTTTTTCTGTGTTTTTAGTCTCTCAAAAATTATTTTCTTTTGTTTTTAATCCTTGACATTAATTTTAACTGTTAAGTGATATCGTGACGAGTATAATTTGTGCTTGAAAATTTTCAATTTAAGTTTCTAGCGGTTTTTAACTACTACAAATTTTCTAGCAAACTAAAACCGTCAGAAATGTTAAAAAAAAAAAATCAAAACCTCAAATACCATATTTTCTGAAATCACAAGAAATGTTACAAAAGTAAACATTTATAACAACCACAAATTTGTAACAATTAAAAGTCACTAGAAACTTAATTAGGAATTTTTCACACACACAGTTTAAAAATAGAACAAAACAATTTATGAGGGACTAAAAACAGAACAAAATAATTTGAGGGACTAAAAACAGAAATCAAGATAAAATGAGAGACGAAAAACATATTTTATCCTTTTTTTTTTTCGAAATATATTTTATAACCTTGAATAACTTGGCTTTTTTTTTATTTTTTTTTTCTGGTCATTTTGGGACGGTGTTCTTATTCTTAAAAGGGAATCAATGGAAATACACAATATTAGTTAATGATCCAAGTATCTTTTGTATCTGATTGGTCATGTGCGCACGGTGCATTGAATGCAGGAATATAATGCTTGGCATCGCAGATTTGTTATCGATGGGATGTTGGGAGAACGGTACTCATGTTGTACTGTCCATTTGACCATTCTAAAGTCTCGTGTATTTTTGAGAGGTCAAAATTTGGGCACGCCAACGATGCTCGCATAAAGTGTTGAATATGAAGGAAGTTTCATGGTTATGACTATGCTCAATTTTATAATCAAACATCAGATTCGACCAAAGATACAAAAAGCCATCTTGCAATTGTCATAATGTAATGGTACTTGAAAATCTAAGAGACTGACATAACAAAGATTAGTGTTGTTGTTTGTGGTATGTTTTTAAGTCCAAGTACAAAATACAAAACATATTATAATGCTTAATGTCTTACTGCCGGCAGGTGGAGTTGATTATATGCTTCGCCAACACTTGTGTGCTTCCAAATCCAACTAATTTGGCCAAGATACATCAATATATTGCAAGATTATAGATTCATTATTGGACAGGAGGATTTTCGTTGAGGCCACTCTACAAGCAAGCATGAATCATTTCCCCTTTAATTAATCAGTATATGAACGTTGAAGGCTTGAAGCACGTACACACGCACGCTGCTTGAAATAATCATTGGAATCTTATGAGTAAATTATGGGAGAAGTTATCCATAAGAAGTTTGAACCTGGGAGGCGTTTAGCTCCTTTATGAAAGGCTGGAAACTTTTATTCCAGCTGATTTCAACATGTTATATTAGCATCCATACATGCCAACGAAACACGCATTTTTTTTTTTTTAATCAGCAAAGAAACTATTCATTAAGAAAGAGGATAAGGGTACAAGGGGTACCCACCCTTACATAGTCCTATCCTCTACCCTCAACAAATACAATTTTGTATGTATGAACCCCGTCCTTATGTATCTATAGCAGACATCTACATATTACCCAGCACAAAAGAAACATTACCCCACTGTAAGTTTTGAATCCACAATACCGTCCATAAACAAGTATGTATCTAGTAAAATTATCCAAACCAACTTTGTAATATCCAAGTATATCCAAAAACTTGGGCTTGCACCACGGATCAAACACGCGGCATATGCTGACCCCCGGTTAGAGCATCATATACCAGAAGCATCAAAGTGTTCCAGCAAGTTGATAAAAATTAAAACATGCACCAGGATTACTCTGCCACGTAGTGAAAGAGTGATCAAAGTTATCAGTGAAATTTTTCAACCATGCCCACGTGTAAAACATAACATCATTCATAATGTTATCCATATCAGCAACCATACCCTGGAAAATACACCTGTTTCTGTGTCTCCAAACATTCCAAACTATTGCTCCCCAAACCACCAACCATCTGTCCAGTTGTGTTTTGTTAAGGCAAACTAAGGTATGTTGTTGAAGATGTAGCATCGGATTATCAGGCAACACAGTAGCATAATTAATCCATGCATAGCATTTTTTCCAGATGCTTTGAATGGCCTCACAAGAGAATAAAATATGGCTTACATTTTCCACCTCTTGAGCACAAATAATGCACATTTCCTGATTCGAATCAAGTTGTACCTGCCTGCGCCTTAAATTAGCTTTGGTGGGTAACCTGTCCAACAATAGTCTCCAAATAAAAAATGCCACTTTTGGTGGTACCTTCATGTTCCACGCATTTGAGTCAAAGAAACATTAAAATGTATTCTATTAACAATTCTCTGGACAATTAAGGAGTTACTATAGGCAACACATGTAGGCTTTCATTACAAATCAACATTTCAATAATGTCGGATCATGAATCTAAGCTCCTGCTTATTTTAGTGTTGAAAAATCAAGTATTACACTTTTAAAAGAAAACAAATATTTCAATATAAATATATAATTTAAATTAATTTAAGTACACGTCTACATTTAACAATTTAAAATTAATTTTACCAAATTTTAAGACAAAGATACTAAAAGAATCAAGATATAACACCATAATGGTTTATATACATGAAAGAAGTTGAACTTTTTTTTTGTTTCAATAGAAGACGACATTTATGTCATTTAAATTACTGTTGATTTCATGCATTAAACAACAGAAGGCTCGAAAAACTTTAGTTGGAATGGAATGGTCATTTCATTTTATGAAGTTACCATTCCATCCATCAAACTTGATGCTGAATTAAAGATTGCTAGAGTAGTATATTTCCTTCCACATCAGAAGATTTACATGAATATCCTACAGACTTTAGATGATCCATTAATTGATCCAATATGGAGTATATACTAGTTGAAGCACCATGCCTTTTGTCATCCACCATGAATTGATAGCAACAGCCATCTATTTCAATGAAGCTAATCGCCCTACACTTTTTTATCCCACTGTCATCCATTATTTTCCTGATCTTTTTCATGTCATCCCACCTTTGAGATTCTGAATACATGTTTGAGAGAAGCACATAAAGCCCAGAATTAAATCGTCCTAACTCTAGCAACTGCTTCATGATTTGCTTAGCAATCTCCAGATTCCCATAGGTCCTGCAAGCACCAAGCAAAGCACCCCAAACGACAACATCTGGTTTAACGGGCATCTTTTGTATTAGGGTCATTGCTTCTCCTAGGAACCCCCCACGCCCTAAAAGATCAACCATGCATGCATAATGTTCAACACCAGGAGAAATCCCAAAAGTAGAACTCATTATGTCAAAGTAATATCGCCCCATGTCCACAAGACCACTGTGACTACAAGCAGAAAGCAACCCTGTGAAGGTAATCTCATCAGGACAGAGCCCACTAGCCTGCATCCTCTTGAACATCTCAATTGCCTCTTCTCCAAAACCATGCAGAGCAAGTGCTCCAATAATAACGTTCCAAGACACCACATTCTTCTCAGGCATTCCCAAGAAGATGTCCATGGCAGTCTGAAGAGCACCACATTTTGCATACATGTCTATTAGGGAGTTACAAAGTGTCACACTCACTGTAATATTATTATCACAAATGTAACTGTGGGCTTGTTTTCCCAATGCCAGATCACCCATGTTACTGCAGCATGAAAGAATGCTAACAAGAGTAGCATCGTCAGGCATCACACCTGACATACACATCCTGTAGAAAAGTTCCACAGCTTCTGTGTACTGCCCTTCTTGAACATAGCAGCAAATTATCGAATTCCAAGAAATCACATTCTTCACCGCCATCTGATTAAAAATTTGCACAGCATTATCCACAAGCCCATGATTAGCATAAGCATTAACCATACAAGTCCAAGAAACAACATCTTTATCAAGCATTCGATCAAAAACATGTTTAGCACAATTCAAATGCCCACACTTGGCATACATATCTATGAGGGCATTGGTGACAATAGAATCAATTTCAACTCCAATAATAACAATATAAAGATGCACAAATCTTCCCAAATCCAAATTACCATGCTTTGAGGAAGCAGAAAGCAAGCTAACCAAGGTGAACACATCAGCCTCCACTCCAAGGTGTAGCATTTCTTGAAACAACAAAACGGCTTCATTGCAAAATCCCATTTTAGAATACCCAGCAATCATGGAATTCCAGGAGACCAGAGTTTTGTCAGAAATATCATCAAACACTTGCCGTGCACTCTGTATCAGACGACAAGCAACATAGACTGTCAAAATTGCGTTTTGCACGCAGGCATGAGGCCCCATTCCGAGCTTAATAGCGTGAGCATGAACAATAACAGCCTCCCAATAGAAGGGTTTGGCAGCACAAGCTTTGAGGACAAAGGGGAAGGTGAAGTGGTTTGGCATAAGGCCAGAACTCACCATCTGGCGGTAGAGCAACAAAGACTTTATTGGGTCATCAATATTCGAATAGCCCCTTATTAAATGATTGTACATGAATTTATTGGGTTGAGAAATTTGATCAAACAGGATGTGTGCGTAACGGAGATCTCCCCCTTGAACGCATAGTGAGACTAGCTTGCCTAGTGTGACAACTTGGGCAGCAAGTCCATGGAGAATGATCTGGGCATGGAGAACCTTGAGTTGTCTCATGGAGGAACATTGGTCCAAGAGATGGTGAAGGGTTTGGTGAGTGGGTGACTTCAACTGGTGCCATATGGTTTTGCTGATTTGTGTTTGGGTTTGTAGAGAGCTAACACAAAATAGGCGGGAACCAACGCTCGCGGGTTTCAGTTTCAAAGCGGAGAACATCAAATCAAACCAGGTACACTTAGGTTCCCAAGGTTCTTGTATTTGTACCAATCTTTTTTTTTTTTGTTGATGTACCAATCCTATGTATTCATTTTTCTGTCGTTAATTAAAAAATTGTTACAGTCTGAGATTTTCTGTCTTATTTCGTGTGCCGGTGTGTGTATGATTATAGTGACAATATGTATTTTAGAATAAAAAGTTTTAATCCTTTCAGAGATTCACCTCCTCAAAAGCATTTTTCTTATTTGACAAAAAGTCTAAGACTTTATATGAAAAAGAATATATGTCAAGTCAAATCAAAAGTATTTGATCGACAAATTAAAAGAAATGATTGATACCAAAATTTTCAAATTGCGTTTAATCGCAAATTATACGAAAGATAAAACGATGACGACATTAAGGATGGTTTGGGTGTCTAGTCTATTTCTTGTCGCATGATTGCCGTTCAAAGTTGAATAATGTCATCTAAGTAATTAATTGTTCGCATAAAAACCTTATAATTTATATATTATTATTTCCTTTAAGTTCTGCGTAGCTATCATGTAGAGTGTAGACATAGAAGTTTAAAGTTTTTTCAGATAGTAATAGAAATTAATCGGATTCGTCAAGATTCAATATTAATTGTTGGATAAGCCAGTATAATAAATACCACTTATATATTTGAGAGTTAATAAATAATAACAACGCAAGTTCACACCAATAACAATTTTGAACCCCACTCCCCTCATAAAAAATATATTGCTTTTCCAAAAATAAATCGTATATAATCCCCATTTTTCAACATTTTTAGTTTCACATCTATAACATGATTATAGGTACTAGTATTATGCTAATAAATTGCAGGCATGCACATCCTCAAAGTCATGCTAGAGTATAATATCATAACTCATAAGACTCGATCATCCAGCCGTTGCAACCAATTGTACTTTATCAGTATGTATGGAGTCTCCCAACTCCCAAGTCTCATCTGTTATCAACTTAGCATCATGTATCCAAATTTGTAGGAATACAAATTTCTGCCCTATGGCTTCGTTTCAGATTGTGAACATTGTCCTCATGAAATATTGGGGGTTCATGTTTTATAATTATCAGAAAAGGAAAGTAGAAAATGGGGGGGGGGGGGGGGGGGTGGGCGGAAGAAAAGCAGGTAGCACTTGAGAGCCAAGAAATAAACCTTCCATATTTCCCCTGCATTGAGAGAGCAAATACTACATTGTTGAGTGTTGACTAATCACCATAGTCATCAAAATTTTATTCACAGGGAACAAAAAATATATATGCCTAAGAGCAAAATGACTTTGTCATTTGCACCCTTTTCATTCATCTACACATCAACAGCGAGCAAGATATTTTACAGAGAAGAGAATAGCCAAAAATTAAAAAGAAAGGAAACTGATGAAAGAAACCAAGACAAGAAAGCCATAGCAGCAGACAATTGATATCTACCACATAGCTTTGGTGGGCAATGTGATCCTCCAGCCTCAAGTAGAAGATCTGCGATACTGGCTGTAGAACATGCTGCAGCTAATGACAGATATGACAAAATCTGGAGTATAGAAAAAAAAAATATCCTTAGTGTATTATGGCAACAATGAGGTCTCTAACTCTTAAGTCTTAGAATTTAGAAATAAGCTGCACGTACCATGTCTCCAAAAAAGATTATTATTATGAGCCTTCGTTGAATCGGTAAATACTGTATGAAGACAGAGTAAGCATCTACCACCAACAATGTTATGCTCCATGGAATTACCAAACCCATGACTGTTACCAAATAGCTGTGGAATAGCATGTATAAAGACAAAATGTTAAGAATCCCCAGGTGAGGCACATGCATATACGATAACCTTGATAGAATGAACTGCAAGACACGCCAATATAAGTTCTTAAAATATAATGGCATGCATGTACCTAAATCTATTTCCATCTGTATTTAATTACGAAATTGCTACATGGACAAACATAGCACAAGGACTTGCGCTCTTTTATCACAGCCAAATCAGTCAGAATATGATTTTAGTGGTGCAGACAACTCCTCCTTCGCCATCATACCAACAATTCCACTTTGCTTCTGAAGTGGGGAATGTAAAAGATGTTGGCAAGTCAACTAATGAAAGGTTATATGTAAGCTAAAAAAAGTTAGAACTCATTCGTTCTATCTCCTTTCCTAAATCCTATTATTTTTACAAAATATCCACCGACTTTATGGAGCTTTGGCCTAGCAATTTGTTAGTACGCTACTTCAATGCAATTTCTCCTCAATTGACATATATAAACTTTCATTGGCCAAATAGCACATAATGTTTCTAAGAACCCTCCTCACGTTGGCACAAAATCAATTTCAAGGCCCCTAATTGCAATTTCTAGAGAATAGACTGCTGCTCCTGTTCTCAAGAAAGTATAAAAAATGGATCTACAACATACCAACATTGATTCACCTTTCCAAATTGTGATTTTCAGTAGCATAACGAGAGCTTAAGTTTTTGGGTACACTAGGATGTACAAGTCCCTTGGTAAGGAGAGAGATATAGGTAGCCTAATGGAGAATCAAATCTTTAAGTTGGGCCACTTTCCCTTGCTCTTGTACCACTCTCTCTAATGCCCACAAACTTATAGGAATCATTGATTCGTTTGATTTCAGGTACCAGTTGATATATTTTGAAAACAACACATCAATAAGTAATTCTACTTTCTACCTATCAAATGCTTACCACTCATAAAAAATGGGAAACATCATTTACTTTTAGCATGTTTAGGGGGAGAGAAAGGAAAGGCGATAAAGTCAACAAGTGTGAATCAAAATTAGGAGAATGAAGATATAGAAGTGAAGTACCAGAAAGCAGTGTAGGAATAGAAACCAACGTCCAAACACATGAAGAGAAGGGAAGAAGAAGAGAAAACGATCTGACCCAACCGAAGAGCCAAGCTGGCGCTGGTGCCAAAGGCCCCTGCCACTTCCTCCATCACTCTTTAGTCCTGCAAGATAGTCTCATGAATCATGCCCAGATTTCCTTATAACACCAGAAAATAATTTTGGTAATAAAACAGAAAAGGAAATTAATAAAATGAAAACGCAGGTGCAGAAGGGAAAAAGGAAAGATTTGAATATGAAATTATGAATGTGAAACGAATATAAATATGGAAAGAAAATACAGAAAGAGCATAAGACACAGTGTTACAGACAAAATAGTAAATTTAATTTTATTCTTGCTTTTATTTTACGGTGAATTGCAGAAGAAAATGAAAACGAAGTATTCTGATACACAAAGGTGAGAGACGACAGGGATGGAATTCATAAGTATATATGATTGTCTGTCGAGTACGTAGAATGTGTTCCGTCGGCGCGAACACGGGTTGTATTCGGATACCCGGGTCTTGATCATTCAATTCATCAGTGCCAATTGCCAAATGCCAATTACATTCTTATAATTTTCTTTATTTATCTGGAATATATCTTCATTTATATATTTATTGTACATCAATTAAAATTGAGATATAATTAATAATTGTTGACTTTCGTAATTTACGATAATTAATAATACCAAAATCTTTATATTAATACTGTATGAAATTTTTTTTATACACATCATAAAAATCCGGAATCCTAAAATAAAAGAAAACAATAAATATGGCAAAACACAATAAACAAAATTATACAAAAAAATATTGAGAGACTAAAAATGAATTTTGTGAAAATACAAGGAACTAAAACCAATCAAAAAAATGTTGAGAGACTAAAAGTGAATTTCATAAAAAAACAAAAAACTAAAAACATAATTTACCAACAAAATTTGCATGTGGATATCACATAATATTAGTTGATGATGTGACAACTCATATAGTTACCAACCTAGTTGTGACATCGTTCAGTGGTGGATCCAAAAAAAATTCTTAATGGGGGCAAGAAATAATATATATATTTTTACAAAAGAAAAATATCATGTTTTTATAAAATACACAATGTCATGACAAATGAAAATCAAAATACTTAAGCTTCTACAAATTACAATTGTCATCTATGCATTTTTATACTTTAAAAATGTTCTATGATTTTTTCATTGTCAATACTATAAAAAAATTAAAAGAATAAAGTAGTAATATTAGTATCAATTTTTTTTTTTATTTTTTATATTCATTTTAAAAAAATATATTTTATGGGGTAATACCTATTTTTTTTATGGGAGTAATTTTTTTTATTATACATATGCAAATAAAAAAAAATCTTGTGGGGGCAATTGCCCCCACACCCAATAATGTGGATCCGCCAATGACATCATCACTTAACAATAATATTTGACGGTAGATACCAAAATTGATAGTGAAAAAATAGTTAGAGGATTAAGACCAATCCAATTTTTTATTAGGAAAAAAAGAAAAATTTGAAAAAAAATTTAGAGGCCAAAAAGATATTAAATAATAATAATAATAATAGTTTCGTTTTGTATGTCAATATTTCTTTCCTTCTTGCACATTGTTACAAGAACAAAGGGGCGAGGGGAGATATTAGATATACAGAGGAGACACCCTAGGTAAGTTCAAAGCTAAGGTTACTAAAGCTTGAAGCTTTAAACTTACCAACAAGAAAAATCTTTGCTATTAGTTTTTATAAAATAAAAAAGTCATATATGTTGAAAAAAAAAATCTAAATATAACTATTTTATTGTAAAAAAGTTTATCTCAAAATTTGCTTTAATCTCCCCAACCAATTGGCCAACCATAAAAACAGCAAAATGATATATTTTCCTCTCATGTTAAGATTAACTTAATACTGATCCAAAGGAATTCTTTTTGAATTACCTCCAGGTTTAATCTCATATCAATATGGGTGTGCAAGATAAAGTGTGGTTTGGATTTTCATTTGAAAAACTCCAAACTATAAGTTTTAACCCAAAGCGTGGCCTATGGTTTGGAGATTTTTAACAACGTAAAATTATAGTTGCTATTACCTATACATGTTTATAAAACCGAATGTCGTTGACTCGTTGTACTCTCTTACTATTTTGCAATAAGCAGTGCACATTTGCATGCAGTATGGTTCGCCTGACTAAATAACTTAATTGAACAGTATGGTAGTTCTTGTCAAATTTCAGCATTTTAGTTGAAAATATGCATAAAAGTTCAGATTAAAAACAGGTTTGAGCTTTTCTTTTCTCTAATTTTTTGTGAACCAGAGCAGAGGATGAACTTACATTTGTTTCTTTTGTTGTCAATCCACCAATACATACCAAGTAGGAAAGAATAACACCATATTCAAATATCCATGTTGAAGAGAAGAAACTGATCCAACTTCGGGTTTCATTGACAGACTCTCCAACATGTCATTCAGTTTATTTCAAAAAAGTAATGGCTTATTTTACGAGAGCTTTAAAGAATACGCGATTGTTTCCTACAATCTAAGCTATTCTCAACAAGAAGAAGCACTCATGGGCAATCAGAAACACGTATACGTTGATAATTAATAATTGCCACAAGTGAAAAGCAATGCTCCAAAACGTAAATTAGACATTTTAATTTTAAGCATTATAATCGAAGTCATTATAATATACACACATGATAAGGCTCTGAGTGCTTCGCCAACTGGGGTCACAAGACCGTGCATGGAGTTACAAGAAAGTAGAATTACAGCATTAAGAAAAGGGTCTATGACTCAAGCTGAGCATACCAGATGCCTTGGATCTTGACATCCTTAGGAGCCTTAGCCCCCAAATCAGTATCAGAAGGCTGAACGCTCTCAAACACCCCAATAACCTCTCCAGTCTCAGGCTTGCTCTTGGTCACACTCAAGGTGATTTTCCCTTTGGAAGATGAAGCACTTTTGTTGTTTTCCTTGGCAAGTTCCTCCTCATCTCCTCTGCCACCAGCAGGCAAAGCAACAGCATTGTCATAACCAGTGGAGGCACCCCTTCCCTTGGGGTCCAAGAAAGAGGAACCGCGGTAAGACGGCACTAAGAAGTCCCCACTAAAGCTTTCTGGTTTCCCTGTGGCCACCAACTGCTTGATGGTGAAGAGGAATGGCACACGCTCACCACCGGGAAGCTGAACAGTCACAGCAGCATAGTCAATTCCGTCCTTCTCCTCGAATTTCACCGTTCCATCGGGTGAAACCTCGAAGGGACCCTCGATCTCGTCCAGGGTGTAGGTCAGACGAGTCATGAGCTTGGTGTTCTGGAATTCGAGTGGGGCGTTCTTGGCCACGCCCTCTGCCTTGACCGTGAAGGAAGTGGGTTCGAGACACAACTTCTGGGCGTTGTATTTCCCTGGCTTGAACGCAAATGAGTCCACTCCACCCTCAATGGTTGGGCACTGGTTAGCAGTTCCGGTTCCCTTCACTTCCAAGTATGTCTTGCTCTGAATTTCATCGAAGGTTAGCCTCTTTGGAACACCTTCTGCACTTGCTCCCTGAATATACACAATATCTTGAGTTGAGTTATTCATACAACAATTCATATAACAGTTTATTTAACAGTCATTTTTGTGTCTATTTCTATATGGCATCATTTATTACATCTCATGCTTATTTCTCTCTTTTAGTTGTATAATTTGTTGTATAAGTAACTGTTAAAATATAATTTCTCATATACAATATTGCACAACATTCTTACTTGGTCATGCATGATGCCACTCAATCACAAAACAAGTACATGAACTAGTAAATTAAGATGTATCAATTTTAATAAATAAATTAGCCACTCAACAAGCATCACAAAATTATTAGATGAACTAGTAAGTTAAGACTTAAGACATAAGTAAATTAGCCTTATGCATTGAAATCTTGCATAATTAGAAAGGACAAAATTAAATTACCGATATTTAAGATCATATGCTATATATGATTGTGTAGTTTATAGAAGCCGCAGGTTGTTATGGTTCTGCATGTATCGAAGTCCAATAATTCAAGATATTAAGGAAGGAAGGAAGGGAAAGTAAAACATACAGAAACAACGAGAGCTGAGGTGGCAAGGGCGAATCCTGCAATTTTGGTGGCGTCGACACATTTTTGAGCCAAGTCTTTGAGATCAGCCTGAAGGGAGCATGTGAGCTTAGCTCCAGTGGGTTCCAAGCCAAAAGCCTTAGAAACGCATTGTGAGGATTTGAGGTTGCGAGAGGTTATGCCCACCTTGGTGGGTTGCATGAAGGTAGCTGCAGCTTGTAGTGAGGCTGCCATTGTTGCTGCTGATGCTAGGTGTAGCCACCAAAGTGTTTTTGTTTTGATTGAAACCAACTAACTTTGTAAGTGGTTTTTGTGAGTGATGGATGGCGGAGAATCGAGACAACACAAGTATTTGGTGGCTCTGGTGTGAGTAAGATTTCCGATAGGATATGGCCAACTCTTATTGGATGACTCAAGCTAATGTCAATGGTTTTGTTATTGCCACGTTGGATGCTTCTCAATTCGGATGAAATATGTTTTCTGTCACAAATCAACTTATTAACACCATCTCCAACCAGTATCTCTCTCTCTCTTTTTTTTTTTTGACATGCAGTATCTCTCTCTTCTACCCCTTTCTTTGGTAAGGTGAATGAAAATAATATAAGAAAATTAGAAGAGTATAAAAAATTTTGAGAAAAATAATAGGTTCAATTGATTCGCGGTCTCCGTGTTTTTACTAATTTTTTAGGCTTAATATCAAATTGATTTGCGGTCCCTTGCTTTATTAAATATACTCAATTAGATCTATTTATTTTTTAAATATACAATTAGCTCCTTTAATTTTTTAATTTTATCCAATTAGGTTTTTTTATTTTTTGAGTATACAATTAGGTCTTTTAGTTTTTTATTTTTATCCAATTAAGTTCTATCTGTCAGGTCCGTTAAGTATGTTAGACCTTACGAAAATGACTTAATTGGATAAAAATAAAAAACTAAAAGACTTAATTGCATACTCAAAAAACAAAGGGACCTAATTGGATAAAATTAAAAAATTAAAGGACATAATTGCATAATCAAAAAATAAAGAGGCCTAATTGAACATATTTAATAAACTAAGGGACCAAATTAGGTATTAAGCCAAATTTTTAATTAGGTTCTTAAACTTTTTTATTCTTTTAATTCGGTCATGAGCTTTTTTATATTTTTTTATATTTTTAATTAGGTTAAATTAACTTTTTTTTTTCCTTTTAATTGGCTTCTCACAATTGTTTGAATGACTCTGCAGAAAACTTTCTTAATTGACTCAGTTGTACTTACAACACAATCCAAAAGTATCAGTCCACTTTTTGCCTCTAATTAGGTGTCTGCGGTTAATTTTTCATAACGACAATTAGATGGAGGACCTAATTAAAACAAATAAAAATTCAGGAACCTAATTAAAATTTTGGTAAAAATATAAGGACTCACAAAATAATTAAACCATCATGAGGTTTTTATACACATGTCGTCCACCTGAAAAATATGATTAACTATGTATATAAATATGATTAATTTTATTTTACAAGTAATTAAATGTAAAATAAATATAACCTATATAATTTATTAATACAAGATTAATAACGTCAATTGGTTATTAAAATATTTAATAGTAATTAACTTTGTTTCATAAGTGATTAATAATGTCATGAGATTGTTTTATTAAAATATTTAATAGTAATTAACTTTGTTTCATAAGTAATTAACTCTGTTAAAAAATAATGTCATGAGGTTGTTTATAGTCACATACGATTAATTACATATATAAATATGATTAATTTTGTTTTACAAATGGTTAATAGTATTATGAGAATATTGTCCGTCACATGTAGTTAACTACATATATATATATATATATATATATATATATATATATATATATATATATATATATATATATATAAATATGGTTAACTTTGTCTTGTAAATTAAGTAACTGAAACATGTAAATATGGCTATTTTTGTTTCTCAAGTGATTAATTATGTTATATCTAATAATAGATAACCACTTATAAAATAAAATTAACCATATTTTTATACATAATTAATCATGTATGCTAGATGGACATTAGGTGAACAATTTGCACAATTTGCATGTGTACGATAATAAGTACTCATAATTTTGGATGTTTAGAGGACAAAAAATTAGGAAAAAATAATATTAAAAATTGTAGAACTTATTGTATTATTTATTATCTATTTTTATTTATCTATCTATTTCCTTGTTATTTATTACCTATTTTTATTCATCTTTCTATCACTTTTTTTTAATTCTTTTCAACTAAATATATTTAATTTTCACTTTTTTTTGCTCCTCTTTTATTTTCTTCCACCTTATTTTTCACCAATATGCTTACATATTGAATGAATTTCACTACTACGTATTATCTATTTTTATTTTTTATAACTTAACCAATTTAGCGGTTTTAAACAGTTATTTATTTTTTATTTTAATTCATTTTATTAACGTGGCCCACAAACAGTGTTAAGCACCAGTGTTATACTCATGCCTTATTTTTTTTTTTTCTCTCTTGATTAATAAGGAATACATTCTTGCTTTATTGTAAGCATCTATAAATTCACAATTTAGAACATGACTAATATATCATATTATTATTTTTTTTTGTCCTACGATGAGGAGTTTTCCATCGCCTGCACAAGACGGGGACTAATCTCCCGCGAGGGTTTGTTCGGCACCTCGATGGGTGACATCCCTTCCAGCTGAGATTTTTTCCATACCCAAGATTCGAACCCGAGACCTTGGTTAAGGGACGAGAGGTCTTAACCACTCACGCCAACCTCAGTTAATCATATTATGGAATAAGTTACTTATTTTTAAAAAAACAATTATTTTAGGGATCTTGCCATGACAAATTCACAATTTAGAACATCTCTAATATATCATACTACCTCTAGTCCTAATTATAAACAACAAATTGAATTTTCATTTGATCCTAAATATAAGCAACAATCACCTTTTTGTAAAGTTACTCAGGATAAAATTTCTTTTATACATTTATTTTATTGTTAACTCTATTTTCTATGCATTCACATCAATAAAGCAAATGGTACTTTTTGAATAAAATTTAAATTCATTGTAGAATTAATTAAAAATAACTACTTTAACTATTCTCCTTGATCTTGATGATTTGTCTGTTACTTATAATTAGGATAAGATGTAGTATTATGGAATAAGTTACTTATTTTTAAAAAACAATTATTTTAGGGATCTTGCCATGACCAATAAGTTATTTTTAAAAAACAATTAACTTAAAACTTGTTGTACATAACTACAAGGTTGAGACCTTTAGATCCAAACCTAAAATTTGCGGATCATTAGAGCTAAATCTTTCCCAGCATCATTTACTTGGGTTATTAATTTCCTTAGGTACGGTTACTCACCTACATATTGATATTTATCATTTTCTTTTTACTTTCAATATATTAATATTAATTTTTTAAGGCTATATTTTACTCTTATCTTTTATCTTATTTTTAAGATTTATTTGGTTATTTATCTTTCAAAAAAATTCATTTTGATCATTTAACTTTTAAATTTAAGTTAATCTGCTTCTGAAACCTTGATCATTTTAGATTTAGCTGATGTTGAAGCTTAGAAGGATCATAAACTTGGTTAAAAACACATAAAAAATGAGTGTAACAAAAAAAAAAAAATTATTAGATTCTTCTTTGGGATCATTTTTCATTTTATTTTCATCATTTTTATGACTTTTTTTTTAACAGTTGAATTTCATAATTATCACTCCATAGTTAGTTATCAGATAATCTAATCGGACAATTTTTTCATCTTGAATAAAAAAAAACAAGTTAAAAATTATGTCTCAAAATGATAATTGTTTCAAAGGGATCAAATTGATCCAAAATTAAAAAATAAAAGATCAAAACAAATTTTTTAAAAGATAAAAGATCAAAATATATCTTAAAAACAAAATAAAAAACCAAAAGTATAACTTAGCCATTTTTTAAAACGTCGGACTGCTTTTAAAAATAGTTCATATGAAAATATCCAAACAATTTCAGTAAAATTTCTTTTAAAATTCCAACTTGAGGCAAAATTATTTTATAGGGGAAATTGAATTGGAATTTTTTTCTTTGTCCATGAAAAAAAAAAGTAACTCCCTAATGAAAAATCTGAAAATATTTGTCCACGTTTTCTCCACACCTACACAGGCATAGAATTTTCACTAAGTGGAAAAAAAAAAACAACTCAACTCCAAAATTGTGGTATTTACGAGTTATTTAAACCAACCAAAATTAAACTATAATTCATACGTATCAGTGGCTAACAAGGTCCAGAGAGAAAGATAACAGTAGCTCAAAAGTGCTTGAAATGCAATCATCGAGAAACTCAACACGAAAAAATGCCACTCTCATCACAGCCACCTTATCGTCTTTCTCTACCTTCTCCATAGGAAATAAAAAATATACACTAAAACGAAAAAACAATAGGCATTCAGAATGAGTAGGAGGTTTTGTATTCATCAAATGAATCATCCAGATGACAATAAACATCATCACCATGCCTAGTTTCAAAAAGCACAAAAAAAAAAACATAAATCAAAATTCAAATAACAATCAAACACGCACAAAATTAAACAACCCTAAAAATAAAGGACGGAAGGAAGAGTGGAATCCTCTCAGACAAATGCCTCGATTTGTCGTCAGTATTGTAAAGAATGGAAAATCGATCGGACTCGTCATCGTTTTCATCATCACAGAGAAAACCACAACTCATATCCTGTTCCTCCGTCAAAATATACTCCCAAACAACAATAATCAAATCAAATCGAATACATCAGACAAGAAAATATAAAAGTAACAAAGACAAAAACACATCTCACAGACAGAAGCACAAATAGAGAGGCGGGTTTTGGTAGAAAGAAACGGTGGCCATGGTTCCTTGATTGAAGTTTCAGAATATGCTTCAATTTTATAGGCCACCGGGTTCCGTTTCGAGGTATTAGGGTTTTGTGTTAACGTTGGAGTTTACTGGGCCTTCAATGGGACACATTGGGCCGAACATTACAAAGAAAATGTTCCGGGCTTTGCTATTCTCACCTCCCAATTTGCTTTTCTCACCATCCACGTGGGTGGATTTTTGTTAATTTCCCAAAATACCCTTGTACAACGGAATCACAATTCCACTGTACACTGTACAATGGAATCGTGATTCCGTTGATAAGTGTACAACGGAATCGTGATTCCGTTGTGCAAGAGGTGGAAAACAATTCGTTGTACAAATTTGTTTCACCCCCTTGCAAAACGGAATCGTGATTCCGTTGTAAACTTATCAACGGAATCATGATTTAGTTGTATAGTGTACAGCGTAATCGTGATTCCGTTGTACAATGGAATCACCATTCCGTTGCACAATTTTTTTAATTTATACTATTTTTTTAAAAAAATTTTATATTGAGTAATATTTTTTGAAATGTATAAATTTAGGTTTTAAAGACTTGGCCAAAATAAATATACCAATTTAATGCACATTGGTTGATGTATCTTATAAGATTCATATAGGTAGTTGGTTTTAAATAGTTGGCAAAAACAATACTTGGCAAAAATCCTATATTTTGTCAGTGCTATGATGTTGCACATTGTTGTTGTTGTTGTTATTATTTTTTGTTCTATAATTTTAATAGAGAAATCGTTCGTTCTTTCATTATATTAAAAGGCGCGCGCGTATTGTTTATAGAGTTTACAAAGAAAAATGTAATAAACTGAAAAATCAACATCATTTATATAATAAAATGTATATACAAAATAAAAGTTTATACAAATATAAAAAATACATAAAAAATCAACCACCTCTGCGGCCACCGCCCTCGGTCCTCCTCCTCTGTTTGCGTCCTTGGCTGTTGCACCTAGCACCTAAGCCACCCTGTGCAATGCGCAATAGTCGTTGCACCAACTCATGGTCATGCGTGCCCTCAGGAATGGCTCTGGTATGCAACAACCTTTCTGCAATCGCAGACATCATCCGATACCGATCCTACATAAACGAAAATTAAAATTAATAATTTCAAATCGAAATAAATGTAAACAATTATGAAAAAAGTGTTTGCATTACATTACTTCGCATGAGTAATCTACACCATCCAGAAACTCTGGCAGAGGGTCACCAGGCTGAGGCTGAGGAATGCGGTCGGGCATACGTACTGGGCTCCGTGTTGCCTCTCCTTCCTCTGGCGGAATCACATATGGATGTAAATGCTCATAATACCACGCCAGGTAGTCGGAGGTGCAGGCCCATGGAGCATCCTCTTGCACATGCTCGCCCAGCTGCACTGTATGTTGCTCCCACTCGGCCCACGTCTGAATGGATATCTCAAATGGAGGACAAGGAGGTGGTGGTGGTGGAGGGATCCCCTGTACGTACCTGAACTGCCTCAAAACTCTCTCTGGCAGATAGGGTCGCATGTCTGTGTCACACCTTATGTGGCCAGAATAATATGTTTGTTCCAAGAAAGGTCTCTGAGTGGCAACCCTGTATGCATCATCATATGGGGACCAAACGACGTCCTCCATCTGCAACATATCCAGCAACTGCCTGATCCCCCAAGCCTTACCGGTATCCCTGGTCGCCTTCCATCTGGCAGCAAAGGGAAGCGCGGAGTCACAAGTGACAGGCTCCCATCCGCCAACTAATGGCAGATGTGCAAACGCCCATGCCTGTAAAATAAAGAAAACAATTTATGTTAATATTTGTATTAAAAATTACACAAACAAATATGTTAACAACAAATAAATAATTTCTTACCATCAGTAATGTCATACAACCCCCACATTGTTTGCTCTCTCGCAAGCTCGTATAGGAGAGATGGTCGTACAAATACGCCAATACAAATACTCCCCAAGCATGCTGTGAGCAGGTGTACAGATCGCTGAGGTAGCAGATGTAGAAAATGTTCACATGTGTGGAGCTCTTGTCGGTGAAGATGGTACAGCTGAGTAAGTGCAACAAGTACGCCCGTGCGGCCCACACATATGAACCAGACTCCACATACTTCTCATATAGCTCCCTCAGCCATGTGAGACGGACCCTAGCTCCTGCCGTGGTAGCAGCATCAGCCTCCTCGTCAGACAGCAGACCTAGCTCGGTTCTCAACAGCATCCTAATCTCAGCCTTCGAAAAGGCGATCGCCTGGCCGACAATCTGAAAGCCTGTAATAGGCAACTGCAGCAAACATGACACGTCATCCAGAGTGATGGTCATCTCTCCAACGGACAGGTGGAAGGTGCATGTTTTCTGATGCCACCTCTCAATAAAGACATTGACGAAGCCTTTATTCGCGATATATCGCGTATGATAAATGCCTGTTAAGCCAGACTGGTCCATGTATGCCCGGACCTGTGGCTAAGTAGGGTAGGGAATCAACTTTCCACTGTGGCTAACCACCTTCAGCTCCTCCCGAGGCTGATGAATCCAAATATGTCCAGCCACGTGGTCCTTGTAGGACCCCAGCAGTATATCAACTACAGGACCACCAGAAAATGGCGGTCCAATGATCTGGTCAGCAAACGGGATCACCGCGGCTGCTACTGTGGCACGTCTGCCTCTGGCTGTGGCTCGTCATGTTGTACTGCTCCAACAGCAAGAATATCCTCTGCCCGACGACGGCGAGCAGATGCTATCACACAGCGCTGGTTTGCCATGGATGGCTGGGCAGGCTGACCAACTTTTCCAACAGCATCTTCCTCTAAAGTGGAGGGATCCTCTCGTCGATCGTATGAAACATATTTCATACGAGCCATAGTAAATTTGCAAAAAATATAGTAAATTCCTTATAACTCGATAAACAATAAATAAAGTCAAATACTATATAACTAAGTAAACAAATAAATAAATAAACTTACAATGTAAATATAACACATTTAAAAATATAAATTTATAATTTAAAAAAATTTATTCAAAAAAAAATATTCAATTAAATAAATATTTTAATATAAAAATTAAATATTAAAATAATACTGTAAATATATAATACAAATATAATTAAATATATTTGTTTTAAAAAAATTACTTTACAAAATCAAAATTCAAAATTTAAAAAAAAATTCAAACAACACAACGGAATCGCGATTCCGTTGTACTGTGATAAATTTAAAAAAAAAAAAAAGCAAACACCTACCTGTTGCGAGGAAGAGACGGAGGAAAATGGGGGACAATGAGAAGGAGAGATGGATGACAATGGGAGGAAGAGAATAGGGTGAGTGAGGGAGAGACAACGAGACAGAGAGAGTGGGGAAGGGGTGAGAAGAAGGTGAGTATGGGGGCAGGGAAGGTGAGGGGGTGGGGGAAGAGGGTGAGGTGGGGTGGGAGGAGGACCGAGGGGTAAGGGGGTTGTTTCCTGTATGTAGGGGGTGGAAATAGCAATTTAGGGGGTGAGAATAGCAACGGCCAAATGTTCCGTTGAATTGAAGTTGGCTTGCTAAATTGTCCTCGCAAAATTAATTTGCGGTCATAAAATGGTACCAAAAAAAGGTACTGTATAAGGAAAAAAAATCGATTAACACTTTTATTTAAGAATTTAATGGTCATACGATAATAGTGTAAAGTTAATATTAATTGTAATTAAAAGATCTGAAAGTTGTTGGTACAAGTGATTCAACACTTGTGTCTCTTAACCAATAAATAAGATCGCTGACTTAATAATGAAATCGCAACTAAAAATATTATTTTACTTTCAAATGAACTAATCCAGTGAGAAGGGAGTTAGATGAGTGTCAAATAGAAGTCCTAGATATTCTTGGTTATATCAAACAAAATATTTAATTAAAAGAGATAAGGATAACTTATCCCAAAGAAATATTAGAAAATCTCCATGTATTTATTGAGATAGAAGGGGAAAATTAATTAGTTTAAATCCGGAAAAAGATGAAAAAAATTAAATTAGGTGACAAGGAAAGAAGAAGAAAAATATTAGGAGTTAATTTTTTTTTCCAAACAAAGAAGGAAGAGAGTGTAGTTTACCGCTTGAGATAAGAAAATTCAAAGGAAATCAAATTTGAGAGAATAATGGAGAGAGTAGAGCTCTCACAAATTAGATATTAGATAATATATATACACACACACTTAATATTTTATATAATTAACGCAATCCTTTTTTTTTTTAAAAAAAAGAAAGAAACATGGAATTGGAAAGTATTACGTGACTTAACTTTGTGTCGTAACAAATGAAAAAATATTTATCACTCCCTCAGTCTCGAAATGAGTATCGCACTTGAAAAAAAAATTATCCCAAAATGAGTGTTCCATTTGACTTTTCAATATAATATTAATTATTATTTTTCACTAATACCCCTAATAAGTGTCACTTTAATTTTTCAATGTAATATTAATAATAAGGTTAGTTTTATAAAATTATCTCTCTCTTTCATTTATTTAATAGCTTTTTTTGGGTTGTGTAAAAAAACTTAAAACACTCATTTTGGGACAGAAAGACTAGCAAGTACCCATTTTAATAGAATATTTCAAAATGACCCAATTAAATGATTTTGTTTATATCAATTAATTAATCATTAATCAATCAGCCAAGCCAAGGCTGAGATGTTGCATAAAAATTCAATACACTCCATAATCAAATAATCAAAACTTATTAGGGGACGTTTACTTGCGATTCTGTTTTCAGTATTTAATTACAAAACTGTCACCTTATTTTCATTTTGTTTTCTGTTTTCTAAGATTTGTACATGAATCACTGAAAACAACTTTTTTTTGTTTTTTCTGTTTTCTGTACAAATATTAGAAAACAGAAAACAAAATAAAAATAAGGTGACAATTTTATAATTAAAAACTGAAAACAGAAAATGAAAACAGAAAACAAAATTATAAGTAAACGTCACCTTAATTTGCCTAATTTGTTTATTGATTTCCCCAATGGATAGAAGATGGCTGAAAAAGCAACAAGATGACTTCCAAAGGTCACCACCTTTCCTGAGAAGACTTTGCTCATAAACTAACCAAAAATCTGAATGCGAAAGCTGTTTAATATTTTCAGCACTCAGCAGGCCGGCCTAACGATGACTTGTTTATACAGTTGCACCATCTTTTACATGCTTACTATTCCTGATTTACAAGGATAGTGAAAAGGTCGCTATGCCATTCCAATGAAGTGTTCTGTGAACTGAGTGCATGTTTGATTTTATGTAGGATTTTTTGAAATTATATTAAAACAACAATTATAGTAATTTTAAATAATTTTTACACGTTTGATTCTATGTTACAGAACTGACTATGACTATAAAATTGATTATGCATTGAAACAAATTTAGATAACTTTTGTGTTAAAAAAATCTATACTAAATATTAATGTGTTTTTATAATAAAAAATCAAAACATAAATATTTGTTGAGTGTTAGGCCTTTATTCCTCTGGGTTTAAATGGAGTCCAATAAGTCCAATCACTTCTCAGTGTCACAGCCACAGGCAATACCAAGGATGAAATCCAAAGAAAATTATTATTTGTAATAATAATCAAGGTGGTTAGCACATCATATCAACTGTTAGTGTCTATCCAATGTATTGGTCTTACTTGTGCAAAAGTACGTTTAACATTAATTTTTTAGCATTAATTCTTGCATATCAATGGCAAAACTTAGTCACTTGAATATACCGAGTGTTGGTATTATTTTGTATTTTTAATTGTTCAAATGAAGCAACAGCTAGTAGTAGTGCAGCATGTTTTAACGTTGATTACGAATTTGGCAGCATCAGTCCCCAATTTTAAGTGATAGCAAGCAGTCACGTTTTAAAGGATAGCATATACATATATATCCAGTGTAGATGCTGTTTTGTGAGGAATTATACATCTTGTATATGTTGAATAATAACGGAAAGAAGAAGAAGGTACGGTCCCTCCCTGTTCGCTGTGACTTGGACTGTCGTTTTTCAATTGCACGTTCTCTACTCAATAATCAATAATATATACTGATAACATGAGACAACTTGCCTAGAAAGTTCAAAGAATTGGACTATGGACGAGTCCCTCCACAGCAATTAATGATGGCTGTAGAATTGCGGAACACAAAGGAAATAATTCGTTTGACTACTACTACCTACTCCCCAAAGCAAGAATAAAATCAAGGATATTGTTGCTCAACAAGACAAGGGCACCAATACTGTCCTTTTGCTTCTCAGAAAAGGAAGAAGCCTTTGCAGCTTCCTTTTTTGGGTCACCACTTTGGCATGGGGAAACTTTCAAGCAATAAAATGACTAATTATCTATCTGCAGCCAATAAAGGGTGTCTGTAATTACCATGAAAATTTGCTGTTTGCACTGTGTCACGCAATGTGAGTAAAGACTGTAAACTTATTCTTTCTTTTATGGTTTATATTAAGGATACTCTTGATCAATAGTCAGAGATTAATTCTTTTTGAAACTTAAATATTATCAAAGTAAATTTTACCTTTTCCAAATAACATTATCTCTATATGCATAGATAAGAATAGAACTCCGATAACATATACTTAAGAAATTGAGCTATTTATCAATTATGTTAGACTTTATTACTCGAGTAAAGTTATCTTTGGAGCCTGAGGGACGCATTGTGCAAGGAATCTAAAATTTCATGTATATACTATCTAGATTCTAAATGTATGATAAGTGATAATATGATTAGTAATGTGATGTAATAGAAGGAAGGTTTTGAAAAATAGAGATTGTTAATTAAGTGTTTGGATGGAAAAATATCCTCTCCAATAAATGGAGAGTAAGAGAGAAAAAGACTTATAGATCTTGTGGATTATCTAGTAAATGGAGAAGTGCATTAGGAGAGAGAGAGAAAAACTCATGGATCTGTGGTCCACAAGACCCATGAATCTTTCTCTCTTCTCCTGTACATCTTTATTTATTGGAGAGGAACCGGATCCTGTTTGGACTATTGATAAATTAATGTCTTTTTCTTTTCAAACATATTAGATGTGTTTAGTTTAACGTTACATTAAATAGACACATATTTCAATGCATGTTTCATAAAAAATAAAAATTAGAAACTTTTGATATAAGAGCCGATTGGGGCCCCTCGACAAAAAAAAACCAAACACGCCATCTTTATTCCTTCATAACGCTATGATTAAAATTTGAAGACGAATCCTTAATTCCTTGTCAATTATCGCCATCACCTAAAAAGCCGTGGTACTCAGCAATTTACCCAGTCATCCAAATAATTGGCGCAGAGAAGAAAAGTTTTTACGGTATTTCCTATAGTTTTTTATGGTAAAATTTACGTGGTGGGATTCGATTCGATTCTGTTCGATACAGAGTAAAACGCACAGTGAACAATTCCACTGAATCATACTCATAATTCATAAATACACCAGCGACAAATGCCAAACGTGCAATTCCTCTTAAACGCGAGCGGGACCCATTCTCCCGTACTCCAAAGTCCAATCATATTATCACGTGCCATGAGGGAGGTGTTATGCTACGGTGCTCGTGCTACCTATTCACGATGCGGACGCCGGTGGGACCTACCCTCGCGCGTATCAACCACCGTTGCTGGCTCATGCGAATCACAGACCTGCGTTTTGAACTTGCAACCGAACTTCCTCCCAAGAGCGAGAGAGGCCCGCCAGGGCCCACCTCCTCGTGGGCCCGTCTTGTCCATCTTCTCAATCACTCGTTTCATCGAAGAACACTCGCGTTCAAGCTGATGCACCCGCGTCCTCATGCTATCCATGTCCAAGCGAAGCACCTGATTCTCCCTCACCGTAACCTGCCACGTGTTGCTATCGCCGCGATCGTGCGTGCACGCTTCCCCTGCTCCACGACCGTGCTCCTCCTCTTCCTCCCCCAACCCCGCCGAAGACCTCGCCGGCTCCTCCGCTGCCACCAGCGTTCCGGCGATGGCGTGTCGCAGTTGAAGCTGCTCGAAGAAGAGCACCCGAACCACCGCTCGCAGTGGAAGTCTTTCGTTCTGCGCGGCGTGCGTGCACGCTTCCAGCGTAAGCTTCTGGCAATCCAACACTCCACAAATCTTCTCCCTATCTGATTTCGAAATCCACGGATGCGCCTGCAATTAACAATCCGAAATAATCGTTTTCAATAACTAATTACTATTTTCTTATGGAAACTCGTAACGCAATAGTATGTTATAGCTTATAGGTTTACCTTGAGGTAGACATCTACGGCACGATAGAGACCGTCGTGGAACAGTCTCGCTCGATCAGGAACTGAGATAGCGAGATCGTAGAATTTCCACGGCTTGAGATTCGCATCGGAAGCGATCTCCGAAAGATAACCGTCGATGAGTTTTCCAACGAGCATCAGCGCCGGCGATCTCGGAGCGCGGCCGTCGATTGCAGCAACGTTTCGTTCTTCTTCCAAGAAGTGACCTAAAATCCTCGCTACGCAATCGATGTCATACAGAGTTTCGTTTAGGTAGGAATAGCTAGGTATGAGAAGGTCATCCAGAGTAACTTCATCGAGCTGCGATCCTATCTTCTTCTCCAACACGTCTCTGCATGTTTGGGAGGCGTTCAGTATGGTGGCGGTTCGTAACAGTCCGATGAGAAACCTCACCGGCGTGGAGTGCTTGGATGAGAGGTTCGAGATCACAATCTCGAGTAACTCTTTCTGATCTGCTTCTGAAGAAGATGATGTCAAGGCCTTACGATTGGATCTGGATAAACCTGGAATGTGTTTCTTAGCGTAATGCATAAGGCAAGTTTCGATTATTTCTGGCTTCAACTCAGATCCTTTCATAGCGAGAATTAATTTCTTGAACATAGGTAAACCTAGAAGTGTAAGATCCTCAAACCAGGAATCATCTTCACCGTTTCTTCTGCTTCTTCTTCCCCCGGTGTGGAGGAGCAGTGTGGAAGCGGATTCGCTCTCCGGCCACCTGAACAGTGCTTCAGAGACTACGGAATCGACGCACCTCCGCGCGATGCCTAACGTCTCCGCGAGAGGCATGCATCGCTCGCAGGATTTCAATGCTATGATTGAGTCCTTGACGCTGTTGAGCACGGAGTGAGAGAGAAACTTCTCCGTCTTGGAGATGAGATTTTCTTCGGAGTGTTCTTCCGTCATCTCTAGAAACTCTCCGGCGCAGCGCAGAGGAGCCACATTGGAAGAGGATAACTCGATTTTGACGCCGAAACAGAATTTCGCGGCTAATTCAAAGGTGTCGGAGCCGCCGGGGAAGTCTGTGAACACAAAATGACAGTGCTTTTCTTTCTCTTCAGCTTCTGGTGTGGTAGCGGGGGAATGATTTGCTTCTTGTTCGGTTATTAGCTGGTGAAGCTTTCGACTCTTTGACATCAGAGGAAACTGAAATGAAACATGTCGCGACACCGGGACAAATTTTAGAGAACAAAGTACAGAGTATTGTTGGGTGTGCATGCATAACATAAGAATATTCGTATGAGTATGATATTGGGAGCTGACCTTGTGAAGATGGAAGTCCATGTCACCCACTTCAATCACAATGTCACTTGGCAATCCTGTTGTGCAAAACCTGCATAAAGGAATTGTTATGGATATGGCCTTGTTTGGATTAGGAAAGTAGTGATTCAGAGACAGTGAGGGGAAAAAAGAGTTATTCATCTAACCATGCTTGCCCTCTAGGGCTCAGTTGTTCCCCTGTTGCCATTTTCTCTGTAAAATAACTAGGACTCTCCGGAAATCTCAGACCAGCTTACTATAGAGTCAGATTCATGAAAATCAAAATAATACAAATAAATTTCAGTTCAACTGGATTCCAAAGACACTGAAAGCTAAGCGAATATCAGAGTTTGGAAGGGGGGAGGGGACAGAGATTTTATTATCACCCTGAATTATAGACGTATGGTAGAGAAGTAGACTTGAGTAGCACGACCAATTGCAAAAAATAGAAGATGAGAATGGAAAGAAATTGTCTTTTTGTGCTTTGTGTTGAGGTTTTATGTACAAAAGAACAGATTAAAGTGTAATATAAGAAGAAAAAAAGAAAGGACTGAGTGAAACAGTATGGAATCCACAAACTCAAAACGGACAAATAGACCTAGCCCAAATTCCTAAAAAGGGGATCCATAGGATCCTTTTCCTTTACCAGAACTTCCTTTCTTCTTTCTTCTTCTCTGAATTAGATCAGAATTTCACTATCACCAACTGTTTCTCTCTCTCATGACTTAAGATGGCAAATGGACTCAACAAAAAGGAGGTGCCATTGATTAGTTTTCTTTTTGGAAAGACAATATTCACTCATTAGCATATATAGCATTGCTTGCCAACCAGGTTGTTACTTTTGCGCAAATGATGGAACAGTTTAGTCTAGGAATGAGAATTCTCGTTTTCTCACATACTGAGTTGCTTTGCGTAGTTTAATAAACCTTTTTAGCATTATTTTACACAGAACAAGTGAAATAACTGTCTAAAAGGCCTAAGGGGACCTTCAATTCGCTCGCGTTACACTGTATCATCTGCCTTAATCTAGTTAACCAATGCAATATCAATGATAATAGACCACAAGAGGGCATGGAATTCATGAAGTAAATATTAATCACCGTGATGCATGATGAACTTTCCTCTAGTCTGCCGTTGATTAAGAATAATCACAGTGAAATTGATTGAAAACCAGACATTAGGGGGAAGCCTGTGCAGAGTAGCACAAATCTATCTGGTTAAGTGTAAGGTAATGGATCTGAGATTGTTTATAATCGTTAGCTCATAAATCTTATATGACATATAGCACTAGGTTGTTGATTTTGTTATTCTCTCAATTTGTATAAACAAAATACAAATAGTTAGTCATATATAACAGATGGTATATAATAGAAAGTTGGATGATATATATATGCATGTGTAGTGTGAATTTTACACTATTGTTAACGGAATTGATTTTCCTAAAGTTGAGGAATATATTTTAGAGAATAAAGCGTAGAGTTTCCAAACTAAACAAAAAATTAAGTAAAAAAAAAAAAAAAAGACAAATATCATCTTATACTTCCGTAGAATTTACGGCTGCCTTCAATGAGTAGACAACCACTGTAAGGTACATCGTTCAAATCACAACTTCAAAATGATTGAAGTTTTCAAATTGAGGCGCATGAGAATGTGGACAAATATCAAAAAGGCTGGGAAGACAGTTCCAAGAAGAGCAACAAAGGTCAAATAAACCCCACTTACCTTACTGTTTCAAATTCCTTTGAATGGATCAATTTACATTGATTATTTGAGAATGTGACTGATGGTTGTAGGAATTTCTTTATCAATTACTGTTTTTCGCTCGTTTGGTGACTCACTATCAGATGATTTGCACAAGGGAATTTGAGTCAAATTGTCAATAATATAACCTTTAGCACTGCTATGTTTTTGGGCATAAGGGATGATTACAAGATGCAATTTGTGGATAACTTTCTTTGATTAGGTTTTAGAAAACGTTAGTCTTTTATCAGCAAGTCTTACGGCTAGTTATCTCAATTAGACTAAACTAGATAAATTTATATAAAAAATTTGAATTATATTGACATAATAATGTATAATCATCATTTATATAATAATGTACAGCCTCTCCAATTTTTTAAAATATTTCTTAATAAAAAAATTAAAAAAATATTATTTCATATTTTCATGTGCTATTTTTTTCTTTACGAAATATGGATGTATTATTCTAATTATTACAAAAATTGAGAATTAATTATGCTTTCAAAACTTTAAACATGAAAATAAGATTAAATAAATATTTTCTATCATTAAAGTCACTTACTTGAAATTATAAAAATCAAATATTTTTCTCTTGCTATAGTATTATAGTCTTATACAATTTGTATAATTTATATTGTTTTATTATTATATTTTTAATTGTTAATTAAATTTAATATACTAATTTTAATATTATAATTATAATTTAATTTAGTCTTATAGTTGGTCCCCTCAAAGAAAACTTCTAGCTCTGCCCCTATTTGTATATAATATATACATAAATTTAATAAAAAAATATTAATAATAATCATGTAATTATTAGTTTTTTTTAATGTTTGCATCAAAAAAGAAAAAAAAATACTATATTTAAACTTCTAGATTACAATTAAAAAATTTATGATGAATACAAAAATTAAGTAATGCTAAAATAATAGTATTGTAAATTATATTTTATTTAGGCTAATAACTAATAAACTCATAATTTTTTTTTCTAATAATTTGAAGTTGATTTAGTTCATTTTTAGTCATACTTTGATGTGACATTTAAGCATTCTTGAATTTTGAATTAGATTAAAAATTGATAAATATTAATTTAAAACTTTTGATGATTTATATACAAATTATGTTATTTTTAATTGATTACTTTGTTTATACAACTTTAAAATTTATTTGTGATATTTTGAGAATGAATCATTTTAAGTTGAATTTGATTTGATTTAACTCAATTATTTATGTGTAGAATTAATATTAAAATTAATTAATGAGAACAATATTAAAAGCATCTAAAAAATTACATCTAAAATGAGGATAAAAAAAAACAAAATTTGCATTGACATGTGATACGATTCACACTGGAGAACAATAATAAAAACATCCAAAAAGTTACATCTAAGTTTTATCTATAATAAAAGTAATTAATAGAATGATTTATTAATATTATAGGCACATTGTAATTTGATTTAAGTGATTATTAAATACATAACTATTAATTTGTATATTGATTCAAGTCAATATTTAATTTTATATATTAATTGAAATACTTAAATTAAATTTGATATATTAGTTGAAATACTTAAATTAAATTTGTTATTAAGTAAAAAAAATAGATTATAAAAATTCTTACTTGAAATTATTTTAACTTATTAGTGAAAATTTATATTCATTTAGTGTTTGTCACATGATATTAACTTAATAGTAAAAAAAATATTTTGTATAATAAATAATAATTTTTTTAGAGAAAAGTGATTGAATATAATGATAACGCTTGGTTTAGGATCTAAAAATTAAGGATGCTTTTTTAAGCCTTTTGTGTCATATCCAAATGTGTAAACTGTAAAAACAAAAAAAATTTAGCAAGTAAAGTTTAAATATCGTATGTTAGATAAAAATATATAAAAAAAAATCATAAAAAGAGATGTGAACTTTACTTAAATGAAAAAGACAATTCAAAAGAAAAATGATTAAAAGATAAAATGTATGATGAAAAACAAAGAAATAAATACAACTGGTAAAGAAAAAAACATATAAACAAAAATTATAAAAGACAAATAAAATAAAGACTAAACCTTGTTTTAATGATATAGTAGAACTCCTCGTATATTTTTCTGTAAAATCCCTCATTTTAAGTCTTTGGTAAACCCCTCATTTTAAGTCTTTTGTAGTTGAAAGTGAAGAAACCGTAAAATAATGTTAGCAAACAAATATTCAATAATAACTATTAGGCCAAAATATGTAAAAGTATTCAAATAAATTTGAAAATGATAAATACTTACTTTAAAGAAAGATTGAAATTTTGATGGATATGTGTTTTTTGCTTGTATTTATCCCTCCATTGAAACTGAATAAAAGGAACAAAAAACATGTTAGCAATTGACTATTAAAAAATAAACAATTATAATGAAAAGCAACAACACGTCGGTATTTATAGATGAGTTGATCTCAAATTTTGCAAGATTTTTTAAATTTGAATTTACTATAAATTTAAATAAGAATATATATTCGTATTATAAATTAATTTGAATTAGAATGTATTTTATGTTATTAATTTGAACATTCAAATCATAAAAAAATACTTGTTATAATTACCTTAATTAATATAATTATATATTTTTTATAAATTAAAAATGGAAAAATTTGATTACTTGATAATTGATTACTGTAATTATAAAAAATATTTCACAAAATTTAATAATTTGATATTACACATAGTCATAAACATAAAATGATATTACATTAAATACTAATAAAATCGTGAATAAAATAAAAGATATCTATTATATTATTATTATAAACATAATTCATTAATAGAATAATATTTTTTTTAAGGTAATACCATTCTAAGTTTATCAATATGTGTTGTTATTTGAATAAAATATCTAATTAGTAAATACTAATATAATCGCCAATAGAATATTTAGGTTTATTCTATCTAATATTACATGTTAATAAAATAAAATATTTATTATTAAATATTAATAGAATTGTGATATTTACAATCAATAAGATCGTAAAACTGTATTGCAATTGTAATATTTACAATTAATAACAAAATATTTTAATATAAAAAAATTAAATTGTGATTTTTTATGTGGTTAATCAAAAAATTTAATATCACAAAAAGAGATATATTGTTAGCTAAATAAAAAAAAAAACACTAAAGGAGAAATGAAATAAATTGAATATTATTTTTCATAGTATATTACTATTATTAAATATAATAGAGTCATTAATAGAAAAAAAAACATTTATTATTATAATTGATATTGATGATTGATTGATTGATTACTTTAATAATTAAAATATTAAAATAAATATATTAAAATATTAAAATATCATCAGAACGTGACACGTGTACTGACAATTCTAGTCAGTAACTGTGTTTTATATAATATATAAATAAATATAAATATATAAAATATTTATTATTATAATTGATATTGATGATTGATTACTTTAATAATTAAAATATTAAAATAGATATATTAAAATATTAAAATGTCATCAGAACGTGACACGTGTATTGGCAATCTTAATCAGCAATTGTGTTTTATATAATATACAGATAGATTAAAAATTTAGTTCCTGATACTATTTTTTATTTTTGTTCATATATACTCTACATTTAATCTTTAGATGAAAAAACTTTTGTCAATTGATCTCTGCTATTTACAGAAAGTTACAACAGTATTAGATTTGGTATTTATACTTGACAATCTTTTTGCTTTAATCCCAATGTGAAAAAAAAAAAAAAATTATAGTTCATTTTGGTCCTTACATAAAAATAAAAATTATACGTTTTAGTCTATACACTTAATATATAATTTTAAAAAAAAATTTGGTCCTATACCAAAAAATTTAAACACCCTTATATATTTAAATTTAATAAATTGTAGGATTAATTTGTAAATGATAGAATTTTTTTAATGCAAGCACTATGTTCTAAACTGATATTTGAGACCTAAAATTCTCAAAGTAAACAAGTCAACTTAAGTGTGAATATTAGAATGTGGTAATTAAAAATTATCTCTCAACAAGCACCCGAAAACTGTGAAAACTTGTGCAAGCATATCATCCATACACACATAAGGATGACACTAACCAAGTGATTAGGAGCCACTGAGCCAGTGATAAAGGGCAAGCATTGAAAATACAAGTATACATAGAAAGCTTTTTAAATGTAGAAACTAAATTTATAATTTAACCTTTCAATTATCATTATATCCAAAATTTTGAAATGTTCCCTCTCTCCCTCTTTCACCAAATTCCCTCCCACTCTGGCTCGAGGACGCCCACATTTACAAAGTATGGGTTAAAGAAGGGACGCACAAAACCACGACAGAGAATAAAAAATAATACACCTATACCTAAATCCAAAACTTAAATTGACAAAATTTGAAGCATTTGATGTTAGAAGACACAGCACAAGAGCAGAGGAATTTATTCTTTATTAATAGATCCATTAACATAGAAAAGAATGCAGGTCTACGTTGGTCAGTTTCACATGACCATCCCTACATTACATTATTAATATCAACCTCCTTCACACTTTTAACATACAGTACCGATCTCTATCCCTCTGCATGTCATATAACCCGAAAAGAACTGCTGCTGCAGATCAGAATCCAACGCAGCTTCATTAATTTTGAGAACTCCCATTTCCTACAGAAAGCAACATTTACAAGAAAGGGTTAAACTCCATGTCCAATTGTCCATAACGAATTGGTATTTACATAATAAAAAAGGCATTTCTTCATGATCATGAACCACTTTAGTACGTTAGTGTGCTTGTTAGTCAAAGTTTTTTTTTTTTGGTTAAAATGTACTTATGTTTGCTCTAAAGCATTTTATATTTCTTGGGCTCGATGATGAACATTTGAAAAAAAAAGAAAAAAGTTGAGATACTTTCAAAATTATCGTGTCAAGTGTGAATCGATCGTGAACGTTATTGCATGCCCATGTCATGTCATTCACTCCAAACGCAATAAAAAATTATACATAATCATTTTGAATTCTTCTTGGTATTGTGCAATCATTTTGCTTTATTCAATCAGTAAAGATAGTGAAGAACATCGTTTCTCTTTTTTTTTTTTGTGACCCCGTGTAGCATTGAATCTAATCATATTGTTTAAACCAACATAATTGTGTTTTTTTAAGCTTTGACCAAGACCAAGTTGAAAAGTTTTATTACCTTGGGATTGAGTTGGTTGCTGAGTGGATGTGGTAGTGGCTGTGCGGTGGGAGGAAGTGACAACGCCTGGCCAGGAGCGGCACGTGCAATGCATTCCCTCATTAATGCTGGCGTAGAGGGTCGTCAAGTGCCTCCCACATCCCCCCCACGTATACTTCCCACAGGTCCTACACTCCACACGATAACACATGATTTTGGCTAACTCTTCAAAACTTGAGTGAATTCGACGCTGCCTTCCTTGCTTGAGTATAGTATCGATATTGATTTGTGACACAACCAACCGATTTTGTATTCAGATCGTTGCTAGCATCTCGTTAACATCAACGTTTTCTTGATTTAGTTTGTCTCTTGTGTTATCCACTCGTGGGGCCACCTCGCTACTGAAGATAACGCCTCGCATAGTTATTCGCTTATTCCATTTCAGAGATTCGTTTTAGCTAAGCACCCACTCTTTGTGGTTTGCCTTTCAAGACCCCAATGGAGCAGATATTGTATTGGACGATTGCCATGATGCCACGTACTTTGGAATAAACGCTCGAGAAAAACATCACATTCACTTGTCCTCCTAGGTCTCTTTCAGTTGTTCATAGTAACTAGTAATTGCTCATACAACTATGAGTAGAGGTGGTGATTGTATACAGCTATTTTTAAGGTTACGATGCTAAAATACTCCTCACGTCGCCGCATCCTTTAGTTTCTTAATCTTAAATATTTTCTTATCTAAGATCAAAGAAAATAGCAGAGAAGGTACTTTAATGAAAGCTTATACTTTTTTTAGACAGAAAAGTTTATACTTAATTAGAGAAATCAAAAGGGTTGGGCATTTGGCACCATTATTACCAAAAAAAGTGAAATCAAAAGGAGAATACTTCATATACAGAAACCAGTCTTACTATTTATCAGAACATAACCACAACAATTAGTTCAATCAACTAGCTTTTAAGTTTTCAGTTTTTCAATTCGTAGATTATAAATTTTAGCTAACTTAAAAGCTAGTTTTGCCAAAAACACCCAGGAATCCAAGAAACAACTCTAACTTCAATCTTCAAAAACATCCATTATATCACAATGGTGGAAAAACCCATGCAAGCATGATAATACTTTCATCCAGTTTTTTAAGTTTGGAATACACAACCCAGCTCAACCACAAATTAGCTTTAATCGCATAAAAAACTCAACATCAAGAAATGAAAAAAAAATAAAGAAAGAAAGAAACTACGTTCTCCAGCAAGGGCAAATACTTTCATAAAGTATACAAAACATATTAAGGGTCAAATATTTTCATAAAGTACAAAACAAAAATTGCATAATTTCTTTTATTAGTTTCCCAAAAAAATTAAAGGATGTAAGGTTTTGAAGATTGGAAAGGCCGTGACCTCGGCTCCACTCATGGGTCCTCCTAATACATAAATGGCAAGTAAACTTGACATTAAAGACTCTATATTTGCTAAAAGATCAAATATCCTTACATTTTGGTCTTGGGTTCAAATTCACCTTTGAATGAGACCGCTTCTCCCCCTATTTTTTTTTCTAGACAAAAATTGCAGCATGTTTCGGTAATTACCACCAAATCATAATTATATATTCAACCCAAATCAGCACAATACCTTGAGTGTTTAATATAATTGATAAGTATTTTAATGGCTTTTTTTTTTTTTTGATCCGTAGGAAATAAAGACAGTACTAGAGGGTTTACAACACTCACGCATCCTACTCATCCAACTGAACTAGATCTCCTTGGTAAACATTTTAATGGTTTTTGTATGAGTAACATTTTAAGTAATTTGAAATTTTTGACAATATCAATTAGCTGCACATAAAACCAATAAGGAGAATATATGGCATAACACTATTTCCCTGAAAACAGTCAATCCCCTTAAAATGTCCTTATCAATAGTTCAAAAGTGTCACCAAACTGTATGGTTGCATTCAAAGTTCAAATTAAACACACACCATACAAACGAACCAAGACCTACATCAGTGTGCGTTGCCATCACCTTTGTCTTCAGTAGATTCTAATGCTGGTTTCTTTGGTGTGCTTCCTTCTGCCGGACTGGCATTTGATGCTCGCTTAACTCCTCTTCCCACCACACCAAGGTGGGTGACTCCACCAGATCCATTGGTGTGGGCAGTTGAAATGGTTGGAGAGTCGAAACCTCCACTGCCATTGGCTGTAGCCAACTGTGAGGAACTCACCATTCTTGGAGATGATTCCTTCACATTGCCTGCCTTGGCAGCTGCTATTCCTAGGATCTCAGAGAGAATTGACTTTGGGTTCGAGACTAACTGTTGCAGATCTTCAAGCTGCAATCCCATAAATTCCCATTATTATCAAAATAACAACACAGGACAGATAGTTATCTTAACAAAGTTTAGGAAGTCTACCTTCTTTTCCAGCTCAATCGATAGACCTTTGAGAGTTTCAATCTCTGATTGTTTATCCAAAATTGAGTTATTGGACTCAGATTTGGGACATGCTGGTACATCCTGAGCTAACTCAGAAGCAGATGTCAAATCTGAACAACTCTTTACTTCATTTGTAAGACGATGTAATCGTGCCTTACAAACAGATGTAGCCTTCTGGCAGTAAGCAATTGCTTCTTGAGGCTTAGAACTAACCTCCAAACATAAGCATATGCGAAAATTTCTATGTTCATGAGTTAAGGCAGTCTAGTGGTGGAGGAGAACATATTTGGTTATCTACTTATCTTAAATTGCAGACCTTATTAATCAGTCAATTCAGGAATTTATTGCAACTACTTAAGTTGTTACATTTTTCAGAATCATTGAAACCAGCAAAGTCTACAGATACCAGAAAAATCAAACATCTAGATAAGAATTATACCAAGGATACAAGTCAGCAATTTTTCTATCATCTGGTTCAACCAGCTGTTCCAAGATGGATAGTGCCTTCTGGTAATCCGAGAGGGAAGTTTCAAAATCCTCTGTATATATGAGAGCCAAGAAACAATCCAGCTTTTACTATAATCATATCCCATTTTTTGTGTATTTGGGGAAGAAAGCATTAGTTAAATTTAAAATGAGCATAAGAGCATGAAAATACCTCTTTCCAATGCAACATCTCCCAATGTTGATAATATGTCCACTTGTTCTATTGTATTCACAGATCGCTTTTCAACAATGGCTCTGGCAATATCAAGCATTTTCCATGCCAGGTCCAGGTCAGTCTCATCTTCATCAGCTTCTGCCAAGTCTTCAGCATCACTATCCTCATCATCTTCTTCCTGGTCATTCTTAGTGGACCCTGTTTCATATTTGAAAAACAGAACCAACATTAATAACTGATTGACCTGCAAACTACAACATCTGTGGTAATGCAATCGTAGAATTAATTCCAAAAAGTGAATAATATAATGCACTTCATCTACAATAATGATTGTATGCTAGCTTCACCAAATTTGGCAACTATGGTTAATATTGTGACACAAAGTGTCTACTTGCACTTTTAGGAGGCATTGTTACATATTTGTATTAACAAATTTCCTGTATATTGTAATTTGCATCAACCATGAGCTTTTTCTTATCCCCCTGGCTTAGTCCCTAGCAGGAGATAATTCATTTTAAATCTCAACATCAGTACCAATGTACCATGCATCTACATCTGATTAGTTTGCATAAACAACTTAGAACAATTTTTTTTTAATTTGTTATTAACCAGTTAATAAATCAGGGTAATTCGCATCTGCAGACATAAAGAATGTTCTAGTAACTCTAAATAAAAGGCATGTCTCATATATTCTCTATCATGAAATCAATGCTGCAAAACACTTCTCCTTATTTGCAATGACTGGTGAGAAGGGTAGGATAACGCAGAGCACAACAGAACATAAACAAGAAAACATGCTTTCTAAGCCAACTAGGTAAAATGTAGCAATGTTTTTTATTTAGACAACTTCAAATTTACAGGGCATACATAACCAAGTCACCATATAAAGAGCTATGATCTCAGAACACCTAGATCAAATTAAACAATATATATTATAAACAAAACTCAAAACTACTAAGCAGTACGCCCTAGAAGCAACACACTGACCATCATCCACTGCTGCACCCTGGTCATTTGAGGTCACGTCCTGCTCAGCATTGCTCGAAAAAGAAGCAGTGGAAGATTCAGCATTCAAAGAGCTCTTCACAGATCCATCTTTGGTGGAGCCATGTTGAGATCCATCCTCCTTCTTGGGCACATCAGCCAAAGGATCAGCTTCCTCCTGAGCCTTGTATAAAAGTGCACACCCATATTTGTAGTATGTGTGGACACACTCAGGAGCAAGTTCACCATAATGCGCCACTCTGTTTAAATTCAAATTTTCTTTCAGAAAATTGTATATACAGCAAAATGAAGGTTAGAAATATCAAATTAGCTACCACTTTCTACTAGTCCAGAAAACAAACTACTGCATAAACCATGCATGCATTCGATGGATAGCTTAATAGTGAGAACATACACTCTTAGATGAGGATTTCTCTACCTCATTTCTGAAAGATCAAATTCCACGCATGGATGAACTATTAAAACAGCAAATCGGAGAAAATATTCTACGATAAAATAAAATCAACGGAACCTGATTTCGAGAGCACGGCTGAAGTTATCAGCTGCTTCTCCAAAATCGTTCTCCTTAATTGCCTTGTTTCCTTTTTCCATCAGCTCATTCGCCAACTCCAGAGACTTCTGAGGGTCGCTACCGGAAGCTTCAGCGTTGGACACCGTCTCTTCGCCGCCGTGCGCGGCGGCGTCGACGGAGATTTCGCTCTTGTCGTTCTCGGCAGAGTTTAGGGTTCCGTCGACGGCGGCAGCTTCCGCTGGTTGAGGCATTGTGGCGGAGGTTTCAGATGCAGGAGCTTCTTCCGCCATTCTCGAATTTCGCTTCAGGGACGAGAGAGAAAGAGAAGAGGGAAAATCAAGTCACCTCAATTCACGAGGGTTTGGGTTTTGAGGTTTTCGTTTTTCGTTAATGGCGCAAAACGCGAAAATGAAAAAAAGAAACCCGAATACGAAATGGGCCTTTTTACCCGCACCGTTTTATTACCCATTTTGCCACGTGAGACGTGTCGTGCTAATAACGGTTGTCAAAGAAGGGGCATTATCGTAATTAAATAAATTGATTAAACTAAAGTTTGGAAGTGCGAGTGGCCACACGTAGAGGATCAGTGATTCAGTGAGGTTGTGGCCATGGTTTGTGCAATCTCGTCATCACCGTTCTCAACTCTCTCGTTACGGCGTCTCGTCGTGCGCAATGCGACGTCGTCTACGTGCAAACCACGTGCCGTTAAGCCTTTAACGGCACTTCCGAGCGCGGGGAGGAGGCAGTTGCTGTTTTTTCTGACGGCGTCGACGGCGTTGACGGCGAGGGAAGCGGCGTCCGTGGCGCAGGACATTCCCCTGTTCGGGATACGGAAGAGTCTGAAGAAGGTGGAGGAGGAAGCCGAGGAGATTGTGAGGGAGGGATTTGAGGCTGCGGACAAGGGGTTGGTGGCGGCGGAGAAGGGGCTGGAGACGGCGGAGAAGGGGATAGAGGAGGCGGAGAGGGAGATAGAGGAGGCGGTGAGTTTTGGCGGGTTGGCGCAGGCGGGAGCGGTGGCGGGAGCGGAGGTTTTGGGGATTTTGATTGCAACAGCGGTGGTGAATGGTATCTTGGGGCCGGAAGCTCAAAAATCGTAACTCGTGAGTTGGTCTGACCAGTAACATTGTTGTTGTCCATCGATATGGTAGTGTTCAATTGGATGTGTGTTGTGTGGAAGTTGATCATGTCACACTCTGTATTCTGTAAGACTGTGCCCGCTTTACATTGTTTATGTTTGTAGCTTTGTGATCATATCATGTCAATGAAAATCAATGCATCCAGAATCCGATAGTCTTCTTCCTGTGTATAGAAATCGTTCGTTATCATAGTAATTTTTGTTGACTATTAACCTTAACGACCATCATACAACGGAAGTATTAAGCAGTTTCTGTTCCTCACAAATCATATGATCGTAGATGATAATTTACTATCGCAATCGCATGTGGACTTGGATTTTTAAGCTATCAATCATGTCGGTATTAATCCCGTGTGGTGTGGACTTGGATTTTCGAATGATGAGTGCATTATTGGAATAGTTTTTTTTTTTTATTTAATTCTTCTCGGGTAAGTTGTTTGGAATAAAACTGTCTACTTCATTTGGTTGAACAAAGTGCGTGAGTTATTATAAATCTTCGATACCGATTCGATTCCTAAGGATTAAAAAAAAAAGTGATTGGAAATAATGAATAAGTTTTTCAACCTTAAAATAAGTTTATACAAATATATACTTATAAGATAGTAAGTGTATGTTTAGGTTAAAGTTGATAAAGTTAATTTTGAAATAGTTTTTATTTTGCAAACTAAACTTGTAAAAGGAACCTTGATGTTGCTTTTATGGAAATTTGATTTCAAGCAAAATATAAGTTTGTAGTATCCAAACAAAAATCCAAAAATGTTCTATGTTTGCATAAAATTAAAGGCATGTAATTAATTTAAATCTTATTTGATCTTTAATTAAAAGTGACTATAAAGCTGCATTATATAAGAAGAAATGTTGTGGATCTTTAAAGAAAGTGACAATAAGCTACATCAAACGTGATTAGTTCAAGTAATATATGCTTAATTTTCATTAAGCAAAATTTTGGATCCAAGTATTGTGTATTCAAGTTTTCCTATGTTATGAATGTTTCTAGCTCAAATATAATTGCATCCTGTAAAAGGATTCAATAGTATGTACTTTTTAAAAAACAGTTTAATAAGCATAGACTAATAATGTGCTTGTTTTTTTACTATTCTGGTACATCTTGTACCAGTTTAGTTTCTTTTAATAATATTGTTTTTTTTTTGGTTGTTTAAAAAAAATAATGTAAAACAATTTTACATTGTTAATCAATAAAAAATAACTATTGGTAAGAATTTTAAAGAAATTATTGTAAAAGTCAATAAATTTACTATAAATAATAGTTTGTAATTTGATGACAATATAAAACTATTTTACACTATTAATAGGAAAATAATATTTGAACACCTAAAATGTTAATTGACACCTAGTGAGAGAGATAAAAGAGAACAAAAATTATATAGATATTATAAATGATAAGATGTGATAGGAAGAGAGGAATGATGGATGTTAGATAGGTGTTAAAAAAATGGGTATCCAAATATCATAGTTCATATCAATATATAACCTCTTTTCTCTTAAAAAAAATATTAAGAGAACTCGTCCAAGAAAAATGTACACAAGAAAAACTATCAACAACCAAAATGAGTCTAATTAGTTGGGATTACAAGATCGAAACAAAGAATTGAAAAAAAAATGCTCATTATGAACCATACAAAAAAAATCATATCATAAAAAATGAAGAACAAACAGAGATCACAAAACAATAGGAAAAATAAATGAGATCACAAACACAAATTGGTGAAAGATTATTCTCACAATTCATTAATTTTCACTTAATTCAACTTCAAAAATATTATACGGGATGATAGGAATCTATCAAGGTCTAATAAATTTAAAGATTGGCCAATTAACAAGAGCAAAAACTAAAAGAAATAAAAAGATTTTCCAAAACTTAATTATGAAGGTACAAGTTAAAAAAGATTTTGATAAAATTCAGAAAAAAAAAAGAAGAAGAAGATTTTGATAAATTAGAATTCAATATAAGAGTTGTCTATTGATAAAAAAATATAAGAGTTATCTCATTTATTAATGTTCAATGAGATGCAACTATCCTTTGCAGAGCACATTCTCAATGCCAAAGATAACTATGAAATCATGAAATATTTTGTAATATATGTTTTTTTTAAGTTAAAATAAAATATAATCATTGTATCATTTAAACATTTTATAATATTTTTTAAGTATTTTAAATATTCAATTTTTTATTGTTTAAAAATTAAACAATCTAAAAGACAAAACTATGATTTTATTTGCTTATTAAAATAGTTTTATCTCACATTTTAAATTAAAAATTTTGATCCTATTTTATTTTAAATATTTCAGACAAGAGGAGTGTTAGTAACATACTCTCTAATACACTCTTTTTTAATTTGTTAAAATTTATTGAAAACTACAAAATCAGAAGAAAAAATTATTAAATATAATGTGAGACACACAAATTTTGTTATTTTCAATAAGAGTCTTGCTAACAAGTGCCTAAGGGAGAATTTTGTTAGGGACTGGTTAAGAAATTAAAAAAAAAAAGTATTTAGTGTGAAAATCATAGAAGAATGCAAACAAAAACTATGGACATCATAATAAAAAAATTTCTCCTTTTAGTTCCTTAACCAGTGCCCTAAAGGTTAGGGCACAGGTTAACATTTGTCTTTCAATAAATTTCAACCAGAGAATGTGTTTGGAGGAGGAGTATGTAAGAGAGAGTGTCTTACCAGCATTTCTCTTTTATTCAATTCCTATTTCTGTAGAATTATTTGTTTCTGGGATAAACTACATTTTTAGTATCTGAAAGTGTAATCCACTGTCACTTAAGTCCCTAAAAGTATGAAACTGTCACTTTAGTTCCTGAAAGTGTAATTTGTTTGTCACTTTAGTCATTTTGATAAAAAAATTCTTTAAAATTAACGTTAATTTTAAAGAATTTTTTTTATCAAAATGACTAAAGTGATGGACAAATTGCATTTTTAGGAACTAACATGACAATTTCATACTTTCAGTGATTTAAGTGACACTGGATGACACTTTTGAGACAAAAGTGACAGTTCACCCTTTGTTTATGCAACATGAGTTTTTATTTAAATTTCTTAAATTAAAGTTGGATTTATCTTGTGTTTTTCACATCATGGGAAGGAAAGAAAAATAAAAAATCTTGCTTTGCTAGCGGTGCGGGTTGCAATCTGGAATTCAGCACGGCACACGGCAGCTGCCTTGCACTTGCTAACATCTCCACCAAGCACCTACTAGATTTTTATTTTTGGTGAATGGCTCGTCTAATATCTTCAAACCCCATCGCCCTCCACAGATTCCAACCATCACCATGCCTTCCAATTCCTCGTCACTTCACTGCAAATCCTCGCCACCGTTCCATCAACACGCGCAAATTCCAGACCTTAGCGTGCCGAACAAATCCCAACCTTGATCAAAAGGATACCCCTTCCACGGTATGTTTCCCTGCTTTTCAAAAAACACAAAACAACCGACGAGGTTGTTTATTTCGTACCTTAATTTCCTTTAACCTCTGCTCAGGAAGAAGAAAAACTGGTGGTCGAGCCTAGCACTAGCACTAGCACGGTCAATGGCCAGACCAGCAATACAACAAGTTCACTTCCTCAATTGCCAACCAAAGATGTCAACAGCAAAATAGCAATTGTTTCTACCTTAGCGGCCTTGGGACTTTTCTTATCTACGAGGTTGGATTTCGGTGTTTCTCTCAAGGATCTCTCTGCCATTGCAATGCCTTATGAAGAGGTTTGTTCCCCCACGCCTATCTGCTTCACTATTTCTCTTCTCTTAATTAATTAGCTTTATGTTAATTATTTTAGCTTTAATTAATCATTTGATCCCTTTGCGGCCACTTTTCATTTTAGTCCTTGTACTCAAAAACTCCACGAGTTTGTCCTTGAGCAGAAAATCTCTACCTTATACTTGAAAAACTATAAGTTTCAGTCCTTATACCTAAAAGTTCTATGTTTTAATTCGAGCATTCTTTTTATGTGTTTTAGTTCTTCTGCCTCTATTTTGTCGAGATTTTGCACTGTCAGAGCACGAATAACAGCAGCCAAAACATAGAAGAAGAAAAAATGCTCATATAGGACTTAAAACGTAAAATTGTTAGGTATAAGGATTAAAACGAAGAGTTGGCACGCAAATGATTAATTAAATCATTATTTTAAGATATCTGTTAGTGCTGACTAGGTTTTCAAGTTTCATTCGTGGTTGTTATATGATATCTGCTCCATATTTTCTTATAGTATTTGTGCTTTGATGTTGCATGGTCCAGGCTCTCTCTAATGGGAAGCCCACTGTAGTGGAGTTTTATGCAGATTGGTGTGAGGTATGTCGGGAATTAGCTCCTGACGTCTACAAAGTAGAGCAGCAATTCAAGTAATCATCTTTATGCACACATGTTTCCTTTTTGGATTTTGATTCCTTATAGACTTGTTATCACCATTTATGATCACCCATATTTCATAAAACATTGATTTCGTTAGTACTAATTCGTAGTCTTGACACCATTTAATTGTCAATATAGGGATCGAGTTAATTTTGTGTTGTTGAATGTTGATAACACAAAATGGGAGCAAGAGCTTGACGAGTTTGGGGTGGAGGGTATTCCACACTTTGCATTCCTCGATAAGCGAGGGAATGAGGAGGGCAATGTTGTGGGTAGGCTTCCAAGACAGTATTTGCTTGAAAATGTGGATGCCCTTGCTCGTGGACAAGCATCCGTTCCTCATGCTCGTGTTGTGGGTCAATATTCAAGTGCTGAAGCAAGGAAGGTGCATCAAGTTGCTGATCCAAGAAGTCATGGTTAGATGACCACATATAAAGTACCTTCTTTTACTGTTTCACAGTTACTGGTTTCATTTGTCAGTGAGCAAAAAACTCATTGCTCTTTGTTTACCCTTTTTTTCATATTCATCACAAGCTTACTATACTATGAACATTGTGCAAGTCTGTCATAGATTAGGATCCGAATCTAGATATCAACCGAAATTATTAGCTCAAATGTGTGTATATTCTCGCAATCTTGTTATATGTGAAGATGCACTTGAATGTTTACAAGTCTGCTAATCTACTCATCATCTGTTTTATAACAATTTATATCTGCCCGCCCGCCCCTCACGTTCTAAATGCATGGAATTCTTAGTCTATCAGAAAGTGATGGTTTTGGTGGAAACAATATGATTGCTCTGCCCTGATTATGGTTTACTACCCACGACTAAGAAATTTGACATATGTTGTTTGCATTATTACCCGTCGCAAGTCTGGATCCAACAGTGTGGTTATCTTTGATGTTTTCTACAATATTTGTATCTTCCTTTTGCTTGGACTCTCTTCGAGTTCTAGTTGGCCAATGTCTTAAGATTCAAAACACCACTGGCTTAATAGAAATAATAATTTTTTTCAAAAAAAAAAAAAAGAAAGAAAGAAAGAAGCAGCAAAATAGGGCATGGCACAAGCATTGTCACTAATACCTGTCACGGCCAGAAGATCTAGAGTTCTCTGACAACAAAGACACTGAAGCAGCGTTAAGACAAAGACATGGATCATGTGTTCATGTGGCAGGACAGTGCAAAAATCTAATTAACCCAAATCAAATCATGCTAATCATATTTAAAAAATCAAATAATGAAAACTAATTTTTAAAGGGTCCCGCTCTCGAAACTAAAACGATAGCAAACTCTACTATTCAAGAGGCATTGGTAATTCCTCCGGTAACATATCTAGGAATCCTGAACGATATAAGCATCTTCTAGTGCTCGATTAAGCTGCTTTTTTTCTTAACAAATAGTTCAGTTAATTGATTTTAAAATCGGTTTTTATCCATGACAGAGGATAGCTCAACTAATTAATTTCTCCTGTTAACAATCAGTTGAATCTGTTATTTTTCAGTTTCTTCTGTTATGTTGATTTCAACCTTTTAGAACAACGCTCTCCTCTTGCACCCTGTATATAAGACTCGATAGTTTGAAATGAAATTATTTTTTCACCCTTCCAAATTAATATATCAGAAGTTAACCTTTCTCTCTTATCCTCTTCTTTAACTCTAAATCTCCCTTCCATGGCTTTCACTGCAAACTCTGCCCAAGATCCTTCTAGTTCATATTACATTCATCCAAATAAGAACCCTCTGTTCTCGTATCCCCAGTTCTGGAATGCCCCAGCTACAATCACAGTTGGTCTTGAGCCATGGTTTCAGTTTAAAACTGGCTATTTGCCTCAGAATTGATCTTAAAACTGAATTTTGTGAAAAATTTTAGTTTAAACCGGGTTTTTTGGCTTAAATTTTGGTTTTGAATCAATTTAAAACTGTTTTTTATTTTGAAAAAAAAAAAAAAAAAAGCAAGTAGTTCGATTTTAAAATTTAATTCAAATAATTAGTTTTTCATATAGCGAAACCATACATGCGTCTAGCTGCTTATACTTGGCCATTACTAAATAGACAATTGTAGCCAAAGGTGGCTTTTCCAACCATAATTATACACAGTAACTATTCGTAGTTTTGATCCCGCCTGCATAGTGAAGTCTCTATATTGATTACTGATGATTTATGCATATAATCTTTGGAAGTTGTTAGTAAAGCAGAATCCTAATGACAATCATACACAAAAATAGCTACAGCAACGACTACGAAAGAGGAAAGTAAAGTGCTATATGCCTTTAGTATTCACATTGCTGGAGGCTATCCACCCCAAGTAAGTATATGTCAAGGGATGACATTTCCCAACAAGCTGTTTGATGAAGGTGAGCTGTGTCCACTTGACCAAGGAATTGGATCATGCACTGATACAGGGGAGCTGTCCTTCACCTCCATAGACTGCAAAAAACTCTCAGTCTTCTGTTGAACAATCAATCTCTCACTCCCTTGGCTAGCTTTTTTTATACCACTCAGTGACTTCTCACTTCCATGGCGAGGCGATGAACTAGCGGACCCAATCGGTGAAGCCGTGAGAGTTTCATCCATAGTTGCCCATCCACTGCGTCTAATGTATTCTAACTCCTCTACTACTTCCATCATACTAGGCCTCATGTCACTATGAAAAGCAAGGCATCTAAATGCAAGCTCAGCCACCTTATGAATAGAATACAGTGTCCAAGCATCTCTATGTGGTTCAAGGAAAGGGTCTATGATCTCATCTACTGCACCTCTCCTAATCCTATCAACGGCAAGTGCAGCTAAATTAACCTCACTCCTAGGTCGAGCAAAATCAACCACTTTCATGGCAGTTATTATCTCTACCAAAACTACTCCAAAACTGTAGACATCACTTTTATCAGAAAGATGGAAGTTCTGGTGGTATTGGGGATCTACATAACCTGGAGTCCCTTGTGGGGCGGTTGAGATATGAGATGTTTCTGTCAATGCAAGCCTAGAAAGCCCAAAATCAGCTATTTTAGATTTGAAGCTATAATCCAAGAGAATATTACTAGATTTTATGTCTCTGTGGTAAATTGGGGGATGAATTGCAGAATGGAGATATGCTATAGCAATAGCAGTTTCAGTAGCAATGGTAAGTCTTATTGTCCACGGTAGTCCTTTACTCCTCTCTCTTTGCAAGTGCTGAGAAAGTGTTCCATTTTGCATATATTCATAAACAAGAATCTGCTCTCCCTTCTCTATGCAGCAACCTAAGAGGCGAACTAAATTCGGGTGACTCACTGAAGAAAGGAGCTTGATCTCATTCATGACTTGGTCAGCACTGTTGGTGTCTCTTTGCCTTAACTTCTTTATAGCAACCCACTCATCATTGTGCAGTTTTCCAGCATAAACTGTACCAAATGCCCCAGTTCCCAGCCTGTGCTTCTCAGAGAAAGAATTTGTGGCTTTTTCTATTTCTTTGTAGGGATAGAAAGGTACACTAGAGTTGCCTGCAGCTTCACGTAATTGGCGCTTTACCATGGTATGTTTTCTCAAGCAAGTAGAACGGCGCCTGGCACAGTAGCATAGAAGAAACAGACCAGCCACCACCAAAGCTCCAGTTATGATCACTGTCAAGTGTGGACAATCATGCAGCATTATTAATCCAAATATGAACTTTCAGAAGTTCTTTTTTGATTTTTCTACGCATGTTTGTATCAGGAAATGGGAAAAAAGAGACGTGAAAAAACATGCATGCATTCAATAATAGTTGACAGATTAACAAAGATTCTCGAATGAAACAAATCTGCAACGTATGATTATATATAGTGAAAAGAATAAGCCATTAAGATGTAAGGTGCTATAATACCTCCAACAACAACACCGATTTTGGTTGCTTTCCCACATCCACCGGACGTTAGTGTTGAAGCACTGCAACTTGAAGACGAAGCTGATGACAAGGCAACCATAGGGAGAGAATTAAAAAAATGACAATATTTACTAAAGGAACTAATATATCACCATTATATGGTAAAAAATTATTATTCTGGATTTGAAGTATCTACTAAAATCTTCCTCGTTGATTGAGTAAAAAAGAACTTCATTCAATTTTTAGCTTTTGAAGGCAGGATTGTTATTGATCAGAAATTGTTTGTTTAATTTTGATTATTTTTTTAGTTATTTTTTTTCTTTAACTCTTCAGTAAATGTTTAACTATAAACCATTTTGAATTAAAAATAAATCAAACACGGGCAATATGCAAAATCTACAAGATGTGGCACAGAAAATGTTCCACGTATGATATCTAGTAGAAATGGTAATTCGTATCGCACTCGAATTCCGTTGTCAGCATAACATTGAGCGAGGTACAAATTGTCGGTGACGTCCAGATGCTTAAGGTTACAAGTAATTACCTTAAAATTAGGTCAGTTCCTAATATTAATTGCTCACGTTGAGAACGTATAGTCACCGATATCTGCCGTTTGACCACGACTAATGCATAGAAAATTCAAATCCATCCGACCACGCATGTGCTGCCAGAACATGTTGACTTTTGATTTAGGTTCTGTTTGGTTAAGTTACCACTCAAAACAAAGAACGTATCCCCACACTTCGCCTAACCCAACAACATTCTGAACACGAAGCCAAGAACCTATCCAATCTCCCTATTCCCTATTTCCCATGAAGTTGGATTCATTAGAGAAGGAACATCAAAATCAGGATGAATAAAATTAAACAGGACTAAAAAACAAGCTATCAGTAGCGCGTCCATTTCCATTTCAATAAACATGTGAATGACACGTGTATTAAAAATTTTAAACGGCTGAGATCTAATTTCGTTTAGAGCAACGAAGGGAGAGAATTGGAAGAGTTGGGACTTGGGTTGAACACGTGAAGTCCTGAACTGAAAATGAAAATGGCTTCTTCGCCCAATCCAGCTCCTCTCACTCTAATCTCCGCCTGCCTTTTACCGCTATCGCCACCATGCCCATGTCCGGTGTCCGGTGGAGCCTCCTTACTTTAATACCATTCTTCTCCCAACCTCGTAACTATTTTCTATAACTCCATCACAATGATAAAAGTGTTATACCTTACTTTATATAATTTTGGTTAAAGAGGTACCCATCCCATTTCCACAGTCACTCACAAGTCAATATAAATATCCCCTTCATAGTTATACCTTCCCCTGCCTAAAGAAAAATCCCATTTACAAAGTGACAGATCCCTTACTAAGTACCTGACATTGCATTGTGCCAACCCCTTCCTGCATCACAAGACAGTAACCACTGCATAAATCCAACGTGCACATTGATGGCACATCCGGACATTTTCATTGAACAAATCTATGGAAGCCAATTTCGAATAGCTTCCTCTCCAATTTTTTGTTGGAAGTTGCATCATACCATATAGTAATTACAAGAGGAGTCATGCTACACGGTCAGAAAAATTAGCTTGAATTGATTTTGAAGTGATATGGTTTGTATTTGAATGTTTTTATTATAAAAATAAGTTAAGAGTAAAACTTAGTATAATTTTTTTTATCCAATGTAAAAGTTATCTAAAGTTAAAGTTGATTCAACTTATAATTAATTTTAGACTTTTTTTCAACGTAAAATCAAACATGTGAAAATTTATCTAAAATCAATTTTGAACTTGGAATCAATTTTCCAACATAAAACCAAACATGCATGTAATTGTGAATAATTAAATGTGTGTTTGGATGAACGTTGGTAAAATTGATTTTGAATGAAATTAATTTTACGAAATTGATTTTGAAGTGATGTGATTTATGTTTAGATATTTTTATTATGAAAGCAAGTTAAGAGTAAAACTTAGTACAAAATTTTGGATCCAACGCAAAAATTACTCAAAGTTGCTTCAACTCAGAATCAATTATAGATCCATAATCAATTCTGAATTCTTATCAAACAGAAAACCAAACATGTCAAAATTTATCTAAAATCAATTCTGAACTCAGAATCAATTATGCAACATGAAACCAAACAAATACTAAATATGAAATTGAAAATTAACAGGTACAGGTGAATAGAAAAGGCCTCCATCATTTGCTAATTGAAGGTTTTTGTATTTGCTCAAGTCTTCCGAAATGTTGGTATTACTTTCTCCTTGTTTATTAGAAATCACTTGCTCTTTTCTATGCATAACTGAGTAGGCTACTAGCTAGACTGATATCTAAATCTGTGTTCAGTTCATTGTTTATTAGAACTTCATTTTTATAAATTAAAGATCACATGAGATAAAGAATTGAAAATTGTTTTATGTGGATACATATTTATTAGCGTATCAACTTGATATATTTGACTATTTGTGCAGGGAGAGTAACTGTTAGGTATATTTCCTACTGTGGAAAAGTGACTGAGAATTCAGAATTTGGTTGATGAACTTCTGCAATCTGCACCAATGTGCAGCGAGAGAATTTAACTAATATCACGCCAACAACTTGTTGAAAGATGAGTCAGTTAAGTAGAAAACAAAAAAAGAAGCGAAGGAGTTGAAGCAAATAATTAGAGGTTGGAGGAGGAATGGTAGTAAAACGAGACTCCACCGAACACGGTGGTGATAGCAGTAAAGCGGGTCGGCTGAAATTAGTGTGAGAGGATGAATTGGACTGTGAATGGGATCCGAGTGGCCCGGGCAAACATCCTCAAGGAAGCAGCCATTTTCTTTCAGCTCAGTAGTGTTTAACCCCATCTCTCCCAAGTCCCAATTCTCTATACGATGTTAAATCTCAGCCGTTAATATTTTTAATACTCGTGTCATCTATAGATTTATTGAAATGGAAATGTCCATTTCTCTCACAAATGGAGAGGATCCGGACGCGTCAATGCCTAGCTGCTTTACTTCCATATCTACACAAAATTACGACTACTAGAATGAGCCAGTTGTTTATCAGAAAGGAAAAGTCAACGTGGTTTAAGTATTGTAACAGGTAGGGTTTAGGTAGGCAATGATAATGTATGCCTGCATACTTTTGTTTTAAAAAATATGTTCTTGGACTTTTACATGCATGACTTGTAATTTTACTAGTATATGTTTCCAAATATTTTATGAGTACTAAAATATTCATATATGAACTCATTATTTATATTTAGAGAAAAAAAACTATGCATTAAAAATAGTTTTATAATTTATATAGTCATCCAATCACAATCTATTATTTATGATAAATTTATTAACTTTTATAATAATTATTTTAAAAGTTATAAAAACGATTATCTTTGATTGGATGAGAGTGTAAAATTATTTTACACTGTTAATGCATAGTCATTAAATTCTTATATTTAAGTTAAATAATAATATTATTTTATATCTTAGTTATTAAACATGATAAAAAAATATTTAATTAAATTTAAATATAAAATAATTAATTATGAAATGTAATATATATATATATATAACCTAATTAGTTGTATAAAATAATTTGTAATGATAAAAATATATTAGTACTACCTCTTGTTCTAATTATAAACAACATAGAACAAATCATCAATATCAAGAAAAATAATAATTACAGTTTTTTTCAATTAATTCTGTCAAAAGTTCAATTTTTATTCCAAAAATACTCTTTACTTTAAGTGATTGTCACAGTGCATAGAAAATAGAGTAAACAATAAAATAAAAGTACAAAAAAAAATTACTTTAAAAACTAGTGATTGTTGTTTATAATTAAAATAAAAAAAATTACTTTATTATTTATAATTAGGATCAGAGATAATATTAAATAACGCGTAAATACATGACCCATTTGGTAATAAGGCATCCGAATTCCGAAAGACAGAATCCATGTCTCAATAAAATTTTACGGAAAACCTTTAGTTCATTCCCATGCTGAAAAGGAAAACAAAGTAATCCAGTTTAAAATGATAATTCAGCAAAAATTAAGAAGGAAATTTTCAAGTCTTGTGCAAATATATATAATGTGAAAAATCCAAATGCAAACTCTCGAGAATCGTGTTCTATGATCTACACCATGCTCCTAGCAAGTTAAACAAGATCAGTGTTTAGGACGGGTCAAAATTGGGGTCTTGCCACATGGTTGGCCAGCACATAAAGCCGCAACGAGGTGTTAAATTCGCAGTTTTCCAGTCAACCCACACGATTATTCCACGAGCAAGAACAAAGCATAAAATAATAATAAAATCTGAACTTACCTTTCCGGCAACCGGTGCCGTTTTTGAAGCCGTCTCCGATGAAACCATCGATACACTGGCACCGGAACTCATCTTGGAGATGGACCGGTGTGCAGGTAGCGTTTGTAGAACATTGATCACACTGTCCATGAAGCCACCACTCCAACTCAACAACCTGAAACTGCAGCGCATTCTCCTTGCTCTGTCCAAAAGAAACCGCAGAGAACAAGTACTTACACTTAGTTCGGTTCAATTCATCGTATGTCACAACACCATCTTGTTTCGAATAGCAACTGATATTAGCACTTTTGTTATCGCAGCTCTCCACATCAATCTGGCTGCCCACAAAACTAGAAGCAGGAATAACACACCCACCTAACGCATCCGTACAATCTTGCACCAGAAAGCTATTGTTAATCGTTGGGGCAAATTTGTCACTGAAGAGTGGAAGAATGGATTGCATGTTACGGTTGCATTTTGCAGGGAGATTGACGAATATGTTGCTGTTTGTTACGTTTTGGACCAGAAATTCGCCAAGTTTGACTTGGTTGTGGGAACAGTCAAGTTTGATTGGACAACCTTGGGAGAAGCCAAAAGGGAACTGAAGAATCTGATCCCCGCATTTGCCGCCATTGCAAGTGAGGTTTTGTGCTCTTGTTGTGCACGCTATGAAGATTGTGAGGACTATAGCGAGATTTGTATGGTGATGAAGAAGAAGAAACATTTTTAGATGCTAATAATTGAACTCGCTTGAAATGCTTAACCAATATCATCGGTTCATCTTCATCTCCCTTCTCTAGCTGAAAATAAGAACAAAGATTCAGCTTGAATTGCCAGAATTTTTGGCCTTTTGAGAAATTAGAAGAAACATAGTATTTCAGATGATGGATTAAATGAGAATTAAAGGTTGTGATCGATGCCGTTGGGTGGCCATCCATCTCAATAAATGCTGGCTCATACAAGAGAACCACCAATAGTAAGTTTTAATGGAAAAAAAAAAATTGTTTTAAAAAAACCTGAAAAATGGAATTAATTGTACTGAGGCATAAATATGCATACCTTCAAGGTTCTGCAAAGGTTGAAATTAATGACTGTAGCAGTTGAAGAAGTAATTCACCACAGCCACACCCCTCCGAGATCGGGTTTGGAGTTGAATAGTGCAAAACAGAATAATAAATTTTCGTTGGAAAGAAAAAGATATGTCCTTTGTCTGCTTAATAACGTTCTTCTCCAACTCCAACAGAAGAAAACAATAAAAGGAAGCAGCAGCTGCAAATGCGTAGGTTGCAAATTGAGGGGTACTCTAATAAGAAACTTGGCCTCGTTCACAGTTCACACTTTTGTGGCGTCTGTGGGTCAATGTCTTGTTGGAAATAAAATACATGTGCCCGTCGACACCTTTTTTTTGTTTATGGAATGGCGAATATACCCCTCACTGAATTTTGTTCTGCACAAAAAGCCCCTCTTCCCTACGCCAAATTACCCGCACTGCACGTAAAGTTTTAGTCAAAACAAGGCAAATCATACGACGTTTGACTTATAGGACAGAGCTTATCTTGTTTATGGCCTACACAGTGTTTACTTTTCAAATGGTCCTTATAACTAAATATGCTGTGGTGTGATCAATAGATAACATGTTTCTTAATAGGGTGTAAGTAGGTCGAGTTTGATCTATTTTATGACTCAATTCACCGCGTGTTTGGTTCGGCGTTTTCTTCCTCGAACTTGTGTTTTGGACGTAACTTGTTTTAGGCTATACGCATGTACCTAAATTTTTACCAATCACACTATTAATGAAATAGAGTTGGATTGAATTGAATTGGATAGGATATTTTTATTAAACAACTTAATTTGTACTAACTCAAAATTAATTCAGTTACTTCGAGTGAATCAATTAATTAAAATATTAATATATTCTGAAAATTAAAAAAAAAATAGAAAGAGATATTGAGAGTCGAGAGAGACTTCTTGACTTGGAAATAGGCAAATGGCATATTACCATAATAATTACACTTCTTAACTTGCTTATGTACAAAGAAAAATAATTAAGAGACAAAGGAATAAACGAGGGAGAGGGAAAGGGGTGAGTACATGGAAGAAGGAGAGATTGAGAGTCGAGAGAGGCTTCCAAAAATTAGAATATGTCTTGACAATTTACTAAAGTGAAAAATAATAGAAACAAAAAATAGAAGTTACTAAGATGGAAAATGAAAGACGGGAAGGGAAAGGGAACGAAATAAAGGAAGTGAAAGGTGTCGTACTAGCAGGGAAACAATGGCCAATGAGGTTAACGGCGGTGACAAGCACGAATGACAGTAATTCAATACTACGAGTCTTCAACAATTTGACAAAAATATCTCAAGGTGTGTGGGTTAGGGTTATGCAAGCAATACACGATAGAATAAGAATTTTAGAAAAATTATAATTTATTATTAATATTAATATACACATCGGGTTGGGTAAGGTTAATTAGATATGGAACTCATTAACCAAATACTCAACCCAACTATAATTAATGTTGCGCTCCTTTTCAATTTACGGTTCATCCTATTTTCTTTTGAGAACAAAGATTATATTTGAATTAAAGTTAAGAAAGTATTTTTTTAATTTTAAAATATGATTGCAAATTCCAATATATGAAATGAACACAAAAGTATTTATTTCTTTTAGAATAAAAGTAATTTTAAGTTCTCTTGTCTGAAATTCAAACTTGCACAAAAAGGATAACCACTAGTCCCCTGGCATGTTTCCACGAGATTTGTCATGAGTTGATGATGATCAAATGACATGTCTACAAGACCAAAAGAAGGCTTAAGGAGCTTGATTGGTTTGCTTGCTACCACGAAGGAAATATGTATAAAGAATAATGATATATGGATATCATATATCATTTATATTTATTAAATTATATCATCTATCATATTTATACTTTTCTTTTTTCTCTCTTTCTTTCTCAAGATGTAAAATAACATCAAGTGTACATAAATCTTTATTCATGTTTTTTTTTTTTTAATTTTTTGCTCAGCAAATCTTTATTCATGTATAAAATGAAGCATACAAGAACCCATTGGAGCTGCCGTGAGGGTGAGGATTGACTCGGCGCGCTGTGGTGGTAGAATATTTTGGTAGATACTGTGTTAGATAATAGATGTAACTTATAAGATGGCAAGTGTGACGCAACAAGCACCACAGTCGAGTTACTGTTTATCAATTAAATATTATTTAAATAATATTATTGTTTTTTTATACACAGCCAAAATAGTTGACTATTGTTATTATATGTGCGTGTGCGACTGTGCCAGTTAAGATCAAAGAATAATTATCCAACCTCATTCAATTATCTGTCATTTTTTTTTTTAAATTTGTCCGTGTCAAATTAACTAGAATGTGATCAATTCATTACCTCCAGCAAGTACATAAATGGACGTGGATAATAAGATATTATTACAATGTCTGTATGTGACTGTTTGAGAACAACATTTGCGGCTAAATAGAAGTCTAAAACCAACAATGATTTGGATGCATTTACATTTTTTTTTATTTCTCTTTTACTTCATTTTTTTTTATCTCCTTTTCTTTGCATTACACATTTTGAATTACATCTTTCATTTTTCTCTCTTCTCTTTTTATCTTTACCAAGTGTATATACCTAGTTAATGTATAATGATCACGTTTCATCTAAACTTAGTTTGCTACGTATAGTTGTATCAAATATATGAGAAAGAAAAAGAGGGGAAAAAAAACTAAAAGATGTAATAAGCGATAAAAAATGAAAAATAAATATTATTGTTATAATATAATATTGTAATTCTAAATGGTAGGCAAGGAATCACGTCTTCAAGTGGACAAGTTAAAGGCACACAGTATCTCATCAAGTTGCCAAAATCCACTCGAAATTAAGCACAACGCATTCAGCTAGAGCCATGGAGGCTGCATTTCCAAGTCAATTCAATTTAGTACAATCTATTCTGATCTGATCCAAAAGAGAATACGAGACAAAGCAATCCCGAGTCAACAAAACATAAACACTAGAAAAAAGGAGAAAGAGAACAAGTTCTGCTTGATATTAGTCTTCGTTTTTTTTATATGTTTATATGAATATTTGTAAATTTGGTTTTAAAGGGCTGTTAAGCCCTCCTTTTATCCAAAAAAAAAGTTTTAAATGATCTTAATTTTAATTAAATTAAATTCAAAATGCATCATTTATGTTTTAAATGAAATTTTACAACAATGTTTAATATAAATTTATTGACTCAACAAAAAAAATAATTTTAAGCATAAAGCAACTAAACTTTTTTTTTTAACAAAATCAAGATTATGATTGTTAACGTGCATTTGAGGGAAAATTCAATCATGCATATAATTGCACAAGAGAAGTAAATTTCAATTCATTATTGCTTCTATTATCATTATCATATTCATATATTACCGGGAATTCAATCATGCATATAATTGCATAAAGAAAAGTAAAATTTCAATTCATTATTGCTTCTATTATCATATTTTACTGTTGCTTGCGCTAACAGGGGATGGATGAGATTGAAATCGAGATCAATGACCATCAAGGCAATTAGGGATGGAAAGTTTAGTTTATAAAGACGAACGCGGTATTATTTGACTGTCTTAATGAAGCAGGTGAAATGACTATATATGCGTGACTGGTAATAGCGTAAAAGGTAAAACAGAGTCATCAACTCGATCATGTTGTGGAAACATCCTAAATAATAACAAAATCACAAGCTTTTTGTTGGGTTAAATTTCTTAAGTTTTAACCCAAATTCAAAACCTCAAGCCACCGAGTCAAAAACAGAATCTTTTTAATTTATTTTTCTATAAAAAGATTTTTTTTTTTTTTTTAAGGTTGGCACAAAAAGCAGTTGTTCAATTACGTGTGCAGATAATTCCATCAGCGAGACTATTCGTAGATACGTGTAGCTCTAGAGTCTTGACTTGCGTGCAGGGACGGACCCAGACTCAAATGTCAAGGGGGCCAACAAAAAAAAAATCATATAGCAAATATATACCATCATATTAACTACTATTACGAAAAGAATTACGAATAGAATATTGAAAATATATATAAAATATGGAAAATTGAAAATACTTTTGTTTTCGTGCGGTGTCTTTCAACATTTTCCTATTAGCAATGTTGTGGCTCTGACTCGTGATTAAAATAACCACTGTTGTGCATTTCTAGAATTTAAAAATTATAATAATTTTCAATCAGTCTAATGACACTTGTTTATATTAGATAAGAAAAATAGAGTTTAACAAAGTCCCAAAAAAATAAAAACTGATTATATAGTAACTAAAATTTGATAAATATAATATTTAGATAAGTTTTCTTCAAAAAAAAGAAAAAAGATAAAATTACTATTGATTTTCTGTTTCTCCAAAAAAAAAATACTATTCATTCTATAATTTAGAAAACTAAGGAGATAAAAATTGATTGTATAACAACTAAAATTTGATCAAATAAAATATTGAGATAAGATTTCTTAAAAAAATAAAATTTCTATTGATTTTATAATTTAGAAAAAAGTCAAGAGATAAAAATTAATTGTATAATAACTAAAATTTAGAAAAAATATATAATATTCATATCAAATTTCTTCAAAATAAATAAATAATAATATATTGAATTTTTAACAGAAATCCTTGCTGGGTGGAGAGCAAAAATATAAGCTCAACCTCGTTTATGTATTATTCCCTCTGAAGTTGCTATAAGGTTTTAGCCAAAGCTGCTTTATATATATATATATATATATATATATATATATATATATATATATATAAAGAGATATCAAATTATATCAGTGTAATTTTAAAAGAGTTACACCATTTTAATAACTTGATATATAATAAAAAATTTATCGATCCAACCGTTGAATTATATCTACATATTACCAAGATTGTTTGTGTCAAATTTTGTCAAAATTAAATAACAATAAGAAGGTAATCAAATTATCCATATTTTAGTATATTTTAAAAAGTTTATATTACGTCGATTTTAATCTATAAGAATGAGGTAGCAAATAAGTTTGGATTAATTTGAAATTTTGTATACATAATCTATGTGAAAGGAACTTTCAATCCAACAGTGGATTTTAAGAAAACATCATCCAGTTGGAAGTTATTGAATGATGTAATAGTTGTTTAAGTTACGAAGTATTCATCGGCTTTGCCAATGACTAATTTTCGCCGAGGATCTTGACTGGCCACTTAGTGGAGTCTTTCCTTTCAACCACGTTTTTTCTATGCACAAGGCTTAAACTCGAGACCTTGCTTAAGGAAACCGAGTCAGCACCACTCGGACCAACGATATGTTAGTAGCTGCTTTTTATATTTTATAATTAGTTTCCTTACATTACAAATTTATTTTTGAAAAAGTGAGGGGGGATGGTCCCCCACCCTAATACGTGAGTCCGCCCCTGCTTGCGTAGCCTTTATACGGCATTTTTTTTATTGATTATGTAAAATTTTAGTAGAAATAATATTAAAACAATTCATTTATATTTGAAAATAAATATTAAAACACAAAATAAAGAAACTTGTATTTAAATATATGAATCAAAATTAATTTTGGAGCATTTGATATAAGATAAGTTTTTTCATACTAGATAAACATGATTTTCAAGAATAACTAAAATATTTGATTGATCATAAATATGTTTTAATATTTATATAATTTTTTAGAATAAAAAAGAGTAATTTAATTATCTATCAGAAACTTTTACTAGAAAGACACTTTTATAGAAACTTTAATTATTTATCACATTAAATGATCTAATAAGAGTAATGTGATCTTTTTAAAGCAGTTTTTTTTTTTTTAATTTGAAAGAGTTAGGGGGCGTTTACTTGCGATTCTGTTTTCTGTTTTCATTTTCTGTTTTCAGTTTTTAATTACAAAATTGCCACTTGTTTTCATTTTGTTTTCTGTTTTCTAAGATTTGTACAGGAAACACTGAAAATAACTTTTTTTTTGTTTTCTCTGTTTCCTGTATAAATCTTAGAAAACAGAAAACAAAATGAAAACAGGGGGCGTTTACTTGCGATTATGTTTTTTGTTTTCATTTTCTGTTTTCAGTTTTTAATTACAAAACTGCCACCTTGTTTTCATTTTGTTTTCTGTTTTCTAAGATTTGTACAGGAAACACTGAAAATAACTTTTTTTTGTTTTCTCTGTTTCCTATACAAATCTTAGAAAACAGAAAACAAAATGAAAACAATGTGGCAGTTTTGTAATTAAAAACTGAAAACAGAAAATGAAAACAGAAAACAGAATTGCAAGTAAACGCCACCTTAGATTTCCACTTTTTCTTGGGAACAATTTTGTGAGAAAAATAGCTAATTTTTTTTTTCGAGAAGCATTGTTACCTTAAAGTGTTATTTTTAAAAAAATAAATCAAGCATGAAAAGAAATATTCCCAACTTCAAATTCTTAGAAACTAAAAATTTTCCTTATAGAAAATATCCTCTTTAAATATAAGACTAAAATTAGCAAATAACAAATTTTTACACAACTAACAACATTATACATTACACAAATATTTGCACTGTCAATAACTTCACGAATGTATGATAAAATTAGCAAATAAATTGATTAAAAGTTGAAAAATGAACTAAAACATGATAAACTAGTTAATAGGATTGAAATATTTATAAAAGTAGTTATTAAACTAACTGATAAGTGTAAAATGATTCAAAATTACTTAATCATAACTTAAAATTTGGTAACCACGTATATTTTTAAATAATGATCGCTTATCATATTTTTATTTATTTATAATTTATTATTATAAAAATTAGGATAATAAAATTTTAATTTTATTCTCAATTTTAAATATTTTATTAAATAGAATGAGATAATATAAACGGATATTTACATTATAATTTTGTTGATTTTATATTATAAAGAAATTATGTAAATTTGATGAGAGTGAGAGAGAAGGTTAAGGGTTTCCAAAAATAAAAGTAATAAAGGATTAGTTGTAAAAATATGATTAAAAATAAAAATAAATTAAGAACTTATAAACTAGTAAAATAAACTTATTTATCAAAAATTTATATTTTTGTCAAATAAGCTTTTTAAACTAGTAGAATAGTTTATTTATCTTGTCAAAAACACTTTAATGTTTATTAATTCAACCATTGAATTATAATTATATATTATCTTAATTATTAATTATTTGTATCATATTTTATCAAAATTAATAAATATAAGAATATAATTATAGAGCTTTTATCCCCATATGCCCACTTCCATATTCATGAAAATTATGAAGACCGTTAAGCATATTACCCTTCTTAAATGTAACGGGTCAATTATAATTAGACTCCTTTTCACATCATTTTTTTCGAATTAATTTCCATGACGTTTGGTCAAGACTAAAAAAAACTTATTATATCATGTCGATTTGTCATATTCATATAAGTTATCAAGTACTATTTTCCAATTGACTTTGAAGGCACTCTGCAATTCGTGCGACCTAATCAACATTTAATGAGATGCAGAGAGTTGAGAATACCTTGTAGAAAATGAATGCAAGGAACGAATATATATAATTTCTACTTCTTGTAAACTCTACTCAACTCCTACGAATAAAAATAATATAATTTTTACGTAACTGGAATAACTTTAACTCAAATTTATATATTAATTAAGCTGAAATAATTTTATGTTATTTGATTTACACGCTCAATGATAAAATATGAAAATAAATTTGTACGTGTTTTTTTTTAAGGGAATTTGTATGTGTTTTAATATGCATGTTGTTAGCAACTACAACAATTATATATATTTTTTAAAATGTGTTAACAAATTATACTTTTAAGTGTATTTTAAAAAAAGTTATAATTGTTAACAATTTTTTTTTAAAAAATCATATCGGTGTATTTTATTATCAAATCATATATATATATATATATATATATATATATATATATATATATATATATATATATATATATACACTTTGTTTGTAGTTACGTGAATCAAATTATTTAAAGTAAAAAATAAGAGAAAATAGTTTATCTAACAATAGTGTAAAGAAATTTTATATTATCATCAAAACTTAAATTGTCAAATATGGTAAATTTATTCTTTCCAAAAGAAAAATATGATAAATTTATTAATTTTTATAATAATTATTTTAAAAGACATATGTACTATAATTTGTTATTAATTGACCATGTAAACTTTTTTCACTGATAATACCTAAAAATTAAACCCATAAATAAACGCCACGCCAAGCCGACGATACAGCAATGCAAACGAATGATTCCCCCAAATTTTAACTGATCCAAATAAAGCATAAAGTAGTAGTAGCAATATTTTCTTTTTCTGGTCGTGGTTCAAGTTGATGCATTTGAAAACGCTAATGGGATATTTCTAACAAAGAATTGGTTGCGGCCACCTCCACCATGAAATGTTATACTAGTATTTTTTTTACTCAAAATGGTGGGTACTTATTCTATTGTTCTCCCATCCGACCCGATGATCACGATCTTCGTATTATCAGGAAGATCACAAGGAAGGTGCTTGCAGTTGCATGCATATGCCATCACACGGTGTTGTTAAAATATGTTAAGTTTGACACTTAAAAGTAGATATTTTTATAGAGAGTAAACATATCAATAAGTGAATTGTCATTTTCATTTGAGAAAGTGTTGAGCATATGTCATTATTTTTTAGACAGAGAGAGAGAGACTCGAAGTCACTGAATTCTAATTGATCGGTTATTTTACTTTTTACGTTGATTAATTTCAATTAATATTAAGAAGAATACTGATATGATTTATGTAAGGTGTTACAAAAATAAGATGCATATGTGACATTTTTTCTATGTCTGGGTATTCTTCAACTAAGAATTAAAGATTAATTTTTTAAAGTATGGAGATTTATTTAAGAGATTAATATTTTTTCATAGCTGTTCTTTCATATACGTAGACCAATAAATTGAACCTTTGATCACATATTTAAAATACATGATTATTTGCCAACCATATTATCCTATGTCTGTGTATGTGACATTTTTTAATTCATCAAACATTATTATCTTTTTAATAGTTGTGTTTTGATCATGATTTTTGTGTCATTTACTATCTTTTATGTGTTTCAGACCCACCCAAATTTAAATAGTAACTCTTTAACTCATGATTTAACTATCAATTTTTCAACTTTTATATAGATTTAATTATACCTTTTGTTTTTATGAATTTCGTTCCCCAATTTTTTTTTTTTAATCTCAAAATCATTGTGAATCTAAAAATCATTTTGGTGATCAAGATTCATGAGTAGTAGTTAGGTGGTGGATTGGGCCATTAGACAGAACAAGGCCCCCGTAAAGCTAGATTTGGACTAGTTATCAATTCTTCTTCATAGCCCATTGGGTTTTTGCTCTCACCTGAACGAGCCGAACGGCCCAATAAAATTATTTCATTCGCAGTTTAACATCGGTGGCTATGGTAGAAAAGATAAAATAAAAAAAAAAGTGTTCTACGTTGCTTAAACCCTAGAAACTAGAAAGAGTTTGAGTTTGACGCCCTCGACTGATTCGATTTCAAAGGAGAAAGAGAGAAAGAGAGGGATTCTCGAAAGAGCAACAATGTCAGACAGAGAAGACTACGATTCCGACGCCCCTGAGGAATTGACAACCGAACAGGTCTGTTGCTCTTTTCTTATTTTTGTTTCAATTAATCGAATCAATACTTAATAAAAGCATGTGCTTTGCAGGGTATACAACAAGACGAAGAGATTCGAAGGATTCAAAGAGAAAATAAGGCCAGGTATTGCTTTAACCTCTGTTTACCTAGTTATGAGGTTCAGTTTATTAATCTAAGTTGTTGAGAGTGAAAATTGAGAAGTAACATTTTTTTTTTAAAAGAAACTGCTTTTGAGAATCTTCTGTAATTCCTTTGCATTATGATTCACTATTGTTGAATGAAAACTCGCCAATATAGATAGATAGATAGATTTTGGGATAATTTCTAGCTTGGTCTAAGATTCTAAATACCATTGAGGGGATGGGGGAAATAGTTGCAAATAATGTTACTGAGTAGATTCAAAAACTCTTTTCTATTGAAAGACGTGACTTTGCGAGCTTCTCATTCTGCTGTTTAGTGTTTATTCATCGATTAGTATTAGGTGCTTAATGGTTTTGAAGAATTTGTTTGAAAAAAAGATTCAGTAAATCAGAACAAACTCGGGTCTGCTCAGTGTATATATAAAAGGGCTTTTCAGCTCAACATTTGTGAAATGAGAGTCTACGAATTCATGCAAGGATATCATATTACATTTGTTTCTTAATTTGTGTACCAACTGTTGAATCATATGGATTGATATATGCTAACCTGTAGGCATCAGTTAAATTGTTCCTGCAAATATCAATCTTTGTATCACTCTTTTTTCTATGCTAAACCATAGGTTAGGATATAATTGCGTGCTCTTCAGCTTTGTTGAAGTCACTCACAGGATTTATTTTTTGGACTTGTGCAAAACAATCAAATTCAGTGAGTACCTAATTATATGACTTTGCGTTTTTGACTGGCAGGGTTGTTCGTGAAGGAAAAGAGCGTAGGAGGAGATGGGCCCAAAAAATAACTCCTCGACCATCCAAAGCTGGTGAAAAATCTGAAGATGTAGAAGACTCTGAACCTCAGCAAGAATCAAATACAGCGGCAGGATTTCTTCCAGACAACATTGTCCAAATGCTTGCAGCTCGCGAGAAGTATGTATGATCTTTCTCTCTTGTGTCACAAATTTGCATTCTTATTTGGACAAAATCTCTAAGAGGTTATAATTCATTTGCAGACAAGTTTTCTTATCTGACAACAATGAGGAGAAAGATGATATAAAGCCTACCACTACAAGGAAGAGAAAATCAAGGAAATCAGGGTTAGAGATTTCACCCCTTTTAATTCTATATTCTATTTTGATGCATTCATGTTGCTTTTTACCCTGTATTTATGTATGTTCTTGCTGTGATTTGCAGCTTGAAACCTGTTATTTTGAGCGAAATAGGTCCTCCTCCATGCTTAAACAGTGCCTTAGATTTCTTGAAGGAGAAGCAAATGTCAGTTCAAAGATCGTCTTCAGTTTTGAACAATTCGAACCAAGCGTTTCGTCTCCTTTCTCGGTCAGGGGTGCTTGGCCGGAAATGAGGATTTTCATTTATTTATAAACTTTTTTTTTTTGGCCAAGTGAGGTTAGTGTTGCAATATTTATTTTTAACCTGTTAGCATTGGTGCTGGTGTTGGTCTACTGTACTGAATTGTAACCTAAAGATATCCTTACGTTTTGTTTGGATTAGAAGTCAAATACAAACAAAAGAAATAGTAAGGATAAAAATGAAAGAGAAATTGAGAAAAATAGATGTTTGAATGGATGGAAATAAGAAAAAAGTGAAGATATTTTTTGTTTCCTGTTTCTATGAATGTGTAGAAGAGAGCAGAAAGAAAGAAGTTATATGAAAAATATAATTATATAATTAATTAAAAATAAAAATTAAACTTTTTATTCCATTATTTTGTTAAAAAAATTGCTATTAAAGATTATTCAATTGTTTAGAGGTCTTCATTTTCCATTCATTATATGTCAATTTGAGGAAGGGGGTGTTTTTTTTTTTTCTTGTGGATGAAACAGAAAAAAAAAAACCTTTTTATTTCTCCGCTAAAAAACAGTAAAAAATTATTTTTTATTTATTTATTTTTTAATCTTATTTCCTTTCCTTCCTCATTTTCCCTAAAATAAATAACGGGTAAATGTTAGTTGCAGTTTATTGTCCATGTGTGTTTTCCCCGCATAGACCACCCTTCCCAAACATTGAATTAGTTATCTTTTTAATTATTATTTTTTTTTGGTAACCAGTTGGTATTTTGGAAAAATATTTGGGATTTCTATTTAACATTCAACTAATCATTTTTCTATCTGAGACTTAAGTGTTGAATCACTATGTAAACTACTTTTGGTACCTTAGATTAGTTTTAGATGAGTGGATACATTTTATTGAAAAAAATTCTTTTTTTTTTTTTCAAATTTTATATTACTCAACAATTAGTTTCTCATTAGGATTTGTTAAGTGTTTTAAATACTAAAAAACAGAAACAATTACGAGATATATCTTCATCTTGTTTGTCAATTTGACACTCTTCCCTTTGCCTTACACTGCCTTCCATTAGCAGAGTTTAAACAACTTTGTTTAATTACATTTTGTAATAATTTTTAAAAATAGAAATCAACGCACCCTAAAATTCTCTTTTGATTACAGATTCTGTCTGAAGGGACAGAGCAAGGAAAAAAAAGTGGCACTTTTAAAATGCATATTTTGTTGAGTAGAAGGGATGCTTCTTAACAAAGTGGCACGAGCCGGACGACATACAAATTAGATCTGCTTATATATTGTAGAGGTAGAATCATTATCATAATATATCTAACGATAAAAAATTAGTCAGATTGACGAGTGAAGTGATGATACATTTTCGTAGTTTAGTACTTTCCATATTCAATATACAAAAAGGAAAATAACAGTAGCAGCGATAAGTCAATAATCATATGGTTGGAATTGGAATATCTTAGTAGATGGGTTACATATATTTAAGGAGCAGAGAAAGCGTCATCTTGTTGGAGCCAAATCTGGTCTTGGGTTGAGGCTGTATTGCCTTTGGAACTGCCCAAAAGACCCTCAAAAGCGCCTTTGATTTTGTTTAAGGACCTACGGTGTCGAATGCGATTGAGAACTTGTTGTTTGTTCAAGGTTTGCGATGAGGCTTTGGAAGACTTCAACTGGAGCTGGCTTGAGACGGCATCAACTGTGTCAGAGTCCTCCTTGTCTTCCAGGTGTTTAAGGTTAGACTTGTCGGCCTCTGATTCAGCTCTGGAAATCACGAAAGCCATTCTCTTTCTGTTTGAGTAGAAAGAATGCTAATAAACATAGGAGTATTGAAATGGGATGAAGTTCAAATATATATGGATAAACAAACCACCAAATTAGGAAGTGGTTTCCCTTTCAGGGTTCTCTTATCTCTCAAAGCCTGTTGTTTTTCTCAAACAAGGGATGCGGACGTAAGTATTTGTCCAAGAGACAAAAAGTACGTCTTAACTGCCAAAAGTATTTAGATACATTCAGCGCATTACCATAGAGAACTCTGAAGGCTGTTTTGTGTGATGCCAAACCATACATATTTATTATTCCTACCAAGTTAATTATAATAAGTTTCTTCTATATTTAGGAAAATGTTAACCACCTCCTTTAGAACACTTGTTAGGAAATCAAAAGTAAAAAGTTTTTTTTTTTAGGGAAGGGTAATAATACATCCCTGCCTGATTTCTAATATAATTCCAACAATAAATTTTTTTATTTATTGATTATTTAATTAGTACCTTGATGACATTGATTAGCAAGTCAGTTGTTTATTAGGAGGATAAAGATTTTTAGTGTTTGCTACTTATGCATGAAATTTCAGCAATAAAATAATGAAATTTAATAAATTTAATAGTGACGTTAAATATTACGTTTCTCTGTTGTGAATTTTATACGTAATGTCTGATGTGAAAAAAAAGAAATGAAAAATGTAAAGTAAATTAATGTGCAAAAATCAAGTTATATTATTAAATTTTATTATAAATGATTAAAATTAAAATATTAAAGTCATGTACTCCTTCCTATCCTTATTGTAAGGTCAAATTAACTAATTCAACAGGATTAAGAAATTTAGTTAATTTAGTTAAGAGCATTAAATGTCTTAAATTAGTATATTTTTCCAAAACTACCCTTATGAAAAAAACTAACAAGCATTAATGAATTATGTTTCTCTCTTTGTCATGTTATTCTATAACTTACTTTAATGAAGGGTATTTTTGTGAAAAAATAATTAATGCAGTGAACTTTTTAGATTAAACCTTATAAGAAAAACCAAACCACACTTTGAATATGGACCTTATAATAAGAACAAGAGGGGGTAACTTTTAAGAATGTTTGTCAAGTTTAAAATAATAAATAAGCAACCGGGCATCTAGCTCAGTTGATTGAACATGGTGCGTGAATTATTATAAATCTCCAGTATCATATTTAATTCCTACAATTACTTGACTTTAAAATAATTTTTAATTTAACTATCTATATACAATTATATAATTAAAAAAACTTGTCTTTTTTATTTTAAGAAGTTAGAATAGTTATCGTCTAATTCTTATCATAGGTTTCACTCTATATGTATATCGTACCATGGTATGGTATGTTGTATATCATACTAACATATGGTATGTTCTATGATCAGGAGCGGACCCAAAATTTAACAATTGGGGGGCCAAATATGAAAACTAAAAGATGAATGTTAGAGACACTCTTTATGATTGGCTAAACTTGATTGAAAATCATCATTTTTTGTGGGCCTTACTCTTCATTTAATGATTTTTTTTCTCCTAATTATTTATAACTTTTAAAATAATAATTATATATTAATTATTAGAAAGAAAAACTTATGATACTCAAATATTTTATTTAGAAAAAAAAATACAATTATTTCTACAATAAATACTACAAAAGAATAGAATATTTTGTTAGAAAGTAGAAAAAATAAATAAAAACTTAAACGACATTATTTACATAATTAATCTCCTAAATAAAAATAATTACTTATATATATATATATATATATATATATATGAGGGGATCAAATTACACCGTTCTAAAAGAGTTATATCATTTTAATAATTTGATATATAATGAAATTTTTATCGATCAAACCGTTGAATTATATCTACATATTACCAAGATTGTTTGTGTCAAATTTTTTCAAAATTGAACAATAATAAGAAGGTAATCAAATGATCTATATTTTAGTATATTTTGAAAAATTTATATTATGTGGATTTTAATCTACATGAATGAAGTAACAAATAATTTTGGATTAATTTGAAATTTTGTATACATGATCTATGTGAAAGGAATTTTCAATCCAACGGTGGGTTTTAAGAAAATATCATCCAGTTAAAAGTTATTGAATGGTGTAATAATTATTCAAGTTATACCGGTATAATTTGATTATTTCTATATATATATATATATATATATTGAAAAAAATTCAGAGGGCCCCAAGGCCCTCAAAGCCAAACGTGCGTCCGCTCCTGTCTATGATCATCTACCAATTTGTAGGTAAATTCATTTTCTTTATAGAAGTTGGAATTTTACTCAGTTTTTCCTTCCTATTACAAATTTTGGCACTCGGATCACTGAAATCAGAACCTCCCCTCCTCTCCCCAAAAAAGGAAAAACATTGCACGTGCTATATTCTTTAAATATAAGGTTGGTATCGATCTCATCGATGGACATGACTTGGCAGAAAAACAATGGGCTGTGTCAGTAGTTTTCATTTTTCAAGTAAACTGAGGGCGTGTCTCTTTATTATCTTTATTTTTATGTCATTCCACTTTACTCTTTTCAACTCAAGGCAATAAATTATCGTCGTGTCGATGCTGGAAGAACATAAGGAAAACTAAACAAAATTGAAAACTAGTGACTAGGAGTAGGAGAGTTACGAATTTCAGTCGTTACCACTTACCACACTTATTGTCATTTACCATTCATTTTTAGATTTATTTTGGTTAAGTAGGTATATATGTGTTGATGTAACTCAATTCGAGTAAGAAGAGTTCTGTATAACAATAATAGATTTCAATTTCAAAGGAAAAAAAAAATAACGTTGAAAATTCATAATTTAAAGTTTTGTTTTTTCAAATACATTTGATACTATAAGTCATAAAGTTAATGAGTCATTTCTTAGGGAGTTACAAGTTTGAAGATTTTAAAGAAAAATATTATAATCTTTTCAAATTTTGGAGATCAAAATCAGGACGGTTTTCTCAAGAGTTAAAGCATTTTTAGGGAGATGGGTAAATTTTAAATTTCAAACTGATGAGATTTATTATACAATTATTGTAATTGATCTATAAATAATAGATTTAACCAACAAAAATATAGATAACACTTCTCATCGAGAGTAATATATCTATAAGTCAGAGTTGAGACAAAAGGCTTGTCATATAAAATTTTAGTGCATGTACTTATTTTAATTTAATTTAATTTTTGTTCTTTAAAAAAAACTTTATATTTGATTAACAATTATGTAAAAATATTTCAATTAAAATTTAAAATCCAAAAGAAGACAATTTCTCTTCTTAAATTGTTAATCTGAAAATTTAACTTTAATTTATTTTCTAACATGTAAAGAATATTTGATTGCTATATGAAACTATTAGTGTAACATTTTTATAACTCGTAAATTATTAACGCAGTAAGTGGAAGCACTACAAGAAATAAGGCTATTTGCAGCGACATTTGTTGTTGACAAATCTAAAATGTCACTGCAAAAATAACTTTCACCAGCGAAAAAATTGTCGTTGCAGGTCACTGCCTAAACGACCGTTGAGAAAAGTTTTGCAACGATATTTAATGTCAATGCCACTACTCATGTTTAAACAACGATAATTGTCGCTATCATTTTCACACATTTGTTGTTGTCATAAGTAACTTGTAGTAGCCACTAAAGTTGTTGCCGTATTTTACATGTCTTAACGACTATTGTTGCTGCTAAAAAACATAATTTCTCATCAACCAAAATCACTACAATAAGATAACTTTTCTTAATAATTAATATCGCTGTAATATGATACCTTTTTCTAAACAACTAAAGTGGTTACAACTCAAAGATGCTTTTATAAATAATTCATATAAAAACTATTTTTTAAAATTATTAATGTCAAAATAGTGTAAAAATACACAAGAACAACTAATAATTAACAAAAACAATAAATTAAAAGAGATATTAAAATTTACTAACAATCATGTTACATGGTAATTAATTATGAAAACATCATAGTACATAATCTATCACAAGATAGACGGATTGTTGGCTGAAATTTCTAGCATCATTTAATAAGCACTACAAAAATAAATTATCCTAATTTTTAGGACAATTCCACCAAATCTATTCTATAAACAGAAAATTTGGGTTTTCCCCATAATTTTGCCTCCACACATCATGTTCTCCCCTGCCTGCATCTCGTGATTCCAAAATGAGTTTATGTGGTCTTGAGGAGTGGTTGCTTCATGTTTCTTCTAGTTTGTATACACGCCCACTGTATGAAAAATGAACAAAGAATAATAAATTTGTTGCAGCATATATATATTGCTAAGAGTGAGTTAAGTGAGTACCTCAATTGTGTTTCATGGGTAGTGGATGAAACTAGAGGTCAAAATTATTTTCTGCCCATTAACAACAACGGCTTTGTGTGATCATAAATCACTAAGGCTGTACAAATCCACAAACATAGTATATAAAAATGATTTGATGTCTTCTAGTACTAAACTATTAGAGGTTTCAAAAATAAAGATCAAATTAGGTGAGAACTAACAACAATAAAGGTTGGGTCCACTTGGTCATATTTATCGTTTGCTCATTTAATTACAGCAGTGAGTGACAATCAAAGTTTTGTAGCATGACTCTTAAGTTGTATAACAGGACAGTGGTATAAGTCTTTTCACAACCATAATCCATTCTAGAAACTAATCAGAATTATAAGATATTAACACTTGATGGCCATTCTAGCAACTAATCAAAATTATACAATATTAACACCAGATGGCACACGTTGAGAATTCACACAGCAATATATAATAATAAATAAGCAGTAAACATCTTGTGGTCTTTCTCAGGCTGTGTGTGAGTGTACCTACCAGGGAAAAGGCCTGGTTGGCACATTTCAATAAACAAGTTGTGTGCGAGCTGCCAAGCACTTTGTAGAGAACGATGTTGTAAGCCTGAACTTTATCATGCAGTGTATAGCTTGGAAAACAGAGGGGAACAGAAAGACGCGAGTTCAAAACTATTATTATAGTAACCCTAATACAATCTAGAAAAGAATTAACAGTTCCTTGTCTTCACCAGTTTAACGCCTTGTTTTCAAGAAACTTATAAATCATATCAGCAGCGTTTTGAACGGTGGTGATGGTCTCGGCGCTTTCTTCTTCCATACTAATACCAAATTCCTCCTTAAGTCACATCACAATCTCAACCTGCACAAATTGAAAAGCAAGTCTTAAATAATAAAGTAAAAGATCGTCTAACATAAACTACTGATATTGTATTTTGATCTCTCTAATACAAGAACAAAAGTTTAGCACGTCATTTGAGCCTTTGATAGTAGGGTGGGGTGAGGTAGGGGAATACAGGTCAAAGCTTCAGTTCCCATCTCTTCACTGAAAAAATAAAAATTAAAAGAAAAAGAATCATGACAAACATGATACAGAATATAGACTAAATGAATAAGGCAACCAAAGAAAAAGAAAACTAAATTGTTCAAACAAACTGAGGCCTTCTATCATGGACACAACAATAGTAAGGTAAAAATTAAGAAATAAACGGACAACCAAAATTGGAGCGTTACTTAGAAGGAGTAAAGAATGAATTATCAAAACAAAAAAAAAAACATTGTATAAATTTTAAGTCCAGGGATCGATTTACCTCATTGACAATATCAAATTCCCGCACATTCAATCGGCTGAGACTTTTGCACTTCGAAACCCATTCATCAATTAGCAAACCCAATTTCTTCAAATATTGTTACACAACCCACGATCTCTTCCACTAGGTGGTTACCAAGAGCGTGAAGGAGGGAACTGCGGAACTAAGGAAGCAACGAAGCGCGGGACTAGAAAAGAAAGAGGGAAAGTGAAAATCAAGAGCGAAAGTTTCCCTCCGAAGTCAACATATCTCTAATTTCTTTTCTTAAAACTTTTTTTAAAATAAAATAATTAATTGAATAAATCTCAAAAAAAGATTTATATTTTAGAAATAAAAGTTATATCACAATATTTATTTTTTACAAAATTTAATTATAATATAATTTATATTTTAGAAATAACAATATATCACAATATCAATTAATTAAATTGTATGATATATATACAAATAAAATATAAATAAAATAATTAATTAAAAATAACAATATATCACAATATTTATTTATTACAAATTTTAATTATAATATAATTTATATTTTAGAAATATTTATTTATTTTAAATTTTAGTTGTATAAAATAAATATTTATTTTGTGCAATGCATAGATTAAAATACTTGTAATTTATATTGTCATATAAAGTTATTTTGAACTAATCAGTAGTTTCTTTTAAAAAATATTTAAATTTAATTTAGAAATCCCCTTATCTCCCTGTATATATAAACATATAAGTCTATATGCTTCCTCATGCATTCACTCTCCTCACTGTTCCTTACATTTCTTTTATCTGAATACTTTTTTCTTGTGAAGTGGTGTCCCCTACTCTCCTAGTATGCATCTGGTATATCTTCTTATACTTTTAAATTTTAATATCATTTGTATAGTTTAACAATCCGTAAGTGCCTTTCAAAAAAAAAATCAGAAACCAATTTCAAATATATATATATATATATATATATATATATATATATATATATATATATATATATATATTTTTAACTTTGAAATTCAAATATACTACTAACATATATATGATATATATCATCTTATACTTTTAATATCAACTAAATGGTTTTACTTAACTTCTTATCTATTTCAATCTATCATTTTCAATATCTTTAGTTCTAACTCGAATTTGAATATTTTTCTTAAAAGAAATTATCAATAATTATAAAAATAATATATCACAATATAAATTGTTTACCATAAATCTAAAATATAATTTATATGTTAAAAAATATTTATTACAGATTTTAATTATAATATAATTTATGTATTTAGAAATATTAATTTATTATAAATTATAAATTTTAGTTGTATAAAATAAATATTTATTTTGTGCAATGCATAGACTAAAATACTAGTATATATAAAACGTCTAAGTCTATCCGTGCTCTTATTGCTCTACACTTTCCACTCACCCTTAAATTTCTTCTCATTCGAATACTCTTCTCTCTTAAAGTAAGGAACTTCACTCTCCTTAAATGTATCTGGTATATTATCTTATGTTTTTAATATCAACTAAATGATATAACTTAACTTTTTGTCTTTTTCAATCTGGCATTTTCAAAATCTTTAGTTCTAACTTTAATTTGAATATTTTTAAAAGAAATGATCCATAATTAATAATATCAATATATCACAATATAAATTATTTATCATAAATATAAAATACAATTTATATGTTCAAAAATATTTATTTATTATACATTATAATTTTTTGTTGTATTAAATGATTTTTTATTTTGTGCAATGCACAGGCTAAAATACTAGTAAAGATGAAAAGGATAAATTGAAAAAGACGAGTCATGAACAAAATCAAATATATAGATAAAAATAAATGAAGAGTGGTTTGAGATAGTTTAAAAAGTACTTTTTTATCTATCTCACCTAAACTTTTTTTAATAAAAAAAGTACTTTTTTATCTAGCTATTAAATCAAATTAAACATAAAAATTAAAATTAAGAAGTATATTAATTTGAATTTAAATTTTAAATCTTGACTAATTGTACCAATTCGAATATTCTTGGCTAAAATGCATTTTTGGTCATTCTATAATGCATAATGTGCAATTTTAGTCCTCTCATTTCTAAATAAGACATTAGTCCTCCAATTTTACAAAATCAAGAATTTTGATCCTTTCGTTAGTTGACCATCCATGATCAAAACGATTTAAATGATGTGAAAATTTTAAAAGGCCTCCTAATGAGATTTGAACCGATGACCTCTTACTCAAAAACTAAGCACTAAACAACTACACAACGTGCTTTCTTTAATTAATATTGTAAACAATATTGACTATATATCATTTATTAACTATACACTAAATGATATATAGTAAATATTGTTTACAATATCAACTAAAGAAAGCAAGGAGTTTAGTGATTTAGTATTTAAACTTTGAGTAAGAGGTTGTGGGTTCAATTCTCACAATAATTTTTTTTAATTCTTTCACACCATAACACACTTTATCAATAAAAGTTATGTGTGTTAGTTTTAATAATTTTTCCATAATTCTCACCTCACTAAATCTTATCTCTTTGCTTTATTCTTATTTAATATATAATAAAATATTTAATATTAATAATCAAATACACATATTAATTAAATACTCCAATTAAATCTTATCTCTTTGCTTTATTCTTGTTCTCATTTTTATTTAAATTTAAAAACAACTACACAATGCTCCTTTATTTTTTTATATAGAAATTTTATCTAAATTTAAAAATACTTGTGCAGTTTATAAAAACTTGCTAATTTAATACATTAAAGTAGATGGGATATTAATGTTCACATATATGTAGTAAGAAAACACTTGATTAAGTTGATTCTCGATAATAATGTATCTTAGTTTTTTCTACAATAAATAATGTTATCGAGATATATTTTGAATTGCTTAATATTATCCAAAAGAATTAAAAAAATAGCATTTTGCAGCGACATTGAATGTCATTGGCATAGAAAAGCACATTTTTCTAGCAACATCAATAATGCTGGCAAAGAAAAAACAACTTTTCGCAATGATTGTTAACGTTGTTTGCATTATAAGTAGTACTTTTCCCAGCAATAACAAGTTTGTTGGCATAAAAAAGCAACTTTTTGTAGCGACTGTAAAAGTTGTTGGCATTAAGTAGTACTTTTCCCAGCGATGACAAGTGCGTTAGCATACAAAACCAACTTTTTGTAGCGACTGTGAACGTTGTTGGCTTTACACAATACTTTTCCCAACGACAACAGGTGTGTTGGCATAATAAGCAACCTTTTGCAGCTACTGTGAACGTTGTTGACATTAAGTAGTATTTTTTCCAGTGACAACAAACATGTTGGCATAGAAAAGCACTTTTGGTAGCGACATTAGCAGCGACAATTTTTGTTGTTAGGATAAGTATATTTTTCCCCGCGATATTGGCCTTGTTGATAAAACAAAAATCTTATCCCAACGACAATCAAATGTCGCTGCCAAATGTCTATCTTTGGCAACAACTTAATTGTCGCTGGGAAAAAGTCGCTGCGAATTCGATTATTTCTTGTAGTGAAGGAAGAGAGAAAGTCATAGATATAGAAATAATGTGATGAAAAAAATAAAAAATAAAAAAGTGGAAAAGAGATGAAATTAGTAAATATATATTTATAATAACCCTTTATAACTCGGTTGCAAGACTTACACCATTAAGATATATATATATATATATATATATATATATATATATATATATATATATATATATATATATCATGCACTAAGCCCCTCCATTTCCCCAAAAACAAAAACAAAAACTTAAACATGTTATTTATGATGGGGGCATTGACAGTGTTGTTTCGATAATAAGATTTTAATTTAGGGAAAGAAAAAGATGTGAAAATTATTTTATGATACATGCAGTCGATAGGATACTCTCTAAAAAACCAGTAACGCAGCTACGTCTTTTTTATTTGGAGTATATACATATGCATGAAGCTCAGCTCCCCATTTCAATGAACCAGTTTCCCTTCTAGTTTTACTAAATATCATCAAAACAATAAGCTACATAATTAAATAAGCTTCATCGGCTACTGACAGAGAATTCCACTTTCACGACCACATTTAATTAACAAGACTCATTGTAATTTAACATAATAATATAAATGGGGAAAACATGGATTAACCAACCTCTATCTACCTCTACTCCTCCAGTGCAATTTTGGAATATGCTTTTAGGTGAGTTTTAGAGGAAAAGTGAAGCAATAAGGTCTTAGTTTGGTCATTTCTCCTCCTCTTTTTTTTTTTTTTTTTCGGTCAGCGTCATTTCTTCTCCGCTCTCCAAATTTCTAAACTAAATAAGATAAAATTAAAAAAATTGTCGTTCCCTTTGTCATTTCCTTTCAACTACACATACTATAAAGGAACAATTTTATTTGATTTATTTTTGTTTTTTACGAAACATTTGAATTTAAGCAATGAAAATCTCTCTACTACACCGTTTGTCTCTATTATATCCCATTATTATTATTACTGTTAGTGTGATCACATATTTAAAATATTTTTCCAACATTTCCGTATATTCTCTAGCATCCAACTATCTACTTAACTAAAATTTCTCTAGTATAAAAGTGTTGAATGGTTGCATAACTGCACGTAAACCATGTGCAGGTCTGAGGTCTCGAGACAGGTTTACTAGTTTACAACTTTACATAATAAAAACAAAGAAAATGCACCAGATTTTTGTTGCAGGAAAAGCAAAAGCACCAATTTTAGCTTCTTTTTTTTTTTTGGAAGAGGACGAAAACTTGCCAATTTTAGTCTATTGACTAAATCAAACTTCGTTTGACGGGTCAAATCAACCTGTTTACTCGTTCAATACATCTAAAATCGTACAATTCCTCGAATTAGCAAATTGGATGTACTGCATTATCATCTAATCATCACCTGATTCTCTCTCATTATCTAATCTTACAACCCTTTTTCCTAATCCAAGGTTTCCATTAGTTTGGCATGAAAATTGACCCACGTAGTCACACACAGAAAACGTGGCGTGCATTACATAATTAGACAAACAGCACACATAGAAAACGTGGCATAACATAATGAGACAAATAACACCACAGAGAGAGAAGGCCACCACCAACCACTGCATGCATGCCAAACAATGTTCCTTGTCAACCTCAATACCAAACCTCCCAACGCTCCTTCCAATGAAGTTCGGCGGTTTGGCACGACAAGGAAACATTAGCATTCACATTAACATTAATTAATTTCCTTAGATGTCCCCAAACATTAATTGCACGAATCCTCAACCCTCATTCCTCTCTCTCTGTAAAACAAATAAAAGCTTAACTTGCCTTTGAACCTTTCCGGCTCCTATTATTTCTTTCTTTTCTACTTTGCATGAGTGCAAGGAAGGAATAATAAACAATGACAGGGTCATCGAGAAAAGGTCGTGGATTCTTGGAGGAAGGAAGTACCAATGGACGAAAATTCGGAAAGTTAAAGAAAGACGAGTTCGATGGTTACAACTCCGATAACCATCCAAGAAAAAACAGTCCAGTGACATTAGACGCGCCTCATTTGGATCCTCAAATGGCAGCAGATAACGCTCCCTACGACGCTTCTCTCTCGCCTTTATCCAAATCTCCATGGTCGAGTCACGTGAACGACGACGCTTTCGTGTCCAACGAAAACGACCCTCTGGTAGGGTCCCTAGTCCGAGAAGAGGGTCACATTTATTCTCTCGCGGCAACGAAGGATTTGTTATACACAGGTTCGGATAGTAAAAACATTCGCGTGTGGAAGAACCAGAAGGAGTTTGCAGGGTTCAAATCCAACAGCGGGTTAGTGAAAGCCATTGTGATTGCGGGGGAGAAAATCCTCACGGGACACCAAGACGGAAGGATTAGGGTTTGGAAAGTGTCGGGGAAAAACGAGCAACAGCACAAGCGCGTGGCCACGCTGCCAACGTTAAGAAACTACATCAAATGTTCGATGAAACCGAGCAACTACGTGGAAGTGAGACGACACCGTAACGTGATTTGGATCAAACACTACGACGCGATTTCGTGTCTGAGTTTGACGGAGGATCATTCTCTTATATACTCCGCCTCGTGGGATAAAACTTTTAAAGTGTGGCGAACGTCGAATTTTAAGTGTTTGGAGTCCGTGACGGCGCATGAAGACGCCGTTAACGCCCTTGTTGTAGGGCTGGACGGGTTGGTTTTCACGGGTTCCGCTGACGGGACCGTTAAGATTTGGCGGCGCGAGGTTCAAGGGAAGGGGACGAAGCATTTATTTTCGTATACGCTGTTGAAGCAGGAGTGTGCGGTGACGGCGTTAGCGATTAACGAAGAGGGGAATATTCTGTACGCTGGTTCCTCTGACGGGTTGGTGAATTATTGGGTGAAAGAGACGAATTTGGAGCACAAGGGGGTTTTGAGGGGGCACAAGTTGGCGGTGCTGTGTTTGGCTGCGGCGGGGAGTTTGGTGTTCAGCGGGTCTGCTGACATGGCAATATGCGTGTGGAAGAGGACGCTGAATCATGAGCACACGTGCGTGAATATTTTGTCTGGGCACACTGGGCCTGTTAAGTGTCTCGCGGCGGAGAGGGATCCCGAAGCGATGTGCAATGAGAGAAGGTGGATTTTGTACAGTGGGAGTTTGGATAAGTCGGTGAAGGTGTGGAAGGTGTCAGAGAATGCGGTTCCGCAGAACAACCACCTGCTACCCAGGCTCAGTGTTGATCAGTTTCCCAGAGTTTCGTCCTTGAGGAAAATGGGGTCCAGGAGATACTAGCTGCATGCGTGCTAACAGCACGTGTCTGTGTACTACTCATTGGTTTGGGTTGCATTGGCTAGGGTTTGCTGGTGCTTCGTGTTCAAATTGCAAGTGTACGTAATATAGATTGATTAATTAGTTAGAGGAGCTTCTAACAATTGTTTATAAATGTTTTGGACACGTACGAGATTGTGAATTACTGTATGACTTTCTTTTCTCTTCTTTACTACTAGTATTTTTTAGTTCTTTAGTGTTTTTTTTTTTATGATGGGAAGGAAGCCTAGGAAGTTAATTAAATGGATTACACACGGGGAAAGATGTGATTTTGTGGACAGATAGTGCATAATACATACAACTTAATTAATGTCATGTTTGGGTTGAAGGAATGGAAATCGGAAAGGAGAGGAGTTAAAGATAAAAAGGTGAAAAAAAAAAGATGTCTTGTATATTCTTAGTGTGGATGACATTTTGCATGCTATTACTGATGTAGGCATGTTGATTGAAATCAAAAAGTTTCTATCCAAGAATTGTGGGATAAAATATTTTGATGAAACCTCATTTGTATTACGAATCTAAATGTATTAATTGAGAGCACATTGAGAGTATTCTTATGTCATCACAAAGAAAGAAAAAAATTATATACCGATAAAGTTCTAAAAAGGTTTGACATGTAGGATTGTAAACTTGAAAATACCGTTGTTGCTAAAGCGATAAGTTTAACCTTAGTGTCTTAAAAAATCACCTTGGAATTAAGGAAATGTAAAAGATTTCATATATATGCATTAGTTGTTGGGAGTTTAATGTTTTTTTTTTTTGGTCAGCAAATAGAAAGATATATTAATATGGGGTACCAGAGGTACCATAAAACAATACAAATGTCTTTAGCAAAGTGGTTAGAAAGTATTTAATGCCTTGTATAGACAAAAGATACAAGCTAACCACAAATCCCAGTATCCTGAGTAAATTACATGACCAAAAGTGCTACTATGTACCCCCCCAACATCCATATTCTAACAAACCAAACCTGTCAATATATACCCACATATGCACCTTGCATTACCGCCCAATGAGATGAAGTCAGAAATTCTAACTCCACTGCACCTCCACCCCCCTATGATGAACGTGGCAGGGATGAAGGCCTAAAACCATTATTGTGGCAGTAGCTATTAAGAGGCCCACCTATTCAGCAACACCTACCAGCTGCTATCAAGAGAACCCGTGGCATTTGAAGACCTCACAAGGCCACTCGTGTCCATGAGTAAATAAGCCACCACCCACCATTTTCTCGAATAAATCACTACACACAATAATCACTCTGTTTTTTGCTAAAAACTAAGATTCACAATCAACCCAATTATTATTTTCCATTGCAGCATCAACAAAGGCCATTTGACAGTAAGCACACTCCAGGCGACACCATCCACTGATTAAACGAGTAGGAAAAATTTGCAGTTTTTCCTTTGATTGAGGACCATACTGTGAAGGAGATAATGTATGTTTGTAAATGTCTGATATTGCGTACATTTTAGGTATGTTATGGAGGTATTTGAGTAATCTTGGAATGGATCATTGCGTAGCATCAAAATGGGTTATACGCTATTTTAAAAATAAAATAAAATTACATGCTCACTTACCATAGATCATATTAAGTGGACATATACAATAGGGTACATTAATTTTGATTACGCTTAATGCCAAGATAGTAAAAGATTTACATTAGGCTACATTTTCTTGTTGGCAGGTGGAGTCATTTCATGGAAAAGTATCAAACAAACACTTGTAGCTATCCTTCATGGAAACAAAATTTGTAATATGTTATGCGGTGTCAAACTATGGGATATGATTGCAAAATTTTGTCACTGGATTGCAAATATTGGAAATTATAGAAAGGGTTTACGACGCGTGGTCTTTCATAAGCACATTGCTTATTTGTGTGTTATCACGAGTGAGGATATTTTAATATAGTGAGAGTTTGTAATTTGTGTTTGATGTAAGATATTTTGACATTTATCTTATAAAAATAAAGTTGATTTAGTTTTCAATTGTTGTGTTTCACTTATTGATTATACTAAAGCAATAATCTTACTAAAGTAAAGTAGGATCAGTTAGAGAAAGACATGTTTAAATTACTAAAGGTGTAGCTCAGTTGGTTAAGCAGGATACGTAAGTGTTGTAAATCCATTGATACTGTCTTCGATTTTTACGGATAAAAAAAATTACAATATGTGATATTTCCATGTTACATATCCACACTTGACCTATGTTGTTTATATTGATATATATATACATAACCATTGAAAAATTTAGTTACAATGAAGGTAACAAAGGTCACTTTCAACCTATAAATAACATCTCTACAAATCTTGTGCGTCAATCATTGACAATTAACTTAGAAAAGGATTATATGCAAAAATTAAACACAATAATTTTTTTGACACAAAATTAAACACAATATTTATGTTTAGACTTCAATGTAGTTTAATAAATTTAATAGAAAAGGACGACTATATATTGAAGTCTAAACATAAATATTGTATTAACATTTGTTGTCAGTTCTATTTGTTTTTAAACTCCTCGCCTTTTTTAAGAAACAGAAGCTTAAACATTTGTCTCTCACTACTGGGTTAATTTTTTTGGGTGACAAACTGCATCGAATTAATAACTTCATGCTGAACTATTAACAATAATATTAACATTCACATTATTAACATATTTTTCGTGTGCATTGCACGGTACACGATCTAGTTTGATGTAAAAGTAAACATTGATACAATTAATTAAATTAGTAAAGGTAAATTAAACTTTTATATTTTTGGAAATATTTTAATTACATTATCTTTTCATTTACATTTATATATATATATATATATTTAACGTTAATATCTGACATACTTAATAAATAAACAAATAAAAAAGTTTTTTTTTTTAAATATGAACATTAATGTTTATCTTTGAGCGACGTGTACGATTTTTTTAAAGAAAGATAAAATTCATTTTGATAAATATTTATAATTTGAAGTCTTAAATTGTTAGTTGAGAGATATTTATATTACATAAAGAAACTTATATTAGGAAAAGACCTAAAAGTGTGTTTCACTTAAATGCATTTTAATGAAAATAAAGTATCTTAATAATAGTAATATACAAATATTAATAAGTCATTTATGTACACATTTACTACGTTTTAATGACTCTAAATGCTATCGGTAAATTTAAATTTAGAGACTTTAAAAAGTTAAATACAAATCTAACCACTCATTATTATTAACTTTGTAATTTTACTTAAATTTGTTTAATTTTTAAAATTTGAAGGTCCTAAATTTAATTTTGAGTTTAATTTTGATTAACTATCAATATAATTTTGTTAGAAATCCCATGTTGTGTAAAATAAAAGACTTGATCTGGTCTCCTAAAAAAAAGACTTGATCTGGTCTCTTAAAAAAAAATGGTAAAATATGTTTTTGGTTCCTATTCTTTCACTCAATTGGTTTTAGTCCATATAATCTCAAATCAACCATTTTAGTCCTCAAACTTTGAAAAATATGTGAAATTAATCCCTCTCCTTTATCAATGTTGGTGTTGTTAAGGGACTAAATTCACATGTTTTTTAAAGTCCGAGAACCAAAATAGTCAATTTGAAAGTATAAAAACTAAAGCCGATTTTTAATAAAAGTATAAGGACTAAAAACATATTTTACCCTAAAAAAAAAAGACTTGATCTGGTACTTAAGCCATGAGGCTTTGCCACCTAAAGGACTAGTTTTTTTAGCTTGGGATCTTCTGATGTGTTTAAGTCCTAACAATTGATGCTTCGATTGGGAGTCAAGGAATCGAGCTATGGAAAGAACTAGTTATGGGTTGGATTAAGGTGCAAATTGAATTTTGATAGGTGAATCTCTTAAAGGGGTGACAATGTTAAGAGCCACACATTAAGTAGAATAAAAGACTTGATGCGGTACTTAACCCATGATGGATCAATCTCTTGGATTAGATTCTCCTTAGGTGTTCTAACATTTTTCTTTACACTATCAACTAATGAAAAATTATCCTAAATATAATTTTAAAATAATTAATATAAAAATTAATAATCTTATTACTATAATAATCCATGATTAAATAATAATACAAAAAAAAAATTATATTATTAGTGAATTCTAGTTAAATTCTTTAGATTTACTCACTACTAATATTAAGAGTTGTATAAGAAAAAACTAAAGGGGCTTATCTATGTTAAAATAGATTAAATATAATAAGTATTAATTTATTAGAAAAGGCAATATAATATTTTAAAAATAAAATGATAGTAATATATTCTGTCCATAAGATTGATTAGAATTAAAAGTAAATATAAACAACAACAATTGTGTATTCATTTTTTTTGTTTGGAATAATAAAATAGGCAGCCCATTGGGCATTGGGTTTGGGGGTAAAGAATCGCGCGCAAGAGAGTGATGAGAAGGCTGTGCGGTGGCGGGGAATGGAATGAGATTCGGACAATACGCATTTTCCTCGCTGCTTAGCAGATCCTTCATCATTGGCCAATGGCCATATCAGATATCACGGAACAATGGTCCAATCCTTCGTGCCTCCATCCGTTATTTTTTTCTTTTTCACAAAACTAACGTAATTATCAATCAAATTAGCGTAAGTATATGGACGATTTTATTGCAGGAGTTAAAAAGAAAGGAAAACAAGTGCACGCAATTTGTGTGCAAAATGGAAAAAGGTTGATTGGATAGGATGCCAACCTGAGCTGGGCTACATAAAAGGACAAAGCGGTCACCAGCCGCGACCCCACGTGGCCCTCCCCTCCCAATCACAAAAAAAGAAGAAAGATTCCCCCAATTCCCGTCCCGTTTTAGTTTTCCTTTCCTTTTCCTACCTCCACCCACACTCACTCACTGGCCTCCACCGTTACCCTCTCTATTATTTTATTCCATTTATAATATTATTCTCTACCTCCCTCACCTAAAATCACCTTTTCCTTGCTTCTCTCATTACTCCCACACACATTTATTCCCTAATCTAATCACCACACACACTGCATTATTCTTCTTCATTTAACCCTTCTCTCAATCATCATTTACCAACCCTTTCTGTTTCTGTTTTCTTTCATGGTTTTGTTCTATTCCTATTCCGATTCGGATTAGGGTTCCACCGCATCTTCGCTTCCAACCATGTCGCCGGCGGCGCCTGATGCTGCCGAATACTCATTCGCCGTCGAGTACGACGGCCCGCCGCTAACCTGCGACCTCCCTCGGGCGGTGCCGATCAGCGTCGACAACATTCCGGTCGCCGCCGTCGTTTCCCAGGTTCCACTCTCCGACGCCTTGTCTCTACCGGTCGTGCAGCCGCTCCTGCCGCCGCAGCACCACCAACCCCTCCGAACGCTTGGTTCCGAAGCTAGGGTTTCCAAGTTAGCGTCCGAAACGACTGTCTCTCCCACCTCCGTGATCGCGTTCGAACACCGAGCTTCGCAGAGCAACGTCGGCGAGCTCTCCGGCGAGCTGAGCAGCTCCGGCGCGTTCGAGTTCTCCACCGGGAACGACGGCTCCGGCGACCTGTCCGATTTGGGGGAAAGTTCGAGAGTGCTAGAAGAAACTAGAAGCTCTAGTACCGTTGAGTTTTGGGACAAATCAGGGAGAAGTTCCCGCGCGTTGAGGGTTTTGGATGATGGAAAAGAGAGTTTGGATTTCAACGAGTTGAATCAGCAAGATTGGGCATCCACTGAGTCAGTGCTGAGTTTGGAGTATCCTTCAACCCGGGTTTCTTCTCTCAAGGCTGAGGACATAGATGCTAAGCGTCCCCCGGTTGTGACCTTCGATGTGGACTCTGATGATGCGTTGGATGAGGAGTTTGATGTGGAGGACACTGTGACTAAACCTGTTAAAAGGGCACCTCTCACGAAGGGGAAGAAAGGGTCTTGTTATAGGTGCTTCAAGGGGAATAGGTTTACCGAGAAAGAGGTTTGTCTTGTTTGTGATGCGAAATATTGTGGTAATTGTGTGCTCAGAGCTATGGGGTCTATGCCAGAGGGGAGGAAATGTGTGACTTGCATTGGATTCCCGATTGATGAGGCCAAACGAGGGAGTTTGGGGAAGTGCTCTCGGATGCTCAAGCGTTTGCTTAATGAATTGGAGGTTCGGCAGATTATGAAGGCGGAGAGGTTTTGTGAAGCAAATCAGCTTCCACCTGAGTATGTTTGTGTGAATGGACACCCACTTTCTTATGAGGAATTGGTTACGTTGCAGAACTGCCCGAACCCTCCGAAGAAGCTGAAGCCAGGAAACTACTGGTATGATAAAGTATCTGGTCTTTGGGGGAAGGTATTAGTTTTTCTACACGCATTTGTGATTTGTATGGTGTTTGAGTTTTTGAGTAGTACCTAGGATGCTGATTGGTTTATGGTTTCACAGGAGGGACAGAAGCCTTCCAGAATTATAAGTCCGCATCTGAATGTTGGAGGCCCCATCCAACCGGATGCCAGCAATGGAAACACTCAGGTCTTCATCAATGGTCGGGAAATAACAAAAGTAGAGCTTCGGATGTTGCAGGTTGAAAATTCATAATGAAAGGATCTCTCTTTATAACCATATCTTGTTTGCTGTAAAACAAATTTATTGAAAGGATCCTGTTTTGGTTGTGTGCAGTTGGCAGGAGTTCAGTGTGCTGGCAACCCACATTTTTGGGTCAATGAGGATGGTTCCTACCAAGAAGAGGGGCAGAGGAATACAAGGGGTTATATATGGGGAAAGGTAACTTATTTTATCTTTTTCGGGTGGTGGACGTATTGGTCTCTTGTTTTCTTCCAGCCAGATGTTATTTATTACACACTTTTTTCATTTCTGCTTGTTAGGCTGGAACGAAGCTTGTATGTGCTTTCCTGTCCCTGCCAGTTCCTTCTAAATCTTCAAATTCTTTGGGAGAACAACCCTCCAGTCTGGCTAGCAGAACAATGCCTGACTACCTTGAGCATGGGATAGTTCAGAAGCTTCTTTTAGTTGGTTGCAGTGGATCTGGAACGAGCACTATTTTTAAGCAGGTGATTTTTTACTTGATAATTGAGTCTGTGAATCAAGTCATGTTTAAATTTCTTTTGGATTATTAATTACATTAAATTGGACAAAATATGGTCTGTACTCTCTTGTAAGCACCTGCTACCGAAATAATTGTTTATTAATTCACTTACACTGAAAGGAAAGAAACTTCTGAGTTTTCTAAACACTAAACATGAGTATTTACCTAGTTAATCACAATATACTGGACACTGGACAGTAATAGTGTCAATCCTGCAAAGGTTGCTGTAAATGTTAATTGGATGCACAATTATGTTACTCTCTTTTGTGTCATCTGGTATTTCCTTGTTCAGAAAGGCCAATTTTGGTGATAAATGACAACTGACTTCATAGTTGGACATAGTATGTGATTTTTCATGGGTACTTGTGGAATTGTTTAAATAAAATTTTGTCAAGCCCCATCCTCAATGTAAAAGCAAAGGTTGTTGTAAATGTTGATTGGATGCACAATTATGTTACTCCCTTTTGTGTGATCTAGTATTTCCTTGATCAGATAGGCCAATTTTGGTGGTAAATGGAAAGTGACTTCATAGTTGGATGTAGTATGTGATTATTCATGAGTACTTGAGGAATCGTTTAAAGAAAATTTTGACAAGTCCCCTCCTCTATGTAAAAACAAAGTCACCAATAGAGATGCTGGAAATAGTCAATGTATTCATAGAATTGCAAATATTTGTGGCAGGCCAAGATTCTTTACAAAAGTGTCCCATTCTCAGAAGATGAGCATGAAAATATAAAGTTGACCATTCAGAGCAATGTTTATGCCTACCTTGGTATACTGCTCGAGGGACGTGAGCGTTTTGAAGATGAAAGTTTGGGGGATTTAAAAAAAAGGCAATCATCTGTACATGATACCACAGGTAGTAGCATTTTCTCTCTCAGAAATATGTGCTTTATATCGATGTTTGAGTTAGTATCCTAGCTATGTTCCTTTTAAAGCACCAATTGTGCACCATTTAGTTGTCACTTGTTGGTCCAAATGACTTGCAGCATGCTTATGTGTTTTTTTGAGGTAGTGTTATGGTACATAGTTCTGCTCTTATCTCCTTCTGTATTGTACTAAAAGATTGACTGCTACAATTATGGTTTTCTACAGGAACTAGTCCAAAACTTGATGAGAAGACCGTATATTCCATTGGCCCAAGATTGAAAGCATTCTCTGATTGGTTACTGAAAACTATGGTGTCGGGAAAACTAGATGCTATCTTTCCAGCTGCTACTCGTGAATATGCACCATTGATTGAGGAATTATGGAATGATTCTGCCATTAAGGCCACATACGAAAGAAGAAGTGAATTAGAAATGCTGCCTAGTGTTGCCAGTTATTTCTTAGAGCGGGTAAGATAATTCTTTAATTGTCTTACTTTGTATGCTGTTATCAAATTAATTGTGTAAAACCCTTTTATATGTTTATATGTTACTCGCATATTGAAGAGAATGTTGAGTGTTTTCAATTATACAAGGTGAATTCTGTGACTATTGAAGATAATGGGATCCTCCTCTAAGCATCATAAATAAATCTTCTAAAGTATCAAAGGGAACAACTAATTAAGGTGCACTTGTAAGAAGTAATTTGTTGCTTCAGGCTGGTAAATTTGATCTAAGAAGCTCCTTAAATATGTTATTTCATTTAAAAATTTAAAACTGGGTAACTGAGTTCTTGATGGAATAACCACTTTTCATTTTATGAAGGGATTTTATCTTTAATCAATTTCTTTTGCAAAGATGAGAAAAACAATGGAGGGATAAATTTAATTTGTTGTACATGGTGGTTTGGCAATTTTTAATGAGAGTAGGTGTTGGACTGGTGGGTGTAAATTTGGTTGTAAAAGGATCATTTCTCGGGGAGAGGTAGTGACTATTGTACAATGGATGTTGGACAGAAGCATTAAGTTTGAAGAGTAACAAGTTAAATTTTTCTAGCAAATTCAGCTGTTTATGAGGATAAACTAAAACTCTTTTCACTTTTTAAGCATTATTAGAATGCTTCATCAATATTATTTGATTGTTGCACCATCTTGCTTCCTTATTTTCTTGTAGGTTTCTATCTCTATTTTTTCTCTCCTAGAAAAAGATTGTTTGTTGGGTTAGTATCTTTGATAACTTGTGCTGTTCATGGACACTGTTGTTTCTAACTATGATAATTTTCTGTTTTAGGCCGTTAAAATATTAAGGACAGATTATGAACCATCAGATTTAGATATCCTTTATGCCGAGGGAGTTACTTCATCTAATGGGGTGGCTTGTGTGGAGTTTTCATTTCCCCAATCAGCTTCTGAGGAAACTGTTGACACTACTGATCGACATGATTCTTTGGTTAGGTAGGTTAAAATATTTTGTGCCCTTTGTTATGTGTCAGAAATGTGTTGTGGCTCGGATTAAATCCAATTGCTTTTATAATTGTTTTGTCTTGGAGATTAATAGCACTAGTGAAACTGCCAAGGGTTGTAAATGCAAGCACATCAGAACTAGAAAATACCAAAAGAAACTAAATGCAGGATAAGTATGGTAGAATTGTAGTAAGGATGAAATATAATCTTCACTAGTATGATGTTTAAGAAACACAATGGAGGTTTCTTCCATCTCTGGACATGGATATGAATTGCTCTCATGTTTAGTGTCTCTATTTTTGATATTTTAGATAATTTTTTGTATTTACTGGATAGAAGTGCCAATACTGTAATGGTTATTGAAGTGCTTTTATAGTCAGGCTTAGTGTGTAAAAGTCGAACTCTGTTTCTTATTAGAAAGATGTGTTCCAATTTCTATATATATTTCAAATGCACAAAATATTATTGTCCCTCAAGCATATCTAGTTATGCCAGAAATATCCTATGATGTTGCTGATTTCCATACTTGTGAATTTGACTCATAAGGATATTTACGTGTTCCCTACCATGTACCTGTGTTTGGATATGTATCTTCTTTTTATTATTATTTGGAGGGGAAAAGGTCATTGTTACAGCTGCCGTTGAATGTTTCTGATTATTCATACTTTTTTGGCTGGTTAACAGGTATCAACTAATTAGAGTGCATGCAAGGGGGCTAGGAGAAAATTGCAAGTGGCTAGAGATGTTTGAGGATGTTGAAATGGTCACCTTCTGTGTTTCCTTGACTGACTATGATCAGTTTTCTGTTGATGGCAACGGTTGTCTCACTAACAAGATGATATTGAGCAGAAAGTTTTTTGAATCCATTGTCACTCATCCAACCTTTGAGCAAATGGACTTCTTGTTGATATTAAACAAATTTGATCTGTTTGAGGAGAAAATTGAACAAGTTCCTTTGACCAAGTGCGAATGGTTCTCTGATTTCAATCCAATAATTAGTCGCAATCGTCCCAACAGCAATAGCAACAGCATTAATAATAATCCCTCCCTTGGTCAGCTGGCATCCCATTACATAGCGGTTAAGTTTAAAAGGCTTTATTCATCTCTTACAGGACGAAAGTTGTATGTGTCCCTGGTGAAGGGTTTGGAGCCTGGTAGTGTTGATGCAGCACTTAAATACGCCAAGGAAATTTTGAAGTGGAACGAAGAGAGACCAAACTTTAGCTTGAGTGAGTACTCGATGTATAGCACTGAGGCGAGTTCATTCTCTCATTGATTGCTAATTCAGGCAAGAGTTGCAAGTCATACTTGTGTATGGCTTGACATCTGTTCGTGTACATATACTGCTAACTAGGAGTAAAAGGGATCGTTTCCTTCTACTAGCTACCCACTTGTAAGATTCACTAGACGGTAGACACATGTAGGTAAGGTTTTCCAGCGATTAGAGTATGCTGGTGAGTCAGTCAGCACATACCACAGAGATCAAGGTGTAATGTTCAAATTCATTTTTTATTTTTCCATATGGTAAGGTAACATCTTGATGATAGAATTTGTATATCACTTTTAGTCGGTCTGTCAACTTATATTTGAGTTGTAAACCTGCGTTTGTGTGCTAGAAAATACATGATGTATCACGGCGGTAAGATATTACTAGGCTCTCTGGCGTCATCCTGTTTGTGAATGACATAATATTCTTGAAGGTTATTCATTCACTTTCTTATACTACAAATTGCACCAGCTATTATAATACAGCACAATTTCATTAAACATGTTATTGTTATTACAAGATGGAAAGCCCCGATTTCAGAATCTAGAGGCTTCCTGCACATATTTTGAGAAACCTAGCTTTAATATAATCTAGTCCTCATAAAATTTGGTGTCTAGACGTGGAGTTAGGAGAACTTCAAGCGGGGTTGCTTTTAAATTTGTGAGTCCAAAGCTCTCTGTCATGTCAACAACTTGATTTGAAGGAGAAGCAATATTGAAAGAGTGCAAGAGTCTAGCCAAGGCCAAGTGCACCACACGCAGAGCCAGTGATGTCCCAGGGCATGCTCTCCTTCCAGAACTAAAAGGGACGAGTTCATAGTTCTGACCCTTTACATCAACATCTTTGTGGCTTGTCAAGAACCTTTCAGGCTTGAAATCATTAGGGTCACTCCAAACACGACCATCCCTGTGGATCTTCCAAGCATTCACCATTAATTGTGTGCCAGCAGGAATGTGATAGCCACATGAAAAGGTGCAGTCTTCCATGGCTGCACGAAGGGTGATAATAGGACTTGGTGGATACAGGCGCAGAGTTTCCTTCACAACGGCTTGGAGGTACACTAACTTGTTTATGTCAGATTCTTCAACTTTCCTGTCCTTCCCAATAAGAGTGTCCAGTTCATGTTGGGCTCTTTTAAGTTCCGTTTGATGGTTAAGTAGCAGAGACAGTGCCCATGTTAGCGTGACCATGGTGGGGTCAGTTCCTGCTAAAATCAAATTCTGCCCAAGATATACAAGCTCGTCGTTGTAATTCAAAGTTAAATGTCAAACAAAAATGTCATGTGCACCAAAAGCTGAATTTTTATTGTGAACAGAAGGAGGTTGTTGTACTGAATCAGATTTTAAGACAACGTAAAATTTGGAGAAATGATCTCCGGTTACGTGTGTTAAATAGAAGGATGTTAAAGAAGAGGGATTTTCTTCTAAACAAGTGGACCCTTGTGGCCTCACAAAACTAATAGCTTTTGATATTGTCTTTGTTCCTTGTGAAAAGACTTGAATAGACAAGCCAAATTATTAAGAGTTTGTTATATCGTACGAAAACATCTGGTACAAAATAATTAGAAGCAAGGTTGAACAATAAATTGAAAAAAATTGAAAAGGGAAAATTTGACAGAAATCACGGTGGTAGCGGTAATGGTTTTCGTCAACACAAATTTGTACTGTCTAGCATTTTCGAATCATTATTCAAAAGATATTATATATCAACTTTTTCCAAATTTATGTCTTGTACTCCTGCGTTTCTGTTGGAATAATTCCTTTTGAATTTATTACTTAGATGGACTCAACTTAAGATTGCAATGGTTCGTATATTGAATTATAAAGTGCTACGCTATATACGGCATAATTGATCTCTTTTTTCTTTTACAGCCAAAGGCGTAAAAGCGTGTTATGAATATCCCTATTAGCAAGTCCTAAATTATATGGTTTATAGCACAAAGTCCTAAATTCCTTTTGGACTCCGTCAATTGTATGGTTTATCAGATAAGATGCAAGTAGCAACCATGAAAACAAGAGAGCTGAACATTTACTTACCAGGCAAGTAGCCTTGATGATGGTATCTGAATCATAACCAGAAATCTCTGTACCCTGCAGAACATTCAGCATGACATCCATGAAATCATCCTGTTCTTTCTTTCTATTCATACTCAAAGCTCTTTTCCTTTTGTGCTCCTCTAGCCACCCTTCAACTAGAGTGTCCAATTCACTTGCAGTTCTCTTCATATCCTTTTCATATCCATTGATATCTAACCACCCAAGAAATGGAAATGCATCAGACAACACAAACACCCCAAACAAACACACCCAGTCTCTCATAACTCTCCTATACCTCCTTGCTTCCCCTTCTGCATAATCATCACCAACCCCACAATATGACTTTCCTCCCACCATTCTGAGAGCAATATTATGCGTCAAATCTCCAAACCACTGCTTCATATCTACCAAAACCCCTCCCTCTGGACAACCTTCTCTTGACCACAACTTGTAGAGCTCCCTTATTGCAGCATCTAACTCAAACGTTCTTGTGTCCTTGAGTGGCTCAAGCCTGTTGTTAGACAGAAGCTCTATGGTAGCTAATTTCCTTATCTCACGCCAATAAGGACCATAAGGAGTGAAGCCAAACATGGCATAGTTGTAGCCCATTAGCTTTGAGGCTGCAACACAAGGCCTGGTGGAGAATGCTTTGTCATGGACAGTGAAACACTCTTTGGCCATCTCCCAGCTACTCAATACAAGAACTTTGTATGAACCAAGTTTTATTGTGAAAATTGGTCCATGTTTCTCAGCCATGATCCCAAGTGTTTTGTGTGTAAGTTGGTGACCCCCGAAGAGGTGCAAATGGCCAATAATAGGCCATGCACCTGCTGCTTGAGGTGCACTAGAGATCTTTGTATTGCCACAAAGTGTTTTCTTAAGTTGATAAAACAAGGCGCATAGTAACAGGGCAAGAATGCCTGAAATAAGAGTTTTGAGCTGAAAAGCATCCATGACCCTGATGCTATTGAAATACCAAATTTAGCTAAAGAATTTATAAACAACATATATGTCGGTTATCTAGTTGTTTAGCTTAGCCTCGCATCTTACCATCTATCTATATAGGGGTGTCACCTCATGTTTGGTGTTCTTTTCAAGATTTTCACCATTAGTAGTGGAGTTAATTTTTTTTTTTTTTGAAATAGTAGTGGATTTAACTGCTCCAATAATATATAAAAACTCTTTTTTTTTACTGCATATATATATAAAAAAAAACTCTTATCAAACACTTTGTGTGTATATATATTACTTCTTATCACATCTTATTACCTATCATATCTATACTTCTTTTTAAATATCAATTAATTAAAACTTATGTATCATGGATGATTTTCCTAAGTGTTTTAAGATAAAAAAAATAATGTAAAATGAGCAATTGAATATCTATTACTAATAACTCACTTAAAATTAACGAAATAGATTTTTTTTTTAATTTAGTCACTTTATATATATAAATATATATATCCTCATTTTTGTGGAATTAAATCTGTGAATCAAATACAATGAAAGTGACTTATCTTGAGTTTGTACTACAACTTGGGTTGTTGTTAACTTAGTGGGATTTCACGACTAGGTTAACTTGTATTATAAGATTTAAAAATAATTATTGCTCAAAATAGATTAACGTGTTTTAAAATAATATGTAAATAAGTTTTAAGAAGAATAATGAATTGTTATAGCAATTAATTACAATATTTTGAGTTTGCAGCCATGTTACGTTAATGGTTAAAATACATTTTTTTCCTTCATCTTATTTTTGGTTTTAGTTATGTTTTATAAGTTTAAAAAAATTTACTTTGATTCTTTAAAGTCGTATGCTGAACATTATCTATCTTTAGAAATGATTTATGTAATATTGTTTTAATATTTTTTAATTTCTTTCTATTATACGAATTATTTTATTTATATTTTATTACATAAAAAATATATAAATATGATTTAATTTTAAATAATTCAGTTTGTCGAGTCATTGGGTCCCGAACTGAAAGCAGCACTCTTGTGTGCTGCCATCCAATTCCTATCCTTTGTGTGTGCACGTTAGAGTCGTGATTATAAGGTCGTTCAACTTCAACTTCAACCCCACTATTGCTTCACAATAATTGATTCAAACCAAATCATCCACAACAATTTGATCTAAATAACTTCGCTCTCAATCGCTTTATTTCTTCTTTTTCTATCTAATTGTGTGGAAAACCGAAGATTGCACTCTATTTTACTTTTCAATCCACTATCGATTTTATTTTTGTTTTAATTTTACCTTTTGGTTACTTGATAAGTTGAATTTCTTAATATACTCCTTCTCGTACTAAAGAATGACATTGTGTATTTCTTCATTTTTCTAAAAAATTATTTAAAATATATTTTATACGTTTAAATATTTTTAAATTCATTTAAATTAATTATACATATTTTTTTTATCATTTATTATGTTTTGCTTAAATATTTGTTTAATCTTTATTTTTATATTCTTTTATATTTTATATCAATTTTAAAATGGTAATAGAATGTCTAATTGGTTTATTAATTCAAGTAATAATACATATATAGTCCTGTCAAAAAAAAAAAAAAATACATATATAGTTTTCTATAATCAATGATAAGGTTCAAACTTTTTTTTTTTTAAAAAACTTTTATTGAAAAAGATAGTCTCATCGTATTATAAATATTTTTGAATTGAATAGAATTGATTTTTATAAAACATACATGTAATCTTAGAAAAAAAATATAATACACAAAATATGTAATAGTTGTAAATAAACGCCACACATCTTTGCCCAAAAGTAGAGATTGATTATTTTCCTTGACTAGATTACTTGGCCAAAACTTAAAATGAAATGCAACTTGGGATTTTATATATATATGTGGTTGTGTTAGGTGGATATTTATTGATTTTTATTTGTTTATTTTTTTGCTTTACTTGAAGTGGACATTTAAGTAGAAGTAACAAAGGCTAAGGATATCAAAGAAAGCTAAATATGAGTGACCTATCGGTGGTTCGCAGTGGTTCAATGGCTAAAGAAAGTTTAAGAGAGTTGAAGAAATTATGGAAAACTTAATTACTAAAATTAATACAAATGTAATTGTGGATAATAATAATAGGACGACTTAATTCTATGTGATTTATCCTATGAAATATTATATCAAGTTTTTTGGGCTTGTAATAGTTTAAAAATATTTTATTAATTTATTTTGAATTTTGGGTATGTATAGATTATGACTACTTTATTAGTTAAATAGAAATTTTAGACTATTTTTCACATTTTGGGTTTGTAATTGAGGCACATATATAATGTGTTGAGTAACGCCTCTCTCTCTCTCTCTCTCTCTCTCTCTCTCTCTCTATATATATATATATATATATATATATATATATATATATATATATATATATATATCTGTGTGGTAGGAAAAATATAGATTGGCGGAGGTTGATTATTATTTTGAATAAGAATTCTTTAAGTTGTTTGTGTTTTATGACAAATATCTCTTTATATTAGAGTGTCTAACTTGAGGTTTGTGAGTGAGCAGCATTGTGAGATTTTGGAATTTTACTCATACATAATTGAAATTAGGTTTTAATCCAAGGCTTAATTTCGCATTTATGTATGTATCTTTGCACGTCTCGTATTTTCCATATTAATTTGGTATTAGAGTTACCTAGTTGTCATTGAATATCTATCTTTTTTTTTTCTTGTTAGTTTCTTTTCTAAAAAAAAAAGAGAGTAAAAGGTATCACTAGCTTGTGCATTTTGTTCTTCATTATTTCTATTCATCAATTGTCTTTTTACTTCTGCATCTCCATTTTAGGAAAATTTGTTTCTATTTTTAGTGATATAATTTTTATTTTTTAAAATGCATATATGATGTGGACAATTTTAAATAAGTATTAACAATTTGAACACTTTGTCTTCTAAATTACAGGCTGCTGCAATTTAGATCTAGAGGAGCCTAATCCTTGCTTGTTATATCTTGTTAGTTCATTATCATAAGATTAAAAAATTATATTCATATATAGATGGAATCTAGTTTTAATTTGAATTTTGATCGCACATATAGATCACATATATTTTCAATGAAAATAGCTCGAGTCGGATAAGATTATTAGAAGCGATAAAACTCTTTTTTTAATATTTAACGCAATCGCATACTTATAATTCAAATGTGAGACCATTAGTTAAAAAAGAATAATCTTACGTCAATTGATCATGTTTGATATTGTTGTTGTTGTTATTATTATTATTATTATTAATTAAAAATTAACATACACAACACAAGATACATGTAATACTGGTCAATACGCTAATAATAATAGTTTTGACTAAATGTATGTCTAAAGAAACCGGTTAAAGAATGCCATTCTTTCTACCACTTTAATGGTGATATTGACACGATCCTCTTCAACTTTCATGTCCCTTGCATTTTTTTTTTGCTGGACGGTGGAAAGAGTTTTGAAGTGTACCACCACTGCATCGATTCCCGAATCTTGCAGGAATGCTCTCCTTTATCAGTACAACTAACCATTATTATATATGAAGACTTGAATTTAGCCTCTGCCTGTTTTACATGTATCATCATAACCATCTAATAAGGATGACTAAATGAGTTAAGCTTTGATTAAGACCAGTGTTTTTGTTATAGCGACATTATGTCTCCTTAATGGTTTCAAACCTGTAACAACAAACAAGTTGGTGTCTGGGATATGTTGGATGTGGGTGATGTAAGCCATGGTCTAATAGCCTTCTAAAGGGGTTGAACCTTCAGTTTATGACGTCAAAATCTCCATCTTAATCTTTAATTTTTTGGTCAAAATTTTCAGGCATCAATATCTGATGATTCTCTTCAGACACAAGCAGAACTATTTAGAAACGTGAAAAAATCAATCAAAAAATTGAGTAGTCATCAAGTGACTACAAGAAAACTAAAAAAGCTCATGTTGGTAAATACAAAAGGTTCAAGATTCATCACAAGACTCAAATTCCCAAAATTGTACTGTGAGCCACGTAAGGAAAGGAAGTACACACAAATTCAAGAATCCGCATAGAAGCTCCGGGAAGCTACTTAATTAGCAAGTTTTAATAAGAAGCTCAGGGGAAACCAATGTACTACAAACTCTACCTAGAAGATGTTTCAAAACGAACACTACTTCAAAATAAGTAGTAGTAATTGTTTAAGGTAACACTATCAAAGTGGAAGACTGATTCATTTTACCATTATCCATGTATCGGTTTGATCAAAATAAATGCTTAAACTATTTTTAGTCTTGGCTTTCCATATGCTTTATCAAATTCAAGGATTTCATTTTGGAGCATACAAAGTAGAGTACTACTGGCTTATTAATGAGATCATACACAAATATTAAAATGAGTATTAATTTTTAGTCAACTGAGAGAATTGAACATGTCCTTTGGGGTAAGGCTAGAGGTGAATCCATAAACCACTAACTAACTAGTCCCCTCCAATTTTGAGCATTATGCACATGATCCAACCTAGGCTAGGATGTAACTTTTGTGAACAATAGAGATTCAGTGAACACATCCTTTAGGGGGTCCATATTTGTCTGGAGCGTGAGTTTGGGATTCGATGCCGGCCACATATATAAATAAGGCGTGCATAGGATATGGGGAGGGCCAAAAGGGGTTGTAGTTGATGCTAAATGTCAGCTTCGGAGAAATTGAAGGGCAGGGTCCGCAGTTGCTCATACCACTCAACCAGATAAGAATGCATACAGACATGTTACTTTCGCCAACTTTATTTTTTATATCAACCTTGACCTTTTTTTATACTTATCTTATATTTTTTTTTTATCACATCAGTCAGTCATCATGGATTATATTGAAAAATGCTAAACGTCATTTTAAGATGAAAAAAAATATATAGAGAGAGTGAGTGAAAGTGATATATGTAATAAGTAATGATGAGAAATAAAGAAATACTAATATAACAGATTTTTATAATGTCAATTAATTAGAAATTATCATGTAGGATAATTTTATTGAGTTTTGTAATAACTAATTTAAAAGTCATCATTAACATGATTTGTGATTGATTAAAAGTGTAAATAGATTTTAAACTCCTTTTCTTCTTTTCCTATTTGTAACAAAAAAACATGTTTATTTAATACACTACCCTCACACCTTATCTGTTATGATAAAAAAGAAAAAGAGGAAAAACTCAACTGAATTTCTATCTCTTTATTGGACATAGAAGTATTATAAAATAAATAAAATAAAATAAAAGATGTGAATTGTGATCATTACTATTTCAAAATAGTTGCACTATTCAATACCAAAAAAAAAAAAATAGTTGCACTATTCGCATTGGACATGTACATGAATTGGAGGTATAACATACTTGAATTCCCTATAACTAAATTTCGTACTTTTTTTTCTTTTTACTTTTTACTTTAAAAATTTACTAGATTTTAACCCGTGCGTTGCATGGGATAAATAGGATGCTTAAAATTTTTTATTTAGATTTTGTATTATATATAACGTAATTTGTTATATTTTTTCTGTTCATATTTTAATAAAAAAAATTTCATTCCCATTTGTTATATTTTTTCATATTTTTTATGTTCGTAAAATAAAATATTTAATAAATTATTTAAATCAGAAAAGAGACAGCTATAAAAAAATACATTCAAATTAAAATTATTATAACAAAAAAATATAATTTACCATAGTAATTTAGATATTAATGCTGCTTCAGGTAAATTGTTCATCCCATAAATTAAGTGCAAATTTCTACTTGGTTTTATAAAAAAAAATCACTATGTGATATATTATATATATATATTTTATTTTAATATATTGGTACATACATATCAATGTCTAAAAGAAAATTAAAATTTGTCCAAGTATAAAAAATCATGAATAATTTATTTAAGTGAGAAGATAATAAATAAACGAATAATTATTTGCTTAAAAATTAATTTTAGACACTAATTTTCTATCGAGAAAATAATATTAATTATGTTAATTTAATTTGATTTTTGTTATGTAATTAAATATATATTAATTGTGAAAAAGAAATTTTAATTTTGATTGTACAAAAATCTTTAGCAAAAAAGTTTATTCCTATGAATTCAGTGTAAAATTTTTCTACTTGTTTTAATAAAAAAAAAAATATTCAATCCTGTGTGTTATAATTTTTTCATACTTTCTATGTTCATAAAATAAAACATTCCAAAAATTATTAATATAGTAAAGAAGCAGCCATAAAGAATACATTAAAATTTAAATATTATAATAAAAAATATATAATTTCACTTTAATAATTTAAATATTAAGGTGACTTTAGGTAAATTGTTCATCCCTGTGAATTAAGTAAAAATTTATACTTTGTAAAGGCAAAAATACAAGAAGGGGGGGGGGGGGGGGGGGGGAGGGGTTGAATTGTGATTTATAAAAATTTTCGCAAATTTTCTATAAACAACTTGTATCGTCTGTTGAACAAAAGATATAGTTTTTGCAGAAAACCTTTTTACAGACGATACTGCACAAAAGAAAAACTCTTTTTAAGAAAAACAGATATTAATCACAACACAAAGTCAGTTCAAGCAGTTACATAAAATAGAAGAGCGGGAAAGACAACACAGAAATTTTATACTGGTTCGTTTCACCCCGAGACTACGTCCAGTTCTTGGCAAACCACCAAGTTCCACTAACTTTTTCAAGTTATAAGTATTCTTCACTGCCACTTCTGTCTCACCCAAGTAGTTTTTCACACTTAGCCTCTCCAAGCTAAAAATCCAAATATTCTTTACTACCAAGCCACTTCTGGCTCTAAAACAAATCACAAGATTTGTTTGAGAAAAGGGTGTAGTGACTTTTGACTATCGTCTTACAGACGGATATACAAGATTAAGAGCTAAGTCTTTTTTTCTCAGGATACATAAGGTGAGAGCTTTTACAAAGAGAATTTTTACAAAAGAAAGAATGAAGACTTGTAAAAATGCTTGAATTTTGAATTCAGTTCATGTGTTGTTCTATATTCAGCACTTCAAATCTTCTCCTATATAAAGACTTGCTGAGGAAGTAACCGTTGTCTCTAAACGATTTTCTTTCTTGCGTCTAACCATCGTCTGAAGGAGGGTGGTTGAGGGGCATTTAATGCTAGCATTAAATGCTTGTCATCAACTAGTCATTCTGAGCTGATAAAGTATTATGTGCTTATTTTTCTTGAGATATACTCCAAATCCTTCTGTTGCAGTGATCACATCGCTTGCTCAGGCAAGTACTTATTGCTAGCTGTAACGCGTCTTTTGAGGCAAGGAAAGCTTCAGAAACTTTGACTCTTCTTTCTATTCCTTTTTATGCACTTCGACAGATCCTAGGAGGATGTTCTATGAACATTCCCTGCAAAACAGATAACAAAATGATAGTGGATTTACTATGCTTTTAAATGCTTCTTCAGACTAAAGCGTTTGTCTGTTTATCATCTGTATCTTACAGACGCAGATACAACGTTTTCGTCTATTGGCATTTATAAGACGCAATGTTTTTACTTAATATTTGTTTTGCATAAAATCAAAATAATTGAGGGTCCTGATTCCTCTTATGACTCAACATACTTGCTTTTATAAGAAGAAAAAAAACTATTCATCCCTATGTGTTATATTTTATATATAATTTTTATTTCAATATATGACATATACAAATCAATGTAAAAAAGAAAATTAAAATTTGTCCAAATAGAAGAAAAACATGAATAATTTATTAAAGTGAGAAGATAATAAATAAAAAATGAATAATTACTTACTTAAAGATTAATTTTAGACACTAATTTTGCGTGGAGAAAATATTAGCAATTATGTTTTATTTGATTTTATTTTTTATATGTAATTAAATATATATTAATTATGTAAAAAAATTAATTTTGATTGAAAATAAAAAATATTTAGTAAAAAAGTATCCCATGAATTCAATTTAAATTTTCCTATTTGTTTTTATAAAAAAATGTTCATTCTCGTGTGTTATATTTTATATATTTTATATGATAAGTCTAATTTTTTTTTCATACTTTCATGAAAAATATTTATCCCTGTTTGTTATATTTTTTCATCGTAAAATAAAACATTCAATAAATTATTTAAATCAGGAAAGAGACAACCATAAAAAATACATTTAAATTAAAATTATTACAATAAAATAATATGTTTTCACCATAATAAAATATTAATGTGATTTCTGGTAAATTGTTTATTACCGTGAATTAAGTGTAAATTTTCTACTTACTTTTATAAAAAAAAAAAATTAAACCCTTCGTGTTAAATTTTATATATAACTTTTATTTTAAAGTTTTGGCATATACATATCAAAGTATAAAATAAAATTAAAATTTATCCAGCTAGAAGAAAATCTTGAATAATTTATTTAATTGAGAAGATAATAAATAAAAATGAATAATTATTTGCTTAAAAATTAATTTTTGACACTAATTTTGCATAGAGAAAATAATAGTGATTATGTTGATTTTAATTTATTTTTGTTATGTAATTAAATATATATTAATTATGTAAAAAAAATTAATTTTGATTGAACAAAAATCTTTAGTAAAAAAGTTTATTGCCGTGAATTCATTGTAAATTTTCCTACTTATTTTTATAAAAAAATGTTCATCTCGTGTGTTATATTTTATATATTAAGTCTAAATTTATCTTGATACTTTGGTGAAAAATATTCATCCTCATTTATTATATTTTAGAGTAAATTACACAGACCCCCCTAAGGTTTGCTCTTATTACACCTGATACCCCTCCATTTTTGAATCATACAGAAACCCCCCCTAATTTTTGAACTTTTGTTACACAGACCCCCCTCTTAGGTTTGAAAAATCTTACACTAACCCCTCCTTAGGAGTACCCAAAGTAATGTAAAAAAATGGAGGGGTACTAGGTATAATAAGTAAACCTTAGGGGGGCCGGGTCCGTGTAATTAACTCTATATTTTTTTATACTTTCTATGTTCATAAAATAAAATATTAAAAAAATTATGTAAATCAAGAAAGAGTCTGTCATAAAAAAATACATTATAATTAAAATTATTATAATAAAAAATATAATTTCACCATAATAATTTAAGTGACTTTAGGTAAATTGTTCATCCCTTTGAATTAAGTGAAAATTTCTACTTGCTTTTGTAAGGAAAAAAAAATATTCATCTCTATCTGTTATATTTTATATATGATTTTTATTTTAAAATATTGACATGTACATGTCAATGTATAAAAGAAACTTAAAATTTGTCAAGATAGAAGAACATCATGAATAATTTATTTAAGTGCTAATATAATAAAAAATAAATAAATATTTGCTTAAAAATTAATTTTAGACACTAATTTTGCGTGGAGAAAATAATAGTGATTATGTTAATTTAATTTGATTTTTGTTATGTACTTAAATAGATATTAATTATGTAAAACAAATTTTAATTTTGATTAAAAATGTTTAGTAAAAAAGTTTATCCCTTGAATTTAGTGTTAATTTTCCTACTTTTTTTTTATAAAAAATGTTCATCTCGTGTGTTATATATAATAAGTTAAGTTTGAATTTCTCTTCATACTTTTATTAAAAATATTCATCCCATGTGTTATAAATGTAAACATTATTTTTATACCAAATCTAATTTACTTGCAGTAAACATTTCTTTGAATTTCGTGCATCTTCAAGTGAATAGTGAATGTTTTTTAATGTAATTGACATAAAAAAAATACAAAAACGCTCCTATTTTGAGTGGAAAAATATTTTCTTTTTAGATCCCAACAAAAGATACAAAAGAAACTGAAAATTTGTCCGGATAGAAGAAAATCATGAATAATTTATTTAAGTGTGAATATAATAAAAAAATGAATAAACATTTGCTTAAAAATTAATTTTAGATACTAATTTTGCTTAGAGAAATTAATAGTAATTATGTTAACTTAATTTGATTTTTGTCATGTACTTAAATAGATATTAATTATGTAAAACAAATTTTAATTTTGATTAAAAAAATGTTTAGTAAAAAAGTTTATCCCTTGAATTTAGTGTTAATTTTTCTACTTGTTTTATAAAAAATGTTCATCTGTGTGTTATATATAATAAGTTAAGTTTAAATTTATCTTCATACTTTTATTAAAAATATTCATTCCATGTGTTATAAATGTAAACATTATTTTTATACCAAATCTAATTTACTTGCAATAAACATTACATTTCTTTGAATTTCATGTATCTTTAAGTGAATAGTGAATGTTTTTTAATGTAATTGACAAATTGACATAAAAAAAATACAAAAACACTTCTGTTTTGAGTGGAAAAATATTTTCGTTTGAGATTCCAACAAAAAAAATACAAAAATGCCCCCATTTTGGGCAAAAAATTATTTTTTTTGGGCCCATCACTATTACTTTTTTATATATAAAAATTATTTTATTTTGCACTTGATTTTATACATAATTTCATAACTAATCTTTATAATTTCCTATTCATTTTCTATCAAAAAAAATAATTAGTAATTAACTTTATAGGTGTACTAATCCAAAATAAGTGTAAAATTTTATACTTGCTTATGTAAAAAAACAACAAATTAAGCCCTTTGTGTTAAATTTTATATAGAACCTTTATTTTAATGTTTTGGCATATACATACATATCAAAGTATAAAAGAAAATTAAAATTTATCTGGCTAGAAGAAAATCATAAATAATTTATTTAATTGAGAAGATAATAAATAAAAAAATTATTATTATTTGCTTACAAATTAATTTTTGACACTAATTTTGCATAGAGAAAATAATAGTGATTATATTGATTTTAATTTGGTTTTGTTATGTAATTAAATATATATTAATTAAGTAAAAGAAATTTTAATTTTTATTGAACAAAAATCTTTAGTAAAAAAGTTTATTGCCGTGAACTAAGTGTAAATTTTCCTACTTGTATTTATAAAAAATGTTCATCCCGTATGTTTTATTTTATATATTTTATATGTTAAGTTAAGTCTAAATTTATCATACTTTCTTGAAAAATATATTTAATTTTTAGCAACAAATGTCAATCACATTAAAATTTAGAACATATTTTAATTACATTCAAATGTCAATGACATTTAAATTTTTGGCAAATTAAAAAAAATCTTATTTTAAATTGTGCAATTATTAATATCAGAAAATTAAATTATAAATAAATTTGAATCATAATTAAATATAATAAAATTTATTATAATTACAATTCATATTAAATGATATCTGAAATTAAGCTCCATGTTGTTATGATTAAAATGGAGCCAAAATTAATTATCATTAAATTTTCTAAATAAATAATATCTATGTAAAGATTTATATTTATATTAATTGATTCATTAAATTGTAAAACATAATTATATATTTAGCCTTAAAAAAGCGGGAAACATAAAATTACAATGTTACCCATGTCAGCTACTTTTATATTTATAAAGATATAAAGATTTATATTTATATTAATTGATTCATTAAATTGTAAAACGTAATTATCTATTTAGCCTTAAAAAAAAGCAGAAAATATAAAATTATAATGTTACCATGGCAGCTACTTTTATAATTATAAAGATACTACTACTAAATTTGTACTCCTCCAGGCCCAAATATCCTTCAAGATTAAACGTCAAATGTCAATACTATTCTATGACTTGAATTCTATCCGTAATACGTAAACATATATTGCAGAGTAGGAGTAACGGAAAACATTCCTCCCACAAATTATCGACCAGTAAGATGCACTAGAAACATGCAGATTGCAGGTTGTAATGTATCTTGGTGTCAGTTAGAACATGCCACGAAGATCTAGGTCTAATGTTCAAATTCATTTTTCACATGGTAAAGTAATCTGTTGATATATTAGCATTTGTATACCACTGTTACTTAACCGGTCCTTCAACTTGCAATTACAACTTGATTGCAAATCAGCATTGGTACGCTTAAATGGCTGATACAGTTGTATGATGGATCAAGCTTAAGCATATAACAGGTTCTCTGGCGTTATCCTATCTGTGGATGACATATAAAAGACATAAGGTACGTGATAGAGAGCAGAATTGGTGAATGTGAACCACAAGTAGAGTTATTATAATACAGTGCAGCTCCATCAAAAAGTGAACCATGAGTACATAATTATTATACTACATTGCAGCTCCATTAAACAAGTTATTGTTATTAACAGATGGAAAGAACCTAGAGGATTCCTTCCCTTATTTTGAGAAAACTAGCTTAATATAATCTAGTCCTCATAAAGTTTGGTGTCTAGACGTGGAGTTAGGAGAACTTCAAGTGGGGTTGCTTTTAAATTTGTGAGTCCAATGCTCTCTGTCATGTCCACAACTTGATTTGAAGGAGAAGCAATATTGTAAGAGTGTAACAATCTAGCCAAGGTCAAGTGCACCACACGTAAAGCAAGTGAGGCTCCAGGGCATGCTCTCCTTCCAGAACCAAAAGGGACAAGCTCATAGTTCTGACCCTTCACATCAACATCTTTGTGGCTTGTCAAGAACCTTTCAGGCTTGAAATCATTAGGGTCACTCCAAACTCGACCATCCCGGTGGATCTTCCAAGCATTCACCGTTGAATGCGTGCCAGCAGGAATGTGATAGCCACATGAGAAGGTGCAGTCTTCCACGGCAGCACGAAGGGTGATAAGAGGACTTGGTGGATATAGGCGCATAGTTTCCTTCACAATGGCTTGGAGGTAGACCAACTTGGTTATGTCAGATTCTTCCACATTCCTATCCTTCCCAATACAAGGGTTCAATTCATCTTGGGCTTTTTTAAGTTCCATTTGATGGTTAAGTAGAAGAGATAGCACCCATATTAAAGAAATCATGGTGGTGTCACTTCCTGCTAAAATCAGATTCTGCCAAGATAATTAATGAGATATACCAGCCCGTGGTTGGAATTTAAAAATAGATGTCAAACGGAAAAGTCATGCATAAACTGATTTTTTTTTTTTCTAAATAAAAGAAGAATGTTGTACTGAATCAAAAAGATTGTATGACAGAACATAAATTGGGAGAAGTGGAATCGGTTACATATGCTCATAAGCACGTTTTATATATTATTCATTCCTTGTGAGAATATTTACGTACACGAATTAACCAAATTATTAATCTTAATATATTATAAATCTTCTCCAAATTGATGTCCGGAATTTATGTTGGAATAGTTACTTGTGAATTTATTAATCTTAATAAGTGCTCTGCGATATGATAGAGCATAATATATTTATTCTTTTACAATCAAAGGCGTAACGTGCTTGGTTGGGACTTGGGAGCTATATAGTACAAAGTCCTAAATTCCTTAGAGCATATCCACCATATGTTTTGTGTTTATCAGATGCAAGTTTTTTATAGTAGCAACCATGAAAACAAGATAGCTGAAGTGCTGAACATGTACTTACCAGACAAGTAGCCTTGATGATGGTATCTGAATCATAACCAGAAATCTCTGCATCTTGCAGAACATTCAGCATGACATCCATGAAATCCTGTTCTTCCTTTCCATTTATACCCAAAGCTCTTTTCCTTTTGTGTTCCTCTAGCCACCCTTCAACCAGAGGGTCCAATTCACTAGCAGTTCTCTTCATGGCCTTTTCTTATCCGTTGATGTCCAACCACCCCATAAATGGAATAGCATCAGATAACACAAACACCCCAAACAAACTCATACACTCTCTCATAACTTTCTTGTACCTTCTTGCTTCACTTTCTGCATAATCATCACTAGCCCCATCATAGTATGGCTTTCTGTTAGAAGATGGCATGTGGAAGTGGGTATAAGTCTGAAGTAAAATAACTATCAGACTGAACTATAAACAGAATAGAAAATGCATTAGACTATGCATTAGATGATCAGACTGAGCATCAGACCCAACAACAGTCTAAACAAACGAAGCAACAGACTAATCAGATGATGTTTACAGACGATGCTGTAAGACTATCAGACGATGCGGAAGCATAAAATTTGCGAATTATAAACCAGAAACATAAACGTATATGAAGAAGAAGAAAGGAACAAAACTGCTTTAATATATTTCAATGTTATAACTCAGTTTTGCACACTAAGAACTGTTACAATAAGCTCTTTAAATAGGAAAACTATGAAACCCCTCATTGGGCAAAACAAACAACAAATTATGACTAAGCTAAAAGTATACATCATTAGCCTGCAGCTACAAGTTGCTTTTTCTGAGCACAAGCAAACTATAACAAAACTTACAAGCAACCACAAAAACTGCATAGACATTAAAATATTTTATAATAACAACTTGGAAAAATCTCAATTGCCAACACTCCTCCTTGAGATTTTTCTTCAACACTCCAAGCTGATCTTAACATTTCCCACATCTATGGAGGATCACCTTCAAGTAGACAATCATCTGCATCCCCTTGCTTAACAAAAATTATATCATCTGGAACAAGATTGCTTGCAACCCTCTTCATCCATTTTTGAACTCGAAGAACCTTAGCTTTAGGTGCTAGATGAGTCATGGCAGTTGCAGCAACATTAAACTCCTTTATGAAATTTGACTTGATAAGAAGGAGTATGATAATCCCAACAAAATATTTCCAATCAAGAGATTTACCTCTTGCATTTGCCAAAGTAATGGCCAAAATTGTTGCAGCTTCTATGACCCATAAAAGAGAATTCAACATAAAACCAAAAAATTTCAAAAAAAACTACTCTTCTTTTTCTCCTCCTCAAGTTTGTTGTGACCAAGAATGGTCAACTTCTCCTTAGCAACTTCTGTAGTGGGTTCATTTGAATCACACTCCATAATCTGAAATGCCTTCTCAGTTGGCAAATTTTCCAAATCCTCTACATCTTTTGAAGCAGCTTGTGTTGTTTCTTTCTTCCATTCCACTGGAAAACTTCTATCTTTCATTTTAATAGACATTAGCTCACATCCAAAAGGATCAAATATGGTGCAACTCATATTTTTAAAACACAAGGAATAATTCCTTTCTAGCATTTGTCCCACACTCAACAGACTTTGATTTATCTCAGGCACATATAACACATTTGAAATATATTTTGTACCTGAGGGAGTTTCAACAGCAACAACTCATTTTCCTTTGACATCAACACTTTCTCCATTGCCAAAGGTGACTTTGGAGAAGTAAGACTAGTTCAATTCCTTGAAAATGCTAACATTGTGGGTCATATGATTTGTGCACCCACTGTCTATAAGCCACACCTCTTTGTTATTACTTGCTGAACAACAAGTAGTAGCAAATAAAAACTCCTCATTTTGTTCTTCATGCTCAACAACTTGGGCTTGTTGTACCTGTTGGTTTGCCTTATTTTTACAAACCTTCTCCACATGACCAAATTGATTGTAGGCCCTACATTTAATGCTTGGCCTGAACCAACAAAAATTTTCAGTGTGATTGTTCTTCTTGCAATTGGGGCAAGGTGGAAACTTCTTTTTCCAACCTCCTCCTTCTTTGCCTTCTTCTTCCTCCCCACAAAATGGCTTTTTCCCATAACTATTGTAGCTTTGGGCTTTGCCTTTTGCGCGTGCTACAAGAGCACCTTCAGTATTTTCTTCCATCCTTAAGGATCTTCTATGTTCAGTAGCTTGCAAAGCATTCACAAGCTCTGCAATTGATATTTGAGAAAAATCCTTATTTTCTTCTAGAGAGAAGATTTTAGATTCAAACCTCTCTAGAAGACACACCAAAATTTTCTCCACAACCCGTTGATCACTTAGCTCCTCACCAAGTAATATGATTTGTGTAACCACCTTGAAAAGTCTGTCAGTAAACTCTTTAACAGATTCACTTTTTTTCATCTTCACCGCTTCAAACTCCCTTCTCAAGTTCAACCCCTGCATTCTTTTTGTTCTTTCACTCCCTTGGAACTCCTCCTTCAATTGATCCCATGCCTCTTTTGCAGTTTCAATAGTTAGAATCTTGATAAATACATCGTCATGTAGTGCTGCCTGTATAATGGCAAGTGCTTTGCCTTCCTTTGCCAGTTCATCATTGTGACTTCTCATTTGAGCTACTATTGGGTTTTCTGGTAATGGAGGTGGATTACTTCCATTTACAACTATATCCCACAAACTCTGAGCTCTGAGATAAGTCCTCATTTTTGCAGCCCACAAGTGAAAGTTTTCACCTGCAAATATAGGAGGTGGAGGTAAAGGACTACTGTTGGAAGCCATTTTTGTGTTTGAAGGTTTTTTTGTGTGTGGGTTGCTTCACTGGTTTTTTTTCACTCTATTTTTCAGATTTTTCTCTTCCTCACTAACTTTGATTTTCACTCCCTCACAGTCCCTTAAAGATCATTTAAGCTCTAGATACCATGTTAGAAGATGGCATGTGGAAGTGGGTATAAGTTTGAAGTAAAATAACTATCAGACTGAGCTATAAACAGAACAGGAAATGCATCAGACTATGCATCAGACGATCAGACTGAGCATCAGACCCAACAACAGACTGAGCATCAGACCCAACAACAGTCTGAACAGACGAATTAACAGACTAATCAGATGATGCTTACAGACGATGCTGTAAGACTATCAGACAATGCGGAAGCATAAAATTTGCGAATTATATGAAGAAGAAGAGAGGAACAAAACTGCTCTAATATGTTTCAATGTTATAACTCAGTTTTACACACTAAGAACTGTTACAGTGAGCTCTTTAAATAGGAAAACTATGAAACCCCTCATTGGGCAAAACAAACAGCAAATTATGACTAAGCTAAAAGTAGACATCATTAGCCTGCAGCTACAAGTTGCTTTTTCTGAGCACAAGCAAACTATAACAAAACTTACAAGCAACCACAAAAGCTGCATAGACATTAAAATATTTTATAATAACAGCTTGGAAAAATCTCAATTGCCAACACTTTCCTCTCACCATTCTCAGAACAATATTATGAGTTAAATCCCCAAACCACTGCTTCATATATACCAAAACCCCTCCCTTTGGAGAACCTTCTCTTGACCATAACTTATAAAGCTCTCCTATTGCAGCTTCTAACTCAGATGTTCTTGTGTTCTTCAGGAGTTCAAGTCGGTGGTTAGACAAAAGCTCAATAGTAGCTAATTTCCTTATCTCACACCAATAGGGACCATAAGGAGTGAAGCCAAACACGGCATAGTTGTAGCCCATTAGCTTTGAGGCTGCAAGACAAGGCCTGGTGGAGAATGCTTTGTCATGGACAGTGAAACACTCCTTGGCCATCTCCCAGCTACTCAATACAAGAACCTTGTACGAACCAAGTTTTATTGTGAAAATTGGTCCATGTTTGTCAGTCATCATCCCAAGTGTTTTATGTGTATGTTGATGACCCCCAAAGAGGTGTAAATGGCCAATAATAGGCCATGCTCCTCCTGCTTGAGGTGCATTACAGATCATGGTATTACCACTATCTGTTCTCCTTAAGCGATAAATCAAGACACCTACTAACAGGGCAAGAATAATGGAAATGAGAGTTTGGAGTTGGAAAACATCCATGGCCATGACCTTATTGAGGACCAAATTAACCTAAATAAAAGAAATTATTGTGCATTTATCATCTTTTCTTTTCTTTTCTTTTTGTATGGAATTGCCTCTTTTTCTATGCATGGAAGATAGGCTTAATTGGTAGACTGTTTTATGGATATTAAACTAAAATATAAAAAATACAGCTATTGAAATCTTTACTTCTAAAAAAATTAAAAATTAATTTTAATTAATACAATATAATTCCAATAGTGATTAACAAATATTTCATCCTTTCAAAAAATAAAAAAAAAACAAATATTTCATTATATTTAAGGAGTGTTGATTAAAGAAAGCAGGCTATTAATTGAATAATTAATTAAAAATGATTTAATTTAATATAAATTTTCAAACAAATATTTGTTACAGATGAAGAAATATGTGATTACAACAACAAAAAAAAATTAAAACACAGACATAAATCTCACTTGAGGTTGGCTGGTCTATTCAGGTTGCTCATGTAAATTTGATCAAATGCAGGCTAGCCGATAGTATTCTTGGTTTAATTCAAGCTGACAAATGATCGTCACCCTTCACTTCGTTATCATTGAACCATCTAAATAAACTTGCCTCATTTTCGATCACCATCCTCTTGTCTCTACTCTCTAGCCAATTAACATTCCATTTTCAGCTTTATCTCTCAATCATTTGACTTATAAGTCCATGTAGCATAAGTAGTCAGTATCCAAATTTTCCACGATAAAGAAAGATCATCCTCCCAATCACGACAATGTGGAAAGGACAAAGTAGTATTCATGTTGTCACCTATTTTCTGAAACGTAGACAACCGAGCTAGGGTTTAAAGTGTGCAAATGATGAAGTAGATGAAAGTGTAAAAATTATCTTAATTAAGGGGATAATGTCGGATGTAGTGATTTTGATGGCCTAGATATGGTTGTTAAATATGGTATATTACTATATTCAGTAACCAATCAGAGAATGCTTTCAAACTTGGGCCAATGAAATATACGGTCTTATCATCAAGTTTTGGACTAAGCTATTTTGAATCTTCTCAAGATCCGATTCAATAAAATATGGTATATTCATCTGAACTATTTGGATTTCAAGAACAGGATCCAGGTATAAATTTTCTAAAGACACAAATATAAATCGTGTCCAGATAATTTTTTTCTTTTAGATGAATCATGTCCAGTTAAGTTAACTTGACAAATAGTGTGTTTGGATTAACTTCGTGATAAGAAATAATCAACTATTTTTTATGGTGAGAATAAAGTAACAAATAATTACTTTCTACTTTTTCATACCATAGTGAACCACAAGTGCAGAATTATTATAACAACAGCGCAGCTCTGTTGAACATTTTATATTTTTATTACAAGATGGAAAGCCCCGATTTGAGGCTTCCTGCCCTTATTTTGAGAAAATTAGCACAATAAAGTCTAGTCCTCATAAAACTTTGTATCTAAACGTGGAGTTAAGAGAACTTCAAGTGGGGTAGCTTTTAAATTTGTGAGTCCAATGCTCTCTGTCATGTCTACAGCTTGATTTGAAGGAGAAGCAACATTGAAAGAGTGTAAGAGTCTAGCCAAGACCAAGTGCACAACACGGAGAGCCAGTGAGACACCTGGGCATACTCTCCTTCCAGAACCAAAAGGGATGAGCTCATAGTTCTGACCCCTCACATCAACATCTTTGTGGCTTGTCAAGAACCTTTCAGGCTTGAAATCATTAGGATCAGGCCAAACACGACCATCTCTTTGGACCTTCCAAGTATTCACGATTAAATTTGTGCCAGCGGGTATGTGATAGCCGCATGAAAATGTGCACTCTTCCATGGCTGCACGAAGGGTGATTATAGGACTTGGAGGATACAGCCGCATAGTTTCCTTCACAATGGCTTGGATGTACACTAACTTCTTTATGTCAGATTCTTCCACCTTCCTGTCCTTCCCAATATGAGTGTCCAATTCATCTTGAGCTTTTTTAAGTTCCATTTCATTGTTTAGTAGCAGAGACAGGGCCCATGTTAGAGCCACCATGATGCTGTCTCCTCCTGCCAAAATCAAATTCTGCAAAAATACACCAGCTCATGGTTCGAATTCAAAGTTAGATATCAATATATACCAAAAAATATATATAGTGTTACTTTTTAATTTATTTCTTATGCTCTAAACCAAAGATGGATGTTGTATTGAATCAGATTTGTGAGAAGATTTAAATATGCGAATCAAATTACAATCTAAATATATTATAATTATACATGAATTTTATCTGTCATGTATTTGTATTGGATTAATTCCTTTTGAATTTATTATATAATAAGATGGACACACTTACCAGGCAAGTAGCCTTGATGATGGTGTCTGAATCATAACCAGAAACCTTAAGATCCTGAAGAACATTCAGCATAACATCCATGACATCCTGTTCTTCCTTTCCATTTGTACTCATAGCTCTTTTTCTTTTGTGTTCCTCCAGCCACCCTTCAACCAAAGTGTCTATTTCACAAGCTGTTTTCTTCATAGCCTTTTTGTACCCATTGTTATCTAGCAACCCCAGAAATGGAATTGCATCGGATAACACAAACACCCCAAACAAACTCATAAAGTCCCTCATAGCTTTCCTATACCTTCTTGCTTCACCTTCTGCATAATCACCAGTAGCCCCATAATATGGCTTCCCTCCCACCATTCTCAGAATAATATTATGCGTCAAATCTCCAAACCACTGCTTCATATCTACCAAAACCCCTCCCTTTGGACAACCTTCTCTTGACCATAACTTGTAAAGCTTCTTTGTTGCAGCCTCTAACTCGGACGTTCTTGTGTCCTTGAGAAGTTCAAGCCTTTGGTTAGAGAGAAGCTCAATAGTGGCAAATTTCCTCATCTCACGCCAGTAGGGTCCATGAGGAGCAAAGCCAAACATTGCAGAGTTGTAAGTCATTAGCTTTGAGGCTGCAACACAGGGCCTGGTGGAGAATGCTCTGTCATGGACAGTGAAACACTCTTTGGCCATCTCCCAGCTACTCAACACCAGAACTTTGTTTGAACCAAGTTTAATTGTGAAAATTGGTCCATGTTTGTCAGCCATAGTCCCAAGTGTTCTGTGTGTAAGTTGATGAGCCCCGAAGAGGTGCAAATGACCAACAATAGGCCATGCTCCTCCTGCTTGAGGCGCGGCGCTGATCTTTGCATTAGGACCATGTGTTTTCTTTAACTGATAAAGCAAGGCACCTACCAACAAGGCAAGAATGCCTGAAATGAGTGTTTGGAGCTGGAAAACATCCATGACCATGACCATGTTGAGTGCTCATAAAGAGTAGGCCACCCCAAATTTGTTATATCGGTTTTCCTTGTTCTTAGCTTAGCATACAGTGCACCCTATTTGTCTTTTGACTTATAGATGGACCAGATTCATGAAAAACAAATGTTTCAGATTTATTATTTGTACATGATTCATGTAAAGTATGATTCACTGAATAGACTTCAACAATTAAAAATGGGGCGGTCCAGAAGTCCGCTTAGTTGCAGAACTGGAATTTTTCACAATAAATTGTTGATCTTAAATTTACTATTAAAGTATTAATTTGATGACACATCTAATTTTTGTCTCAAGTGATTTTTTTGTTATTCAATTGGTACTATACTATGAAAGTCTGCAAGCAACTAAACTTCTGATAAGATCTTTTCCTTAGCAAAAATTGACCCGCATCTTGAAATGTTCAAATCGTCTAACCGTTTCATAGGATCTCGATGAGAAACATTATAGTTAGTTCCGCATATATGCGAGTGTAAGTGCAGAATATGAATAAACATTTGATTGGATATTTTCTGACGTAAGTATTCACCTAGTTCGATTTTATTTCTTTCCATTTTTATTGAAGTATTATTGACTTTTTCTCTCTTTTTAGAAGATAAGTTTGCCTGACTTTCTGCACTTAAAAGTGCCACTGTAGGCCACATTTGAGAAAGTAACATTAGAATATTCATTGCAGATTAAGATGATTCTTATCGTAATTAAATATTTCTTAGCTAAATGGACCGACACTATATGCAGTATTTGAACCATTTTTCAAAAAGGTTGAGTGGGCTTTATCTAGTGACTTGATGAAATTATACGACGAATATGTTAGTATTTATTATTATCCTTCACAGTAGATAATCTTATTAAAGTCAGATAAAATCATTATGAATAGTAAAGTTCTTCCTCTAAATTTTAACGTAACTGCATATTCAATATTCGAATTCAAGATTGGAACAAACTTGCACCAATTGATCTACTAACTCAATAGTATCCTATTTCTTTCCCTCTCACAAACACGTTAATATGTTTGATTTCGAATAAATTGGTTATTTCATCTCTAACGTATCATCCTCTCTCCTAAATAATCTCTAAAGTAAACAACAAATTATACAAGTGCCTCAAGAATTAAAAATCATACTAAATAGTTCATGAAGTATTAAAAAATCCTTCAAATTAGTCTTTAAATATTAGTAAAATATATCAACATGGAAATCAAATTGATAGATATTCAATACTTTAATAACTACTTATATACCTTCATTAAGGTCTATTAATACTTTTTTTTTTAAACCAAGGTCTATTGACACTTTTTTTTTGTTACCATATTATTGGTATGAAGTATTCACCGACTTTATCGATAATTAATCGCCAGGGAACCTGACTGACCACCTTTAGTGAAATTCTCCCATCCCAACCACGTTTATTCCATCCATATGCTCGAACACGAGACTTTGCTTAAGGGGACTGAGCCTAGCACCACTCAAACCAAGGTCTATTAATACCTGAAGAACCAAATTAATAGTTAACTCATTTGGCTTCAATTCTATAATTATCAAACATGCATTCTAATATGGTCAAACATTAGTCAACTCTTGATAGTGTATTTAGATTCTCATTCACACAACTTAAATGTGGATCACATAAACAACTTTTAGTTGTTTTTGATGCATCTTGATGTAAAAAATTGATCAAACACAACTTACGGATGCTAATCCAAACACGCATTTAGGAGATGTTTGGAAAAATGGTGGAAACGTGAGTTTGATGAGTTATTAAGTGAGTTGGGACTGAAGCTAATCTGGGTAGCTTTTGGATCTGTGGATGAAGCTAATGAAAATTGGCCACTTTACATAAGTAGTATTAGGGAAAGGATTTAACTAACATGTTAGAAATTCAAATTATAATAAGGGATCTCCGACGTACTATAAATTAAAAGAGAAACAAGCATAATATTACTCCGTTTAAAAAAAGAAAGCACATATTACCATTACTATGACAAAAAAGATTTTCATGCCAAATTACCAACTCCAGTTGGTAATTAAAAGAGAAAGCACATATTACCGTTACTATGACAAAAAAGGTTTTTGTGCCAAATTACCAACTCCATATATCCCAGGTTAGACTTAGAAAAGGAAAAAAAATCCTCATGGTTTTTTGAGCCTGGACCTAAGTCTTCCAGCAATGCTGTCTGAGCTAGGTTTGGAGGAAGAAGCAAGTAGCTTCTTGGTATCTGAACACTCATTTTTTTCAAGCTGAAGAGGTTTCGGGGTATCTGAACACTCAACTTTTTCAAGCTGATCTTGCTCATCAGAGAAAAGCAATCTCTTTGCTGAAACCTCAGCACCATCACCTTCAGTTTCAGCTAGAGGCTTCAATAATTCCAGATGATTCTCGTTGACCTCAAGAGACTTGTTGTTGTCCACATCAGAGAAGGGTAGTGACCTTTTTGCTGAAACTGGACTGGAAGCATCTGCATTTTTCTCCACATCTATTTCTGAGCGCCGGGTTTGAATAAGGTAGTGTGCAACTGATTTGTAACCCAATGCTGATATCTAAAATAAGGAGACATTTAAGCTTAGCTTCAATTCAATCTCAGAAGCAACTTTATGGTAAACCAAATTTTGGTCAAGAATTAGGAGTAACCTTTTTATATAGAGAGCCAGTTGGGGCCCATCCTTTTGCTTGACGGCATAAGCTACAGTTGCAAATTCCACGACAAACGGGGCATAGCCAAGTTGGATTCTGTAAGGCTTCGAGTACATGCTCCCCATATCTACAAAAGCAGCATAATGAAAACGAAGCACTGGGGTCAGAGCATCATGGGAAATCATAAATTGCAAGGGATTACCAGGAATTTTTTTAAATATGAAGTGTAATAATATACTGAATTTACATGATAAATAAGTTAATTTCATATTGACCGATAAAAGATTCCAGACAAATATTCAAAGCATAATCTAGGAATTTCTTGGATATGTTTTTGGGCCTTGGCATAGCCACGTAGCATCAATTCAGAAAGTTTCAGCTGTGTATGCACATGTGAGATTAGCCTTTGATAATATCTTGAATCATTAACAGATATCATAACTGTAGCTATATGTTTCAATGAAAATAATTTATCAATTATTTGTCAAATGAGTGTTATACAGTAGCCTAATTAACAAAATGATCAACCATAAACATCTGAGGTTTCAAACTATCCTGAAGATAATATAAATTGAGCATTGCTACCAAATCAGCACAATGAGGAGATGCAGCATCTCTTACCATGATGTTAGAGGAAAGAAACATGTTTTAGAAGGCATACCTCATATACAAGCAATCTCCACAAAACTGCCCTTGGACCATGTTGCATTGGCTACAGTGTGTACGATAACCAAGAGTCTTTTGCCTATAAAACATTATTTTCATCCAGTGAGAAAGTTCATCGAGAAAAGAAAATGAACAAAACCATAAAGACTGATAGACCATAAAATTAAATTCATCACATAAATGAGATCACGGTAAAAAATGGTTATTTGTAAAGATCATAAAAATGGAGATAAGTCAAAGTTTACCAAAAGCATATCAAACTCAATTATGGATCTGTTTGGATAACCTTCTCCATAAACACTTATGGGAGAAGAAAATATGAAGAAAAATGAAAAAAAAGTTTCTCCATAAACTATAATTAGCTTATGCATAAGTTAGTTTTAGCTTACGGAGAAGCTTTATTCATTTTTCCTTCTTGTTTTCTTCTCCTATAAGTGTTTATGGAGAAATTTATCCAAACAGATCCCATGTGTGTGTGTGTTTCCTGGCATACATTAAGTAAACAAATGCGCTCTTTCTGTTGAAGCCACTATGATACACAAGTGCACAATAAAAATAGTGGTATTTTATTTTAACACAAAAAATGTGCGTCATGTTACCCGCAAAGCATGTCTCGAAAATGGTACTGAAACATTTTAAACAAATACTAAACACAAGATCATGGCAGACAGCCAATACACCTTCGCCAATCACTCATTAACAATTGAAAATGCTACAAATTTACTTTCTACATCACGGCTAGTGATATTGTGATTTTCTAAAATAAAGGGTGTGATGGTATGGTAGCACTCCTCTTAACAAATTTGATTTCACAATCACATAGTAAAGTGAGAGAGAGGGTAACCTGCACTGATGACAAGTTTTGCCATGGACAGAGTCGTAAATTCGTTTTCCATCTTTGCCACAGCCATCGACGAAGAGCGTCCAGGGTTTGTCGGTGTTTCCCAGCAGCTTCTCGTGTTCTTCAGTGTAGACCTCAGGCTTGGCACCTTCTTCTATCACCACTCTTCCATTTTCCTTAAACTCGGCTTTCTTTAGGGGAACTTCGGAGTAACTAACAGGAGTCACATTCTGCAATCTAGAAAGACGATTCGGATGATTAGGGCAAAAATAAAATTTTGCAGTGAGTGCAGTGCATGATGCATAGGATTAGAAGCTACCTGGAAGAGCGGCGAACGGGGGCGGAGGGGTTTAGAGAAGGAGGGGTTTTGGGTTTGTTGTGGGAGGAATAGGATCTTTTGTTGTTGAGCTTGAGAGTGAGGGAAAGGTCGAAGATGCCTAACTTTCCCATTCTCTCGCGATTTTCGCGGATTCTCTGCTCTCTCGACAGCTCGTACTCAGACATCTTAGGTGTGTGGTTGTGGTTGTTGGGCATGGCATCGGACTCCGACGACGATCGGGTTCGCTTTCTGAGAGCAGGCATGGCAGACTGTGAGTGAGGTTTGAAATTCAACGGTCTATTTGTGAGGAGTGAGAGAGGGAAAGAGGGAAGGAGGGCTAAATCCAATAATTAAAAAATGCTGCTCTCTCCCACATCACATCCAATCACATCTCCTTGATTTCTCTTTACCCAATATTACTTGTATTATTATAATACAGTACTAAACTATTATTCTCTTAACCAATGACCATTAGTTAAGAAATTAAAATAAAATAAAAAATTTAAATTATAACTTTTAAATATTACTAATACGCTGTTATTAAAAAAATTTAATTAAAATATTTTACATGTTTATTCCTCGACTATTATTCTTAATAAAATTGTAATAATATTACTTGAAAATATGGCTATAGAATATAAATATAATCATCCTTCATGAGTGACAAGTTGGAGTTGTTTTCTTAAAGTGAAATAAATATATGTTATTTTAAATAATTAACTAACAAGTTGATGGGAAGTTGGAAAATTAAAAATTGATAAGCTAACTCGTTGGTAAAATAATATAGATTAACATACTCATGCATGTGTATGTGTTTATGTAACAATTAAAATTTTTCTTAAAAATTTAAATTTTAATATGTTTGTATATAAATTTGCTGTTTTTGTTATAAAAAGTATATTTCATAATTTTTTTAAAAATAGATGATAATGAATGAACATATAATTTAGTAAAAATAAAATTATTAACTGCGGGAGGATAAAAAGATAATTTTAAATTTTAATGAGGGAAAAATTGAAAAGTAAAATTCAATAGCTCCTAACTTATAAGTCATACACTATTTTTTTTTCTAACTTATCAAAACAGAGTTTTTAAGCTAGTAGTTTATTCAAAAAAAATTCCCAACACGAAACATCTTTAATGCCTTTTTTTAGTCAATTAATAGTGATGTAAAAGTATATTTCATATAGATCTAGTGTTTTTATTTTTTATTTTTGGGTATTGGATCTAGTGGATTTTTACTCTTCTATTGTGATTTAGGTATAATGTAGATTATAAATTAGATTGTGTTAAATCTTCTTCATAGTGGTATTTGTCGAAAACATATATAGTCACTAAAAGGTATTTGGCCGTTTTCAATTTTGCAAAGTATTTTTTTCACCATGGTTTGTGAATATTTTATTGGGATTAAGCATCCGTTTGTTTAATTTTTTTTTGAAAAAAATCTTTAAAAAAAAACAATTTTTTACTTTTTTAATGTATTTGTCTAAATTATTTTTTAAATAGTTTTCTATTGTTTGTCTTTTTAAAAAAACAACTTTTATCTGATTCTTAATTTTTTTTTAATTTTAAACAAACGGCCCTAAATATGAAAAGGTAGTGCTTTAAACTTCTAAGAAATTGTGCATCACAAAAGGAGGGGGATATAGTTGTCTATTAAAAATTCACGTGGCCATCTTTTGTTAGATTTAATAATTTTTCATTAATAAAGGGTTTAATTTACGAGTTTAATGATGATGCATTGATAGTGTAAAATAACAAATCATCGTTGGTATGACTTTTAAGATAATTTTTTAAAAGTCAACAAATTTACCATACATAGTGAGTTGTGATTAGATGACGGTGTAAAACTATTTTACACTGTTAGTGCATAGCCTTTTTTCTCTTAATTTACACTATTTATAAATATGAGAAAAAGGACTATGCACTAACATTGTAAAATAATTTTACACCGTCATCCAATCATAACACACCATGTATGATAAGTTGTTGACTTTTAAGAAATTACCTTAAAAGTAATATCAACGATAAGTTGTTGACTTTTAAGAAATTACCTTAAAAGTAATATCAACGATGATTTATGATTGGATGACTGTGTAAAATAGTTTTACACCGTCAATGTATCACCATTAAACTCTATAAATATTAGGATATAATTAATCATACTCTTTTAAATTTTAAGGTTTGATTTGCACGACTCAAATGTTAAGAAAGTATAATGTTTTTCCTTTTTCAATTGGAATACTATCTTATTATCCTATTTTTTTTATCCAAAAATATAATCATACATATAAATATAAAAATTCAAATAATAGTTAAAATTTTTATACTGTACATGTGTCAAAAATGTGTTAGCTTCCGAGAGTTTGGCATTATTAATTATATGCTAGTTTTTTCGTTCAAATAAAGTTTAATGAACGTTTGGCTCAGAATTTTTCAGTTTTTTTTTTCCTCACGTTTTCTCTTTTACAGCTTGTGTTGTGCAACGACTTCTCGATGCAGATGCACAAGCAAAATTATGGGTGTTATTTATAAAATACTTGTGCTCTATGTATATTTGTATGGTTGGTTAATTTGAAAAAAAAAATATATTATTGTTTTTTTATACTAATTTAATTTGTAATAAATTTTATATTAAAAAGACATCATATTTAAGCTTAACATTATTAATTATATTTAATTTTAAAAATAAAAGATTATTTAAATATATTAATTTAGATCGTATCAAGTGAAGTAGTGAACAACCTATTGAAAAAATCAATATGATGGAATTGTGAATAAATATAGTGTGTCAAATAAGTCCTAAGTTGTTGGATTCAGATGGACTGTATATATTACACGACGAACTTAAGATAGGCATCGCTTCTAAATTCTCAATGTAAATTTGCTTTTAGTTATGGTCACCAAACAATACCTAATCTAATTAATCCCCAGAACCTTCTTCGCCAACGGTGTAACGAGTCTCCTTGACCTTGAGTACGTCACCATAAGGCACCTCTGTGACTTTGAATTGCAGGACTAGCTTAATTATTGTTAAGAACAAAATAACCGATCGAGGCTACATTACATCCTCAGCACGTTGAGAAATCTGCACTTGTACATATGTTGATGACCTACCACATGAAAATTGTTATGCAAAAGTTCAAACTGTTCACTTCTTTCCATTATTTAAAAAAAAAAATGATAAAAGTGGTCAAAGCACATAGAATATAACTAAGCTTACAAGTTTTCTCCTCTTGTGAGGAAAGAAAGCTCCTTTATAAGCTTCTCATCTGATTGTGTCTCCTGCAACGGTGCTTTAGTGCTTCTTTACGTGAAAAGAACTCGTGGAACATAAAAACCATGGCATTGAAATATCATAACACCTTTGCCATTTTACTTTTGCTTGTCAATCTAAGCTTTCATGAAAATGTTGCTGCTCAGAATGCTAAGTTAGCAGCTTCTTTCATCTTTGGGGACTCGTTGGTTGATGCAGGAAACAACAACTATCTTTCAACTCTTTCCAAGGCAGACGTTCCCCCCAATGGAATTGATTTCAAGGCCTCTGGAGGAAACCCCACTGGGCGTTTCACCAATGGAAGAACCATTAGTGATATTGTTGGTACTGTCACATTTAAGCACACTTTTGTCCTTATTAATAAACAATTAACCTTGTATTTTATCATTTGATTTTTACATTACTTTTTTTTTGGCTTTTTAACCTTTTTAGGAGAGGAATTGGGACAACCAAATTATGCTGTCCCATATTTGGCACCAAACACAACTGGGAAAACCATACTCAATGGAGTGAATTATGCTTCCGGAGGAGGAGGCATTCTGAATGCAACAGGAAGCTTATTTGTTAGTGTTTTTAACTCTGTTGAATTCATTTCTCGATTGGTATGTGTATTAAGCAATATAATTATTCCATGCTACGTGCTTTAATTTCTTTATTTTTTCAGGTGAATAGGCTCGGAATGGATATTCAAATAAATTACTTCAACAGAACAAGAAAACAGATTGACAAGTTGCTAGGCGAATCAGAGGCAGGAGAGTACATAATGAAGAAATCCTTGTTCTCCATCATTGTTGGGTCCAATGATTTCTTAAACAATTATCTTCTTCCTTTTGTTTCCACTGGAGTGAGAGCTTCTCAAAACCCGGATGCTTTCGTCGACGACATGATCAATCATTTCAGGATCCAACTTTATGTATGCACCTTAATCTAAAATTAACTAATTGAACTTTTATCTCATAATTTGTATATAATATCAAAGTTAATATGATTTACATATTATCAGATATATAATGCTTAAAATAATATCAAAGTTAATTAATTTGTATGTATGAATGATAGAGACTTTACCAACTGGATGCTCGGAAGTTTGTGATCAGCAACGTTGGGCCAATAGGCTGCATACCTTACCAGAGGATTATAAATGAGCTGAATGATGAAGATTGTGTGGATTTGGCTAACGACCTTGCAACCCAATACAATGCCCGATTGAAGGATTTGGTTGCTGAGCTAAATGACAACCTCCCTGGAGCCACGTTCGTCCTCGCAAATGTGTATGATTTAGTGTCGGAACTGATAGTAAATTATCATAAATATGGTAATAATTTACTCTTAAAAGTATTTGCATCACAAGAGTTTACTATGTTTTTTTCTTTTATGGATCCATGCTCTCCAATATTTCATATATTATTGTATAAGTAAATAGTGTATATATTACCAGTATAAAAGATTTTTATATTGCTATCCAAATGCATGAAATGATAAATTTATTAACTTTTATAATAATTATTTTAAAAATCATATCAACAATTATATCTGATTAATTAAACTTTTTTACACTAATATTACATAGGAACTAAACTTTTATTATATTTTACATGGATAACTTTTTTACTCAAAGGCTTTCACCGAATCAACTAGTATTTCAATATGAAATATACATTATGTGTTTATAACATTTGATAATTTGTTTAATGCATATTGTATTGCTTTGCAGGATTCACAACAGCAAGCAGAGGTTGCTGTGGAATTGGAAGTGGGGGTCAGGTTGCAGGAATAATCCCTTGTGTACCTACATCTAGCCTGTGCTCAGATAGGTACAAGCACGTGTTCTGGGATCAATACCACCCAAGTGAGGCTGCCAACATAATACTTGCCAAGCAGCTTATTAATGGAGACAAGAGATACATATCTCCAATGAATCTTAGACAACTTATAGATCTTTGATCATAGATTAATTTGTCCACACAATTTTCTTTTTCCTCAATTCTCTGTCAAAGCATGTTACTGTAGCTGTCAAAAAGGTGTTCACGCCTTTTATTTTATTTTTTTTCATTGCAACATAATGCGAATTTTACAAGCGCAGTTTGCTTCCTCAATTAACACATGTATGGTTTCAAGATTTTATCTCATTGCTGGTTTAAGTTTGACATTGGCCGTCTTTGATTATTTGCCTTGCTCAAAGAAACTACGCATTTTCTTGTGGGTTGATGGAGACAGTTTGGTGATAGAGATAACAGACACGGGGAAGAACATTGTTCAACAACTTCTGCTGCTAGTTTAATTTTTATTTAGATTTAAATATTTTTTTAGTTTTTGTAATTTAATATTTTTTTACCTTTTGTCCTTATAATTTTTTTATTTTAGTCCTTATAAATTATGTTTGTTTTATTTTTCGTTCTTAAAACGCTTTAGATAACGCTTTGAACAGTGAAAAAAAGTTTTGAACAGTAAAAAAAAGTATTATCTAAAACATTTTAAGGACAAAAAATAAAACAAATATAATTTGCAAGGACTAAGAAAAAAATTTGCAAGGACGAAAAACAAAAAAAAATACTAAATTGTAAGAACTAAAAATGTATTTAAACATTTTATTTATATTCGTGAATGGTGTTTTTGTCTCAAAGCCCTAATAATATGCTAGTGGAATTAAATAAATCTGTTTAGAAGGACAAAATTTACTTTGTATCTAATTTTTTATGTTCATAAAATTCAAATTGAGACATTTTTTAAGGTGAATTAAATTTTTCACTACATAAACCGGTAATGATTATAAATTTTTAAATTATTTTTATCTTATACACCAAGTAATGTACACCTATACCTTTGGTGTATAAGATAGATTTTTTTTTTAAAATTTATATTTTAAATTTTTGTATAAGATTTAAGAAATAGTCGATTGGCTAAGTCTATGAGATGATGATGCACAAATAGTTGAAGGAAAAAAAACAGAAAAAGGAACTCAAGTGACAAGGGAGTCATCTCATGTTTTTCTTTTTGAATTCTATATAACGTAACATTATTTAATTATTAGATTAATTTTATATTATTAAATAATATTAATTTTAGAAGTTAATGTCATTTATTTTAAAATATATTAATAGATAGATATACAATGTGAATGAATTTATGATAGGTTAGACTTTCACCTATGACTGATTTATATGGGACGTTTGTTTCACGGATAACTTTTTTAATTCCAAGAATATTTTTTCCTGGGAATATAACATGAGAATGTTATTTTCGGGTATAATTAAAAAATATGTTTGGTTAACTATTAAAATAGGTTGAGAATATTTTTTATATTCCCAGGCATAATTAAAACATGTTTTTTGTTTAGTTATTTTTTCCTGCGAATATATATTATAATTACTAAAATATCCTTATTGTGTTAAAGATGATTTTTTTTAACAGAGTTATACATCGCTCATTTTCGCAGAGGAATTACATTTAGATTATCAATATATAATTAATCTACAGAAACTACAACTCTGCAAATCCATAACATGTAATAAAAAAACCTATATAGTAAAGTAACATCTTCATTTATATGTAATATTCATTTCCTATATTGTCTATCCCAATCAATATATCTATTATAAATTTAAATTTGCTGCCAACCTCTCCAAGAAAGAAGAAATAATAGCATTGAGATGATAGTGAGATAGTGGATACAAAAATAGTATATTTGAATTTTTACTCATAAATATGGTTCATGTCCTATGGAAATAAATTTTTCAGAATTAAAAAGATTATCTATGAAACAAACGCCCCCAATGAGATATGTGTAATAAAAAAAATGTAGATCAAAGCAGAATGTTAGCTTGATTATTTTGCCTCAAAGTGTATGAGAACTAAAGAATGAGGATTTTAATTTGGTGTCAGAACAAAAATATGAGCACGTTACTAAATTTGAAATTTTTTTATTGGATTTTTTAAATTTAGTTGTTCTAATAACTGATGCAAAAACTAACTTTATAGATTGATTCTTAGTATAATCATTCTAAAAAGTCTTATAAAAAATTTAAAAAGTTGAAAAAGATAACAACATTCTCTCTCTCTCTCTCTCTCTATCTATCTATATATATATATATATATATATATATATTTAAAGGAAAGCTGCTTGTATTATTGCTTAATCAGAAATGCTACTCAAAGCAAGTACATCAGATTGAATAAAGTTCAAGATCTGGTATCAACTTTCTATATTGATTACATAAAAAAAAATTAGAAAATGTTTTCTTGATTGATTATGTGTACAAAAAAGTCTAGAAAATATTGAGCTTAATTATAATTTTAGTTTCCTAAGTACAATTGTGCAATTTTAATTTATCAAGTTTCAATTGTTCCAATTGAATCTCTTTAAAAAAAACAAAAATTGTTCCAATTGAATCTAAGTATTACGTGCCATTTTAGTCCCCATGATAAGAAAAGTTAGGGTGCCAATAGCAATCCCCTCGAGTTAAATAGTTAATGGGCCGTGGCTGCACTGAAAATCAATACGTACACAAAACACACAAACCCTTTTAACTTGGCCGCGGGATTTGAGAATTGAGAAAGATTCTCATTCCTCACCCTCAACTCAATTCAAGCCAATTGAAACTCCGACAAGAAAAATTCAATTAAAATTCCCCCCAAATTCCCGTGCATCTCTCTCCGAGCCTAGGGTTTAACAAGGAGTTTTCTTCAGTCTGACAATAACACTCCCAACGCAACAATGTCATTTTCGTTGTTCGCCACGCCGCAGCAACAGCAACCGCAGCAGCAGTCTCCTTTTCAGCCACAGCAAACTAGTTTGTTCCTTCCGCAGCAGCAGCAGCAACAACAACAGCAACAATTTCAACCACAACAGCAGCAACAGCAGCAGCCGCAACAGCAGTTGTTTTTGTTCACTAACGATAGAACTCCCGCTAGTTATAGTACCAATTGGGCGGATCTACATCCTGATTCCCAGAAGATTCTCCTTCTGATCGAGTATGCTCTAATTTTCCCTCATTCCTCAACGTTTCTGCAAAAATTGAGAGTGTAGAGAGAGGAAGGGTTTGTGTTTCGTGGTTCTTGTTTCGGCTTTTAGTGGCTTAATTAACTGTTCTCTGTTACTTAGGGAGCGGATATTGGAGTATAGGGATGAAAGCCAGAGACTAGATCAGTGTAGTCGTCTCTATGATTCTTCGGTTTCCAACGATGGATTTGAGCTTGATGCAGGACATATTGTTCAGGTGCTCTCTTTGTGCTCTTTGCCTTTGTTGTTGCTGCTTATTATTATGTCTTCCATTATTGTTATATGCGTTTTTTTCCCGTTATTCCGTTTGAAGTTAAATGTTATTTCGTGGGTAGTAGAACTTGTTGTAGAATGGCAGTTTCCTCTGTACAAAAAAAGAGGGGAAAAAAATGAGTGTATTGATGTTTCTAGTTGAGGCATATTTGATTTCATGTGACTGATTTTGTTGTAATTTATATGCTAATGGTGTTGTGCTGACAATTAATGGAGTATCTGTTTTTACTAGAGTTTTGCATGCGGCAGAGCATGGTTCAAATTATAGCTTGCGAGTTGTAAACTAGCCTAATGCTACTATCATTTCTATTACGTTTCTGCCGACATTGCAAACATTACTATCCTTAGCTGACTTCTATAAGAAATTTAAATTTCCATTGTTTGTTGTTTACAAAGTAAAGTGGGAAAGAAGTTTATTTGTTGACAGTTACAACATAAAGTGAGAAAGTTGTAGCAAAATTAGTTGATAGTTGACACCTGAATTATGTGGTTTGCTCTATTTCTCTATGAAGGGCATGTGACCTCAAAAACACAAAAGATATGTGAGCTTTTCTTGTATTTTGTTTGTCACATAAAGGTAGTGAATGATTTAGGCATTTAGCCTTCATAAATGGGTTATTTAAGTCTAAAGATAATCCAACTCTTGTTGCAATTGCAATTTTTGTGGAAACCTGCTAACCTATTTTTGAGAGATGTTAAAGCATGAGGGCTTCTTATGATGTGGTAAAGTTACTTTTAAATCCATTGTTCCATTCCTGTCTGCTTTTCATGTATTGTTAATTAACTTTTTTCTTTGAACTAAGAACTATCACCAATGTTGACATGGTTAACTGCTCCCTTCTCTCATGACATTGTGCTTATTGCTTAATGTGATCTATTCATGAAACAATGTTTTTTTTTTCCTTGTGATGTTTGATAGGAACTTGGTGGAATTAGCACTGCTATGGAACGACAGAAAACTCTGCTACAGGAACTGATGTCCACTGTTAAGGATATGTTACGCAACACAGAGGTTGCTGTTCGTTCCTTTATGATGCTACGCCCTAGGTTCCTTCATCCCAGTGGGGGTACATCAAGTGCCACCGCCCCATCACAGACTCCTGGAGCATCTATAGCACCTAGTTCGAGTAGCCAACCAACAACTGCATCTATAGTGCCTGTTTTTGATTTCTACAGTGGTCTTCCAAAGAAACCATCTCCATTTTTACAGCAAACAGTTTTAAGATTTGAAAAGTATCTTGGTGAGTGTCATCAGTGGATTGAAGAGTTGGAGCAGCTGCTTCTCTTGGACTCTGAGAGAAATGCTTCCAGTAATGGATCCTCATTATTGCAATCTCTTCCCAAGATCATGACAAATGTGCATGACTTTTTTGTTCACGTGGCTGCGAAGGTAGAACGAAACAAATATTGCTTCTTTTTTTTTTTTATAAAAAAAAACTAATATCACACCATACAGCTATGAGTATATGCACTTTGTAGTGAATCATATCAATTAAAGTTTACCTATTCATAGAATATGACATGCAAAATTTAATGATTGTAGAACTCTTAATTCTTTTATCACTTTTTTCTTTCATTTGTTTTTATCATATTCTAATTTGTGAGCTCTTTTTGTTTAAACCGAGTCTATTATATAGGTCATTCACCTCCTCCTTGTTTATGCTTCTCTTCTACTTCAAATTTGTAATCATTTTCTATTTTTCATATAAATACTATACATAGTACCATGCTCCATTTCCTGCTTATTGTAATGAATGAAGAACAGAACTTTTTGCATTAGAGATGACGTTACTTGTGTAGTAGTTGCCCCTTTTGCTCAAAAAAGGGACCTCATGCATATATAAAACTGTGCCCTATGATAATATTTACAATTCTCATTTACAGTAATAATAACAGGTTTTTAAATAATGGCTATTCAGGTGGAGAGCATTCATCAGTACATTGAATCAATGAAATCAGCATACCTAGCTGATCAGCGTCGCCAGGGGGAGGTGAATGATCCATTTTTGGAGGCAGATCGGCGAGAAACTGCAAGACAAGAAGCCGCCTCAAAAAGAGTTCATCCGACATTGCATTTACCTGCAAATTCACAACCCTCAACTCAAGTTGCTGGGTTGTTTTCCAGTTCAGGGACTCAAGCAGCATTGACTGCCCCACAGACATCTGCAGCAACTTCATCTTTGTCACCAGGAAGTGGATTCTCTCTTTTTAGCACACCATCTTCTGCTCCATCGTCTTCTATGTTGTCATCTCTGTTTACAACACCAACTCCTGCCCCAGGACCTCAAACCTCACTTTTTGGTTCTACAACATCTGTACCTGGTCCTGCATCAACTCCCTCTCTGTTTGGTAATACTACTCCAGTGTTTAGTACGACTCCAGCTACAAATTCACTCTTTTCAACTCCATTTGTTTCAGGTACTGTCTTGGGTTATAGTTCTTCATAGTCATCTTACTTTCAAGTATTAACAGACTATGTAGTTGTTTTAGATGGAAAATTGTTTTGGAAATCACAATTTCATTTTTGAGGGCTGATGTTGGACAACAGAACACGTAGGACTTAAAAGATCAAAATTAGGGTTTATTGGGAGAATTAAAGAAAGAAAGGTGTAGGGAGAGGTTTAAGGTTTTAAGGTTTAACTGAGGTTGAACCAGAGTCAAGGTGATGCCCAATATACATATACATTACTGACAACCCCCTCCCCTCCACAAAACAATATGTAAGAAAAATAAAATATACATATGTGAAATATATAAATAAAATCATGGAAAATTTGTTGAAATATATTTTCTAATATAATTAAAATAATTAAAACAATTTATCACATTTGATAAGTATTATACTAGATCTGAAATATTTTTTTAAACTTAGACTAGTCTCACATCAAATTTGTAAAACTAGAGAAGTAAAGCTTTTTAATTCTTACCCTATATTACTCTCATCAAATAAGTAAAAAAGGAAGAGGTGAAGCTTCTCATTATTAATTGAAGCCAAACTTATTGCATTGCAGGTTCTTATTTGCTCTACATTGGATTTGTTAATAGGAGTACTGAGTTTTGGTTGTAAATACTAAATAGGGAACCAAATAATCAGTTTAGTGAAAAAGTTTAAAGTAGTTTTAATTATCATAATTTTTAATTATTAAGAGAATTGGTTGAACCAGTTGAACATTAATCGGTTCACTTGAGCTGCTGATTCTATACTGCTTTTCTGGTTCAAGTATTGGTTTTGGAAAATATGGTTTTTTGGGGTCATTTGTGGAATGGCTGGAGGACTGAGTCCCTATTCCAGTTTCACCAGCTGATCTGGTCCGTTTTTGAAAATCTGGTTGAAATTATTGAATATTGTTGAACTTGACTGCTAGACAGAAAAAAGATAGAAACAGGATCCATTGGTCTTTGTCCTTGAGACCTTTAGACATTCTCTTTGTCAATTTCATGTTTTTGGATAAAAGAAATAAAGAATAGGGGAAGGAGTTTGGGGGGTTTTATTCTTCTTTCTAAATTCTATCTTAACATGAAATTAACCATTTGCTCTTTTTATTATTCAGGTGCTGCAACAGGATCTGGGGCTAGCTTTGGACCTGGATCGGTAAATAATTTTTATCCTTACTGGCTTGTTTGTAGACTATTTCTGATGTTGATTATTAATTCTTGGCTCAAATACTTTTTTAGTCCTTGCAATTTAGTGTTTTTTTGCTTTTCGTCCTTGCAATTTTTTTTTGTTTTAGTCCTTGCAAATTATGTTTGTTTTGTTTTTCGTCCTTAAAGCGGTTTAGATAGCGCTTTTTTCACTGTTCAAATCGCTGTCTAAACCGCTTTAAGGACGAAAAATAAAACAAAAATAATTTGTAAGGACTAAAAAAAAAAATTGCAAGGACGAAAAGCGTTAAATTGTAAGGACTAAAAAAGTATTTAAACCTTATTTAAAACAATCCTAGTATATTGTGGCTTGTCAGCCTCGATAGAATTAAGCATCATGATCTGCTAATTTTGTGCTTTCTTTCATGGCTTCTATGATTGCATCTGCTGAGGCTTCTTTTCTACGTTGTTCTTGCAGAAAAATCCACGGGCAAAATCCAGAACCGCCCGACGCTAATAAATGTGATCTGAAAGCATAAAGTTGATTGGAACCTTTTCTGCTGCCGAACAAATATGCAATGTTCTGCTTGAAATAATGGTTTTTCCTTATTAAGTGGGTTTTGCTCTGAATCTGATGAGTCTTGGAATGTAGATGCCGCATTGAGGGCACTGGTACATATCGACATTTGCATTCTGCCTTGTTTCAATCCATCGAGTTCTTCCATTAAGCATTTTCCGTTAGTTACTGTTGACCCATTTTCTTTAACATTGTAGATTAATATAGGTTAGATGATTTTGAATGCTAAATTTTCATGAATTGTAGCTAGCCTGTGTAGCTTTTTCATGATACGTTGTAGCTTTGCTTATGCAATGTTCTGCTTGAAATAATGGTTTTTCCTTATTAAGTGGGTTTTGCTCTGAATCTGATGAGTCTTGGAATGTAGATGCCGCATTGAGGGCACTGGTACATATCGACATTTGCATTCTGCCTTGTTTCAATCCATCGAGTTCTTCCATTAAGCATTTTCCGTTAGTTACTGTTGACCCATTTTCTTTAACATTGTAGATTAATATAGGTTAGATGATTTTGAATGCTAAATTTTCATGAATTGTAGCTAGCCTGTGTAGCTTTTTCATGATACGTTGTAGCTTTGCTTTTTTCTTGGTTCCAGTTTGAGTTTGATACATCAGTCGCTGTTGTAAAAGATACTGCACGGAAGATGTTTGGATACATTTTACTGATATATTTTAAACTTGGAGTAATTGGCCTTTAATTGATCTTTAAAATACCAAGACTTGTTCACTATTTAAAGTTCAAGATTTTTACTGAAATCTCCTATGGAGCTATGTATTTTCACAGATTACTTGGGGAGTGGTTGGCAGAATTTAGACAACAGGTTTTGTTGTGCTGAAAGCTGGGGCCTGCAATAACATAACGTCTTAAATTTGTTTCTTTAGGAGCAAGAGTATCAAAAAATTTATGAGATGTGACAAAAATTGGGCTGGGGTTTACGGGGAAAGGAAGTTTGGAATTTGGTTGCCAATGTTTTTAAAGTTCAGATAAAGGGATAATTAGTGTTTTTTTTAAATGCTAGTGCTTGTTAATTTTGCACTTTTCATTGGGAAAATGTTACTTTGTTAGAGATTTTGTGTAGATCTAGATTAAAATATAAAGTACGAGAAGTATGTAATTATTTTTAAAGAATAAGGTATCCAGATGCAATGATAATCCAAAGTAAGAAAATTAGATATAAATTTTCAAACGAAAAAACTAATCGCAGTTAGAGTAAGACTACCCTTTCTCCTCTTCTAAACCCGTTTCACCCTTAAAGGAAATAGAGATGGGAATAGTCAAACCCAGCCCAATCCCATTGTCACCCCTAAACATCACATGATAAGGCTTGATTGGTACCTTCTTAAGTATTTAAAAAATTGTTGATTTTTACTGTCATGAAGGTCTATTTCTTTGGTAGTTAGAGCAAATCTTCCATTTTCGTTTTATTGAAAATAAAAAAACAAATTAAATAGATCGAATGAAAATGAGATTACCTGTCGAGATACCACCTTTATTTCATCTTTATTGTTCAGCAAAATAAATACACTACACTAGTTATTTCTTGTATAACAACTTTTTTGGTGGGTGCTTTGGAAAATAAAGAAAAACGCAAGGATTTCTTATATAAGATGATAAAATAGTAACAATGCACAGTTATTTATATATAAATATTCCAATAAATCTTCTATTTCATTCCTAAAGAATTATCCTCTTTCTTAAATAGTTCTTATTTTTTTAAATATATATATATATATATATATATATATATATATATATATATATATATAAAAGTAATTTTTCAATTATTAGAAATCATGTTAAGTAGTTTTTGAAATAGTGAAAAAACCTTTAAATTAATCCATGAATGTTAGTAAAATATATCAAGATAAATGCTAGTAACACACTGTTTTGAACATACTAGTTAGAATTTATTGAAAATCATAAAATTTTGTAGAATGTGTTAGAAGGTGTATTCCTAACACTTCTCAATATATCAATTTAAGGACTAACTTGATGGATATTCAATACTTAAGGAATTATTTATGCAATTTTATTATTTTAGGGACTATTTGGAAGAGAGTAAGAAAAGGTAACAAGTGAGGAACCAAATTAATAGTTTATTTATAAATATTCAGTCCCTTTTTCTTAGAAAAAAAAAACTTGCCACATTCAGCCGTGTGTAATTTTTTTCATAGTAGTAAAAATAGAAGCAAAGAGCTTAGTATTTGACTGGATATTCCCATAGGCATAGATGCTAACTCTTCGATTGAAGGCGATGGCTAAGTAAAATCCTCCACATTGTAGCGACGAGATTTATAGTTATTTAAGAATCTTAATTTAATTTACAAACATATTACTGCTTTAGCGCATTTAACAAATATTTTGACTTGGAGAAGAATATTATAAAGCTTTCTGAATACAAAGAGAAGATGAAAAAATTACAATCCATTATCCCTGTCGACAGTAGTTTAATCCTTATCTATTTCCTCTAAAACTTCAGTCCTGTATATACTTCATTTGTCTTTAAATTAAATTCGACCTCTAGAGCATAGGCTTATGTAGCATGCATTTTGTGTCTCCACGTCATCATTTTCTGTTCTAATCATATTTCTTTTTAGCCTATGCAGTTCAGCCTGCACCTCATCAGCCTTGGGGTGTGATTGATCTCCGGAAGAGAACACATGAATGTCATTCTTGGCCTCAATCCAACTTAACCCTGGATCTTTCTCCAGCATCAATCCCCTCATTTTTCTTCTTATTTCTGCAACTTTATCCCATCTCCTTGCAGCAGCATAAAGATTAGAAAGCAAAGCAAGCGTTGGACCATCTTCTGCTTTCAATCTCAAAACTTCCTCTGCTGCATGGATTCCCACTTCAAAATTCTTATTTATAACACAGGCACTTAACAAAGTTCTCCATAGTTCTGGATTATCTTCAATATAAGGTGATTTATTGATAATTTCTTCCGCCTCTTTCAGTAATGCTGCCCGACTCAACAAAGTTACCATGCAAGAGCAGTGCTTAGGCCCAGGAATCAAACCAATGCTGTTCATATAATTCCAGATGAATTTTCCTAGCTCAACCAACCTACTGTGGCTGCAAGCTGACAATAGAGACAAGAATGTCACTTGATCTGGAATAAGACCTTGTTTGAGAAGCTCCTCAAAAAGTTTCAATGCCTCCTCTACCATTCCATGGTGACTATATCCTCCAAGCATCGAGTTCCAACACTTCAAATCTGGGTCTGAAACTTGGGAGAATACCAAATATGCAGCTTCAAGGCTACCATTTTTTGCATACATATCAATTAGACTCCCAGAAACAGACATTTCAACATCATAACCCAATTTAACAGCATGGCAATGAATTATTTCACCTTGTCTTAAAACTGCAAGGTCAGCACATGCACTCAAAACTCCACTGAGAACATAGTCATCGACCTCATGGGCTTCATGAACCATTTCAAAAAAGCATCTAATTGCACTAATTCCATCAGTCATTTTAGAATAACCAGTGATCATTTCAGTCCAGAGAACAACATCCTTCACTGAGATTGAATAAAACACTCTCCGTGCAGCTTCACTTTTGTGGTTTTTGAAATACATCGACACTAGAGTGCTTCCTACAAACACGCTTCTCTCAAATCCCATTTTAATAACTTCAGCATGAAGAGGTTTTCCATAACTGGAAGATGGGAATGCACCAGTTGCAGATATAGTGCCAGCATAAGTATAGTCATCCGGTTTAGGAAAACACATTTCCCGTAACTGGACAAACAAATTAATGGCTTTCTCTCCATCCCCATTCTCAGAATACCCAGCAATCATTGAATTCCAAGAAACTAAATCTGGGTTTTCCATTCTACTAAAAATCCTATATGCTGTTCGCATATTGCCAACGTTGCAGTACATGTCAACAAGAGCATTTTGCAGATGTAAATCAAGTGGCACATTCCTAACAATCACATGGGCATGAATCAATCTCCCAGAACGATAATCCTTCAGACGACTACAGGCATTCAAAACCATACAATAGGTGAACTGGGTTGGGGCAAAACCAACACTCATCATTTTAATAAATAGCCAAACACCCTCCTTGATCTTATTATTCTTCAGATATCCCACAATGAGAGAATTCCAAGCAACATCATCTCTATCAACCATATCCCAAAAAACCAATTCAGCAGAACTCAAATCCCCGCAAGTCGAGTACATATTAAGCAAAGAAGTTTGGACACAAATATCATTCAAACCCAACTTGAAGCCCTTGGCGTGAAGTGACGATCCAAACCACCAATGCTCAAGCAAGGAAGATGCTTGCAGCAAGCTAGTAAAAGTCATGCTGGAGGGTCTAAGACCCTTAGTTTCCATCTGGGTATACAATTCAAGAGCAGAAATGGCATGCTTTGATGATGCTCGAGAATAGGATGCAAGGAGTGCATTGTAAGAAACAATGGTTCTGCGAGGCATTTTGTCGAACACGAGGTGAGAGTCTCTGAGTGAACCACACCGTGCATACATAGAGAGGATGTTGTTGTACACAAACGGAGATTGGGAGTTGAAGGAGGTGGTGGTAGTTAATATGAGGGCGTGGAGTTGACGCGCCTCTCGCAGTGAGGTCACGGTGCTGCATTTTTGCAGCAGAGATAGAGCATGAGCCTCTGCTACACAACAACATACTTTGTTCATGTAATTGTTGCATGCGCAGGTCTCAACCACCACACCAACAAAATCAGCGATAATGAATGGAGTGTTACTTTGCTTCTTGCTGAATGTGAAAATGAACTAAAGCCATTCAGTATTTGTAAGACTCTCCGAAACATTACTAATTTTCAATAAATTTTAAGTAATAATAAAAAAATTAAAGAGTAAATTATATTATATTTTAGAGATTTTCGTGAAGTTACACAATTTTTTCTTACTTTTTTAATATTTAATCGAATCCTCCTGTCTAATTATTAATTACCGTTATGAAAAATTAAGTGTAGACATTTAAGTAGAGATGTAAATAATAAATCGGTACTTTTGGAGTGTTTTAAGCACTAATCCTCTGTCACAGCTAGGGGTGGGAATAGGTCAGGTCAGGTCAGGCCAGGACAGACTAAGCTTTGCGTAAATAGGTCTGGCCTATTATAAAAAATTAAGGTCTGACCTGATCTATTAGCTTATTAGAAGCTTTTTTTTAGGTATGGTCATCTATTAGCTTATTTTAAAGCCTATTTTATATTAAGGTATGTAAATAGGTTGACGAGCCAAATTTTAAATAGGTCAATAAGTTAAAAAGTTCATTAGGCTTAGTTTTAAATATGTCAAATAGAAATCGCACAAAGTCAATTTTATATATTTTACTTGGCATGAAACTTTGCCATTGTCCCAAACAAAATTGCACTAAGTCAAATTTGCAGTAAAGCTAAATTGCATAACCAATTGTGAATCAATATTAATAGCAGTAATTCCTTTTGTGGTAAATATGCCTATTGTTGTATCTTTCTAAGAAAATCATAGACTTCTATATTACTAAACATTTGGTATATGTAATGTAATAATAAACATAAAAGAAATAGTCATGGAATTCAGCGATAAAGCACATATAACAAAATCAGTTATTATAAATGATTTTTATTTAATTTGGATATCACCGTTACAGCTTACAGACTTATGAGTTATGAATCTTGAAACACAAATTTAATAAGTTACTATAATAAAATTTATTTTAATAATAACCTATTTTTTTATCTCAAATATTTATTTTATTTATCATATGAGATTATTAATTTATTAAGATATTAAATATATAAGTATAATATGTATATTATTTTTTTTGTTATATTTAAATGAACAAATAGGCCGGCTTATTAGGTTTAATAGTTTTTTTATAAGCTAAAACCTAACCAATTTAACTAAATAGACTTTTTTAAAAGTCCAAACCTAGACTTTTTATTAAACAGGCCAGGCTAGGCCATGCTTTAAACAGGCCAGGCTATAAGCCCTTGTCGGCAGCTTAGCCTATTCCCATTCCTAGTTATAGCCCTAATAAAAGTTTATATAGAGATTATATATTATTCATATTTATTTGAATATATTAGTTTGTTAAACTTTTTTTTTTATAACTTTAAATGTAATATTTTAACTAAATGACTCTAAAAAAAGTACATTTTAGTCAACGTGGTGTCTTATGATTAATAAATAATCATGTCTTTTAAAAATGAAGTCAAGAGTTTAATTTTCAAGTTCATGTATATGAAAAAAAAATTATTAAAAAAGATCATTCTCTTAAATGAATTTCAATGGCTCTTGTGATATTAGTTTCTGTTTTTCCAACTCTTAACATATGGTGATTCAACAAAAAAAAAATAGAGTTTAATTTTGATATGTTATTGGTGTAATTTTTTTTATTTTGTTAACCAATTAAAATCTTAAAGATGACTTTAAAATAATTATTATAAAAATTAATAATTTTTAATTATATGACAATTTATATAAAATTTTAGAGTATTGATATATTCCAATTAAATTGAAAAAAAAAAGATTAACTTGAAAATCTATTTTAAGTGTTAAATAACTCTAGATTGTCAAACTAAAACATTTTTTTTTTCATAATTCAAACTTAAAATTCAATTCCTAAAGTGAGTTTGTAACATTTTGTCAAAACACTTTTAAAAAGCCAAGAATGATAGAAGGGCACATGGGCAATTCTATCTGCCTACCTGGTATCCCGTGTCCTGGAGTTGGAAATAAAATGATAAAGACGAAGATTGATATTTTTTGAGAAGCAAATGAATATTTTTTTTTTGAGAAAAGACCAAATTCTAAGCACAAGGTGTGCCCAAAATAGACCCAACCATTAGGATACAAAGGTTTTTTTTTTTTTGAAACAAGATTAATAACAGGTTAACAACCCCTGACTGTTCATCAACAAAATAAACACTTAGCTACGAATTAAAAAATTCAGATACAGCAAAAAAACTAGAAAAGGCACAACCTCGCTGACGTACCAATCTCTCCTCGTGACAACCTTCTATGATCACCTCACCTCCTTAATAATGTAGTTTTTAAATACATTTTAACATATTTCATTACTAATTATTTTTAAATATTTCCTTTCATTTCATTTTTATCCAAACAAACGTGATTACTAAATATATTTGCGTGTATTTAGAAAATATTTAGTAACGTGGATCAGACTCTCTTTCCACGTCTAACATCACATTTACGCAGCAGCTACTTGTATAAACTTACGACACATAAACAAACATGTCATTTAACATTAAATACAGAGTGATATATGTTAAAGAAAACATTTCTTCCTAGCAAACGTGATTTGCATGGTATGCTCACCGCTAAAATGAACACTATTTTAGACATAGAGTCTCTATCAACTTGATTCTGCCATTTTTTTAATCGCGTAATATTAGTCTTAAGTCAATGATCAAAAGTTAAAACATTCAATAATCAAAAGGTTCGAAATTATTTCGGCTAAAAAATGCTAAAATTATTAAATCATATTATATTGTCCTGACCAACAATTCCAACTAACACATTGGTCAAAATCTCAGCCAAGGAAAAAAAAAAATGTCAAATTAATCTCTCCTTCAATATAGCATCAGTCATAGCACACAGGTTTCTGAGAGCCAACAGTTTATTCGACGAAGTACATGTAGGTAAACGTACATAAGATAACTTTCACCTTTTGAAATAACAATATATTTTTACGGTCAAAGTGAATCCCCTGAAAATATAAAATATAGGTACACATACATAAGATAACTTTCATCTTTTGAAATTAATCCTCTGTAACGCACGTTTACTTAAGCGTGCTTATCAGCTATCTGGAGGAGAGATGAACACAGTTCGTGGGGTTTGCTAAGCATAGCCATGTGATCTGATCCCTTGATCTCTCGCACCACATCAATCCCTGCATTTTGGATCATCCATTGCTGATACTCCTTTGGAATTACTATGTCCTCATTGGAAATAATATAAACCCTTGGGACCGACCCATATCTCTCTTTGGAGAAATTCTCTGCCTTAGAAAGGTCTTCAGTAAACAGTGACCCTTTTCTTTTTAAAGCCTTCATCAATTCCAGATCCTGCAAAAACAAACACATTCCATTCTCAATGGGATGCAAATGCAACAACCATTTGTATTAAGAGTACTCTGAGACTGCAGGGGAACGTACCTCAGTGGAGCAGAGTTGATAGAACTTAGTGGACAAGAACTTGATGCCAACATGCACTGTTGTTTTGCTTCCACTGTATGAGAGCTCAGTGTCCATCCATCCGGTAACTGGGTATCTCTCAATGAACTGTCCAAGTGTCCATATCAAAAGTCAGGTAAGTTAATGATGAATGAACTTTGGGACCTATCAAATGGATTATTGATGTTTACTGGGACCAAAAAATTCTCATGATTTACATGTCTAATCAATTTGAAAGAATAAAAGAGAAGAAGTATTCTCACATTTGAGTGTAAATGATAATAATTCTAACAAGTAGATGAAATCTGGGGTATGGGAAGCAAGGGAAATTAAAGTAATATTCTATTTAATAAAACCATACCTCTTCTAAGACATGTGATGGTTTGTGTTGGGTATCAGGAGCAAAAGCTGTTAGGAAAACTCCAAGTGATATTTTCTCTGGGAATTTGTCCATTGCAAGGGCTATGCTGATCCCTCCAAAGCTATGCCCCACAAGGACCACTTTTTCATCTGGAGCAAGCGACGCCAACAGATCCAACAAAGGCTTAGAATACTCAGAAAATGTGTGGATGTCTTCAATTTTCTGCGTGTCGATGCCACAAGCTGCAAGGTCAAGGGCTGTGACTTTGTGGCCGGCGGATTCCAACAGTGGCTTAAGCTTGTACCAACACCAGGCACCATGGCACACACCATGCACCAGGACAAACTGCTTTTCCTCTCTTTGTTTTTCACTCATTTTGCCTTATGCTGCGCTTTCCTCCGTCTTCCCTATATATATAGAAAACTAGTAAGTGTGGTAAGTGGTAACGTACATTTTTTGTTACATTCTTATTAAATACTCTCTACTATTAAAAATTATAAGTGAAATTTATTAAATGAAAAATTTTATGATTTAACAAATTCAATAAATAATAGAGAATATATGAAATAAAATATTCTAAAATATGTATAAAATACAAAAAATTGAGTTTGACATTACATAAAGCTAAGAAATTAATCCATTTTCCTACCACGTTGTTTACTAAAAAGTTGTTCAGAGCTGACACGTAGGAGTAGGACATTCGAGAACAATCACCAATGGCATATAGAAGAGATAATGCCGTATTAGTTTTGGGGGTAAAAGACAAAATAAGATGAAAAAGAAAAATAATTTAGAAACAAAGGATTGCAAAAAATAATTTATTTGCAGAAATTATTTTTGACACGTTGTACCATGAGGTGTCAATTGAGTTGGCACCTCCTGAATTTTTTTTTGTTTGCTAGCAGGAGGCGCCAACCCATTGTGCTATTCCCAGAAATATGTAATTTGACCAATAGGTGTACGGGGTACAGAGTGGGAGATGCCAAGTGGATTGTAGCTTCTCATTGGGAGGCGCCAACTTAATAGTTGCCTCCTATTGGGAGGCGTCAACTCATCTGGCACTTTGTGTGCTTTTTTTCTGCCCCTAACAATACATGTCTATGTTTGCAACAGGTTACTTTTTAAGATTTTCGTTGCGAAATGGTACTGTTTGCTCGTGATGATACAAAATTTTCTTGTATAAATTGAGATTTTGCCCAGTTTGTAATTACACCTACCGTTAAAAATTGAAATACATTTTCTCCTTCATTGTTGTGTTGCCTTAGTTTACTTTTTTTTTTTTTTGGTTGATAATGATGAATTCTTCAACTATATATGTTTTAGTTTATTACAATGGAGAAATCGTGTCTACTGCAGATGAAGGTGTCAAATTTGTTAGTAATAACACACAGTATTTTGGAGTTAAGAATGACATAAAACTTGATGAACTGAAAGAATCCGTGCAGTCGAAAATTACACCTTCATTTGCAAGAAGGGTGACCCAACTTCATTTTCGTGCACCTATATCTGAAGTGGGAAAAGATCCTATAAAATACATGGCAATGGATCTTGAAGACAATGTTGATGTGGGTCAAATGTTTTTTATCATTGCAAAAGACCCAAATCTCACTTGTGCTAAGGTATTCGTCAATGTAGAAGACATCATACTAGAAGTAATACTACAAACTGGACAAAACTTCAATTTATACAAGAAAATTATGCACCATCACGAGCAAACAGTACCATTTCGCATCGAAAATCGTAAAAAGTAACCTGCTGTAGACATAAACATGTCTCGTCAGGGGCAGAAAAAAAATACACAAAGTGTCAGATGAGTTGGCGCCTCCCAATAAGAGGCAACTATCAAGTTGGCGCCTCCCAATGAGAGGCTACAGTCCACTTGGCGTCTCCCACTTTGCACCCCGTACACCTATTGGTCAGACTACATACTTCCGAAAAGAGTACAACGAGTTGGCATCTCCTGCTAGCAAACAAAAAAAAAATTCAGGAGGCATCAACTCAGTTAGCGTCTCATGGTACAACGTGTCAAAAACAATACCTACAAGTAAATTTTTTTTTTTTCAACCATTCTTTTATAAATTATTTTTCTTTTTCATCCTGTTTTGTCTTTTAGCCTAGTTTTGGAAGAATTAAGCATTTTTCAACAAGAATGAATTATTATATATCTGTTGACGTCTGTGGCCGGCTAACCGGAGCCGTATCAGTGCGAAATTGATCCAGCAAGAAGGTTACTCATCAAAAGTGGGAAAAAAACCAACATCCAGTAACAAAATATAACGGATGAAAAAAAATAAAAAAACGCACCTATATATTACATTAGATTTTTTAATATAATTAAAATTCTAAAAGTATAAGAAAATATTTAAAAGGTTTAATAATAATACTTTTTATTTTAATAGCTTTAATTTTTATAGTTTATCCTTTCCTATATTCCAATTCTAATTCCGTCGATGCGTGTGTATATAAAGGTATCACGGAAAAAAGCAGAGACAAAAACTAGCGAGGATGGAGAGGGAGAAGAAGAGACGTTTGGTGCTGGTTCATGGAGCGTGCCATGGGGCGTGGTGTTGGTATAAGGTTTCTGCTTTGCTGAAATCAAGTGGACACGAAGTCACAGCTCTAGACATGGCTGCATCCGGCATCCATCCAAAGCAGGTGCACGAGCTCAATTCAATTTCAGAATATTTTGAGCCGTTGATGGAATTTCTACGGTGTTTGCCAGCAGAGGAGCGAGTAATCCTTGTGGGTCATAGCTTTGGTGGTGTATGCATATCTGTAGCCATGGAAATGTTCCCCACCAAGATTGCTGCTGCGGTTTTTGTTACCGCTTGGATGCCTGCTCCCGACCTAAGCTTTTTCACTCTCCTCCAAGAGGTACTCACTAACTATTCTTTTCTGCTTTCTCATATATACACTTATATAACACTCCAGCTTGAATATATGTGTGATTTTGTGTGTGTATTTATTGAAACAAAAATTCATATATCAAATTTATTTAGTAGGAGTTTAATAGGGGGGTCGAGGTCTTTGTTAAGGAGGGCAGCATTGAAAGGCAGACATGCATGTATGAATTCTTTTGAAAGTATGACCTGAAATGTTCTCGATCACTCACTTGAGTATCTTTGTTCTTTGCCGTCATTATTTTGAAAGGATTTTATATCATTATTGAGTTTGTGGGTTCATTATTGCTGTAAATACGAAGTCTTCTATCCTTCGAATTGGAAATAGTGGTTGTTGTTTATTGGTGCAGGGGTATTTTGTTACGGGTCCATGTCTTTCGATTTAAGATTCATGGATGGTATAATATAAGATGCTTTACGGCGTGGGTTTTTCATTTTGATGTATACATGAAATGTTAAAGAGGGTAGATGGGTTTTGTATACAAGAAGGGATGGGGTTCAATTTTTTACATGAACAAGCTTTGTAAATGGCTGATCCAAGAAAAGAAAAGAAGATAGATCTGATTCTTGCATTTTTTTTTAATTTTTTCCTATAATTTTTTGTGGTTTTTAATAGCTAGAAAATGTGTTTTAAAATTTATATAAAAAATTAAATTCTAACAATCAAAAACCGTCACAAATTGCGAATTCAATATTCTTTATTTGACGCACCCTAATACATATACGAATAAGGATTAAAAAAACATTTTACAATTTTAGAGGACCGAAAAAAGTAACTTTTAATTTGAAAGACTAAAACATGAATACCCCTATATTTGAAGGACTACAAACATATTTAAGCCATTTAAATATAAGTAAATATAAACTAATTTTAGTTCATTTAACGAGATCATCTCCAAAATATTCTTCATTTAATAAGGGTTTTAATTTCAATGACTCTTTCTTATTTTTAATATCAAATTTTAATTAAGGATAATTTAGAAAAATAATTTATTTTTTAATTGAGATTGATGTAATTAAATATTATTAATCAATTTTCTTATATTTGAAGGACAGTTTTTTTTTTTTTTTTTTTTTTTATATTTAAAGTCGAAGGAAGTACAGTTGAATGGAAAATAGCTATTTAATGTATTGGTATTTGGTACAAGTCCTTCATTGGCAGCTCTTGTTGTTTGGATAAGGCTTAAAGAAAAAGACTCTTTATAGTGTTGCTCCTCGTGGCGGTTATAATTTTCTAGTACCTTTTAGTACTGTAGTAGTACATTAATATAAAGAGGAATCACGTTCTATACAATGAGTGAGACGCAGGCTATTTGGGGATACCGGTTTAATTCCCCCACCGTGCGTAACACATACCAGTCGTTGGATTTGTAAATTTTTTGAGATTGATGTGGGACTACCGTACAACCGCCCACACTAGATTTTTTTTTTTTTAAAAAAGGATTTTTTTTTCTGTTTAAGTTTTTTTTTTATAAAAAAAAGACTCATCTTCTCCGTTGTTGCTTATTGATGTGGGACTACCATATAACTGCTTACATTAGATTTTTTTATTTTAAAAAAGGGATTCTTCTTCTTCTGTTTAAGTTTCTAGTGGTTTTAAACTACAACAATTTTTTTGGCAAACTAAAACTGTCAGAAATATTAAAAAAATAAAATCAAAAATCAAAATCTCGAACACTAGATTTTCTGAAATTACAAAAAATGTTATAAAAATAAACATTTATGACCACCAAAAAATTTGCAGCGGTTAAAAGTCACTAGAAACTTAATTAGGAAATTTTCACACACACAGTTTATGTCATCACTTAACAATTGAAATTAATGTTAGGAACTAAAAACAGAACAAAACAATTTATGATGGACTAAAAACAGAACAGACCAGAACTATTTATGAGGGACTAAAAATAATAAATTTTTTTATGAGGGACTAAAAATAAAAATCAAGATAAAATGATGGATAAAAAAATGGGAAGAGAGGCAGAAGCAAAGCAACAACGGAGAAGAATGGTCGTTTTTTTAAAAAAAAAACTTAAACAGAAAAAAAAAATCCTTTTTTAAAAAAAAAAAAATCTAGTGTGGGCGGTTGTACGGTAGTAGTCCCACATCAATCTCAAAAAATTTATAAATCCAACGACTGGTATATGTTACGCACGGTGGGGGACTTAAACCGGTATCCCAAAATAGCCTGCGTACAATGAGTGATAGTTTTCTAGGATATGTTTGTTGACAGGTTTTAGGGTGGGAAACCTTTCAGGAAGTGAATTCTCACCATTAGATTTGTTAATTTTTAATCGGACAGTTGAGTTTTTCTTTTCTTTTTTCATTATATTTTCTTTTATTTTTCTTTGATTTTCCCCATTTGTCCCTGCCCTCTTTCTCTCACGAGCAAACCTCCGCCACCTCTCAACCACAGCGATGCCATTACTGAAACTTCACATAGAACCTATGCCATTAGTTGATTAGTTCTTATTATTTCACAATCTAATTCACAAAACCCACACATAATCGATTCTTTTTATTTCAAAGGAAGAAAAAATTCTTCAAAAGTCCCAACCTATGTCAGTGTCGCCGTCTATGTTACCGTGGTGGCAATGAAAGCTTTGCGGACTGGAGTGTAAGAGAAGGGGAAGGACAAATTGGGAAAAACAAAAAAAAAAAAAGGAAAAAGGAAAAAAATCTCAGCTCTCTGTATAAAAATTAATAGATCTAACGGTAAAATCTCACTTTCCTACAGTGAGAGACCTAGGAGGATTTCCCACCCTAGAACCAGTCATGTTGCACTTAAACTTCTAAAAATTTGCAGCACTTCTCGTCACTCCTTTTTTATACAAATTTTGGAAATTTCAAATATTGCTCGCAAATGCTCAAATTTGACCCCTTGCAACTTTGATAGTATTTTCAACTTGGTTCTTTGTCTTGTAGTATTTGAGTTGAATTTGTTTAGTTATCCCTGTTTCTTTGATAAAGTGATATTCAATAATCATGTATTTTGTTATGTTGTGATGTATTCATTTTTATTTGTCATAGTTATTGTTGATTTGTTGTCGCGGTAAATTACAGTATGCTTCCATCTTGCTATTCATCCATATATATCCGATTATTCTCCAAAGCCATATAGCTTGATATGTAGTTTCAGCTGCTGCTATATACTCTGCTTTTACTATGGATTGCACAACTGTTTCTTATCCAATGCACAAGAGAATATTTTCGATCCAAGTGAGAAGGCATAGCTTGATGTGCTCTTAAACCAAGAGTGTCAAGTTATCATTATTCTATTGGATTAACTCACCCTATTTGAGCTTGAGTTAGACAAGACAATTAACTGAATTAAGGGTAACAAAGTTCTTTTTGTTGAAATTTTCTACGGAACTTAATTCCAAACTCAAACTTACTGATTAAACTAAAAGAACTCCCTATATATGTTGGTTGGTTCTAAAATGTTTGTTTTAGTTTATTGTATATCTGTATGTATACTACATGAATTTGTGTAAACGAGGTGTTTGCTCTCTTAACTGAATTTAATTTAATTTTCTAAAGTTCCAGTATAGTCGAACATTGGAATCTGATTTGCACTCAAAGATTACGTTTGATGAGAACACCAGCAATCATCGAAATGGATCAAGGATATTTGGGCCTCAATTCTTAGCATCCAACTTATACCAACTATCTCCACCCGAGGTATGTCAAATAAAAGAAATTTATGTTGGGCCTAAAACGAAATCAAGTTGTTTGTTATCATTTCCAATAACTATCTCGACTATTATTGCACATCGTTATTATTATTTTTTACAATTTTATATTTACGGTTACATTTTTTTAGCAGCTGTAATACTTTTTTTTTTTTTGAGGGAAAGCAGCTGTATTACTATTTACTGTTATATAAATAAAAAATTATTAGCTTTTTTTTTTCTAAGAATGCTAAAAAGACTAGAAATCAACACATTCTCACTGTAATTTGTTATACAATTCTACCATAATTTATGATAAAAAGGTTTAACAAATCTTTTGGTATCTATATCTGTGTCAACTTTTCGTTTAAATGAATTTCATTTCTTCTCTTTATGTTTTCACACACGCATGAAAAATATAGGAAACAAAAATATTTATTTTGTAGTTAAGAATATCGAAAACTATTTAATTATTAATCATGAAAATTTATTAAAAATTTATAACCATACTATATATTTAAAATAAAATAAAAGTATTTTTTTAGATCGATCTACAAATTTATACAAAGTGTTTTTGTTTGGTTATCAATTATCATCATAATACTACTGATGATAGATTCAAACTTAACAAACATAAAATTAGTTTATTAAGGATTGATTTTACACATGATCACAGACATCTTTTAACCATTACATTTGATGGTGTGAGTAAATGAACCAGGACTTGACCTTAGCAATGTCACTGTTGAGACCCACTCGCATTTATGGTGATCAAGAACTGTTGCGTGAGAATACAATACTCACAAAAGACAAATATGGAACTGTGGCCAAAATCTATATAGTGTGCGAGCAAGATAACGTGTTAACGCATGATTTACAACTGTCGATGATTGAACGAAACCCTCCTAACGACGTCAAAGTGATTGTTGCTGCTGATCACATGCCCATGTTCTCTGAACCGCAAGAGCTTTTCTCTTACCTTCAAGAGATTGCGAACACCTATTACTAGCAACTAAATATGTTTATCGATTTTATTTGGGAATATGTGTGATGACTATAAAGACTAGAAATCAAAATTTATCTTCGTTAACAAGGCAAAGAGTTTGTATTTTCTGGATTGTGTATAGAAGAACCTACCTCGTATGAATTGCCCTTTCTGCTTAGTGTTTTCCTTGGGCTTTCGTCCATCCATTTGTGCATTAAAAATTAAGTTAAAGAGCTACAAAGCATATATTGTTCTATGACATACTAATAAAACAATCGGCTAAAAAGAAACAACTTATATTATTAATTAAAAGAATTAAAATCTCTGTCCTCAAGTTCGTTAAAAGTTCTTCACTTTGGTTATATTGAACATAGAGTGCTCATTCATGTGTCCTTTGAATCATGTTTTAGGATTGTTTTGCATGTATCTTGTGTTAGATTTAGGAATCATTCCATCATTATTTGCTTAATTTCTCTTGTTAGGACTTTTTACTATATTAGGCTGTATTTTCATGATTTTAGAAAAGATTGCTTGTGGAATGAATTGAGCAAGAGGAACTAGAATAGTCATAACTTAATAATTTGATTGAGGTGATCTTGATATTTATGGAAAGCTTAAACAAAGACTTGCATTTTTCACAAAGAGTTTGTGATTTGATCCAGCATAAATCATAGAGGAAATTATGCTTGAAATTTAAAGTTGATGTTTTATTCAAACACCCTCACACAGGTGCAGTGTTAAGCATATACTGAATTGTGGGTATTGAAATGACATGAGACCATCCAGTGTCTAAATTTCAAAGACAAATTTATTTACAACTTTTCTGAAGACACCTTTTTTGAATTGATCATGGGTTGGGTGTGATGCCCATCAAAACCATGATGTGTGTCCAAGATAAATTTTATGCATTTTTATTCTGTCATTTACATTGGGCTTGGGTCTCTTTGGAGGCCTTAGGTTTAAATAGTTCTTTTAGGACCATTTTAGAATTTGGAATCTTAGACGGAAAATGATACTAAAGATATATTTTAATAATATTAAATGAAAATAAAAAATTTATAATACAAAAATATGTTTTATATAAGATTCAACTAAAGATATAAATATTAACAATTTTAATTAAGAGAGAAAATAATAAAACGAGAGATTTTTTTAAAGAAAAAAGCACATTAATTGACTATTATCTGTTAATTAATCAAAATATTTATTTATTTGTTTTATAAAATGTGAATAATAACTAAAAAATTTTTAGGTTTTATTTATTTGAGGGTTTAAAACAAGTATTTAACTCACTTTAAGTCAGGATTGACGCTGTATTCGTTAGAAAAAATAGAAATATCAAATATAAAATTGCTAAATCTCTGGAAATATGAATATATTTTAAAAAAAATTTATTAATAACATTAAAAGCTATAAAAATAATAATCATTTCTAAAAATTCATTAAAATATAATATATTAATCAATACAATATTCAAAATTAAAATATTATAATTCGAATACGAGCTGTTAATAAAAAGAGGAAATAATATATTTTAAGATACGTTTCGAAGTCCATTTCCTGCTAAGTATTCTTATATACGTATGGCAAAGCTGACACGTAGACCAATCACTATTACTAAAGTTGTATATATGGAAGAGATAATGCCGTATCAGTAATTAGTAGCAAGCGAAGATGGAGAGGGAGATCAATAAGAGGCGTTTGGTGTTGGTTCATGGGGCGTGGTGTTGGTATAAGGTCGCTGATTTGCTGAAAACCAGTGGACACGAAGTCACAGCTCTAGACATGGCTGCATCCGGCATCCATCCAAAGCAGGCGCACGAGCTCAATTCAATTTCAGAATATTTTGAGCCGTTGATGGAATTTCTACGGTCCTTGCAAGCAGAGGAGCGAGTAATTCTTGTGGGTCATAGCTTTGGTGGTGTATGCATATCTGTAGCCATGGAAATGTTCCCCACCAAGATTGCTGCTGCAGTATTTGTTACCGCTTGGATGCCTGCTCCCGATCTAAGCTTTTTCACTCTCCTCCAAGAGGTATTAAAGTATTAACCATTCTTTTCTGCTTAATTTCTAGCTCGCTCGTCCTCGTAGATTCATGATCATATATATATAACAGCTAGCTAGTACTCCAATGTGTACGTGATTTTGTGTGTCTCTGTGTATTTATGATCGATCATTGTTGAGTTGAGTCGCTGGGTTAAGGAGAAGAGAGTGCAGTTTGAATACTTATGCTTATGTCCATTAGCTAAGGGAATTAGTGATGAAACTATAAAATCATTTCTCTTTCCTGAATTTTCTATCTTCGCTTTTTTATGAGATTTATTTTTCTAGCTGGACACATATACGTACCATGGAAGAAAAAAAAAATCCAATATTTTCATTAGTTTCAGAAAAAAATCCCAATTTGTCCAATTTAATCTTAAGCGCATAAATTAAACTCATTAAAAATATTATAACAGTCTCCTTTTATTTTAACCCACTTGATAAGGAGTTTAAACACAACCCAAGGAGGTTGGGACAGGTCTGATAAGAGCCAGAAATGTAAAATGTGATGGCAGTAGCCTTAATGAGGGGGTAATGTAGGAGTAGGACAACGATCTCTTAATTACTTATTTATTTTCCCCGTACCTAGATGGCCCAGAAGTGGTTTCAAAAGTCTGCTCATGAAAATGTTTGGTGAACACCAAATAATTAGATAAAGAAATATTTGAAGTTAACGAAGTATAAGAGGTTATTAGGTATGACATATCACTTCAAATTTTCTTGCACATTTATTTTCAATAACCTTCTCTTTTTCTTTGTAGCATTCACATAGAGTGGTCAAATAGATCAATTTTAATCCATTTAGCTCCGATCCATGTGGGCTAGGTCAAAATGGCCCATATGACCAAATAGCCCACGTATATAAATGATTCACAGAGTCAAAAAGCCTACAATGTCTTGTGGGTTAGAACTGACCCAAAAAAAATTACTATGTAGAAATTGTACTATGGAAAAACTGGTAAAGGATGCAGCTTCTCCTATAGGAGATAGCCCATTTGCAATAGCAACAGCAGATGCAGGAGAGAGGCCTACTAATATTAATATATCTGAGTATGGCTAATTAATTTGTTTTTCATTTTAAAGAAAAGACAAATTGTTTTCTTTTCAGCTACACAAACAAAGGACTTGTACTGGAAATAGAACAGATGGATACCAAAATTGAGTATAATAAAACCACAAGGAACAATATGCTAGTTGAATTATTCAATTGTATTGCTTAACAAAGAAACTTAGCCAATATTCATTTCTGAATTCCATATATATATATATATATATAAACAGTCTTAAACTTTTTTTTTTATAAATTGATATTTTAAACTTTTATTAATCTAAATCTTTAAATTATTATTAGTTTATTGCCGTAAATTCTTCTATTAAACTTGGGACTAAATTATAAATAATAAATAACTTTAAATATATATATATATATATATATATATATAAACAGTCTTAAACTCTTTTTTTATAAATTGATATTTTAAACTTTTATTAATCTAAATCTTTAAATTATTATTAGTTTATTGCCGTAAATTCTTCTATTAAACTTGGGACTAATTTATAAATAATAAATAACTTTAAATCTTTATGTTTTTATTTGAAAAAAAGCATATAATCACTTTAAACTTTCTAGCTTTTATAAATAAATATTATGAACTTTACATTTCATTTTAATTGATCCTTAAATAACTATTAATATTAAATAAAAAGACATATAATAATAATAATAATAATAATAATAATAATAATAATAATAATAATAAAGTTTACAGATTAATTATGCCAAAATAAAATTTTATAACACTTATTTATAATAAAATTATAAAATTTAGAATGGCTATGCGATTTTTTTTTAAATATTAGTGTTCTATGCAGTAATACTTTAGATGTGAGCAGAGAAATTAATAATAAAAAGATCATTCAAATGAACAAGAAAAATAAATTAAAAAATCTTATGAATACATTATAAGAAAAATGGATGAAAAATAAATTGTCAGATAAATCCTGGATTATATATATATATATATATATATATATATATATATATATATAGTATTTTATAAATTAATAATAAAACATTTTTGTTATTATTTTTATTTTTCAAATTATAAATAATATAATTTTTGGGAGCCAAATAATATACCGGAAATGTAGTAGCAAGGAGTATACGGGAAATTGTGGTATGGTTTGAAGTATATCGGAAATGCAGTAATTGTGTAGCCCCCCCTTGTTATGTGAGTGAAAAAAACATAGGGCTAATATTGTGGGGATTAGGACTGATTTGACAGCTCAACACTCACGTGACACTTTCAACATTTTTTTTTTTTTTTTTTTGTATAAATACTTTCAACAATTATTCCTCGTAATTGTCTAAAATGTGATTGAACTTATTTAACCCAAAGTTCAATCATATTTTTTTTTTACATTTTAATTTTTACACCTATTTTACATAATTTTATATTTTATTTTTTTATTACACCACTTATCACATTTATATTTTTTTTCTCTCACTTTCAAAATGTCAAGTGATCATTATTCTGTATTGTTTGTTTATTTTTTAGATTAACTCACCCTATCCTATTTGAGCTTTGAGTCAAGGACAACAAAATTCTTTTTATTGATTTTTTAAAGCAACTGAATTCCCAAAACTCAAACTTAAAACTACTTATTAAACCAAAAAAACTCCCTATACGTTTGGTGGTTTTTAAATGTTTATTTTAATTTATTGTATGTCAGTTTTTGTACCATATGAACTTGTGTAAACGGGGTGTGTCTCTCTCTGTTACTTTTTACTTTTATTTTTATGTTCTCTCTGTTACTGAATTTAATTTTATTTTGTAAAGTTCAACAATAGTCAAAGATTCAAATTTAATTTGAGCTCCAAGAATATTATGCTGGATGAGAATACCAACAATCATCAAAATGGATCTCAGACATTTGACCCTCAATTGTTAGCATCCAACTCATACCAACTATCTCCATCCGAGGTATGTCTTTACAAATCAAAGATGTTTATGTTGAGTCTAAAAAGAAATCAAGTTGTTTACAAATTATTATCATTTCCGGTATAACCAAATCAAGTTGGATCTCAACCAGTATTGCATATCGTTATTAATTAGTATGTTTTTACACTTTTCCATTTACTATTACATAAATTAATAAATTATTCAGACAATTCTTCTTCTTTTTTTGGTCTGGGAACATGCTAACAAGTCTTCATGATAAAAAATTTAAAACATTTTTCTATGAAAAGTATTATTAACACATTCTCACTGTAATTTCTAATATAATTCTACCATAATTTATAATAAAAACTTTATTAATTTTTTTAATCTGTGCTATTAAAGCATTCAGTAATAAAACCCTTTTGTTTATTACATTTTTTGTGACACATTAATATGAAATCTAATAGATTTATTTGTGTGCACGCTATCTTTTTGGAAAGTTGCTAAGATTCAATTATAACCAGGAAACAAAATTTGTAGCATTCAACTTTTATGTTCCTACCACGAAATAAGAATTAGTCTCATGAACAAAATCATACAATTTTCATTAATTGTGCTCTCGTGGTTTCACACACACACGCAAAACCTATAAGACAAAAATGTTTAATTTGTAGTTAAAAAATATTGAAAATTATTTTATTAATCTTAGAAATTTATCAAAAAACTTTTTTGGTACAGTATAAATTTTTTTTGGGTACAGAATTTATAAAAAAAATTAAAGCTATATCATTTATTTATAATAAAATTAAATTAAGTATTTATTAAGATCAATCTACAAATTTACATAACTGTTTTTGGTTATCGTAATAATATTAATAGATTCAAAATTAACAAACATAAAAATAGTTTATTAAGCATTATTGATTTTACACACAATTGCAAACATCTCTTAACTACGATATTTGATGGCGTGTGTAAACGAACTAGGACTTGACCCTCGCAATGTCACTATTGAGACCCTTTCCTACCTATGGTGATGAAGATTTGCAAGAGAATACACGACTCACAAGAGACAACTACGGAATTGTGGCCAAAGTCTATATAGTGTGCGAACAAGATAAAGTATTAAAGCATGATTTCCAACTGTCTATGACTGAACGAAACCCTCCTAACGATGTCAAAGTGATTGCTGGTGCTGATCACATGTGCATGTTTTCTAAACCGCAGGAGCTTTTCTCTTACCTTCAAGAGATCGCCAACACCTATTACTAGCAACTGAATACATGTCTGTTGATTTTTTTTGTGAAATTATGTGTGATGGCTATCATCGTTAATAAGGCAAAGGGTCTGTAGTTTCATAGATGGACCTCCTATAATTGGCCTGTCTACTTTATTGGGCTTAGTCTTTTCCTTGGGCTTTTGTCCACCCATTAGTTAAAGGGCTACATGACATGCTAATAAAAGGATCAGCCGAAAAGAAAAAACGTATACATTAAATTAAAAAAAAAAAATTCTCTCTCTCTCTCTCAAGTTCGTTTAAAACTTCTTCACTTTGGTTATACTGGACGCAGAGTGCTCATATAGTGATCTTAGCCTTACCACAAAGTATTGTCCAATTCGACATCATGCAAAATCTGGTGCACATTATTCCGCGACATATTACATGAGATCTGTGTTTGATCATCCTTGGTACAAGTTTTCCTACAACTTCAAATTCTTCCTTATAAAATAATGTACTGGGTAAAATTAATCTTATTGGATTTTGTCAACTTATTAACCACAACTCACAGATGCACAGGAAATATATTTTAACTATTAGACATTTTACACAACTTTTATTTGGGGTAAGTTAGACAATCTTTTGCCATTAGACACTTAAATATTAATAATTTATAACATTTTAAAAATATATGCATGCATGTTGGCCAACTCACAATTTTACAAACATTAATGGTTAACTTAAATTACAGTGCCTTAAAAATTCTGTGAAGTAACAGCTATGGCCTAGGGGAGGATAAGATTTTGAAACTTTCTATAATTAAAAGGGCGCGACTTGAGAAAGAAGTAATAATAACACTTGATAGACATCATATTATGATCCCTAAACACATGGAATACAACTTAATATCCATAAATTTGGTTGTTATCACGCTGGAAAGGTTTGTGGAAACTTATGGGCATTTCAACATTAATTGATACATTACATCTTCATGCAAGTCACTTTAGTGAAAAATATAGCTAAAGAGCATTTGGAGAAGTGTACTAGTTGGGGTATTCGGCAACACATACAAACCGAATACCCCCGACAGTAGGATCAGGTGTTCGGTACCCGAAGCATAGCCGAACACCCCAACGCTGTATGATCCGTTCGGCAGACAGAGTATTCGACATCTATAAATTCGAGGACCCCTAAACCCCTCACCTCGGGCCTAAATGATAGTATTCGGCACAAATAGGCCGAACACTGGTAGAAATATATGCACCATTAAGTAACTAAAGACAACGTAAACATAAGGTTAAAAGGTAATTAAATACTCTTAATTACCACATATATGATTAAGAAAAGGGCTAAGGCCCTTCAGGGCCAAAAGCCCATAAAGGCCCAAGCCCAATAAGAATATGTATAAATATGGGATCCGCTCCCCAAGGTAGACTCTCAGAATTCTCATTTATTACACACATTAAATGCTCTGCGCCGAACCCTAACTTGAACGTTGGAGTGTTATTGCAGGTACCCCACCTTTCGGACAAATAACAAAGATATCAGAACACAAAGAGACAACGGAAGGCCTCCCCTTATCCCACGACAGGAACATTTTGGCGCCCACCGTGGGGCCCGGTAAAACTTTTCCCGCAGCCTCACAAAGAATGGTTACTACTCGAAGTCACGCGCACATGGAAGAACGTCTCGTCGACGAAAACCTGGTGGAAGATCAGACAAATCTTTCGTCAGATTTGAGGCAGTTGCGAGCCGACATCTCGGCAATAAGGCAACAGCACGCTCAAGAGTTGTCGGCCCTTCGCCGAGAAAATGCCGAGTTGAGGGACTTGAACCAATCCAGGAGACAAGAAAATCAGAAACCAGACAAAAATCATGAAGAGGAGTCGATAATCAACCTTAGCATGCAGGGTACGACGAATCGGCCTTCCTTTACTACCTTTAACAATCAGTCACGTCCCTGTAGGCACCCTTTTGTCTCAGGGATTATGGAAACTCCCCTTCCTCCAAACTGGAAGAACCTTAGTCTGGACCGATACGATGGTAGCACGGATCCAGATGAACATGTAGATGTGTATATAACCCAGGTCAGTTTATACACCTCTGAAGATGCCGTTCTATGTAGGGTGTTCCCCACCTCCCTCAAGGGACACGCCCTTAGTTGGTTTACTCGCCTACCACCGAACTCCATTGACAGCTTCGAGACGTTGGTCGCCAGATTCGGCAATCAATTTGCAACTAGCAGACCCCATCATCTAACTTCAGTGGCACTAGTCAATATTCGGCAGGAAAAAGGGGAATCTCTAAGAAGGTTCATGGAAAGGTTCGGCAGGACTGCATTAAACATCCGGAACCTAGACTCGGCGGTGGCTATGCACCAGTTAGTGACGGCTCTTAGGCCAGGAGCCTTCGTCAACAGTCTCTGCAAAAAATTGGCTCTTGACATGGATGACCTCCGACGACGAGCAGCAAGATACATGCAGATGGAAGAATTATCCGAATACAGAAGCCAGGTCCAAGCAGAATCCAACCCAAGGAAGAGAGAACAAGAAAAAGATTATCAAGGAAAGGGAAAAGACAAGATCAGCAAAGAAAAGGAGTACCGTGGCTCCAGGTATACGACTTATACCCCGCTTAACACTAGTCGATCCCGAATACTCGAACAGGCTCTGGCCACAGAAATTTTGGCCATGCCGAAAAGGGCCAACATTCCCCTTAAAGCCGATTACAGCAAGCAATGCCGATACCACCGCAACAAGGGTCACTCCACTGAAGAATGTGCCGCCCTTAAAGACAAAATTGAATACCTCATCAAAATGGGACACCTTAAAGATTTCGTCCATAATCCGAGGACCGAAAGATCTCATTTTTGGAGAGATAAAGACAATGACAGAACCTAAAGGACGGACTTTAGCCATGCTAGAAGAGACGAAAGACAAAGAAGCAGGTCCAGGGAACGACAAGACATAAAACCCTCTAATCCTAGAAGGGTCATCAACACGATTGCCGGAGGGTTTGCGGGAGGAGGAAGTACTTCTTCCGCCCGAAAAAAGCACCTCCGGCTAGTCCGGTTAGTCAACATGACTTCAACTACAAACACACTGAAAATGCCGCCCATCACCTTCACAGATGCGGATTTTTAGGGGACCGACCCAATGCAAGATGATCCAATGGTTATCAGTGTAGATGTGGCCGACTGCACAGTCCGGAAGACCCTAGTAGATCAAGGAAGCTCGGCCGACATCATATACTGGAACACTTTCAAACAACTGGACATACCAGAGAAAAAGCTCATGCCCTATGACGAACCCTTAGTCGGATTTTCCGGTGAGAGGGTTAACACCAGAGGGTGTATAGAGTTGGACACAACCTTCGGTTATGAGGGAAAGGAGTACAAGACCATAAGAGTGAGATACATTGTGGTGCACGCCAACACCTCGTACAACATACTACTCGGACGACCGTCGTTGAACACTCTTGGAGCCGTAGTCTCCACTCCACATCTAGCCATGAAATTTCCATCAAACCGAGGCACGATCGTCACGATCCACGCTGATCAAAAGGCGGCAAGAGAATGTTACCTAGCCAGTCTAAAGGTTACTCAACTAAGGGAAGACGACAGCAAATCAGTACACATGGTCTCGGCGGCTGAACCCTCGCACCAAACTTTAGATCTCGATCCCAGAATCGAGGACCAGCAAATAAAGCCGAATGAGGAAGTCCATCCATTTCAAATTGGGCAAGAAAAAACTCAAATTACATACCTCGGAAACAATCTATTCGAAGAGGGCAGGTTTCGGATTCAAAGAGTAGTAGAACAAAACGCCGACCTCTTTGCCTGGAAAGCCGCCGACATGCCCGGCATTGACCCAAAATTCCATTGCCACAAGTTGGCAATATGCCGAGAAGCAAGACCAATTTCTCAAAAGAAAAGGAAAATGGGGGAGGATAGGAGGAGAGCAGTAGAAGAAGAAGTATCCAAACTATTGGTCGCCAATTTTATCCGAGAGGTTAAGTATTCCACTTGGTTAGCCAATGTCGTCATGGTAAAGAAGGCAAATGGAAGATGGAGGATGTGCACAGACTACACGGATCTGAATAAAGCTTGCCCAAAAGATGCCTACCCGCTACCGAACATTGACAGATTGGTCGATGGGGCAGCTGGACATCTTTGTCTTAGTTTTTTGGATGCTTATTTAGGGTACAACCAAATCCGAATGCACCCTCCAGATGAAGACACGACAGCTTTCATAACCGAATCAGCCAATTTTTGCTACCAAGTAATGCCCTTCGGCCTGAAAAACGCGGGAGCCACTTATCAAAGATTGATGGACAAAGTTTTCCAAAAACAGTTAGGACGAAACCTAGAGGTGTATGTCGACGACATGGTTGTTAAAACTTCCATGCCTGACGAACACGCAAAGGACCTGGAAGAGATCTTCAAGGAACTCAGGAAACATAACATGTGCCTAAACCCTGAAAAATGTGTCTTCGGCGTCCAAGGGGGAAAATTTTTGGGCTTTATGTTAACATGCCGAGGCATAAAAGCCAACCCAGATAAATGCGAGGCGGTTATTCGTATGAAAAGCCCGAGAACCCCAAAGGATGTCCAAAGACTCACAGGGAGAATTGCCTCTCTGTCACGATTCCTGCCTAGAATCGCCGAGAAGGTAAAACCCATTATGCGATTGCTGAAAACAGCCAAGAACTTTTCATGGAACCAGCAGTGTGAAGAGGCATTTCAAGAACTAAAAAAGACCCTTTCGGCCCCTCCCATACTCCAAAAACTGGAACCTACAAAAGATCTAGTGCTTTACATCTCGGTTTCCCAAACAGCTATAAGTGCGATTTTAGTACAAGAACGGAAAAGTGGTCAGGCACCCATATACTTCACTAGCCGAGTACTACAGGAAGCCGAGACCAGGTACCAAACAATAGAGAAGGCTGCCCTAGCATTAGTGAATGCTGCAAGACGCCTGAGACAATACTTTCAAGGACATCGGGTGATTGTCAAAACCGATTGCCCAATTGCAAAGGTATTAAGGAAACCAGAACTAGCAGGGAGAATGATAGCATGGTCAGTAGAGCTCTCAGAGTTCGACTTAAAGTACGAGTCGAGGGGTCCAATCAAGGCACAGTGTCTAGCAGATTTTATCAATGAACTACACCCTGCTGAAACCTTTGAAGAAGAATGGTGGACGGTACATGTTGATGGATCGTCAAACCAAAGGGGAAATGGTGCAGGTATCATACTGGAAGGACCCAACCAAATACGCCTGGAACAGTCATTACAATTCGGTTTTAAAGCATCCAACAACCAGGCCGAGTACGAGGCATTATTAGCTGGGCTCAGATTGGTCAGAGAAATGGGAGCCCGAAAGGTACAATGTTGGAGTGATTCGCAAGTAGCAGCCGAACAAATCAACGACGTTTTTCAAGTCAAAGACCCTCAATTGCTGAAATATTATCATACTTTCATTCAGCTGAAACAAGAGTTTGAGGAAATAAGGGTGAATCATTTAGCCCGAGAACATAATGATAGGGCAGATCGGCTCGCTAAATTAGCTACTACCCAAAAACCCGGACAGTTGAGAACCTTCATCCAGGAGACGTTGCCCGAACCAAGTATAAACGCCGGAGAATGCATGCAGCTTTCGGCAGCCAAAAGCACGTGGATAACCGAAATACAGCAGTATTTGGCACAAGGAATCCTTCCGGAGGATAAAGAAAAAGCCAAAAGATTGCGAACCAATGCTTCAAGATATGTTATGATAGCCGAAGAGTTGTACAGAAGGGGATTTTCCATGCCCTTGTTAAAATGTCTTGAGAAAGAACAAGCAGAATACGTGATGAGGGAGCTGCATGAGGGAATATGTGGCATGCATTCTGGAGCACGAACGATGGCAACACGAGTTCTCCGAGCAGGATATTACTGGCCGACCCTCAAAACTGACTGCGCCGAGCATGTAAAAAGGTGTAGCCAGTGCCAAAAACATGCTAACCTTATTCACCAACCAGCGGATAAGTTGCACTCCATATCGTCACCTTGGCCTTTTGCTGTATGGGGAACCGACATTCTAGGTCCTTTCCCTGTAGCCACTGGACAGCGCAAGTTCTTAATAGTAGCCGTCGACTACTTCACAAAATGGATAGAAGTCGAGCCTTTGGCAATCATCTCGGCTCAGAATGTACAGAAATTTTTGTGGAAAAATGTCATCACTCGCTTCGGCATTCCATATGCGGTCGTCACAGACAACGGCCAACAATTCACGGACAAAAAGTTAAACTCTTTCCTTGAAGGTTTGGGAATAAAGCATAAAGTTACCTCGGTCGAGCACCCCCAAACAAACGGACAAGCAGAAGCCGCAAACAAAGTCATCTTAGGAGAACTGAAAAGAAGGTTGGGAACAGCTAAAGGGGCTTGGGCCGAGGAGATACCCGAGATATTGTGGGCATACAGGTGCACCCCTCAATCAACCATCAAAGAAACACCTTTCAGAATGGTTTATGGGACCGAAGCAATGATCCCAGTCGAAGTAGGAGAACCCTCGTTCCGAAGACAAAACTTCGAGACTTCCGAAAACGAAAGTTCCATGAGGTACAAACTAGACTTGGTTGAAGAAATACGTGACCGAGCACGTCTCAATGCCGAAGCATGCAAACAAAGAATGACTCGAAGATTCAGCTCAAAGCTGAAGCCGCGAGACTTTCAAGAAGGAGATCTAGTCCTAAGGGCGCAAGGCGATGCTCGAAGAGATTCCAAAGAAGGAAAATTGGCAGCCAATTGGGACGGCCCATTCAGAGTTCGGCAAAACCTCAACAATGGAGCGTACAGATTGAAAGAACTGTCAGGAAAAATAATACCAAGAACCTGGAATTCCACTCATCTTAAATATTACTTCAGTTGATGTATTTTCACTATATATTTAAAATATGATACTTTCTTCCCTTCTTATTTTTATCATCCCTACGAAAATGTAAAAGGGTGTACAAATCGCCATTATTATTTGAGCACACCATTAGGATTTTCTTCAAAATGGTTTCCCTCCTGAGTGCTCCCACTCGGCTAAGGATGCACCATTCGAATTTTCTTCAAAATGGTTTCCATCCCGAGTGCTCCCACTCGGCTAAGGATGCACCATTCGAATTTTCTTCAAAATGGTTTCCCTCCCGAGTGCTCCCACTCGGCTAAGGATGCACCATTCGGATCTTCTTCAAAATGGTTTCCCTCCCGAGTGCTTCCACTCGGCTAAGGATGCACCATTCAATAGAGGAACCGCATCCTCGAAAAACACTTACAGTTCTACTTCGTCCAAAAATAAAAATACAAGTCTTACAAAAACAATTAAAAGAGCGAAATAAGCTAAGTTAAAAACCGAAAGGAAGAATATATTTTCATTAGATTATCAAAAAGGGCCGAGCCCATGTATACAAAAAGACAAAAGGCTCTAACGGCCTAAAAACTACAAAATCATTCTATTTTTGCCTAATCGTCATGAACATCGGCGTCTACGATTTTTTCATCACCCCCCTCATCAGCAGCCCCAAGCTCTGCACCATCAAGAGGATTCTCGAGAATGGCATCATCCGGGATGTCATCAATAGGCACCAGTTGCCCTTGATAAACATCCTTCTCCATATCAAAGATGTTGCGGTCACGAACATTATAAAAATGTGTTATTTGCCGCATCCCATGGAGGAAACCAGCCTTGTGTTCGGCAACAATCTTTTCTTCAGCCGAAGAACGAAACCTCTCCCTCGCAACACGCTCCGCATCCCTTTCTTCCCGAGCCTCGGCCAACAGAGCCCTTAGCCGCTCGATCTCATCAGATTGAAGCTTAGCATCCTTCTCGGCCATTATTACTTTAGTGTCTAATTCATGCACTTTGACCGAGAGGTCCTTAACTTCATCCTTCAAACGCCCATTATCGTCGGCCAAAACCAAGTTGGCCTCTAACACCTGTTTATTAGACGCTTGGGCCTCCTCCAAATCCTCCTTCAACTTATCGGCCTCCTTCAAAGGATTCCCAAACAAATGATAAGCGACCGCTGTCGCCCTAGCTTGAAATTCGCAAAAGGGCGACCAGTTGGCGGCAGCATCGGCTTTGCTGAGGATGGCCTTCCCAGTATCCGAAATGTCATTGGAGCTCACCATCTTCTTGGGCCAAAAGTCTTTAGCAAAAAAGCCTTCGGCAGTCAAGGCATTAATAGCAGATAAAGAAGCTGAAGCAGGAAAACCCAAGGTCTGTTGCTTCAGCTTCTTAACCCTTTCTTCTTCCGAAGCCTCACGACTCCGGTGCCTCTTCTTGTGCTCTTTCTCTTTGCTTTTCTTTTCTCCTGCTGGAGGAGGCACAGTGTCTACTGGAGGTGGTCGGGGGGTCGATTGTTTGGGAATGGGGGGCACGGTAGCAGTTCCAGACTTGTTCCCCGCAGCTTGAGCCCGATTCCTCCAGGCATTCCGGTATGAAAATACATCACCTCCGGCGTCGGCCATAATACCTACACCAAAAACACTTAGTCAATAACAAAAGCTAAAACTTTTAAACACTAGTAAAGAAAGAACATAAATCTCACCACACATATCTGCTAAAATAGTGGAAGAATTTAACAGGGCCACAAGCTGCCTAGCAGGGAGCTTTCGGGGGAGAGACTCTAGAAAAAGGAGATCCTCGCGTTCTGTTTCGGTCATCATGGATTTCGGAAACTTGTCATAACGCCGAGGGTTTTGCTCCCAATAGAATGGAAATAGGGACTTCCCACTCGTATCATAAAGATGATGAGTCCCTATGTTCGGCCTAATAACTACTTTGAAGAAACCAGTTTTAAAATTCTTATAAGAGGTAGTGAATGACTTGAAAAGAGGCCTTTTCGGTTTTCTTATCAAAGAAACCCATAGACCATCTTTAGGCCGAGTACAAAAGTAATATAGAAACACGTTTACCGAAGGCTCTATGAAATTAAAAATACAAAGGGCTCGAAATGCCTGGATAGCAGCCCACCCATTCGGGTGCAACTGCGAGGGTGCCACGTTTAAAACCCGCAGCACCCCCATAGTGAAGTCGTCAAAAGGAACCTTTACATGTAAATCACGAAATACGCAATCATACATATAGAAGAAATCCCTTTTCGAGTTGCCTTTCCCCATGAAAACAAATTCAGGGTCGGGCTCTCGCCGACAACACTGTAACCCTACAGGACAAAATTCATCTTCGGCAATAGAAGACACATCTACATAATTTACAAAATTACAGACACTATTCCTATCGTCATACCGAGACCAATAGGCCCCGACTTCTCCAGCAACCCAGGTATACCCGGGAAGGGTAATGGGAGGAAAAACCTTTTTCACATGAGCAACCCGAGGTCTACGCTTCGGTTTTGCTCCAGAACCCTCTTCCGTCGAAGAGGCAGAAGAGGCTGCAGGACCCATAACATTCTCACCCATCCCCTCTCGGTTTGGAAACGAAGAAGAAGAAGCCGAAGAAGAAGAAACGGACTTAGAAGACGAGGCAGTCGAAGACCCCTCGCTAGAATCTCCACTTTTAGAGGAAGCGGACGGAAAGTCAACTACCTCGGTTCCCCCAGAAACCTCACGGCCAACCGAACTCATAACAAAAAAGAAAAAAGCAAAAGCCGAACTCTCGTACCTTAAATAAGACGAGAAGAATGAAGCTAGAACAACTATTCGGCCGAGAGCAAGAGAAGAAGATTTTAGTGAAATCGTAAATATGAGCAATGAGAACGACATTTTTCCCCTATTTATAGGACCCAGGCCCATAACGGTCCAGAACCCCCCAACCGTTAGATCTCTCAAGATCTAACGGTTCACGTAACGCAACGCTTCGATTCCTCCAACCCAACGGCTTTATTCTGCCATAAATGGCAGTGATTTCAAACGACACAACCTTAAAACGCCAGTATCAACAACAAACCTCTTCGCTATTTTTCTTTTCGCTTGAGGCTGGGGGGCATGTGTACTAGTTGGGGTATTCGACAACACATACAAACCGAATACCCCCGACAGTAGGATCAGGTGTTCGGTACCCGAAGCATAGCCGAACACCCCAACGCTGTATGATCCGTTCGGCAGACAGAGTATTCGACATCTATAAATCCGAGGACCCCTAAACCCCTCACCTCGGGCCTAAATGATAGTATTCGGCACAAATAGGCCGAACACTGGTAGAAATATATGCACCATTAAGTAACTAAAGACAACGTAAACATAAGGTTAAAAGGTAATTAAATACTCTTAATTACCACATATATGATTAAGAAAAGGGCTAAGGCCCTTCAGGGCCAAAAGCCCATGAAGGCCCAAGCCCAATAAGAATATGTATAAATAGGGGATCCGCTCCCCAAGGTAGACTCTCAGAATTCTCATTTATTACACACATTAAATGCTCTGTGCCGAACCCTAACTTGAACGTTGGAGTGTTTATTGCAGGTACCCCACCTTTCGGACAAATAACAAAGATATCAGAATACAAAGAGACAACGGAAGGCCTCCCCTTATCCCACGACAGGAACAAGAAGCATGTGGAAAATGTTCCCCGTATTTTTCTCCTCTTTCTAGAGACTGTTTGCAATTCCCTTAAAGCTGCATCAACGAAAGTATATATATTGCTAGATGTTAATTTCTAGAGGAATCTGACATGCACATGCTTACAATGTTCTAATTAAGGCTGCTGTGTTATGGTTTCCTTTTCCTTTATCTCTTTGTTCCACCTTTATCAGTATATGTACAGGTCATGTTTGAATGTTGTAACAACATTATAATTGCTGATATCATTACATGAAGGAGCTAATAATTCCCTAAATTGTCCGAAGAGCATGTAATGTAATTTCCTGTATTGTATATATCATTAGAATGTATTCTGTTTTTTCTTTTTTCTTGCTTTTTGATAAGCCAATTAATTTTTTTTATCAAGACTAGATCTTAAGCACAAGGGATGCTCAAGACTAGCAGCAGAACATGAGTACATGTGCAATATATGAGATCTGTAACAAAACCAACCTTAACACCTATCAATATCATATATATAAGCCATGACAAAACCAAACCAACACCACTGAAGACCTGAAAACCAAAGCAGCAAACTACAATAAATTAAGCTGAATACAATATATTGGCTAATTCTGCACATACTGCTAAGCGTCATAGTTGGCAAGACCTTTAATATAGCTAATTTGTCTAGTTGGTATCTAGCATAAAAAGATCAATAATAATTTATCCCAACAAAGTCGGTACTTCCTTGGAATAAAGTTTTCTCCTCTTCAGTGAAAACCGGTAGCCTATCCTTCACTAGTTCTCTCATGCTTTCAGGATACTCCCCATAGATCACTGGCTCCAAAACCCATCCCATAAAAAAAATCCATGTGTAAGCCTTTTAGCAGTAGCCCCATCCACCGGTTTAGAACGGTAGAGAAGATAATAATTTTCAATTGAAATAACAAGTTCAATTCCTCTCCCTTGTGTTACTTGGAATTTTTCTCTATAGTTTCAGTGCTGTAGTGAGGCCAAGGATGAAGCTTTGTATCAATGTATTTTTGTTTTTGTCATTTATAGGTTAGTTAATTTGCTTTTCAGGGTTTTATTTTTATTTTTATTTTTTTTGTCAGCCAAAGATAATAAATATATGTTGCTGAAGACAAGCTCGGTTCCCAACTTGATATCCTTGCTCCAGTCAAGTACTGAGTAGTCTTTCTTAGTGTTTTTAATTTTTTTTTATGCAACTTATACCCAAAAAAAGAAAGATAATAAATATATTTGATAGGGGTACAAGGCACAAAACCTGTCCATATATTATCCCTACAGGCTACAAGCATACCTACACACCTATAATTCCTTGTACCTATATCAGTTGATACATATCATATACTACCTACAATCCTTATACACAAAACCGTTCACTACAGTCCCTTCAAGCAATCTATGAGGTTTGATTACCACTCATATAAAAAGAGAAAAAGGCTCTTTACTCTATTAGACAACTATGACCAAACTATAAATTTAGTCAAATTAAATACACATTCAGTGTTAGTGTCAGGAGCCCCATTTCTGAAAATGATCGATTCTATTTCTATACAGTCATAAGTACCAAACAGATGCAAACTAAAAAAACTACCATGCCATCTTAATTTTCTTTCCATAGAATCCACAATTGTGTTGTAGTTGTCAGGAGTTACATATAAGATCTCACCACATCAGAGAAATATATATATAAACACTTAGTTTAATAAAAGGAAATTAAAAAGAAAAACTATCTACAATTCAAACAGTGTTTGAACTGTATTTTTCACAGCAATTAATTCAGGCTTGTAGCACTGCAATGATCCCAATTAGTATCATCAGTTAGTAAGTTTTCAACTCGGGAAATTCCAAGGAGGAAAGAAGATAAACCATGAAGTAGCTACCGGTATATAATCATCATCATCAGGTTCAAACCTTAAAAAAAATAAAAAAATAAAAAAGGAATGATCGAGAGCTTGGACTATCTGTGTCTGTTCCTTTCGCTTGTTATGTTGACCATATCACAATAAAATTTCAAAGAAGAAACATTAATTAATTAATTAGTATCGAGTGGAGACAAGAACAGAAGCTACATGCCACTTCAATTCTTTGTATTATGTGAAGGGTGTGAAATGATATAACTTAGACCCCATTATCCATTAACTCCCCTTCTAAGCAAAGGAAAATTACAAACGACAAATTTATTATCAAAATCATAGTCATTATCTAGTATACATCAATCACTAACACTATAGCCACTTACTTATTATAACCATAATTTCTCTAATAGGACAATAAATAATCAAATTAAGCGTGCGATTTTAATTATCTCTAATTAGTTGTTTGGTGAAAAGGGGCCCTTTCAGATAGTGATTTCCCATATGGTGAATATGAGCTTGCTAGTAAACAATTCTTTGTCATTGTCCGAAATTTGGCTTCAGTGCTTTATTGGTTTCTATGCGCTTGAAAGCTAATCTAGAAAGATTCGCTCGATCAATTCGTGAAGGTGTATTGTTTTAATAATGTTTTCTGCTTCTATTATTATCCCAGTTTCCAGGTGGCTTTGCTAGAAAGAAGATGCAGGTAGCCAGAGACGGAGTTGAAATAATTGTGTAAGAGCCACATCCCTTTTACAGAAATTAACAAAATGAGTTGTTGGACAAACTATTGCGGTGCAAGGACTCTCCATGTTTAGGGTTTATAATCACATTTTATGTACAGTATGATAGGATTGTCATACAATGGACTTACTATGGGTTTTTCACCTTGAGGGGACATTTAGCAGTCTTTTAAAATCCAGACGGATTATTATTGAATTAGAAGACACACAATTTATAATTTACCGATCCTACTGTAATTGACCATCTAAACTGATAATAATTAATATAATTTTAATTTTTTTATATAAATATATATTTTAATTTGTATAATATGTTAAGGTAATGAAATAATATAAAATCATAAATAATTAAATTAGATAATATAAAATAATCATGTTATACATAATTTTAAAATTTGTACTGGACCAGCTAGTCATCTAATTATGAGATTGATAATACCACGCTAGACTACAAAATTGGCAAGAATTAGGATGTGTACTGTATGGTTTGATTTTACAAGCATAGAACCAAATTAAATAAAGTGATGATATTTAGACACCCCAAATTTATAAACACACCATCAACATCTCTCATTTCTCTCTATATCTCTCTTCCTATCACATTATATCATCAATTTTATCAATTACTTATCTCTCTTCTCTTCTTATCTATCTCAAGGTGTCTACACCCTTTGGGTGTCCAAACATCATTTTCCAATTAAATATAATTTTAAACTTGTTATAAGCGTGGGTTGAATTTTTTAACATTTTTAAATAAAGAATATCAGTAATAAATAATATTTTTGGAGGCCTCAAGGCTAAAGCAATGGCTTGTGAAGAGTTTATACGAGTGGATTTTTTATTGACAACATGGTTGAGATTGAGTCTTATGATTATATGGGTTGCTAATTACAGGTAGTTAGTAAAAAGGTTGCAAAAGGTTAAACTGATTTGGTGAATATGATATTAATTAGTTATTACATGTTAATAAAATTTGAAGAAATCATGTATCTAAAAATAGCTAGCAAGCATTAAATTTATGGTATACGTCAATTAAGAATATATGACAGTAAATGGAGATAATATTTCTAGTTTCTACTACTAAGTGTGTAAAATTCAACAAGCATGTTGATAAATATTGAGTAGCTTTAAATATATTTTTATAATGCAAACTAAACAAAAACTAATGTATGTACTAAAACGATTAATTTCATATTTGAATTAACAACATTAATTAAAAGTATTTATTTCACCTAATACTCTTTTATAAAGTATTAAAAAAATTGTGAAGAATATAAAATTACTCAATGGAAATTGAACAAGTAATGTACTTAATTATTTAATATTCTTTCTGTCTTATATTATTTCATTTATTTGTTTTTTAAGGTAATGTACTTCTTAAGAAAATTATTAATTATACAAATTATTATGATAAAATATTTTTGTCAAATATATCCAATATTAAAAATAGTAAGAATGTAGTTATCAATTTAAATATTTAAATGAAATGCTAATAAATGAGGATATTACCAAAAAAAATAATTAATTTTTTATTGATTTTATTAAATAATAAATATTTTGAGACAAAATAAAAGAGACATATAACATGAGATGAACGAAATACGTATCAAAGAAGACTTTAATTAATGGGTATGCTAATTAAAGGTGCTAATTTATTAATTCTTATTAAAAATCATGTTAAGAATATATTGACAATATTAAATTTTACAATTATTATTTAAGAACATTTATTTTCATTTTCTTTAATTAATTATGCTTAAAATTGCCTAATTAAGCATGTAAAGCCATGGAAGGATCAAGGCCTTGATAGCTAGCCTTGGTAACAGTAAACTGAAAATTCTTATAACGACTTTGTTGGTCGAGTTGTAATTTGATATGTGAGAAATTCCTTGTATAGGTCTCTCCCCACTCCAATTAGAAACCATACGCCCCCGACACATGAGGCGATCTATGGAAATTTAGTTTACTATTTTCCAACCCAAGGAATCTTGTCCAACAATAGCTTTTGTCAGCTTTGAAACCTCCGTTGGAATTCTCACTCCTCAATCAATTTCAATTTCATTGTGGGATGTGGATGACCTATACCTATGCATGTGAGCATATTTTGCTGCTTTTAAGGTAGGGACCGTCCAACATGGCGAAGAAAATCTTCAACTAATTAAGAACCGTTTATTGACCCCTCTTGAAAGATGCATGACTTGCTTAATTTGTTTCCCATATGATTAATTTGTGCAAATGAGGCTAAAATTTTGTACACATTCTTGCCTTTGAGGATTATGTTATAGCTAGCTAGCTAGCTTCCTTAATGGCCTAGCTAGGGTCTAGAAAGAAGACGTGCAAGTGTTTAAGCTAAATTTGTTTATCTAGTGTACTATACATATAGAGAGAGAGATAGATAGGTATCCGATAGTGATGACGATGCTTGTTGTTGTAATGAGACATTAAAGGGTTTGATATAGATTGATATGGAACATGGAGGATCTATATACAGCCAAACACAAACGCTTCTCTATGATCAAAGGGAGGATCAATAGTAATGCCATATTGGAAATTCTATAGGTAAAGATATATATCATTAAAAGTCAATCACATGCAGTCTTGGATTGGAGAACGAACGAGTGATTATCATTCATCATCAGTACTTAGGGATTAAAAAAGGAGAAGGAAGGTGAAAAGAAGCGAAGAAAAAAAAAAAAAAAAGAGTGGAAAAATGACAAAAAGACGAAATGAGAGGAGCCCTGAGAAAGCTGTAGTGCTGGATAAGGAGAAACATCAGACATGAGTAGGGGCCCATGACCCATGTATATAGGAATACGGGTTTGTATCCCATACCATGCATTTCCTTCCATGTTCCTATAATCCTATCCTAACATTCTGAGAATTATATGATTTTTTATTCTTCGTAATATTCTTATCTAATTCAAATAACATTACCTTCTGCTTATAATATATTTTAATTTTGATCACATCAATCGTATTATTATGACACGATTCTTTTTTTACTTGTGTTGGAAAGGTTGTACATTGTTGGGCGAGAATGAAGTGAAAATAAAATATAAAAAAATTATGAGAGGAGGGGCAGGGGCAAGGGCAAGGGCAAGGGCAGGGCCCTTGACGGCGACAATAGAGATAGATAAATAGTAGTATGAATTTGCCCGCGTTGCCCAGCATGTCGTCTTTAGGCAAAGCTGGCGTCGTTTACGCTCTGCCCGCCCAAGTGCCAACTTTTCATTGTTTAGGGGAAAGAGAATAAAGTGTAGTGTGCTTTGCTTTGCACTCCAACTGAAACTGAACAGAACATAACATAACATAACATAGCAGCAAACGCGCTCACTCACTCACTCACTGTCTCTGTCTATGTTTCTTTCTTTCTTTCTTTCCCACTTCTCCTAATCCTAATTCCTATAGCATGCATGGTATGTACTGACTAAACAAAGTAGCAACACAAAAACAATAAAAAGCCAAAAGCCATGTCGTTCTCATATTCTGACTTACTCTCCCTCTCCCTCTCCCTCTCCCTCTCCCTCTCCGGACGGCACGCGCGCTCAGGCCATTCATTCCCTCACACTATTGCATACATCCATCACATCACATTTCGAATTATGGATCCCAATAATTCATATTTGCGGTTTCGTTTTTGTGCTCCTCTCTCTACTTTCACTTTCCCTTTGCGCCCCCCCCCCCCCCCCCCCCCCTTGTTAATTTATTCCTCTCTCTCTCTCATCACTTTTTTATTTCTCTATATCTAATTTTATAATATACTACTACCATAGTCTACTAGTAATTTCCTTGATTATTCATATAATCATGATTCACGTTTTTGTTTAATTTACCTGACTGGTAAGTTCATAGGATATTCTCGTTTCGAATTTGGACAGTCTTTGTTTGCTTTGGTCAGTCGCAATCAACATTGTGGTCGACATTTTTATATGAACATATTATAGAACTTTATTCATTGGGTTTTTGCCAAGTTGGAACAAGTGTGAAAGAGAGCATTTCCTTTTGGTCAAATAATCTAAAACATTGGTCGTTGGATTCTGTTGATGGTTTTCTATAATGTTGAGGCCCACTGGATAAATGCTTAGATAGTAACTCCTACCTAGTGATCCATCAATTCCGTTAGATTTTATACCAAGAGACAATATCGTAGATAAATATTATAAACAACCAAGACTTTGTTGAGGTATATCGCCAATTAATTGGTTGCTATGACAGTTATGCTATCTTGCAACTTAAGTGATAATATACATTACTTTATCCTTCATCATCAACACCCTTCCTCAATCAATCAAGATCTTAATTGACAAATGGTTCTGCAAATCGGAGACATATAGACCCATCCTTTTTCCATAAGCTCCTTTCGTGCCATCTCCTTTTTTGATCACTTTCTTCCTCTAACTAAATTATTCTTGACTTTTACTATCACGTTTGGAAAAAAAATTTCAGGTGAAAATATATATATGGTAAAAAGTTTTCATGCATATAGCCTGATCAGCAATTTACGCGAATCAGCTTGTTCACACAATATTTTACTTATAACTGATTGAATGATTGTGGTTACTCTGTCACTTCAGTGTGTAATCGTTCAATAATATATGCATACAGTTATATGATCTCATGCGTGGCAAGTTGACAGATTACATAAAGTTGACGCTCAATTAATTGTCTTCTTTCCATTAGGTAAAACAGTATAAAGTAGTATGAACACTTGGTGATTACAACTTCTGGTCATTACGACCCAAGTCTTTGTTTTGTAAATATTCTAAAATTTCTACTAATTACTGCATGCTTTTTGTCCAATTCATGTAGTCGGTCGGTCGTATCAGATTCAGAATTCCTATTTCCTAGTCGTCTCTGCCTATGCATACACTCGTGCATCCAACTCTAGTTAAGAAAATGTTTCTCTGTACTCTGTTATTTATTTTCTATCTTTAACAACCTTTTTTCTCATAAATTAACGTACAAGCTAGCTAGTAATTTTATTATTTATATACTTATTATTGACTAGTGTTTTATTCTAGGTAATGTCCAAAATAAATGATTATTTTTTTATGATCTAAAATCTAACATTTTTAATCAAAATATAGGTTTTTAATAAAATTTGGGCCTAATTTATTTCTTAAAAAAGTCTAATCTGACTTGAGCCTGGTGTAAGTTATGTCATAAGGTCATGCTAACCTCTTGGACAACATGACATATTTCTATTCTCATTGACAACTAAGTTGTCATTATTAATTAGTGATAACCTTATTTTGATTGGAGAAAAAATATTATACATTAACAGTTTATAAAATAGTTTTATACTGTTATCCAATTATAAATCACTATGTACGTTAAATTTGTTAATTTTTATAATAATTACCTTAAATGTCATACTAACGATTATTTCTGATTGAACAACAATGTAAAACAATTTTATACTACCAATATATATAACCATTATAGTCTTTTTGATTGTTAGAAAATTTTGACAAATATTGAGTCATGGATAAGTCATTGGTAAAGATGGAACTTTTTATGGCGTTATAAATAGGATCACTAAATATATTTTATTAATATTTCAAATTACTTAAAAAATAAGTATTGAATGACTTTTGTATGTTTAATATAGTAAATATTTTAATTAATTTCTTCTATTTTTATTCCTTAACATTTATCCATAAACACGTAGATTAAAAAAATATTGTTACCAATAAAATTTGACACAATTGCAATATATAATTGAATCTTTTAAGCATGTTGATTAACATATACTCACTTTATTTCGGAAAAAAAAAACTCTGAATATTCCTTTATGTGCACAAAGAAAAAAAAAAACCGTTGTCAATAATATATCTAAATCAAACTTTTACATGCATTTAAGTGCGGGTTGACCCAATTTCCACATGGGATCCAGGGTGTTTGAATCTGACGCAGACCTGTATAAGAAAATGGTTTGTGTGTGTTCAACATTGCCATTTGAATCTACTCCAACTCATCCAAAGCGGTTAAAAGCACAGTTTTTTTTCTTTTTCTGCTAGAACTAGAATGAACGGAATATTAAACATGGATTATTATTGCACTCTCAAAAAATGGGTTATTAATGCTATTGAGGTATTTGAAAAACAATCTATTGAAGTTTGGATACGAATTATTAATATATTCAATATATTATTTAAAATTATTAATAAATAAAGTATTTACTAATTATGACATATAGAAATCATCTAAATTACTTTTTTATTTCAATTTATATACACGTAACACGTTTAATCAAATACTGCGTTACGGTCATGCCATCAAATATTCAAGAAAAAAAAAATTACATCCAAAAAAGTATGCGAATATGAGAATATCTAAGAAAGAGCCCGAGGAAAATAAAAAACAGTATTGTGGGTCAAGTTAGGTAAAGTGGACCGGAGAATTAGCATAGGAATTAACAAGGAAGCATATAATCATTGCTAGATCCCCCTACCTACCATCACAATTATATTCAAATATGATACCTTATTTTTTTTAAAAAATCAATATTGTTTTATCAATGTCTCTAATTAATCCTTTTTTTTAGTTCAACTTCTAATAGCTTAAATTTTCTCGTCTTTCTTTCCCAGTAAACTATAAGGAGTTTATATGTATAGGATTATTTTCATGATTCATTCTGAAGTTTGTTTTCTTATTCCCTCATGTCAGTTCAGTTGGTTAATGTTTTATCTGACATAATTAGCTGAAAAACTAATTAAAAACTAAAAATTATTGGGAGCTAAAAGTTAGGAGGTAAAATTGAAAATTGATATTTTAGTTTATTGAATTAAGAGTTTTTTTTTGGTACATGAAGAGTGTTTGATAAAATTAACCACATAAAATAATATAAAAGACATGTTTGTGTGTATATAATTAAAAATTTAATAAATTTATATATTATTATTTTTAGGTACAGTATATTTCATAAAAAAATTAAAAGATGAATTACTAAGTTTGCACATATAATTTATTGAAAATAAGAGCATTAATTACCGGATGGTAAAAAGTTATCATTTTTAAAAAATTAGCATAGGCAAAATGGGAAAAAAAATCGTACAATTAACTCTTAGCTTATAAGTCATATATATGCTACTTCTATTAATTTATCAAATTAAAACTTTTAAACCAGTATTTTTCCCAAATAAAAAATACTCTGTAATCAAATACCTTTAATACTAATAAAAATACTCTCTAAACCAAATATCCTTTATACTTCTTTTTTTATCAGATAAGCTACTTAACTTGCTTAACACACACTAAGCAGATAAACATATATTGAACACACATTTGATTTTCACTATATGTTTTATCCGTTTTTAATTTTATTATCTCCTTTCTCCTTGTGAGCTTATTTGTGTGTCTCTTCTCTTGAAAATGAACATGTGTGCTCATCTCTATTTATATGGGTGTGTAGAAGAGAGAGAGAGAGAGAGAGAGAGAGGCCCTGACTGAGATTGTGTACCACACACACCTATGGACCATGATCGTAGGACATTTTTTCTTAGTTAGATAATGCTTTTCACATAACAAAAATTTACAATATATTTTATAACAAAGTAGTCTGATATGAAGAAAAAAATAGAAATGTGAATTAAAATGAGTAATATTATTATAAAAATATATTGTAATAAAAGTATTTATGTTTTTGATTTTGCTAGGAGCTGAAGGGCAAAATTCAAGCCGGTTGGTGCAGTGACACATATTTTTAAGTTGGGAGCAGTAGGGACAATCAGCTTTACACGTACTTCCACGTGATTACCCCTATCCTAGTCTCCTTGAACTTGCAATGATGTTTTTTCGAACACGGAGCATCTTTACCTAGGAAACTCATAATCCCTCACAAGAAGGATTATTATTATTATTTAAGAAAACCTTGATTACTACTGTATGAATTGCTGCTTTATAATATATCGCTCTACTCTTCCGTTTGACTGCCATTATATTGATTAATTATACATGATTGATTACTAAAAAAATCTTATATACGCATTCCTAATAAGGAGAAGACACTTATAGCCGTATATATAGAGTATAGAAAGATCAAATTAAGATAAATATGAGTTAAAAATCCGTGAGAACAAAAAGGACAAATTAAGATGTATAAAATGTTGTGTGGCTTCTGTTAGTATGCATGCATATAGAAAGGGAAATCAACCTGTTCGGATCCTTAGAAAATAATGATGAGTCCTAAGTGGGACAGGCATAATGATTTCTTCTCCTTACATAATTCATACTAATTGGTTCTGCAAAGACCACACGTATGATATAATAAGTGTAATGATCAAGGCATTAATATATGTCTTCTAAATGTGATTGGAAACTTAAGATAAGAGTAATGATGAAGTTTAAGAAACAAGATAAATTTTATATATAGTAGTACGTTTAAAATTTTAAAGGTTTTGTTTTTTTGTGAAAAAACTCTCTTTTTCTCTCTCTTAGTATACTTAAATTCATTTAACTATTAGTCAGAAAAACAATTGTACCAAAACTTTCGGATTTCTCTTATAAACTCTCAAGAAACAATCTTAATTTCTGAAAATTTTCTAAGTAGTCATGGTACACTATAAACACTTAAATTACCAATTCACATGTAATATATTAATAAAAAAGAAGAAGTTAACCACTAAATTTGTCTATCTTAATATACTCTTAACATAGAAAAATAGTTGGTTTGAGTGGTGATACACTCAAGTCCCAAGTTTAGTTAGGAGTTTGAATCTGATTCTTTTGTACCATCTCCGTTCCTAAATATAAGACTATTTTTTTAAAAAAAATTGTCCATTTTTATAAGACTATTTTCAAGTTATCTCTTGTATTAATTTTTTTGACCAAAATACCCTTAACCACTTTACAATGAATGTTATAAATTACTCCCTCTGTTCCAGTTTATATGACGTTTAAGATTTTGGCACAGGGATTAAGGAATGCAATTAATTAGTTGAATTTCCTAGAAAATATTAGGTAACTTTCTAATATATCCTTTATCTCTCTAATTAATTACTCATACTACACTACTCCCACTAAGTATTGATTAAGGATAGTCTTGGAAAAAGATATTTAATGCAGCATTGGTTTTGCAAAACGACATATATTTTGGAACAATTTTTTTCTCTAAAACGTTATATAATTTGGAACGAAGAGAATAATAAAATAAGTACATTCTCTCTCTTATGAGGATTGGAGAGGATGACTAGCACTCATTAATTAGGTAAAAAGTAATTAAGTGGAAAGAGAGAGATGATAGTCCCAATAATTATAAGGGTAATTTTGGAAAAATAATATAAATTGTTAAAAAATTTAATGCTATTAACTAAATTAACCAACTTTCTTAAATTGTGTGAATTAGTTAAAAAAGTCTTATATTTAGGGACGAAGGTAGTATGAAGAAAACCTGGTTGAGAGGAGACAATCCACCTTTGAGTGCCTTTAAATCCTCTAAAAGAGATTAGTCTTGGTCAATGATCGAGAATACTCTTTGCAAATTTAAAAGATTATTGTACAAGTCTATATTACAAAGTAGTTTTACCTCATCGGAACTATGTTGCTTCTTGGCTTATTGAGGAGGGGATCTCTTTAAGAAAAGTTGTCCATGGAACAAGATTTTAGTGACTTTAAAGAGAATCATACCCATGTCTATGAAGAATATAAAAGTTTTGTTTCAGATCCTTGACTACTTATATCAACTTATATTATACTAATAATATGATATATCATATATACTAATATATACTAATGGATAATTTTGTTGATATATGAAATTGATATATAATATATTGGTATGAGTAATGTTATTTAACCTTGCCATTTAATTTTCGTTAAAAAGAAAGAACTATACAGATGGAGTTAAACCTAATAACTATTTTATTTTCATAAATGTATAATAATTTGGAGAAAATTTATATGCAATTTTATAGATATTTTTAGTATTAATCATATATTAAAATTGAAGTTTTATGTTGATAATCTATGTTGACCTTTAATAAAAAAAATTATTATGTAAATTATTGAAATAAAGCTTCAATTCTAATTGAAATAGTATGAAAGCAATTTCACAAACTGCATCTATGTTGTTTCCTAATAATTTTTACTGTGTTAAAGTTATTTAGAACAAAAATATATTATAAATTACTTTACATACGTGGGTGGTTTATTTAAATGAATACTATAGACTTACCAACCTAACAAATTTCCCTATAACAATAAACGTTGTCTTCAAAAATACAAATTCCAACCTTAATAGAGTTGTCGTTTATGACATGGATGGACTAAATGGGAGGTCTCATAAGTCATGGATGTCTTTCTCTCACATGGAGTCTATAAAAATAGTTATAAATAATCCTGTAAGTCCCCATTCTATACATTCGTTGGCAACAAGAAGTACCTAAACGACAAAGAAGCTGTCCTAGCATAAAACAACCAAGCAACCCAATCGAGTTCAATTCGCGAAGGTGATTCAATTCATCATATAATTCTATCCCAACCCAACCTACACTATATTCTCTCTTTCTCTCTCCCGCATACACAGAGAGATAGCAAACCTACTTTAATTTCTTTCGCTTTTCTCCACTAACGCAAAAAGACTCACCAGTCATCACCACACCACACCCCTTTTGCTTTTGCGTGGTTTTTGGATTGTTGTAGATCTAAAAGATAAAGATGATCCAAGAACTGTTGGGTGGTGCTAGTGCTAGCCTCATAGCAGGAGAAAGAAAAATCTCCATTAATAACGGAGGTGGAGGACCACTTCTACTAACACCACCCTCATCATCTTCTCCTTCTCCTCCATCTCCTTCTTGCACAACAAGTATCACCACCACCGCGACCGCGGCCACCACCGCCACCTCATCGAATTCAGAGAACCAAAATTTGAGGTGCCCTCGTTGTGATTCATCAAACACAAAGTTCTGTTACTACAACAACTACAACCTCACTCAGCCTCGCCACTTTTGCAAGACATGTCGCCGGTACTGGACCAAAGGCGGTGCTCTCAGGAATGTTCCCATCGGAGGTGGCTGCCGGAAAAGCAAAAACTCCGCCATGTCCAACTCGGTGGCAAAGCAAACGGCCGCCACAAAGATGAAAGTGGTGGCATCAGAGCTTGGAAGGTCACAAGGACTTTTCGACCAAGAGCTTCCACAAACCCCAATCCTGTGGGGTTCACCGCAAAATTCTCAACTGATGGCTTTACTAAGAGCTAGCCAAAACCCTAACCCTAACCCTAGTCCCATGTCAATTGCTGTCAAGGGAGAAGGGAACTTAATGGGATCTCACTCCCACATGGTGACTGAACCATTGTTGTTGAATCCTAGAAGTACTAGTCTAGGCTATGATGGTGTGGGTGTGGGAGAAGTACTTCCTTCACTGGGTCTATGCAGCTCTTTTTGGAGGAACAATCAAGATCAGACTCAGCAACAAAACAACGGTTTTGTACTTGGAGAACATCAAAGTAGTCGAGTTCAAGAACTTTATTACCACAAGCTCGGGTCATCGTCATCAGTTAATTATTGTGGCAGTGATAACTCACCAGTGTTTCTAAGCAACATGGCTTCTTCTTCTTCCAACATTTTGGAGTCATCTTCAGTTTCTGGGAGTGAATTCGGGTGCTGGAATCCAACCCTTTCCTGGTCTGATCTTCCCACAACCAATGGAGCATATCCTTAATTTTAATTAATTATATTAACCGCATGCAGTAACTACTTTACTCTTTTTTGTTCACTGTTCAAATTTTCTTAATTTCGGCGTTAGATATATAGAACTCCTTATTAATTTATAGTTTATAGATGTTAGAGTCTTTTCTCGTGTTTGTTTGGTTGCTTCGGGGTGGTGGATAAGGGATATGGATGTGTAGCTAGGATTAGATTTTTTTTTTTCCACTCTCATTTGCTTCTTTCTGTATTTCTGATTGATGGTGTGTTTATCTTATCTCTCTCAAATGGTATTTCAAGAACTGCTTCTTTCTGTATTTCTGGTTGATGGTGTGTTTATCTTATCTCTCTCAAATGGTATTTCAAGAACTACCAGAGAGTTTAGAATGAATGAATGGAAAACATAGTGTTTACTTCACAATGCTTCTAGCTAGCTTTTCTGCACCTTTTTATTTGAATTGAACTTCTTTTTCAACTTTTTCCCGTTTCTTTACTTTACCTCTAAAATTTCTAATACAAATTGTTCTGGCTTCTAAGCAGTGTAGGCTATTAGTGGCTAAGAGTGTGGGTCCTTCACAAAGAAATTAAAATAATAATCATCATCAGAATGCAAAGATTTAGAGTGTGTTGACGTTATATCAAAGGTAACAGGCAACTTATAATTTCATGAGACTAAAAAAATAGAGTAAAGCTGGTGTACAAGAATATATGATCTTGGTAAAATCAAAAACATGGTGGATAGCATATGCAAGTGCTAGATTTTGTTTTGTTACGAGAAATCGATGAATCTAATGCAAAAGCAGCCTTAGGAAAAAGTTTCCTCAAACAGCATTAGATTCTTGATGTTGGTTCTTGGCACAGACTTCACTGAACAACCATGCCTGACTTCTGCTTCTCCGCTATTGGGGACTAAATTTATTTATTTCCGGTTCTTTAAAAAAAAATAAAAAACAAAGTCTCTCCTTTCGCACGTCTCTATAGCACACACAATGTTCTTCTGGAGCTAGCTAGCTTGCAGCTATCTCCATGCATTTTAGTACCAAAGAGTAAGTAATATTGCGAGTCTATCTAACCGATTGAGAATTGAGAAAGTGACGCTATTAAGTACGAAAGGTTTCGATAAGAAAATATCAAGAATTTACTGGTAACCAGTCAAAAATAACCAATCACAGTGGATATTATGTGTTAATGATACGGGCAGAAAAACTTATTGATCAATCGTATTTGACAAAACAAGCAGTACGAGAATCATTCATAATTTTATGAAAACATGTAAATTAATGGTTGTCTACGCTTTGAGTTCTTCAGAATAATTTTTTTTCCTTCTTTATTAAGGAACTCTATAGTACGAAAATTGTTGCACAAATTGACTGAGAAAAATTATATTGCAAAGACATATATGGTGAAGGATAATAATATTAAAATATCTTTCATTTTTTTAAAATTTTTCTTTTTCTCACATCATATTCCCTGTTACATTTATAATTTCTTTCTATTATTTTTTTATTTCCTTATGTGTTAATGATTCCTGAGTGTCCACAAAACATTAGTCTTATGTCAAATCTGTTATTTGTTTTACAGATTTTTATTTAACTTGTATCCAATAAAATATAAACATGTCGCGTCACAAGTTCATATTAGAACTCTTCTTACTTTTTTTTTTTTGGTAACCTAAAGTCTTCTTACTAATTAGTAATCCTCTTTTTATTATTTAGAAAAATTATATTGCAAAGACATATATTGTGAAGGATAATAATATTAAAATATCTTTCATTTTTTTTTTAATTTCTCTTCTTCTCACATCATATTCCCTATTACATTTATAATTTCTTTCTATTATTTTTTTATTTCCCTATGTGTTAATGATTCATGGGTGTCCACAAAACATTAGTCTTATGTCAAATCTGTTATTTGTTTTACAAATTTTTATTTAACTTGTATCCAATAAAATATAAACATGTCGCGTCACAAGTTCATATTAGAACTCTTCTTACTTTTTTTTTTTTTTTTTGGTAACCTAAAGTCTTCTTACTAATTAGCAATCCTCTCTTTATTATTTAGAATATGAAGACGTGCGATATAAGTAACTGTCTCTCGTGATACACACACGAGATCACTTTGGAAAGAAGACAAATATTCTTTTTACATCTTTACACTCTTACATCCCTTTCATCGGAGTTAAAATTGTTGAGTCGACATAATTTTTAATTAAGAAAAACTATATAACATGTGAAGGGTGTCGATCGAAAACATAAAACAAAAGTTTACGTGGAATTATTAGGTAGAGGTATTCATAAACTAAGAGCGTTTCTAGAAGTAATTTTTACCGGGTTCTTAAGCATAAAAATGAGTTTTTATCTGGGTTCCAAGTTAAAGGAGACTGAGTCATAAGTCATGGTATAAGAACCAATTTTTAATTTTAATATTATTTTTTTAGCACTATTCAAAGTATAAAAAGTGAGTAACACATGAGATTCATTTTAAGTTTTTAAGGGGTTTCATTGTTGGAATAAAAAGTTATTATCATCCTTAAATCTGATATGATATAACTAGACCAGTGAAAATGAAATAGGAATAAAAAAAAAGTGCATTGAAAATGCTCTGAGGGTAATCATAAATATATATTCACTTTTTCTTTCATCTTCTCTTAACCTTATTTTTTCTTTTTATCTTTCACTTTCTTATTCAAACTTATTACATCTTTATGTAGTGTTTGGTATAGTGGAATGAAATGGAATGAAAGTGGAATGAGATGAAAGTTTTGAATTAAAGTAGAGTGTAAAAGTGTGAATCTCATCCCTTTTTACTGTCCATTTAACTCATTTTTCACCTTCTTTCACCACAAATAAACATAGCATTAATTAATTCACTTTCTCTCTCTATTGTTTTTTTTTTACTTTTCTTTTTATCTTTTTCTTTCGTCCACCTATATACCCACCTCAAAAATTCGGGTGGACATTTCACATTTTCCATAAACTAAATCAATCCAATGCAAATCACAAATATGGAAAAAATAAAACATATTTGAGAAAAACTATAAAAAAAATGCAAAAACCAAATTTTTATTATTAGATTGGATATTGAATTTTAAATCTAATTTTGAAAATTGATCTAATCCAATTTAAATTGACATTATGGATATGTATATAATTTTGTTTGTGAAATTAACTTCTCACTCATGCTTATAATATAATTATATATCTTATTATTTTAATATATTTATTAGTTTGGATAATATAAAGTTGCTCTTGTGACTTTATTTTTTTTATAAATTTTGTGTTTAATATAATAATAAATAAGACTTATCAATTCCCTTCTAACTAAATTAAAGACAAACATATAAAATTGAATCATCTAATTCAATCTAAATTGCTTTTAATTGAAGATTAGATCGATTGAATTATATATTGTATTCAAAACAATTCAAAATAAACCACACTTTATTTTTATGATTGAATCAAATGATTTTTTCTTTATCTAAAAACCAGTTCAAATTAAACTACGAACATCCCTAATATTATGATATTAAAATACGAATAACAAGTTTTTGGCACGCCTGTGAGTGCATGCACCGCATTAGAAAATAGAAAAAGAGAAGAAAAAAAAACGATAATAAATGTGATTAATAATATGATAATAAAGAAAGAAATAAAAAAATATAAAATAAATGTAAAGAATAGACGGTAAAACAATTAGGATTACCATGCATTACTCACAATTGGGATTTTAATCCTAAAATAAGATTTTCCGGGGGTGTCTATATACATACAACAGTTGGTAGGTCAACCCAATCAAATTAACAAAAAACATCTGTTTTACGTGTGTCGACATGATTTACTCAGTTTGAAATTGAACAAAAATAACAAGTTACACTAGTCAAGTACAACTTGGTTAACTCAAACTCATTATTTAACGTATGACAACTAAAAGAATTTATAAAAATGACCTAAAAGGTTAACTCACAGTAACCTGCAATTAAGTGAGTCACGTTTTTTTTTTTTTTTTGAAGTGAGTCACGTTAAACAGTAATGTGTGTGTGTGTGTGTGAATGGTAGAATTTCCCTTATGTAATTTAGGTATACATGAAGAAAAGACATGTAATAAATTCAAGTAAAGAAAGTAGATCAAATGAAGAGTATTTCAACAAATAAAGGTTGGGGGAAATTGAAAAAAAAAATTATTGGCAAAAATATTAAGAATGATTTAGAAGTCAATAATTTATGAGTAGTAATTTATTATTTATATAAAAGTTTACACTATATGCAAACTATTAAGAATGATTTAGAAGTAAAAAAAAAAAGTATACTACAAAAACTAGTTTACACAATATATTGAAACATAATTGATAATTGTATTACAGATTATTTTTCATAAAATTTGCGAAAAAAGTAGGGGATGTAAAGGTAAGAGGAAAGAGAGATATTTTAGAAATATTAAAAAAAAATTGGGATGTAAAAAGGAAAAAATGTGAATAGAATGGGCCTAATTGGGTGACTCGTTTTGTGTGGCTGAAAGGCTGAAACAGTTGCTGATTGGCCCACGTGAACATCAAGAGACTCCTACATTTCGTGCAAAGTATGAACGGGGCTTCATCCAGCGGCCATAAATCCGGAAGTTAATTGAGGTTGCTTTATATATTGTTCTTGCAATTATTAATCCAAAATCGGACAGCCAGAAGAGCGAAAAATGATTAATTCCCTCTCCATGTAAATACAAAAGAATCTTTTTAGCCGTTTATGAGAAGAGCATCAGGTACTGGAAGGCTCTTGCCAATGTACAATATATAGTTGCCTTACTACCTGCAAAACAAACTTAAGAATAATTCTTTCCCTTCTATAGATGATAATATAAATCACTTGAGTGCTGCTGACCTTGTCACCTAAAATGTTTTACATTTTGTATAAACTTCTCTGCAAGAAGAAAATAAAATGGTAAAATGAATTGAATTTCTTTTATAAAATAGTCCTATTTAAATAAACTTTTTCGTAAACACCTTTAAGAAAACAAAATAAAAAAATAAAATGAATCAAGTTTGTTTATAAGTTAAAATTAACTTATCTGCATTAACTTTTGAAAAAGTTAAAAGAAAGTTTATCCAGTCAGTCAACGCAAAGAGAAGAATTATTAGTTTTAGTTAGGATGGAATTGTTAGTTTAATTGACTGGACAGTAACAATTCTTCTCTTTGGGCAGACTAAGAATTACTAGTCAGTCAACGCAAACTAAGAGTTATTACTTATGTGATGGATATGGGTATATGACAAACCTTTGGGCAATGTTGAATCACTTGTATGTTCTGCTGATGTTGGGAGGGATTACGCTATTGGTTCCCAAAACTCCATCTTGCCATGAAGTTTTTCTCTGTTGTGCACGGTAGGAATAATGGCTATTTACGCACTTTCTATTTCCAAACGAAGTCCTTGTTTATGATTAGAAATGTAAATCTATTCTTTCAAAAAAAAAAAAAAATGTAAATCTAGGAATAGGACCACTAACCATGTGATGAGGAAAGTCCATCCATTTTGTTAATAACATTCACATGGATATTGTCCTTAGTGACGGCCTCAATTGACAATTATAGGGCCTGGAGATTGGTCGTTAATAAAAATGTCCTGGTATTAAGTATGAAAGGTAGGTAATGTAAGCAACAGAAAATAAAAAATAAAAAATTGACCATCCTCTTGAGGAACACCAATAAAAAATTTTCCATTTGTAAAACAAACAAGGGTCTTCTGCAAATGAATTATTAATCATAGTAATAAGGTTCTCCCAAACCAAATCAGCATAAAATTTCCTAATCCAATGATTATGATTTCTTATTGTGCGAATTCAATTACAATAGTAGGAACTAGTTGAGATAACAAATCGGTTTGCTGAACTAGCACGAGATGGATCTGGCGACCTGATCACCAGGTGTTTTTACTCGACTAGTCTCTGTTCAAATATACAAGTTTAACCATGATTATAAGGTACTTTGAATACTAATATTGCACGTAAAATTCGGCCATGTAAAAGTAAAACTCAGTTTGCTAGTTGATCAAGTTTAAAAGAATGAAATCTAACCTGATTTCTTCACAACTTATAGCTATAAATAATTAAGTATGAAATCAATTGTTAATACATAAACGAGCAATGAAAAATTAATACAAGACTTCCTTCTCAAATATACGCAAGACTGTCCGAACTATGGAGAAATTGACTTCTCCCTCATTGTCCTTTTTCTTTATAGAAAAAAGGAAAAATAACTTTAATTGTAGTCAAACCCTCATGACTAGAAAATACACCGATAAATAGGAGGTTGATAGTTGATATATATATACTAAGGGTGATGTCCAACAGCTTTGCCGCAAAGCAGAACATTATTGGGAATGTCATATTCATTAGCAAGGCTGTGTTGTGCATTCCACACTCTGAGATAGAACTGTTGTCCAAGATATTGCCTTTCCCATATTGCAGACCTTAAGTTCCACATGCCTTGGTTATCCAAAGACACCAATATGGCAGTCCAGGATTTTGGATACACCTACATTCATTTGAAGCACACCAGCTAAGCATGTCAGAAAGAAACAAACAAATAGCCACATTCTATTAATCATCATAAGGGTTTCTAAAGAAATATCAACAGAGAGAATAGGGCACTTTTTTATTTAGTTATTACCTGTGCAGTGTGTCTAGTCAGGGCATCCACTAGATTATATGTTTTTCTGCTGGCATCTGTCCACTGGCCGAAACCATGACTGCAATTGTGGCAATGAACATCATTAAAACTCTCCTTAGCTAATTCTAAATTGCTTCTACCAACAAAAAATTTCATAGATAGAAACAAAAGTTTATAAATCAAGGAAGCTGACATACCCAATGACCCAAAAATCATAACCATCAAGATGCCAAGATTGCATGGTGTTTTCGTTGTTCTGGAAAATAACCTCAATAAAATCATGGAGAGAAGTTTGCAACACTGAGGTGCCTATGTATCCTGGACCGTTTGAGGGAGAGTTTTGGAGTAAATTCACACTGAAGATTCCGGGAATGTTGAAGTAATCAGCAAGCTTGAGAGGGGTGTCAGGGTTAACATAGGACACACTGTTAACAGCATAACGGAGCTTTCCATTGATCAAAGGTGCTGAATTGGCCAACTTAATTACTTTTGTAGGAGTAATCTTCCCATAATGGAATGACCCTTGTGGGTTAGGCCTAGCAGCATTTGCTGTCAGATTCCATCTGCAGGAATAATTCATTTTAAACAGATTAAAATCTATAAATAAATCAAAGCAAACTCAGAAAGACTTTCTTTAATTATTACTAGTATTATTTTTTTTTAATGACCTCACCTGTAGGTTCTAGCTTGCTTCATGGACCAGTCAAAATCATATTTATCAACGGGGGGAGCAGGCACGGGTCCTAATGCAGAGGAAAAAGAGTTTGAATAGTGTAGTACTGCAGTTGTAGTGAGAGGTGTCTCGGTAAATCTTGTTGAGGCAACAATGTAGTAGTCCTTTGGAGGCTGATTTAAGGTTACTAACACAGCAACTGATTGGCCAACATGCACATCAAGTGAATCGTATATGTTCTGAACAGTGTGTGATCCTTCAACCTCAACTAATTTTAGGGTATGACCCTGAATTCTGAAGTTAATTGAGGTTGACAAGCCTACATTTGAGATTCTGAACATATAGGTTTTCCCTGAAAGAAAAGTGAAAATACAGTTGGCAAAAGCAATTTTAACAAAGTTGAACGTATGGCTTAAACTTTGTGCATATTTGAACTATATCCTTTAAAAAACACAGGCTTACCCTGGTTACCAGTGAAGGTAGAATGAGCCTGGCCATTAATAAGGAAGCCATCAGGAAATGCAAGAGGTTTTCCAGAATCTAAAGTTAGCCTTAGTGTCTGCAAACAAGAAGACAAAATGAATGAAGATAACTTGACAGGAAACAATAGTAATTTTAATTTTCACTAAAATCTCAGATTTATTTTGAAATATTTTGTAATATTTATGAGAGAGGGTAAAAAAGATCTTATTTACCTTGTGGTTGGTCTTGTACCAATCACCAATGAGTAAAGTAAAATCTCCATCAGGGTTTGGATAAGGGATTGGGATGACAGATCTGTGATAAACATTGAGTCCTCCAAACCCTCCAGCTGCTTTATGCAGTTGAGTTGATGGAAAGTATGTATATGTGCCAATCTGATCCTTGGCCTGAAACTTGTATGTGTAATTTGAGTTTGGAGGAATGGGGCAGTTGGTTCCCAAAACTCCGTCTTGCCATGAATTCTTCCTTTGTTTAATACCGTTCCTGTTTTATGACAACAATGTTAAACCATGTTTTCAAAGAAAATCTCACGAGAAGATAATATAAAAAAGGACACAAAAAAATCCAAATCTGTCTGTTATGCTATTACCCTGTATTTTGAAGCAAGGTGAGAAATTTAAGGGCAAGAGAAATAAAATAACAAAGATTGATAGATTACGACAGAAATATTGGAAATCTAGTGGACAGCAATGCATCTCTTCTGGCTCTTTTAGGTAAATATGTCTTCTCTTTTTATAAATCTTGGGATATACCGTCAACATAGAGAATATCATCAAAATTATGAGAATGTGACTTTCACAAAGTTAAAACCGCTATTGCTACAAAAAGCTGCAGCAATGTAGCGATATTTGTGGAAGTTAAACACTAAGTGCTCCACATAACACAAATGACACCCTTTTTGTCCAACTCCGTTCGTCCAAAATGTCAAAATAATAACAAGATCTATCACAATTAAGCAGCTAGAGACCACAGATTCCCTTCATTTTCAAGGGGACAAGTAAAAATCCATAGAAAGAAAACACAAGTCGATGTATGCACAGAAGGGAGTCAATACTGACCATAAAGCACAGATTTGAGTCAAGCAAGAGACACATAGAAGTAGAACCATACCAAGTGAGTAAAAATGGCTCGTCCAGCTTGTTGACAAGGTTGAGAATTACGTTGTCATTAGTTACCAAGTCAAGTCTAGGCCCAGGAAACTGGCCATTGATAAGAATAACCTTCAAAAAACAAACACCAAAAAGGTCAGAATCAGAGTTCCAAAGATATCTTAATAGATCCAACAAAAACAGATTGGTTACCCACCTGCTGGGGACTACCCAGGGGATAAAGAGTCCCATAAGTCACCGTCCATGTGTAAAACTTGTATGCATCTTCTGCTTGCACAAGAAACACACTTACTAAAGCAATGACAAGGCATAGCAAATGTAGCAAACCAGTGCTTCCCATATTGTCTACTGAAAATGACACAGAAAAAACACACTGTTGTTATTTCACAGTTCAAACATCACTTAAGAGAAAACACAATGAATGCTTGGAACTAGGAACTCAAAATGAAACATTATCGTTCAGTTTCTATAAAAGGAAGCAATTTGTAAACTACCAGATCTGGGTTGTGCAGGAAGAGTGACTCACTCCCAAGACTGACTTACACCCACTTAGGCCTGTGCCGCCTTAATAATATATACAAAAAATAAATAAACTAAAGAGAGTAGAAACTAGAAAGCATGATTGGACTAGCTAAGTAGTAAGAGTTATTTTAATAATAAAGTGAATTTTGTTTGTTTTATAAGGTTGCAAATTGATCATTCATTCATATTCGGCGCGGTTAACGCGTTAGTTAGTAGTAGTTGCTTCCAGCTAAAGAAAATACAATGCCTCCTAGGAATTATGTTGCTAATATATTTATTTACCCATTATTAAATGAAACTTTCTCCCTCACTCCCTCTCTCTTTCCTGTTGTGGTTTTTGTTTTTCACTCGCAAACGTGTGTAGTAGCTGCATTTTCTTCATCCTTCAGTTTGAACTTTGAACCCTGTCCTAAACTCGGTACCTTCCTATATACAAACTTGTAACAAAACATTTTTTTAAGTGATAATGTCAGACAAATAATACTATTATAATGTGGAAAAAAAATTGTGTATGTGTAAGAAGGAACACAATTTAAGGTAAAAATCTACGCGGTTCTACCCTTGGGAACATAGACGAGGATCCAAAATTTTCTATCGAGTTTATACATACCCCCAAAAAAATGAAAAATAAAAGTGTCCACCAATTAACTATAAACTATGTGATAACATAGATTTCTAGTAGTTAATGTAATTAACTAATTGTCAAAAGGAAAAGAAAAAGCAGCACCGACAAGACCATTATTTTGAATTTTGTTCGGTGTGGTTTGACGAGGATGAATTTTTATTTACAATATTTAATAAATATACCAAACTACGTCCATGTGAAGTTCGTAATGGGTACAAAGAGCTTTAATGCGATATAATAATTTTTTTAGCCACTTGAATTTAAAATGAAAATAATATATAAAATAATTAGGTTGAAACCAAAAACAAAAGTAACCAAAATGAAGAAAAAAGATCAATTATTTAGATATTACATATTTGATTTATTTTAAATCCTCAAGTTTGAACTTTAATTTATCTTTTATAGAAAAAAAAAAGTTATCTTCAGTTGGTCTAGACAAGAAATTGAATAGATACCAAACCATGCTCGTGAGTGTATATCACATTGTGAATTGAGCAACTAACCAAGAGGTTAATAACACTTCAATCAAATTATGAACTATGCTTTGCCTTTTTAACTAAAAATGGACATTTTGGAAATTTATATAAAAAAGTATTATTTATCATGTTATGTCATGCTTTATTGCTTTTACTATTTTTCGTTTTGCCAAGTGTGTTCCGTCATTGTACCAAACTTAAAAAATAATTGTAAAATTTGTATAACTATCATGTGACAATATCTACTAAGTTAAGCATATTAAGTAAGATGTTGTTCTACTCCAGCATTTATGTGACCCTAACTAATGTCAAAAAAGGGGTGGGAGTTGATATTTTTGCTTTGAGATGGTGTGTGAAAGTGATGACCACACGCAAAGACTAAAATGCCTAAGTTAGTCCGAATAAAAAAAAAAATGCCTAAGTTAGTAGAGTATTTAATATATTAAGTGGAGAATGTATCCAAAGAGGAGAGACAATGATAGTAAGAGTTTGAGAGGTAGCGTTAGGTGATCAACAAGAATTAGTAATTCATTTGTCATTAGAGAAGTTATACCACAAGGTAAGGCTTCACAATACGTTTAATACTTCCTACATACAAGACTCGTGTCTATTATGAAAGGCACTCGAGTGATTTAAGGTATTAATATTAATATACTTATTATTATTAATAAATATTGTTGTGTATTATTAAAACTTAAATTTATCTATTATGATATATTTATTTAAAAATTTTATATATACTTTAAATGTTAAGAACTTACTAAATAGTATTTTTTTAATTTTAATAAATATTATAAAATTGTAATATTTAATTATTAATATTATTTAATATATTATTTAATTATTAATATTATTTAATATATTATTTAATTATTAATATTATTTAATAATACTAATTTGACGGTATTCAACCAAAATCTAATCATTAAACTTTAAAGCAGCGCCTAGATGAGTTGAATGGCCGGTACATTTTTAAAAACACTGGGTTACATGTTCTAGGCTCTATCGCTACGCTATCTTCAAAGGACAATATGATGGAAAATTTAGAAAAGGAATGGAACAAAGGTGGTTCTGCCCAACTAAGGATGGGCACACATACGATGAGACATTGAAGAAAATTATTTTTGCACCATTTTTTTTTAACTATTTGCATTTTTTTACACTATTTAAAACATTTATTTTTAAAAGAGCATTTAATATGTTTTAAAAAATTTAAAGGGAAATATTTTTGCACATTTTTTTACTATTCAATCATTCTTTTACATTACTTTGATATATTAAATTTTAAACGAATATTTAACTTTTTTATGAAAATTTAATTCTGAAATGTATTAAATATATTTTTTAAAAGTTTATTTTTTGAAAGGTGGTTTATAAATCATTTCTAAAAATAATATAGAGTATTTAATATATTTTAAAATTAAATTTTAAAAATATAAAAAAAAGTGACATGACTAAAAAAGATAATGCAAGAAGTAATATTCAATATTGAAGCGTAAGTCACATCAACGAACTGGGCGAAAAGCCCATGTGCTGTATTTTTCAACAAAGCGATCATCAATTATCAAATGTTCCCTTCTTTCATATTGTTCTTGTCAAACAAATTATGGAATTTGATATTTTTATCTTATCTTTCTTGTTTCAATTTCCTTTCTTTTTATTTCTATAGAAAAAAAAAACATATATAAAGTTAGAGATGAGAAACCATTAAACTTATTTGAACCTGAATTAATATTATAATTAATTGATTTTTTGAGTTTAATGTTTTGGCCTAATTAACAATCCACCGACAAAGGCGGAGTAGTGTACTATTTGGGATAAAATTTAATTACGTATACGTACTTGGTGTTCTTTAATGAAAATTGGAGTTTTACCGATACCTCGCTAATCTACATAATAATTATTTACAATAAATGTTAGCGAATATTATTAAAATAAAATTCTAATTTTAATTAAAAATAACATAAAAAACTTTTATAAAACTTCAAAAATTTAAGTTTTGTTTTAATATTTGACCTATAAAAGTTAATAAATTTATTATACATGTAATTGGATGATAACGTAAGTAAACATATTATTTATTCTAATGTTAAATGAAAAACACTAACACTGCGTTCGCTTCAGCTGAAAGTATTAACATACTTTCAGCTGCAGATGCAAAGGAAAGGCAGAATTTCAGTCATTCGACACATGTAAAACAGAGACAAAAGTGAAGCAATTTACGTGGGTTTCACGGTTGCAGATTTCATCTCAAAACTGAGATGAAAGTAAGGTGAAATACACAGTAAAAAGCATCCCAAATTATTTTCCAAAAACGCCCTCTGTCTTGTGGACCTCGTGGAGGCTTGTAAAACCCGTGAGCATGTGCAATCAAATACAGGCCACCATAATCGAATATGTTGTGAACTTAATCGATTATGCTTACAACATAATCGAATATGTTGTGAAGATATTCGATTATGGTTCACGCATATTCGAATTACACTTTGCCATATTCGATTATATATATACAGCGCCGATGCATATATTCAATTATACTTTGCCATATTCAATTATATGCATTGTAAATTTAAAAAAAAAAAAACAATCGTATAAATAAAGCAACAATGTCAGGGGCAAAATGGGAAAAACATAATTAATTAACTTTTGCTTTTATTTTTTCCTACAATATTATTTTAATTCAAATCTTCTACCCCTTTTCAACTATCTTTCATCTCTATCAAACAACCTCACTTTCATTCCTCTTTCATCACACTTTCATCCATCTTTCATCCCTTTTCATTTCTCGCACTTTCATCCATTTTCTTCCTCCTCAACCGAACACAGCGTAAGTGTTACTGTACTAGATTTTTATTGTATAAACCAACATTAAATACGTGTCTAAATATTGTGAGACTTTTTCTTCCATGATTTTTCATGAATTACAGTATGATTGGTTACTCAATTTCAACTATCTCGTACAATTTTTGTGCTTTCATTTTTGTCGCAATGTAGTAGTACACATGTTAAGCCATAGTAGTAAATATCATGTTTAATTCTCATGAAATGCCCTGGGTGACATTTAAAATCGTAATTGCTGGCTCTGGGTAATGGATCATAATAGCAGTATATACGACTGTTTACTGGAGCAATGATCAAATGCTGAAACTGCCACTTCTGCAAAGGATGCTTAGGATGGAAGAACATACCATGTGACAATTCAAGTACTTGTTCGGCATGGCATTTAGTTCAACGTGTGGGGACACGTATATGGCTGTAGTTATGGTGCATATCTTCAGATTGGTCAACTGTTAGAAACTTGTATATTCACACTTTGGCTTTTGTTTTATTTATTATGGAGCTTATACACTTTGTTTTGCGCTTGTTGTTGTAATTGTATGAATCATTGAATATGTGTAATAACAAGGGTTATAGCTACATCATTCCAACTGAACCAATGATGAGTATTGAGTAAAAAATACGCTAAGTTTGTGTTTGGCTGATTAATAGTTAGTTATTTAGCACATTCATTGGCCCTGCTCACAAAGTTATATATATTACACGTAATGCCTTATTATTGCTAAATTTTTGTTCGTTTATTATGATTGATCATTCATCTCACCCTTCGTATAAATTCTTCGCCGCTTTATTTGCTACTTTTTTATTCTTGCTTCACAGACTACAACTATGTTGGAAATATTTTGTAAAATAAAATATAGAAAAAGGGGAATTTGCAGAGAAAATAGAGAAATTAACAATGGAGGAAAATAGTCAATTGAAATTCAATGAAATGAGAATGTCTATGTATAGGCTTACAACTAATCTGAAATCCCTAAACAATCTAATCTTTTATCAGATTTATTTGAAATTTAAATTAACTAAATGAAACAAACATAAAAGATAAAATCTGTAACAATAACAAAACTCTATCTAAAACTTATTCTAAATTCAAAATTCAAGTAAGGCAAAATCTCATTATCTCTAACACTCCTCCTTGAGATTTGCCGCAAAAATCTCAATCTTTAGCTCCATGAACTTCAAACTTGATTTCGGAAGCGCATCAAATCCATTTAATTTAACTCCTCCTGTCTTCAAACACCATATGCCAGGATTTGTGATCTCAAATTCATCTTGCTTGAACTTTAATGACTTCAAATTGGTGTGACCGAATCCTCCATGCCAAACATCAATCTCATCAATTTTGGTAGTAAAATCATGATCTTCAATTAAATCAAACTTCCAATAAAAACTGTTTCTGATCATCTCAATCTTTGCAATCTCAGCTCCATGCTCATCCATAATAAAGTAACAATTTTCTTTGAAAGAAACTTCAAATCCACTTCTTAGCATTTGTGCAACACTAAGAAGATTTTGATCCAATTCTGGAATGTAAAGAACATCTTTGACAATTATCATACCTTTCTTGGTTGATATGGAAATTTCTCCTTTTCCTTGGGCTTGAACAATATCACCATTACCCAACTTGACTTTTGGTTGGATTGATCTGTCAAGAGAGATAAAAATTGAAAGACAATTAGTCATGTGGCTAGTACAGCCACTGTCAATGAGCCAAGTATTCAATCCATGTGAACTAAATTCTTGTGATGCCATAAATAAATGCTCATCTTCAATGTTATCTTCTTCAATCAATTTTGCCTGTTGTTCTGGTTGCTGTTCAGGCTGATTTTTCTTCAATCTGCAATACTTTTCACTGTGACCACGTCTATTGCAAAAATTACAGTGAAAAAGAGGTTTATCTTTGTACCAACAATCTTCTTCAACATGGTTGGTTCTTTGACAATGAGAACAAGGCAAAAACTTTCCTTTTCTAGAAGAACCTTCAATTTTTCCTTTGTTATTGGAAGATTGTGGGTTTTCAAAACGTTTTCCATTGTGCTTTGCTCGAAAGGCACCTTCAACAGCTTCTTCACTTCTCATTGAGACCCTTTGCTCTTGTGCATGAAGCTTGCTAGTTAGCTCTGTTATTGTGAGAGTTTGTAAATCACAAGACTCTTCAATTGCAGAAATCTTGGCTTTAAACTTGTCGGGCACCGAAACCATGATTTTTTCTACGACCTTCTGATCTGTAAATGATGTCTCACCAAGAAGCCGCATTTGATTCACAACATCCATTAACCTGCCAGAATAATCTTTGACAGATTCATTGTCCTTCATCTTCATCCATTCAAATTCTCTCTTCAATGTGAGAAGCCTAACAGATTTGACCCTGTTACTGCCCTCAAATTCATCTTGGATCTTGTCCCACACCTGTTTAGGTGTTTCCAAGTCCATGATTTTGGTAAAAATGTGATCTGCAAGTCCTGCATGCAAGCAAGTGATGACTTTATCTTTCTTTAGCTTCTCCTCCTCATGTGCTTTGATCTGAGCAACTGTAGGAATTTCTCTTAATGGTGGTGGATCAGCTTCAGAGATTACAACGTTCCATAAACCTTGAGACCTTAAAACAAATTTCATCTTCACAGCCCAAATGTGATAGTTTTCACCGTTAAACATTGGAATGGCAGGTGAATAATTGCTGGAAGTAGACATGTTTGCACCACAATTGCTTGAAAAATAAATCGTTCAATAAGTCAATAGTGTTTGCACTCAACCTCACTGTGTTTAGCGCTCAACAAAAATTTCCTCACAGCCCGTAAGAAGCAAGCTCTATATACCACTGTTGGAAATATTTTGTAAAATAAAATATAGAAAAAGGGGGACTTGCAGAGAAAATAGAGAGATTAACAATGGAGGAAAATAATCAATTGAAATTTAATGAAATGAGAATGCCTATGTATAGGCTTACAACTAATCTGAAATCCCTAAACAATCTAATCTTCTATCAGATTTATTTAAAATTTAAATTAACTAAATGAAACAAACATAAAAGATAAAATCTGTAACAATAACAAAACTCTATCTAAAATTTATTCTAAATTCAAAATTCAAGTAAGGCAAAATCTCATTATCTCTAACAAACTACACTGATCCTTACCTACTTACTACTTGTGCTTATCTCTACCAGTTTAATTAAAACGGCACCGTTAGCTAAAAGAAAAAGAAATGCAAAAAGTAGATGGAGGTGCAGCATTCATCCTTACCTACTTACTACTTGTGCTTATCTCTACCAGTTTAATTAAAACGGCACCGTTAGCTAAAAGAAAAAGAAATGCAAAAAGTAGATGGAGGTGCCACGAATGCTGCAAGGTTTCCACGTCTCCTCAGAATCCTACACGTGTAACTCATACACAGAATCACCCTGTTTGCCATCATCGAAACACCACTATTTGAAGCGGAAAGTGGCTTTGCTCCTACCTTTGAATTGTACATCACCTTCATTTCATAACAATCTTCCTCATGTCTACAGCAGAAACACAACCTTTGACCACCCCCTCTTACTCCTCAGGTAATTTATTTGATCATGCTTTATAATCTTTACGTAGTGATAGTATTTAGAGATGGAAATTTAAAACCCTTTTGACTCAACTTTTGCACTTTGATTTTGTGGTGTAGATGTTGACAATGGTATAGTGAAGGATGTAGTCCTATGGAGAAGAAAGAAAATAAATATAACCATTCTTGTTGCGGCAACAGCAGCATGGGTGTTGATGGAAGTGTGTGAGTTCAACTTCCTCACTGTCATCTCATGGGTGGCCATACTCGTTGTTGCTTCAATATTCCTCTATGCCAATATGCTTAGACTTTTGGGCAAGTGAGCACCCTTCTCTTCTTCTAATGCAAAATTATGTCTTATGGAAGAGTCTTCGTCATTACTTGCACATAGTAACTACTTTTTTTTCTCCTTGTGATGAGAAATTATAATATGTTCCAACACTAGTCTTAATTAATCTAATCTTTTCGTGACACGAAGTATTATTAACTCTTTTTTTTTTTAATTGAAAACTTCAATTATATTAGACATGTAATGGTCTAGGACTATGTAATAATTTTTTTCTTGTGATTGTGTGAAATTTAGGGAACCCCCGAACTTGTTGAGGTTGGAATTGACTGAAGAAACAGCTATGGGAATAGCAAACACAGTTCGAGCATGGATTGAAGAAGCAATAAGGTGGTTGTTCCTTGTGGGCGCAGAGAAAGAGTGGCCCGTGTTTGTGGGGGCTGTGGCTGGATTGTTACTAATGTCTTATTTAGGAAGTTGCATGGACCTCCTAACACTAGTATATATGGGTACGTGGTTAAGTTCTTTTACCAATTGTTTCTCTCTCGGTCTCTCACTATTTGTTTTTAATTTTGATGTGTAGGTATATTAGTGGGAATGGCAGTTCCATTAACTTATGTGAAGAACGAGGACAAGATCAAGAGATTGGTGGAGTGGTTGAGGGAGAAATACAAGAGATGTTATGAGATTATTGATGAGAAGACCATTCAGAAGATTAAAAGCAGAATAGTCAAGGAGAAGAAAACAGAGTAATTAGCTTTTGTAGGGTTTTTTTTTTCATTAGTATATTAGCTGGTAACTGGGTATATGCTGTATTATTTAATGAATATTAAAAGTTTACTATTTGTTTTGTTATATTTTGGTAATGTTATGGATCGATCAGTCTCGACTAAGAATTGTGACTTCAGTTTATGGCTCTGAAAAGTTAAAATATAACTTAATATTAATATTACGAGTGATCATTAGCAAATGTGGATCCGTGGCGCAATGGTAGCGCGTCTGACTCCAGATCAGAAGGTTGCGTGTTCGATTCACGTCGGGTTCAATTCCCTCTTTTTTATATTTTGTGGTATAATCTCTAATTAATACTGTGCTGATTAAAAAATGTATCCATGTTCGAGAATCTAGAGTCACAGTTTTAACTTGCCCTACAATTTCCAAATCGGTGTGATATGGTGATGCAAATCTCTAAATATCACTGAAAGACGGCCAAGAAGAAATTTTATAATGGGTTCTATTTGGGAAAAATAAATTACAAATTTCGTCTTTAAATTATCACTTTCTCTCTTAAAAAAAAAGTAATAAAATTATTTAAATAATTTTTTAAGCACTGAATATTCTTCCCTGAAGTTAGGGATAAATTTGAAGGATTTTTTTAAAATTTAAGTGTCATCTATTATAATTTTTAATAATATAACAAGACTATTTAACTTTTAATACATATAGGAAGACTATTTAAGTAATTTCTTTTGAAAAAAATTATTTACGAGAGACAGTGATATTTGAAAAATTAAATTGATGGTTTGTCCAATTTGGAATATAGGGATGGTAAGGTTTTACGTTTACTCCTTCACTCTAAACAACACAATTTAGGAATGGTAAGGTTTTAAGTTTATTGCTTAACTGCTTTTTTTTTTTTTTGGTTCGCTTTATTCCTTCACTCTAAACATGTATTGGTAGGTAGAGCTGTCAAAACAGGATAGTTTGGTTTATCGGATTCGGCTAACTACGACTCACTTAATAGGTGGGTCAATCTAACTCGACTTATTTTTTGGTAAGTCCATAAAACGTTAGTCAGGCTTGGCCCAATACGGATTGGTGGGTTAAACAGATTGGTTCACCTAATATAAAACATAATTCTCTGTTTTTTTTTTTTGAAAATGAAAATCAATATATTACCACAAAAACTTGGCATGATCATGAGTTATTATCATAAAAACTTGGTATGAGCAGAAGTCAAAATAAGTGGGTTTTTTTTTTTTTTTAACTACCTAGGCAAACTCATGGACCAACCCGGCACACCACGAGTTCAACTTGGTGGGTCGAATCACAGGTGGGCTTGGTCAATTTTTCAAAATTATTGGAAAAGATTTTTTTTCTTCTAATCCAACCCGGTCCAAACTCATGGTGGGTCGGGTTGATCCACGAGTTTTAACCATTTTGATGGCTCTGTTAATAGGTCTAACTTTCATTTTCAAACATCGGTTATAAATAGAACTTTTGCACTTACTACTTCCGATTTTAGTAATTTATTGGTAAAAGTTGTACTATTAGAGAGAGATCCACTTACTCCAAGAGTAAGTCTAAGAGAGTTACTCTTCAGTATTACTATTCATTTTCTTAAAATCTAATGGTTGTAATGAGTAAGGGATTCAGAGTTACTAAAAAAAATTTTAGTCCCTAAATTTTTTAAGATTTATGTATTTTAGTTCTTGAATTTCTTTTATTGCTTTTAGTTTCTTAAGGACAAAAAAAAGTTAAAAAAACGTTAACCAGTAAAAAAAAAAAAACTTAAGTACTAAAAATAGAAATTTTAAAAAGTTTAGAAAAAAAAATAGTAAAAAAAAAGTGTCAACAGATAGAGAAGTATTAATTAAAGATGATACCCTCGTGTTCCTTTCTTGCTCAAATCTGTTTTTCATTTCGTTCCACTTATTTTTTTATTATCATATTTGCATAATACACAATTAATCTGTTGAGAAATTATGTTGTTTATAATAAACAATTAATCTGTACTATATTTTTTTAAAAAAAAATTATATAAACTGTAAAATATGTATATAATTTAAGTTATTGAAAAAAAAAAAAGGTCCAATTCAAACAAGTTGTTATTGATTTTTTCTCTTCTTTATTGACACGAGTATCTTTTATGCAAGTAATTCTACTTAAATTGGGTAAGATTATTATGAAAAATAAAGTTTGATCTTCTAAACACAATTGCATATCAAGAGTTTAAACTCAAAATCACTAATTAAACCAGAACAATCATGTGATTATTGGTTTATTTTAAATGCATAAAAAAAATGCATTTTGTACCACAAGCTTAAAAGACCTTGACGACACCTTTTAATAATTTATGTATGTATATCATAAATGTTTGAAGGATTTAGACTATTATTGTTTGGGTATCTCTTAGAGTTGTCAAAGTAGGTTGTAACTTGCAAGTCAACCCGACCTGTCACGGGTTCAAGTTAGGTTAAATTGGTAAAAATCAACCCACTTCAATTATAAGTAAAAAGTAGGCTAGTTTACTTAGAATCTGATTTACCTAGGTTGGCTCAATAGTTAAGGTGTTTAATTAAAAAATAAAATAAAACTAACTTTACTATCACAGTGCATGTGCATATATAGATTATAGATCTATCATATATTTCATCTTTAATTATTTGCTAATTACCTTCTACAATTACAAATGCCATAACATTAATTTAAATTTAAATATTTAATTATTATTATAATATTTTGTCAGAAAAAATTAAAATAATGTTTGAATATTTTTTTATTTTAAATAAGTCAATCTGTTTAACTCATCAACTCGCAGTGGAATGAGTGGATTGAACTGGATTAACTATTTTTTGACTAGTCAAAAAGTGATATGGATTAGATTAACTCACTTTCTAAACAACTTGAATTGAGCCAATCAGGTGAGCTTATTTGGTCGAATTTTGATAACTAATACTACTTTCGTCCCTATTTATAAGATGTTATTTTGAAAATTCCTTGTCTCTTTTTATAAGATTCCATTTTGACTATCTTATGCATTAATTATTTTTTGTTTAAAATACCCTTATTTATTATAATACATTAATTGAATGTTACTCTAAATGTCTTTTTCTCTCTTTTATGAAGATTGAAAAAGATGAATAGACTCTCATTATTAATCCCAATAGGCAAATGCTAACCAGCGTCCTTAGGACACTGATTAAGTGGTTAAAGAACTAAAAGAAGAAATATTTTTATTGGAAGACGCAAAATTGCGCTGTCCATGATTTTTTTGCGCTCTCCAATAATCTACATAATAAATATTTTCTTCTTAACTCCTTAATCAGTGCTTTTAGGACACTGGTTAACAAGATCCATCCCAATAATATCAAGGATAAAATTGAAAAAATATTATAATTACACATAAATTTATTATTAATATTTAAATTAACTAATTTTTTTAATAAACGTAATTTAATAAAAAATATCTTATAAATAAAAATAGAGGCAGTGTTTCCTTTATCATCGGGGGCCAAAATATGCATGATTCTAGGATGTTCTAACTTAGTTTAGGCCAATTTGCTTCACAGGACAAGACAGGAGACACATTGACTATACTTTAGCCATGGCCTACACGAAAGCGTGTACCAGTCTGCAGAAACTAAACAGAGGAAATTGTTCAGCAAAGACATTTTTTCTAATAAAGTAAAGTAATACAAATGGACAGAATAGGTATATTGGTGGGAAAAGACGGGGAAGCATTAGCAGTGAAGAGAACAGAAAGACCCAAGTAGCCATTCAAACGCGGTTTGGTAGTACAAATTCGTTTGTTCTCAAAGACAAGTCATTGTTGTAATTTGAATTTGATTCAAGAGAGAGTTTGGATTTTTGGCATCATGGCAGATCTGTTCAGTGGAGCTGCTCTGGGAGTGGCGATGGGGAAGGCGTTGAATGTGGCTCTTGAAACCGTTGACAAGTGTCGCGAGTTCAAATCCATCCTGAAAAGAAGCAAAGAAACCTTCAACTCTCTGACTCCTCTGGTGGAAGAGATGGAAGGATAAAACAAGATGTTGGGTCGGCCCAGAGAGGAGATACAAGGGTTGGAGACTCTTGTGCGAGATGGAGTAAAGCATGTTCGCATGTACTCAGTGGCGGAGGGAGCCTTTGATTTCAAGGGGGGCCAAGCCCAAATCTCTCATTTTTTTTCTTGTTCCCAGGAGTATATTAATATATTTTTATATATAAATTTTAAAGGGAGTTACAAATTTTGGGGGTGACCATGGCATCCCCAAGTCACCCCCTGGCTCCGCCCCTGCATGTACTCGAAAGTTAGTTGGTGGAGATTTCCCTTCTTCTATGGCAAGCTTCGGTACGATGAGGAGGCCGTCGAGAGACACTTTTCTACGATCGTGTCGGCTCAGAATAAGAGGGACTTGATGGAGATCCTGAACCGGGTGAGAGAGATTCTCGAGATTCTGCTCAGGAAGGAGAATTTCGGCCAATATCTTATTGGCCATCACACTCAGTTAAAGGGTATATGTGGAGCTCCCGAAGAACCAGAGTGCGTGGGAATGGATCAGTCTTTGAACAAGTTGAAGATTGACCTGCTCAAGGACGGTGTCTCGGTCCTTGTCTTGACTGGTTTGGGTGGATACGGCAAAACCACACTGGCTAAGAAGATCTGTTGGCTCCCTGAAATCAAAGGTAGTAGTTGCTTGATTTCTTTAATAATTGTGGCATAGTACGTATATCAAATTCTGTTTGATTTAGAAACCTATTTTGCTTTGACTAGGCAAGTTCGGGGGAAATATCTTCTTTCTCACCGTCTCAAAAGCGCCCAACTTGAAGACCATGGTACAGACACTGTTTAAACAATGTGGATGTTCAGAGCCTGAGTTTCAAAGCGATGAAGAGGCAACTGGCCGATTGACATTTCTGCTGAGGAGTGTTGGTACAAATCCAATATTGTTGGTCTTGGATGACGTTTGGCCTGGCTCAGAAGTTTAAAATCCAAATACCTGATTATAAAATTTTGGTGACTTCAAGGGTTGCATTGTCAACATTAGGCACCCCGTGCCAGTTGGGTCAACTTGATCACGATCATGCAGTAGCCCTTTTCAGTCACTTTGCTCCACTAAATGACACCAGCTCATACATCCCTGATGAAGATCTTGTACACGAGGTGCTTCCTCTTCTACTTCTCCCAAATCATTCACACCAGTGAGACATGATTAGATCATGTAACAAGACAGGAATTTATGTTATTTTGTCATTAGGATTATATGAACAGCCTAGTTACGTACCCAAAGCCTTTTATCTTAATTATTCACTGATTTTACTGTGTTGCATTGAAATGCAGATTGTGAAACTTTGTAAGGGTTCACCATTGGTGCTTAAGGTCACTGCTGGATCACTCTGGCCGCCTCTTTTTGAGGCGTGGAAAGATATGAAGGAGCGTTTACAAAGTCAATCCATTCTGGAGTCTAGTGATACTGATTTGCTTTGTCGCCTTCAAGAAAGTTTAGATATGTTGGAGAATAAGGTGTATTTCACGGATCTAGGGCTATTTCCTGAAGACCAAAGGATCCCTGTTGCTGCCCTCATTGATATATGGGCAGAACTGTATAACCTTAATGAAGATGGTAGCAATGCAAGGACCATCCTCCGTGATTTAACCACCAGGAATTTGATTGATGTCATAGTTACAAGGTACTCGGCATCCTCTTTCTAGCTCCCTATTGCTCATTTAATGCTTTATTTAATTATTAATTATAGGGATCCAAAATACACTATAATTATATTTGAACGCTGGTTTATTTTAAACACTCCATTAATATTTTTTATTTTTTTCTATCGTTTTTTCCTTATCGCATCATATCACCTATCATACTTATATTATTCTCTCTTTTTACTCTTTCTCTTTCTAGGAGTCAAAAAATATTTGAGTGTCTAAATATTTTTTTCTATTTTCTTACTGTAATATGACTTCAAATACGGGTGTGTATAGGAATGAAAAATGTTATTTGTACAAATATATATACAAAAGTATGTACAATAGTATTTTTTGTGTCTATCTTTCTATTGCATATTATTTATTATATGTCATAATGATAAAGAGAGATATACACAAAAACTAATGTTATATAAATTATTGTATGAATTATTGTACATGCATCACATCTCTACAGGAATAACCAATAAAAAGTTTAGAAAAACATTAAAATAACTTTACTACATATTTTAATATGAACTTTTTTTTTATCCGTATTTCAATATGAACTTTATTATTATTTTAATACATCCTGAACTTTTGATTAGTTGTGCTAATAAATATCATGCTCATATAAAAATTACTTGAGCATAAGCATGGAAATATTGTTGGAGGATTTAAAATTATTTTAAAAATAATTTAAAATAAACTTCACTGCTATAAAAAGAAAGTGCAACCTATTTTCACATTAAACATAGAAATAATAATTGTTATCATTCGATTTATTGGTAAATTGATTTGCTTGATAGGGGTGTAAAATAAATTATCTGAATACATTTTGAGTTGGATTAAAATAGATTGGTCAAAAATAAATTATTAATCCATTTATAATTTATTAAAAGTGTATTAAAAAGTCTAATTCATTCATGACTTATGTAAAAATTCGCTAATAATTTTTTGTGGATGGATATTCAATTCAACTATTTTTTTTATACTTTTTTAACTTGTCATTAAAAAATCTCTCTAAAATTTCTTTCCTTTTGAAGATATTTATACAAAAAGTTACAATGGACATTTGCTCCTATAATCATCCTTGATCCTGTATCTTAACACATTGTTTAAAAAATATGATGAATCAGTAATAATTGCTGATATAATCCATTCAATTCATTGAGTTTAATTCTTATGATTGACCGGATTAGTTCAATTTATGCATAAGATAGATTAGGTAGTTAGTGGATAATTGCATGTACTTGCCACCCCTTTAAGCATGCTGATCTCGTAATTCAAAGTTCGTAATTTAAGTTTAAAATGTTATAATTTGGACGTAGTTGGTCAACTTTACTTGCATAAGAGGTATCTAATATATGTTTGAGATAAATTTAGTAGTTTAAATTCAATAAGAATGTATGCATATATGTAACTTTTTAACCAACAATGGTTGGTTAAGTGACTGGAGCTTCAACTCCTTAAACATGTGATTAGGGTTTGAATCCTGACAGGTGCTTATGGAGAAATCATGATTAACTTTTTGCGTGTCATTATGAAGCAAAATAAAAAGTAAAATTGTTCTTCTTGTTGACATTTTGGTTCTTCCCTCGTTGTCCAGGAAAGTTGCAAAGGATGAAGACATGTACTACAATAACCACTTCGTTATGCTACACGATGTCCTTAGAGAGCTAGCAATCCGTCAAAGTAAAGAGGAATCATTTGAACAGAGAGAAAGACTGGTTATTGACTTAAACGGAGATAATAGTCCTGAATGGGGGATAGGACAGGATCAGCAAGGAATCATTGGCCGTATGTCCTCATTCTTCCTCGGAATGTTGGTAAGACCGAAACAGCTCAGAGTTGCTGCCCGCGTATTGTCTATTTCAACTGGTATGTTTCTCTCTGACTCTGTCCAAATCCAAATTATAGGGAATGCACATACACAAATGAGAAATGTTACCCCAGTGTTTTCAAAATAATTCTCTTCTAGGATATGGCTGACGAGAAGGGAGGACAAGTTTTTTATTTTCAAGTTAAATAGTTATGTAGTGTTATAATAAAATAAACAAAAGATTGAGATATTAGGTTTATGTTGTTATCTCAGTCTGTCTTGTTTGGATATATATATATATATATATATAGGAAAAAAATAAGAAAGAAAATTGAAATTAACTTATGCATAAATTAATTTGTAAAAATTTTCATATTAACTTCTCAAAAAGTTAATTTAACTTATGCATAAATTAATTTTAATTTATGATATTTTTTATTTTTTCTATAAATACTTATAAAAAAAATTTATTCAAACAAGTTATTTCTTTTATTCTTAAAAAAATTTATCAAATTCTGAAATATTGATTCTCTATTTTACTCTTTCTTTCTCCTCTAAAACCTTACTCCCAAATATACCGTTAAAATTTTACACAATGATTAAAAAAGTCATTAACTATTCTCTAATTTAAAGGAATATAAGTTCATTTGACTCTATTATCCTTTTGCTGCATTAAAGTTTTCTCATGCTACTTAATTGAGATAATAGAGATTATTTTGAAAATGGAGGGACTAATAAGATATACAAATACTCTTGTACTGTGTCATGTGCATCTTCCATTGTTGTTGAAGTCAAATATGATGCTTTTGCAGATGAAACGTTTACTTCAGATTGGTGTGACATGCAAGCTGACAAAGCTGAGGTTCTGGTTTTAAATCTTCACTCTAGCCAGTACTCATTACCGGAGTTCACAAAGAAGATGAGTGAACTTAAAGTTCTGATAGTCACAAATTATGGTTTCCATCGTTCTGAATTAAACAATTTTGAGCTACTTGGCACGTTATATAACTTGAAAAGAATCAGATTGGAAAAGGTTTCAGTCCCTTCCCTGTGCATATTGAAGAATGTGCGAAAATTGTCCCTTCATATGTGTAATACAAGGCAGGCTTTTGAAAGCGGTGCTATCCAAATCTCGGATGCAATGCCAAATCTTGTGGAGATGAGCATTGACTATTGCAGTGATCTGGTTAAATTGCCTGATGGGCTGTGTCAGATTACCCCATTGAAGAAGCTTAGTATCACTAACTGCCACAAGCTTTCTGCATTGCCACAAGATATTGCAAAACTGGAGAATTTGGAAGTGCTAAGGCTATGTTCCTGCTCTGATTTGGTAGAGATTGCAGATTCTGTTGAAGGGCTTAACAAGCTAAGCTGTCTTGACATCTCAGACTGTGTAAGTCTTTCCAAATTACCAGATGACATTGGTGAGTTGAAGAAGCTTGAGAAGCTATACTTGAAGGGTTGCTCAAAACTGAGTAAATTGCCACACTCCGTCGTTAATTCTGAGCATGAAATAAATGTGATCTGTGACGAATTAATGTTCGGCTCATGGGAAAATTACTCTGCCTATCCCAATTTGAAGATGGAGATATTTAAAGTAGATCATGACTTAAATTGGCTTGGTAGATATCATTCCTGAAATTCATAGTGACTCGGAATCATGTCGAAATTGGAAAAGGAAAACGATGTTGCTGAAGAAAGCAGAGTTTGTGCTACACGTCAATGTTACACTTCATGGGTCATGCTGGTTCCTTTCAGTGTACTATTCTTCACTCTACCCCGTCTTCCCTCCAACTTCTTTTGCTTCACGATGTCAGGTTGCAGTACCCCGCGTCTAGTAAGTTAGCTCTTTGTTTTTCCCAGTGTATGATTTTTTTTAAAAAAAAAAAAATCCTTCATCCGGATAGCTATGATCTTGTGAACTGTTCTCAGTTTCTTTTGTGTTTTTTTTTTTTTTTTTTTCCATTCGTATGTACCAAAATTTTTTTTAGCACGGTCATTTATATTTTGGAAAATCCTATTTAGTACGAACTGATTTTTGTGATCAACTAGCGCAATATTTTCTCTTTTTATTTGAAATAAAAGGGAGATCGCTGCGTATGACATCTTATTTTATAATTAATTTTGACAAATATTTGCGGAACCAAAGTCATTGTTTTATATATAAATATATAAAATATAAATAAAAATGACATGATCATTATTACACTTGAGTAAAGGTTCTTTAAATGAATTTTAGTATTTTAAAGAATTAGTCCCTATTCTCTATTATGGAAAATCTTAAATTAAAAAAAGATATATATAAAACCACGTAAAGCCTCAACAGGGTTATTAATGGTATCTTTTGTGTTTTGTTCCTTTTGCAAGTGTAACATCCTATTTTAGACTCTATGAATTAGAGGGTGTTGTTTTATGTTTTTACATAGGTTTGTGTAAGTTAGTTGCTTGAGTGTTGTGTTATCACTTGATTTAATTAAGATTTTGTTTGCTAATAAAAATAAATGGCTTAGAATAAAAATAGTAATTTTATTACGATCCTTAGATTAATAACATAGAAGTATCTTAGTGATGCGTAATTTAATTAGTGATTTTATAATGCTTATATATGAGTTTTTTTTAGTAATTTTATAATCACTAATTATCTGTGAAAATGACCAAACACCTTTAGAGTTCATCCAGAGCCAAAGTGGCTAAGTACAGAGCATCAATTATAATCTCATTGACCTCTGCATTAATTATTTCTATTCCTAAAACTTGCTCATTTAATCTTTCAAAAAAAAAATTGCTCATTTAAATTCCAATTCTTAAAATTAATTTCTATAGTTATCCTTGTTCATTTTAATTTGTTACCTTTGTATCCTAAACTAATCCTAGATGTTTTAATCTCTCCAATTTCTACTCACTCAATCTAACACCTAGGTTAATTCCCCTATGTCTCAAATTTCTCTAATACTCATTAGCTACATGTTACTCATTAAACACAATCTAAACCCACTTTGATTTTTATTTTTCTCTCTCTTGGAACTTAAGCTGCACGCCCACCTTATAACATCAACTATACATTTATCTTCTCATTTTACTAGTAATAAATAATCTTTATATATATAAAAGTAGTAGTCATAGATAAATTTGTAATTTTAATTTTTCTGCTCTTTTAAGGTTAAAATAATAATTATATAAATCATTTTTATTAATTATAGAAAGATATATTACCTCAAATATTTTATATTAATTAATTTATAGTATTAATTTAATAGTTATAAATGTTTGCACTAATTATGCAGTTTGAGTTATTACTTTTCATCTTCGATTTCTCTCTCCTATGCATTAATTAGTTAATTGGATTCAAATTTCAAATATTTCAAATTTTTTATTAAATTCTCTTTCTGTCATTTTTTTTCATGAATTGGTCTCTTCATGTTATCTTTTATGTATTATAAAAAAATTATTAAATTTTTTATTAATTTGTCTAATATCATGAAGAACATTAAAAAATATTAAAAAGTGAGACGAGCTTGAATCTTTATCTTTATATATATAAAAGTAGCAGTCATGGATAAATTTGTAATTTTAATTTTCCTGCTCTTTTTAAGGTTAAAATAGTAATTATATAAATCATTTTTATTAATTATAGAAAGATATGTTACCTCAAATATTTTATAGTAATTAATTTATAGTATTAATTTAATAGTTATAAATGTTTGCACTAATTATGCAGTTTGAGTTATTACTTTCCATCTTCGATTTCTCTCTCCTATGTATTAATTAGTTAATTGGATTCAAATTTCAAATTTTTTATTAAATTCTCTTTCTCTCATTTTTTTTTTTCTGAATTGGTCTCTTCCTGTTATCTTCTATGTATTATAAAAAAATTATTAAATTTTTTATTAATGTGTCTAATATCATGAAGAACATTAACAAAAATTAAAAAGTGAGACGAGCTTGAATCTTTATCTTTATATATATAAAAGTAGCAGTCATGGATAAATTTGTAATTTTAATTTTCCCGCTTTTTTTAAGGTTAAAATAGTAATTATATAAATCATTTTTATTAATTATAGAAAGATATATTACCTCAAATATTTTATAGTAATTAATTTATAGTATTAATTTAATAGTTATAAATGTTTGCACTAATTATGCAGTTTGAGTTATTACTTTCCATCTTCGATTTCTCTCTCTTATGCATTAATTAGTTAATTGGATTCAAATTTCAAATATTCCAAATATTTTATTAAATTCTCTTTTTGTCATTTTTTTTTGAATTGGTCTCTTCATGTTATCTTCTATGTATTATAAAAAAATTATTAAATTTTTTATTAATGTGTCTAATATCATGAAGAACATTAAAAAAAATTAAAAAGTGAGACGAGCTTCAATAGATTAAAACAAAATAAGAATGAGAAAAGTTATTTTTGTAACCTACGGATATATATATATATATATATATATATATATATATATATATATATATATATATATATATATATATATTTCTTTTTTTTTGTTTTACAATCATTAATGGGTTTTTTTATATCAAGATACTCTTAGATATTTATATTTAAGTTTCATGTACACAACATTTATATGGATGATGTTTATATTTCTTTTTATATCAAAACATTCTTCATTTTTTTAATTTGCAAGTATAAAAATTATATTATTTAAACTATGATATTCTATTTATGTTGCGTCAATCAATATTTATATTCATCCGTCACACGGGTAACCATACTAGGACAAATCCATTGGGATGATTAATTTTCTTCTTTTTTTATAATCATAGGTTTTTTAATGTTAAAAGACTCTTAGATATTTATATTTAAATTTAATGTATACAACTTTTATACAGTTAATGTTTAAATTTCTTTTTATATCAAAATATTCTTTATTCTTTTTTAATTTGAAAGTATAAAAATTATATTTTTAAAATTATTATATATTCTATTTATGTTGTGTTATTCCGTATTTATATCCGTTTGTTGCATGGTATCCATACTATAGCAAATCCATTTAGGTGATTTTTTTTTATAATCATTAGTTTTTGGATATCAAGAGACTCTTAGATATTTATATTTAAATTTAATGCATACAACTTTTATATGAATGATGTTAATTTTTTTTTTATATCAGCATTCTTATTTTTTTTTTAATTTGATAGTATAAAAAATTATATTTTTTAAACTATTATATATTATATTTATATTGCGCTAATCCATATTTATATTTGTGCATGCACGGGTAATCATACTAGGGTTAATCGATTTGGGTAATCATTCTTTTTTATAATCATAGATTTTTGGAAGTCAAGAGACTATTCCATTATATCTATGTATGAAAAAAAAGAACCCTAAAGAATGATTTAGCTAAAATTCATAAATCTAAAAAGTAATATCTTTTTTTATAAAAGTAGTAGTTGTAAGAGTAACTATAAGATAAGTCTATTCGAATACACTCTTTTTATCGACCCAAAATTTCATATGTGCTCATAAAAAATGTGGCAACTTTATAACATATATGAGATAATTTGTTTCATGAGGTTTTTGCTTCATGAAGTTTTGCTTCCAGGCATATAAATTTGGACATTTAATCATGGCCAAAAAAGAAAAAAAAATTAATGAAGTCTTTTTTCCAAAACTCTTATGAGTCAAAATTCATAAAGAAGTTAATCTTGAAAAAATGTTAACCATTTTTTAAATATATATTTAATATTTATTTTAAAAATATTAAAAATTGTATATTACTACATTGGTTCCTATATATATAAAATAAATGGTAGTATTTTTTTCCTAATTACAAAAAAATATGACCACTTACAAATGTATTAATTTCTAATTTCCTTTAATAATTTCAAATTATTGTAAAGTCTATTAGCAAAATATCATCATTTCTTATAAAAATGGATGCACTTATTAAACTATTAACAATATAACTTGTAACACCCTAATCTGTCAATCTTTCTGTAACCAAAACCTCGAGCTCTAATAGCTCAGTCATGGAGATTTTGGATAATTTTTATTTATTTATAAAAATGAAAATGTAATATAAGGAAAATATTCAAACTTTGTAAAATAAATAAAAAAACTAATTTAGTTGAACCAAATAAAACAATAAAGATGATTATGAATAAAATAGAAAAATGATACAAATCTCTGTTTTTATATAAATAATACAGCTACATGCTCGTGATTAACTATGGTTTACATTACATCACAATGGAACTAAAGCACGGTATCTAAGACTTTATATCTCTATGGACTAGTCTACATAATTCTTGAACAAGTCTTTTACCATATCTTCCATGCTTCTGTTGTGCCACTCTAATGACTTCAAAGAGGGTGGTTTTGTTGCTGAGGTTACACTTTCTTAAGCCATGTACCAGTTGACGTTCAAACCAAAAGCAATTCGACCCTATTTCCGTTCCAAACATCCGCAGATGAAGGAAGGGACGAATTAATTAGGGGCGAGAACTAGACAATTTGAATCCAAAGAAATCAAATAAACTCAGAGACTCACCCACCCAAAACATGTTTCATGCAACATATAATAATATTATAACTACCTATTAAATGATCATTCGTTAGCAGTATCATATTCTACAGTAATTCAAACAATAACAAAATGAAACCATGATATTGAATAGACATAATATTCACCACCAATCAATGCACTAATTGAAGGGTATTCCTATGATTTGACCTAAGTTATAATAAAAAAAATGTGTGAGTACTCCTTGATACCCTTCATCAAGGAACTAAAATATTAGAGAGATAATTCAAAGATAATACACCTTTACTCCTTATAAGTACTACGGCCCTTAATGTGGCCCCATTACTAATTTCATATATTACTACGGCCCGTAACACGGCCCCGTTACTAATATCATATATTACTGTGGCCCATAATGTGGCCCCATTACAAATATCATATATTACTAATTTCATATATTTGAGTAGATAATTAGGAGTCAATCAATCCATACTATAAAACTTTCCTTTTGTATATACTAAGTGCCTTATGCTTAATAGTCGCTCAAAAGGAAGATGCTCAACCAATTGTAGTATTACTCAATAATCAATACTAATTTCATATGTTTGGGGAGATAATTGGGAGTCAATCAATCCATACTATAATACCTTCCTTTTGTATATACTAAGTGCCTTATGGTTAATAGGCGCTCAAAAGGAAGATGCTCAACCAATTGTAGTATTACTCATAATTATACATATAATAACTAAGAGAATTTATCTAATCTCAAGTTTCATAATCCCTCCAAAAAATCCGGCAGAGTTTCCTCTATTTTCAATACTTTCCCTCATACCCCTTTTTAAAAGGTATGGAAACAAATCACAACAGAAACCTGGTAATCAATTCACAACATAATATAATCTTCAACATCACCCATAATATCAAACATTCTAAATTTACTCATCATAACTTTTTGGTCAAATATAGGTAGCTTTCAAGCTCACCATCTATCAATCAATTCTCTTTAACAATTCAAATAAATCTAAAATTGTAATTATAAACCAATTACATACAGATATATTCATCACATCACATGAAATATTAACTCTTATTTTTGTTACATTTCATGATAAGGTCTTGATTCGATAAGAATTTATAAATTTACTATGTTATTCTCTTTATTAAATCTCATTATAAGATTTCATTGTTATTAAATAATTTTAATCTTAAAATCTGTTTTAAAAGAAAACTCACATTACACTTCCCACTTACTCTATTATTTTTTTTTATTTTTTTTTATAATTACATAGGTTTAATAATTGAGTTTCATAGTCCCTAAAACCTAACAAGACACCTAATAGTAGTTTGACCCATCACTAATAATGTTGATTAAGTCTTAGGGAAGATTTTTGGTAAGAGATCAAACACATTAATCTACTATCTAATAGTTAAAATTGGTCCTTGCTTAACAAAAATTTCACATATTTTAATTCGCATTAACTATTCTTTATCTACTCTTAAGCTTCAATTTCGGAACACTCATTTTATATATCAAAATATCTAGTTTTCATCAAGACAATGCATAAATTCATAATCACATATTATTTCCTAAGCCATTTAAATATCACTCATAAACATCCAATCACACAAGATAATATGATTTATTTTTCACTTTCCATAAACATTTTCAAGTCACAAAACTTCACCAAACCTTGCACAAAAGTTTCTCCAACTTTTCATACAACTTTGCTAAAGTCTAAAACATGATTTTTATTCGTTAAAATTCTGTAATAACAGAATTATGCAGCAGCAGAGACACCCCCTATTATAGCAGCGAAATCATGATACAAAATGGCACTAAATCATCACTAAAATCTCTCTAATTAGTCCAAACTTCCTTAAATTTTAACACAATTTTGCCAAGACCCAAACCATGAATTATAACACGTAAAAACATATAAATTTTGCATTATGCAGAAACAGAGAGTCCCCTACTGTCTGCTGCATATATGTGACAGTAAAGGGCACAAAATATAGTGATTTTGGTCTTAATTCGTCGCACAAAGCTCATACCATCATAATACAACATTTTAAGGTTCAAATCACATCATTTTAACGAGCTAATTTTACAAAAATAATGCTTAAGTAGTACATGGCAGCAGACTAACATGAACAATTCCCAAATCAACATTTAATCAAAGAAATATGGCAATAACATGCAATCCTATGGAGAGATAATGAGATTCTATCAATTCTAACATCAAAGGCAATATATCCATTCAAGAAATTCATCAAACAATTGGTATGCATGTAACACCCTAAAAATTACAACTCAATAAATATATATTTGTGTGATTGAGTTATGATTTAATTGGAATTTATTTCTTTTAAATAGGAAAATATATATTGGAGTAATTAAAATATAGTTAGTATTATTTTGAGAGTTTCGAAACTTTTACGTGAGTTCTGTAAGTTATAAAAAAAAAAAAGAGGAGAGGAGTGTCCTTAGAGGAAGGGTGGGTGCAGATAGCAAAATATCAAATTTTATTCACCTCTTAACGTGAATGACTTGGCTTGTTCTCTCATTTTTTTCGTTCCTTTCATCGTCTTCTCCCTGCTCCTTCTCTCTGGATCTTCTTTCAAATATTTGAGCATCCAAATCAAAGTTTCTACCGATTAATCTTGGATATGTTAGAGAGGAGTTCAAAAGCTTCAAAACTAACCGATTGGATTTCGATTTCATCGAGGTATGGAGGGGTTTCTTTTTTTTCCCCTAAGCTATTTCCTTGTTTTCTTGTTAAATATGGATTGTAGCTGTTGTTGATGGTCTGTAAATAATTTTGAAAACCCGAAATAAGCTACTTGTGATTTGGGTCCTGTGACTGTGTTGATTTTTCGTCTCGGTTTTCGTGCATGTTTTTGATGATGTAAATATATTTTTCTATGTTTTGATGCCTCTGGATGTCGTGGTATTTTTCTCAGATTTTTTTGAGCACTGTAACTATTTTTACCGGAATTATTTTCGAAAACTGTTAATTCTGAGAATGGGACTGTTTTGATTTTTACAAGAATTTTGGGACGCGATTTTGGAAAACTGGAACCATACGTTCATTTTATGTATCATGAGGGTAATCTCTGAATTTTTTCAAGGTTAGGAAAAGTAGGGAAGTAATTTTAGAAAATTATTGTTGGAAAAACCGAAAACTGGACAGTGGAGAATTTAAATGGAGAAAATATCCTTTTTGAGCGAATTTGGCTATGATAAAAATTTATAAACTTATTTGAATTATGTAGAACATCTGTGAATTTTATCGGAATTTTATAAGAAATTTTGGTAATTATTTATGTTTTTATATGGGAGACTCTGTTCTGAGACAGAAATGATTTAAAAATTCAAAAAGGGTATTTTTGGTAGGTTTTTGATGCTGAGGAAATTATATGTGATGGTCCGTATGTTGGAGATATTCTCTGTAAAATTTCACATAAAACAAATTTGATATGATATTTTCTAAAAATATGAAATTGTGTTTTACAGAGCACATACAGTCACTGTTTTTAATTCAAAAATAATATTTGTGGGTTGAATTTTCGTGAGATAAATTTATATGATGAAATATGTATGATTTATAGTTTATCTGTAAAATCTCATGAAATTTAAAGTTGATATGATGTATCAAATAATTTTTGGTGTGTGTACAGCTCTATGTGTCCACATGAAATTTAATTGTATTAATTGTGTATTTGGTTTTAATGCCTTTAATTGTACTTGTTATGGAATAATTTCACCTATAAAGGGAAGTTTCCATTGAAATATGAATGCAATGATTTGTGATGGATTAAGTTTGAGTTATTGAATTATTAATTATTAATGATTATTCTATTATTAACTGTGAATTGGAGACCGGGAGGAATGTGATCCTCGGGCAAAGAGTGCTGAAATTTGTTTGTGCATGTGAATTGCTTGTGATGGTTTGTTGATTGTGGGAACGAGAATAATTCATTCTTGTGTGGGAGCAAATGAACTCCAAATGGAGTACATTTGTGAATATTAGAAGGTTATTCTAGTAATCAATAATATTCACTATGAGCAATAGTGAATCAACTATAATTAAGAGTGTGAACTTAATAACATGATGGATTGGTAATTAGGAATTATCTATGCACATGGAGGATGTCGGATGTTTGGACTTAGAAAGGAATTTAGGACCTTTGCATGAATTTGGACAAAATAACTGAAATAAGCATAAAATGTGAGAGTGGGTGAGGATTTTCATAAAACAAAGTAAGACAGTTAAGAATCATGATGTGGGTCATGATTGGGTAAAGTGCGATACGCACATGTGTTTGAAAGTTTGTGAATTGTGATTGTCCGAATCGTGGTGAGAACCGAAAGGAGGAAGGAACCTCCAACGCTAAGTCGTGTGAGACGGTTGAACGGATTGGTTCGTGGTCAAAGCTTGAACGGATAATTGTGAGACAGGTCGTGTGGAGGCTTTATCTACGGTGAGCATTGTGCTTGGGAGATGACGGGGTCGTAATGTTTAACCACTGTGATAGTGGGGGAGTTTGATCTCCGTGTTGTATGTCTGGGACATATGTTGATTGAGGACCGCCGTCGAGTACCTTTGGTAGAAAAGCTCACACAAACCTGTGAAAGGTCGCGTGGGATATTTCAGCTGCGAGTTATCTGTGAACCAAGGTCGGATTGCGAATGACGCGTCACTTGAGGTGATGAGATCGTTACGATGTAGCGATAAAGGCAAAGTCCTTATTTATATATGCATATGTGAGCGTAGAGGTGGTACCTTTAGCTCGGCGTCAATTCGTCCGCACCTGTACCATGTGCAGCAGGAAACCCACATGCGACGAAGAAAGAAAATAAACTCTGTGAGAGAGTGTTGAGGAGTCAGTCCTCGGAGTAATGGATGACCACAGTTGGTACCTGGGAGATGATCGTAAGGCAGGTTGACCTTGGAGGGTAAGGCACTGAGTTGTGACGATAGATCACATAGCTGACTCGGCCACCCTGACAAAAATACGAGCCATCATCGGTTGGTGAGAGCCCGCCATAGTACCATGGTGAGAGGTGTACTCCCAACAGTCATCCAACTCAAAAATATGTAAGACCACTGAGTTCTGGAAGTTCCAGTGGCAGCTGGCCAGTGTGAAATAATTTACAAGAATAGTTGTGAAAACGAATAGGTTTCGAGTGAGACTCGTGAGAGCACCACTGTGAAGTGGTTGATATTGTATGTTTGTTTGAGACCGGAAGGTCGTTTGGTTGTTGGTTTAGAGGAGGAGAGAGACTCACTCCATACGCCTTTATTTTTCAGATTGAGACAAATGATCTTATGCAGACAACAAAGATGGAACGAAAGGCTACAACAAGCACTGTGAACACGAGTGGATGTTTTAAGAGAAAGAAGAGGATCCTTCTAGGATGTTACTTGGGTTAATTGGGTATTTTTGAAATTTTCATTGAGTCACTGCTCTGAGTCTTAGTACTTTCTTGTATAAAAAGGGGTAGACTTGGTTTTAATATTATGATGTACAACTCTTTATACGTGGCTCAAATGAATAATGTGTAAAATTCCAAGAATGTAAATGCATGAATATATTCGGTATAATAGAATAGTATAACGATGGATCTGATGATGTTTTTAATTAAAGAAGATTTTGGTTATGTTTCAGGGTTTGCATCGAAGTTAATATCTTATAACATGAGTCTGATTTATTAAGACTGGTATTTTATTAAAAGGAATTTTTATATATATATTAATAAGTTATTGGGGATGATTTTGTTTGGAGTTTTAAGTAACAATTTTTTTTAAAGGAAAAACAAATCTTCCCGAATTATAAAGGCTATTTTCAATAATTGGATATCGAATTACTTCACAAATTTCTTAATTAATAAGAAAATCTTTAATAGTAAAAAGGGGTGTTACAATGCACTTCATCTAAGTTATTTTCATTCTTAAATTCAAACAGTCTAGCTTTCTCCCCTTACCTTCATGAAAACCACAATAGCCCACAAAGGAGAAGAAGACGGTTTTGCTCAAATCAAACTCCTCAAGTAGAACCGTGAGAAGAGAGGAGAAACAGAGGTGATGGGTTGCTCCACCCAATCTTCCTAGAGTTCCAAGCAAGCTCCCAAGAGATATGAAAGAAAAACAAGCTTAAATTTTCTTGAATTAGAGATGGAGATGAGAGTGATTTAGAGAAGAGAAAAAATTGGAAAGGATGTATATCTCCTCTGGTATATTTCACATTGAAAGAAGAGAGCGAGAAACTTCCTTTATAAGTTGGCTTTTTATTCTCATACGGTTAATAAAATTTCAATTTAACTAATTTTATTTTAATCAATTATCCTTAAATAATTGATTCTATCTCTAACTAATGAAGGAGCAACTTGAAGTTATGTTTCCCTTGGCTGCCAACGAGACATAGGAGAGATAAAGAGTGAAAAGGTTTAAATTTTATCAATAGAATAATTTATACACTTAATATTAAAAATAGAGAATAATGCCTGTACACTACCAGTGTAAAAAAACTTTACACAGACAACCAATAACATTTTGCCACGTTAGATAATGGTGTTTTAATTAAATAAAATAAAAAATAATTAAAAAAGGTAAACAAATCACGTTCTTTGTTACATTGCACATTGCACTCTCTCCGCTCCACTCACGTCGGCGCCGCTGCTTATGCTTAACGTTGTCGCCTCCTTCGAGTTGGGCATCATCAACCGGTGGAGATAAAATCAATAGCGAGCCAAGGAAGATCCAAAAGTAAACAACACCTCTCGACTAAAGTAGCAAGCCAAGGAAGATCCAAAAATAAACAACACCTCTCGACTAAAACCGCTGCCTCTGCCATTCCTAAGCACGCTGCCTTTAGCACAGGGAAAGCAAAAATCGAATCAAAGGCAAAGAGCGTGGAGCGGAGCGTCGTTGTTTAAAGGCTCACATTCTTCTTCTTCTTCTCTTTTTCACTCTCCAATCCCCATAATAATCCCCTCTCATACTCAAAGGTCAGAACTCATAACCATTCTTTCCCTCTTTTCCTCATTTCCACTCAAAACTATTAATTCTTATTTTGATTCCATTTTATCAGGGGTTCTTGTGATGGGTGAAGGAATTGACTCGGTGGTTTTTGTAGTTCTTGGTAGCAGATTTGTTGGAGATAGCGCACAGGTGTGGAGATCTAATGCTTGTTTCAGGGCTTATGGATTGTTATTAGACTGAACACAAACACTTTTACAGTTGCTTAAAAACCTTCCTCAAACACTTTTGAAAGCTACTAAAGGTCAATATGTCAAGGTGAGTTTTATTGTAATGCATTTCATTAATTATTCTGACTAGAGAAGACACTAAATAGATCTTTTTGCTTTTGGTTTTATCTACTTCATAGTTTCAAACCAAGAGGAAAAAAAATAGAAACAAGTACAGGAAAAGTGTCCAATTTGCTGATGGCCAAAGTTAGTTATTATTCAAGTTGTGAGATTTCTGCTATACATTCAGTGGTAATGTTGTTTCTTTCTATTTTTGTAGATATATGTGATATGGTAGCTGTAGCCTGTATCAATAATGCTACTCTTGTAAGTCCATAATTGATAAAAGATCATTTTGGCAAGATACTAGGTATTTTTCAATTCTGTTTTTATAATATTATTTTCCTTTTAAGCCTTCTCTCTGTTTTGGATTTCACTTATTTGAATTTTATAATTTTCTTTTTAGTAATTTCTCTGAATTTTTTTACAAAGAAGCTTCCCAAAGAACTCATCAATTATATCATTATGTTCAAGTAATTCATAAGTTTGTCTGACATGGATTACTATGAGAATGAAATTGCTAGCTAGTGGGAAGATCACTACAAGAAAATGCTTAGTGGAGTCTCACCAATACCTATTGCAACGCCCATTGACTCCCAAACCTTAGGTGTTTAACTATTTGGCTTAACATGGAAATGTTTGACCCTGAAGATCTCGGTTTTAGGAGGTTGAAATTGGAAATTGTTGATCACATGGACTTTGTTCTTTGAGTTTGAGTTATTTTGCAGGTTGTTTCTTCTAATAAATTTGTGTGCTTTACTCTGCATTTGTGTCTGAAATTAGAGTAAACCAATGTTTAATGTTTATAAAAGTTTCATTCCCGTCAATTGCTTGATGAAATGTATATCTTAGGTTTGAATAGATATTAAGGTCAATAACATCCTGTTATTTGCTATTTTGCTATGACTTCTCTATATTTTATGATATCATTGCTTATTAAGTTGTTTCCTAGGAGCTAAATATTCAAATATGAAAATTTTGCCTGCCAATTTTGTAGGGTCTTGAGCTGGGTTGAAGGATAATATTACAATGGAGACATTATGACCAGAAAGACAAGTCAAGCAATAGAATTTAACGGTTGATGAGTTCATAAGGAGTTCTGGGCTATATGGGCTCATAAAGCTCTCTAGCATGCTTCCTTGTGACATGCGTGAGGTATACTTTCAATTATTTCCTCTGAATCTTGTCCCCCTTCACTGCTTAAATCAATTTTTATCAAATGTAAGAAGGAAATCAATTATTTCCTCTAAATCTTGTCCCCCCTTCACCATAAACTATTTGATATGTGCAACACAAACTAACAAATATTTTACTTCAATTGTAGTCCCACAATCGACCAAGAATGACCCATTTAGAAATAGAATTGTATGATCAATAATCTTAGAGTTATACCATGGCCTATTTTGGATTAGTCACAAGTCTAATAACAGATGTAGTTTTTGTGCAATTGCCTGACATGGAGCCCTTTTTTAATCTACACAACAACCTTGATTATTAATGTTCTAGTCTTAGAATTAGCTTTGTTTTTTGAATGGGATAGAAATGTGAAATAATAGTAAATGTTTCTTCTTTTCTCTAAAGAATTTGTTTGTGACTGATCCTCAAACACGTGGTTTTGTGTTGTTTGCTCCACTAACTTTTGATTATTTACCATTGATATTTAGGCTGAACATCACTCAAGTTGACATGACAATTGTCCCCACCTGCTGGGAACGTCACTCAAGTTGTTGCTTGCAAGGCTATCACGTCTGCAACATTTATGAAGGGACCTGTAGAGAAAGAGTTGCAAACATTTTGCTGTAGTTGTATTGAAATGAATTAATGTACTATCCAGTGTGGTTTCTCTTGTTGTACTCATTCAAATGTTGTAGGATATATGGGATTTAATTTTGTAATCTGACAACCTTATTGTTGTCTTAACTACTATTTGAAATTTTGTGTCATCATCTTTCCTTGTCAATCATTTCATTTAAGTGTAAATAATTGTCATATTGAATTTTATCACACATCAATAAATTTTATTTCATTGGTAATTTTTTTTTAAGTAAAGAAAACTAGAAACACAAAGTGTGTGATGCAGGATAATAAACCCAATATTAGTCTCACTTAAATTCTTAACTTAATATACAAATCGCTTACCCGTAACCTTGTGGTAGTTTCAACTTCTAGCAAGTAAACCATGTGTCTCCTATTTGATCACAACAGTGTCCCCATTCAATTTCACTGCTGACATTTATCATATTTATGTCACAACATTACCTCACTTTTATCTTGAAGAATATAAGGACCTTAGACATTCATATTGTTAGATTCCATCTTAAAACTATTTGGCTTTTAAGTTACCTTCCGATTTCCCACCATCCTAGACCAAACAAAATTGCAATCCTTTTCAATTTAACTCAGACTTTAAACCAGTATATAAGTTGCAATTGCAGCCATCACCCTTTAATCCATCCATCATGTTACACGCTTGCTATAAGCACTCACACACCCCCACCCAGCACTGACAAAAAATACCAAAATTAAACCAGCATTCCAATTCATGATTAACCAAGTCTAGCATTAAAAAAATATAATTCAATCAACTCCCTTCTGCTCCACCCGCTGCTACATACTAATGCTCTCAATGACAGTCTTTAAATGAAGTTCCATAACTAACAGATATAATAACTGATATAAACTTGAGATTGTACATTAAACACTCTTAAACCACTTAATGCTGAGTTGTGTGGTGCTAATTCTTTTATTAACATGCTTGTGACCATCCAAATAAACTGACTTTTTAAATCTAAATACATATCACTAATGCTTTCTAAATAAACTAACTTCTTACATGTCCAATTGCACATTAAAAAGATAATTAAAAATAACTTTACTATGATCTACTTGAATTTTAAAAGTAAAGTGAACATAGTTTGATAGAATAATCTAAACAAAAATAAATCAGTCAACATTATTTTTTATTTGAAGACAATTCAGCAATGCTAGCAATAACGTGCTGAAATCAGCCTTCCTTCAAGTCATTCCCTTCTAATAATTCCTTCCCCTTCCTTGAATCATCTACAGTAAAAGCCATCCATTGCACCATAAATGTTGAGAACTCACTAAAAGTGGTTGTTATTCTTCCATAAGTTCCTAAAATGTAAAAGTATTAGCAATATTGTTAGAATAAAAATAGTAATTATAATGGATTGCAAATAAAATGATAATAATTTACCTTTGAATCAACCAAAGTAGAAGCTTCAGCATTAGAGTTTGGTAACTGATCATTAATTATATCACTCCTAAATAGCATAATGTGTTAAACATTAGTATAAATGAAGAAGAAAAACTAATAAGACATGGACTGAAGGTATAAAATCATCAAAATAAATGGTGTAACAAGTGTTTAAAGATACCTTGGTTGATTTAAACTTGGACATGTGCGTTTGTTGTGACCCTTCTTCTTACAATTACCACAAGTAAAAGAACCTTTTTTAAGCAACTCCAAGCTACCTTTCATTCTCAAAGTTTGTGGACGCCCTTTAGTTGCCACAAGTGGAGGATCACGCAAAGTTATAGTTTCATTGGAGACATTAGGGGCAACTTCAAATGTCGAATTACCAAACTCTTTTCTTGATTCTTCAACCTCTAGTAGATCAAGTTCTACAATTGCCTTTTGCACAGCTTGAATTGCACTATCATGATGTTTTTTTGATCGTGAACCTCTTTCAGATAATTCAAGACATTCAACCATAACACTATTAAATAATGTAGTGCTAGAAGCTTCGTTGCTGCCTTCCTCAAATTCCTCACTTGCCAATACTTTAACTTCCTCCTTCTTAGCATTAATGGTCCATCGGCGTAGAATATATAGCGAAGAAAGAGAATAAACATCTTTCTTTATGAATACTGCTAACACATGTCTACATAGGATACCCAGAAACTCAAATAGATGACAACTACAACTCGCTTCTTTTGAATTCACATGAAAAGTCACATTGTAAGTTGGCTTCTTGTTGTAAATTTCATGAACCTTGTATGTAGACACTTCAGCAAAAAAAATTAACTTTCTTCACCCTAAACTTTTGAGAGCCAACCAACTCATCCTGAAATATTCTAAACATTTTTCTTGTATAACTTTTCGAAGTTGCTTCCTCAATGGGATAAAAAGTTCTCAAAAATGGTTTTGAATTCAATGTCTTGAAAGTCTTCTCTCTTTCCTTGTTATAACGTGCATCAAGAGCCTTCTCATATTGTGTGACAAACTTGTACAATGGAGTACTTGAGTTCAAGAAATCCTTAAAAAACTTATTCATACTTTCACTCCTTTAGGTGGTGGACATTCCAGCACAAAAGTTGTGACGTACATATGCAGGAATCCATTTTTCACGAATAGAATATATCTTCTACAACCACTGATTATCTTGCAACCCATATTTATCTATTATTGCTTCCCAATCAGATTCAAATTCCTCAATAGTGAGAGATTGATGAATGCACTTGTAAAATTGATTTTTGAATTCACTATGGGCATGATAAACATGGTTCAAGTACTCTGGAATTTTTTTCTTCTGAATGTGCCACATACAATAATGATGATTAACCTCTGGAAACACCCTTGCAATAGCATTAGTGATAGCAGCATTAAGAACTCTTTCACTTACTACATCCTGTTTTAGTAATTTATTGTTAAAAGTAGTTTCTATTTTGTGGAAACAAAAGAAATTTATTTATAGTAGCTTACTTCTGTTTGACTCCATTAAAATACGTGACTAAATTTATCATAAGATGGTACACCATAAGAACATCGAAAAAATCTAATGTGATAAAAGTATGCGCCATACAATAATTTGTTGTTATTGTCAAAGTTTTCCGTTATTCAAATTATACTTAGCAGTTTAGTAATTTAATTATTTAAGAGGTAAAATCCCAGTCTCTTAGTCATTTTTTTAATTGTAAAAAAGGTAAATTTAAATTATTTCACTTGCATTTCATGTAAGATTTTATTTATCTATCATTATCGATTTTATTGAAACCAGTGTTTGGAATTAAATATATTTTATGTCAAAATTGAAAATTTTATATTAGAAGTCAATTTTGTAGGAGAAAAAACAAAATATTTATTAAACTTTTATAGTAATTTTTAATGAAACACATACTTATTCTTGTAACTAAAGTTTTTAGTGAACAGCTAACATAATCAGCTATTCATTTATGACTAAATGATCATTTTGATTTTTTATCTTATTTATTTTATTTAAAATGATCCTTTATCTTTTTAAAAAATTCATTTTGATTCTTTATCTTATTTAAAATGTTTAAAATGATCTTTTATTTTTTTAAAAATTTACTTTGATACCTTATCTTTATTTAAAAGGTTCAAAATGACCATTCAACTATTAAAATATATTCAATTTTGTCCTTCGAATAATATTCAGACAAATGACAATTTTGAATATATTTAAATAGTTGAAGGATCATTTTGAATTCTTTTAAATAAGATGAGGTGGTACCAAAGTGAATATTTAAAAGGTAAATGATGATTTTAAATCTTTTAAATAAGATAAAGGATTAAAATAAATTTTTTTTAAAAGATAAAAAATTAAAATGAACAAAATAATTAAAATAAAGGACAAAAATGATGATTTAGCTTTTATTTATGTGCGAGTAAGTTGTGTGATAGTTTATTCCTCGACTCGAGTTGTTCAATTCAAACACGAAAATCCTTCCTTTCCTCTCCTTTTCCTGTTTCCTGTAAATTGCTGGGCAAAGAGGACGAAGAAGTGTACGGTTTAGCTAAAGCGAGCAGATATAAATTAGGATAGTGAGAGACGAAGCAACAACGAAAAATCGTGTTTGGTTGTCGATAACACCTTCCTCATCACAGTTTATTACTACTTTGTTTGTTTTCTCAGACAACTGGTTCTCGTTTTCATCGTACTCGTTTTCATTCCACACAACACAACACAACACAACAGTTGCATCCGTTGCGGTGTTTGACTTCGATTTCAGAGAGAAAAAGTTTGGATTTTTGTCATCTGGGTGTGGTCAGTTATGGCAGATCTGTTCAGCGGAGGTGCTGTGGGAGCAGCGATGGGGGAGTTGCTGAAAGGGGCTATTGCGACCATAAACAAAGGTCGAGACTTTAGACCCACCCTGGAGAGCAACATGGAAACCTTAAAGTCTCTGGCTCCTCTGGTGGAGGAGATGAAACGGTACAACAAGATGTTGGATCGCCCCATGGAGGAGATAGAGAGGTTGGAGTCTAAAATGCGAGCTGGTGAGGAGCTCGTTCGGAAGTGCTCAAAATTCGGTCGCTGGAGAATGTTCTCTTTCCCTCATTACCAGAGCAAGCTTCGGAGCAAGGACGAAGATTTGAAGAGGCACCTTTCGGTGAACGTGTCCGCGGAGAACAAGAGGGACTCGATGGAGATCGTGGCGAGCGTGAGACAGATTCTCGAAATTCTGTCGAAGAAGGAGGATTTCGGGCATCCGTTCTCTTTAAGGGGTCTAAGTGGGGCTCCCCAAGAACCAGAGTGTATGGGAATGGATGTGCCTTTGAGCAAGTTGAGGATTGACTTGCTCAAGGATGGTGTGTCCGTTCTTGTCTTAACTGGTTTGGGGGGATCGGGGAAAAGCACGCTGGCTAAGAAGATCTGTTGGGACCCTCAAGTCAAAGGTAACTCTCTTCCCTCTCTTCTTCTCATGCCCCCAGCATAAGGTTTTAAATTTCAGTTAAGATCGCAGTTTCATCACAATACTTGATATCACGGGAAATGCCGGGATGCAACTGCAATTGTAATTGTAGTCATGTTGCAGTCACAAAGGCCCCAAAAGCCTTAATATTAGGCCAAAATTGCAGTTGCAGACCATATTTTAAAACCTTGGTTCCTTGAGGATGGAACCGTTTCATCCTATTCCAAACTTAACATTAGATTATGTTTGAATTGGTTGAAAAAGATGGAATGGAGATTCTATTTTATTTCTTTCCATTTTAATTCAGTTTACTTTATTCCATTTCTTTTCATCAATCCAGACATAGGTTAAGTCTTTTGTTTTTTGCTTGTACAAGTTATAGGGTATTGAGTTCAGAGAGAATTCAAGCGGATTGATTCGTCTTTCCTTCCATTTCATCATTTGAGTAGTTCATGGTCAACCCTGTGGTTTTGGAGATTAAAAATACAAACTTTTTATGTGTACATCTTAGTCATCGCATGATATTTTATTGATCTAAATTATTACTAGTATTCTCCTAATGAAATTACTAGCTGGTATAGTGATGTATGGCATGCATTGTGGAATAGTATCTCAGATTCTCGTTGGTTTAGAAAGCTTTTTTGTTTTGACTAGACAAATTCGGGGGAAACATCTTCTTTGTCACCGTCTCAAAAACGCCCAACTTGAAGAACATTGTAGAGACACTGTTTGAACACTGTGGTTTTCGGGAGCCTAAGTTTCAAAGCGATGAAGATGCAATCAACCGATTGGGAGTTCTGCTGAGGCTTGTTGGGAAAAATCCAATATTGTTGGTCTTGGATGACGTTTGGCCTAACTCAGAAGCCCTTGTTGAGAAGTTTAAAATAGACATACCTGATTACAAGATCTTGGTGACTTCAAGGGTTGCATTTCCAAGATTTGGCACTCCATGCCAGTTGGATAAACTTGATCATGATCATGCAGTTGCCCTTTTCTGCCACTTTGCACAGCTGAATGGCAAGAGCTCATACATGCCTGACAAAAAACTTGTCGACGAGGTACATCTTCTACTTCTCCAAAATCATTCACACCAGTTAGACATGATTATATATAACAATACAGAAAATTTATGTTTGTTTGTCATGTTCATCCTTCTGCATTAGGATATGAACAGCCTAGTTACCCAAGCCTTTTATCTTCTTGTTCACTGATTTTACTATGTTGCACTGAAATGAATGCAGATTGTGAGAGGTTGCAAGGGTTCACCATTGGCGCTTAAGGTCACTGCTGGATCACTCTGTAAGCAGCCTTTTGAGGTGTGGCAAAATATGAAGGATCGTTTACAAAGTCAATCCATTCTGCTGGAGTCTAGTAGTTCTGATTTGCTCTTTCGTCTTAAACAAAGTTTAGATATATTGGAGGAGAAGTTCAAAATCAACGAAAAGGTGTGCTTCATGGATCTGGGGCTATTTCCTGAAGACCAAAGGATCCCTGTTGCTGCCCTTATTGATATGTGGGCTGAACTGTATAGGCTTGATGAAAATGGTGGGAATGCAATGACCATCGTCCATGATTTAACCATCAGGAATTTGATTAATGTCATAGTTACAAGGTATATATGGCTTCTCCCTGTTGGTCACATCTAATGCTTGATTTAATTTAATTATAGGCACCCAAAACATTTTCTTACGTTAACATGGCTTGAAATAGGGATGTATATGAATCAATCAAGCTAATAACTTAGTTAGTTGATTTATAATTTGATTATTTTCTTTTTCTTTATCAAAGATTTTTTGGACTACTTTTTTTAAGTTTATTTAGTATTTATGCAAAATAAAGTAAAAATAAATATAGTATAGTTTTTTTCCGTCTGATTATGCAAAAGTTTATGACCAAATAATAATAATAATAATAATATATTCTCCTATAATATCTTCTTACAAATTATCTCAATACTTTATAAAGAAAGTATTAAATAAAAAAGTAAAGTATTTAATATATTGAAGACTTTAAAAACATTTATAATCTTGACCATTCATGTATGATTATGTAGTTCAAATTTATAGTTCTCATTTTTTACAATTATATGTATATATATATATATATATATAGAGAGAGAGAGAGAGAGAGAGAGAGAGAGAGAGAAGAGGAATACACTTACTCCAAGAGTAAGTATAAGAGACTTACTCTTCATCCTCACCATTCATATTCTTGAAATCTAATGGTTAAGATTAATTACTCATTACAATCATTAGATTTCAAGAAAATGAATGGTGAGGATGAAGAGTAAGTATCTTATACTTACTCTTGGAGTAAGTGGATCCCTCCTCATATATATATAAACTTCTCTCTAAAATTTCATTCCTTATGAAAGACTTTTTTTTTTATCCATAGGAATTGAATCTAATAAGTATTAAGAGGTTTACAACAACTCACATTCCTCAACCAACCCCTTGGTTATGAAAGACTGTTTTTAAAAGAACCTACAACGGGCCTTTACTCCTATAAGCATCATTGATCCAATATCTTGATCCATTTGATTTAAAAAATGTGATGGAATAATAATAATTGCTGATCCAATGCATGGATATATGTAACTTTTTGCTTGTCATTATGAAGCAAAGAAATAAAATTGTTCATCTTGTTGGTGTTTTTGTTCTTCCCTTGTTCAGGAAAGTTGCAAAGGATGCAGACATGTACTACAATAACCACTTCGTTATGCTGCATGATCTTCTTAGAGAGCTAGCAATCCGTCAAAGCAAAGAGGAACCATTTGAACAGAGAGAAAGCAAAGAGGAACCATTTGAACAGAGAGAAACCAAAGAGAAACCATTTGAACAGAGAGAAAGACTGATTATTGACTTAAATGGAGATAGTCGTCCTGAGTGGTGGGTAGGTCGGAATCAGCAAGGAATCATTGGCCGTACGTTCTCATTCATCCGCGGAATGTTGTATAGACAGAAACAACTAAGGGTTGCTGCTCGCATATTGTCTATTTCAACTGGTATGTTTCTCTCTGTCCAAATTATAGGGAATGCTACTCCCAGTTTCAAAATTGTCTTTTAGGGTATGTTTACAGTCAAGTAGTTTTGAAGAGGAAAGGAATGAAAGATTAGGAAATTAAGTTTATGTTTGCGATCATTACTTTTTCACTTTTAAGTTGAGTACTATTATTATTTTAAAATTACATCTGTTTTGACTTTTGAAAATGGAAGGACTAATAAGAAATACTCCTCCACTGTCATACCTCATCTTCCATTGTTGATGCAAATATGATGCTTTTGCAGATGAAAAGTTTACTTCAGATTGGTGTGACATGGAACCTGACGAAGCTGAGGTTCTGGTTTTAAATCTTAACTCTAGCCAGTACTCATTACCGGCGTTCACAGAAAAGATGAGTAAACTTAAAGTTCTGATAGTCACAAATTATGGTTTCCATCGTTCTGAAATAAACAAGTTTGAGCTACTTGGTACTTTATCTGACTTGAAAAGAATCAGATTGGAAAAGGTTTCAGTCCCTTCTCTGTGCATATTGAAGAATCTGCGAAAATTGTCCCTTCATATGTGTAATACAAGGCAGGCTTTTGAAAACTGCTCTATCCAAATCTCAGATGCAATGCCAAATCTTGTGGAGATGAGCATTGACTATTGTAATGATCTGGTTAAATTGCCTGATGGGCTGAGTAACATCACCCCTTTGAAGAAGCTTAGTATCACTAACTGTCACAGGCTTTCTGCACTGCCACAAGATATTGCAAATCTGGAGAATTTGGAAGTGCTAAGGCTTTGTTCCTGCTCTGATTTGGTAGAGATTGCAGATTCTGTTAAAGGGCTTAACAAGCTAAACTGTCTTGACATCTCAGACTGTGTAAGTCTTTCCAAATTACCAGATGACATTGGTGACTTGAAGAAGCTTGAGAAGCTCTACTTGAAGGGTTGCTCAAAACTGAGTGAATTGCCGTTCTCCGTCGTTAATTTTGGAAATTTAAAGCATGAAATCTACGTGATCTGTGATGAAGAAATGGCTGCCTTGTGGGAAAATTTCCCTACCATTCCCAAGTTGAAGATAGAGATATCTACAATGGAGATTAACTTAAATTGGCTTCCAGGAGTTCATTCCTGAAATTGATAGTGACTTGGAATCATGTTGAAATTCCAGGAGTTCATGTACATGTAGTGAAATAAGCAGGAGTTTGTGTTAGTGATTCTGTAAATATAACCCATCAATGTGGGCTTGAAATAACTCTTAATGTGTAATTTTAGCATGGTCATTAATATTTGTTATCAACTACTCAATTTATTCTCATTTATTTGAAAAAAAAAAGAGGAGATTGCCTGTTTTATATATAAATAAAAAATGACATGGTCACGATAACATGATACACCAGGTAAAGGATATCTAAATGGGGTTATCAAGGGTAGTCTTCCATTGCAGCATCGCTAGTCCGCCACAAAATTGCATAAAATATTAGTGGATGCGTTGAATTTGCCATTGGCTTGCAAGTGTCCGACTAATGTGAAGAAGTCATTCTCATTTCTATGTTGGAAAGCTAATATATTCACTGTATTTGAAAGGAGATGAATTACAGGTTCTTCAATATAATTGTTTGCAGAGGGTAAGATTCATTGGAAAAAGCTTCGTAGAAATCATCACAATTCACAAATTAAACGTTACAAAAACTTAATAATTATAATAGACTAGGGAAACATTTCAAATAGTTTATTTAAGTTTATAAAAGTAACATGATTCTTTATAAGTTCTAATTAACTTATTTTAACAAGTTTCACTATCAAATTTATGAATAAACTTTTATTTGATAAAAATTTATTAAATATATACTTAATTAAACTGGTCATCTAACTGTACCCGAAATTATTCCACACGTAAAGCAAGAAGTTGAATGAAAACATTTTATCATACACATAAAAATACCATTCCGAAGAAGGCAATTTAAGGAATAAAATGATCGAAATATGTACCCTACATACAACGAGACGAATCACACTAATACTGGTTCAGGAAATAAAATTCTAAGGCCGTCCACCCCATTCTAGTACACTAGTAGAATCTCATCACATCTTTTTTAGTAGCTTTCACAGCTTCGTGAGTTACATTGCAGCATAGAAGAGGACAAGAGGTACAACAATGCTCCAACGGAAATATGCAAAAAACTGAAATGGTGAACAGGAATGAGATGTTCTAGATCACAAGATAAACACAAGATCTCCTAGAGGAATGGTCACAAGGAGTATGTGTACAAAAACAGGTATATGCAAACAAGAGTCCTGACACCAATATAACTGACAGGAGACAACAAAAAGGCTAATGTAAATATATGATATAAACCAAGTATTCAACAGGAAAAGAGGGAAGGGTAATTATGATTTCTCAGCCACCAACCCTTCTAGTGTAAGAATCATGTTCCTCCCCTCGGCAGTTCCAAGAAGCATACAACATACAAATTAACATGATGAACTTCGTGTCTCATCCAATCTTACAGGAAATACGATCTCCACACATTTCTCTTTCCTTGATTAAATTAAGGGAGATCGCCGTGTTGAATATTAAGATGCTGTCCTTTCATTATGCTGTCTCTAAAATGCAGACGGCGATTAAATTATATGGCATACACTATCTCCCCACTGCTATCTACATCAAGCTCAAAGTCAGAGTCTAATTCATCCATGTCATCATCTATTATGTTATCTGCCATAAACTGGTCTAAAGAATAGGTCCCCGCAGCTGGTATGGTAGCTTCTGAAATAATCTGCATGATCGTATCAATGCTCTGCATGGGCTGATCTGACTCTACAAATTGGTTACCCATGATCTTCTCATCCATCAAGTAAGGAGGGAGATTCTTCAGAAACCATTCATTTTTCAATATTTCAGGAATAGTGATTCTCTGTCAAATTAATGTCCAAAGGAATAAGGTTCAAATAAATCAATAAACTAGCAAGAGTGGAAGAGAATCAACAATTTTCCTGCTGTCTATGATCACAACTTCTTATTATATAGTAATGAATGTGGCTGTGCCTACAATATTCTTATCAATGCTAGATTTACAATCTAAGCAGCGTAGGACCTAGAAAATGAAAGGTATAATATTAAGATGTGTCAAAACAGTAGACATTCCTATCTGATGCTAGATATAAACCTAAGTCAGGACCTAGAAAATGTGAAAGGCTATTATATATATATAATAGGAACATATCAAATGAGAGAAGTGTTTGTATGAGAAGGTGAGGGTGAGAGGAGCAAATTTAGACTAGACATAGATGGTTAGGATTAAATCACAAAGTTGTGTGATTTTTTAAGTGGTCATGTGATCATTAAATAACTTTTAATCTAAATCATTCATGCATGGGTGTACAATCCAGATTTACATCTCTCTCACACACACATATATAATATTATTTTTATTAAGGCAGACGCCAAACATGCTCCTTCAACAATTCAGCTCATATAGATATAGTTCTTGAGCTGGATTAAAAAAAAAACAACTTCTAAAGACACTTTCTAGTGGGAGACTGGTAGTGTACCTTAAATTGTGGTCTCTCACAAATCTAGAAATAACCCATTCATCCTCGCTTTTCTTTTATAAACAACATTGCCTTGCACCCTACCCTTGTTTCGTCTTGTGTTGCAAGTCTATTTGTCTCCTTTTTCACATATTTTTTTGGCCGGAACCCCTCCTTTGAACAAAGAATCTCTTTACCAATTACTATATCATTGGTTCTTGATTTGGTAGTACGACCCATACGAAAACTAAAACTTGTCTTCTTTGCGTACCTTGTGTAGTAAATCACTGCATCTTCAATTGATACAAACTCCATTCCTTCATAAGACTCTACGAAAGGCTCTAATGGTAATTCAGTATTGGGACAGTCTATATCAAGATCACTTTCACTTCTATTATCAGAACTAACCATGATGCAATCTTCATCCACATCTATCATCTTGATTCCTATATAATAATAATAATAATAATAAAAAAATAAATAACTACGCATAAATATGTCAAACAATCAAATTGAGAATAGTGATATTGAAAGTGGTTAAATTAAAGTGAAACTAATAGAGTAAATAATTAAATCAGATTGTCAAACAAATCCATATAAAAGAGATAGTGCAGCAGCGGAGAAAAAAAAACCACGATGAATGAAGAAGCAACTTAATAGATTAAATGGTTAAATTAATGTTCAAACCTGTAAGGCAATGGAAGGTGTGTGAATTGGAAGCGCATCGACATATGTCGAGACAAGAGGGTGCAAAACAGAGAACGTGCAGGTGTGATGAACACAGTGCAATCTTTTGGATCTTCCTTGGCTCGCTACTGATTTGATCTCCACCGGTTGATGATGCCCAACTCGAAGGAGGCGACAACGTCAAGCATAAGCAACGGCACCAACGTGAGTGGAGCGGAGAGAGTGCAACGTGCAATGTAATAGAGAACGTGATTTGTTTACCTTTTTTAATTATTTTTTTATTTTATTTAATTAAAACATCATTATCTAACGTGGCAAAATGTTATTGATTGTCTGTGTAAAAATTTTTTACACTAACAATGTACAGGCATTATTTTCATAAAATTAAGATAACATAGAGAGGCCAAGCAAGCAACCATTTATCGTCAACGAAAAAAAATTGCGTTACGTGATCGGTAGCCCCTTCCTCACACTTTACTACAAGTTCACTTGTTTTCTGAGACAACTCGTTTTCGTTTTCGTTTTCATTCTACGCAACAGTTGCAGCCGTTGCGGTCTTTGGCTTCGATTCCAGAGAAAGTTTGGATTTTTGTCATCTGGGTGTGGTTAGTTATGGCAGATCTGTTCAGTGGAGGTGCTGTGGGAGCGGTGATGGGGGAGTTGTTGAAAGGGGCTATTGAGATCATAAACGAAGGGCGAGACTTCAGACCGACCCTCGAGAGAAACCTAGAAACCTTGTACTCTTTGGCTCCACAAGTGGAAGAGATGAAACTGTTCAACAAGATGTTAAATCGCCCCATAGAGGAGATAGAAAGGTTGGAGACTCACATGTGAGCTGGTGAAGAGCTTGCTCGCAAGTGCTCAAAATTCGGTCGCTGGAGAATGCTCTCTTTCCCTTAAAGGACGAAGCTTTGAAGAGGCACTTTGATGGAGATCGTGTCCAAGGTGAGAGAGATTCTCGAGCTTCTGCACAGGGAGACAAATTTCGAGCAGTATCATAGGTATCAGTTAAGGGGCCTAAGCGGGGCTCCCGAAGAACCAGAGTGCATGGGAATGGATGAGCCCTTGAACAAGTTGAGGATTGACCTCCTCAAGGATGGTGTGTCAATCCTTGTCTTGACTGGTTTGGGTGGATCGGGCAAAAGCACGCTGGCTAAGAAGATCTGTTGGGACCCTCAAGTTAAAGGTAATTCTCTTCCCTCTCTTCTTCTCATGCCCCAACATAAGATTATGTTTAGATTAGTAGAAGATTATATAACAGAATATAGTTACACACGTTCATGAATTGTTTGAAACCTGTCATGTTAATATATCAGCTGGTGCTGTTAGGATGGGATTCGATTGATCTCGTATTCTCGTTAGAGAGCTAGCAATCCATCAAAACAAAGGGGAAGCATTTGAACAGAAAGAAAGACTGATTATTGACTTAAATGGAGATAATCGTCCTGAATGGTGGGTAGGACAAAATCAGCAAGGAATCATTGGCCGTACGTTCTCATTCATCCTCGGAATGTTGTATAGACCGAAACAGCTAAGGGTTGCTGCCCGCATACTGTGTATTTCAACTGGTATGTTTCTCTCTGTCCAAATTACAGGGAATGCACATACACAAATGAGAAATGCTACTCCCACTTTCCCTTCTAGGACACGGCTGGAGTTGGGTTACGTAATGTTTAATAAAATAAACAAAAGATTTATGTTATCTATCATTTTATTTCTTTTATTTTAAAAATTATCAAATTAAGAAATATTTATTAGAAATGAAAAATTTACTCTTTCTTTCTCCTTTAAAACCTTACTCCCAAATACCTTAAAGTTTTACACAACGATTAGAGAGGTCATTAACTTTTCTCTATTTTCAAGGAATATAAGTTCATTTGACTCTATTATCCTTTTGCCGCATTAAAGTTCTCTCATGCTACTTAACTGAGATACAAAGAGTTTATTTTGAAAACGGAGGGACTAATAAGAAATACTCTTGCACTGTGTCACACTTAATCTTCCATTGTTGATGTCAAATATGATGCTTTTGCAGATGAAAAGTTTACTTCAGATTGGTGTGACATGCAACCTTACAAAGCTGAGGTTCTGGTTTTAAATCTTCACTCTAGCCAATGCTCGTTACCCCAGTTCACAGAAAAGATGAATAAACTTAAAGTTTTGATAGTCACAAATTATGGTTTCCATCGTTCTGAGTTAACAAGTTTGAGCTACTTGGCACGTTATATAACTTGAAAAGAATCAGATTGGAAAAGGTTTCAGTCCCTTCCCTGTGCATATTGAAGAATCTGCAAAAATTGTCCCTTCATATGTGTAATACAAGACAGGCTTTTGAAAGCGGTTCCATCCAAATCTCAGATGCAATGCCAAATCTTGTGGAGATGAGCATTGACTATTGCAATGATCTGGTTACATTACCTGATGGGCTGTGTAAGATTACCCCATTGAAGAAGCTTAGTATCACTAACTGCCACAAGATATTGCAGAACTGGAGAATTTGGAAGTGCTAAGGCTATGTTGCTGCTCTGATTTGGTAGAGATGCCAGGTTCTGTTAAAGGGCTTAACAAGCTAAGCTATCTTGACATCTCGGACTGTGGAAGTCTTACCCAATTACCAGATGACATTGGTGAGTTGAAGAAGCTTAAGAAGCTATACATGAAGGATTGCTCACAACTGAGTGGATTGCCATACTCGGTCGATAATTTTGTACAATTACAACAGAAAATAAATGTGATCTGTGACGAAGAAACGGCTGCCTTATGGGAAAGGGAAAATTTTCGTGCCGAGATATTTAGAGAGGAGATTGGCTTAAATTGGCTTCATGGAATTCATTCCTGAGACTCGTTTCCTGAAATTGATAGTGACTCGAAATCATGTTGAAATTGGAGAACGATGTGTTATGTTAACATGGTCATTTATATATGTGTGGGACCTTTTGCTCTCGGATTTCTTTGTAATTGTGATACACAATTGAGGCACATCTTGTGCTTTGATTGTATTTTAATAATTATATCTTTTGCTTAGAAAAAAAAAAAAGCTAGCCCAATATTTTCTCGTTTATTTGAAAAAAAAAAAAAGAAAAAAAGAAGATCACCGTGTATGACATCTTATTTTATAATTAATTAACTTTGGCATATATTTGCAGAACCTTACCAAAGTCTTTATTTTATAATAAATAAATAAAAATGACATGGTCATGATTGCATGATACACCAGGTAAAGGCCTCAATGAGGTTATTAAGGGCATCGTTTGTATTTTGTTGCCTTTGCAGTAGTTTTTGAGATCCATTCTTCCATTTCAACTTCGTAAGAGAATATCAAATAAGAAAGGTTAAATACCAACATGTTATTGATCTAAGTGGTATTGGACTCAGTCTTCTTAAGCAAGATTTGATATTCGAGTCTTATCTTGTAGATGAAAAAAAGTGGTTGAAAGGAAAAATCGCACTAAAGATGGTTAGTCAAATTTTCCGACGTAGATTAGTCATTAGTAAAGTTGGTGGATATTCCGTACCAATAACATGATAATAAAAAATATATATATATATAAGAAATGTTAAATTGTAATTTTGATCTCTTTTAATTCTTGATTTGGAATTTTGGTTTCTTTTTTTTTGTAATTTTAGTTTTTATATTTTAAAAAATTCATAATTTTGATCTAATTTTCAATTTTATATACTTATTTATTTTATTTTTTATTTTTAATTAATTAATCATTTTTTGGTGATACTTTAAATGAATATACTAAATTTATGGTTTGATTCGCTATAGTTTATTCCTTAACACGAGCTATTCAATTCGAACACGAAAATCCTTCATGTGGTATGTTGTTGCGAATCTCAAAATATCATGGAAAGACCAAGCATTTGAATGAGTTCTATTCTGGAATATAGGAATGATTAGGTTTTACGTTTATTCCTTCACTCTAAACATCTATAGAAAGGTCTAACGGATTCAATTTAAACTACACTAGTTACTAATTATAAGTATAACTCTTTCACTTACTACATCCTGTTTTAGTAATTTATTGTTAAAAGTAGTTTCTATTTTGTGGAAACAAAAGAAATTTATTTATAGTAGCTTACTTCTGTTTGACTCCATTAAAATACGTGACTAAATTTATCATAAGATGGTACACCATAAGAACATCGAAAAAATCTAATGTGATAAAAGTATGCGCCATACAATAATTTGTTGTTATTGTCAAAGTTTTCCGTTATTCAAATTATACTTAGCAGTTTAGTAATTTAATTATTTAAGAGGTAAAATCCCAGTCTCTTAGTCATTTTTTTAATTGTAAAAAAGGTAAATTTAAATTATTTCACTTGCATTTCATGTAAGATTTTATTTATCTATCATTATCGATTTTATTGAAACCAGTGTTTGGAATTAAATATATTTTATGTCAAAATTGAAAATTTTATATTAGAAGTCAATTTTGTAGGAGAAAAAACAAAATATTTATTAAACTTTTATAGTAATTTTTAATGAAACACATACTTATTCTTGTAACTAAAGTTTTTAGTGAACAGCTAACATAATCAGCTATTCATTTATGACTAAATGATCATTTTGATTTTTTATCTTATTTATTTTATTTAAAATGATCCTTTATCTTTTTAAAAAATTCATTTTGATTCTTTATCTTATTTAAAATGTTTAAAATGATCTTTTATTTTTTTAAAAATTTACTTTGATACCTTATCTTTATTTAAAAGGTTCAAAATGACCATTCAACTATTAAAATATATTCAATTTTGTCCTTCGAATAATATTCAGACAAATGACAATTTTGAATATATTTAAATAGTTGAAGGATCATTTTGAATTCTTTTAAATAAGATGAGGTGGTATCAAAGTGAATATTTAAAAGGTAAATGATGATTTTAAATCTTTTAAATAAGATAAAGGATTAAAATAAATTTTTTTTAAAAGATAAAAAATTAAAATGAACAAAATAATTAAAATAAAGGACAAAAATGATGATTTAGCTTTTATTTATGTGCGAGTAAGTTGTGTGATAGTTTATTCCTCGACTCGAGTTGTTCAATTCAAACACGAAAATCCTTCCTTTCCTCTCCTTTTCCTGTTTCCTGTAAATTGCTGGGCAAAGAGGACGAAGAAGTGTACGGTTTAGCTAAAGCGAGCAGATATAAATTAGGATAGTGAGAGACGAAGCAACAACGAAAAATCGTGTTTGGTTGTCGATAACACCTTCCTCATCACAGTTTATTACTACTTTGTTTGTTTTCTCAGACAACTGGTTCTCGTTTTCATCGTACTCGTTTTCATTCCACACAACACAACACAACACAACAGTTGCATCCGTTGCGGTGTTTGACTTCGATTTCAGAGAGAAAAAGTTTGGATTTTTGTCATCTGGGTGTGGTCAGTTATGGCAGATCTGTTCAGCGGAGGTGCTGTGGGAGCAGCGATGGGGGAGTTGCTGAAAGGGGCTATTGCGACCATAAACAAAGGTCGAGACTTTAGACCCACCCTGGAGAGCAACATGGAAACCTTAAAGTCTCTGGCTCCTCTGGTGGAGGAGATGAAACGGTACAACAAGATGTTGGATCGCCCCATGGAGGAGATAGAGAGGTTGGAGTCTAAAATGCGAGCTGGTGAGGAGCTCGTTCGGAAGTGCTCAAAATTCGGTCGCTGGAGAATGTTCTCTTTCCCTCATTACCAGAGCAAGCTTCGGAGCAAGGACGAAGATTTGAAGAGGCACCTTTCGGTGAACGTGTCCGCGGAGAACAAGAGGGACTCGATGGAGATCGTGGCGAGCGTGAGACAGATTCTCGAAATTCTGTCGAAGAAGGAGGATTTCGGGCATCCGTTCTCTTTAAGGGGTCTAAGTGGGGCTCCCCAAGAACCAGAGTGTATGGGAATGGATGTGCCTTTGAGCAAGTTGAGGATTGACTTGCTCAAGGATGGTGTGTCCGTTCTTGTCTTAACTGGTTTGGGGGGATCGGGGAAAAGCACGCTGGCTAAGAAGATCTGTTGGGACCCTCAAGTCAAAGGTAACTCTCTTCCCTCTCTTCTTCTCATGCCCCCAGCATAAGGTTTTAAATTTCAGTTAAGATCGCAGTTTCATCACAATACTTGATATCACGGGAAATGCCGGGATGCAACTGCAATTGTAATTGTAGTCATGTTGCAGTCACAAAGGCCCCAAAAGCCTTAATATTAGGCCAAAATTGCAGTTGCAGACCATATTTTAAAACCTTGGTTCCTTGAGGATGGAACCGTTTCATCCTATTCCAAACTTAACATTAGATTATGTTTGAATTGGTTGAAAAAGATGGAATGGAGATTCTATTTTATTTCTTTCCATTTTAATTCAGTTTACTTTATTCCATTTCTTTTCATCAATCCAGACATAGGTTAAGTCTTTTGTTTTTTGCTTGTACAAGTTATAGGGTATTGAGTTCAGAGAGAATTCAAGCGGATTGATTCGTCTTTCCTTCCATTTCATCATTTGAGTAGTTCATGGTCAACCCTGTGGTTTTGGAGATTAAAAATACAAACTTTTTATGTGTACATCTTAGTCATCGCATGATATTTTATTGATCTAAATTATTACTAGTATTCTCCTAATGAAATTACTAGCTGGTATAGTGATGTATGGCATGCATTGTGGAATAGTATCTCAGATTCTCGTTGGTTTAGAAAGCTTTTTTGTTTTGACTAGACAAATTCGGGGGAAACATCTTCTTTGTCACCGTCTCAAAAACGCCCAACTTGAAGAACATTGTAGAGACACTGTTTGAACACTGTGGTTTTCGGGAGCCTAAGTTTCAAAGCGATGAAGATGCAATCAACCGATTGGGAGTTCTGCTGAGGCTTGTTGGGAAAAATCCAATATTGTTGGTCTTGGATGACGTTTGGCCTAACTCAGAAGCCCTTGTTGAGAAGTTTAAAATAGACATACCTGATTACAAGATCTTGGTGACTTCAAGGGTTGCATTTCCAAGATTTGGCACTCCATGCCAGTTGGATAAACTTGATCATGATCATGCAGTTGCCCTTTTCTGCCACTTTGCACAGCTGAATGGCAAGAGCTCATACATGCCTGACAAAAAACTTGTCGACGAGGTACATCTTCTACTTCTCCAAAATCATTCACACCAGTTAGACATGATTATATATAACAATACAGAAAATTTATGTTTGTTTGTCATGTTCATCCTTCTGCATTAGGATATGAACAGCCTAGTTACCCAAGCCTTTTATCTTCTTGTTCACTGATTTTACTATGTTGCACTGAAATGAATGCAGATTGTGAGAGGTTGCAAGGGTTCACCATTGGCGCTTAAGGTCACTGCTGGATCACTCTGTAAGCAGCCTTTTGAGGTGTGGCAAAATATGAAGGATCGTTTACAAAGTCAATCCATTCTGCTGGAGTCTAGTAGTTCTGATTTGCTCTTTCGTCTTAAACAAAGTTTAGATATATTGGAGGAGAAGTTCAAAATCAACGAAAAGGTGTGCTTCATGGATCTGGGGCTATTTCCTGAAGACCAAAGGATCCCTGTTGCTGCCCTTATTGATATGTGGGCTGAACTGTATAGGCTTGATGAAAATGGTGGGAATGCAATGACCATCGTCCATGATTTAACCATCAGGAATTTGATTAATGTCATAGTTACAAGGTATATATGGCTTCTCCCTGTTGGTCACATCTAATGCTTGATTTAATTTAATTATAGGCACCCAAAACATTTTCTTACGTTAACATGGCTTGAAATAGGGATGTATATGAATCAATCAAGCTAATAACTTAGTTAGTTGATTTATAATTTGATTATTTTCTTTTTCTTTATCAAAGATTTTTTGGACTACTTTTTTTAAGTTTATTTAGTATTTATGCAAAATAAAGTAAAAATAAATATAGTATAGTTTTTTTCCGTCTGATTATGCAAAAGTTTATGACCAAATAATAATAATAATAATAATATATTCTCCTATAATATCTTCTTACAAATTATCTCAATACTTTATAAAGAAAGTATTAAATAAAAAAGTAAAGTATTTAATATATTGAAGACTTTAAAAACATTTATAATCTTGACCATTCATGTATGATTATGTAGTTCAAATTTATAGTTCTCATTTTTTACAATTATATGTATATATATATATATATATATAGAGAGAGAGAGAGAGAGAGAGAGAGAGAGAGAGAAGAGGAATACACTTACTCCAAGAGTAAGTATAAGAGACTTACTCTTCATCCTCACCATTCATATTCTTGAAATCTAATGGTTAAGATTAATTACTCATTACAATCATTAGATTTCAAGAAAATGAATGGTGAGGATGAAGAGTAAGTATCTTATACTTACTCTTGGAGTAAGTGGATCCCTCCTCATATATATATAAACTTCTCTCTAAAATTTCATTCCTTATGAAAGACTTTTTTTTTTATCCATAGGAATTGAATCTAATAAGTATTAAGAGGTTTACAACAACTCACATTCCTCAACCAACCCCTTGGTTATGAAAGACTGTTTTTAAAAGAACCTACAACGGGCCTTTACTCCTATAAGCATCATTGATCCAATATCTTGATCCATTTGATTTAAAAAATGTGATGGAATAATAATAATTGCTGATCCAATGCATGGATATATGTAACTTTTTGCTTGTCATTATGAAGCAAAGAAATAAAATTGTTCATCTTGTTGGTGTTTTTGTTCTTCCCTTGTTCAGGAAAGTTGCAAAGGATGCAGACATGTACTACAATAACCACTTCGTTATGCTGCATGATCTTCTTAGAGAGCTAGCAATCCGTCAAAGCAAAGAGGAACCATTTGAACAGAGAGAAAGCAAAGAGGAACCATTTGAACAGAGAGAAACCAAAGAGAAACCATTTGAACAGAGAGAAAGACTGATTATTGACTTAAATGGAGATAGTCGTCCTGAGTGGTGGGTAGGTCGGAATCAGCAAGGAATCATTGGCCGTACGTTCTCATTCATCCGCGGAATGTTGTATAGACAGAAACAACTAAGGGTTGCTGCTCGCATATTGTCTATTTCAACTGGTATGTTTCTCTCTGTCCAAATTATAGGGAATGCTACTCCCAGTTTCAAAATTGTCTTTTAGGGTATGTTTACAGTCAAGTAGTTTTGAAGAGGAAAGGAATGAAAGATTAGGAAATTAAGTTTATGTTTGCGATCATTACTTTTTCACTTTTAAGTTGAGTACTATTATTATTTTAAAATTACATCTGTTTTGACTTTTGAAAATGGAAGGACTAATAAGAAATACTCCTCCACTGTCATACCTCATCTTCCATTGTTGATGCAAATATGATGCTTTTGCAGATGAAAAGTTTACTTCAGATTGGTGTGACATGGAACCTGACGAAGCTGAGGTTCTGGTTTTAAATCTTAACTCTAGCCAGTACTCATTACCGGCGTTCACAGAAAAGATGAGTAAACTTAAAGTTCTGATAGTCACAAATTATGGTTTCCATCGTTCTGAAATAAACAAGTTTGAGCTACTTGGTACTTTATCTGACTTGAAAAGAATCAGATTGGAAAAGGTTTCAGTCCCTTCTCTGTGCATATTGAAGAATCTGCGAAAATTGTCCCTTCATATGTGTAATACAAGGCAGGCTTTTGAAAACTGCTCTATCCAAATCTCAGATGCAATGCCAAATCTTGTGGAGATGAGCATTGACTATTGTAATGATCTGGTTAAATTGCCTGATGGGCTGAGTAACATCACCCCTTTGAAGAAGCTTAGTATCACTAACTGTCACAGGCTTTCTGCACTGCCACAAGATATTGCAAATCTGGAGAATTTGGAAGTGCTAAGGCTTTGTTCCTGCTCTGATTTGGTAGAGATTGCAGATTCTGTTAAAGGGCTTAACAAGCTAAACTGTCTTGACATCTCAGACTGTGTAAGTCTTTCCAAATTACCAGATGACATTGGTGACTTGAAGAAGCTTGAGAAGCTCTACTTGAAGGGTTGCTCAAAACTGAGTGAATTGCCGTTCTCCGTCGTTAATTTTGGAAATTTAAAGCATGAAATCTACGTGATCTGTGATGAAGAAATGGCTGCCTTGTGGGAAAATTTCCCTACCATTCCCAAGTTGAAGATAGAGATATCTACAATGGAGATTAACTTAAATTGGCTTCCAGGAGTTCATTCCTGAAATTGATAGTGACTTGGAATCATGTTGAAATTCCAGGAGTTCATGTACATGTAGTGAAATAAGCAGGAGTTTGTGTTAGTGATTCTGTAAATATAACCCATCAATGTGGGCTTGAAATAACTCTTAATGTGTAATTTTAGCATGGTCATTAATATTTGTTATCAACTACTCAATTTATTCTCATTTATTTGAAAAAAAAAAGAGGAGATTGCCTGTTTTATATATAAATAAAAAATGACATGGTCACGATAACATGATACACCAGGTAAAGGATATCTAAATGGGGTTATCAAGGGTAGTCTTCCATTGCAGCATCGCTAGTCCGCCACAAAATTGCATAAAATATTAGTGGATGCGTTGAATTTGCCATTGGCTTGCAAGTGTCCGACTAATGTGAAGAAGTCATTCTCATTTCTATGTTGGAAAGCTAATATATTCACTGTATTTGAAAGGAGATGAATTACAGGTTCTTCAATATAATTGTTTGCAGAGGGTAAGATTCATTGGAAAAAGCTTCGTAGAAATCATCACAATTCACAAATTAAACGTTACAAAAACTTAATAATTATAATAGACTAGGGAAACATTTCAAATAGTTTATTTAAGTTTATAAAAGTAACATGATTCTTTATAAGTTCTAATTAACTTATTTTAACAAGTTTCACTATCAAATTTATGAATAAACTTTTATTTGATAAAAATTTATTAAATATATACTTAATTAAACTGGTCATCTAACTGTACCCGAAATTATTCCACACGTAAAGCAAGAAGTTGAATGAAAACATTTTATCATACACATAAAAATACCATTCCGAAGAAGGCAATTTAAGGAATAAAATGATCGAAATATGTACCCTACATACAACGAGACGAATCACACTAATACTGGTTCAGGAAATAAAATTCTAAGGCCGTCCACCCCATTCTAGTACACTAGTAGAATCTCATCACATCTTTTTTAGTAGCTTTCACAGCTTCGTGAGTTACATTGCAGCATAGAAGAGGACAAGAGGTACAACAATGCTCCAACGGAAATATGCAAAAAACTGAAATGGTGAACAGGAATGAGATGTTCTAGATCACAAGATAAACACAAGATCTCCTAGAGGAATGGTCACAAGGAGTATGTGTACAAAAACAGGTATATGCAAACAAGAGTCCTGACACCAATATAACTGACAGGAGACAACAAAAAGGCTAATGTAAATATATGATATAAACCAAGTATTCAACAGGAAAAGAGGGAAGGGTAATTATGATTTCTCAGCCACCAACCCTTCTAGTGTAAGAATCATGTTCCTCCCCTCGGCAGTTCCAAGAAGCATACAACATACAAATTAACATGATGAACTTCGTGTCTCATCCAATCTTACAGGAAATACGATCTCCACACATTTCTCTTTCCTTGATTAAATTAAGGGAGATCGCCGTGTTGAATATTAAGATGCTGTCCTTTCATTATGCTGTCTCTAAAATGCAGACGGCGATTAAATTATATGGCATACACTATCTCCCCACTGCTATCTACATCAAGCTCAAAGTCAGAGTCTAATTCATCCATGTCATCATCTATTATGTTATCTGCCATAAACTGGTCTAAAGAATAGGTCCCCGCAGCTGGTATGGTAGCTTCTGAAATAATCTGCATGATCGTATCAATGCTCTGCATGGGCTGATCTGACTCTACAAATTGGTTACCCATGATCTTCTCATCCATCAAGTAAGGAGGGAGATTCTTCAGAAACCATTCATTTTTCAATATTTCAGGAATAGTGATTCTCTGTCAAATTAATGTCCAAAGGAATAAGGTTCAAATAAATCAATAAACTAGCAAGAGTGGAAGAGAATCAACAATTTTCCTGCTGTCTATGATCACAACTTCTTATTATATAGTAATGAATGTGGCTGTGCCTACAATATTCTTATCAATGCTAGATTTACAATCTAAGCAGCGTAGGACCTAGAAAATGAAAGGTATAATATTAAGATGTGTCAAAACAGTAGACATTCCTATCTGATGCTAGATATAAACCTAAGTCAGGACCTAGAAAATGTGAAAGGCTATTATATATATATAATAGGAACATATCAAATGAGAGAAGTGTTTGTATGAGAAGGTGAGGGTGAGAGGAGCAAATTTAGACTAGACATAGATGGTTAGGATTAAATCACAAAGTTGTGTGATTTTTTAAGTGGTCATGTGATCATTAAATAACTTTTAATCTAAATCATTCATGCATGGGTGTACGATCCAGATTTACATCTCTCTCACACACACATATATAATATTATTTTTATTAAGGCAGATGCCAAACATGCTCCTTCAACAATCCAGCTCATATAGATATAGTTCTTGAGCTGGATTAAAAAAAAAAACAACTTCTAAAGACACTTTCTAGTGGGAGACTGGTAGTGTATCTTAAATTGTATGAAGTAGGTGATTTACTAGAAAATAGAAATTACCTCTGCAGGTTCAAAAACAAAGATCCTTGAGATAAGGTGGCGACACTCGGGAGATATTTGAACAACGTCTGGAATGGAATACTGGACACTGAGAACCCTCTGCAAGGAACCAACCAAAACAGGTTGTGCTCACGCAACCAGAGGCTTGTAAAGAAAACATGCAAATATCTTAAATATCAGATCAACCTGAATTGTCTTCCGGTAATCCTTTGGATCATTAGGATCTTCAAAAGGATATGATCCCACTAGCATCACATATAAGGTTACTCCACATGACCAGACATCTGCAGTCTGATATTAAGTGCATGACAACATAAAAAAAAATCCAGTAAGATACCCAACGTACATACTAGACAAATTAAAAATTGAAATGTTTGATCACAGTGCCATCCAATTTCATCACATGGGTGGCACTAAGACTTAAATAAAAGTCGAGATTTAAATAAATACTGTAAAGTCAAGAAGTTCAATTAGTGCCAAGAAGACATGAACTATGCGTAGATGACAACCAGAAAAGAAACAATATTTGTTTACCAGGCAAAAATTACCACTGGAGTCCATGATGACAGATAGATTATAAAAAATAAAATAAAAAATATTGCTTCAGCTCCTTATTCCAGGACAAGTCAATATAACTCACTAGCCCACAAATTATTGCCATCAAATTATGAGATTAATACAAAAAAAGAGCAAGACTATGAAACTAAAAAGTAGTCTACCTTGCCATCATACTCTTGCTTCAGCAATACTTCTGGAGCAATATATGCTGGAGTTCCTACAGTTGACGTAGGTTGTGAATGAAGCACCGAAGACTGCCAATAACAAAACAAAATCTATTAGATTTGTAAGATATAGCAATTGATCAAAACAACTCAAATTATTTAAAATAGAATAGAATACAATGGTGATCTATACTTGAGAAGTTCCAAATTAGATCAGAAAATGAATATGTATTATGTAGGTGCTTACAACCCAGAAAAAACTAAATTGATAAATAAAAAGGATGAAAGAAAAATCCAACTATTTAAGGACCTCAAGGTGTCATTGCATGTAAACAAGAAGCTCTATTTTAACTACAATGCACCACAAAATATACGACACATACAAGTTGAATTATCTTAACACCACAAAGGTGTGCAACAGGTAAATGATCAAATGCCTCGAGAACACCAGGATAAATTTCATAGTTTTTTGTTGTTCCCCCGTATGTGAAACATTGAAACACAAATAAGAAGAAAGTTCACAGATCAGAACAGAGCAAGGGAATGCCAACGATCAACTGAAATTCAAATTTGGCCCACACCCTAAATATTGGGCAACTTGGAGCACTGAGTAGCTCTAGTTCTCTATACAGCAAACTACCTTTATAATTTCGTGGATAAACACTAGAAAAACCTCTCTGTGATCAGAAACCAGAGCTGGCCAAATTTTCCACTGTACCCATCGCCTCTGCCTCCAAATCAGGAGCAAGCTTCATCGTATTAGGTTAAAAGCTCAAATTCAACGTCTCAAGTCTCAACTCTGGCCAAAGACCACTCACAAAGTAACTCATATACTGTGCTTCAGGTAATCATCCAACCTATGATGAGAAGAACTCAAAGTTCACAATATACTCCTCAGTCATTCTCGTTTGATGAAGATTGAAAAGCTTTTTGAATGGATTGTTGTAACAGCAACCTCCATAGCACTCTATCAGCACCTGCTTCAATCTCGTACTAGGCAAATGCTCTTCGGTCTCCTTCAACAAATTAAGCAAGTGGATGGTAGAACCATCAATGCTTAGCTTAACCACCTTAACTTTAACTTCATCCAACATATTTTGAACTTCGAAATAAATCTCCACGCTAATTATCCACCCAACAGGATCCATACCATCAGTTAGGGGAAACTCAACCTCACACCGCCACACGATACTCATCGATGGGGTCTCCACCACCCCCATTACTTCCACTACCTTGTTCATCACATAAGCGTCAGACCAACATCTTACTCATCTCCTGAAGAAGTGATTGCTTAAATTCCACCATTGAAAGCTTCACTAAATCCTCTAACGCAGCAACTTTGGCTTTGAACACTTCTACTTTATCCACCATCTTTGGGGGCATGAGTCAGCCTTCCACACACCAGTATTTGACAAGTTGAACCGATTGATAGGATTCTTAAGAACTAGTAAGAGAATTTTATTAAGAACCAGAATTGGAGCCTAGGCACTTCACAACCTGCAGAGAATCAACTCATAAGAGAATAAGAGTTATTCTCTCTCTAAAACAAAACAAACATGCAAAACTAACTTCCACTATTCCTCCATTTCCCTATATTCACCCTACACCCCTAACCAACCTGCCAATTCTCTCCCTTACTAGTTTTCCACTTCTTATGAACATACATTTCCAAATCCTGAGCCTTTCAGAATTCAAGCCCACATTCTGGTCTAGCACTCCATCACTTAACTTGGTATAAGCCAAATTCTAATGAATAGATCAAGCACAAACTTGTTAAATAGTTCAGATTATCAAAATTCGCAATGAATAGTCATGCACAATTGTCCCTTTCCAATAACAAAAATTACTAAAAGCGCCTTTTAGTAACTTAAGGAATTAGTTACCCTAGTCCAATACAGTAGTCTATATCTGTAGAACAAAATAGCTTCATAAAAAAACTAAAGAACAACCTGATGGAGGAAGCAATTTGCAGATATGTTAGTTTTCAAAGGAGCCTGAATTGCTATTACAAAGGTGCAATTAAATTTGTGACAAAAGCATAATTTAGAGGTAAACTTACTGAACCAGAGCATACACATCCCAGTAAAATATATAAGCATGGAACTCACACCATGAAAAGCTCGTGACAAAGAAACACTTACCTTGGAGTATCCAAAATCACATATCTTCAAATGGAGTGCTGGGCTTCCATCCAACAAAGCATTTTCCAACTTCAAGTCCCGGTGACACACTTCCTTCATGAGGAGACACATTATGATACATAAGACTGATACATCAGACGTGAGGGGTGCTAGCAACACACTCATTCTAACATACTCTTTACTATTGGTTAAAATTATTGAAAACTACAAAATCATGAGAGATGTTCATTAAATAAGATGTGAAACCCACAAAATTTTGCGATTTCCAGTAAATTTCAACCAATAGGAAAGAATGTGTTCAAAAGAGTATATTAGAGAGTATATAGTCAGGGAGAAAGAGATCAATTACCATTGCATGACAATAGCTGACCCCAGATATGAGTTGTTGAAAGAAGAAACGAGCCTGTGGCAAAACAATAGGTTAATAGTTACACAGGAAGATAACTAGCACAAATTTGTTCTGACTGAATGATAGGTGTAGTAAGAACCTCATCCTCATTAAAACGCCCTAAATTGCAGATTCGCTCAAATAGTTCTCCTCCAGATGCATATTCCATTACAATGGCCAGATGAGTAGGTGTTAAAATGACCTGAGTGAAATTTCATAGAACATTTTGCATAAATATGATTGTTCCTTCTCTGAACATAAAAATATAGAAATATAAAAATATACCAACCTCCTTAAACCTGATAATGTTAGGATGTCTTAGAGACCTGTGATTGATTATTTCTCTTTTAACATTTTCATCAATCTGCAACACGCAATGAATGATAGGAAAAAGATTAGTTTAGTGCTTCATCAACAAGAATCAGAAAGAAAGTGGCAACAAACATTGCACAATAAAGGTCTATCTAAAAGATCATACTTAAATCAAATGTATGCTTTAGAACACCAAAAAAAAATTCCTTGTTTGACTATTTCTTTTGTGAATCTGTAACCTTAAAATTTACTTAAACCACATGATCTAGATTCACTACCTGAATCAATCCAACATTTGACTACACACCTCCTCATGCAAAAACCCTTCTTGGCATTGAAGATTCCCACTTTACCTTGTGCTGAAATTTATCTTTTATTTAGAAGAATGGGGTAATAAGGACCAAACTACAGACCATGTGATTATAGAAGCTTCAATGCCATCATTGCCATGTCATGAACCAGCTATTCCAAAAGCTCAAGCTATTAGGTGAAAGCACATGAATGGCTTTATATCTAACATTATCCCAACAGCTTAAGCTCACACACGAATGATTTTATCAATTTATGTCTCACACTCCATAAACTCCACTCTTGATATAGTACACAATCAGAACAACCAAAAACAGCCAGACAAACAATATGCACCAGATCCCCACTTATCCACTTAAACTTTATAGCATCATTCCATCATCCAAACAATAAGTCAACAATTAAGTCCCTTTATTTCTTCAGCGGCCTCTTCTCATCAATCAAACTTATCTATCATCCATTAAGTCAGTTCTAAACATACTTATGTAGCAACACATGAGTAGAAGATTTTATTTTATTTTTTAAAAAAAATAATGACAACAGCAGAAAGTTATAATTAGAAAAAGGTTGGAAGATAAACTGAATTGCCACATGGATGACACTTCAATCACCAGTACTCAATTAGAAAACCGAAAAAGTGCATGATTAATTGATTACTAGCATTCTCTCTTTCCGTTTTCCCTACGCATCATTAACTGGCTTCAGTAGCCAGCTGAGCTACGCAAATTTTCCATATTCAGCAACCATATCCCTAACAGACGTCACCAAAACTAACGAAACAGCCCGAAACAAATTAACGGCAGAAAAAAAAAGACCACAAAAAAAAAAAAAAAAATTTCACAAGCACCGAAACAAAAATAGAAACCCAAACCATCGTACGACGATCATACGTCAGCATCAGTATACAACCGACAACAATAAAAGGAAAACCAACATGTGAATTTTTTTTTTTTTCCTTTTTCTCCTTTCACCCCAAAAAATCAAAAACCTTTATTTTTTTTGTTGATTGACTCTAACCTTATCTCCGCGTTCAATATACTTGACAGCAACAAGCTCTTGCGTTTGCTTATCCCTCATAAGCCTAGCCACGCCGAAATTCCCAGACCCAATATCGCGAACGAAATCGTAGCGGTCGCTATCGTGCATGATCGGCATGTCCACGCCTGCTCCGGTCGCCGGCCGATCCATCGGTTGAAGAAACAAAGGCGGATATGGCGGTGGTTGCGGATGCGGAGAAGAAAGATTCGGCGACCGGCGAGTGAGGGAGTGAGAGAGAGTGCAAGTGGGAAGACTTGTGAGACAGTGACGACGTCGTTTTGTGGATGACGCCGGTTAAGGTGGTTGCCTCGTAAGCAGCATTTTCGTGTTTGCTATATTAATATTTATTGCCGAAATGCTGTGCCATTGTGCCAACAATTTATTTACTGTGGCACTTATTTAATTTAGTACTAGTATTTATTTTTGCCTTGTCTCTCACTTCACTTGTAGTAATGTAAAGTGAAATATCTAATGTAGCAATGGATGCGGGCTATATTTTGTTTTGTTGGTTGGTTGATAAAATTGGGCTGGTTGAGTGTTGTTGTCAGGCCGCGGCCACTTGAGTTGGGAGAGTTTGTCTGTGTTGTACCACAAAAGTGACGGCGGGGTCCCCTCATTGGACCAGGTCCATTCATTCTTGTGTCAACTCAACTGTTACTGTTTTTTCATCAGGCTTCTTCCTTTTTAATTACTATGGCGCTCTATCCAAAATATTTCAACAAGTTTGTCCATCATGAGACAAATTCACAATTAAATTTTTTTTACTTGTCTCCAAAAATGTATTTTGGAAGAATTGAATTCAAGTCATTTTTTCAAACTTATTATCAACTGAGTTAGGTGTATCTATCAACTGAGTTAGGTGTATCTGAATGAAGAATGATCATGGTCTTATGAAGAGTGGTTATATGTAGGAGGAGGAGGAATGAGGTCACTACAATTAGTATTGGTTGGATAATATTGATGTGGGAAGTTAGACAAAGGAAAGGAAAGCCAAATTCCAAATGATAACGATGACTTGCACGCGAAATATGATTTCTACCAATTCGTTGTATTCCATAAGTATGGTGTGAACTGTGAAGTGTTCGCATTTACTGCCAACTAAGTTTCAATGACCTTTTGATTCACATAGCACATTTACATGTGTTTCCTTTCTTTTCTTACAACATCTTTTAAACGTTCTTTACTCGGACCAATATAAAAAATGGGTACATCTAGTTACAGAGCACTTTTGATTATAATTAATGGCCTAGAGGAACTATTGGTGATGGATGCATTGATTTTAAACAATAACTATATTTTTTTTTGGAAATTTTTCATAGTGGAGAAAAAATCTAGGAAGAACTGATTTTGAGAGAGGAAAAAAAAATCTTTTTATTGGCTGAATAACAAATTTATAAATTGTACTATGTTTATAGTTATTACTATTTTTTTTTTGTTACCATGTTATCCACAAGCTTGAACCGAAAACTTGTTTAAGGAGACCGAATCCAGCACTACTTGAATCAACGACTTGTTGATATATTTATTACTATATTTTAAAAATAAGTTTACTCTATCAATCAAATAAAATTAATTCTTCTAACTCACCAAAAAATATTATTCTCAATTTAATTTTAATATTATGTACAAATATAAATCAACACCCAAAAAAAAAGTTTGTTGTTGATTGGGCTGAAGAAGAAAGGAGGAAAGAAAAAAAAATAAAAAAAAAAGATTTTGTATTTTTTTTTTTTTGACAGAAAAAAGATTTTGTATTGTATATGTGTTTGTTCGATCATTTATTTTTTGAGTTTTTTTTTTTTACAGAGTTATTTGTTTTGAGTTAGTTACCTTTTGTTCATAGTATATTTGTTAGCTCAACAATATAACACGTAACAAGTGGAAAAAGAAGAATGGGAGGAAAGCTTCACCTGGTTAACTAGTAGAGATGAGTAAACCGAAAGACTCTACCCATCTAAGATTTGTTCACGTTGGCCTGCATTTTTAATGGATCGGTCTAGCCCAATTTGCAAAATAAACCTGGTTCTTGTTTGCCCAACAGATCAAAGGTAAAAAATATATTTTAATAATATAAAATTAACTATAAAACAAAAAAAATTAACTAGAATTCAAAATTGTGATTTTTTATTTTATTTTTTGTGATATATTACTTGATAATAATTGATAAAATTTAATGAAATAATAAATATATTAATAAAACAAAAAATATATCGAAGAGTCTAAGTAATGCTAGAATTCCATTCTCCTTATGGGCTTTATTATTCCAACACTCTTATTTCTAAGTTCACCTCCAACTTGATCAATTTTTTTGACAAAAATATCCTTGATGGAAACATATTTTCATTGTGCATTTGGACAAGATATATCAAGATACACACAAAAAATGTATTTTTATTGTATACCTTGACAAAATCTTGTTGAAATATATAACATAAATATGTTTTTGTTGTGTATCTCGACAATATTTTATTGAGATATACAACATAAATATATTTCTGTAGATACATAATTGAAATATATTTTTATTGTGTATCTCGACAAGATTTTGTTGAGATATGTAACGAGAATACATTTATGTTGTATATCTTGATTGTGTATCACTATATCAAAATAACAAACATAAAATAAAAACAAAATTCAAGAGTAATACTTCGAACATTTTTAATTTTATTTTCAATCAAAATTAAAATCTCATAATAGAATATCTTTATTGTCATCTTTTATCCAGGAATAACGTTAATTTTATTGTATAAATTATTAAAGTAAAATTCTAATTCAATTAAAAAAAAATAAGGACAAAAAATACCGTCAAAATACTTGTCTTAATTTTAACATATTTTGGACTCAAATTTTTTAAACACTTAATTAATACCTACCATTTATTTATTTTTCTTATTACATCACATCACTTAATTTTTTTTTCTTTTTTATCTCCCTATCATTAGTTGTCTTAACATTTTAGGTGTCTAAAAATTATTTTTCATAAAATAATGTAATAGTAAAATAATAAGATAAGGAGAATTTGGGCACGTGTGGCGCAGGCAAGTCGTAACTGCTTCCACCTTATTCCTTAACTTAACGAGTAACGAGAAACGGGCAAGCAGGTAAGCGAAACAGAGAGAGAGAGAGAGAAAAAAACGAAGAGAAGTTTTTATTTTTTATTTATATAATTTGTTATTTCCACTTGTGTCCCCGGCTGAGGTATTCCTTCCTTTTTCTTTTACGCTGAGACTGAGTCATAGGGTGAGTCACCCGCTGCAACCCAACTCGTGCATTTGAAGAAAGAAAAAGGGGGTTGGTTTTTTGGTTTTGGTGTTGGTTAACTCCCTCTTCCATCGATGGTCTCCGAATCCGAACTCATCGGCCGCCTCCGCGAGTTCCTCCGGATCTCCGACCTCAACACCACCACTACCGCCACCGTCCGCCGCCAGCTGGAGGCCGATTTCGGAATCGATTTATCCGACCGAAAGGCATTCATTAGGGAACAAGTCGACTTGTTCCTCCAGACCGAGCACAACCAATCACAGGAACAAGAGCAACACCAAAACGACGACGTAAAGGAAGAAGAAGATGCGCCTAATAATCCCGAACAAAGCCAACCCTCCGATTCCAAGGAAGAATCCGAAGACAACGATTCTGTAGAGGAAGAGGAACAACAACATAAACCCAAGAATGCCAAAAATGCCAAGAATAAAGGACGGTTAGTCAGTTTTTCGCTTTCGATTGAAAAGAAAACAAAACAAAACAAACATTGCGTTTTTCTTTCAATTTTTTTCTTCTGATTTACATGGAATTTGATTGGCGGTTACTGTGAGCATAGACTCCCTGCCATTTTGCAATCAATGGCGTCATCGCTGGATGTTAATTTTTGGGGGTTTTCCTTTTTTTTTTAAAAATAAATAAAATTGATTGTTGTGTGATGTCACAGCCTCACAGGCACATGGCTTTCTGTTATTTTGAACAATTGGGGTCCACTCTGAGACTATGCTACGTTGCTCTCTATAAAATTTGTGTGCTTTTCAAGTTAGTGACGAGGTTACTTGCCTTGCAGGTTTACATGAACCAAAAGTGTTCAGTTTTAGCTTTTTTTATGCACTTATATGCATCTCGTTCTTTGCTTTGCCTAACAATCTAGTGTCCTTAAGCATGCTTTCTGGTACGGTAATGCCAATGACGGATCAAATTTTAATTCTTTTTTGGTCTCTCTGCATTTGTCAAGATTGCAATGAATAACATATTCTTATAAACACTGGACAACTTACTGGCATCAAATTAGCAGTTCAGTGTACCTATTCCATAATTGTAGATTCAGGCCTTGGTTTTTCTTGGACTATTATCTGCAAGCAACTATTAATTTGTATAGTTCTGGAGCCATAACAGTAAACCATTCTCTAAAAAAGTTTCTAAATCACTCATGAAAATTTTCTCTATAAGTGTCAAGATTCTGATGCTACATTTTTATATATACAAATACCCTTGGTGTTTCCATTGGTGGAGCCCTTGTTTTAACAGCTGCTGTTTTATATTGTGCTTCAGATCTAACAAGTTAGGTGATGAGGTAGTAAAGAAAAGAGGCGGTGGTTTTTGCAAATTATGTAGCCTGTCTCCGCAACTTCAGGAATTCATGGGAGCTCCAGAAATGGCCAGGACTGAGGTATACATTCTTTTTTCTTTTCTTTCTGTTTTTGATTGAAAAATGGTAGTTAAGATAGATTACTCCACTACCTACTGGTCAAGGTTACTTACAATTTCTTTAAAGTTGTGTATATGATGTAATTCTGTTTCTGGCCTTATAGCATGTATTTATAATGTTGGCTTTAGGTTGTTAAGAAATTATGGGCCTATATTAGGGAGAAAAATTTGCAAGACGCGAACAATAGACGAAATATAATTTGCGATGAACAATTGCGTGCCCTGTTCAATGTCAATTCCATCAACATGTTCCAAATGAATAAAGCATTGTCAAAGCATATCTGGCCATTGGATTCAGATGATGGTATGCTCCTATAACCTTACCCTTTGTTATTACTATTATGTTATTTCCAAGTAGGATGTTGAATATTCTTTAGATTGTTAATTTTCATTGTATTATTTAGATCAAACACCTAATCTTCTTTTAAATTCCTCCAGGTGGCCTTATTGTGATTGTAGGGATTCTAACGCCTTGAAATTGTGAAGTTTTCTTTTCGAGAGTTTCTTGTCAAAGTATTTTTTTAAGTCCCGTTACTAGGCATGATAAAATTATACTACTGCTTTGTGCACCAAACCCCTTTACGTATTTTTACATTAAAAAAGAACTTCTATCATTTTATAATATATCCATTATACTGATTGAGTGATTGTTAACTTTTATTTGATGAGACTGCAGACTTTTGCTGTTTCATTCTTCTAGTCAATTTTTTGTAGGTAATTAAAAAATATATTGTTTAAATTGCATCTCTTGATATAGTTGTCCAGGTGAAGTCCCCTCCAAAGGAAAAACAGAAGAAGCAAGAGAGAGATGATGGTATGAATAATGAATTCGGTTAATGTTCTATATTATTTGTCTACCTGATCACAGTCAATTCCTTGCCAATTATAAACTCTTTCTCCTGTATATTTTTATTTATATTTTCATTGTTCATATTTCATAATATTCCTTTTTAATTTATTGGAAAAAAAAAGAGAAAGAAATAATTTCTGTATGTATTTATATTGGAAATCATTTGAACACACAGTAACTGGATAAACTTTATTTGTTTTAGGGAAATTTACTATTATGTTGACAAGTTAATATAATCAATTACTTACAGCATAATGCATCTATAACCTACCTCTGACAGATTCAGATGAGCCAAAAAGAAAGGAAAAACGGCAGAAGGGAGGTGGGAAATCAGGTTTTCTTGCTCCTCTTCAGCTATCTGATGCCCTTGTAAACTTCCTTGGTACTGGAGAAAGTGAGTTATCAAGAACTGATGTCATAAAAAGAATGTGGGATTACATTAAAGGGAACAACCTTCAGGTTTGTCATTGGTTTAAATTGTCTTACTGCCATATATATTGCTTGAATAAAGTTCTGATTTGTCTCCCCACATTAGTGGTAGTAATGGCCATGTGAAAAGCTTGAAAAGATATATTCAATTCAAACTATCATTCATTTTGGTCGAATAAAATAATATCAGCTACACTACAGCTTACGCCAGAGTTATCATAGCAATTTCAGATGGTGCACCTCAAGCAATGCACCATTCGGGTTATAACTAGCTTGTGTGTTATGTGGTAATGTGAAAAATCATTCCAAGATGTACAAGTTAGGTGTAAATCCAATCATAAAATATCCAGTTCCCCACAAGGAAGTCCATTGGCACTTTGACTTTTCTGGAAGCTTTGACTTTGCCGTGCTAACCTTTGACTTTACTGACACATGCTCATGTTCCCCTGTGTATGTATTTCTGCTCTTATCTGCTTGGTCCCTTTTCTGATTTCCCTTCCAAGTTGTAAAGCTTCCTTCCCCCCTTGACTGAGAAAATTGGTGCTATCTAACTTTATTCTGCCTTCTACTCCTCTGTTTATGTCTTAAATAAACATCCTCATTATCAATCAAAACATCCTTTTTCAGAATGTATTTTGTCCACCAACATACAACACATTCCCATTGCATATGAAGAAAGGTGTAGAATTTCATAATTCTTTTAATGGGCATACTTGGAGTGAAAATGGAAGGGGTGGAGGGGTTAAAGATGAAATTAATTGACAATGTACAATCCAGCATCATGTTTAAATAATTAAATGAATTGTGAATCTTCACCTGTTTCCTTTTTTTCTAATACAAGGTACTACGCACACTAATTTCATATTAGATTGTCAACCTTCCACAACCAGTTCTCTTACAGAAATTGTAAGAGACTAAAAAATTGAAATTAGTCAAAACAATGTTGTTCAGGTTCTTTCTTTAATCTGTGATTATCATTATGATTATTTTTTCTTAACCATAAATTGAGCTCTTTTCTGAATAATGAATTTGTCAATCATCAACTCTCCCAAAAGCTTACACTATTAGGTGAAAGTTCATGAATGGCTTCATTATATTTTTACTGTGTGCCCCATCATGCAATAGCCTTTTGGTTTGAGCTTGAAGCGTGGACAATGCTGGCTACCTTTAAGCTGCGTTTCTGAACTTTGTATGGCTTTTTTGTGTGTTGTTCATGTTAGCTAAAACACCAGTTAAATTTTTTATTGCTTTGTGTAGGATCCTTCTGACAAGAGGAAAATAATATGTGACGAGAAGCTGAAAGAACTCTTTGATGTCGACTCCTTCAATGGCTTCACCGTTACAAAACTGCTGGCTCCTCATTTTATAAAGACAGAGCAGTGAGTTGCTTGTAGATTGTTATTCGGTCAAGCATGGGACGGTTGGGGAATTTTGTTTATCAAGTTAGTTTTTTAAGGTTTTCTTTTTTGTGTCCTGTTGGCATGGTCTGCCAACAGGAGGAATAGAAATTAGTAAAATGACAGGTTTTCAGTAAATTTTTCTCGAAGATTTTAATGTTATGTGACCTTTTATTTTGTTTTAAATTATCCAGTTTTGCCACTTGGCAGTTGAAAATTTTGTATATTTGGTTCCTGAAGCTGCAAGAACGATGTTGACTTCATATTCTACTGGGCCATTTGGCAAAATATTAGGAGACAATACTGATATTTGTATGAAAAAAGCAAAAGTAATTGTAATTCGATCGAGCTAAAATCTAGTTTGCTGTCTACTTAGGAAACCCTATAATTATTATTCTATCAGAAGTTGAATGAAAAGAACCATCCAAATAGGAGTTTATGACCAAAGGGTCAAATCCAATCCCCTTTAGCATTGACTGGTTCTATGGTTCAGTGGCTTTTATATTTATATTTTTTACTACCTAATTCAAAAAGAAATTATTTATTAATATTCACTTATGACAAAGAAATTTTTTATATTTCCTAAATATTTTTATTATTTATTATTGTATTTGAACACATTAATAACATGATTTTTTAATGCACACTTTTAAATAATTTTCAAAGGTTAAATCAAACTAAAGAAAACTTTATTTATATATTTATCACCTAATAAAAAACATTTTCCATCTTTTTTCAGGTTAATTTTATACCAAAAATTTTATATCGACATGAAGAAATATTTTTTTATTTTTTTTAGTTTATACTTATTTATTTTGAAAAGAGTCTAAAAGAAAATCAAATAAAAAGTTAAAACAAAAAGAGAAAAGAGGATGATGAATAGCGGAATTTTTTAGAATTTTTTTACTTTATTGCTTTTGAAAAATATTTAGAAAGGGAGTTAATATGTTTTCAAAAATAAAAATCATATAAGATTTTTTTTTTATCAAATAAGATTTTTTTAAAAAAAAGGGGGAGATGGATGAACAATGGCAACACAGCGTCATTGTAAGGAAAGGTAGTTTTAAAGATATTATGCGTATCGTCTTCATATGTAAATAATAGAAATAAATACAACTCTTTAAAATAATAAATATCAATATGCAAGAATAACGGTTAAAATAAAGAAAATAAGTACATTTTAATTAAAAATGACATAGACGTAATGGATGCTTTCTCTTTTAGGAAAACTAATGTAATTAGTTAAAAAATGATAGTAATTAACTAATTATGTTACATGTATCACAGATGCACATATATATAGGGTATACATAATTTTATTTTATTTTGACAGGACATAATTTGAATCGTAAAAATCTTATAATAAGACCAATTTATTATTTAACGACTGTCATGTAATATTACGCTTTATATTAAAAAAAGTTAGTAACCTAACAAACACAACATTTCTATGTCTTGTTGCTTAGTGAGATTTGTTTTTGTTTTTCCCTTTTGATGGAAAAATTGGACTCCAAAATTGATTCTTGGATGGATGTCTATCGATAATAGATAATTTTCGTTTGATTTAGTTAATTTCAATATTTATATAATTTATTGTCTTCTTGTTATTCGGTTCTGGACTTTTTTAGAAAAACCATGAAACACCAAAATAAATAAATAAAATTGTTAGGTTCTTTTACTCTTAGAATTACAAATAAAAAATTGTGTATATTGCCGTCTTAGCTCAGCTGGTAGAGCGCGTGGCTTTTAACCACGTGGTCGTGGGTTCGATTCCCACAGACGGCGAATTAATTATTTTTTTCTTTTTCTAGTACTCCATTTACAAAGTCTATAAATAAATTAAAACTATTACAATAAATCATCAAGCAGTCTTAGCTCAGCCGGTAGAGCGCGGGGCTTTTAATCACGTGGTCGTGGGCTCGATTCCCATAGACGGTGATTCTTAAAATCATTAAAGCTGTAATTTTATACTTTTAGTTGGAATGTGCGGCACTATCCATTGAATAAAAATTACTTAATATAATTTTTAAAATAGTTTAGTAGACATTTAATTGAATTTTATCTCCAATAAATTAATTTGACGTATTTTAAAAAGTGCAATTAAGCCTAGACATTATTGTTAATATAAAAGTGTTTATATTATCCATCCATGAAAAATAAAAATATTTTTTATGAATTTCTAGATAATTATTTATTTATTTAAAAAATTAAAAAAAAACAATAATTTTACCATATATGACAAATTATAATCAGGAGATAGTGTAATATATATATATATATATAATGTCAATACATTGTAATAATTACCTTTTTCAAAAATACATGTTCATCAATAACAAATTTTATAATTACCAAAACATGGTGCTAAGGATAAAGTTAGAAAAAACGTTAATAAATGTTTTTTATATTGTAAAATAATAAATAATTTGGAACCTTTTTCTTTTCATAAAATTCCACTTATTTCAAATTGTAGGAAGTATTATTTTATTTGGTGTTTTCATTAGATATTTTTTAGGTGTTTTAATAGCACAAAAACAAAAAAAATTAGACTAAATATTAATTTTATTCCTTAGAAGATCATTGGTATATGCCATACATTAATCTAGTTTTCTGGTACGTATACATTAATCTAGTTTTTTTGGTACATGTACATTAATCTAGTTTAACATTAAAGATCTTTTTAGGAATAATTTCATTCCTATGCGACTCTCATTGTCATAGGTAACTCTTCGATCTTTACTATTAACTTTGTCACTTTAAAATATGAAATAAAATATTTTGAGTGAATTTTTAAATTAATTATATAAATAGTTAAATTTCATATGACAAACAATAATATAAAATTCAAATATAGCTATTCATGACGATAAAAATATATAAAAAGAAAAAAAATAGCCATAAAAAACTTATTTATTTATGTACTCACCATTTATGCATATTAAAATAAATAGTTTAATGACTATACACTTTTAGTGTAAAAAAATTATACTTTCAATCAACCATATGCCTTTTAAGTTATTGTAAAAGTCAATAAAATTATTATACATATGATAAATTATGATTGAATGATAGTATAACACTATTTATACTATAAGTGCATAGCTTATTTTATCTAATAATGTTATTTTTATTATTTTATATGTCTCTTTAAAAATACAAAATAAAATAAGAACATAATGTTTTATAATTTTAATAATTTTTTAAAATATTCATACCAAATAAATCCATGTTAGTTTTACAAACAAGTGATTCTACCCCCGGTTTTTTAACAAAAAAAGAAAAGGACAAAAACTGCACCTGTGTGTTTTTTTTGTACCCAGATTTGGGTTTACTCAACTAACAACCTATACATTTATTAAAGGTATTTTTTAAAATTAATTATGATTATAATTTTTTTCAGAAGCTATTCAAAACTTCTTATTTTCTCAATTAAACTCAAATGAATAAGTCAAAAAATTCCAAAGTGACTTTTAAAAATATAAGTTGTTTGTTTACTAAAAAAATTGAAATAAAATTAGATATAGAGATCACTAAATTGATATGCGTGTTTTTATTTTTTTTAAGAGTACAAGCATCTTTTATGAAATGCAGTTTTGTTTGAGTTGATAATTTTCACAGAAATTAACTCTTATAGTGGAGATGTTTTTAATACATAAAGTTTGAATCCAAACCTTAATTTAAAGAGAATAAAACACATACTATTTGAAGTAACCATATGTTTATGCATGATGTGCGCATATTAATTTACCGTTGATTTATATAATATAATAAAAATTTATATAATTATTTAACCTCATCAATGTAGGTATAAAATTAAAAATTTCGGTGAGTAAATACAAATTTATATAGATAATTAGAATATATTTTACAATACAAACATTTTTCACATATATACAAAGGAATATGGATTAGATGCTACGTGATGTATATCCCTAGTTTCTCTCACCTGTAATCTGATTTAGCATCATATCTATCCGGATCTGTTTCAAAGGACGAAGAATCTGTCCTATCGCCATGTCCATGTAGCATGACCAATGGCAAGAAAAGAAAAGAAAAAAGAAGTATTAATTCCACCACGAGACCTGAACTATATATATACACGTCATGAAATTACCAGGATTTTTTTTTCCTAATAAGACAAGTCCAAATGGCGACCCATCAACGACGCAAATAATAATAATAATCATAAACATAGCATAATATAAATATAATAATAATAATATAAAGGCGAAAGTGAAGGCAAAACCAATGGCTCCTCTTAATCGTCCTCTATGGATACGAATATGGATGAAATGAATACGAAAGGAAAAAGGAAAGAAGGCATCATCTTCATTGTGTTTTGTCCTTGCACAACATAAACTACACCAACCAAACCCCATCCCTCACGAATCCTTATCTCTAACATTAGGTAGGGTTCAGATTGTTGTTATTATTATTATTATTATTGTTATAATAAATTATTTTAAATTTAATTATAATATATTTATTAATCATTTTACTTATAAAAATATTATTTTTTTGTCTTGAAAATATTAAGTTTAACTTTTTTTTTTAATATTTTTGTTTATAAAGTATCAAAATTCCCATTGTTTTACCTATTAGTATATAACAAGAAAAAAAAACTTTGATGGTACAAAAAGAATTTATAAAAATGAAAACATAAAATTGATTAAATAGTAATTTTTCAAGTAACTTAAGGCATTTAATAGATTGTTTTTCTTGAGTCATCTTGATTATTGAAGTCCAAAACATAATTTGTGAATGTACTGCCTCTGTCTTAAAAATGTTTAAGATTTTTTATACAGATTAAGAAAAACAAATATTTTAAGAAAATAGTATTTATTAAGGGGACAATTTTACTGAAATATTCTTATTTTCTTTCTTAAGTTCAATAAATGTATTATTAAGTCTTTCTAGATAATAGTATTTCTTAGAGGGTAAAATTAAAATAGATATTTAGATATCTTATTAAAAATTAAGAACATTAATTATTAGTTTATTTTTTTTTTTAAAGGTTTAAACTACAATCATCTTTGGACGGAGGAAGTATTATGTATTTGTTTGATGTTACAATGCAATTTGCCACTTTCCTATTCTATTACCTACCCTCTTTCTCTCTGTTGTGAAATCTATTATGAGTCTTCCTTTTGACAAGAAAAAATATAGTCTATTTAATGCTTTTATCCTTGTATTTATGGATGCACAATAAACAACCCCGTCAAGTATTATTAAATGAATTTCACAAGTCCTATTAAATAGTGTAGATGTTATTGCATATTCATAAATGCATAGTGTGAAAAATATTAAATGCTTTGAATTATTTAAAATAAACATTAATATTAAAAATATATTTTAATGAAAAACTTTCTATTTTTGACATTTTTTTATCATGTGTTCATAGACTCACATAAATAATCATTAAATACGTGGATCAACTAAGTTGTTTTATCTAAGGTTGTAAAAAAACAAATCAGATTGAATTGATCCAAAATGAAACCAAATCAAATTGTAAAAACTGAACTGTTTTGAGAAAAATCAAACCGAATTAAATGCTTATCATGTTTTTAAGTTATTAAATGTATTTATATTTTTAATTTAATATTTTCTTTATCAAATATTAAAAGATTGATTATGGGAGAATATTGTAAAACAATACTATATTACTTTAAATAAAAAGTGAGTTTTAAGTTATCCATTTTGATTTAAACAAACTCACATAAATTTTACTTGATAATAAAGAATACTCTTTCCATCCTATAATATTTGTCGTACTAGATTATTTTACACAGATCAAAAAAAATTAATTAATAGATGAAATAATGTAGTGATTTTACAAGATTAACCTTTTCATCATTAATTCATTTATAGATTTTGTTGTTCATCATTAATATTATAAGAGATATAAGTAAAAAAAAGTAATTAATGTTACATTGAAAATCTAAAATAACAATTATTTTGAATTTTTTTTTACACGACAATTATTATATAACGAAAGGAGTAAGATTATTTTAGAGATCAAATATATCCTTTATTAAAGACATGCTGTCAAGCTGTATAGAACTGACAACCTCTGAAAATAAACAATACTAGTTATAAAGAATGTGTGAAATAATGGAAAATAATCTTATGCCATTTTTTCGAGTCTAAGACTACATGCATGTCTTTTATCGGAGATAAACTATTTGAGTTAAGAATATCTGTTACTACATGGTAAAGTTAATTCTGCCAAATTCAGTCATTAATTTTTAATTAATAATTATATTTACACATTATTTTATAGAGGAAAAAATATGTTTTTACTTTGTAAAATTCTTAGTTTTAATTTTTGTACTTCAGCATCAAATATTTTAGTCTTTGAATTTTTAAAAATAAGTGTTTTTAATTCCTTAAGACAGATATTATTGACATCATTTCCTACATTTGGTTTCCTCACTTATGAACTAGTATTCCCTACGTTCTAAAATAATACTCTTTTCGTCTCAAAATGAGTGTCGTCTTAGATTTTTTTACACAAATCAAAAAAACTATTAAATAGATGAAAGAGATAAGTAATTTAATAAAACTAACCTTATTATTAATATTGCATTGAAAAATAAAAGTGACACTTATTAGGGGTATTAGTGAAAAAAAGTAATTAATATTACATTGAAAAGTCAAATACGACACTCATTTTGGGACAATTTTTTTTTCAAATACGACATTCATTTTGGAATAGAGGGAGTAATCTTTTTAGCTTTTTGTTTTTGTTCTAAAATAATAGTTCTTTTAACTTTTTTAAATTATTTTTTCAATAATACCCCTATATATAATTAAGAAGGTCAATTAATACTTGTATTGAAAAGAGACATCGGTCATTAAAATAAGTTAGTGAATAGTATGATGTATTTATTATTAATAAATAATGAAATAATTTATTGACAAAAATAATTAAAAAAATAAAAATATTTTTATCTAAACTTATATCAATTGAATATTTTTTAATTACTATGCCACAATCTTAAAAGAGTAAGGGAGTATCATTTTTTAACTATTATATGGGCATGTGGGGAATTATGAGATGCTCCTGAAACGCTAAGAAGGTGAAATCATAGAATCCAAACTAGAAATGGAATCCCAGGTGAAGTGTTGCAATCTGACGTTTCATTTGGTGGATGGATCGAATTGAAAAATGAGAAATGTAGAAGCCACGAATCCTTGGTAGTGGACGAGGACAACCGCAGAAGAACATCACCGTTCGTCAAAAGTTATTATTCCGAGCCACGTGTTATTATCGCGTTGGAGATGACAACCGTTTTTTATGATCTGCGAGATTCTTATTTGGAAGATACACTAACCACAACAAGGACCACTTTAGGTTTAGGTCGTTCATTATAGTTATAGGTGTGTGTGGGAGAAGAGACAAGGGAAATTGGAAAGCAATACCCCATCAATCATCATCTTGATAAACATTAAATTTTAAAACGTCTAAAGAATCTTGCACGTGACAGACATATCATACTGCTTTTCATTTTTCGGAAATTATTATAGTGACATTTATCCTTTGAGAGGATCAAAAAACAAACCTCCTTAATTATTTTTTTTCCCATATTTTGTTGATTAATGAATAGGTTAAAGTAGCTAAAAATAAATTGTTATTGGTAAAACAGTAAATTAAATTAAATTAAATATGATTGAGTACATGATCAATTTGTACATGTTTTTTTTTTATTACTTATAAATATTGAATAAAAAGTATCAAAAAGTTTATAACAATTCATTTAAGTTAGATTCCTTGATCACATGTTTAGATAGGAGGTAGCCTATTAACATATGAGGATTGTTTTTGTATAAAAATAATAATTAATCTTTTTATCAATAATTTCAGGTTAAATTGATTTTTCTTTCAAGAGTATATTTGGCAATATATATATATATATATATATATATATATATATATATATATATCCTTTATGTTGTACTTTCATCAAATCGTTTTAATTTCATCAAATTAATTTTGCAAAATCAAAATTGTTTATTCAAAATCAAGTTTACAAATACTTGTTCAAACAAATACGATCAAATGTTATTATTAATTTATTATTTAAACAAAGGAAGACAAATTATTTAAGGGTATTAATGTAATAACATCCAATGAATTGACGTTGATCATTCATATCGATGATAGAAATACTATGTTTCTTACTTTACCATCGAGTTTCAACTACTTGAAATGTTATTAAAAGGTAAGTTGTATATTAGGTTTAGATTTCTAGCATAAAAAAGTTTGCACTGGTCCCAGGGAATATTACTAACAAATTTAAATTCAGGACAACAAAATAAAGAGCAAGCTTTTCATCATCTGAGAGTCAACATCCATTGATTAAACATTTTATATCATATAGAATAAAATATGCCAAAACGTAAAGATTAATATTTTATATAAGGAGGTCTAAAAACCTAGGATAAAGAATGAGAAGGTGGGCTTGAATGGAACCAAGTGACTTTGGTGGAATTTAAACTCAGAATTAAGTAATCTCAAAAATTAGTTTGTACCATTAGAACGTCAGATTGGATTAGAATAATATACTATTTACTTTAAATTTTCATTTTGGTGTTGAAATTCCATATTATTGTCCTCTAATTAATTATTGACTTTTACAATTAAGAATGATAAAAAAAATCCTCATGTTATAGTAATAAATAATTATATATAAAATGCTTTTACCATTACTTTTATTTTAATAGTTACGTTAATGATTTTTGACAATTTCCTTGTCCACAAAAAGATTTGATGAAAATTACATTAATCAAGGGTATTATTGTAGTAACATTGGGCGAAGATGGAATCAAAATCTTTCAACGAACGGATGCCGATATGTTACTGAAAAGAATAATACTATATATATCCTCCTAATAAATATTTTGTCTTTCTTTCTCCTCATTTTCTCTTATATACTATTAAATAACCTAAAAAACTTATCTCACTTTCTACTCTTTTTCCCCCCTTTTTTTCATTTTTTTTTTCCACTTTATCTCCAAAACCAAACACATTTTAATTTTAGAGCTGGTAGATTTTTGTCTCATGCATATACTGAATTGGCGTGGGCTTCGTGCACATACAAAGTGACAGTTTTCTCTTTTCTATTTGGAACCACTTTTTGGTGTTTTTAATGTTATTTCTCTCTCTTATGGTTATGTCGTTTTACCAAATTTAATTATATGAAAAAGTAATTACAAAAATAAATTTCAAAATAAGCATAAAATTGTTTCTTGTCTAATTCTCATTCTTGAAAATAAAAAATTACTTAAACATCTTACAATTTTTTATAAGTGATATTTTTTTTTATAAAAAAGTTATTTTAAGAAATAATTTTAAGCAAACACACCTATCTATCTCAAAATTGAAGTACACTTTTTAGGAAAAATATTAATTATACAAATTATTACTACCTATAATCCTTTACATAAAAAAGTAAATTACTAATTTATGACCAATAAAAATAGTTAAGTTAGTTAATTTTGATTATTAACGTCATAAGTTTAAATTTTATTCCAAAAATATTCGTAGAATTAAATAATTTAAGTAGTGGTTATATTTAATACTACTCGTAACTCAAATAACAATTTTTTCCATCAATGAGAGTGACTTATATCGTTAATAGGCCAATGAATTTATCAACTTGCATGAAAATTGAGTAAGTGTTTCATTTGAAAGAATTTAAACCAATTCATTTGAAAGATAACCACTACTTAAAAATAATTAACAATTAATACATTAAAAAAATGAATTTATGTTTCTTATAAGTAGGACAAAAGAATCAACTTATTTGTTTATTATATAAAGAAAGAGAGAGAGAAACAAATAGGTGAAATTTTTTGTCCTACTTATAAGAAATGTAAATCCATTTTCAAATGTATTAATTGTTAATTTTATTTTTATAAAGAACCAAAGATAATATTATGCTAAAACAAATTTTGATGAATTTTTCCTTATTAAAAAATTATATCGTAATTGTGAATTTATTTAAATGTTTCCATGTATATTGGTAAATGAATGTATTATTAAAAAAGACAATACCATTGTTGTGTAGTGAATTAATTGGCATAAAATTGTTTTAACTTAATAAATATTTTGAGAAGCTGCATTAAATAATAAGAGAAAGAACTTTGCTAACGATAGTGATTCTACCGAATTCAAGCAAATTTACTTTCTATGAAGGACACACGTAGTGTATAAAAAAAATAATTAATAGTTTCTTAATTTATTAAAGTGACAAATATCTTAAAACAAGCTAAAATATTTAAAAAGACATTTAATATAAGACAAAGAGAGCAAGTTACCTTATAAAACTTTGCAACATTAAATGCCTTTTCAATTTTACCCCTTGATCTCTACCTATATCACATTTAATTACTCTACACTTTTTTATAAGTTCTTTTCACTTTTCTTATAATAACAGATTGTATCAATAGTTACTATATTACTATAGTATATTAAAATTAATAGGACATTAAAATTTTTAATTAAAGTGGAGAGAGAAATTAATAAAAGTATTACATTTTTAAAAAGGATAATTTTGTAAACTGAAGATATTTATGTTTAAATTAGGACTGTTAAACAATTTTAACAATTTTTTAAAACATTTTAGTACAAAATTCAACCTTTGGATTTGGAATGCGAAAAGAAAAAAATTGTCAAACATTGGGTTCGGTAAAAACGATCAGTCTATTGATCCATTTTACACCGGAGTATTTCATTGCTTTTGCTTTTCATATCTAAAAATGGTATATCTGACAAGAGTTTTATTGGCGTGGCAATGAAAAATTCACAAAAATTTGACCAATGTAATAATTTATGAAAAAAAATTGAAAATATAATCATGCCAAACACGAGAGTTGAGTGAGGGTCATGGATGTGGTGCTGGACACGGAAAGACCGGACTACCCCTACTCTTGATCAATGTTACAGATACGTGTCAGGTCAACCATACCTCGCTTTTCACAGCACAATCACAACTGTGTAGCCATCCAAACAAAGAATCTTCGCAAAAAGCAGACCAACCCAAAATACAATTTCAGTTTTCACACACCGCAATTAATTAATAAATTATCACATTTTCGCCGCGTTAAGTACGGAATCCAAAGATTCCCATATGGACACAACACAAAACCTTTTTATTTTTTTATTTTCCATATCCACTTTCCTCACCTTAATCACCTCAGATACCCCCTCTTCCCCCCGGCCACCCAACCCAAAAAAAATCAATTTTACCCTTCTTAATTCACGAACTCTCTTTTAAGTTTTAACAATATAAATTTGGGCTGTTCATAGCTTCATGCTAACAACTCGAATCAAATTAAAGAAATTTTTTAATTAGTTTAAATAATCGATTTAATTTGAATTTTAAATTTATAAATTTGAGAATATCGATTAGATACTAAGTTTAGATACTGATAATCTAAATCAACTTAGATCATTTTTATTAACATTAATCAATTTAGATTTAAATATATTTTACAAATCCAGTCCAATATGTACCTATTTGTTTACCATTAAAATTATACTCTTTTTGTCCTATTTTATTTAACATTTAAGGTTTTTTTTTTTACAAGAATTAAGAAATATAATTAATATTTTAAATTTTATAGAAGTTGTTTTGTAATTTCTAATATACTTCTTATTTTTCATATTAATTAGATTTTTTCTCATTTTCTCACCCCCACAAAAAATAATTAAAGATATAATAAAAATATTTATTAGCACTTCATTAATTAATATTGAAAATTAACCACAAAAATGGAATATATTAAAAAAAAAGAAGGCAGTAGTAATTAATTTTGGGGAGGAGCAGTAAGAGTAAGAGACGGTGGGGTACCGAGTGGGAGAAAGACGCGACGACCCGAATGCGGGCAGCGAATCTTTTTGTCCTGAATCTGAATTTCTCTTTCCCTATATATAAATGAATCTCTATCTTCTTCCTCTTTACGCCTCCTTCGTTATCAGGGCATGGTACTCTGCGACTTCTGGGAGCACACTAGTCTCGCTCAGAGTGAGAGAATAACACCCAAACCAAAACCAACTATCATGGACCTCAGCTTGGATTTGAGTTTGGGCTTTGTCCCCAAACCCCTTTCCCTGTTTTTCGGCAACGACGTTTCTGGGAACAGAGACAAGCCCGACAAACTGGCCACGCTCGATGCCTTCCTGCAGAGATTGGAGGAAGAATTGAGCAAGGTCCAGGCTTTCAAACGCGAGCTTCCTCTTTGCATGCTCCTCCTAAACGATGGTGCGTCCTTACCTTTCAATTTCATTGTTATATGTGTGTGTGTGTGTGTTTTTTTTAGTAACGGTTTTTCTGGGCATGCAGCTATAGCGAGATTGAAGGAGGAAAAAATAAAGTGTTCGGGAATGCAAGATCCACCAATGAAAACCAGTTCTGGAGGAAATGAAAATGAAAGCTCTGAGAAGAAGAATTGGCTGAGTTCAGCACAGCTTTGGAGCACTCAAAAAACCAAATCGGTAATTTTGCTGCTTCTTTTTTTTTTATAGAATTGAGACAAGAAGTGTTATTTATTTATTTATTTATTTTGAATGGCAGAGGAATGAGGAAGATGATAGGTCTGTGCCAGAGAACCCAATGAATAGAAAATCGTGTGTCCCCGAGAAGGAGGGTTCGCAAGTTCCGAGCTTTGGTTTGATGGCTCGTGCGTCTGAACTGAGTCATAGCAATTCCAAGAGTGTTTGTGGAGATACCAGTTCTGGCTCGTCTTTGCTCCGTGTTGAGGTACAGAGTCAGCCACAACCGCCGCAACATATGCAGCAGAATCCTAGGAAACAACGCCGGTGTTGGTCGCCGGAGCTTCATCGGCGCTTTGTTGACGCACTTCAACAACTTGGTGGAGCACAAGGTAGTCCTAATTGACTCTTTATCCTGTAAATTGGGTGTGGTGGTCCTTAATTAAGAACAAGGTTTTAAAAAATGATTTGCAATTTTGGCCGCAACATCAAAGATTGTTGGTCTCTAGCCGCATCTTGCGGTCAAATTTTATCTGCAATTTTCTGCAACATAAATTTTCTATAATTTAAAACCTTGATTAAGAGGTTTTGTTGTTTTTCCCATGTCTAATCTGAAATTGAAACTGTGGGTCTTGTCCTGCGTGGGATCAATGTGTACCTAATTGGTTTATTTTGTTTTGCAGTGGCCACCCCTAAACAGATTAGAGAACTGATGCAGGTGGAGGGCCTTACAAATGATGAAGTGAAAAGCCATTTGCAAGTGAGTGTTTTTTCAATTTTTTATTTTTTGGCATTTGATCATATTAGACCACCCATACGTTAATCTCTTAAATAAATCTCAGTACTTCAAGTAATTAGTATTTGGTTTCTGGCTGAGATAAATTGGATTCACCTGAAAGACCAACCATGATTATTAATTATTTTCTGCCTCTTGCCATTTTTTTGTTGTCAAAACCTTATGTGGATCTATGGTTTGTGCAGAAGTACAGGCTTCATGTTAGGAGACTCCCAGCTTCTTCAGTTGGACAGGCTGATAATGGTTCATGGATGGTTCAAGATGAATGTGGGGATAAATCAAAGGGAAACATGTCACAGTCTGGTTCTCCACAAGGTCCTCTCACACCTCTGCTCCTAGGAGGAGGGTCTGCCAAGGGTCTCTCAAGCCCTGGACGGAACAGTGTGGATGCAGAAGATGAGCAATCAGATTGCCGGAATTGGAAAGGAGGGCTCCACCACCACCTTGAAGCTGATAATCACAGCCTCTAAAATTTTGCAGATAAATGATAATAAAATACATAAAATGATCAAGAGTTGAAGACCCAGAATTTGACAACATAAGAATAATAGATCTAACACATAGAAGAACTATAGGGATCAAGTTTATGCTACCATTATTTTAAACTGTGTGGTAGACAGCAACTGAGGTTTAGAAGATTTTTCGGGTTTCTTTTTCTTTTTTAAACTCGGTATAGTTGTATGGAGCTTTAATTTTACTGGGCAATTTTCATAGATTAATCCCCGTTTATGCTATGTGCTTTAATTTGTGGTTGGTTTGGCTTTTTGATGTTGAATTTTATGCAAATGCCTCAAAGGTTTATTTCAGGATATCTTGAACACAAAGCATAAGCTTATCTGCTAGCTTTTGCATCGTTAACAATGAAGTGTTAAATCAGTCTCTGCCATGATCGCATGAGAATATTGATGGACACACTTCCTTAATCTTAAGTAGACGTGCTTTTCAACATTTTGGCTGGATCTTATTAAGGTTGACATAAAGTGTCAGGATTTTTCCAACAGCGTATCAGTTGTCAATATTCAATGATAGCTTTTTCATACATCCAACTTGGTGGTGTTCTTTCAGCAATCTTGTTCACGCGTAACATTGTCTCTCACAAACGTGCCTACGTTTAATCTTCACCATCAATTTCTATTTTTCCTTTGCTTTCTTCTTTTTTTCTTCGCATCGTACTATCAAGTATCAACAGATTTCCTTGAGATTGAAAGGCTAAACGAGGCTCCTTTTTGGGTAAGAATAATTGCGGTTATTCCTTCATAAGCATCTATCCTCATAAGTAACTTTAAAAAAATTATACTTTTATTATACGAGATTAGAGAAATAATGTGCATAATCAAATCTGGTTCATTTCAAAAAAATAATACGGTTCACATACCGCAAAAAATAATCAATCTTGAGGTTGAGGAGGGAATAATAGGCCTTTAATTGCCACATATGACCAAAATAATCTATATCGGTGGGGTATTCGGTTATATGAGTAGCCGAATACCTTCCACCACAAAGTAACCAAATACAGGTGTTTGGCCTAAATCTGGCCAAACACTTGTCCCTTACGAACAGCTACTTATATCGCCGAATACCATCATAGGTGTATTCAGCGCCACCCCAGCCGAATACTAAGTATAGCATTCGGACGATATAGATTCTTTTAAGTGACTATTATCAAGGTAAATCAGAGATTAAGAGATAATTAAGCAACCTTAATTAGTGTGGATAGGTCATTAAGGAATGGTCAGGGCCCATAAGGGTCCAAGCCCAACAAGATAAGTATAAAAGGGGGTACACCCCTCAAGGTAAAGGACTTTTGACCATCATTTATTACTCACATTAAATGCTCTGAGCTGAAACCTGACTTGAGCGTTGGAGTGCCTTTTGCAGGTACCCCCCATCATTTGTGTAGGAGGATTCAGACATCTACAGAAGACCTTGACGTAAGGAGTAGGAGATCACCCCAACATCCTTGGACAGGAACATTTTGGCGCCCACCGTGGGGTCCGGTAAAACTTATCCCATAGCCCCTCAAGGAATGGTTACTACCCGAAGTCACGCACACATGGACATACCTGAACCATCGATAACAGCCAGGCAACAACACGTATAAGGACAACACCTCGTCGGCGAAAACATGGAGCATGTGGAAGATCAAACGAATATGTCGTCGGAGTTAAGACAGCTAAGAGCTGATATGTCGATGATGAAAAGGCAGCACACATAAGAGATATCGGCCCTTCGACAGAAAAACGCTGAGCTGAGAAATCTGAACTGATTGTGGAGGCCCGAGGATCAGACACCAAACAAGCAACAGGAGGTTGAGTCTGCGGCCAACCTTAGAATCCACGGAGTAACCAATAGGCCTTCGACCTTTACCACAAACACTTAGTCACACCCCTGCAGGCATCCTTTCGTCTCCGGAATCATGGAAACCCCTCTTCCCCCGAATTGGAAGAGCCTCAGCCTATATCGATATGATGGTAGCACTAACCCAGACGAGCACATAGACGTCTACGTCACCCAAGTTAGCCTTTACACCTTCGAAGACACCATCTTATGCAGAGTGTTCCCTACGTCCTTAAAGGGACAAGCTCTAAATTGGTTCACCTGGCTCCCACCCAGTTCCATTGATAGTTTTGAAACACTTGCAACTAGATTCGACAACCAATTCGCAATAAGCAGACCTCATCACTTGACTTCAGTCGCACTGGTAAACATTCAGCAAGAAAAGCGGGAATCCCTTAGAACATTCATGGAAAGGTTCAGCCAAGTTGCCCTAAACATCCGAAACCTTGATCCAACAGTAGCCATGCATCATCTCGTGACGGCCCTTAAGCTGGGGGCTTTCGTCAATAGCCTCTGCAAAAAACTGGCACTGGACATGGATGACCTCCGCTGAAGAGCAGCAAAATACATGCAGATGGAAGAGCTGTCTGAGTACCAGAACCAAGTCCGAGTGGAAGCCAACACAGGAAGGAAGGAGCATGAAAAAGATAATCAGGGAAAGGGTAAGGACAAGTTTCACAAGGAACGGGAGTACCGTGGCTCCCGGTACACGGCCTACACCCCCCTCAACACTAGCCACTCCCGGATACTCGAACAGGCCCTGGCAACAGAGATATTGGCGGTGCCAAAGAGAGCCAACACCCCCCCGAAAGCCGACTATAGCAAGCAATGCCGATACCACCACAATAGAGGTCATTTGACTGAAGAATGCGCAACACTCAAAGACAAGATAGAGGACCTCATTAAGATGGGGCATCTCAAAGATTTCCTCTACGATCCTAGACCTGAAAGCCCCTAGTTCTCGAAGTACAAAAACGATGACAGAACTTACAGGAGGGACTTTAGTTACAACAGGGAGCATGACTGAAGGACCGAAAGACCAAGAAGCAGGTCTCGGGAGTGGCACGAAACAAAACCGTCTAAACCCCGAAAGGTCATAAATACAATTGCGGGAGGATTCGCAGGAGGAGGAAATACATCATCGGCCAGGAAAAAGCATCTCCGATTAGTCCGATCAGTCAACATGACATCGGCCATAAGCAAGCTAAAAATGCCACCCATCACATTCACCGACGCGGACTTTCAAGGGTCCGATCCCGTACAAGACGATCCAATGGTCATCAGTATAGACATAGCAGACTGCACAGTCCGGAAAACTCTGATAGATCAAGGGAGTTCAGCCGACATCTTGTACTGGAGTACCTTCAAGCAGCTGGATATACCGGAGGGAAAACTTATGACGTATGATGAACCTCTAGTCGGATCTCGGGTGAAATGGTTAGCACTAGAGGGTGTATAGAGTTGGACACAACTTTCGGATATTGGGGGAAAGAATGCAAAACTATAAGAGTTAAGTATATAGTAGTACACGCTAACACTTCGTATAATATACTACTCAGACGCCCATCCTTGAATACTCTTGGAGCTATAGTGTCCACTCCTCATCTTGCCATGAAGTTCCCGTCAAGCCGAGGCACTGTAATAACAATTCATGCCGATCAAAAGGCGGCTAGGGAGTGCTACCTAGCCAGCCTTAAGGTCACTCAGTTAAGAGAAGAGGAGCACAAGTCGGTGCATATGATCTCTGTGGCAGAACCTTCGGCCCAATTTTTGGATCTAGATCCATGGACCGATGAAGACAAGCAAGTTGAACCAAACGAGGAAATCCGTGCATTTCAAATTGGTAAGGCGAATACTCAAATCACGTATCTCGGCAGCAACCTGTCGGAAAGGGATAGGCTTCAAATTCAAGATGTAGTAAGGCGGAATGCCGACCTATTCGCCTGGAGAGCCTTGGATATGCCAGGCATCGACCGAAAATTTCACTGTCAAAAATTGGCAATATGCCGAGAAGCGAAGCCGATCTCTCAAAAGAAGAGAAAGATAAGGGAAGAAAGGCGAAAAGCGGTAGAAGAGGAAGTACATTGATGACAGCCAACTTCATCCGAGAGGTCAAATACACCACTTGGTTAGCCAATGTGGTTATGGTAAAGAAGGCAAATGGCAAGTGGAGGATGTGTACAGACTACACGGACCTGAACAAAGCATGCCCGAAGGATGCGTATTCGCTGCCAAACATTGATCGACTAGTCGACGGGGCAGCCGGGCACTCTTTCCTCAGTTTCTTAGATGCGTACTCAGGGTATAATCAAATCCGAATGTATGCTCATGATGAAGACAAGACTGCATTCATAATCGAGTCAGCTAACTACTGCTACAAAGTTATGCCTTTCGGCCTGAAGAACGCTAGAGCCACTTACCAAAGACTAATGGACAAAGTCTTTCAAAGACAACTTGGAAGGAACCTGGAAGTTTACGTTGATGATATGGTTGTCAAATCTTCCAAGGCCGAAATGCACGTGAGGGACCTAGAAGAAATCTTTGCCGAACTCAGAAAGCGCAATATGCGCTTGAACCCTGAAAAATGTGTTTTCGACGCCCAAGGAGGGAAATTTTTGGGCTTCATGTTAACATGCCGAGGCATAGAGGTAAATCCTGACAAGTGTCAGGCTGTTATTTGTATTAGAAGCCCGAAAACCCCAAAGGAGGTCCAGAGACTGACAGGGAGAATCGTCTCTCTCTCACGATTCCTACCAAGGATAGCCAAAAATGCGAAACCCATCATGCAAATGTTGAAAACAACCAAGAATTTTTCATGGAACCAACAGTGTAAAGAATCCTTTCAAGAACTGAAGAAGACCCTATCGGCACCGCCTATTCTCAAAAAACCGGACCCTTTAAAGGATCTAGTGCTATACATCTCGGTCTCCCAAGAAGCCATAAGTGCGGTGTTAGCCCAAGACCACGAAGAGGGTCAAACACCTATATATTTTATCAGCCGAGTACTCCAGGATTCCGAGATCAGGTACCAAACAATAGAGAAAGCGGTCTTAGCACTAGTCAACGCCGCAAGGCGCCTAAGACAATACTTCCAGGGACACCAAGTGGTTGTCAAAATCGATTGTCCCATCGCAAAGGTATTAAAGAAACCGGAGCTGGCCGGACGGATGATGGCTTGGTCAATAGAATTGTCATAATTTGATATAAGATACGAGCCGAGAGGTCCCATCAAGGCACAATGTTTAGCGGATTTCGTCAATGAGCTGCACTCGGCAGAGAATATTGACGACGAATGGTGGGTTGTACACATTGATTGCTCGTCCAACCTAAGGGGAAGCGAAGCAAGTGTTATATTGCAATGACCAAACCATATACGGCTAGAACAGTATTTGCGATTTGATTTTAAAACATCTAACAATCAGGCCGAATATGAAGCCTTATTGGCCGGACTCAGGTTAGCAAGGGAAAATGGGAGCTCAGAAAGTACAATGTTGGAGTGATTCCCAAGTAGCAGCCGAACAGATCAATGGCGTGTTCCAGGTCAAAGACCCACAGCTACTGAAGTATTACCACACTTTCATGCAGCTAAGGCAAGAATTTGATGAGGTCCGAGTAAAGCATTTGGCCCGAGAACACAACGACCGAGCTGATCAGCTTGCCAAATTGGCCAGTACTTTGGATAGCCGACATCCAGCAATATATGTCGAAAGGCACCCTTCCGAAAGACAAAGACAAGGCCAAGAAGCTGCGAACCGCGACAGCTAGATACGTCCTGGTCGCCGGAGAACTGTATAGAAGAGGATTTTCCACACCATTACTCAAATGCCTTGACAAGGACCAGACCAAATATGTCATAAGAGAACTGCACGAGGGAATATGCGGAATGCATTCGGGTGACCGAACAATGGCCACTCGTGTACTCAGAGCAGGATATTATTGGCCGACCCTCAAGACTGATTGTGCCGAATATGTAAAAAAGTGCTGCCAGTGCCAAAAGCATGGTAACCTTATTCACCAGCCGGCTGACGAACTTCACGCTATTTTGTCACCTTGGCCTTTCGCTATTTGGGGAACCGACATCTTGGGACCCTTTCAAATAGCTAAGGGGCAGTGCAAGTTCCTGATTGTAGCCGTCAATTACTTCACAAAGTGGATAGAAGCCGAACCCCTAGCAACCATCACGGCCCAAAACGTACAGAAGTTCTTATGGAAGAACATAATCACACGATTCGGCATTCCTCGCGTGATCATCACCGATAACGGCCTGCAGTTTACGGACAAGAAATTGAATACCTTCTTGGAAGGCCTGGGAATAAAACATAAAGTGACCTCAGTCGAGCACCCACAAACAAACGGACAAGCTGAATCCACCAATAAAGTCATCCTGGGAGAATTGAAGAAGAGATTGGGTGCGGCCAAAGCCGCATGGACCGAAGAGATACTGAAAATTTTATGGGCTTACCGGTGCACCCCACAAACAATAACTAAAGAAACACCCTTCAGAATGGTGTATGGAACCGAAACAATTATTCCAGTAGAAGTAGGGGAACCCTCACTCCGGAAGCAGCACTTTGAAGCAACCGAAAAGAAGACTCCTTGAGATGCGAACTCGATCTAGTTGATGAGGTACGCAACCGAGCACGCCTCAACGCTGAAGCATGTAGGCAGAGAATGACGCGAAGGTTCAACTCGAAGTTGAGATCAAGAGATTTTAAAGAAGGAGACTTAGTCCTAAGAATGCAAAGCGACGTACGAAAAAACACCCGAGAAGGGAAGCTAGCAGCTAACTGGGACGACCCGTTTAGAATACGGCACAATCTAAACAATGGAGCATACAAGTTAGAAGAACTGTCAGGAGGGTTGGTGTCGGGAACATGGAACTCGACCCACCTCAAATATTATTTCAGTTAAATCATGTATTTGGGTGTTGACTCATGTATTTCGGTGTTGTACTCTTTTTCCTTACTTGGTTTTTTATCCCTAAAAAATGTGAAAGGGTTTTTACCGATGAGGTTTTAACGAGGCACACCATTTTCAATTAAATCAATGAAGCTTATCTTCCATACCTACTATATGACTAATTTCCAGCACCATTCGGATTTTCTCACAAATGGTTTCCCTCCCGAGTACTCCTACTCGGCTAAGGATGCACCATTCGAATTTTCTCACAAATGGTTTCCCTCCCGAGTACTCCTACTCGACTAAGGATGCACCATTCAGATTATCTTTACAAAAAACTCAAGCGTTGATCTCCATAGTTAATAAAAGGAAGAAATCCATTCTTACGAAGTTATCGATTGTAAATAAGTTTGCAAAAACATTCTAAGTATAAATGCAGTAAACGAGGGCCGAGAGGTAAATACTATTTCATTAATCACAAAAAAGAGGGTTACAAAAAATTCTCTTAAAAAACAAAAAACAGGCTCTAACAGCCCAAGTAACAAATGTTTCATTCAGCCGAATCCTCTTGGACCACGGCATCGGCAGCATCTTCCCTGTTATCTTCATTCGTTCCGGCATCACCATCACCATCCGGAGCTGACTGGTGCAGAGGATTCTCAAGAACCGCATCCTTAGGGATATCATAAAAAGGAAGCAGGTGGCCTTGGAAGACGTCCTTATCCATGTCAAAAATGGTAGGGTTGCGGACGTCATAGAAGAACAACATTTGCCGAACAACATGAAGGAACCCGACTTCATGTTCGGCAATAATTTTATCCTGCACCGAACCAATAATCTGCTCCTTGGCAGCACGTTCGGCGTCCCTCTCCTCCCTAGCCTGAGCCAGTAGCACCTTCAAACCCTCGATCTCTTCAGCTTGAAGTTTAGCATCCTTTTCGGCCATTAGGACCTTGGTGTTCAAGTCATCAAGGTTAACTGAAAGGTGCTTCACCTCATCCTTCAAGCGAGCGTTATCGTCTGCTAGAACTATGTTGGCTTCCAGAGCTTGTTGGTTAGAAGCTTTGGATTCCTTCAAACTCTTCTTTAGCTTCTCCATCTCCTTCAACGGAGTTGTGAACATGTGATAAGCAATGGCCGAAGCCCTTGCTTGAAATTCACTGTAAGCCGACCAGTTGGAGGTGGCGTCAGCCTTATTCAAGATATTCTTTCCAACCTCGAAAATGTCACTAGAGCTAACCATTTTCTTCGGCCGAAAATCCCTCAAGAAGAAGCCCTCGGCAGTCAATGCAGGGATATAAGCCAAAGACCCCGAAGCCGAAAAGTTCAATGTCTGTTGTTTCAGCTTCTTTGCCTTTTCCTCCTCCGAGGCCTCACGGCTTCGGTGCCTTTTCTTGTGACCTTTGTCCTTGTTTTTCTTCTCTCTTGCCGGAGGGGGTAAGGTATCCACCGGACAGGGCCTCGGCGTTGGTTGCTTCACAACAGGAGGAGCAGAAGCAACACCCGAGGTGTTCCCCGCAGCTTGAGCCCTATTCTTCCTAGCATTGCAGAAAGAAAGGACATCACCACCTGCATCGGCCATAATACCTACACCCCACTAAAACACTTAGTTAATAATGTGAACTAAAGTACAAAAATAACCGAAAAGAAAGAACTGAGACCTTACCACACATATCGGCTAAAACAGTTGAAGAATTAAATAAGGCCACGAGCTGCCTAGCAGGAAGCTTTCGAGGGAGGGACTCAAGAAATAGGAGGTCCTCGCGTTCCCTTTCAGTCATCATAGACTTCGAAAATTTATCATAACGTCGAGGGGTTCTCTCCTAATAAAAAGGAAATAAGGGCTTCCCACCCATATCATAAAAGTGGTTAGCCCCTACATTCGGCTTTACTACCACTTTAAAGAAGTCGATTTTGAAGTTTTTGTAGGAAGTAGTGAAAGATTAAAATAGGGGCCTTTTCGGTTTCCTTATTAGGGACACCCATAAACCACTCTTGGGCCGAGTACAAAAATAGTACAAAAATACATTCACCAAAGGCTCTACAAAATTAAAAATACGAAGGGCATGGAATGCCTGTATCGCAGACCACCCGTTCAGATGTAACTGAGAGGGTGCCACGTTCAAAACCCGAAGCACCCCCATAGTGAAATCATCAAAAGGAACCGTTACATGCAGGTTGCGGAACATGCAATCATACATATAAAAGAAGTCCCTCAGAGACTAACCCTTTCCCATGAAAACGAATTCGGCATTTGTCTCACACCGACAACACTGTAACGCTATAGGACACAACTCATCCTCGACGATGGAAGAAACATCTACATAATTCACAAAATTGGATACACTACACTTATCATCATACCGAGACCAATAGGACCCAACTTTCCCGTGTACCCATGTGTACCCATCCAGGGTAATCGGCGGGAATACATGTTTCCCTCGTGTAACCCGAGGCTTACACCTCGGCCTTTGGCTGGAAGTACTATTCTCAGCCGAATGGGATATCATGTTATCACCCTCCCCCTCTCGGGCAAGAGACGAAGGGGACGTCGAGGGACAAGACGAAAATGAAGACGAAGTTGCCGAGGACTCCCCATTGGCCGAGGATGGTGACCGAAGATCAACCACCTCGGTTCCCCCAGAAAGCTTACGACTAGACAAACTCATGGAAACGAAAAAGGAATAGAAAAAGCTGAACTCTCGTACCTTGATTGAGACGAAAAAGAAGAAGCAAGAAGGAAGTATTCGGCCGAGAGAGAAATACGGAGAATTTGCTGGAATGTAAATAAGGGACGCAAAGACGACATCCCTCACCCTATTTATAGGACCCAAGCCCACAACAGTCCAAAGGGTTCAAACGCTCTCAACCGCTAGATTAACCCAGATCTAACGGTTCACAAAAGCACGATGCCTCGATCCCTTCACCTAAGCGGCTTTTTTCAGTTATAATGGCAGGATTTGAAAAGACACAACGAGATGCACGTTTCGAATCAAAGCCTCTTCGTCATCGCTGATTACTCGAGGCTGGGGGGCATGTATACCGATGGGGTATTGGACTATATGAGTAGCCGAATGCCTTCCACCACAAAGCAACCGAATATAGGTGTTCAGCCTAAATCTGGCTGAACACTTGTCCCTTACGAGCAACTACTTATATCGCCGAATACCATCATAGGTGTATTCGGCACCACCCCAGCCGAATACTAAGTATAACATTCGGACGATACAGATTTCTTTAAGTGATTATTATCAAGGTAAATCGGAGATTAGGAGATAATTAAGCAACCTTAATTAGTGTAGATCGGTCATTAAGGAATGGTTAGGACCCATAAGGGTCCAGGCCCAACAAGATAAATATAAAAGGGGGTACACCCCTCAAGGTAAAGGACTTTTGACCCTCATTTATTACTCACATTAAATGCTCTGAGCCGAAACCTGACTTGAGCGTTGGAGTGCCTTTTGCAGGTACCCCCATCATTCGTATAGGAAGATTCGGACATCTACAGAAAACCTTGACGTAAGGAGTAGGAGATCATCCCAACATCCTCGGACAGGAACATAATCAAATTAGTGTGATAGTAGTATTTTTTTTCTCATCTTTTTCGATTTTTGGTATGTTATTTGGTCATATGCTACAAATTATGAAAAATATTACGTAAGTTAAAATTAACATTGTTCATGTAAAAAACTAATAAAAGGACATGTTTGAATGTATGACCTCGTACATACTATTCCAACTCCCATTACTAGGCCAACTGGCCAACCCTGGTGATTTTATAATAAAAGACCTTAAAAGCTTTTCTAAAGTATCATGTATTTTTAAAAAGAAAATACTTTTTGTACATATCAAAAAGTTAAAACAGATATTAGAAAAAAAAATCCAATTATAATTAAATATTTTTATTTAATATAATTATTTAAGATAATAATTGAACATTTTTAAAAAATCACTTCATAAATTATTATACAATTTTATTGAAAATGATTATATTAAATATTTATATATTAAAAAATACTTCATATTTATTAAATATTAAATAATTATATTACAAATTAAACCGTTGAATTTTAACCCCTCATCAGGTCCAGACAATCACTTCCAGGCTAGCATAATTTCGTCTCATGTAAATACTGAGTTGGTGACTTGACCTGGACATCATGCATGTACAAGGTGACGATTTTGTCTCTCATTTGAAACCGCTTTTTCCCCACATTTTTCGTTGTTCCAGATATTCTCTTTGATTGTATTTAATTATTTGGAGAAACTGGTACATATAGTTTATCAGAAAAACAAAAAATTGTTTCTTTTCTTTTTATTCTTTTTTTTTTTTTTACCTAAAGATGTTATAATTTGATTTTTTTTTCATAAAAAGTTATTCTTTTAAGAGATATTTTTAAACAAATGCACTCCTAAGCTATTTTCAACTTAATTTGGTAAAATTTCCAAGACAACTTATGAAAACAACTTATAATTTTTTATGAAAATAGTTTGATTGTATTTCTTTTTCGATTGTATAAATAACTTGTACACGAGTACTTATTCAATAAATATTTAATTAATTTCTTTACTAGTAGTTTGTTTTCCCTAAACTCTGCTCTGTAGATTATGGAAAAAAGTAGTATGTTTTATAATGTGTTCCTTGTAACAAAAATAAAAAGTAAAAGATAAGAGTAAATTTTAATTCTAATTATAGAGATTATAAGTCTCAGTTGTTTTAATTTTTTATTTTATAAATCCTCTACTCATATATTTGATTTTAAAAAATAAATTAATTTTAATTCATTTTCACATATTTTTTTGTTGTTATTTTGTAAAAAAGTAAAGAAAATAACATTTTGTAAAATTAGAGATTAAAATGAAAAAAAAAACTAATGTTTACAATTTAATTTCAAGGACTAGTTTTTTTTTTTTTTGACAGCATTTCAAGGACTAGTTAGAATGACAATTTACACATTTTAATATTCTTGTTATCGTGTTATACCTCTAGAAATAAAGGACTAAGAAAACAAGAATAATCACAGTTATTTCTCGCCATGAAAGATTTATATATTTGTTTGCATTAACGAGTTAAATTTATTTGTTTAAACCTAGAGAATATATAACAAAGGTTCCAGTCTCCAGATTAGGGGTCTATTTATTTTAGTGGAAGAGGGAGGAAATGGCGGTGGACGGATGAAAAATAATGAAAATCTAGGAATTTTTTTACTGTTTGAAGTTGTATAATAAAGGAAAGAAATAAGACACATACGTTCCATTCGAAATTGAACAGAAAAAGAAGGAAGAAAGTTATTTTTATAGAAAAACAAAAGTATCTTTGTTGCCTATTATACAATTAAATAAGAGATTTTTTTTTTTTACTTTTTCTTTTGTATACCAAATAACTTAAAAAGTTATCTAACTTTCTTTTTTTATTTTTCTTTTCACTTTCTTCTCTAAACTAAACATACTATAAGAAAGAACAATTCATAAGAATGGTTTCACAATGAATGGTTTCACTTTCTTATGAGAGATTTAAAGGAAAAGCAAAATAATTTTAGATTGTTTGTTTCTGTTAACTTAATTGTCCTGATATCTTCTTCTCATTCTTTTCATTATATTTAGGATTAATTATGTTTTTGGTCCCTGAATTTTTTTGAATTTTCACTTTTAGTCCTTAAACAAAAAAAATGACCGGTCTTAGTCCTTAAAGTTTTTGCCCGTTAACGTTTTTAATCCCTGCCGTTAAGTCTCGCCGTTAATGGATGATGTGGCAGCTTCTATGAGTGCCACATGTTAATTTTTTGTGGCTTTCATTTTCTGGCGGTTAAAAATCGTCAGAAATTGCTTTGTATAAAGCCACAATTTCCTTCAAGCTCTGAATCATCTTCCTTGACTACGCTATAGGGTTTCATAAAGCAACCACAGAATCAAGCTTCAAGTTTCAGTATCTAAACCAAGTAAAGAAAAACAAAAATAAAAATGAAGAACGAAACCTACATCATGAAACCATTGGAGACCAGATCCATGGCGCACTCGCATCTCTTCTTCAGATTTTGACGTTGCTTCTTCATAATAATTGGCCATCACAGATTTCCAGCAAAGTTTCATCATTTTTTTAATAATTAACACAAATTCATAGCAGTAGCACATAGGAAATTGATAGATACAGTGATTAAATTTGGGTGGTACCTTCAGAGAGCATTGAAATTAAGAAGCAAGCAAAAAAAAAAAAAACAAAAAATCAATTTCAAAAAAATCAAGACCCAATGGAAAACAAAGACCCATTTGATAAAACAAAACTCCCAGATGGAATCAAGCAAGATCTGAAAATGGTTGTTGAAGTTTTCATAGCACGCAGCATCCTTGGCATCCTCAACGTCCCCATTTCAAAATCGCTGTCTGGCGAAGGTCGTGGAGGCTTGCTGCCGCCGCAGCAAACTTCTGCCCACCGTTGCCTAGCTTTTCATGCCCAAACCCCAAACACTAGAATGAGCAACCATAACCCCGAACCCCCTCTGCCACGTCGCTACTCTATCCAAACCCAGATGCATGCACTAATAAAGTAAAGTGCGATATCTGTCTATCGCCCATCGCCACCAAGCTTTTCCCTTCCACTTATGATGAAGAACAATTTGATGATGATGATGACGATGATGAGGGGATGCTTCCATTAGAGAAGATGAATAAATGGTTCAAGAAGAAACCGAAAGGTTTGGGTGAAGGGAAATACGACACTACGGTTGAGGGTAAGCTGCTCGAGGAAATGCGGTAGAGTAGAAGAGCTATATTCACAAATGTAAAAAAATTTGATTGTCTACCCGAACCTAGATGCATGCGGCAAAGCAGAATAACTTTGTAATTTGATTTCTTTTGGGATTTGGGCATTTGGTTTAATGAATAATGTTGATGGATTTTCAATATTGAGAGATGCAGAAACAAAACAATGGAAGAGTTGGGATATTCCTACACAAGTTGTGTTGTCGGTGTGACGCATTTTCTGGCGGTTCAAACTGCCAGAAAATTTCAATACTTTTTTAAAAAATTATGCCAGACAATTTTTGGTGGTTTTGAACCTCCAAAAAATTAACCACCAGAAAATATAATATAATAATAATAAAATTCATGCCATGTCACCATTTAACGGCAAGGATCAAAATCATTGACGGACAAAAAACATCAGGAATTAAGACCGGTCAATTTTTTATTCAGGGACTAAAAATGAAAACTCGAAAAAGTTCAAGGATAAAAACATAATTAACCCTTATATTTATAATGCGTAATAAAAAATATTTTTTATTTTCTCCGCCTGTAACACGGGAGTTCAATTGGAAATTCACAATTATTTTAAAAAAAATAAATGCAACTTATTTCCATTTTGTATCTTATCTTAATAAGATTTGTCAAAATACATTTCTGTCGAGAGTATTTTGGTAGAAAAATTCATTAAAAAGTTGGGGTGAACTTAGAACAACTGATGAGTTGGGCCTTTTCAGTTTTCACCCCGTTGCTAAACCCAATCCATAAAATGATCCGTTTTGGAGATCCGACCCGAGTCGGAAAGGGAAAATCGAATTCTTCCGCCGGCCGCTGAGGAGAGTAACCATTTTCATATTTCAGTTCAGTGGCTTAAATTAAAAGAGATTAAAAACTGTAAATATTTAGCATCACCCAAACACCAGAAATTACCCTTTGCCGCCAAAAACCAACCACTTAGCTAAACCTAAGGTACGTTCTCACTTTACTGAGTTTCGTAATAAACTGCTTTGAGTTTGAAGCAATTAACTCATGCGATTCTGTGACTGACAGGAAGCGAAAATGAAAGAAATTGTGACTGTCCAAGTTGGTGATTTCGCCAACTTCGTTGGTTCTCACTTCTGGAACTTTCAGGTTCCCTTCCCTATTTTTCTTCTTTTTAATTAAATATCAGTTTGTTTATCCAGTTTTATTTTTATGCATAATAGTCCGTATGACTTTTAAAGTAGTTATTATAAAATATCATATATGATAATTTGTAATTAGATGATACTGTAAAATTTCTTTATACTATCACTGCATGCACGGTTTACTCTTGTTTATTTATTTCGAAATTGTTTAATCATGTAACGTTTCATTTGTGTTCAATTTATAAGGATGAGTTGCTTGGGTTGGCTGGGGATCCCTCTGCTGATTCAGTGTTCAAGAATCAGGATCTTAACATGGATGTGCTTTATCGTACTGGTGAGACACAGCAGGTGCAATTTTCTGTAGTTGAACTAGAATTCATTTTTTTTTTTTAAATTAAATATCTTGTATGTAACTAGAACTAGAAGTATGTTGTAGAAGATAGAATGAGATGTTGTGTTTGGACTTTTCTGGTTGGTATACTGCTATCTAGTGTCTCCATTTCATGTACCATTTCCACATTACCTGTTGCACCAGTTCAAACATTAAACTATGGCTTAATTTGATTGTGTTACTACTTACTATTAACTGATACTCTTATTGTCTAGTTGGCATGCTTTTGGTGGTGGCAAGGGAAAATGGGGACAGATGATTGAAATCTGTAGATTAGAAGGATTAGACATTATTCTTATGCTTACACCATTTTTGGTTAAATGTGTGCAGGGCATCCCTTCATATACTCCTCGCCTAGTTTCAATAAACTTAAGAGGTATTTAATTTTTAAGTTTTTAAATTATTGAAGAAAATATCAGTTTTGTTCCTTTTTGCCCTTTTTATAGAATCTATTTGCTGGCATCACTGTTCATTGAGTTGATGCTGCTATGTGGCAGCAAAGGATTCATGGTTAGTCTTACATTCAACTGAATTCTGAAAAAAGAATACTGATTAAAAATAATTACTAATATGTAGTAGGACCAATGTAGTTAGCATAAACTGTAAAGGTTCATTAGTAATTGTTTAAATTTTGCGATACTACTAGTCAAGTCAACCAGCCTTTTATTTTTGGACATGGAAATCAGGACAGCATGTCAAGTTGATAGGAAAATTGTACACAATATAAACAAAATGACTCACACTATAACATGGTTAAAGGTTATAGCTTGCTTTGTTTGTGAATCTGAGGAAGAGCAAGAGATTCATCATAAAAATTGGGAAGCATTATACAGTGCTAAAAGCAGAAGACAACTTATTTTCTAAATGTGAAAAATAATTAACTGTACTTTATGATTGCATGATTGGTAATATAGCTTGGAAAGTTATGAATAAGGAATATAAAATACCCAAGGTATATATGTTGGTAGTAATTAGTAGATATTCAAGATTGTTGATTTTTCATCAAGGTCAATTCTAGATGTTCAATTTCGATGTGATTCCCACATATTTAAAACTTTTTATGCAACACTTTATGCCACACTCTAGCCTTTCTTTTCTGCCCTTAAAGAGCTGAAGAAAACACAATATCTTGTCTATGCGTTGTTTACTTCTTGGACTTCAATTTTTGTTTCAATATCCTTGCTACTTCCATCTATTCCATGTTAATTTTTTCTTCTTTTAATCTCATGATGTTAGAATGCCTCAATGTAAACTTCTTTTAGCCTAAGATTAATTGTATAATTTCTTATCCCTTTATTTTTCTCTTGGTGCAAGCACAATTTGTCCCCATCCTACTTGTAATATATTCCTGGGATTTTTCTACCTTTTCAGGATCCCTTGGATCTATGAGTTCACGTGGTACATTGTACACGGAGGTTACTTCCACAACTTCCACAACACCAGATGTTGTCACCTGGTGAGAGCTTTAAGTCTATACTTTCAAAATGATAGTTGAAGAAGGTTCTCTCTGACATGGATGATATTAGGAATGTTGATTTCTGTTGTGTGAATCTTCTCTCTGATTTACTAGCTTTTGTAGTGCATTCATTCCTTTTCTTTTGTAAATATTAGCAATATGGAGAAATCATATAAGGTCAGTTTTGAATAGTTTTGACATATGAAATACCTGAAAACTGTAAGGGAGATGGCAGTTCTTTGCTACTCAGAAACATACAAGAAAACTCAGATTTAAAAGTATGCATAAAAATTTTAAATGGTAAATTTCCTTGCAAACATTCTAATGTTCTGTTTACATGTATCTTCTATTGTCTGTGTTGAGCGTCAACTTTAAGCCTTCTAGGGTATTGAAAATTTTAAATTGTTTTGCCTGCCTCTTTTTATTGGACACCAAACCTACTTCATCAGTTATATCTGCCATTGTCTCATGGTTTAAATTTATGTTCAAATGGACTGAATGCCCATACACCAATGTGCAGGAATGGTAGAATTTCCACCCAAGCCTCTGAACCTTATAAAAGAAATTTGTTCCTACAAAGACTTTATGAAGAGGAAAACTTGAATATGGTAAATGAGATCCGTGGTTCAAATAATGGTTCTCGGAGTGAGTATGAGGATAAGGATATAATTGAATGCCTAGATAATGGTGTACAGTTTTGGACAGACTACTCAAAAGTACATTATCACCCCCGGAGTCTATATGAATTAAATGGAGTTTGGGCAGATGTTGAGGAATTTGACAATTATGGAATTGGAAGGGACTCCTTTGCTTGGGCTGCGCAAGGGGAAGAAATTAGTGACAGGCTTCGATTTTTTGTTGAAGAGTGTGACCATATACAGGTAACGACTTTTCACTTTTCCAATCTTGTAGTTGGGTTTGTGGGTTACTTTTCGTGTATAACTTTAACCCTTGTAATGAGACAATGAATGGAAGCAATATCCAGCAACATAATAGATTTTCTTTAGGTTTTCACTCTTTCGGTCAATTTGTATTCTTAGCTTTCATTTTTTGTATGGTCCTTTTTATATATGAAAATGCATTGCATATGCTTTGAAATGAGTAATTTAGTTCAGTAAATATAAACTTCATGCCAGAAGTACAGTAATCTTGATTCTCTAAAATGCTTACCTAACATAATAGTTTTGCGATTCACAAAGCTAACTTTATGACTAGATATCCTGCCTCATTGTTCAACTTTATAAACTTTGGTGTGAGATTTTCAGATTGATGTTATTATATGTATAACTTCAAACATAGACCCTTTGTCCATTAAGTTCTAAAAGAAAATTCATTTTTGTTTGATGTGCCTTGTACAATCTTTAAATTTTGGCAATTTTGACAGGGATTTCAATTTGTAGTTGATGACTCTGGAGGTTTCTCTGCCGTGGCTGCTGAATTTTTAGAGAATATTGTAGATGAATATACAAACATTCCTGTCTTACTGTATGCTGTCCAAGGTTCTGGTTCACGCACAAATCTTCAGAGCAGGAAGCGTACAGTCTTAGAGGATCTTCATGATGCTGTATCATTTTCAAGATTATCATCCTACTGTAAACTTATTGTGCCTGTTGGTCTGCCCTCCTTAAGTAAAAGTAACAATCTTCATCAAATACAATTTATTATCTTAGACAACACAATAGTCAATACCCTTCCTTTGATAATAGGCAGCAAATATTGGTGTTTGACATGCTGATACTTTACTAATTTAAATGGCCAGATATCATTGATGGCATTGAATTGTGTTGTACTTTGTTCTAATATTGATACAATTTCCCTTACCGATGTTAAATGTATTTGTGTTGGCTGGCAGATGCACAAATTATAGATTCCAATACTCTTATTCAATTTTACTAAATCTTTTGATGTCATTGTAAGTTTATTTTTTCATCTAATTTCATAGGTAAAGCTTCCAGATTCCTCCACATTGAAGATGCGAAGCATTACCACTCAAGTGCAGTTTATGCTGCAGCACTACACTCCATTAGTCTACCTTTTCGAATGGTTCCAGTTGGGCCTACTGCAGATGCTTGTTCTGTTTCTGGTGCTGTGGATGTTCATGGAGTCGTACAAATGTTATCAGGACAAGGAAGGCAGAATATGGTGTCAGTTCTGGATGTTGCCATGCCAGCACCAGCTTTAACTGGTAAATGTGAATAATATTTTAGGTAAATCTTTATAAGAGATGTATTTGATTGGTCTTACTCTTGAAATTCAGGGGGACAGAATGAACTGTCTCTGTTAGAGATTTTGCAGCCGTTGACCCCACAAATAGCAGAGGATGTTGAAGACATGCAGGCTATTGAACACATGACTGTCCATGGAGCTCTTGCATCAGGTATTGGCTACAGAGATTTATCAATGAATATTTTTTTTCATGTATGTTTTGCTTGTCTTTAAGGGGAGCCTTGTCTCAAACAGTTAGAGTTGTTGCCATGTGTGACTAGGAGGTCACAGGTTTGATTCGTGGAGTCAGCTTCTTGCAAATGCAAGATAAGGCTGCGTATATAATGGGTCTGATCCTTCCCTGGACCCTGCCATTCTGGGAGTCTTGTAGCACCTGGTTGCCCTTTATGTTGTGCTTGTCTTAGTCCTCTAAACTTAAACAGTATTCTCCACTTCAATGTTTTTGGCCCAAAACTTATAAGCATATATTGGTTTATTTTAGTGTAAAGTATATTTTCTAAATTTCAACTTTACCATTCTGTGTAAGGTTTATCATGAAAACAACAGATTTTAGGGTATCTAGCTTTTATTAGTTAGTTAATCATTGGAGGCAGTAAAGCAACATGTCTCTGTCCAAAAGATAAAATCAAAATAAAAATATATACAAATACATATTTCGTGGATATGCAAAAGAACTCAAATATCTTAATAGAGGTTTGAAATGAAGACAACTACCAAATTTCTATCATGAAATGTTTAATAATACCATTGAGTATATCTATCTTCTAAGTCTGAATGAACTAAGTGATAAATTACTATATGGTTTTCTGCTGTAGCATAGCGTAACAAGTGATATTTGGTCCTTGGTTTTTGCTCTTTTATAAATCCACTATTCATTTTCTTTATTTTGGAACTCTCAAATCAACATAGATTCATCAATATGCAATTCTCCTATTTAATTAGACAGATAAGCTCACTTGTAGTTTGAAGTTAAAAATGTGTATCTTAGGTACTCATAACCATTGGTTAGTTTGTTACATTAGTTAGGTTAGTGGGATGAAATAATTTGAAATAGGTATGTTGCTTATCAACATGATTTGTTTTCCTTATTTAGCCTATTTTTCTATTCTGTTGCTTTCCTAAGTTCTCTCCTTTGCATGATTGTTTTTATCTCAACCATTCACTGTTTTGGTTCTATAGAAGGTCATCGCGCTTCAGTTGGTGAGGTAAAGGATACAGTTGATGCTGCTTTTCGATGTGCCAATACAAGGCCAATGTTCTGCCATCTATCTGTTGCTCTTTGTCCTTTGCCTATCCCCTTGCCATTTCCATCAATCTTGGGGAACAATATTGGCCAGCATGGTGAATTGATGGGTGGTCAAATTACTAATTCTTCACCAAAAGGATCCCTCGACATCCATTCCATTCCCATGGCTGCCAGATTACGATCCAGCAGTATTGTCTTACCACTCTTGGAGAGTAAGCTGCGAAATCTTCACCGGTTTGGAATTCAACGAGGAGCAGCTGGGGCAGAGTTACTTAGGAGTTGGGGCTTTGGCCAGGAAGAATTGGTGGAGATGGAAGAGATGTTGTCTAAAATGGTAGCGGCATTGCATCCTCCTCAGTTGTCATCAGATTCAGATTAGAATTATATGCGTTGTTCTTCCAAAAAAAAACAAGTCAGGTAACATTTGTAAGGTACTGATAGTAACAAATTTGCACTGTGCTGTGCTGGCTGTTCATGTCTTTTGGCGTTGTTTGAGTTTCGGGCTTTTTGTTGGTTAATTCCCCCAAGCCACATAGTTGATTTTTTCTTTACAGGTATAAAGAAGTGTTATAAAAAAATGGCATCTGTTGTTTTCTTTCTTCTTATTCTTGTAACTTGGGTGCTTGATCAGCGACCAATGCTGGCTTTAGGAGCTCCTTTATGGGATTAACCTTGCCCGTGGTTTGAACATGAATCACGTAGTTGTTGAATTTGATTCATGTGGCTTTCAACTTCTTCCAATCTGGTTGCGACTCTCATCACCCATGCCTTCCTTTTTACCAAGACATTATTTACAGAGCCTCTTCATTGGAAAGTCTCGGTTGGACTTGGATCTGCATGTGTTTTTCCCGACTAGTTGCCTGTCATTTCCCTTGTATTTTGATTACTCTGGATTGCTTATACAGTTATACTTAGTTTTTTTTGTCTCTGACCTGGTTTTGCATCACAAAACATTTAGTTTTAATTATTATAATTATGCACTATGGTTTTCTATCTTCAAATTTAAATTGAATTAAATTCACTTTAAAAATGTAACACGGGAAAAAAAATGCGTGTAAAAAGTCCGTAAGTACGGAGTGTGAATAATAAATCTACAGATTAATAGTTTTCTTAACTCCTTAAGAAAGGGAAAGATTAGAAACAAGGTGAGAATTTTCTCTGTTAGTAATATAGATTTCCTGGTTCTGCGACCAGTATTTTACTGGGCTTTCTGGTAGAAACAATTGAATGGGCTGACGATATTTGCGAAGGCCGGCAGCCTCGCTTGTTTGTATATATCACACTAATACTAATACTAATTCATAACCATTGTATCTTTCTGGAAACATTTTCGGAAGATTCTAAAGTTTTGGAAATATAATTTCAGAATGCTGGAAAGTATTTTTTTTTTATATATATATAGATTAAAAAACATGATTATGTATAACACAGATTGATTGAGATAACACGATATAATTTCTCCATTCACTTGCTGTTTAACTTGAAACGACCAAGGCAGTGAACAGTTTCTATTGTACGCCATATTATCTTTTGGCTTTCCATAAGAATCCTAAAACTTGTTCTGAATCAGGAATAAGCTTTGAATATCTCTCAGCCTAGCTATTTGTAAGTAGCATCCGTTTTCTTTTTTGTTGGTTTGTTCGCCTTCCAAACTTATTTCTAGTTCAAGGATGAATAATATATATAAGGAGCTAAAAATAATATTGGTGTCAGATCATCAGACCCCACGAAAATTGCTTTTGATAGCTTGGATCGATCGACCTTGTGTAAACGTGTAAACTATTATTATAATAATAATAATAATATATGCAGTACTTATCACTCGAACGGAACCTGCACAAGATTCCGAACACCACCAAGGCTATATTCTCGATGCATATGAGTCTATGACCCTTGTGGGCTACACTGGCTACGTACATGTACATGTACATGTTAGTGTTATGATTAGGAATTTTATCATCCTTATTTTTTTCACTCTTCAATCCAATTCATCCCTTTGACTATCGAATAAGACAATACAGATACGTGATACATCAATCCGGAAACATAAGATCCCCCACCCCACTATTCGTTTCCTTTACCCTATTATTATGCCATTCTCCCCAATTTTGTTGACATCAGAATTCCCCTGGCAGAGCCTCACAGCACAAGTCAAAACGACGACACGGTGTTCAGATTTTACAACAATATATATTACATGATTTGGGTTTAATGGTGTAGTTCATCACATACCAGCTACCATGAATAAATGTATTCCCGTCATTCGGTTTGAGTTTCCCTTGGCCGAACAAAAGCATGATAATATGTTCATAGTAATTACAGTATAATAACATTAACTGTTATATTGTTTACTAGATTTTTTATTTATTTTTTAATTATCAGTCTTAAGATAAATCATTTAAATATAAACAAATTTTAATTAATTTTACCATATTTAATGAAATTATCTCCAAAGTATATCCTTTATTTAATTCAAAATTTATTTCAAATAACTATTTTTTTGGTGAATATTCTAATAACTTCTTTGATATCCGTGATATCTACTACATGACTTTCAAAATGGAGAGAAAGTATTCCTATTTGAAGCAAATTCTTATAAAATTGAAGTCTTTCATCAATTAACATGAATGATAGTTTAGGGGATGAAATTCATTTTTTTTAATGAGATTGAGAAAATTAAATGAAGTTATCCAAATTCTTAAACATGAATTAATTAGGTTTTTTTCCCCTTTATATTCAAGCCTTGAGTAGTATATATTTTAATTTTATAAAATGATTATCAAATATTTTATCTTCTTCTATTTTCAATTTTAATAATACTTTTTTAAGAAAATATTTTTTTCTTAACTAATATCTTAAAACACAAATTAACATTAAAACAATCACACTTTTCAAAAAATTCAATTATGTAGCATTTGTATCATTTCTCGTTTAATTTTAAACCACGTATTCATTTTTTTTTAAGAAAAAAACCATGTATTCATACAATCAATTTTCATAACAATTTCTATAAGTTCACTTATTTTTCCATTACATCATTTATCTTGTGTCACACTTTTCTCTCCTATTCATCATCTTTTTCCCTTGTTTTTTTTATACATAAAAAATTGTCCCAAGCACTAATCACTCCATTAAAATTGTCCCATGTTTAGAATTCGTTGTAAGATTTTGATGTATAAATAACATTACTCTTGTATTTTTTTGGGCTCCAAGCACATGGTGCATCAAAGTCAATTAACGAAATCGGTGAGCAGCAGCCCACGGTTGAGTGATAACACATTCCAACACAGTATGGACAAAATAAATGGACTATTATATTGGACGAGAAGACCCTTAATAATTGACTTCAAGCAATCTTTGTGAAAAGGAAAAAAAAAAAATTCTATAATCTTTGTTTGGTCAACTTACCATGAAAACTTTGATTGCGAAAATTGTCGGTTATGCACTAATCACTCCATTAAAATGTTGCGCATGCCGTGAAGCTGTATTTCTTTGAAGCGTATATGTGCCAGTTTTGACTTTATGATCTATTTCTGAGCATAAATAATAATAAAATGTTACCAGAAACCATCGAAGACGCAGCAAAAGATTGCCATGACGAAATGAGATTAGAAATGTGGATTTTACAATACTTGCAAAATACGAATCATGCACCAGAACTCTAGATATTCCAGTGTGAAGACACTGGTTATAGCGTCTAAGCAAATTTCTTGGACTTCTGCAAAACGTTAACAAAGTTACGTGTTAGGGTGTTGTTTATTATTCTCTATAGATTTGTAAAAATTTTACCCGAGACATTTTATGCCACTATCAGTCTTTATGTAAAACATTTTTATTTCTAATTTACAAGTCTGATGAACTTATACAGAATAATTTGCAGCACATCTCGTTTATGATGTAATGGTGATGACGAGAATACTTGATCGCTTCTAGGTTTGAGTTTTAAATACAAATAAACATAATGAAATATTATCGAGATACATGCACGTTATAATTAAAACTCAGACAATACAAACAACTGCTCAATGGTAGAGCTCAGAATAACAGTCGCTAATTTAATTCTGAAAATAGTTCTTTTGCATGCAGAATCTTCTGAGTTTTGCGCACGGAGCCAACTTAGGAAGTAAAAGGAAACGTTAGGGTCTTTTATTTTATTCGATTTTCATTTCCTTTTTGTTTTTAAAAACTGTTTTTTTTAATTAAACAATTTTATACTACTCAACAATGAATTTTTCATACCTAATTTATTACCTTATGAAAATGATTTCTAAAACAAATGTTTTAATAACTAAAATACAAAAAAAAAAAAAAAAAAAAACTAGAAGATGTTTTCTTATCTTATTTTTCATCTTATTTAACTTCTTTCTGAATACCATACCACACTCTATTGTGTGTGTTGTATCATTTTTCAGCAACTAATACAACATTATTTGTTTTGGCTTCTATGATCTCAAAGCAATGAAAAAGCAAGAAAAGGAGTGTAGTTTAGTCAAAAAACTAAAGAAACACGAAATGTTTAGGGTAATGGGTAATATCCACCCCATTTTGGGTTGATGAGGTAAATGGAAGGGAGAGATAAACAGAAAAAAGAAAATTAAAGGAACACAATCAAAAAATAAATTAAAAAAAAAAGAGAGAAAAAAGTGATAAATGTAATCATGTGTTTACTTTAAGAGTGATCGTGTGTTACCTTAACTAAATGAACTCAATTTGATTCGGGCTAAAAATATCTAATTGAGTTAAAGTTGAATTGGAAACAAATGAACTTGAAATAATTATATGTAAGAGATTTGTTACCAATATCTAATTCTACCCAGTTCAACCATAAAAGATATAAAACACTTAATATTTAATTACTCTAAATTTTAATTTTATTCTTTTTAAGTATAACTTCTGAGATAGAATATTTATTGTCTTTTAATTTTTATATTTTTATTTTTTTACATTTTACTTTATATTTTTAAAATTATTCTACCTGATGACTCCAACCAATCCAACCTGATTGTCGAGTCAGGTCAGCAAGCCCAACCAAATAATTTTTGATCGGTTCAAACCCAAAATTTCTACAACCCTTAGTTTAAAGTTTAGCTGTTCTAACATTGATTTTTTTTTTTTTTTAACAAGATTACAAGCAAGGACGGAACTAGGAGGAAAGCTAAGGGGGCAGCCGCCCCCCCTAAAAAACATAAGCCTCTTAATATTCAGTTAGGAAAAAAAAAAAAATCACCCCCTCTAAAATTACTTCTGGGTGAATGAAAAACTTTGTCTCTATTTAGTCTAACAAGTTTTTATGCTCTCTTAGCAATTTTTTAATGCTGAGGTCATTTCTTCTTATATTATTGCAATGTTAGACTTACTTTGTTCTGATTTAGAAGTTTGAATATCTATCTTATGCTAGAACACAATCACGTGTGTGATTGTTTGTAAATAAAATAATCCTAAAAATTTAGACAAATAAAATCATAAAAATTCTTAACTTACGGTGATATTCTTCATCCTTCATTCCTAATTTCCTCTTTCCTATTATTTATTGATGTTTGAATATTTCTATGTTCGACAATGAAAAGCAAGTAGCAACATGCAAAATATTGACCTGAATAGTGAAGGAAAAAATTTAAGGTGTGACCGTATCACAATATATGGATTCAATCACATTATTGTAATTGTCTATCAAATTATGCTTGCCTTTAACTGTACATTTTTTTAATGTAATTGCAATGCACTCACTGTTAATTTTGCTCACCATGTTATAAAATTTTGCCCCCTAACATTTTTTCCTGGTTCCATCCCTGATTACAAGTATATTTTATGAGAAACAATCATGTTTAAACTAGGTAGAATTAATGAGTGACTAAATTTTCTTTTCAAATATTTAACATAATTGCATATTTAGGGCTCAAATTCAAGACTTTAATTAAGCTAAAATAATTTTATAAAAATTAATTTACGTGCTATGTGCTATTTTAACATTTGTGTACCCCTTTTCGTACAAATATTGAACCAACAATCGACAATTTTTTTTCACCAAGGATATTTTGAGCCCACAAAACTTATAGAGTCAAGTTTTGTATTATACCAATAGAATCTTCACCGATTCTTCCAAAAAGAGAAAAGAATCTTCAACGATATAGAGCATGTTTGGATTTCTGGTGGGAGGATCCAAAAGTACGTTTGAGAGTAAAATTATTTTGGGTTATGTTTGGTAATCCCTCAAAAGTATGTTTGAGAGTAAATTTTTACGTTGAAATTGAGTTTGGAAGAAGTAAGACTTGAGATACTTTTGCAAACTCAGAGCATGTTTGGATTTCAGGTAGGAGAATCCAAATGTACATTTGAGAGTAAAATGATTTTGGGGTTATGTTTGATTATCCACAAAAGTATATTTGAGAGAAAATTCTTGTCTTGAAACTGAGTTTAGAAGAAGTAAGACTTGGGATACTTTTACAAACTTATTTTGCAAACTTAAGTTTGATCCAAACTTATTTTGCAAACTTAAGTTTGATCCAAACTTAAGTTTGTAAACTTTAATCCAAGCATGTACTTAGTTTGCAAACTTAAATTTGCAAACTTTAATACAAGCATGCACTCAGTTTACAAACTTAAGTTTGTAAACTTTAATCTAAACATGCACATAATTATCCATAGTATTTAAACCAAAGAGAAATTCCAGCAATGCATTTTGTTAGCACTTTTTTTTATAATAATAATAATAATGACCACAATGAAAATTAAATATAAGTTCTCATGCATATTATTCAAATTTTTCCATCATTAGATCAACCTTAGTGAATTCTTAGTATGTTTACATTAGGGAAGTGGAAATATATTTTAAAAATTTTAATTTAATGAAAATTAGTTTAGTATAATAAATTTTATACTTATGCTATACATAAATAATTAGGCCATATAAATTGAATTAAAAATTTAAATTTAATTTCAATTTTAGTGTATAAGTATATCTAAAATTTAAATAAAATTATTATACATCTCATGTTAAAAATTTATTTAATATACTAATATATATTAATGAGGTTGGATTAAATTGAATTTGTGAAAATAATGGTTCAAATCAATTAAACAATGATGAGTTATTTCGAGTTGATTTTTGAGAGATATTTTAGTCCAATTCAAACCAAACAAATCCAATAAAATTTGGAATAGTCCAGATTGGATCGTTCAGTCACATAAAGATCTAAAGTTTCAAAACATTAATTTAAAAGTAACAAAATTTAAGAAAAGGAGAGAAAACTGATAAAAAAAAATGAGCTAGTTTGGATGAATTTAAAACTTATTAAGTATGTTTCATTATTATTATTTTTTTTACCAAACTCAATCCGTTTTTATATTAATGCCTGTCCAAAATAATGTTCACCTCTACGGTTAATTCTTTTTTTTTTTTTTTATACATCCTCTACGGTTAATTCTTAGATGTAAAATTAACAATTTTTAAGGTGTTGGTTAAAAATTAGAAATGGTAACAGTTAATTAATTTATAATTCTAGAAAATTGTTATGAAATTATAATTAATAGAATAATTTTTATTTTTAAAATTACTTTTAAATATACAACTTATAATTAATCCAGACATCAAACAAACAATTATATATTTTTTCAATACATTATGAGTCAAATTTATATAAGTTAGAGAATGAACTCGATAAATATAAACATGAAACACATTTTTTGACTGATAACATGAAACACGTTGTTTCATACAAAATAGGTAAATTTTACTCAAATATATCGGATAGTTAGTGTGTTGCAAATCTTTCTTCGACACCGAAATGACTATAAATCTAACGGTGATGGAAATGATCTGATAAACACTACGGAGACAAGGTCTTTAAAAGCATTCTGAATTCTGATTTACAATTTAGTTTTTGACAAAAAGAAAATAGATAAAACGTAGCTACTGCTTTTAATTTAGTTTAAGAAGAAAAAAAAAAAAAGACAACAGATCCTCTAGATCAGTGAAGATCTTACTTTTGCAATTGTCTAGCTTGGTAGTCTCCTTTCAAAGCCAAGCAAACCGAAGCGGATTAATGAATCTAGCTCTCGCACGTGTGCTTCATCACCTCTCTCTCTCTCTCTCTCTCTCTCTCTCTCTCTTTGCTATCCATTTGTATCCGGCAGGTAAGAACTGAAGAAGAGGGCCAGAAAAAGAATTATTAAGAGATATCTAGTGTATAAAATGTTGTTGATGCCCAGCAAATTCTATTTAAGGGATTACAATATAGTAGCCAATGAAGACTATGCAATATAGTCAAATAGTAATGCAACAATTATTTACATTCATGTTTGCAAATCTTTGAAATCAATGCATGGCACATAAAGGTTACCGTGATCTCTAATATTTTCCATTTGCCTAAAAGCAATTATGGACTATCGTCTCCCTAAAGGCAGCTTTTTTCTTCTTCTTTTTTTTCTTGTTTTGTTCGAACGAGACACAGTGAACATATTTGAAACAATACATATTCATGGCAAATCAAGATAAAACTGTTTTTCATTCTTAGCATTGAAGGTCTCAAGATATAAAACGTGAGTGTGTTGTGATTACTATTTAAGGATGCCACAAAAGCAGACCAAACCTATTGCCGGGAATATCTTGTAATAAATACCAACTTGTTTTTCGGCTGGCATGTCGGCTTCCACAACCACAAATTACCTTTCAGAAGATTAGCTTGTCATCTCTTTCATTAGGTAAAAATCAGCAATCACTAGGAGGCTAATGTAAGTATTCAAACAAAATGCTAGAATAGCTATTCTGATTACAAATGCCAAGGACTTGAATTGAGAGATTGTAAAATTCCACTAACACCCCCACAGATACCTTAAGTTCGGAGCATAACATAGGTTTTTTTGGAACATTTCCAACCTAGATAACCAAACTTTCTTTTGTTATTCAGCATAATGTTTTGACCTGACCACCGATGGAATGACAAATTTAAGGTGTTGGTTGGTTTAAGAACATATTTTTTTGTATTTACTTTTAATTATAAAAATGTTATCTTATTCTTATTTTATTTTTTATTTTTAAAAGTTTGTATAAAAATGGAATCATTTTTATTATTTTTATATAAATTTTTAAAAATAAAAAAATCATAATAAGATTATTTTTTGTAATAAAAAAAATAGAAAAATATTAAAGCAAACTTTGACTTGAATAATTATATGTATAAATTCATTCTTTCTTTCATCTATCTTCTACTATTTTATTTTCCTCTAATGTCTCTTCTCATTTTGCATCAGATTTCACGTCTATCACTTTCTTTCTCATCCTTCCCCTACTTATCTAGCTAGACTCAACATTTGCTTACTGTTCTAAGTCCTAATAATTGATGAACCAGATCATACGTCTCTCACTTTGAAAAGACCACTCCTCTAACCGACCCTCTGCTTCCTACCACGAGGACGCTGATATTAGCTTTCTCCTGCCACCAAACTAGATTGCCCTCGTAGTGAAAAAGCTAGCTAATAATTACAATGGCTCACACAGAAAAGCATAGAAATAATCATTCATAAACACAGACAACCAAGTATTAAGAAAACCCACGTGAACGGGCCTACATCAAGAGCCATAATAAAACAAACAACAGAAGAAGAAGAAGGGGGCAAAAAAAAAAAGAAAACATAAAATGGAAATGGGAGAAGAAGAAAAACATACCTAGGCTGAAAATTGTTCGAAGAAAAAACACAAGAGCGCAGAGCTGCAAAATTGGAAATCAACAAGATGGACCAACACTCCTACACTCCTCGCTTTCAGAATGTTGCTGGTGAAGGGGCAGTTGAACCTCGTGGGTTTGTTGCTGCGGTTGCTTCTGCTGCGGAGGGAGAAGCAGCTGAGCCTCAAGAGGAATGTGATGAGGATGATGATGATGATGAGGTTCTCCTTGCTGTGGTTGCTGCATGTGGTAAGCGTTATCGAAGGATCCCAAAGCCAACGAAGGAGACAACTGGTCAGCAGAGCCAGCAGCTGGGGACACCTGGCTGAACCCACCAGCAGAAGAAGCCGAACCCACATCGAACCCACCACTGAATCTTAGAAACTCCTGCTGCTGCTGCTGATGCTCATAACTTCTAAACATCTCCTGCTGTTCCCTCGCCGCCACAGCCGCAGCCAACTGCTGCGCCTCCAAGATCTGATGCTGCTGCGGCGCCGGCTGAGCGTCGCGAATCACCAACTGCCCGCCGTGAACGGCGGCTGTCGCAGCCGGCATGTTGCCATACATGGCACCGGGAAAAGGGTTATTAGGGTGCTGTTGGAGAATAGGAGCGGGAATACCCTGCAGAGCTTGGGGACCAATATATGTTGCGAGTTCCTTCTTTGCATTGTTGAGTTCGACCTGGATCTGCCTGAGCTTGTGTTGGAGGACGGAGATGAGGCCCACGCAGCCGTATACGGGGTCCCTGAGACGCGCCTCGGCCTCGTACGCGAGGGACTTAACGGCGTCGTCTCGCTGCGCCGCGCTGAGCTCGTTGAGAAGCTTCGCCACGTTGCTGGCGCCGAAAACCTTGTGCACGTAAGCGAACCTCTGAGGGTTGTCCGGCGGAAAGTACGGCGCGAACACGCACTCTTGCGTGCACTTTCGCCTCAGAAACTTGCACGCCGCGCACGGCGAATTCGATGATGATGACATCTTTTCCGATCTCTCTCTCTCTCCCTCTCTCTCTCTCTCTCTCTCTCTCTCTCTCTCTTTTGTCCCTCACACACCAAGGCAGCTTCTGCGGTTAATTAAATCGTCAAATCATATTATATTAGATCAAATCCCTAATAAAAATTAGTAGTACTATGGTTTGTTTCTCTTTCTTCGAACGAGCGATCTAATTAGTATCTAGCTTTCACAACCCTGCAGTACCTGATTTTAATTTTCTACAAACAAACAAGAGAGAGAGTCAAATGGAGATAATAATAATAATAATAATAATAATTAAATCGTGATAGCTGTAAATAAATAGAAGGCATGGAAATTGAGGAATCATAGAGAAAAACAAAACGGATTGTTATTCAACGAAGCTTCATGTTCCGATTCGTGTGATCGCGGATTTAAAAAAATACTTTCAAACGTGATATTATTAAACTAATCTAGGTCATTAAAAGCGTCTCCTAATCCTTCCTTCTTTTTTTTTTTTCAACAAGAAATTAACCGACACGAAAACGAGTCAATAAACGATTCAATCCGGAGAGAAGAAAATAATCTGAAGCAGAAATCAATAACATTGGGGCAACAAGAAGAAGGACGTCGAAATCTTGAAACACGAAAATCTCAACAATTTTATTTGTAAAAAAAAAGAAGGAAAAGTTGCACCAGTAGATCTGGATATGGCGTTGTTTGCGTGGTGATGAAGTTTGAAGACACGAAAGACAAATCCAAGGGTTTCGCCGGAGAAATGAGGTGATTAGATCCATCAGTGGCTCATAATCAGAATTCGTGTGATTTTAGAAACAAAACGGTGAATATATATAACAAGAGAGAAATAGAGAGAGAGAAAGAGAACTTACTGTGACCTGTGAATAGATCCGCGCGACGCAAGAGAATTTTACACGAGCCTGTGATGATGATAGAGAAACGAGAGAGAGAGAAACGCAAACGAAAGAGAAGAGAGGAAAATGATATATAGAGAGGGAGGCTTTTGTTTCTTTGTTTCTAGTTTCTTGAGTACTACTGCCACAAGCGCAAGAGCTTTCAAGACCAGCTACCCTTCCCTTCTTCATAAATCTATCTATCTTAATAAATCCTATTTCGTCCTACCCTATATGTGTTCCACTATCATTGTTATTTACAGTCACTATCATTATTTTCTTTAACTGCCTTCTCTTTTTTAGCAATATTTGTTATTTATTTATTATATTATATATCTTACAGATTTTTTGTGTTTAACAAATTTAGACTTCCACATTTAATATTTCTTAATAGAGATGAGTTAGTTGTCTCATGACTGAGAGACCAACTTACAATAAACAAAACGCATATTTATAGGACTTTTCTGCCTTTTCTGCTAAATCTAGTCACCAAATTCTTGATGTGATAATATAGTTTCGATTCTTCTACGAGCAAATGATTTGTAGCTTTTTGTGATGCTGATCTCGTATTTAAGACTTTCATATAACCTTACCTAGATCTGCAGTGATGTTCAATTTGTGCGACAATTAATCGTCATGCATGTGTGTCATAAATCTTGAATGACAGTGGTGTACTAGTATAAGCATTGAATTTCTAGTTCCCAAATTTGACAAACTCTATGCATATAATTCGAAAAGAAAATTACTGATATATATAGCTGTTATCTTATGGTTTATAATTAGTACTCTCTCCGTTCCAGTTTATATGACGTTTAAGGTTTTGACATAAGTATTAAGGAATCCAATTAATTTGTTAAATTTCTTAGAAAACATTAGGTAATTTTCTAATATACCATTTATCTTTCTAATTAATTATTCATACTACACTACTCCCACTAAGTATTAATTAAGGATAGTATTGGAAAAAGATATTTAATGCAGTGTTAATTTTGTAAAACGTCATCTATTTTGGAACAAATTTTTTTCTCTAAAACATCATATAATCTGGAACGGAGAGAGTATAACAGTTTCTTCCCAGCTCCATCTCAGCGGCTTTTTCTAATTTAGTTTAGAACGTGGAATTGACTAGTTGATCAACATTGGTTTGTAGAACCTTCTCTTTCAAATAATAATTATTATGGAAAATGCTAATAAGTATGAAAACAAGTGTTGTAAAACTGCACAAAGGTTTGTTTCCCTTCAAATCTTATTTTATAATTTTTAATTAAAATTTATTGTTAAAAAAAAGAATATTGATCCACGTCATGACTTCGTGCATTTTTTTTTATACCGAATAGCACCACTGAATTATTATATTTAATTTTGATGTTTTAAAATGAAGACTTCAAGTGAACATGTGCATTAAATAAATTTTGGTCATTTGTTGCAAGTTTTTTATTAGGAATTAAACCATCTACTTCTTTTGTTTTTAATTTTTTTAACCACAGTAATTCTTGTCATTGACTTTCCACTGAAATATCCTCTTAACCTTCAATCATTTGGATTGATTATGAAATTAATATTTAGTTTAAAACTTAGTCCCATTTAAAATTCTTAACCTCTCTCTAAGGTTGTGTTATGTGAGAATTAAACTCAATTTTTTTTTTTTATAAGTTCAGCAAGTGTTGCTAGTTGACTTGTACTCATTAAGTAATTTTTTTGTTATTTAAAAAATAATACATTGTGGAAAAAAAAATTCATTCTATTGTGGGCGTGTGTAAATGGTAAACTATATAGTATATAATAACCGTTGTTTGTCTTAACTTAAGTGGTATTATTGGGTGAGAAAGAAATTAAAAAGTAGTATTTGAATCCTAAGCTCCCGGAGGGACAGTGTAAAAAGTGAAATTATTATAGTAAAATAAAGAGTGGGGGACTCTGGAGGGGGAAAGTTTGATAGTTAAGTTGAAGATCAGGCTTTTGCTGCGAAACGCAATGATGATTGTATTTTCTTTATGCACTGCAGACTGCAGCACACGTCCGTGTACCGTGCGCGTCAACCCTATTGTCACCGCTCGCTCCCGTACCTTCTCTCCACCACTTAACGACAGTTGTCTCTTCACAGGGACATTTTCGTAATCTCAAAATTCAAACAAAAACCTTCGCTTCCTCTCCTCTCAGGCGTGCACGAGGAACGAGGAGGGGTTTGAGTGTGACCTGCTATTCCCGGTCAAACTCCGTACCGAAACACCCCCAAAAAGAAGAGTGCTCCTTCTTCCTCCCCCGTTCTTGACTTGAGCTCCTACTACTGACTACTGCGCACATGCTGCACAGTCGTTTTGATTGACCTGTTACCAGCTTTTGGTATTTTTCACTCATTCATTCACTTTCCTGAAGTGACAAAACCTTAAGCTTCCTCCCCCGCAAATAACTGTTCTGTTCGAACGCATTGCCCTCCCAACTCAGCCGTCTCTGCTCAGGTTTTTTCCTTTTCCACCCCCAAACATTAATTTTAATATTTCATACAATTTTTTTTTTCGTATTGACCATATTCAATATCACATGCAGTACCTAAATTATATTTCCTTTGTCTATACCATGTACGTATGTACACAGGCCAATTGCACCTTCCAAGTAACTTTTGCACGTACTACTACGGCCATGTGCCCATGTGTTCGAGTCTATTAGAAATGTTGTTAGGTTTACATAATCCTTACTCCATTTTATTCTGAGACTTTAATTCATTGTTCAAATGCCGTGCCAATGATCCAGCTTTTAATTACGTGGTCCAACAGACGCTAATTAATGTCTATAAATGGTAACCATTATTTTATTTTCGTAGATTGTATGCACAGTAACTGTTTTCAATTCTTACTGCTATAAAACTAATCTTTAGTATGGGATTTAGTCACAATTTTTTTTTCTCCACCAAGTGTGTGAAAATTGAACCAAATCCTTCCTACAAACTCAACGTGTGTTGTCAATGAAGTTACACCTATTAAGTATGTGCTTATAATTTTAATTGTAATTTGTATGTATGCGTGAGAATCAAGTTACGTTATTCAATAATTATAGATTTTTTTATGTGAGGATGAAATGAAAAAATATTAAACAATAAAGTTTTATATGAATGGCTAAAATTAAAATGCATAAATTGTGTGAGTTTATAAAAAGAAAAATGTTAATAAGTATAAGAAACTAAAAAATACCAAAAAAAAAAAAAAAACCGAAAGATGTTGATCGGTTATTTTTTCAACTCCAGCCTCTGCAGTATTATACCAAAGGCAAACTATTTGCTAATTGTTTATTTATTTAAAAACCAAAGCCTAATTAGTTCATGTGATTTGTGCACCAAAATTAACCTTCGTACCAAATAGTACTTGTATTTTAAAAAGTCGTGTATTTTATACACGTACACGAAGAGCGCGTATCATGTGGAAGGAATAAATTTTAACTGTACAATTTAAATTAATTATTAAAATTATGATTAACTAAAGCAATGTTAATGATCCATGTATAGTACTACTTTTATAACTCCTTTCACATTACACTCTCGCTATATATATATAACACATGTTTATAGAAGTACATATGGTACAACGACTCTAATTATATTATTAGAAAAATATGGGTAAGCTAATATAATGCAATAAATCACAGTATCACACTTCAACACCATGCAAACTTGCGTTGCGTGTCTATTTGTATGCAACTTGCATTACTTATACTACATTTTATTTCGTACCACCACTAGTTTAAACTATTCATTGTTTAAGATAACGTAGACATAAAAAATATTAATTGCACACATTTGAAGAAAATCAGTATGATAAAAGAATTTTCTTTCATTAAAATATTATTAAAAGAATTAGAGTACAGTTGTAAATTAATTAAGTGCGTAGTTGGTGATATATTAATAAATAAGAATATTTTTTTAAAATTCAATACATTTTGTAAAATGATAGATATTTGTAAAAAATTAAAATTATATTTTTAGTTCTTTTAAGTATCGTGATTGTAAAATTTTAGATTCATAGATTCTAATCAGTTTATGTATCGATTCAGTCTAACTTGACTGAAAAGTGAAAACTAACTCGTGTGCACTTGTAAAGGTATTAAATGTTTTTTCACGAGTGCCTTTGGAAAAAAAAAAAAAATCTAATTCCTAATTTTTTAATGTATATGATATTATTACTAAGTTATCTTAACTTGGTGATAAAGGAGCCTTTATTTTTTCTTTAGCTTTCCCAGGCTTGAAGTTTCAATCTTCTGGTTATACGTCAGATCCTGCGCGATCCCATATAATGGTGATATCATGCCACGTGCAAGTTACTTTATAATACCCCTGCTTGCACCTACCCATGTAATGTGAGTCTACTACTATGACTATGACTATGATATCAAAATTCATTGTCTTAACGCTTATGATGAGTGCAAATGCAATAGTAACGCAATTTATGATTATGCATTGAAATTCACGCGTAGAGAAAATGACAATGCCATCCCTATAATTTGAAAACCAACATTACCTTCTTCAGCTTCCCTCGTAAATCGGAATACATAACACTTCCTAATCGTTTGATCCACTCATCGTTTTTGCAATACTTGTATCATAAGGTTTTCGATCAATAGGTGATTTTTCGCTGGTTATATGTATTATTTATTTATTTCATCCCATTTCTGTTTACTGTATCACTTTTAAAGAAAAAAAATTATTTTTATCTATCTGTTATTTAAATGTTTTTAAATATCATAAAATATTAATTTTCAATTATATGGTTGTTAAAAAATCTTATTTTGAAAGTTTGTTATCCTATTAAAATTAGTTTTATGGATATTTTTGTGTGGTAGTGATGACAATGACAACGGTGACGACAACAGTGGTGACAGTGGTTGACAATGGTGGTGGTGGTGGCAGCGACGACGGTGGTGGTGGTGGTGGCAGCGACGACGGTGGTGGCGGTAGCAACAATGGCAAGTAGTGGTGGTAGTTGTGGTGGAAGCAGCAGTGTCAGTGGTGGCGGTGTTGGCGGTAGCAACGAGAAAGTCCTTTGTCAAATCTAGGAAGAGTGTGTTTTTTTTTTAAATTGTACCCTTCGGTCAGGCCGTAGTCGAACATGTTGTCTTGATGTAGCCTCTTCATGCTTCACCTTCGAGATTGAGGGGTTGTGTACCCTCCGGTCAACCCATGGCTAAACGTGTTGCCTTGATGTAGTCTCTTCACGCTTTGCCTTCGACTGAGGGACTGTGTACCCTCTGATTGACCCATAGCTGAATGCTCGTCGTCTGATTCCACTCGGGTTCCAACTGACTCGACCCACAACCTGAACATATTTGCGCCCCTTAAGATTAATCTGTTTCTGCTCTTAATTGTAATCTTATCATATCCTAACATATTTTTTTCATAATCTTATCATATCCAAACATATATTATTATATCTTATTGTATCTTATGTCCGAGGGTTGCGGAAATAAGATGTGATAAGATTGTGACTTAGTGAGGCCTATATAATACACGCTAGACATAGGGGAAAAACATAATACACTTGATACTTTGGGTAGGCAACATCTAACCATAATTGAGGAAATCTTATCCCGGAACAAAAACTAAAAATCAAATTTACATATATTTTTTTCTTGGTTTTGAAGATGAATGTAAAAGTGTTTTGAAAATGAGTTAAAAATTGTTTCAACTCCATTTTTGTTAAACATCTTTTGTTTTAAATATTACAATTGAAAACGAGCCCTTATTTTTTTTATTATCTTATGACGTGTGATTTTAATTGAGTTAAATTTAGATGATACTTTATTTCAAATTTATGATAAAATTATTTTTATTTATTAATTTGTCGATATAATCCATAGATATGTGAAATTTCTATTTTGCTCCCAATTAGTCGTCTATCCCATTGAATTAATCCACTTTGGAGATAAAATAATATCTTTAGTTGTGTCTCAATTTCTAAGTCAGGGATCGAACTTTGGTGTTTAGTTAAGACATATATGTGTGTGTCTAACCACTTGTGCTAATGAATTAACAACTTTTTGATATTTTAATTTATTTATATCACACGCATTTCTTATTTGAAATTAATGGAATTTATTATAAGAATTATGTGATATAATAATATTTTTTAATCAAATTGTCAACAAGCAAAAAGTAACGAGGTGCATAATAGGGATAAGAAGAAGAAACTGACAACTTTCTTGATTTTTAATAGGGATAAAGCGACAAAGAAGTATTATCCATTTTCTAGTAATCATACATTTTTAACGGGGAGGATAAGGCCATGGTAATGACTTTCGTGATGTTGGTTAATTAATTATACAACATTTTGTAAGGTAAAGAAATTAAGGGAAAAAGGAAAAAGAGGGATGGATGAAAAAGAAAAAGAAAAAGGTTAAGGTGAAAAGAAAAAATAGGGGGATCCCAGGGGTGCAAAAGGGTGGGAGAATGATGGTGGTGAGTCACAGTGAGTGCAGCAGCAGGACCAGAAGCAGAGGGGTGCAGTGACTCAGTGTGTTGGTGAGCAATTGCGTACAGAGGGACTCTTCTCATTAATGTATTCCTTCAGTCTCTCTCTGCCTCTGCCCTCAGGTACAATTTTTGTTTGTTTGGTTCATACTCAGTTGGGATCATTGTCTTTTCATCTTTTCCTTTCGTCCTTCTCTGTTCCCCCCCTCTTTTCTTTTCTCTTTCAAAACCCATTAACTACTATGTTATGTTTTATCCGCCCCACAATTAATAATCGCCAACCTCAACCTCAACCTCTAACATAATTATGGAACGGATCTCAACAATTCAAGTGTGTTACCTTAAATTTATGCCTACATACAAACACATTGATCAAAGTTTATGTCCAATTCAAAAATTGGCATTTCATGCCTATTTTTAGCTTCTTTTGGGAGTTTCACTCAAGACCTATCATATCAAAATATGGAGCTGTTTTACTGTTAATTAGGGGTATATTATGGGTTGAAATATTTTGAGTCCGAGTGAAATTAAATCTAAATCAATAATTTTTTACTTATGGTCTATTTTATATTAATTTTAAATTTTAAAATTTAAATTAATGTAAGGTAAAATACTTTCCTTCTCTAATGATTAATTATTTCTTTTATTTAATATTTGATTTTTTTTACCGTTATCACTTTACATGTTTCACTAATTTCTTTATCCAAAATATGATTAAAAAATTATATAGTAAATGTGACCAACTTATAACACTTGATAAGATTAAGAGAAGATCAAAATGGATAAAAAAAAAAGATAAAAGTCAAAGAAAATATAGTTAATTGAGTTATCGAATTAATTCAGATTAAAAATATAAATATAAGAACAAAACCAATTATAATTAATTCAGCTTAAATTTAAAATAAAAAAAATCGATTAATTGAACTATTCCAAACTTATTTCTGTACCCAAAAAAAAAATCCAAAATTATTATTTATTTGTTTTTGAATTATCGGAAGTCATTCAATAACACCCACCATTAAGTACAATAATTAATCAGCGACATCCATAAATGCTCTATACTCGAGGCTTTTTCGATCAACATAGGTCAATCCGCGGTTTACACAATTATATATAGGTCAGTGAAACAAAAGTTAAATATAAGATTTAACAAAGCAAAAAAAGGCTGCAGAAATATAGCTTTCGCGTTAAGGTTTTTTTTTTTTTTTTTTTTTTTTTTTTGCAAAAAAAAGGCTGCAGAAATATAGCTTTCGCGTTAAGTTACTGTACAGTATTGTTACAAAGAAACAACAATATATAGACATCTTTTGGGGGAAAAAAAAAGGACACCTAAAAAATATAATTTTTAATTGATATCTCCCAATTTTTTTCTTCTTCCGTCTCTTTATTTTGCGCACATTACATTACCTATTACATTATCACTTCTCTCTTCTATGTTTTTTCCTCTCAAGGTGTAAATTAGCATTGAGTATCCACAAATCTATATTCATTGTAAAGGTTTATTGGATTGACCAATTGAAAATAATAAGTACTTGCGCATTTTAAGCTCAATATTAGAGGAGTTATGGACAAGGACAACCCAATTAAGTAAGCCACAATAAGAGTTGAGCAAGGACGACCAAGTAGAATCTTTAGTGGAACTAATCCTAATAATATGATCAAGTGAGTAAGGCAAATACAACACTCAAGCGAACTTATACCGAATAGACCACTATTATTTGCCTAATCCATAACATAAATAAGGATTGAAAGGGTTTATATGTCTTGAGTCCACGGGTTGAAGCCGAAGCCGTTTCTATACATTTCTATACACGTCACTTCTTAAAAAAGGTGGAAATTGCTTTGATCTTCTCTGGTCACACCAATTTACATATAATAAAAGGCTCATTAGGATTTTTTAGTTCATATCGAGCTTTAGAACTTCCCAACAAGTATGTCCTCTAGTGTGAACAGATTCTCAACTCGATGATAAGATTAAAGTGATATTTTTTATAAAAAAATTATTGGGAAATGGTTATAATATAATTATAGTTAAAGAAATGTTATTTTTTTCATAAATGTTTGAATTTTAGTTAAATTCTTTAAAATTCCGTTGAAACATCAACTAATATGATTATAAGTAAATGTTTATATATTTTGTACTATGTTGATGAATTAATTTTGGTCTGAAATTCATTTTGATTTAAAATAATTTTAGATGACTTTTTGTGTTAAATAAAAAAATATATACTAACTTTTATTACTAATTTACTTTTATAATAAAGACATTCAAATACAAAATACATTTGTTTCAAAATCAATTTTACAAGCAATTACTAAAGTATGTATTTGGATGAGCATTGACAAAATTGATTTTGAATGAAATTGATTTTGGTTAAAATTGATTTTAAAGTGATGTAATTTATGTTTAGATGTTGTTATTATAAAAGTAAGTTAGGAGTAAAACTTAGTATAATTTTTTTTATCGAATACAAAAGCTATCCAAAAATTTTGAACTCAGAATTAACTATGGATTCTTCTCTGAGTAAAACCAAACACGTAAAGAAATGCACATTACACCAATGGTAATTAATTTACAAAAAAGAACACAAAAGATAGTACTATTAATTAACCAACCGTACTAAATGAGAAATAAACATGGTTAAAGGAAATGTCAGTTTCAAGTTTTAAATGTCGAGAGTACAAGTTCAATTCGTCACCTCCAATTCACACACACAATATGTGTGTGTGTGTTTCAAAAATAATTCTATTAAAATTAAGTTTACCAAATTCTAAATTAAACATATACTTAACATTTTTCATGCATTTAAATAATTGTTAAAAAATGACTTTTCACTATTGCTTGATGGTCAATGGCCCGTATTTAATTAATTGAATCGAATTCGGCTACTGCTAAATTAAATAGGTGTGCAGTTAATTTGCGCTTAACCAGCTTAGCTCATTGGCGGTTAATAGACTAGTTCACGGTCAAATAATAAAAAATCTGAAATTTTCTAAAATATTAAAAAATAATTGAATTTTTAAAAATTATTAAAAAAATGATAAAAACTGAAAAAATATGTAAGGATTATTCTAATAGATAAAACATAAATAATAAAAGTATAAAAACAATAATTAATATTAAAAAGAATCAATTTGCATATTGGCCTGGTAAGCCTATAAACCAACCTATCTAAGAGCACATTGAATTTTTGGTGGGAGGATCTAAAAATATGTTTGAGAGTAAAATTAGTAATCATATTTGATTATCTTTCAAAAATATGTTTAAGAGTAAAATTTTGCCTGTAAACTTAATTTTAAAGAAGTAAGACTTGGGATACTTTTACAAATTCAGTTTGCAAACTTAAGTTTAACTCAAATTTAAGTTTGTAAACTTTAATCAAAATATGCACTAACTTATGAGTTAAATAGATTAACATATTACCTAATTTTAACATGCGTAGTCGATCTGCCGTTAAACAAATCGTCTGTGCTTTAGGTTTAATTATCTGACTAAAATGCTTTTCTTTTTATGAATTAAGGTTTATCTGACTAAAATGTTTTTTTTAAGTGACTAAAATACTCTTATTCCATAGGCATACATGATTAATTATATTATACGGTTACAACTATATTGATAGTGTATTTATTTTTTAATAGCATTCTTTTGAAAAGTTAATAAATATTTTCTTAATATTTTAAAATGATAAATAAATTGAGAAAAAAATATTGAAAAATAACAAGTACTAGTAAAATGAGAAGGAATTGAAAAAGAAGGAAGTAGATGTGATGTGATGATTTAGTTGCATGAAAATTGACGAGGTGACCCTGCAGCAACATTCACTCACAGCACTGGGTTTTGTCTCATATGGGTGGAACTCACTCAATTATTATTTGCCAACCCTCAAAACTTGAATTCTCCTTGTCATTTCCTTTTTGCTAATGCTTTTTGTCGCTGTTGACTTAGAAGTTGGGGCAGGAGAACTGGGGAGTCCATCACGTGCATGGATTTGACATGATGGAATGAATACCAAGGAAACTTTATTGTCATTATTACTATTAAATGAATGACATGAATATTCTGATGCCATCAATAACGTCCCCTGGTCTGGTCTGCTGTGTTGTCTGATTTTACTTCCTTTTTGTCCTCTCAGCCAACCAATACCTCACTCATTCTCACTACTGCTCTTTACCCCGAAACGGAACCCTAACCTTCTTCTTCTTCGTAACTCAGTTTTTACCTTCTTTGAGAGAATCTATTTAATTATATATTCCACTGCACCGTCATCTTATTTTCCAATTAATTCCCCCCTACATTGGTGATTAAATTAATGTCTAAATATGTTTTTAATTGTTTAAATTTGAGATAAATTTATTTTTGTTCTCCACAATTTAAATTGATCTTTTTAATCTCTTTGATTAAAAAAATTATTTTAATTTTTTTTGCCTAAGCATCTACTTTTCAGGCATCGTCAAAATTGATATTATAAAAGAAAAATACATATGTGATAGTGTGCTTAATAATAAGAATATGAAATTAAAATGAATTATCATATAAGTCACTTGTAATCTGTCACGTGTGTAATGTTACGTGTGTAAGTGAAGTCTCAAACAAAGGGGGAAAAAACTTAGCCAAAATTTAAGGAAGTAAAAGTATATTTAAACCTTAATCAATTTAATGCTTTTCTTAAACCACTTTCTCGCATGATCATTGTGGTAATAATTGTAAGAAAAAAAATACTCCATTCGTTCCAGATTATATGACGTTTTAGAGAAAAAAATTTGTTCCAAAATAGATGACGTTTTACAAAACCAATGCTGCATTAAATATCTTTTTCCAAGACTACCCTTAATTAATACTTAGTGGGAATAGTGTAGTATGAGTAATTAATCAGAGAGATAAAAGGTATATTAAGAAATTACCTAATGTTTTATAGGAAATTCAACAAATTAATTGCATTCCTTAATACCTGTATCAAAACCTTAAACGTCATATAAATTGAAACGGATGGAGTATTAACGTAACATTGTACTATAATAATTGAATTACAAGGAGACAAGACAAGAGGGTAAGCTCACTTTAATGTTACCAAATACCAAACAGTCGGTAAATTTATCACATTACAATAATGATGAGATTTCTTGTAGTGTCAGAACATATAAAACGCCATGTTAGACTTTATTAAAGCATATTTGTCAAACATGTAATTAGAGTATGGGGAGTTTGGGAAACAACTTCACCAATCATACACGCCACTAGGAAAGAGACACCAACCTGACCCAGCAACACGTTTAAAGTCGAACAACATGTTAACAATATGGCGTGCAATTCTTGGCTCACAAAGCCAAAATGTTTGATTGAATTACTCTGATTTCTTGAGGTTGCTTGCAGTCATCTAAAAGTTGTACCTCTAAGAAGCGACATTTTTTTATGCGCAAGGGAATGATCGTTAAATTTGAGCCTTCTAATCAAGTTCAATTCTACTAATAAGGGAGAAAGTTTTGGCAACATTTGAATCATATTGGAGGGCTCATTATTTTATGCAATTAGCATTTTGGAAAGCCAGGAAGATTTCGCATTGAATTTTTTTCTTTTTTTTATTTCAGTTCATTTAAAATCAACAAACTGTAGTTTCTGCATTGTTATTGAATAAATATTTATTATGTTTTTTGATCAGTATAAATATTTATTATGTAAGTATTTATATATAAGTTTTTATAATAAAAAATATAATAATTATTTTTATATAAGTTATAAGTTGTTTTCATAATCTATTTTATAAAAGGTACTACAATATTAGTTAAAAATAGTTTATGAATATATCATAAGTTATTTTTATAAAATCATCAAAACAATTATACAAACTTTTATGTCATAAGATAAACTAATTACAAATAAATTTCAAACATATATAATTTTGTCTTTAAAACTAATAATTTGCGCTAATTTGATTTATGAAAGTTTGTGTATGTAAACTTAATATTTAAATTTATCAATTACATAGTAACTTAAGCTCTTTTTGGATAACTTATCTAAAAGTGATTATTGGAGAATAAAATAAGAAAAAAAAAAGTTTCTCTCATAAAATAAAATTAACATATGACGTGATTCCAAAAAAAGAAACATATGACGTACGTGAAGAGTTGTGGGTCTCGTTTATGTTCTTGGTTTTCTAATATCTCATTTTCCCGCTATAAATTAACAGTGTATGGCACACATATGATAAGAGAAACTTAAGGACTAAAAACTATTTATAGACATTCTACGCACTATCAAGAATGCTTTTAACAACCATTACCACTGCAAATAATGACCATGCAAGGCCTAGCCATTCAATCCAAAATGCATGGACCACTATTATTGAGTTTTATGCATTTTTAATGGAAAAAACCTTTTACACAGTGAAGTTAACAAGTAGTTTAAACTTATAAACAATAACTATACAATAATTCAGAAGACAAGTTCTCAATATATACATCACTCAAACATGAGTATTTATTTTCATTTATCTTTACACTGTAGTCTTTACAGCTTTGTTTATGACTTTACTGCATTTCATTTTATACCTTTCATTCATACCTTCCTTTGCATATTTTATACCTTTACTTTTTGCCTTATCCATACTTTCATCTAATTTAGTCGATTAGGGAGTTTCTTAAAAACCTACAATTATCTGTTCAAAAAAAAAAACCTACAATTAATAAACATAACCCCTTCCTTAATACAATATTGGCTAATTAACAAGGATTCATAATGTTTTACAGTCAAATGGTTTATTTAACTACTTAACTGATAAACTAGCTAATAAAATTAAACAAACAAACAAAACATTTAACTGCAAGAATTTTTGGTCAGTGCTAATTTATTCTTCAACAAATTTAGGTGTGTTTGTTAAAATAATTTCAGTATTTAAATATTAAGTAATTGACACAGTGTATATATAGTTGTTTTTATTTTATACAAACTTTTTATTCATTTTGTTTATATGAATTTAAAAAACGATCTTTTAAAATTAAAAAATATAACAAAAATTATTTCATTCCAGTTGAATTTTTTCTCTTATTAAAAAACAAGAAAAACTTTCCAACAAAAGCACAACACATACCGTGGAAAGGCTCGTAGCTAAAAAAATGAAGCATCACCAATGGCCAGAAAGCTATTTTTTGCGTTGAAAAGCAACTGCAACTTAAAAAACAGAAAAAGGCATTATTAGCCTATTAGAGTAAAAAGAGCAATCGGGTTTTAAGAGGGTGGGCTTTTACAGTCATTGTCTAAATGATTCCACCCTTCAAAAGTTTAAAAAGTACAAAATAATGCACACATGAGAATAAGATGTTATTATTGCACATTAGAAGGAAACTAGACAAGTTACGTAGTCTTTTTTTTTTTTTTTTGTTAAAAAGAAAAACTACTCTTTCTATTTCTCTGTCTCCCTCTTTAGAGGGTCATTAACAAAAGGTCATTATTGCTCTGCAAGCAAAAGATTTTGGAGTTTTTTTCGCATGGCACGCACGGTAGCTTGTGCGGCGGGTGGTACGAAATAATAGGCATTACCATTAGGAGGATCCTACTTTTTTTTTAAATACATACAGATAAACTGTAGTTCTTACATAAATCTAAGCGTTGAAACAAGGCTTATTTTTTTAATGTCATACTAGTTTGTCAATAAACAATAGATAAAACTACTGAAAGGAAAGGTTATGTGAAAATGGGCTTTACTTTAGGTCCAAATGAGGCCCAGTTTGAAAGGCCCAAAAAGAATGGCCTGGAAAAATGGTGATAGTTCAAGGCCCGGGTAGGGTCATGGGCCTTAAGCCCAAAGTTTCTTACCACACGGTCCAAGAGAGTGCAGTAGTAAATTCCTTTGCCTTTTGATTGACGTAGAAGGGTTTTCCCCCGAATTTTATTTGGAGGATGCTATTTATATTTAGGCTTCGTTTTGAGAATAAGTATAGGGTTCGGATTAACTGAAATATTTATTGATTGTCATTTATCATGTCGTATTTTGGGAAAGTAAGATAAATAATTGATAAATTTAATATGATTAATTAAATTAATCTATTTTTTTAAAAGATGTAAATGAATTAAAAGGATCTTATATAGTATCAATTTTTATCATAATATTTGTCATATTTATAAGTTTCTCTCTCTTTCCTTTTCCAAAAAAGGGGTGTAAGGTTTTTCGTTTTAGAATAACAGAGTAGGTATACTATACAGGTATTAACATGATGAAATGATATGGAAGAAGAGAATAGGCAGGGTAAGAATGTTTTGTTGAGGCATGAATTGTAATGTAAAGTATTAAGCATATTAATCTTGTCATGACGACTCAGCACTGCGCATGCATATTATTGAGAGAAAAGGTAGGAAGGGTTGCACATCTGGCGGCACCCGAAGCAGCAGCGGATTTGGCGTTGTAAAACCGCGTTGTTGTCTGCAGAAGCAGGGGGCAAAAAACAGAATAAAGAAATAAAAATAATAATACAGGAGAAATTAAGAGAGGAAGACAAATCGAATCTATTTGTTTGTCTGCGTACGCAGCAATGGCTACGGCGTACGCACAATGAGGAGGCATTGTAGATTATATCCATCGCCATGCGCTGGTTCCCCACCCTTGTCTTCTCCCATTCTCATTCTAATTCATCATCAACGTCATCTTCGGCGACTCTAAATTCTTCTCCTTCGACGTCCTCCGGCCCCGACCCCAGGAAGAACAGCCGCGCCGCCTGGTTCTTCGGCAGCGGGAAAAGGTCCACGCGCTCCAGGAAGCTCACCCACATCGCCGACTTAGACGCCCTCGTCGTGCCCCCCTTGTCTCGCTCCTCCAGCACCTTCGATCGTTCCTCCACCTCCTCCGTTCAGCCTCAGCCGTTGCCTTTGCCCAGAGATGCCGACTACCGTTTTCCCTCGCCCAAAGACGCCGCCGTCGATGTTACCCTCACCCCTGGTTTTCGAATGCGCAGGTAATTAATTTAATTACTCGTTCATCTCGTTTCCTGGTTTCGGTTTTATTATGTAGTAGTAGGTTACTAAAATAATTTTGATTTTTTTATAACTATTATTTTGGTATATTTAAATGTTTATTTGTCCTTGTGTCTGCAATGTAATTATACAAGTATTAAGTAATTTATTTCTTTATCCTTTCAACAAATTGGCCAATTATTAGGAAAGGACATTGATGCTACTTATTAACCCCTTTCAAGATAGAAAGAGACATAAGAAAAACAAAATGTAGATACTATAAATAATATGACAATGCGGATTACAACAAGAGGGGTTAAAGACATGATATAAATTTCCACCTTTCTTAAGAGGGAGGATTCAAATCTTTCTTTGACTACTTATGGTGAACAATCATAGATTTATTAGATGAGACTATATGAAGACTTGCGTTTAAATGACTCTTTATGATAATTTTAACATGAGAGATTGACATCCTCTTCTATAATTTCGAGAGTGTCTTCTCATTTTACTACATTTATTCATAAAAAATGGAGGCATGCATTTATATATCATTTTTCCAATTATTACTATCATATGCTTCCTTTTATTTATTTATTTTCTTTTGCCTTTTTACCCCCCTAATCTTCTAAGGAAAAGTGTATAAATTTAAACTAGGAATATAAAAATATATAATTTCTGTTCTGATCCCTGGATTTGTGTGCACAGTGTTTTTGCAAGCCAAGAGCCAAGAAAAAATACGGAGCAGGTGGAGACAAGGTCACCAGGGGTGGTGCCTCAACAAGACACAAGCGGTGGAGCAAGTACAAGAACTCAAGGAGATAATTTCTGGATGAGCATCCCTGCAAGAAGTGCACCAACTAGTCCTTTTGCCAGTCCCAAAATCAGCCCAAATACTACCAAAACCGATGATTTTATACCATACTATTACGTCTCACCCAAAGGAAACCAGTTCTGGTCAGCACCAGAAATGCCCACATTCGACACTTCTGCTGGCCACCCACCTCCTGCTTTCTTTGATTTATCAGCATTACGCACTGATAACATTCCTTCTCCCCACCAAAGTCCACGAGGAAAAAGCCCAACCCAACACCCCAGAAGCCCACCTGGGCCTTCTTCTTCTTCTTCATCCATACCCCCCAGGTTATCCCTCGACACCTCAGTAGCACGTCGTGAAAGCACTGCTCCTCACACTGTTCACCCCTTACCCTTGCCTCCTTGGGCTGGGCCTGGTGGGGCCCCCTTGCTTTCACCATCTGCTACCTTCTCCCCACCCGTGGCCAAGACAGAATCCTTGCCAATGAAAAACCAGTGGCAAAAAGGGAAGCTTCTTGGCCGAGGTACCTTTGGAACTGTTTATGTTGCCACCAATAGGTATGTAGTACAAGTTTCATAAGCATTGATTCTTTTGTGCTCTTCCATTCTCTCTTTCTTGGAAGCTCATCTAGGACACATTTTTGTTCCTCACAGAAAAACTGGAGCATTGTGTGCAATGAAGGAAGCAGAAATATTTTCTGATGATCCAAAGTCTGCAGAGTGCATAAAGCAGTTAGAGCAGGTTATTCATCTCGTTAGTTAATATATATAGCTGTTTATTATATATTAGCCATATATGTTGTATGAACTGTGTAAAATACACTAACAGTGACTTCCATGTTGTATTTTATGATTAAGATTGTCTCACGTTAGCTATATGAAATGTTTTATTTATCCAAAGTTATTTTCCTTTTTATAATTCACTTTATATATCCTCATTACCAATTTCTACCTTTTTCAGGAAATTAAAGTTCTTAGCCATCTGAAACATCCAAACATTGTGCAGTATTTTGGTAGCGAAATAGTAAGGAATTCCTATTCATGATTAGGTGTCCAAGATTAATCATTAGTATTTATCAATGTTCTCAAAACCGGACCGGACCGGCCGGTTCGACTGGGAACCGGTCTAGTGACCGGTTCGGTTACTCTATAAAATCGGAGGAATTCGGAACCGGTGGGAACCGGTCAAGAACCGGTCAAACCGGGCCAAAATCGGCCAAAACCGGTCAAGAACCGGTAGCCAAAACCGGTTTGAACCGGTATTTTTTTAATTTTTTTTAATTTTTAATTTTTTCATTTAAAATTTTAAATTTAATATAAAATATTTTAAAAATAATTAAAAACACATATTTAATAAATTTCTCAAATAGATATAAATTATTTTATCAATTATTATTATTATTTTCTTGTAAAACATATAATTTGCTCATTTATATTAATTTATAATTTTTTTATATCTTGATTTTTGATAATTTTATATTATATTAATTTGTCATTTTCTTTCTTTATTCTAAATGTAAATTTGTTATTGTTAATGGACATTATTTTATTTTATTAAAATTTGAACTTAAGTATTATGATATATTTAATTAAACTTTTATATATTTTTTTGAATGTTAAAACCTTGTAAAGTGATATTTTAAGTTTTATTATAGTTTTTAATGTTATAAAGTTATGTGATATTATATTTATTTAATATTATTTTATTATTATTATTTTATTAATACCGGTTCAACCGATTCAACCACTGTTGAACCACAGTTGAACCATTGAACCTTGGACTAGTACCTTGACCGGTTCAATGACCGGTCCAGTTTTAAAAACATTAGTATTTATAGAACAGCCCACAAACCTTCTAATATCTTTGGGTTGTGTATTGACTAGGTAGAAGACAGGTTTTATATTTATTTGGAATATGTCCATCCCGGTTCAATCAATAAATACGTTCGCGAACATTGTGGTGCAATAACAGAATGTGTTGTTCGGAATTTCACGCGCCATATTCTTTCGGGGTTGGCTTACTTGCATAGCAAAAAAACAATTCACAGGTACTGTTAACGTTCTTAGCTTGAGATCCGTGTATAACTAGTATAAGAAATCTCTACCAGATATTTGCGTAACCATTATAAAAATTAGTAGTTTTTTTTTTCTCCAGAAATTACTAATACAGTTTGGAATTAGAACATCTGATGACATTATCATTTTCTTTTGTTGTATGTATATATAGGGACATCAAAGGAGCTAACTTGCTTGTTGATTCTGCTGGTGTTGTTAAGCTTGCTGACTTTGGGATGGCCAAGCATGTGAGTTGTAAAATTCCCATATACTTTCTTCCATAGTTTTAAAAACCGAACCGGTGACGGACTCGGTCAAAGCACTGGGTCACTAGGTGGTCGAACCAGTGAGTCATTAATTAACCCGCATGACCCAGTCTGTATTAAAAAATTTGAAAATTTTATATCTGTATTAAAAAAGTAAAAAAAAATCACATAACAAATTAATATAATTCCACAAGCTCATTTTTCAAGTTCAAATCCATTGATATTCACAGTAACAAAATCACATTATAAATTACTTATTACACTTATTTAAAGTTTAAACAAAATTCAAAATAATAGAATCACACTATCAACTATATCATCACTTCTTCAAACAAAATTCACAGTGACAGAATCACAGTATCAATTACCTAAGAATCACTACTCATAAATAATAAAACAGAATCAACTAAAAATAACATTCAAGTTGGATTAAATAGAATCATGTGGTGTGGATCAATGTGGTTAAGATGAGGGTCTTAGGGTTTATCTGTGTGCACTTTGAAGTTTGAAAAAGAAAAGTCACAAACTCACAAACACGACACAACAATCAATGTTTTGGCAAACGCTTACAGCCACAAAACCTTTCTTTTTTTTATTTTTTATCCAAATGACGTCGTTTCAAGCAATTTAAGAAAAAAAAAAGTGCGTGACCAGGGTCGAGTCACCGGTTTAACCCCGGGTCGCACCGGGTTTGACCGGGTCACACTGGGTTTGACCAGGTCAAAAGCATGGCCGGTCCGATAGCCTGCTCGACCCGGTCTAACCTCCAGGTCATGGTCCGACCGGCCGGGTCGGTCCGATTTTTAAAACCATGCTTTCTTGTCTCTATCCATATCCCGGGAGAGAATGGTTCTCTCGTTGTACCATCATTTTGGATTTCTAAGTAGGATTTGATTATCTTTACACTGTTAAAAGATTCCTGAGGGAATTTGCATTACAAATGCAGGCATTAAGTTAAAAGGACCAAATTTATTGTTTTGGAAATTTCACCTCTTGAATTTTTATTACCCATTAAAGCCATTGCGGAATATCGGGTACATCTGCTAATTTCCATTAACTGAATATGTATCTTGTGCTTTAGTGCTTACTTGTAAATTTGTGACATGTTTAAAAGTGGTGTCTCCAAGTTCTATATGTTATTTAATTTGAACTTTTTATGACATAGAATTATGGTTTCTTTTGAATTTTACTTGTTGGTTTCACCAATACCATTGCCACTAGTATTCCTTTTGTGCCCCTTATAATACTTTTGGGATCTCTATGTCCACAGCTAACTGGACATGTTGCAGATCTTTCTTTGAAGGGAAGCCCATATTGGATGGCTCCAGAGGTATATTCTAAGTTTCTAACTCTATATTAATCCATGGTGTCTCATGCGTTCTTTATTGACACTCATTCCTCGTACAGCTTTTGCAAGCGGTTGTGGAAAAAGATAACAGCTCTGACCTAGCTTTCGCTGTTGATATTTGGAGTTTGGGTTGTACAATTATTGAAATGTTCACGGGGAAGCCTCCTTGGAGTGAGTACGAAGGAGTAAGCACCTGCAAAAAAAATTCTTGTCTTTTATCAAAAGAATTCTCTTTCAACATTTTCTTTCTAATATACACTCTTCTATTCTATTGCTTAAAATTCATGTAAATCCCACTAGTTTAGAATGAGATGCACCAAATGAGAAATGAGAAATGAGATTCATATTTAGTGAGACCTACATAAATTTCACCAAATAAAAGAGAGTGTGTCAAAAAGTGTTAAGAGATTATACTGTTATCATTTCCTTCTCATTGGTATAAGAACCCCAATATTCATTAAAAAAATATTCTTGATTGGTTCAATAACTTCATATCTAGACATGGCTATATGAGCTTAAGTGAGATGCTGAAGTTTGCTAATGAATTATATTGTATCAACTTTTTTCATTGTTAAAGTTTGGTTTAACAGCCAGCTTAAAGCATATTTATACAACTTTTTCTTCTGTTGCAGCTTGTGGATTCAGTAGAGATGATGTAGGTATACATGTCCAATTCATTTTTTAACTAGGGGTAAATTCTCATCTAATTATGCAGGCCGCAGCTATGTTTAAGGTTATGAAGGATACCCCTCCTATACCAGAAACATTGTCAGCAGAGGGTAAAGATTTCCTGAGACTTTGCTTTATAAGAAATCCAGCAGAGCGACCAACTGCTTCAATGTTACTAGAACATCGATTTCTGAAAAACTTGCAACAGTCAGATGTTTCATCTTCCATGCAGCTGTATAATGGAACAACCTTGATGGTAATATAAATGTTGTGACTCTTTTATATTTGTCAAACTATGTGGTGTTTGGTATTAAATTTATCTCATGTTGGCAGGATATCCATAGTCCCAGAGAGTTGTCTGAAAATAAACTTGATCATATTTCTATTCCCAGTGCACATATTGGTAAAGGAAAATTAGCCACTGAGAGGTGAGAATTTCATTACTTCCATTGATTATATATTCCTGAATATTTGAACCAATGAATCCATGATCCATCCTTTTTCTCTGCTGAGATTGGGCAAATATCTAACAAAATAACTTCTACATGACAGTAGCATCTCAGTGCCCTACTCACTCTACTCTTGAAGTACTTCCTATCTCACTCTCTTAAGTCTAAGCTCACCTGCAAGTCTTCAACACTCTTGATGAGTTTCTGTGTCTCTGTCAAATATGGCAATTGGAAGAAAATGGTATTTTCAAATGACTGCGCTGGGAGAAGTTCCAACACTTTATGCCAATGGCTTGAGTTCATACGGACTTTGTTTTAGGTGACTTGCACCTATAGATGTTTCAGGTTCTTTCCCGGGATCATCATTGGTGCCCCTGTAAGAAACAAGCTTGTTCACTGTGGAGTTTACAGCATGAGAATCTAGAACCAGATTTTGTATAATATTAGAGTGATCCAGCAGCGACACCAGTCCTGTACAAAAAATTAACAACAATATAACACCAATTTTTATTTATTTTTTCATTAGATTGGATCATTATTCATTGCACACTGATCAAATAACACCATTGTATTTTGCTTTTTAACAAGATTTCCATATAAGAAAACCTAATGACATGTGTCATTTGTCACTTCTTTCGTAAATTCCTTTTTGAAGAGTTAAACTTAAAGATATATGAAAAAAGTAGGTTTACAAGAAAAATATTTTTTGAAATGACACATATGTCATTAGGTTTTCATGCAAACAAAAATATATAAATTATATTAGATTCAATTAGATTATATTGATCACTATTTTAAAGATGGTAAGAAATACAAATCTTTAATAAATTGAACAAAACTGAAACTTTCTTTCACTTGACAATGATAATCAATGGCTGTAAACCTTTTTTTTGGCACATAATTACTTTTAACACGAAATAAGAAATTTCATTTATTGTTAAAATTAATGGCCAATAAATCTTCAACATCCATTCATTATATAGTTTCAAATATTCTTATAATTTTATTAGTTATTAAATAAAGAAAATATCTCTTATATTATTCAGACATTAAATATATTTATTCTTTTTAATATTTTTATTTTATTAAATATTAGGAAATTTCTTTAGAAGATATCAAAAAATTAAAAAAACATGATGGCATAATAAATAGGTATATTCAATGACGATTGGTCCCACTAATTAAAAGTATAATGTAACTCTTAATCAACTCTACTTGTAATCCATAAGGTTGACATAGTAGAGTAAAGTCCACTGCGTTTAAATGTGAGAAATGATTTATTTAGAGAAAAAATTCATGTTCGATTTTCTTATGTGCAAAATTTTTTTGAGTCTGTAACAATCATACACTACGAGTAAAATCAGTCCCTGACTTAATGAATTGAGAGCGTCATCTTTGACTCAGGACTAAAAAGAATCAACTCCACTTACAATGTTAAATATTTCACATCATAAATCGCTATTTCGGTAAGAAAAAAAAAAGTTTACCTAACCAATTAATATCTTCAATAGTGTCACAAACATACTTACACATATATATCTGATAAAAGATTAAAAAAAAAAATCAACAAAAATCAACAGAAGATTTTCGTCCGACAAAGTATTTTAAGAATTACATGACCTCGATTCCCTGTTTTACGGCCTCTTGTTCAGCAGATTGTGGGATCATTATTTGGTCATATATAACATCAAAGTCAAAACCACGAACTACTACGTTTGTTTTAATGTAAAATTTGAAAGTGAAATTAATTTAAACATATGAATTTTAATATTATTTAGGCTTAATTGTAATTTTTACCTCCAACTTTCTATTTTTTAGCAAATTTTACCCCCAACAAATTAATTTGGTGCATTTTACTCCTAACTTTTTAAAAAACTTACAAATTTTACATTCCACCATTTTGATGACGTAACATATTAAAATAGTTGCACTTTTTACTCCCAACTTTTTACTTTTTGACAAATTTTACTTCAAATTTTTCATTTTTTGGCGAATTTACCCCTACCTTCAGCATGTCACTTCAGTATAACAATAGAAGGTAAAATTTGCAAGTTTTGTAAAAAGTTGGGATAAAATGCGTCAAATTAATTTGTTAGGAGTAAAATTCGTCAAAAAGTAAAAAGTTGGAGGTAAAAAATATAATTAAGCGTATTGTTTATATTGACTTAAAATTTAGAGATAATGAAAGTGAAATTATAACATGTAAAATTGACTCTAACTATAAACTGGACGGACACTAAATATTAGAGATCATGTACTTAATTAATAAAATCTTCCCTTAAGAGAATTTTTGTAAAATATAATAAAATAATAATAATAATAAACATTTTAAATAGGACAGAAGTAGTAAATATTAGTAACATTCTTGTCTGTGTGTACTATCATAGAAATGGATTTGGGCTTGGGCATCAACAGATTAAGAATGGCATTTGATTCTTTTGTCTTTTGTAACGGCGTGACCTGGTGACAATTCGGCGTCTTCACGTGCATTTATTTCTCGCATTTATTTCACTTTCAGTGCCCAACTTTACTTGTCATATTCCTATTGTGCGAGAGAGAAAGCCATGGAACCTCCTCCATCACAATCCATTGAAATTTCTGGCACCGGATACCAAGCTGGGGATGATACACAAGACAAGGTCATCAATGAATGGTACTAATCTTCTTTTATTTGTTCAACCGATTTGTAAAATTTGATGTGATTATGAGATATAATATAATATGTCTGATTATTGAATACTCTAACTTTTGTTTTGTTTTCTGGATATGTAGTTGCTCTTGCTGCTATGACTGTACACAGGGTATCTTCGATTTCTTGTGCTGTAACTTTTGTTAGAAGTCTTTAGATTAAATTTCAGTGTTATTACTTAATAGCAATATGTAAAGTCATGGGGACATGGGTTTATCGAGATGTTCTCTCCCCCTCCCCCTTTATCATGGAATTGATGTATGATCAGAATTAACTAAGAAAAAGTTGTGCTTTTTAATTATTGTGTCTATTAGTAAGAACATTCTTCCTTTCTCTGTACTTTGGGATGGCTTTATCAACTGAGTTTGAGTTTGATCCTATCCAATCCAAACCGCGTTGGGAACTTCAGTGGTTTTTTTTACTAGCAGAGGATCCTGTTACCAAAAAGTAGTGTGGGCCTATGCTAAACTCCTTCTTTTCTCCTTTTACATGTTGGATGAAGTTATTTTATCTGAATCATAATATACACGTTTTTCTGGATATATAGAAAAACAGTAAGTATAATAACATTAACAATTGTGCAAGGTGTTAGTGGGATTCAAGTAATGTAATTCCAAGCCAAATTTTGAACTATATTCGAACTAATCGGTTCCCTGTCACATTTTATGAATAATGGGCATCTGATGCATTATTAAAAAAAACAAACGAAAGAAAAAAAGCACCTAAATTATTTGTAATGACAATGCGAAAAAGCGTAAAATCTTTTGAATTCCAAACATTCTTTGGCAGTAAATTGGAATGTTATGCTTTTCTGATGCAATCTGTCCGAATGTGACCCAGTTTTTATGATTTGGGCTGAATAAGACCTACACTTTATTAGGTAAGCCTAAAAAACCTACACTTAATTAGGCTTACCTCAAGAGATGCTGATACTGTAATGATGTGGAACGCGTTTTACATGTTAAGGTGTGAGGATCCTTGAAAGCGAATAAGCATATCCTTCAATTTATTTATTTGGCGCATTCATTTTAGTTAAAATAAATAAATAAATAAACAAACAAAGCGATTATGTCATAAAGGTTTTTTGGATTTTTTTTCTTCTTTTGTCACTATTTTTATCTTCTGAAAAAGTATTCAAATATTTTTAAAGTTTTTTTTTAAAAAAAAAAACCACATGACTTTTATAAATGTTATCAAACATATTTATACAACACCAGCGAGTATAAAAGGTTATGTAAGCAGTTACTGAAATAAGCGTGATGTACGTACAAGTGCAACAAAAGATGGAAAGAGGGTGAAATACTATGTCGGGAAATTATACAGTTACGATTGATAAAGAATAGAGGATATGTAAAAAAAAAAAAAAAAAATGGACTGTCAAGGACTAAAAGTATGTTTGGATTATAGTTACATCCAGCAGTCTTGGAATGTGAAATTTTTTCATGAATAAAATGCCTATCCAAAGACACTTGGCTAGGATTTTAGAGTTCCATCAGCAGAATGTGGACAATTGACTACTGAGATTCAATTTAATTAAAGGGACATCCATTCTATAAACCCCACTATTCTTCACTGGAGTCCAGGTCGGAAATCAAAGATTAAAATATCTATTTTTTCAGTGCGTCGAGGATAATAAAGCGATTGGTCTTATCCAATTTACTACTCTTCTTCCAGTTCCAATACATCATTATCTAGTATTTTGCGTGCATGTCTAGATTAATTTATTTTATGTCAATTAGTTCAACTCACTTAAGGATTATCAAAAATATTTTATGTTTTTCAAGTGCGTATGTTTTAATTCCCCATTGGTGAATATCCATCAAGAATATCTTGGATGAATGAATTAAAATATAAAGTTAATATTAGGCGACTGAGATGATCTTTCAATGGTGATCTCTTGTGTTCTGTATTGACAGGGATGTATTTATAGTGACTCTGACACTAGAACAGTATGAATCAGAGTCGTGATGTTAGAGAAAGAGTGAATACATACCTTAATTTAAGTGGTTAAGTCTGAAGTTTTTATAATCTTACTTTCTTTTTTATCTTAAAGAGTCCCAATATAGACCGCCCATTGTTATAAAAATAAATAAATAAATAGACCGTCCATTGAACCCTTATTTGACGATGGAATATTCCAAAAACACATTTTTTATGATGGAATAGGGAAGAAATGGATCTATTTTAAACTCCAAATTAGAGAAGAAGAATTATAAGAAGAAAAGGCGTATTTCATGGAATGTAAATGCATTCTATATGGTCTCCTATTTCATCTTGTTTTAAACAATAAAACTTAGAATAGGGTTACGATGTAGGAAAGCTGATTGTACGACATGAAGATGATACAAAGTGTTTTTCTTTTTTTTTCGATAAAAGATACAAAGTGTTTGTTATTATTGGATAAACTCTAAATTAAATATATGAAAAGAAAAAAAGCAGTAAGGAACTTTGGCAGAAATCATGAAGATCTTGAATAAAGTTTTGTTCAATTGATTCGTGCAATCCATTCGTACTTGTGAGCATTTTTCATTTTAAATTACCCCATTTTATTATGCTCTGTTTTATTTTATCCCTTTTCATCAATTTAACATGCAACCACCGCCCTTAGCAATTAATAGAATTAGATAATAATATCTTTATTATGTTAAAATTAACTTATTTTAAGAGCATATTTATCAGTAGGGTTTTATTGTTAAACAACCTGCCTGTGGAGTTGCACGATCAAAGGTAATGAAGTGGCAGACAAAGAGAGAGTGAGAGAGAGTTGCTTCTATAAGCATCTGTCAAATCACACAATCATCCATACAATTTGCAAGTGAATTTTTTTTTTTTTTTTTTACAATCCAATACCGTTTCAGAGATAAAAGTGCTTAAATTAAAAATATTACGTTTGACTAGCTTATGTAAACTAAACAATATATATCTTACATAATAGCAGTTACGTGAACTTGATCATGTCGTTTCCCACAAAATGCATGGTTATTATTTCCTGTTTTGCTAGCTTTTATCATGACTGCACACACATAGTCCACCACATGGCTCACACAGTCAAATGTAACGCACTTTCGGTATATATCTATAATTTCTACCCTGAAAATTCTTCTCCTACTCCCACAATGCATACGACTTATCCACAAAGTGCAAACTTCGCAGTGTTAGGACAGGTAGGAAAAAAGAAAACAAGACACACAGAGCACGCTCAGAGTGATTATACTCTTTGTTGGAGAAGTATAAAGTCTCACAATAGGTAAATAAAGACAAACAAAAATGTATATAAATGTAGAGAGGTTAAGTCTAATTAATTTGAACTTTTTGGACGATATACCTCCTATGCCTAATACAAATTTAATCCAATCCACACTAACTCCGTTGGACATGTATGGAAATTTTAACATAATATCATAGTCTAATGGCCTAATAGACCATAACGATCCTACCAAAATAAATTAAAAAGAAGACAAGAAAAAAATGAATTGACTCCTAATTAAGACTCAAGAAGCACAAGCTTAGACAAATTAAAAAATATATATATATGAAAAACAAGCTCAGGCAATAAAAAAGTAGCTACAACTAAAAAAAATAGCCAAAGGCTAAGGTGGTACTAAGTTACAACTGGGCAATAAACAAACCAACCAAATTAGACTTAAAAGAGAAGTGTTGGAGAACTATAAAATCACATATCGGATAAATAAAGACAATCAAAAGTCGATCTATATTCCTCTCATGCTTGATGCAAATTTAGTACAGTCCACACTCGATCACTCTGTATTGGACTTGTGTGAAAATTTCATTGCAAGCGCCCCTATTTTCTTCATATGGAGACGTAATGTCCAACTATGCAGTACTTTATTGTATGTAGTCTTGAAGCTGTTAATTTTTTATCAGAGATATATTATCACACTACATCATCTTGGCACTTAGAGTAATTGTTAAACTTCATGAGGTGGGTCTACGCAAGTTCTTCATTCCATTAACGAAATGCGGACTTGTTATACCAAAACAAAAAGAGCAGACAATTTGGACTTGTACCGAACTAGAGTGATAGTGACATGGATAGTGGCTCTGCCACTCTCCAATAAAACCAAGCTAGTAACTGTTTTATTTTTCCTATAAATGGCTTCAGTTTACAACTTATTGTCACAAGCAATTCTAATTGAGTTGTTAACTAATTTCTCCTGTCGTCATATTCTAGTTTCAACTTATGGAGTTTACCTCTAATAATATGCTTCCTTTTGTTTCAATGTTTTGGCTTGTGTTCCTTAGTCCTCTAGTGTGTTGTCAACTTTATTATAATTTCTATGACACAACTTGTCCAAACCTTACCGGAATTGTTCAATACAACGTGTGGTCAGCGATGGCCAAGGATGCAAGGATTGCTGCTTCTCTCTTGCGCCTTCATTTCCATGATTGTTTCGTCATTGTAAATAAGATGTCTCGATTTATTTATTCTTTTAGTTGGGATAATATGTTTTATAGATTTTTTTACATGTGCTGCTTCTTTCATTTTTTGTTACAAAGGGATGTGATGCCTCTGTGCTACTTGATGATACGGACACTTTAAAGGGGGAGAAAAACGCACTGCCTAATAAAAATTCACTCAGAGGATTTGAGGTCATTGACACAATCAAGGCTGCCTTGGAGAAAGCTTGTCCCTCCACTGTGTCATGTGCTGATATACTTACTCTAGCGGCAAGAGAAGCTGTTTATCTTGTAAGACTCCAATTTTTAACTATTTGGAATATAGTATTTAATATACGATATTAAAAATACATGCGTATATATAGTTTCAACAATTTTCCTTTTTAATCCTTATAATTTAAAACATTCTATTTTGGCCCATTTAATTAATCCACGTTCATCTCAAACGGTCTTAGATGACTTTAGACAGCGGGACTAAAAAGTAAAAAAACGATAATTATAGGGACCAAATAGATAATTAAACAAAAAAAAAATATTTAATCATACTTAAATAAATTAACCGTGAATAAATGTCTTTATCAGTTTAATAACCAATAAGTTTTGGCTAAAAAGTTTTTCTATATCCGGAATAAGATAATTCAATCATACATGAGAATTAACCTCTTATTGAATGTATACATCAAACGTATTAAAACGTTTTTGGTAATATTTTCAGAGCAAAGGTCCATTTTGGTATGTGCCTCTGGGTCGTAGAGATGGTACAACAGCAAGTGAGAGCGAGGCAAATAACTTGCCATCACCCTTTGAACCTATAGAAAACATTACCACCAAGTTCATATCCAAGGGTCTGGAAAAGAAGGATGTGGCAGTACTCTCAGGTTTGCTAATAATGCTTCTATCTCATTTATATTATATGCTTCGGACTTGCAGGCTAATTAATCACGAGACCAATTAAGTTTACAATATTCATGTCTATATATGCAATGAATGTAGGTGCACACACTCTTGGCTTTGCTCAATGCTTCACGTTCAAGCCAAGGCTCTTCGACTTTGGTGGCTCTGGTAAATCTGATCCAGCACTTGATGCTTCACTTCTGCAAAATTTAGTGAAATTGTGTCCAAATCAAGCTGACTCTGACACCAATTTGGCTCCCTTGGATCCCGTCACTAACAACACATTTGACAACATGTATTACAAAAACATTGTGAACAATTCGGGGTTGCTTCAGTCAGACCAGGCTCTTTTGGGTGACAACACAACTGCTTCATTGGTCAACATCTATAGCAAGTGGCCTTTTATTTTCTTCAGAGACTTTGCGGTATCTATGGAGAAAATGGGTCGCATTGGTGTACTCACAGGATCACAGGGGCAAATAAGGACAAACTGTAGGGCTGTGAACTAGATATCTGGCCATTTGCATTTGCTCTTGGTTTTTAAAAACCTTTGCAAACTTGTATCTTACAAATGTATAATAATATATGCTAGGGGCCTGTTTGTGTGTTTCGATAATTAATGTATGCAACTAGATTTAACTATTAAATGGTAGTATTTATCTTTCTGTTGTGAAAAGTTTAGATTAAGGAAAGATACCTCCTCTTATAAAGCCAAAGAATACTGATAACTTATTAATAAGGAAAATCTGATAACCAAATTCAAATCACAGATAATGTGGGAAGAAAACTCATTATCTAAATATACATAACTGTTTTGTCATATTTTTTGATAACGTGATAAGTCAATCTATGTCATTACTTAACATTATTACTTGACAACAAAGATTAAAAAAACCCTTAAAGAACTAAAATAAAAAAATGTCCTATTTTGTAGGAATCAAAAGTTATTTAAGCCTCGTTCGGTCTCACCATCCGGACGTTATTTTCCTTTGCGAAACATTAGTGAATGTAAAGCGTATTGATGAAATAAGAATTACTTTGGGTTTTGATTATTCTTTTGCTGTTGATGCTTGTGGTCATAGTGGAGGTTTGGCTCTCTTTTGTCGTCATCCTTTCTCTTGTGAATTGATAAATTATTCCACAAATTTTATTAATGTAAAAATCTCTCATCCTGGGTTCTCTACTTGGCGCTTGACTGGTTTTTACGGCTTTCCTGAAAGAAATAAAAGAAAAGAATCATGGGACCTTTTGAGAAATCTCAGCCTTGATGTCATCTTTCCTTGGTGTATTATCGGGGACTTCAATGATCTTCTATCAAATGATGATAAGATTGGTAGAATTGATCATCCCTCTTGGCTTATTAGAGGATTCAGAGAAACTGTTCTTGCTACTAATTTAATTGATATTCCCATTGAGGGATATCCTTTTACATGGTCCAGAAGAAAGGGGTATCCTGATGCTGTTGAAGAACGTCTTGATAGAGCAATGGCCAGGTCAGATTGGCTTCATCTTTTCCCTGCATGTACTCTCACAAATATTATTGCTAGCAGGTCTGACCATTCTTCTTAAGCTCACAAATCAAACAAATTTTTTTCACAAGAGGAAATTTCGTTTCGAGAATGCTTGGATGGAGGAACAGGATTTGGCACCACTTGTTATTTCTTCATGGAATAACTCTTTAAACAATGATTTAATTGATAAGCTGCATTATTGCTCAAGCAATATTGACGCTTGGAGCCGTACACTTCGTGCTCGATTTAAAGCTCCCATTGAAGCGTGCAAGAAGGAAATTGAATCTTTAAGGTGCAAATCTGACCCCGAATCTGTTGCACAGTACTTGGCAATGCAGGAAAATTTAAATAATTTGATAAGCAAGGAAGAAAAGTTATGGAGACAAAGGGCTAAAATGTTCTGGTTGAGGGATGGTGATGCTAACACAAATTTTTTTCATAATTCAGCTACCTCCAGAAGAAAATGCAACAGAATTACCAACTTGAGAGATGATAATGGTAATATGGTTACTGGTTAGTGCTCATGATGGATTGTGTGACATTGCATGCAATTATTTTCAAAATTTATTCACTTCAGATATACCTCATGTTGATCCTGTGGTGAATCATGTGCCAAACCTTATCACTTCAGAAGATAATGAAAAATTAATGGCACCTTTTGATATCATGGAGTTCAGAAGTGCTTTGTTTCAAATGCACTCAGATAAGTCCCCTGGCCCTGATGGACTCAATCCGGGTTTCTATAAAAAATTCTGGGATCTCTGTGGTGTTGAAATTTTCCATGCTGGAGTATCTTGGTTAGAGAAAGGTGAGTTTCCTCCGGAATTGAATAATACTGATATTGTCCTTATTCCGAAAAAGGATAATCCCTCATCTATGAAGGATCTTAGGCCCATTTCTTTATGCAATGTTTTATATAAAATTGTGTCTAAAGTTTTGGCCAATAGATTGAAACCTTTCTTAGCTAAATGCATTTCCCATGAGCAGTCTGCTTTTGTAGAAAGTCGTTCCATCATTGACAATGCTTTAGTGACTTTTGAAATCATTCATCACATGAATTGCAAGAGCAAGGGAAAATATGGTGAATTTGCTCTCAAGATTGATATCAGTAAAGCTTTTGATAGGGTGCAATGGCCCTATTTGATATCTATCTTAAATAAGATGGGTTTCCATTCACAGTGGATAGCATGGATGCAGATGTGTATTGAATCTATCAATTTTCATGTTCTCATTAATGGTGATGATGTTGGCCCTGTTATTCCAGCAAGGGGCCTAAGACAAGGTGACCCCCTCTCCCCTTATCTCTTTATCTTGTGTATGGAAGGCCTTTCTTGTCTATTGAAGAAGGTGGAGTCAAAAGGTGATCTTCATGGTGTGAAGGTGTGCAGAGGTGCCCCAATCCTCTCACACCTTTTATTTGCTGACGATTGTTTCCTTTTTTGTCGGGCTATTGATAGAGAAGCTCTCATTTTGCTCTCTACCTTACAAACTTTTGAGAAGGCTTCTGGTCTTGCAGTCAACTTACAAAAATCAGAGATTTTCTTCAGTAGGAATACCATACATTCAAATAGAAGTTCCATATGTTGCATTCTTGGTGTTTCAGAATGCTTAGGAACTGGAAAATACCTGGGTCTCCCATCCATGATTGGTAGAAAGAAGAAAGTTATCTTTAATTACTTAAAAGATAGAGTTTGGAGGAAAATTCAAACTGGTCTAGTAAGCAACTGTCAAAGGCTAGAAGAGAAGTTTTGATAAAATCTGTTGCTCAATCAATTCCTACTTACTACATGAGTATCTTTTTGCTGCCCTCATCTTTGGGTGATGAAATCCAGAAAATGATGAACTCTTTTTGGTGGGGATCTAATAAGAATTCTGGACAAGGCATAAATTGGCTCAATTGGGACCGTCTTGCCACGCGGAAGGAATATGGCGGTATGGGATTTCGGCACCTTTATGGATTTAATTTGGCAATGCTAGGGAAGCAAGGTTGGAGTTTTTTAACTAACCATGATGCTATAGTTACCCGTGTCTTCAAAGCTAAATATTTCTCAAATGGAGATTTTTTGGGAGCCTCTCTAGGCAACAACCCAAGTTTTGTTTGGCGTAGCATCCATGCTTCACGGGTAATTGTCAAAGAAGGTTCTAGATGGTGTATTGGAGATGGCAGTGGTATTAATATTTGGAAAGATCCTTGGCTGCGTGATCATGATTCTCCTTATGTGCAAACAAGCTTATCAAATAATGCCTTTCCCCAATCAGTTGCATCCCTTATTAACTCTCACGATGGCTCATGGAATTAGGCCCTCATCAATGGAATTTTTGAACCTCGAGATGCACAAGCCATTATATCAATTCCTTTATTGCGTCACAATCAACATGATAAACTCATTTGGCGTTTCAGCAAAAATGGAGAATACACAGTTAAGTCTTCATACCATTTTATTATGGAATCCTTGATTGATAATTCATCCCTCAAGATTCCCGGTGATTGGCTCAAGATTTGGCAGCTAAATGTTCCACAAAAATTAAAGCTTCTCTTGTGGAGAGCAGCTCGGGGAGTTCTTCCAGTTTGCACCAAACTTTCAACACGTGGAGTATCTATTCCAAGTTTTTGTCCTTGCTGTAATGGGGAGCTAGAAACAGATTGGCACGTCTTCATGCACTGCACACAAGCATATCATATATGGCATCTAGCTGGTCTAGCAAATTATATTGACAGTGTTTCAAATTCTGCAGAAAGTTTGAGGGAAGCTATCTTTACTTTACTTGGATCTTTATCAGCTAACCAACAATCAAACTTGGCTGTTGGCTTCTGGTGCATCTGGCGCAGGAGGAATGAAAACATTTGGGATGATTCTGTTAAACTTCCTTCAATTTCGTGGAAGTTGGCATTGGAATCCCTCAGCAGTTGGCAGCACATCAGAGATAAGAATTATGCAGCAGAATCTTCTCCAATAAATCACATTACTCATACATGGACAAAACCGCCTGTTGGAATGCAGAAGTGTAATGTAGATGCGGCTATTTTCAAGGAGCACAACCAATTCAGTTTTGGACTCTGTATTAGAGATGAGCTGGGCCACTTTGTTGTTGCTAAATCAGGTTTTGCTCAAGGCATCCCAGACCCTATGGAGGCTGAAGCAGTGGCTCTGTTAGAAGCGCTCAAGTGGATTCTTGACACAAACATGTCAAACATAATTGTGGAGATGGATTGTAAAGGAGTGGTTGATAAACTTTCTAATGGTTCTTTACACAATTATGAGTTAGATCACATTGTTAAATTATGTAAAGAAAAACTCAGTCTTTTACAAAACGTTGATGTGCGTTTTATTAGGAGGCAAGCGAATCTTGTTACTCATGCTATGGCAAAGGTATCAAGATTGTATCCTAGCCACCATGTTTTTGAGTTTGTTCCTACCTGTATTAACTCTATTGTTATGAATGAAATGATATAAGCCTTTCTATTAAAAAAAAAAGTTATTTAAGCCTAAATATAATCTAGCTTTTTACATTGTTCCCAGTTTTTTTTATTTTTATTCGAATGAGGGCCAGAGGCCCAGAACAGCAAACTAACTGTTGCATCTCCATTGGGCGGGTAAGCCCATACAATCTTTTAGAATAAAATAATCACACCCAGAGAAAAACAAGGGTTCCAACCCGGATGTCACGGGCAGCATTGGCCAACCAATCGACAGCGAAATGGCTACATCTCCCTTGTTCCTACTTTTGTTTCCTTCGGTACCATGCATCCTCTGTGATCGATCCATCAGAGTGGAGCTAGTTTCCTTTATTCTTTTTTGGCTCTTTTATCTCATAAAAAAAAATACATATGTAGAATATAATTTAATTGGCTTGTTAGACCCAGGATTAAATTGAAAACAAAGCGTTTGATACATATGTAGTGTTTTTTTAATACATTGAATTATTGGTATGTGGTAGCTCTAAAGTTAAATTCCTATTTTAGATATTTTTCTTTTCTGACCCGGCCTATAGAATTAAACTCACATGTGATTTACTTACTTTCTGAATCTGTGAAGGTGATTTATCACATGAAGGAATTGGAATTGATCGGATGAATACTGACAAAGGATTAATCTTCATTTCGCTTTCTATCTTTTCTTTACCTGCAGTTCAAATTAATAGTACATTTCTTATGTTTTGGTTAGGGTAGGAAGGAAGGAAAATGACGCTGACAAAGAAAGATAGATAGAAAAATGGTGCGAATATTTGTTTTTTGTTTCTTTTCTTGTTGTTTGTTGGGGACAAGGAGGGTAAGCATGCGCATCAATAGTGGGGCTCTCCGATATGAAAATTCTGAGGTAGGTAGTCATCAATGCGTGAACCACCATGTCTTCTTCGTGCATGTTCAGCCTTTCTCACTCTCCCCCATCATCACTTTCCGTTGAGGTTCCCTCTTTGACTTTCATTAAAAAATTTCTGTGTTTGGATTCTTAGTAACATGATTACCAAACTCCTTTTAATTACATGCCTCATTATTGTTTGAGAAAGTCAAACTTTCCATTGTAAATTGAATTAAACTTTAACAATGTTTGATGCTATCCTCTCTAAACGAAGAATTTGAACTTTGACAAAGTATAAAATGTATCTGAGTTTAATTTATAATGTATTATCTAGCTAGGAATCAATTACCTTAACATCCCTTTTATGGCCAAGTTTCATGCAACAAAGTTTTGGCCAAGTTATATCCCTTAATGACTATGCAGTATGCACCTTTTACGGGCATACCAAAAATCACGGATTGGTGTGTGAATGTGAAAATCAGAAGTACCGATTGGTTGCAACTTTCTTTCAAGGGTAATCAAGAAAGTGATTTTTGAACAATGTAATCAATTAGTGACAAGGAAACTAGCTAAGTAGCTATCAAAATGTTGCATTAATTAGGAATGATTTTTTATCCATTATGTGCATCTTAAGTCATATCACATCACGATAACTGGTCTTCATCTTTTGAAGAGTGGGAATGGCCGGTTTTTAAATTTTCGATTGGTTTTCATTCATTTTGTCTGTCTCTTTTAAAAATAAAAATGAATAATTAAACTCCTGAGACAAGAGGAAATTTCTGTCATTTTTTAAAGGTTGTTGAGTTTTGGACGGAAGTTCTTGACACTTTATTCCATCGAATTTGAATTTTATCAAGACACTATAGTTTTTTAATTTTTTGCTTGACTCTAATTATTTCCAAAACACCAGCATACACGGAGTGCCAATAATTACCACAGGATTTGGCGCCAAATGCCATAGGCATTGTCTTTCAGTGAGTCATCATCAGCTTCCAGCATCATCAATATAAAACACAAGTCAAAACAAGAAATCAAGTGCAGCAAATAACATAATCATAATAATGGACAGGATTTTAGCAATAAGTATGATAGTGTATGTGTGTTTCTAAATATATAGTATATGACAACTGTGTTTCAAGTGAGTCCAACTTAAATGATTCTATTCAACAACAACAACAAAAAAAAAACACTTAAATATTCTTAATTTGGTTGTCAAATACTCTAATCATATATATGCATTCATCCATATACTATATTCTTAACTACGTTGATTTCCTGTGCCAACATTGCTGAGGTGATTATCAGAAGGTAACTTGTCGCTATTAAATTTCTAATAGAAGGAATTAATGATTAGAGACGTTGACAAAGTTTCTATTAATGACGAAGTGTTACTTCATCTTTAATTAATCAACCTCTTGTAAATTGCAATCACTGGGTGCCAAGGGAATTCAGGTGCCGATAAAGAAAGTAATACTAGCTAGCTGATCATCAAGTGCTGAAACATAACATACGGGTCACAGTCAGATATGTGGGCTATGGTACTTTTTCTGCTTTTAAAGCGGCAAAGTAAAATGAAATTGCAGAAGAACATTTTAAGTACGTGGGGAGCTGGAATCATGTTGATGGCGTAGTGAGTGGGCAGCAAGAGGAACATAATGAATCAGTATTGAGTGTTCGGATGAGGTTCCAATTCAGAACAAAGGGAACAGCAGAACACAAAACATAATAATAATAGGACTAAACTTCAATTAAGTATGATATTTCTCAATAATATATACTATGAGAAAGGAATATAACAATAGTAAAAAAAAAGGATAATAGGAAAATAATTTGTTCACAGTGTCCTAAAGATAATAATTGAAGACAATGTCTTACTATAAGAATATAATAATAATAATAATAATTTGGATTTTTTTTTAAATATCACAAGTATTTTTTATAAGAGGTAATCCCACTTAAATCGGATAAAATAACTATGTATAATATTCAAAGTAATTGTATATTTAAAGTTTAAACTCAAAACTATTTGTTACACAATAACAATTCTGTGTTAATTAATTTATGTACAAATTATTCGCTAAACAATAACAATTCTGTCACAGTTAATTTGCGCACTTAATTGTAATAATATTCCTACTGCACAACCTTGTTTAATTTTCGTATCATCTGTAAGGGAAAAAAAAAATCAATGCTTTTATTTATTTGTAATAAAATAATGCTTTTTTTTTCAGAATAAAATAATGCTTATATCTTGAAAATTTTGGAAGCGCCAGTGAGACTGAATCTGTTCTGTTTGGCATTTATACCGAAAGGGTGATTCATTCCATAGAATCTCAGACGCAGACGACAAGAAAGGTATAAATTTCATTGAAGATGTTAAGTTACATCATGAATGAAAGTGCTTATATATTATATATATTGCATTGTTATTAATTGTTCGAGCTGTTATTATTTAAAATTTACTAATTAAGTTTATTTATGTCACGTTTATAATACGTTGGTATTTTTTTTTCATGGATTTCTCATATTTTTTACAAGAGGCAATCATACTTAAATTGAATAGGACTATTATGAATAATAAAATTTGTTTAATCGAAAGATACAAAGGAAATGCTATAATAAAATTCAAAATTGATATAATCGAGTAATATTTTTCTTGTCTATTTTAACTGTAAATTATCAAGTTTATTGTGTATTATATAGGTATTTAAATTTAAGTAGAATAAAAGGTAAAATTAAAAATATATTTAGACCAAAATAATTTAACTAGATGTTTAGACCAAAATAATTTAACCTAATGGATAGGTTGTTTTAATTTAACTAGATGTTTAGACCAAAATAATTTACAAACAACGTTCAACAGAAAAAAAATATTTTATGTTTATTTAAGTTGTGGTTCGAGACTTCAAATTATGATAAAAATAATTTAATTATAATTTTGTCAAATGTATTATTTATGAATAGAACTAACTATAATTTCTAAATAAAAAAAACTAATAAAAAAACTATAATTTCTAAATCAAAGTTTGGAATGTACAAATACCAAATCAACATGACCTTTGTATTTTAGTACTCTAATTTAGATTGAAATTCTTACATATAAGATTTGCTTACATCAATAACTTAGTTTGAGCTACGCCACATTGTTTAACCTTTTGCTTAATAACAAAGGAAAAATCAAGCTACAGAACTAAAAGTGAAAAAAAAAGAAGGTAATATCCTAAGTTTAATTTTTGACTTATAATTAAATTGATACTAAAAATAGTCAAATAGAATAGTCTAATACTGCACCAAAACTAATTATAACAATCTAATATTAATATTAATATTAATAGTATACATTCAAAAGAAGATCGAAAATTATTGTTTAAAAGACTATCTATTAGGATGATAAATTAGATTAATAAGACAAGATGTAATTTTTCATTATAGTGAGATCAATGTAGAAGTCTTAAACTAAACTAGGTTATATTTATTTTTGTTTATTTATATGAAATTTGTCATGTCTCAAAGTTATTTTTCATCTTAATTAATTCATGTTAAATCAAATGAATTCATTTAAGGAAATAATTATTTTAACGTCCATTTTTTTTTCTATTTATAGAATTTAAATTTAAAATTTTACAATAAAAAAAACCTTATTTTATTATATAAGATTTCGTACATGAATCACATGACATCATCCTACTCAGTTAAAAATCAAAGTTTCAACAATATTATTTATTATGAGATTCCTCTATCATTTTCTCCGATGTTTTTCTTTGTCTCCCTCTCCTCTTCACAATATTAAAAATCATATAATTTACTCTTTTCGCCGATGTCTTCCAATACCTTCTTTAAACATGTCCAAACCTAAAAAATTTCGATAAAAAAAAATGTCTAAACCATCTTAGGTGATGTTTGTTTTGCTATTGCTTTATGTTCCAAGAAAGATCTAACGGATAAATGCAAAAGGGAGATGCTTTGGTCAACCTCCGTTCGGTACTCCACCAACGGATTGTCAAATATGCACTTAATCGATTTTGTTATATTTTTCTCAATTGGTATTACATGAATGTTTTCTAATATACAATAATTTCTTATCCTATCCTTTTTAATAGGCTAAAATATACTTTTAATTTTTTAAGATTTCGATTATATTCAATTTGATTCATCATCTTTTAAAATGTCCAATCAGTCTTTTCTATTTTCAAAGTGAATCAAAATTGTCATTTTATAATGATCATTTTCAATTTTGAGATAGGATTTAAAACTTTTTTTTTTTTATTAATTAGAGACATGAAACTTGTTCCATTATATTCATGAACATAAAAACTATAGAACTAAATTGATATTCGAAAAAAAAGTCATAAATATAATAAAAATCGCATAAAAAGTGAATATAATAATCAACAGAAAAAAATCTAACATCATATTTTTTTTATTACTCGTAAGATTAATTTTTATTTGTATATTTTATTTAAATTTATAAATAAGTGTGCAATGCAAGGAGAACGTGTTAGATCATGAAATTTTAAGATTTTAGCTGTTTTTATTTATATTGTTGAAAGAATAAATCTGTTTGCAAAGTCTAAAATCTAAATTACTACAGCTGAAACCACTTATGGAGGACAAGAGAAAAAGGCCCCACTTGATCCTTTTACGATAAAATTCTACTGAACGTATAGTATTACTAGTACATCAGATTTGATATAGCACAAAAAAAAAAGATTTCAATAAACTATGATTTTTGTCATCGAATTTTTTGAAATTTATGATTTTGGTCTTTAAATTCTTTGAAGACCGGTCAACTTCATTCAACTTTTTTTCGATCACAACTTTTAGTCATTTTTATCTATCTTGACCTTTAAGTGATGACATGTTATTTATTTTAATATTATTTTATTATCATTCATTTTCTGACAGTTAAAAATCCTAAAAATTACATTTTTGAAAGAATTAAATAATTTGTGACAATTTTAGCCGTCACAAATTGCTTCATTTACGTTCAACTTAAACCTACATCACCATGACCCCTTTCTCTCGTGCCCAGAAAACTCAAGCAAGAAACAAAAATACCCCAACTAGCAAATCAAACAGAGAAACAAATTTTAGCAAAAATATTCATTAAATAAGCAATTAACGGAGAGATTATCGGATTCCACCATTCAGCCTCACCAACGGCCGACACTGACGCTGCTGATGCGGCGCTCAATTCATCCGTCGTCCTCTTCACCGATCTGGAGAGATTATCGGTCCTTCAACCCAGATCCAACTTTTGCAAAAGCGCGATGGCAACGGAGGTCTGCAAAGAGGGCGCCGGTGGTTGGGGAGGACCATATGGATTCGAATCTGGGTGTTTGTCAACCCAATTCCTACGGCTGCAACACCATTGTCGACTGGGCGCGCCATCGCATGTGCCGTCGCAAGAATATCAAGCGTCACTCTCCCTCTCTTTCTCTCTTTATGTTCCTGTTATGTTGTTGGAAAAAATAACAGGAATGACCCAGATCTGTACGAGCTTCTCTTCCATGGCTATGTAATTTTTAATTTTCATAAATTTACAAAGAGATATTGAGCGGTTAACCATTCTTTCTCCTAATAAAATATCTTGCTTATTATTTGAGAAGAACCATACGAGGAAAGCTAGAAGCAGATATGAACTCTAGTTCTACTGCGTCGTGTCTGGAAGTTGTCCCACAAGAAACTCTTTTTTGTTAATGATCTTTCTATTGAAGTTAGGAAGCTGGCTAAAATGGGATACATGATAATGTCTCCTATTGTGGGAAATTAATGTGCACCGTTGGATTTTGAGATTAATGTGGGACTACCGTACAACCGTCCACACTGAATTTTTTTTTCCTTAAAAAAGGGAATTTTTTTTCTGTTTAATTTTATTTTATTTTTAAAAATTACTATTTTTCTCCATTGTTATTTATTGATGTGGGATTACCATACAACTGTTTACACTAGATTTTTTTTTTAAAAAGGGATCCTTCTTCTTCTGTATTAAGTTTCTAGTGACTTTTAACCGCTGCAAATTTTTTGGTGGTCATAAATGTTTATTTTTGTAACATTTTTTGTGATTTCAGAAAATCTAGTGTTCGAGATTTTGATTTTTGATTTTATTTTTTAACATTTCTGACAGTTTTAGTTTGCCAAAAAATTTGCCATAGTTAAAAACCACTAGAAACTTTAAACAGAAGAAGAAGGATCCCTTTTTAAAAAAAAAAATCTAGTGTAAACAGTTGTATGGTAATCCCACATCAATAAACAACAATGGAGAAAAATAGTAATTTTTAAAAATAAAAAAAAATTAAACAGAAAAAAAAATTCCCTTTTTTTAAAATAAAAAAAAATTCAGTGTGGACGGTTGTACGGTAGTCCCACATTAATCTCAAAATCCAACGATGCACATTAGTTTCCCACGGTGGGAGACATTCTCATGTATCCCATTTTAGCCAGCGTCTTGAAGTTAGTGAATTTGTTTTACATTTATCCACTATTGAAAGTCCTTATCTTTTTTTTTTTTTTTATATATAAATCCTTTCTACCGTCCCTTTATAAATTATAAAGGGTTCTGTGCAGTGTTATCAGACCCGGCCCGGTCATCGACTCGGCCGGGGTACTGGGTCACTGGGTCAGGGGTCAACTCGGTGAGTCAATAGTTGACCCGCATGACTCGGCTTGTATTAAAAAAATAATAAAAAATTCATAACCTGTAAACTTTTTAATAAAATTTTTTCAATAATTTCATAACCTGTAAATTTGTACACTTTTTTGTGTGTGTAGAAAAGATAGCTTATAAACTTATACCCTTAAATATTTAAAGTTTAACAAAATTCAACACATTTAGAAGCATAGTTATGAACTTGTTTAAGAATCTTGAGCAACATATTTTATTCTAAAATTCAACATACACAACCTTAAGTTATAATTTAAAATATATCATTATCATCTATTTATTAAAAGCTAAAACTATCATTGTTGTACACTGACAGACATAATATATATATATATATATATATATATATATATATATATATATATATATATATATATATATAAACCTATTTTATTTAAATAATACAATTTTTTCATTCATCTCACTATTGCTCTGGTAAAATATAATAATTTTTCGAACCAGTAAGTATATTGGATGAGATAAGATAAATACAAGTTTTACTAGTAAATAACAATATAAGCCAAGGAGAAAAGGTAAAATTGGAAGTGACAATAGCTTTATGCCTTTATCATCTCAAATCCTAATATGCGGTTATGCTTGGTAAAAAAAAGTAAGTAAATATATAAATAACATAAGTGTAAGATATAAATTAAATTTTTTTATATGAGTGTTATTGTTCTCCTGTAAAAAAAAAAAAAAAAAAAAAAAAACCAAAATTCGTGACCCGCCGAGTCAACCGGGTCACCGGGTCACATCAAAACCGGCCGGGTCAACCCGGGTCGTACCGGGTCGATTGCATAACCGATCCGATTGGTGACCCGGACCGGTTGGGTGACCGGTTCGCGGGTCATTGGGTCGACCCGGCCGGTTCGAGCCGGGTCTGATAACTATGGTTCTGTGAGCTATTCTTTTTAATACCCTACCATATGATCTATATCTGATCTCGGTCGGATATCTATTTTATCTATTTGCTTGTTTAATGATTTTTTTTTTTTAAATTTTCTGTTTGATTTGCTAGTTTGGGTATGAGAGAAAGGGGTTAGGGTGATGGAAGTTTAACTTGAACCTAAATGAGACAATTTGTGACGGTTAAAAATATTCACAAATTATTTAATTCTTTCAAAAATGTAATTTTTAAAGGTTTTTAGTCACAAAAAATGAATAGTAATAAAATAATATTATAATAAGTAACACGTCATCACTTAGAGTATCTCCATCCCAATATTTTTATTTGGATTCTTAAGTGGGTTTCACATGTACACATCATTTATTTTTACTCTTCTCAAGACAAGCACTTCAAAAGTTCTCATTCTCTCCAACCCAATACTTCTATTTAGGTTTGGGTTCCACAAAACAATTTACATCTTTAATTTTATCAATAATTTATTATGTTATGTTATAATTATTTTGTGGATTTGGTGGTGGGTTTTGTGGAAGTGAAGGATTTTGAAAATTTGGATTAGTTGGATATTGATAATTTTGCATAAAATTTAACCAATGGTTGAGATTGAATTGGTTTGGATCCATTGGATGAAAATAAATAAAAAGAGAAAGTTGAGAAATTGGGATGTGTGAGTAAAAAAATGGCTAAATTGCACATTTGATCCCCCTATTTTTATAATTATGTGATTTTGGTCCCCCTATTATTTTATTGAGACATTTGATCCCCCTAATTTGGTAAATTGAGGATTTTGGTGAAACTGTTAACTTGATGTGTTGACCGTCAGGGGAGAAGACGTTGACTCATTAATTTTAATTTAATTAATTATCAAAATTTGTTTAAAATTTAACCTTGAGTGTGTTGCTGAACCCGTGGTCCACCTCATCCCCAACTGGTGTTCCCCTTACCTTCAGATGGCGAACCCTAACCCCTTTTCCCCAATCGCTCGTCCCCTCTTCTCGAACCCGTCTTGGCGTGAACGTTAGACAGTCGAACTCTAATCCGTTTTCCCCGATCATTGTCGAACCTAATCCATATTTCCCCGTACATGAAAACATTGTAGCTCTCTTTCGACCTCCTAGAGTCATGGCTCGCCAAGAACCCAGACGTGCCAGGGTTCAAACGAGATGGCAAATCCATATTCAGAGAACTAGCTCTCTTCGAAGACTGCCACGGCCTCCCTTCATTCAAAAAGGCATTGGTGGATTTCATGGCTGAAATTAGAGGAAATAAAGTCACTTTCGACCCCAACCACATCGTTCTCACTGCAGGTAAATTGATTATATGAGGTCCATTAAGCACCCGATTAAGTACAATAGTCATATAGATGTAGAATTCTGTAAAATCTTTCTCTATTTTAATAATATCAAAGTGAACGAGGGAACGCGAGTATGTTAATAAGTGGTTTCATGTATTGTAAACAATAGGGTTTGGTTCCCCTGGCTGGTTCGAACGATGAGTCATGGTGCCAAGGTCTGGATGGTCTTGCTTCTCGCTCAGCTGCATACTGCCAGCCAGGTGCCCATTTTAATTTTTTAATATTATTTTATATCCATTCATTCCCCTGACCTTGCTTTATGAACTTATGCAGATTTGAAAGAAGGGGAGGAGAACAATATTAGACCTTTGAAAGAGATATGATCAGCATAAGAGAAACAAGTGAAATGCCTCGGACAAAGTTGAAGATTAGCTGAAGATTAGGGAAAATGAGATGAGGACAAAGTTGAATGAAATGAAAAACTGAGAGAAAAGAAAGGGAATTGGTCTTATTTTGTGTTGTGTGTTTATGATGTTGCTAGTTTTTTTACTTGGTAGTAAGGGATGTTGAATTCTGTGGGTTTAGCTATAGCCCTATCTTAGTAAGGAATGTTTTGGTTGTAACATGATGGGGCTTGTTGATTTAGTATGTCGTTCATGTGTACCAAAGGTTGGGTTTATGAATGAAAAATGGTTCACTATTTTGTTATGTTCGACTAAATTTCCTTTTTGTTTAGTTGATTTCCTTAAATGGCATGTTTATGGCAATGAAAAGTTGTTAATGAATAAACTGAATAAACATGACCACCAAATATGGTTTCAGAAATGCTTGTTACTAATGAAGAATGGTTCAATAAAAAAATGGTATATTGGCAATGAAAAGCTGATATAAATGAACTACTCCGGAATCTTGGTACTAACAAAATAAATGATCCCCTGTCAAACCCGAACCATGCTGAACCAGCGAACACTTGATACTAACAGAGCAATATCAGCCAACAAAAACTAATACATTTCAACTATCAATACAGGACCCTGGACAAATAGACAGGTATATTAGCAATGAAAAGCTGATATAAATGGAAAATGATTCAATATAATTATACCACCATTCGAATCATATTAATCATATGCTAATATTAATCATTGCAACCATTAATGAGTACTTAAACTAAAGATAAGAAAAGCTACCATTATAGTGGTCCCTTAAAGCTAAACATAACAAATAATAAGTACCATAATAGTTTTGGTAGACCAAAATAAATAACTGCAAATAGACCACTAATTAGTCAAAATATTCCCATTTAAACGTAAAAAAAGTCTTTTAAAAATCCTTCAGTGATGCTTTCACTCCAGTTGCAATTAGACATTATATGAAACAAGTCCAGTTGCAGAATTTGGAGCAGGGGCTCGAACACGTGCAGCAGAATTGGCAGTTGGAGTTGGAGCAGGGGCTCGAACACGTGTAGCTGAATTAGCAGTTGCAACTGAATGACCAATTGGGGCGCGTGCCTGTGCAGCAGCAGATGCTTCTCCTGGCCCTGACTTCAATGGAACATCCTTTCTGGATTTCTGCTACAAATAAAAATTCATTAAGTAGATACACAAAATGCAAATCAAACAAAATTAAAATGAACCCGTTTTTCTGAAAACCTTTTTTCCATTAGTATGTTGTGAGCTTTGTTTCCTTTTCAAATCCTTGCACACATCAAAATATGAATGAGTCAATTATCCATCATGAATAACCATCATAAAGAAAGTATATACAAACTTTATTTACCTTGTTTCCACCTCTAGGAATCTCCCTATCAGCTGCTGTTTTACCTTTGCATGTCCTTTTATTATGGCCAACTTTTCCACAACATCTACACACAACAGAGGGTGCTTGTCTTGGTAATTTGTATTTGTCCCTTGGCTCATCATTTGCTTTATTCCTCACCTTTTTGGGTCTCCCAAGAGCTCTCCTCTTTCCAGGGGGGTTGATAGGTGCACTGTCAGTTTCAGGCCACACCAATGGACCATTACAAGGTCTGATATAATATGAATAAGTCACCATGTATGTGGATTTCCTGTAGAAAATAGCAATCAATATACAATACAAGTAAATTAATTATGACATCACCATAGTTTCACAACATGTTCACCTATAGCAAGTTGCCACATAATCTTCAGGTTTGTAGTTGTTGTGCCACAAACATGCCACTCCATGGCAGCAAGGTATTCCTGTTAGATCCCATTTTCGGCAGCTGCAACTTCTTTGACTTATGTTGACCACATACTTGTGATAGTAATTAGAGACCTCAAATAATGAGAATTGGTCATCACCAGACCAATTAGGAGTCCACCCTTCAGCAGCTTTTTTGTTCTTCTCAAGTATCAGTTGGCTTTTAGGACATATAGGACCCCTATATCTCATCATCAATTCTCTTTGGCTTACAAACCTCTTTGTCAAATAAAGCTTAATCCCCTCTAGGAGGCTAATAATAGGTTTCTCCCTGTACTCTAAGATACATTTGTTAAACGCCTCACACATGTTATTCACCTGCAAATCACATTGTATGGTAGTTCCATATGCTGACTTAGTCCATGATGAAGGTTGTAGATCATGTAATTCTTTCCAAGCACTCTCATCATTCTCCTTTATCTTTTGCATTATTCTGTTGAATTCTGGTACAGTTGTGGCTCTTGCAGCTTGCCACATCATTTCCTTTAAATGAGCACCAGGATGCCTTTTCCTGAAGTTGTTGTAGAGATGCCTGACACATATGCGATGCTCCACATGTTCACCCAACTCTTTAATTACATTTACCAACCCCTGCATAAAATATGAACACATTAAGTTTTGTCATTAATAATAATACACAAAAATATAAGAAAATGATTTACAGAATTATGTAAACACACCTTTTGCTTATCTGAGATGAATGCCCAATTTTTTGATTGAATTCCATCCAAGTCCTTTAATAATAAATCAACAAACCAAGCCCATGACTCTGTAGTTTCAGCTTCTACTACAGCATATGCAATAGGCAACATTTGATTATTGGCATCTTTCCCAATTGCTGTTAGAAGATGACCACCGAAATCACCTTTCAGAAAACAACCATCTAAACCAATTAATGGTCTACATGTCGTTACAAAAGCAGCTTTACAAGCCTCAAGACAAACATAAATTCTTTCAAAAATAGGACCATCTTTACCCATGTCACACTTGATTATGACTGAGCTGTTTTCATTTCTCCTTAACACCTCGTCAGCATATTGTCTCAGGCGTCGGTATTGTTCTTTAGTTGCACCTTCAATTTTTTGGAGTGCCCTGCACTTAGCTCTGTAAGCTTGATCCAAACTCAACTTACACCCCCATGTGTCCAATGCAAAAGCAATAAGAGCATGTGTCTTCATATTTGGTGTATGTCTTAGAAGGCTCATGAATTTAATACTGAGCCATTCAGTAGTAGCCTGTCTATTTCTAGCAGTCCTATGACAAGTGTGTTCATTTTTGAAAGTAACAACCTGCCAACCGTTCTGCTGGTTTGACTTACTGACCCTTAGATGAAAAGGACACTCCTTCATACACTTGACAACAACCCTCTTCAAGTCATTTTGCTTGATCACCAAATTTTTTTTATGCACCATTGCAAATGTTTTCACTGCTACAGTCACTTCTTTTTTAGTATTAAAAATTAGGCCCTTCTCAAAATTAATGTTGACATCATCATCAGGAATTTTGAACCTGGGGAATTTGACCTTAGGAATCCCTTCATCCTCACTAGCTGGTGGTGTGTCCAGTTCATCAGTATCACCGTCCTCATCTTCAAAATCAGCTACTGTTGCTGGTTCATCATTCATTGAAAATGGTGCATCCAAATCCCAAGTGGCCCTATATTCATCATCATAATTTGGTGGAGGTGGAGAACGATTTTCGAAAAAAGTTTCAGGATCCAATAGAGTGGTCCAGTCCCAGTCTTCTTCATAGTCACTATCATCCAGGGATGTGTATTCACTTTCAGTTTCATCTTCGGCCTCATAGTCCCCATCTTCACTGTCTCCATCATCAACTACCTTTCCATCCATTTCCTTGTCACAAACAACCTCACCAATTCCCTCACCTTGTTTGTTAGCCTCACCCCTAAACTGAATTTCATCCTTTTCAGTCTCAGCATCATCAATAACAATAACTTCAACATCTTCAGTCAGTGAAAAAAAATTTCCTCTTCCTTTTGGTAAACCTTCATCAAGTACTGGAACATCAATGAGATGTTCCACATATATGTCAACAACATCAAACCCTTTACAATCTGCAGCAAGTTGCAACACATCAGTGTCATTGTTTAATGGTTTCAAGCCGCGACTCAGATCAAAATTTGGATTTCGGAACCACAGACACTTGAAATGTCTGTACCCCACTTTGGCAACCACCTTTGTGAGGTCAATATAGGACATTTCATCCAAATCCCAACGCAATTTTTCTTCTTTACTTGTACCCTTCACATACATGGTACATGGCTTATAAATGAGGATTCCTGAATGGTGTATCTTCAGCTTTACGGTATGCACCTCAGTAGGCCTGAAATTAAATGTCACAACCACCAGAATTTCATGCAGTTAATAACATTGCCACTTTCACAACAACGTACTAAATAAACCCAAAATATATTCAGTACACGACAGTCCCTTCCACAACAGATAACAACACCAATAAGAGGACAAAAAACCAATAAACAAAAAAAAATATTAACTCATCGAAATAGTAACAGCCCATAGTAGGAACTTGTCCTTGCAATTATATAAACTTCCTTGCCAAACTTGTAATACATGACAAATGCCAGCCCCAAAAGTAAACACAAAACCCTAACCCCACAACGAGACACCAATACACTACACATCATCAAACACTGACAATACACTACAACACCATAAAAAATTCCCCTAACCAACGAGTTTCACTATTAAAATACCCTAAACCTGGTCCACATGCAATAAAATAACCCCAACAATGGACCACTTCCAATGAACCTTCCCCAACCACGAAAAAATTCCATAAATTGTGTGTCAGGAATCTAACCTCGAACAGTACATAGGCTCGTGATTTTTCCTCCCCATCGTCACTGCGTGAGATTCACGTCCCCAACGACCCACATCGCTAGCCATTGATTTGCGACAACGTCCCTCAGCAGCCAAACGAACTTCCAAGTTGCGTCAAGAAGTAGAAGAACAAACACAGCTGTGAGCCTCACGCGCCTCTCTCGACGAGCACAATATTTCAATTTGGGAAATTTTTGGAATGTTAAGGTTCACTATTTTATTTGCAATGTTAATGTTAATGTGTGTTAATGGGATTTACTTAGTTACTAGGCACCCACCACTTCAGCCAATAGAACCGGGTCTTCTCAGTCATACATAAGTCAACGTTATTTTTGACGGTCAACGCATGGAAGTTAACTGTTTCACCAAAATCCTCAATTTACCAAATTAGGGGGATCAAATGTCTCAATAAAATAATAGGGGGACCAAAATCACATAATTATAAAAATAGGGGGACCAAATGTGCAATTTAGCCTAAAAAAATCGGATGAGATTGAACTCTGAGAAGAATGATTGTGTAAAAAAAATATTTCATGTTACTCATATTTATATACATATTAATATTAATATTTAAATAATTAACGGTAAATTTTTTTCAAAATAACACTGTATAACGTTACCAATTTAACGGTAACAAAGTCTTCATCCTTTTCGCTATTAACGTAACAACGGGTACTTAAAATTTTTTTTTGGTCCACCAAATAAAAAATTAGAAACGTTCCTCAAATGAAAATCGCAAATGGATACGATTCTTCTTTAACCGGGTTTTCAAATTCAGCACCGCAACATTTTTATCAAATACCGTGCTGGGATACGCGGATAAAGATGGTCTTAACAACCAAAAGAGACATAAATGATTAAAAATTGTGATGGAAAAAAAAGTTAGAGAACATTGATCGATCTTTGAAAAGTTTAGGAATCAAAATCACAAATGACGAAAAGTTAAAGAACAAAAAAATATAATTTACCTAAAAAATTTGATAGAAGAGTAAATCAGACCATGAGGACCACTGTATTTTTTATTTTATTTTATACATACCACAGTATTTTAACCCACAATAGCTTGCTTTTTTTATTTTTATTATTATTATATTGAATAGCTTGCTTTTATTAGTCCATGTTATTCGTTCTAACAAAAATTTACGGCATCATTAATTACAAACTTTATAATTTAGCTACAATAACCATCAAAATTAATTGAAAAGAAAATCGAAATTTTCGGCATTTCATTTTTTTTGTACGAAACGCTCTCTCTGTCTTCTCCCTCACACCAGTCCCCACCATTGTTAAACAAACACTCTCCACGATCAACGAACCCAACCAACCTACCTTAATTCTCACAAACTCCACATTTCAATTCCACTCTAAGATCTCCGCAGAAAGAGCTTCTCACTTTCACTTTTCAATTCAACCTCATCCACGATCCATTCCCCTGCATTATTACATGCAACAATGCTTTGACCCTGAGCTTCCACAGCGCGTGTCTTCGTCGCGAAGCAAAACCGAATGGGTCTCTGCACTTCGAAACCCACTCTTTCCTCTCCCCAATCTACTACTCACTCCCCCGCGGCACCTTCTCAAAACGACGCCGTCACACTCACTCACAGTGCCGAGCCTCACTCGAGCTCCGCCAATGGCGAAAACCAAAACCCTAAGGAGCCCGAGAACAACGGTAAGAGATCTCCGTTTTTCCCGTTCTACAGTCCGAGTCCGGGCCGCTACGTGTTCCCGGTCTCGCCGCGGCGGTTTTTCAAGCGGCCGTTTCCGCCGCCGTCGCCGGCGAAGCACATAAGGGCGGCGCTGGCGCGGCGGCACGGGTCGGTGAAGCCCAACGAGGCTGCCATACCGGAGGCGGAGGCGGTTGCCGGGCTCGACAAGAACTTCGGATTCTCCAAGCATTTCGGAAATAAATATGAAGTTGGAGGTGAGATTGGGAGAGGGCACTTTGGATACACTTGTGTTGCGAAGGTGAAGAAAGGGGAGCTCAAGGGACAACAAGTGGCCGTTAAAGTCATTCCCAAAGCCAAGGTTTCCACCAACATTCACATGCAAATGCATAATTAGTTATTAACTTATTATTTTATCCCTAATGATATTCTGTAATTTTTTGTTTTTTTACCACGGAGTGCGTGAATCAACAGGCATGAGATCTAGTGGTCTTGAGTTTGAGTATGGAGTATGCAACTGTGTTAAATACTTGGCGGAAGAGTTTGCTGCCCATAATAGTCCTGCAAGGCTTGAGTAGGATTGCCTCCAATCCTCTAATGGAGGATACCTGCAGTCTAGAAAAAATAAAAAATTCTGTTAGTTTTTGAAAATTGTGGTTGAATCGTCACTCCTAACTAAGATTTTAAATTATGGCTGCGGTTTTGTCACTATCCTTGATAATGTGGGAAATTGCGGACAAACTATCCCTGATAATGCATGAAATTGCAGATAAATACGGCTGATGCAGTTGCAATTGCAATTGCAGTTGTGTTGAGGTTGTAGAGTTCAAAAATCTTGATGGTGTGGCCGAAATCATGGTCACAGACTGTTTTTCAAAACCTTGCTCCTAACTGTTGTTAGTTTTCTCGATGTTTGAACTGTGAGTGGGTGATTTCGTTTGGCTTGTCAGTATTGTGGAGTTGATTGGGCTTTCCAATTGTGCTGGTCATGCATTTCTGTTTTGCCATAGGGAAAATTGAGTCATGGAAGGGTGATGTATCGGTTTATGCTGTCTAAAATTAAAATAGTACTGATTGCTGAACAAATATGGCAAAATGTTTAGGCAAATAAAATGACCAGCTGAAATTATCCAATGCTAGTGTTGGGATTTAAGGGGAGAATTCCACTTGAATGGGTTGCATAGCTTATAGTCAAGTATGGATCTGTTGTTTTGTTTCATTTGTAATTGAGTGAAGTTCTTACATTTTGTTATCCTTGTCTTAATTTTAGTATTTTCCTTTAAGCTACTTTGTTACAGACACAGCTCCATTGTTGGATCTTTAATGGGAATGGATCTAGGCATTAAACAAGTGGGGCATTATCAAATTTGTGAATATTTATGAAGAGAGAAGTAGACATAAAATTTATTACAAATATCTAACACATTATTGCTGTCTATACCTTGTAATTTATTGATTTCTCTAGCCTCTTTGAATTATAATGAGAATAAAACAAAGTCACATGATTCATGCATAACATATTAAATGTACATAATAATTTATTTTAATTTGTATGTATTAATTGTAGATGATCACTGCAATTTCTATCGAGGATGTGAGAAGGGAAGTAAAAATATTGAGAGCTTTGACTGGACACAAGAATCTAGTACAATTCTATGATGCATATGAAGACCATGATAATGTCTATATAGTAATGGAGTAAGCTTCAATTATGTTGCTTGTTGAACTTAAATGCTATAGTTCATTTTTTGAGGCAATTTGATTTGTAATATGAAGATAATTTGTCCTAGTTTTTTGGATAATTAAGCAAGGACAAGTGTAATGAGTTTTATAAATAACAGTTTATCTTAAACTGATATGCATTTTCTAGGTTGTGTGAAGGAGGAGAGCTGTTAGACAGAATATTATCAAGGTATTTATTTATTTTAAAATATACATTGTCTTAATGTATAAATTTGGATGCCTCTGATGGAAATTGAGGATTAATGGAAGTGGTTGGAAGAGCCAAAATATTGTGTTTAATGACTATAAGATATCTCTTTGTTCTTTCAGAGGTGGGAAGTACACAGAGGAAGATGCAAAAGCTGTCCTGAGACAAATACTGAATGTTGTTGCTTTTTGCCATTTACAGGGTGTTGTACATCGTGATCTTAAACCTGAGGTGAAGTATATGTGCTGTATTCTGTTTCCTAATATTGAACTCAGCTGCTTAGCTTAAGTAGTCAGAGAGTCAGATGTATGAAGTATCATTAAGAAAGACCTTTTCCTTTTATGTTTGAAAATTTAGTTATCTTTTGAGGAAAAAGGGGTAGAAAAAAACAAAATGGAAGCTATGGTTGTCTATAAATGTATTTTTTACTCTTTTATATTGTGTGTTTGTTTAAGATTTCAACCAATGCAAAAGGGAAAAACACAATTTTTTATGCACCATTCCCAGCTTTTGGATGGCTTTTATGAGAAGGAACATACTTTTCCTTTTACACAAGTTTGTGTTAATAATCATATAATAGAAACAGGCTATAAGATGCTTGTGATTTTGATTGATTTGGCATATGGGACTTGTTTTCTAATTCTTATCAAGTACAAAATTTGAAGATGGCTAATTTTTGGATCAGAACTTCTTGTTTACATCCAAGGATGAGAACTCCAAGCTGAAGGCCATAGACTTTGGGTTGTCAGATTTTGTTAAACTAGGTATATTTTGATTCCTTTTACACTGTGCTATTTATTATCTTGGAGCTGCTTTATTTTTTGACTTTTCATTGTCCTTTACAGATGAAAGACTTAATGATATTGTTGGCAGTGCATACTACGTGGCTCCCGAAGTTCTACATAGAGCTTACAGTACAGAGGCTGATGTCTGGAGTATTGGAGTGATTGCATATATTTTATTATGCGGCAGCCGTCCCTTTTGGGCCCGGACTGAGTCTGGTATCTTTCGTGCTGTATTGAAAGCTGATCCAAGTTTTGATGAACCTCCTTGGCCTTCTCTGTCAGATGAGGCAACCGATTTTGTTAAGCGATTACTAAATAAAGATCCACGGAAAAGAATGTCTGCAGCACAGGCGTTAAGTGAGTTTTCTCAGTAATGATTGCTGGCTCTTGTGCTTATGTTTGTTACTTACAATTTGCACACTGCAGGTCATCCATGGATTAGAAACAAGGATGTAAAAGTACCTCTGGATATTCTAATATTCAAGCTCATGAAGGCATACATGCGTTCCTCATCTCTACGAAAAGCAGCTTTAAGGGTACGTCTATTTATGTAAAATTTTGTCTGCTTTTAAAAACCTGATATTGATGGAAAAGACATTTTGATGAACTGTATGTCCCACTATCCTTTGATATCATATCTATTGATTTTTGCTACTACAACTGTGGTCTCCACTGGTCTCATATTCTTCAACTATTAATAGTTGTGAGAAGTGTTAGATAAGAATTTAGAACAAACTAGAACAACAAATATAGCAGTGGTATTTTAAATAGAATCAAAGTACACAATAATTATTATAGCAATCAATTGGTACAAAAAATAAATATAACAAAGGAGTTTAGAAAAAGCCTGGGTTGAAGCACGCAATGCGCTATCCTTAGAGAGAAAATGCCCCACTGCATTGGTACTTGAAATTGATGCGCTCCTCTCCCAAGATACGACAACCCGTTAGATCAATCTTGTGCAGAGAAGGATCCCCGAACCAAACACACCAATGCTCCAAAATATATTTTTAATAGTAGAAGAAATTTATAAAAGTAAAAGAAAGAATTAAAGGAAAGCTGCTGCTGCATTAATTTAATTTTACAAGAACAGCAGAGTATGTTTTTTGTGTTGTGTGTGTCTTATATGTTTTCCCATCAGGGAGCAACAATATATATAGACCTCCAAGGCCAACGTGCAGCAACAATCAGCCACAACGTGTGCAACTAATACATGGAGCAGTAACGTTACAAAAGTAACAAACCAAAACTGAAACAGTAACGTTCACAAAAAATAATTGACCAAGTAAAAAGCTTCCTAAAATATAGGAATTAAGAATATACGGGGCAGTTTTTATCTTTAGAATCTTTAGAATAAACCAATTGAGAAAAAGAAAATATATTTACTTTAAATTTTAAATTATGAGGAAAATATTTTCCAACAAGAAGTGCTATCAATACACTCTTTTACTGGTTTAGAATTTCTCGAAAACTACAAAATTTTGAGTGAGACTCATTAGATAAGTTGTGGGTCTTACAAAATATTGTGATCTTCCATAAATTTCTATCATTAGTAAAGAGAATGTTCAAAAGAGTGTGTTGCTAGCATTTCTCTAATAGGTATACTACTTACCTAAGAGTTTATTTTAAAGTTAATGATTCCGGCTGAGTTTATTGTTGCCCAAATCATCTCACCATGTTGATTATTTTCTAGTGTTTCTAACTAGGCAGACTCAGGTTTTTTCATGGATGAAATGTGTTTTGGAAACTGTTTCATAACTGTAACAGTTTCCTTTCCAAAATGTTTGGTGTTACTAGAGCATTGGTTCTTTCTATTATTTTGATTGTTCCTGCTCCCTTTATTTTTATTGATCACACTATATTTGCTTCTCAATAACTTATTGGTTTTTTTTTTTTTTTATTATTATTATTTTTTTTTATGGGCATTGGGACAGGCTCTGTCTAAGACGTTAACTGTTGATGAGCTATTTTATTTGAGGGAGCAGTTTGCACTTTTAGAGCCAAGCAAAAATGGCACTATTAGCTTGGAAAATATCAAAACGGTTGGTTTTGTTTCAATTTCTTTTTATTTAAGAAAGAGGAAGGTGTTTGTCATCTCACAATTTTGAGCTGGCTAGGTCTTGATGGTAAATGCAACAGATGCTATGAAGGAGTCACGCATACCTGACTTTTTGGCATCAGTAAGTGCTATGATTTAATCATAGAAATTATTCAAATGGCATTTTGTACCCATAGTGGTTATTGATACAAATAATTTGTGTGGCAGCTTAATGCATTACAATATAGAAGGATGGATTTTGATGAGTTCTGTGCAGCTGCACTTAGTGTTCATCAACTTGAAACACTTGACCAGTGGGAGCAAAATGCACGTTGTGCCTATGACCTTTTTGAAAAGGATGGAAACAAGGCCATAGTCATTGACGAACTAGCTTCGGTATGGTTGATCTGACTATGATGACTTGATGATAGTTTATGTATACATGCCTTTGTAAATCTTTATACTGATAATATTACCGTGCTGTTTATTATATACATGAAAATATTTCTACCTATTTAAACTTTCATGGTGTTGCATTGTGATATTAATATATTAATTTTCTTCATTCCTCCTCATAATTGAGTTACATTTCGTAATGCCTAGTAGTTTCTGAATTGATAGAACTTAAATTTCAATATTGGTGTAGGTTTACTGCATGAAACTAGTTTCAGTTGATGCAATGTTCATGTTTGCCATTTTTTTAGCAGTATATGTGATAATTTGATTTAACTTGGATTCAGTTAAACAACGACCACTATTCATAGTTATGCAAATACATTTCTCATTAATTGTTTTAATTAAATAACCAGGAGCTTGGGCTTGGTCCATCTGTCCCTGTTCATGCCGTTCTCCATGATTGGATTCGGCACACTGATGGAAAATTAAGTTTCCTTGGATTTGTCAAACTGTTGCATGGCCCATCTAGAAGTCTTGCAAAAGCTCAATAGAGACATCAGAAGCCCAATAGAATATCCAAGAGTGCTCAACTAAACCATTGCTAACAGAATCATCACAACCCTATTCATCAAGTGCTTGTCGTTCACATTGTGGTTCAGCATATACACTTTTAGAATGATCTCGTTCTTTACCACTTGGAGCAGGAGGCAAACCTGCTACAGGAGTTTGTATTTTCCACTGTAAAGCTGTAGTGTATTAAAAGGGTACACTCAATACTGTAACATGTTAGAAGATTCACAATTGAGGTGTATCATTCTTGTAATCTTGTTCACATGCAAATTCATTGCCTTGTATCAGCTGAAGGAAAGAGGATTTGGAGGCTCTTTTGCGCTTTTAGCATTATTGTAGCTTTTAGGAATTTGTAATTTGTTTTTTCTTGGATGATTTTCTCATCATTTAAAGGTGCTGATCATGTTGATAATTGGCCCAAGGCAGCAAAACGTGAAGTATCTATATCCTTCGGATCACGAAAATTGCAGAGGATCTAAACCGTCAAAAACAGCTTGACCTGTAAACAAAAAATTATAAATATTTTTATAAATATAAACCGTTCTTTTAGAACCTTATGATGCTAATAGCTAAAGATTCCCCTACCCCAATTCTACACAATCCTAATCCCTATATCCTCTGTTGACTGTTGTAGTATAATTATAGATGTTGCTTAACGTATCTGGTATTTTACAAAAATCAGATTGACAATGGAAATGGAAATCAATAAAAAAAAAACGGAACATTGATTAAATGTGTAGTATATAATATATAAAATATTTAAAGATATTTATTACAAGAAAACATTGTAAAAAATATATTCAGAGATTATATAATTCATAATCATAAAACATTACAAATAGAATAATTTAGCTTAAATAATTTTTTTTTTGAAATATAAGGATAAATATTATAAATGAGGAGGGATCAAATTACATCGGTGTAACTTGATCAACTATTACATCATTCAATAACTTGATATAGAATGTGAATTATAGTTACATATTACTAAGATTGTTTGTGTCAAATTTTGTTAAAATTGAACAATATAAAGGTAATCAAATGATCCATATTTTAATATATTTTGAAAAGTTTATATTACGTCGATTTTAAACTATATGAATGAGGTAGCAAATAATTTTGGATTAATATAAAATTTTGTATATATGATCTATGAGAAAGAAACTTTCAATTCAACAGTGAATTTTAAGAAAATATCATCAAATTGAAAGTTATTGAATGGTATAATAGTTGATCAAAGTTACACCGATGCAATTTGATCTCTCCTCATTATAAATATATAATATATTATGCGGCCGTGAGTAGTTGGACGCTAGTATTTACACTTGTAAAATTTTGTAGTAATTACCCACACTCTTGATGAGTAAAAACCTTACTCATTACAAATAATTTTATGGATACCTATTGAATCTAGTTCCTATTGTCATTCTTAATTATAGGCCATTTTTTTTTATTAAGAAAAATGTTTTTTTTCTTCTATTAAACACGTGTTTAAAAATTATAATAATGTACGTTTTTAAAACATAATTTTTTTAAAAATATTATTTCACTTATTTTTCTCAAAAAATTTAAAATAATACTGTAGTTTTTTGGGTAAAAAAATAATAGTTTAAAAAAAAACTGTCGTTTAGATAGTTGGACTTGGAAATTCGGCCTAAAAGTTGCGATCAAACCAAGCCAAGGCCCAGCCCCGCGTTATGCTTCTTTTATTTAAATTTAAATTTTCGAACATTTCTCTTTGTTCTTACGGGCGTGTCTGTGAACCCAATAACAGTTAACAAGAAATGGATCATACGAGAGGAAAGAACGCAGCGATGGTTCTCTCTTCCGATGAAGAAGAAGACGATGATGATTGCGAAGACAGCGATTGCGAAGATAGCGATTGCGATGAAGCGTCCGAATCCGATGACGGTGACGTTGATGATTCCTCTCTCTCCGACAAAGTCGTTGCTCTCCTTAGAGGTTTTAATTCTACCAACGAAGTTAATAATGCTGTGTTGATTATCAGTGCCATTGAATTCTATGTCTTTCGTTTGATTTTGCCAGAAGGAAAAGATATTGAATCTTTGAAACTAAACGAATGCAAAGCGTATCTACGGAATCATGGCTTGAGGATCGCAGGAAATAGAGATGTTTGTGTCGCCAGGATAAAGGAGCATTGGAGGTAAGAGTTTCGGATTCGAGAAGCCTATTGACTATTGACTTAGAAGCATACTTCAAGACATGGAAATTTTGTATGAAATTGAAAACCTAATAATCATTTGTAGATGTCTTCATATTTACATTGTTCTTAAATAGAAAATTTAAGTTAACTTTTCTTTTATCGTCAATGAGTTTTGCTTCTATTTGTTTCAATCAAAGGAATTATGATTGTCCTTTAGTTATTTCTAAGAAAAAATTGTGTTATTATATCCATTAAGGAGCAATATAGAGATTCTTTCTAGAGATGATAAGGCTTGTTAGTTTTGATTTTGAGTTGTTGTATTTACCTCTTAGAAAGTGTATATTTTAATATCTCAGGTTAAAAGATGGAAGTGGCTACACTCTATACCCGAGATCGTCCTTTACCATTAATTGTACTGGTAAATTGTTTTTATTATTCTTTCATTTGCCTTACTCTTATCGTTCTTTGAATTAATACTTGTTTTCTCACTTTCCTCAGGTGATGTCTGCATGGGAGATGTTGTTCTGTTCAGACAGAAGGTTTATGAAAAGTAAATTGTTTGCTCTGGTCATTTTTAATAAATGTTTTCTTTCTAGTCCTGAATTTTTCCTTTACAAGTTAATTATACATTTCTCCAGGTTTGATAAAGTGACTCGGCATGGAAAAATTCTAGGAAACAGAACTGTTGCTGGGAGGGTTGTGAAGGAAAGCTATGGTGCAGCTAAACAACAGCATACCTTTACTGTGAGTCTAAAGTTTGCTGCAATAAGTTGGATACATGAAAAAGAGTCCTGTATTACACCTTGGTCATTCATTTGGACACACATTACTGGATGATGTATGCTCTTGTAATTCGAGCAGTGCAATGGCTATCTTGGGTTCTTGGTCAGTGAAGTAGAATTCTGGTTTCTCTCTCAAATTGGTGTTGGGACAATTGTTTTCTAAGTCAATAACCAATTAGAGAAACAAAGAATCAGAAAAAAAGAAAAAAAATAACATACTTGTTTTTGTAGTTGCATTTTATGCCAAAGAAGTTTCTTAGCCAGAGTTTGCAGATTAATAGAAGTCAAATTCTTCATCTATGTCTTGCAGGTTGAGGTGTTGTGGAGTAGTGGGGTTAGGAAATTGCCTCCACTTTCTCCTTTGCTTGTAAAGGGCCGGAATCTCTATAAACAGAAAACTTACAGACAGGTGTCAATCAGTGTGTGCAAGCCTTTATCTCTGTTTTCTGTTCCATCCTCTGGACGTTACAGTTTCTTACTTTTATTGCTCATGCTCTAGAGATGGAAAAATGAAGCTGATAGAATTGAGGTACTGCATGAGAAGCACAAACGTGGTGCGGCAGCGAGGTCCATGAGAGCATCGAAGCGAAAAAAGAAAAGCTGTTATGCAAATGAATCTAAAGGTAATTTTGAACTTTAGCGGATGGGTTTGTTGCACTATCTTACAGTTTTTCACATCATTAGATACTTGTCACTCATCTCTTGCAATTATTAGGTTCTAAACGGCAGCATGAAATCCATGATAAAAATCGATCAAAAATAGGAAGATCCAATGTAGTAGATAAGGTTAGGCACCAAGATGGCTCCCAAAGAGCAAACAACTTTCAACCTCGAGAGGCCACTTCATCAACTCAAGCATCACGGAAGGAGAATGCATCTAGAGCCTCCAGATATACAAGGGGAAGGCGTAATTCTGCTGAATTTGATCGTTACCAAGTTCCAGTTTATCCATTATATGATAGTTATCCACAAAGTACATACCAATATCAAGTAAATTCTCAAAGCAGGAATGAGCCAAGCGAATTCTTTTATCACAACAGAGGCCTAGTTCCAAATATGACAGGATTTCCACCTTTCAGGCCTCGTGTTGGTGAATTCACATCTAGATCGCAACATCTGGTATCCAACGATATTCGTCATGCCCATACAAACCTATACGTCTTCGAAATGAGGAATTATGGATGGAGAAAGTACGGTATATGATGTGATCTTTTTTTCATTAGGAAGACTCGAGTACACGCAGTTTGGTTTCTCCTTTTAACAGTGGCATGGTCTGGGCTCCCCATTTGCGTTTTTCCAGTTTGTTCTAGTGCACAACATATGGTTCACAATGGATGGAATGTAAGCATTTCTGTTTTTTGAAACGTGGTCTTGGGTTAGGATGTACAGATACTTCAACATAGTTGCGGAACTGATATACAATCATATCATATCAAATAAATTTGATACTTGTGATATACTTTTGGATACTTGTAATTAGTATCGTTTTATTTTTTCTGAATTTTTTATCCATATAATTAAATATAAATCAACAAATCTCGATATAGTTGGCAAATAGATAGGTTAAAGAATGCTGGGTCTAATTCTTGATTGTGTGCGAAAAAGATTTTGTTGGTTGAAAGAAATGTTTTTAAAATTGAACTTTTGGGAAAGTATTGATTTAAGATTTGATGGTTCAACTATAACTTTTTTTGGTAGTAAAAATTTAGGGGGAGGGGATGGCGCCTTAGTCCAAGACAGGAAAAGTCTCCATGCTAAAAAAACACTTACAGAAATACTTACATTTATCTCGTCGCAAGGAAATAAGTGAGAGTTTGAACTTGTGACTCGTCATATGCATGATCGTATCTTGCTTCACTGGACCAAAGATTTGGTTTCCAACATAAGAGTTCCGAGTTAGTGCGTAAATGAGAGAAAAAAAATTGATGAAGCTATAAAAGTATTCTTGGACAAGAACTTTTAAACATAAACCAATATCTATGAAAGGCAAATTGATTATTTCTCATTACTAGCAGCAAGTGGTTTCCTAGTCACCATCAACAAGGAGCTCTATGAATAGGTGTGCAAGGTCACTACACTATGTACTTCAAATTTGAACTTGTGACAAGAAGACAACATCTTGTGATTTTTTTGAGACAACAACGAAATATTTGTAGGTATTTTTGTGAAATTATTCTAACTAGTGACTGACTGGTTTAGGGATGAAATAGAAGCTATTGAAAGAATTATTAATTACATTGGCTTCCAACATAACAGCTCCGAATCAGCGTGTAAATGAGAAAAAAAATCGATGATAAAAGTATTCTTGAACAAAAACTTTTAAACATAAACCAATGTCTATGAAAGGCAAATAGTCTGTTTCTCATTAACGTTATGTTTGGTAAAGCTGAAATATAAAGGAAAGAAATGGAAGAGGAGGGAACTCAATGAAAGTTCTTGTGGCACCTCATTGGTACAGCTGAAAATGAAGAGAAATTTTTAAAATTAATATGGACCCTTGAGACACAAAGTTTCCACTCAAAAGTGTGAAGAAAAGAATAAAAATGAACAATATTGAGCTTCACTTCTCTAATTCAGCCGAAATATGGTTGTTCATGCCCCCTTCCTCTCGTTTTCTTATAATAATAATAATAGTAATAATAATAATAATAATAATAATATATTTTTTATTTAATATTAATTTATCTTTTTTCTTTCTTACCTATTAAATAGCTTTAATTTCTCTTATTTTTGTTCTTTTTTTTTTCCACCTATTCACTTTTACTCTCTTCTTTTCTTTCCTCACAATTAAACAAAGTATAACAGTAACAAGTAGTTTCCTAATAGTCATCAACAAGAAGGAGCTTTATGAAGAGTGTATAGGTATGCGAGGTGAATACACCATATACTTCAAATTCGAACTTGTGACAAGAGGACAACATTTTTTACTTTTTTTTAAGCAACAATGACAACATTTGTGCCTTTGTGGGTAAATTTGTGAATCTGTTCTAACTGGTGACGGACTGATTTGATTGATTTCTACCAGTTTGGTCTTTTTTTTTACTGGTTTTTAGTCAGATTTTTAACATTTTGGTTTTGTAGGTTACATATCTGGATTGTCGTCGCGTCAAATATTGATCCACATTATTTTGATGCTTGCTATTGTAGGTTCTGTGTTGTTTTAGGTTGTGTGACGTGATTTTCTTGGCTTGAAGACGTAAATCCAAACATGTTATTAGTTAGTTCCCATTCAATTGGTTGTTGATTCGAGCAATTTGATCTGATTTTTAAAAACTTGGTTGGAGGAAAAAAGAAAATTACTTGAGTTCTTTTCTTCGTTGTTACTAATTTAAGTAAATAAAAGCACGAGATAAAATAAGTTTATGACCGGAGGAAAAATCTATAGGATGAATAGGGTTTAGGACTTATCCGACACCACCCACAAGCTTTTTACACGCAAAATGGCACGAACAATTGAAGATGCATCACTAGTGCCTTCCCTTAGAACTACAGCCACCTTTTTATATTTTATTATTATTATTATTATAAATATTTTATAATTTCAATTATAATTTTTAAGTAACTCTTACAAATTTAATAATTTTATTATATATTACTATAATCTATAATCAAATAAAGGATATAATATGTTTTTGATCAATGTACTTTCACTCAAAATTTGTTTTAGTCCCTATATTTTCAGATTGACCATTTGGATTATCAAACTTTTAAAAACATATGAATTTAGTCTTTTTCTTTTAACAATGTTAGTGCTATTAAAGGATCGAATTTACATGTTTTTCAAGGTTCAAAAACCATTACCAAAATGATCGATTTGAAAATACATGGACAAGGACTAAAAACTTATTTTATCCTTAAATGAAAGTATAAAAAAATTTCATGATATAATTAGTATTTCTAATTAAATTTATAAAGTAAAATGCATCACCAATCATGTAATAAGGATCCACCATTGGGTGTGGTGGCTCCCTCCTTCACGTCTTCCATTTTTTAGTAGTACTACTCCTTTCTATCCTTTTTATAAGAAATAAAAAGGTATTTTTTTTGTCTTAATTATAAAAAACATAGATTTACTTTAAAATATATTAATTGTTAGTTTTTTTTTAGTTTTCATTTTGTAAAATCTATTAATGAGATACCTACTTATTTTTCATGTATTTATTGGTCTATTAACAATAGAAATTATACTTATTGGTAGAAGTACAGTATTGTAACCACTATTTAAACTAATCAATTTAAGAGATACTTTTAAAATAAAATTAAAATTTATAATATTATTAATTATAACTAATTAACTTAATCATTTACGATTTAATTATTTGTTACCGGAGGGAGTATCAATTATCAATGCAGCTGCTATGCGCATTAGTACCAACATTTATGACGGCTCCAATATTACTATATCTCATTCAACGCGTGCTGGTGTCTTTTGACTAATAGGGGTCACGGTTCGACTGTCACGTCCCTGTCTCTCTCTCTCTCAGTTTTCATTCTTTTGCGGACCTAAAGAAAAAGATAAAAGAGAAACATCTTTTTCCATTTTTATATAGAGTTAATTACACTGACTATCCTAAGATTTATTTTTATTACACCTAATACTTCTTCATTTTTGAACATTACTTTGAGTACTCCTAAGAAGGGTCAGTGTAAGATTTTTCAAATCTAAGAAGGAGGATCGGTGTAACAATTTAAACTTAAGAGGGGGAGTCGGTGTAATGAAAGTCCAAAAAATAGGAGAGATTTCTGTAAGATTCAAAAATGGAAGAATATCGAGTGTAATCAAGACAAACATCATGAGATCAATATAATTTACTCTTTTATATATGTCAGTGAAATGTCAAAGGAACTAGCCAAATATGGCAGGAAAAGTCAGCAACTGCATCTGCTAGCTAAATGAGGGAAATGACAGCAATCGCTAGATCCTCTAAAGAATGAAAAAAGATTTTATTCATCTTATTTTAAAATCTATTTATTTATTTATTTATTTAATTTTTAAGAGATATTTTAAAGAATGAATTATTATTTTCTAAAATTAATTTCAACCAGTTATACACATAATTTTCCAATATTTCACTATGAGGTTTGGTCATTTACATCGCGTTACGTTAAGTAAGTTCTAGCAAAAAAAATTAATCAATTATTATGTTTAATAAATTGCACGACTTTTACACTGAAAAACATAGGAAAATACCAATCCTCAAAGGCTCAAACTATAAAATTTATATATGATATTTAGTTGAATAAATCTTTCACAAAAAAAAAATTAGTTGAATAAATCTAAATCTCTGCTATTTTTTCTACTTTCTTTATGTGGTAAGTATTAAATGTATATTATATTTTACTCCTAATCGAAAAATTTATATTATATGTTAATGACCCTATAGTGAAAGAATTAAATATATTTTATTAAATATTCAAAATTAATTAAAAATATAGAATCGCTTTTATATTTTTTGTTTACAATAACAGCAAAAGGTTTGAACTCGTGTAAATTATCTAAATTTCTCACTACTAAGCGTGAATTTAATTTTTATATTTTTATAGCACAGGTACTCTTATTTTCAATTCAGGCACTAAAAATATATATATCCATGTGATATTTAAGCAAATACAGAGTGCTTATGTTTATGTGTCGTAGAAAAGAACACCAAGTCATGCTTGTGCCCATGCAACCTTGTTCTCGTCCCATTGTTCTTGGCTCCCCTTTTCCAATGCTGGGCCCATACCATGTTCGATCCCCCACCACAATCCCTCCAACGCAACTTGATCCATTACCGACAAATTAAGTCCTTCATCACCAGTTTGCTCAATTCAATGATTGGTTGGAGAGAAAAATCATTGTATATCTAAATAGTGCATATATATAATAATTAATTATTTCTTCCTTTATTTAGCTATATATATATATATTAGTGTATCACCAAACAAAATAACAACGAAGATGATTACCTGATGATCAGTATAATCAAAGTTTAGTACAGTGCCAAAAGCAAAATGCTTTTTCAAAACATTTAAAAGAAAAATCACTCGTGAATCTTGACCTATATTCTTACATAAGAGATGAAATGATAGATATCAACTACTAGAGTGGGTGATATTAAAGAATAATTGAGAGGGGGGAAAGGTAGGAAGGAGCTAGAAGAATGTAGCTGAGTTGGAACGCAGGTCCATCTCCTGGGTCCAAGCGGTTCGGTCCTGAATGTGCAAGTGCCAATATGTTTGAGCCACTGCGTCTGGGTCCATAGTGCCCTCGTTCTCTCCACTGCTTATGCTTTCATCTCTAACTGAACCTGATGATGATCTTCTCCTGTACGTCCACAACATGCAATTAATTAATTAAACCTTATATTAATATGCGGACGCATCTTTCGTTAATTCATGTGTACATCTTTGGATTTTTTTAGATAGATTAGATTTAGGACTTGAATCGAATCGGAATCGGAATCGGAATCTATTGAGGAAATTAAAGGGAAGCTAGGGATATGCAATTGCAACAGATGAAACTAATGAAAACGAACCTGGGTGGGGCAACAACACCGTCAATGATTACATGTGCTATGTGCACTCCCTGAGGTTGAAATTCCCTAGCCAGGCATTGCGCTAGTGCTCTCAACGCGAATTTCCCACAGCCTGTAGTATGTCTCAACATTTAATTTATTAATTTAATCATCAACTAGCTACCTAGTTGCATTTTTTGCACGGTGGAGAAAGGAAAAAAAAAAAAGAAGTATTATTTACATAGTTGGGAGTATCCGGCAATGCCATTTAGTGACGCAGAACAGCCCGTGAAAAGGATTGTGCCCTTCCCTCTTTCCACCATCCCCGTCAACACCTAGTTCATTCCATTCCATCAACTCCACAAACCATAAGTATTAAATACCATAACTAGAATTTAATGCAGAGCAATATTTTGTGGGGAACAATGTACATATTCATAAATAAAAATAAAATAAGAAGACAGAATTAATTAAAACATTAAAATCAACTTGCACATTTAAATATTTTTAAAAGCCAATTCTTTATGAATTAAGATGAGTAAATTAATTTATTTTGTACAGGCAATAAGTATATTTTCTATTAAAAATAATCTTGTTGAAATGGAACAGAACTACCATGAATACAAAGCACTTCCTCTAATTAATATCCAAAACTGGAATGTCAAATCACTAATTAATTTTAACTCACACAGTTTAATTCGTCTTTGGGTAAGTATTTTATTTTATGTAAAGTGATTGTAAATAATATAGAAGAAATTAAGTAAGAGTAGGTACCTGTTGAGCGCAGTGGAAGGCACCAACGGCGGAAACAGCTACGGATTTTTGGAAAGTGTGGAGAGGGATGTTTTGGAAGGAGGTGGGGTTTGGAGAGAGGGGTTGGTCATTAGCATTGTAAACAAGAACCTCCACGAATCCGAGGGAGAGCACTCCTTCGAATGCATCCCTCACGCTTTTGGAATCGGAGCAGTCGATACGTATTGCAAACACCTGTGCTTTCTCTTCCCTCGCTATCTCTTCCGCCACTCTGGACAATCTCCCTGTACTGTACAATATCTATATCATTAAAACACAGAAACAAAGCGAGACATACAAAAAATGAATAATATATATAGATATACGTGCCTAGGTCGTGAGCGAGAATGGCAACGGTGTAGCCTTCGTGAGCGAACTTGCGGGCTATGGATCGACCCAGTTTGGGCCCAACCCCGACTATAGCAGCAATGCCTCGTGAGGAGGACCCAGAGCTTGCCATGCTTCTTATCATCTCCAACTAACCCAATTAATTAACCAAAGGAGCAGGTTCTTAACTAGTAGGAGTGAGATTTAAGTATATAGTGGAATATTGGAAGCGAAGGAGAGGGTATGGCTGTGCTGTCCGAATCAGTGTGTTTCCCTTGCAAGCGGCACTGCTGTCTACTAGAGCTAGACTGCTCCTTCCCTCAACAGACAATCCGGTGCTAAAGCCCCAGAACTCTCTCACTGTTTTTTACATGCATATCAATTTTCACTTGAGATTTGTAATCCTAACTGCATTACTAAGTTAAGTACCAACATATCAAGTGACACTTGAGGTTTTGGTTTTAAGTCTTCTTGATAGGAAAAATGTGATTCATTGAAAGAAAGACTTTACTAAAGATGATTAGTTAAATTTTTTAAGATACTGATCATCAACAAAGTTAGTAATATTTTGGTAATTCAAAAATTTGACTTTTTTTTTCTTGATGCATCACAACTATCTCACTCATAAGAGACAATCTTACTTCATCAATTTGAAAAGATTATTATAAATAACAAAGTTCTTCTTTAGAATATATTTAATCCAACTACATATCTACATATCTAAAACTTAAACTTAATTTCATAGATTAAATTAGAATACTCACAAAGTATAAAGGATTAAACTAGAACAACTTAATGAAAATCTATATACGCCTCGATATTAATTGGATTTGTAGTTAGTATATTCTCTTTCCATAATTTTGTAATATCTTCATGGATTTTACTATCAAAGTATTACTTTTTTTTTATTTTCTTTTTTACTGAACAACTTATGGTTTGTTTAGAATATTAGTAAACCGACTAATGGAACATGAATGAATTGAAACCATAAAAATAAAAATAAAAACTCTTCCTTCGTTCGTTTGGACTATGTTAAACAGTAGAGGAAAGAATAAAACCTATGGACCTACATATTTTTAGAATCCACCCAAATTTGGAAAGGAGAATGGAAAGTGAGTTTAAATAAGAAAAAGACTAAAATATTCTTATTTTTTTGCCGACTCTTTTTTCATTATTAAAAATATTTATGGTCATATTATACATATATATATATATATATATATATATATATAATTTTTTTTTTACATTCTACACAACAAATAAAAGGAGAGACAAATTATAAAATCATCTCACTTTTTTTTGTGCTCCTTTTTATTGCTTCTCCTTTCTTTATTAAACCAAACATATCCCTTAAAATTCATTGTTTGCTCTTTTTTTTCATCCTTTCTCTTCTTTTTCTTTTTCTTTTTCTTTTTTCACTTCTCTTCATTAACCAAACACACCATTAAGGTGTCAAAATGTCTTTATCCTAAAAAGAAACCGATACGATGGAGTAATAGTGTATGCCTTGTCATTTTCAACACATTCGATAGTGTTATCTTCTAGGTTCTAGCTAGTAATTCATCACGTTACGTTCCTTTATAGGCATTTTCAAGGGTCAAGAATTCCCATAGTGTAAAGGAAAGAAGACAAGCTGTACTTTAATAGCAGCTATTCAATGCATATGGCCCGAAAGAAGACTTTGTGGTTGCATCTAGCTGGGAGGCCTAAAAGAAAGGGGCCTTTAATTTAACACATGCGTGTGTGATCTTTTCTCACATTAAAAATATTATTAATACGTTTTTATCGTAATGTTATTAACGCTACTTATCACGATGATGTGCATGAAGTGAATACGTGAAACACTCTCGAATTTATAAGGCCTATTAATTTTAGGAAATTGCTTAATAATACGAAACAAACTATGCACGAAATTACGAAATTTGAAATCAACGGTTAATATGTGATTTCTCTCAGATTTATCTTTTATCTTTTCTTTTTTATTTTAATCATTAGCCAATAAAATACAAGCAATGAGCCTTTCGTACTTTTCGTGCAATATAGTCTTCGTACTGTATAGCATTACTCATAATTTTAATTCCATCTTCCTACACCATAAATGAGAAAGCAAGAAAGGGAAGTGTGATTAAAAGAAACTTTGAATCATACGTGGAATTGTAATTTTGACTCTCTTTTATACTTATTACTACTATTAAACTTATAAGGATATTACTATTAAAATAAAAATAACCAAAAGAAAAAGTAGAGTGTGAAAAGAAACAACGTGATTGCAAAAAACAAGATCTTTGGAAATATTGGGCCTCAAGGCCCACATAGATCCAACGAGCCACGCTTGGTCCATTGTCCTATTATTCTTCCTTTTTTTTAGTTTTTAAATCGGAGCTGGTCGTTGTGTTGCGCGATTTCGCAGTTGATTTCCGTTTTACAGTTACAAGTTGTTGTTGCGATTCCATGCTTTTTTCTGAACCGCGAACAAGTGCTGCATTCTCTTCTCGATTCATTTAGTTTCAGTATTCTAAAGGTAACGAACGATGAAGTTGTAGATGGAAGCTTGAGGAACCACATCCATGGAGTGGACGACGTTGCAGCATCTTGACCTGCGCCACGTTGGACGTGGCGTCAGACCTCTGCAGCCACATGCTGCTACCTTCCATCCTCATCAGGCACTCGTTGCCGTCGCAATCGGAACCTTCATCGTCGGTGAGTAACTGCACCATCACTCTCTCCTTCTTGTCACGTTTCTCACGAACTTAACTTCACTCTGCTTATAGAATTTCGAAACGCCTAAACGATGCGTTTCGGATCATTACGGTAAAGTCCTGTTTTGAAATTCGATTCTAATAATGAAGGAGAATCAGAGGTCATGAATGTGTGTGTGACATACGCTAGATATGCCGTTGCATTCGTCTCCTTTTGTACTTACCATTTTTTTTTAATCTCCTTGAATCAATTTCATACTCTCTGATTGATAAATTTAAAAAATATTTAATTATTAATTTGGCCTATATACTTGTTTGCATTTTACTATTTTGACTCTACACGTAAAAATTGTAATTTGTAAGTTTTAGCGACGAATAAATTTAATGTGTTTTGGTCTTTGCTGTTAACATCATTACTAACGTTGCTGTTAAGACCGCTGCAGATTTTTGTTGGAGGTGTAAAATTGTAAAAAAATTCCCAGCTATTGTTAAACTACTAGAAATTTCTTTCATAATAAATATTTTTTGGCAGTTTTACATCCTAAAAAATTTTTGTGGCGGTGTTACAACTGATGGCAGGGATTAAAATGTATTAAATTTGCTTGTCCAGGACTAAAACTTACAATTTTTACGTGTAGGGTCAAAACAGGAAAGTGTGGACAAATATAAGGACCACATTAATAATGAAACCTTTCAGAAATTAAACCAAGTCATGTTCCTAGTTTGGAGTGGTTCTAAACTTCATAAATTGTAAAGCTATTGCCTAATTGCAATGTTGAAGGAAAATAAAGTTTATAAAGATAACTGCACATTATCCAATCTCAAACTCTGGGGTTGTCCAATAATACTATTAAAGATAAATGCATCATGAGCACAGACATGAGCTATTGTCTTGATGAAAGAATTAGTTAGCTCAATCATAACTAAACCTAAAACAATGATATCCAATTTGATGCTAAGCCTTTAAAGTCACTGTTCACTGAAAAGCCCATCCAGAATAAGAAAGACCTAAGTGCATAACTTTGTAAACTGTAAACCACCACAATGGCAATGCCTGGTAAACATTGCTTAACTTACTCTTGAATCTTTCATTTCTGAAGGAATGTACTGATAAAAGCAATCCTCCTTGCTGATCCATTACATCTGAGTCATTGGTTTCGTGCACCTAGCGCTCTTGTGAATTGACCGTGTGGAGTAGACTTACCTTTTATTTTCTGCTGCGTTATTTTCTTTTTGACGTATTTTTGGTAAATGTGTTCCTAATTGGTTTGTTTCCATGTATGCAGAATTTGATGCATTAACAGGAAGCAAGATTTCGGCGCTTGACATTGGTGCTCCAGTTGTGCGCATGTTATATAGTCCTACAAGAGGGCATACTGTGATTGCAATGCTCCAGGTTGGCCCTACCTGAACTTCTATTATGTGCATATGTGATTTTTTTTAGTAGTTTATAGTAATAGTGATATTTTTTTAGGATATGAAAGGTTTGTATATGAGGAGATATTGGTGTGACGATGATTGAGGAAATGATGTCAAGAAATCAGTTAAGGTGATTTGAACATGTACAAAATAGGCTACTAGAAGTACTAGTGAGAAAAGTAGATTGCATGGTTTTTAGTTTTATGAAAAGGGGGAGAAGGAGACCAAGAAAGATATTAGAAGAAGTTGTCAAGAGAGATCTCATGATGAATATATCTATAAGGATTTGGTCTTTAACTGAATCCAATAGCGTTGTGTGATCACATATAGCCTACTTCACTTAGTGGGATAAAACTTTTTCCTATTGTAACTATTTTTTTTTCTTCTCTGGTGCTTCAATTCTCAATGGAGCTTGTGAATCTTTTTTCTCCCAATAAAGTATGGACTGTGGAAGGGCAAAATATTACAAATATTCAATGACGCACATATACGATAAATTATCGAATACAATGATATGACTATACGATTATTTTAAAAATATATAAGATAGATACGTGTAAGATATATATTTAGAAATGTATAAAAATTCATAAAACATAAAAAATCTATATTTGCAATTCTACAAATTCAAATTAAAAACATACTTCTTGAACATTACTAAAACAAAAAAAAATATAAATCATTGTTATCATAAATTACTTTTCATTATTTACATATAGGAATAGTACCGTCAATCTCATTCATTTCTTGAAATCATTTATAAAGAGAACAGTTTTCATTTTTGGTTCATTTAGGGATAGTGTTTCTATATTATATATACTTATGCGTTTCATGTAGTTGTATTGGATATTCATAAAATACTTTAAAAGCTTGGATACTTAACCGATACGTATTGGTAAAGTATCCAAAGAATATCGATATCGGATACTTGAAACAAATTGAATTATCAGTGCTTCATAGGTTTGGATAGTTCACTGATACATATTGGTGAAGTATCCAAGAGTATTGGTATCGGATATGGATACGTGAGTTAGCAAATTGAAGTATCGGCGGTGCTTCATAGCCCAAATATATATTGTACTTAGGGTTAATGTATTATAGCCTATAGAGTTGTTCTCCTAAGAGTCGATAAATTTCTAGAAATGCTTTTTGTATTTTTGGTTAAATATGCAACAAAATGTAAATCAGGTCATAGGTATATTTAAGATAATGGAGACAACATTGTAGGACCTTGCTGAAGTATTTTGCATGGTTAAGTTCAGTTAAGAAAAAGAAACAATTTTAGGAAAAAATTTGGAAATTATATAGGTGTGTAAGATTTAACAATAAAATGGACATAATGGATTTATGCATGAGATTTGGACTGCAATTTGGTTGAATTTCCTCCTTTTGGTCTTCTAAATTAGAAAAAAAAAATGTGCTAGTTAAGAAAGTCTTTCCACAGTAAGTATTTCTTCTGATTTTAGGGTAACAGAAATGGTGTGTTGAGAGGTTTCAAGTACTTGGGTTTTTTTGGGAAGATGATTTACTAATTCATTTTTCTATTTAAATCATACCTTGGTATTTGGTCAGATTGTCATTCTCCCTTTTTTGAGTCTCTTTACTGAAGGGAATTTCTTATGAGCTTGGAGTTATGTCTTTATCTTTTTGATTCTCATGTTATCATTCTTTAAAGGTGCACTGGCATAGATAATCCAGTGTAGTGAATTTCTGTTTTATTAGTTGGTAAAATTGCATTTGTCTATACTTATTCATTTCCTCTTACTTGGGAGATAGAACCATTTTGTGTTTTTTTTTTTTTTTTTCTGAATGTTATGTTGCTAAATCCTGTTCTTTATTAGTTTATGTGTTGAGTTGTTTTATACTTATTACAACTGTTGCTTTTCCATCTGTAGGATTCTACAATACGATCTTGTGATTTTGACTTGGAGCAAACATGTGTATTGCATTCACCAGAGAAGAAGACTGAGCAAATTTCTTCTGATACCGAAGTTCATATGGCATTGACCCCACAACAATCTATTGTGTTTTTTGGATTCCATAAACGGATGAGTGTGACAGGTTGGATGTCTGGTCTCTCATCTGTGAAGTTATTCGTGTTATTGTCGCCAGTTCGTTCGATTACTAATCTTGATATTTTTGGGCTATATCTCTTTTTGCATAAATGAAGTTGTTGGAACTGTTGAAGGCGGTAGAGTACCCACAAAAATCAAGACAGACCTGAAGAAGCCTATTGTGAATCTTGCTTGTCATCCTCGCCTCCCTGTTCTGGTATTACTTCAATATATTTCTTTTCACTTTGGCAGGTTCATGTTATATATATTTGTACTGCAAGAAAGACTTAGTCTCCAGTCTCTCTTCTAATGATACTTCAGCTCTGTCCTTCTTGACTCCGTTGCTTTTCTGTCCTAGTATGTTGCTTATGCAGAAGGTTTGATTCGAGCGTATAACATTCACACCTATGCTGTTCATTACACCCTTCAACGTGAGATGATTCCTGACACATTCTATTCTTGTTGACATGGTTTATATTTCTTTTGTAAGTCATATCCTTAGTGTTATTTATATTTTGTTTCCTATTCAGTTGACAATACTATAAAGCTTAATGGTGCCGGTGCATTTGCATTTCACCCAACTCTAGAATGGATATTTGTTGGTGATCGACGTGGTACACTATTGGCATGGGATGTATCCACTGAGAGACCCAGTATGATTGGACTGTGAGTAACTGTGGCTATGGTTGAGACTTCCCCATTTTGTAACTGAGAGACCTTGTATCATAGTTATCTCTTTTGAATTTGTTGTTTTCTTGCAGCCAATCATTGGAAATATTTAAGTTGAGGCGTGTTTGTCTTGGGTTCTGATGGTTATAATATTTCATTTTCAGAACACAAGTTGGATCACAACCAATAACATCAGTTGCTTGGCTAACCACATTGCGTTTACTTGTAACCCTATCAAGGGATGGAAATCTGCAAGTTTGGAAAACACGGGTTATAGTTAATCCTAACACACCTCCTATGCCGGCAAGTTTTTTTGAGCCTGCTGGTTAGCTAACTTTGACTCTTTCAGCCTCTACTATGATTTTCCTGTTGGTTTTTGACAGTTTGTTTCTCTTATATCATTTGTCATGCAAAATATCTGCTGCTACACTACACTCCCCCATTCTGTATAGAATGTTTTAACGTAGAGAAAGACAGAGAAGGAACATTCCAACGGTTATCTTGCTTCACTCTTATTATTCATTTCATTAAACTTTGTTGGCTAATACTTTTTACATTCGATGCAGCAATTGAATCACTTGATATCCCAAAAGTCCTTTCTCAACAGGGTGGAGAAGCAGTGTATCCCTTACCGCGAATTAAAGCTTTAGAATTTCATCCAAAATCTAATTTAGCGGCACTCGTTTTTGCAGTTACGTGCAACCTTTCATTATTTATACCTTTTTTGCAAGTGAATATTGGATTTATGAATTTGTTGTTTATTTTAACAGAATGTAACAAGTGGAGACCCTTCGAAAAATAGGACCACAAACAATAGAGAAAGGAGAAAGCAACTTTTTTCAGTTTTGCAAAGTGCACGGGGATCAGCAGGTGATTGATTTTTATTTAGCTAGAATCAAGGTTAAAGAGCCTCCAGTATTTGACGATATTTTTCTTAGAATTTGAGTTTGAATCCTAATTTAACCTCACAAAATCAGTTTATAAGGTGAAGATTGCTTCTTATTTATATTATTTAATTTGGCCGTATCACTAGTCAATGTTTTAAAAACAAGTGTTATTTTTTTTTATTTTTTTCTGATACTTAGTTTCTCTAATTGGTTATTGACTTAGAAAAAATTGTACCAACACCAATTTGAGAGAGAAACCAGAATGTTAGCATTCTTTTTTCCAAACGTGGTCTGGGTTAGCAATTAATAAATATACATCATACTTCTATTAATCAATGTGATGCATGATAAAATCTTTTTTTTTTTTTTTGAAGTAATGCATGATAAAATCTTAGTTTTCATGTTTAATTTTCATGGGGCATTTTATTTACTGATGCATGATAAAATCTTTATTTACTGATGCCCATTGTCCTGTGAGGTAAATATTACCTTAGATTTTCCTCCTCTTTTTTGTGCATATCTTGCATAATGTAACATGCAATGTCTTTTTTTTTTTTTTTTTTTTTTATGGATATAATTCCATACCATGTCTTTTATTGGGGTGTTGGACAAAAGATTTAGTCATTTTGATCTGACTTTTTATTTTCTTAACATACTCATTTATTTTTGTGCATATTTTGTTGCTTTTTTTTTTTGGCTAATAACCTTTTGGTCCCTATAAAATAGGGTGTTTTTTATTTTAATCTTAAAGTTTTTTTTTTGTTTTAGTCTCTGAATTTTTTTTTTTTTTAGTCTCTGCTATCAAGTAATAGTGTTAATTAATGACGTAACAACAATATTAGCAGTGCATTAACTTGTCATGTCATCAAGGAGTCTGACAAGACATTATATATAATTTTTTTTTGTAAATTGTGTTTTTAAATCCTCATTTATTCAATATAGTTGATGATGTCAGACCTTAAAACAAAATTTACCAAAAAAAAATTGTATGTGATTGTTCTTGTCGGACTCCTTGATGATGTGGTAAGTCACTGGTTGTTGTCAACGTCGTTGTTACATTATCATTTAACACTCTTACTTTACAGCAAGGACTAAAACAAAAAAAAATATTTACAGGGACTAAAATCAAAATAAAAATTTTTAACGGACTAAAATAATATAAAAAAAAACCTCTAATCTATAGGGACCAAGGGATTATTTAAGCTTTTTTTTTTTATTACAGTTTTATGTTGAGTCTTTCACTTTATTGCTTATATTAGTGTCATAGATGTCATATTTGCATAATAATTGCTGCTTCAATCTAGCTCTATAATGAGATATATGCTAATGATAGAGATGCTATGCAGCATCTACTTTAAAAGAAAAATTGTCAGCCTTGGGTTCATCTGGAGTGTTAGCGGACCATCAGCTTCAAGCTCAATTACAAGAACATCATTTGAAAGGGTGAGTTGAAATCTGCAACTGGGTAGAGGAAATAACTAGTATTTTATGGAAAAACTGGTGGTTAGATTCCACTGTATTATATTATGCGGTTCTGATTCTAAATCTCCCTATTATTCGTGCTGAGTTTTTAGTCTTGAAACTTGACAGGGTACTACTAGATTATATTTGGATTATGAAATTACTCTTGATATCTGTACTTGCACATTTGGCTTAGTTGCAACAATAGTGTTTGAGTGTTAGATGCAGCTTCTACTTGGATATGAGGTCCACTGATGACTCAATTTAGGTGCTTTAATTAAAAGAGTTCAAATTGCTTTGCTACTCATTACTTTTGACTCTTTTCTCCTGTAGTTTGTTATCCAGTACATGTAATTAGCGACATTTCATAATTATCTTATGCCATTGTTGACTGTCTCCTCTCTTCCTTGCAGCCACAATCATCTTACAATATTAGACATTGCAAGGAAGGCTTTTCTTTACAGTGTATATTTCCTATATTTTCTCTTTCTTATAGGCATGAATGATGCAATGGCTTAGATGTGACACTAAAGTTTGAGCACCAAATTTGATGGATCAAATTTCCTTACAATCCTGCATTTAATCTCCTTAGAAAGCTTTTAAAATCTCCTTGCTCCCTGACTCATATTTTGTTCTTTTACATTTTTCTTTTAGCATTTTATGGAAGGCCATACAAAAAGTGCTCCAATATCTCGTTTGCCCCTCATCACTATTCTAGATACCAAGCATCATCTGAAGGACATTCCAGTTATCCAGGCAAGATTCCTTTGACATTTGATTTTGAGATTGATTTATTTTCCTTAGACATTTTTCTTCAATCAACTGATACCATTTATGCACTACCAGCCATTTCATTTGGAGCTAAATTTCTTCAATAAAGTGAACCGAGTTCTTCATTATCCAGTCAGGGCTTTCTATGTGGATGGACCCAATCTCATGGCATATAATCTTTCATCTGGATCTGACAGTATCTACAAGAAGCTTTATAATTCGGTAATGTAGAGACTAGAGGGAGTAGTAAGTTTAACAAATTTCATGTTGTCTATCTGATTTCTATAGAATTTTTCATTTGCATAATATTGATGAAATCTTAGGAGAAAAAAATGTTATTTCTTATTGTTGATTGATCACAATTACATGAGAGTTATATAGGTAGAGTTGGCTAGGAAAAATCCTAATCACCCTGATTACAAAATAAATATAAGGATAAGATAAGGAGATAAATAAAGGAGAATCAGAAAAGATCAGATTTGAATAATCTAATCTTGATTTTTTAAGTACCTAAATCTTCTAAAATCCTTATTTGAAAAGGCACACACAGCTGTCGACAATTGATATGTTATAACTATTTATATTTTACAAGTGAAAATAATATTCAACCTTCTAATTTTGTATAGATTCCTCGAAGTGTGGAGTATCAAGCAAAATTGTTGATTTACAGTAAAAAGCAACACCTATTTCTTGTAGTTTATGAATTTAGTGGCACTACAAAGGAAGTTGTACTTTACCGGGAAAATACTGATGCAGTGACATCAAACAGTAAAAGCAGCACGGTGAAAGGTAGTATTATCTCTGGTCCTAATTATAAACAACAAATTTATTTTTTTTTTGTCGTAATTATAAGCAACAATCACTGTTTTTAAAATAAATTTTTTTTGTACCCTTACTTTATTGTTTATTCTATTCCCTATGCACTATGACAACCACTCAAAGGATGCTTTTGGAATAAAAATTGAATTTATGATAGAATTAATTAAAAAAAACTGTAATAATTATTTTTTTTTATATTGATGATTTGTCTTATGTTACTTATAATTAAAACAGAGGTAGTATTATTTATATGCCTGGAATACATTTATTTTCTCTTTCTGCCAGAGTTTGGTCCTGCATTGTGTGCTATAAATAATTCAAGTAATTGTCTACAGGTCGAGATGCTGCATTTATTGGTCCCAATGAAAATCAGTTTGCTATTCTTGATGATGACAAGACGGGGTTGGCAGTATATACACTACCAGGAGGAGCCTCACAAGAAACTAAGGAAAATGATAAACTTTTTGAAGAAAATTATCAACCTACAGAAACTAGAGATGGTTCAATTCGTGGCCCAACGCCATTTATGTTTGAAACTGAAGTTGATCGTATCTATTCTACTCCTTTAGGTGCTTGAATACATACATATTTATTTAGTCATTGTATGTTTTTGTGTGTGTCTGTAGGGATGGGGTCCATTGATACTGGAGTAAAACAAATCAATCTTATGCAAAATACATTGCCTCCTATAGGGTGTAATTCTCACAAAATCCCTATTGTATTAAAATTTGTATTATATGCATCATGCACATAAAATTTCATATTGAAGACCTTTTGTACTCCATCAAAAAGTCTTGAAGATATTTGTATACCATACTTTTCGAATAAATGGAAACATCTACCATTTTCTGTAAATTTTTTCTTGTTTAAATTTTCTGAAATTTTCCTTACAAGATTTACATGATATTTACTCATATTCAATGGTTGGATTGATCAACATAATTTTGTAGAAGAAATCACCGAGTGTAAATAATATCAAGTCTTAAACTGGTGTCAACTGTCAGCTGATCCCTTCCCTTACACACCAACACACATTTTTACATTCTTGCCATAATTTTATTAGCAGTATAAAGTATTGATTTTTTTTTTTTTTTTTCTGGTTGTAGATTCAACTTTGATGTTTGCTTCTCATGGGAACCAAATTGGATTAGTAAAGCTCATACAAGGATACCGCCTTTCTACTTCATCTTCCAATGGCCATTATATATCAACCAAGGGCGAGGGCAAAAAGTCAATTAAGTTGAAAAGAAATGAGATTGTACTTCAGGTATCATTCAGTAGCGTGCTTATTTAATTATGACTAGTTCTAGTAGTGGTGCACACCTGCTGTGTGCAATTGAGTAGGAAAAAAAACCAGGGATAAGATTGAATAAAAAAAAAGAAAAAAAAGTGGAGAGACAAACGAAAGTGTGCTTATACAAAATTCCTTCTTTTTAAAAAGAACATTTTATAACCATAAATTTTAGAGTAAATATTCTTTTAGTCCTTCATAAATACAAGTCTTCTAAATTTTGTCTCTCCAACTCTAAATTTTAAATAATGCAGTTCCCTTGCTTCCATCTTATGGAGACGAAATTAACTAGAATTCACAATCTCTAGTAAAACAGAACTATTCAGACTTGGTCATGTCAGCGTCAACAGTCTACTTTTGAGAAACTTCAATAAACATGGTGGCCATAAAATGGGAGGGACTAAATTTTGTAGATTTTACGGGACAAAAAGATAAATTTTTGTATTATGCACTGTCACCGTCTGTCATTCTATGTTGAATTGCTATAGATCTCTCGTGTTCTGAAGTTGATTATGGGTGGACTGAGGATGTCAAAACCTATACCACATTGACATTTCCGTAGGTAGAATTTAAACTCTTGGCCTCTGCCCCTATTTGGAAGTCTTCCAAAAATTGTGTAGAGGAATAAGTGTGCGGGTTGGTTTGCATTTCTGATTGTGTTAAGTCAAATGCATGTATGTTTATTTAGCCAATTGTTCCCTTGTCCTATGGGTATTATAACCAAAGGCCTTTTCTTAGCATCCAAGGGCCTCTTTAGAGTCATGCCTCCCTTTGGTAAAGGTCATTACTCATTCTTGTTTATAGAAATAGTATCAAATGACTTTCTGCTTGGTAACAAATACATGTTTGTTCAAACCTGGCAGGTGTACTGGCAAGAGACTCTTAGGGGACATGTTGCAGGAATTTTAACAACACAGAGAGTACTTATTGTTTCGGCAGCACTTGACATACTTGCAGGCACTTCGACAAATTTTGACAAGGGGCTTCCTTCAATATCCTTAGATTTTTTATTTTTTTTCAATTAAAATAAAGGAACCATTTATTCCTATTCCTATTAATTACACGCTTGATTGATCAGGTGGAAAATATGGAAGGAGATGAGGAGGTGGAACATAAACTGTACTCACTTTCACTTGAAGCCATTACTTTGGTTGAAAATCATGTTCACTCTATTTTCTATTTCTACCTTCCCACTTTCCACACCTACTCATCCAAGAAGACCATAAATTTCATATTTCAGTTGGATATATTCTCGTTTTTAAAGCCTTAACTGATGCCTACTTTAGATCACTCTTATGGGTTGGGCCTGCCCTTCTTTTTTCTACTGCCACTGCAATTAGTATACTTGGCTGGGATGGAAAAGTGAGGACTATCTTGTCAACTAATATGCCTTATGCAGGTAATTGTCTTACTGCATGCTGGGATATCACAATATCTTAGTCGTCTGTTTTGTGGTTTCTATTTTGTCAACTAATTTATTACTTGAGATATGAGGAAAAGATGAATATTTTTTACTGATTATTGTGCTCAGGTTACAGATATATACTAATTGACTAATTAATTCTAACCTAGTATTTACTTAAATGAAGGAATCTTGATACCATAATTACAGGAAATGAAATGGAAACTAATTACAGGGAAACAAATTTGTACAAATAAAAACAGAAACGGGGGAATTTAAGGATTAATTAGCATGTGCTCTAACACTCCTCCTCAAGTTGGTGAATGAATATCTATCATTCCTATCTCATAAGAAAGACCTTGAAAGTGCTCTGTGGGCAGTCCCTTAGTTAGTATATCTGCCAATCTGTGAAGCACCGATACTTCAATTTGCTTCACGTATCCGTATCCGATACCGATACTCTTGGATACGTCACCGATACGTATCGGTGAAGTATCCAAATCTATGAAGCACCGATAACTCAATTTGCTTCACGTATCCCATACCAATACACTTTGGATACTTCACCGATACATGAATCGGTGAAGTATCCAAGCTTTTAAAACATTTTATGAAAATCCAATACAACTACATGAATCATGTAAGTATGTCTAATATAGAAACACTGTCCCTTAATGAACCAAAAATGGAAATTGTTCTCTTTATGTGAATGATTTCAAGAAAGGATAAGATTGATAGTACTGTTCCTATATGTAATTAATAGAAAATAATTTATGATGACAATGATTTATAATTTTATTTTTAGTAATGTCAAAGAAGTATGTTTTTAATTAAGATTTGCAGAATTACAATTATATATTTACCATGTTTTATGAATTTTTATATATTTATAAATATTTATCTTACCCGTATCGTATCCTATATATTTTTAAAATAATCGTATCGCCGTATCGGATACGTATCGTATCCGATACAAGTATCGTATCTGTGCATCATAGCTGCCAATTGATACCTGGAAAGGACATATGATGTTGTTATAAGCCCAATGTCCAGTTTCTGCTTAATGAAATGTCAGTCTATCTCTACGTGTTTTGTCCTACCATGCTGAACTGGATTATGTTATGTGCAATGCTAATGGCAGATTTGTTGTCACAGATAAGTGTCACAGAGGCCTCATACTTTAAGATCATCAAGAATGATTTTCATCCACAACAACTCATAAACCCCTTGGGCTATGGCCCGAAATTCTACCTTGACACTTGACCTTGTAACTACATTTTGCTTCTTGCTCTTCCAATTCACCAATTTCCCACCCATGAACATATATATCCTGAAGCAGGTCTTGTTGTCTACAATACTTCCTGCATAGTCTGCATCTCACTACAAATTGTTAATGGTTCAGAGAGAGAAGATAGAGTGATTCTGAGAAACTGAAAAATGATTTCATTCCCAACTGAATTCTGTTACATCTTAGATTTTATATGTGTACAGGTAACTTGCCTTACAAGTTTCTATGACAGTTATTGCCAGCTGTCTCTTGACAACTGGATAACTAACTAACTCACTCACTTACTAACTCACTAACCGAGTACAATACTCACACAAATATATACTAAGTGACTCATTAATTCTGACATTGTATTTACAGGAGAGAATCTTGCTATCATAATTAAAGGAAATGAAATCAAAACTAACTACAGGGAAACGAATCTGTACAAGTAAAAACTGAAACAGGGAAATTAAAAGACTAATTAACTCATGCTCTAACATTTTTTTCTGCATATTGTCCTACTGATCTATTTTTATAAATTCCTTATGCAGTCTTGGTTGGTGCTTTGAATGATCGATTGTTGCTTGCTAGCCCTACGGAAATAAATCCTAAACAGAAGAAGGGGGTTGAGGTCAAAAGCTGTCTTGTTGGTCTTCTTGAGCCTCTTCTTATTGGATTTGCCACAATGCAACAAAGTTTTGAGCAGAAGCTTGACCTATCAGAAATACTATACCAAATAACATCAAGGTGCCCTTTGCTACCTATTGCTATCAGAAAAATCTATATAGGGTAGAATGTTTTAGACTTGAAGATCCATTTCCACATTTCTTTATCTATGTTAAATCTGGTAACAACTGACACGGTGACACTGTAAATTCTTATTTGAATGAAGGTTTGACAGCTTGCGCATAACACCTAGGTCTCTGGACATCCTTGCTAGAGGTTCTCCTGTTTGTGGAGACTTAGCTGTGTCATTATCTCAATCAGGTCCACAGTTCACCCAGGTAAGTGATAGAATTATCTGTCTTTTTAGTTTTGGTCTATCTGATCTTCTAAGGATGTTGAGTTTTGACATCAGGTGATGCGGGGTGTCTATGCTGTGAATGCTCTACGTTTTTCCACTGCTTTGTCTGTTCTGAAAGACGAATTTTTACGTTCAAGAGATTATCCACGATGTCCTCCAACATCTCATTTATTTCACAGGTTCAGGCAGCTGGGTTATGCCTGTATCAGGTTGGTGTGGTAACTAGGAAACTTCGTTGTACTCATGATGCTGCCACTGTATCTAAAGGAACTGCTGAAATATGATGATTGTGCGTTCCATCATTATTGATTTTCTTGAATTATTACTTGTTATTATTGGTAAGGTTTTACTCTCTTATCCCAGCCAATAGCTAAGCTATTATGTTTCTAAAATTCTATATTATATACGAAAACTGTAGTTTTTCTTTAATTAACTTTTAGCGAATGTTTCAATTGCTTGTCTATAGATATGATTTACAATAGAATGTTATGATGTCTTTTGATTCGTGTAGCTGACCCACCTAGTGAGAAAAGGCTGGATTGTTGAACTGTTTAGTGGTTGTTGCATATCATCAATAACATACACTAATGATTCTAGCTTAGGCACTGTTTGGATAACTTCATAAACACTTATAAGAGAAGAAAATAAAAAGCTAAAATGAATTGAGTTTTTCCCATAAGCTAAAATCAACTTATGAACTTAATTTTTATAGAACCTCTCTCATTAAACTTCTCCAAAAGCTAAGGTGCATAAATTGATTTTAGTTTATGGGAGAAACTCAATTCATTTTACCTTTTTATTTTCTTCTCTTAAAAGTACTTATGGAGAAGTTTATCTAAATAGGGTCTTATTCTTGTGTGATTTATTTACTCATTTGATCCTATACCTACACAATGTTTACGTTTTAGTCCCTACAGCTAAAAAATACTTGTTTTAGTCCCTACACATACACTTTTTAATCTGTTTTAATCCCTTCCCTCCAAAATTGTAGACACAAACGGATTAAGTAGTATTTGTAAGGACTAAAACAAGTAGTTTCTAAATTCTAAGTGTAGGGACTAAAATGAGTAGTTTCTAGGTATAGTTAGAAATAACAATATGTAACAGCTTATAATTTCATCTTTTACGAATCTGAAATCAGGGATTTCGATATGCAGATCTCATCAAGAAAGGAAAATATAAAGAAACAAATAAACTGAAAAATTCAAGATTTAAATAAAGGGATATGGTAATCCTAATTAGTGATCCACATCATTATTCTACTCAGTTCATACTATCATACTATTTGATGAGCTGGTGTATGGATGATGATACTTTAGTTCTTTGAATAGTGTGATTTAAAGGTTTGTTCACTTTTGTAATTTAAGATACTTGCAGGTTTGGTCAGTTTGATAGAGCAAAAGAAACCTTTGAAGTTACTGCAGATTGTGAAAGCATGCTTGATCTATTTATATGCCACCTTAATCCTAGTGCTATGAGGCGTCTTGCTCAGAAGTTGGAAGAAGAAGCTCTTGACTCAGAATTGAGGAGACATTGTGAAAGGATTTTACGGGTTCGATCTTCTGGATGGACACAAGGCATATTTGCCAACTTTGCTGCAGAAAGTATGGTTCCTAAAGGACCTGAATGGGGTGGTGGAAACTGGGAAATCAAAACCCCTACTAATGCAAAGGATATACCTCAGTGGGAGCTTGCTGCAGAGGTGATACCATACATGAAGACTGATGATGGTGCAATTCCATCTATTATTGTAGATCATATAGGCGTGTATTTAGGCTCAATTAAAGGAAGAGGCAATGTTGTTGAGGTAAGGGAAGATAGTTTGGTTAAAGCCTTTATCCCTCCAGGAAATGATTTTAAAGCAAATGGTCTTGAAGTATCTTCAGTTAAACCCATATCTAATCAACGGGTTGATAATTCACAAGGTGGTCCATTAAGTCTTAACAAACAGTTTGCCAGTTCCTCTACTGATGAACAGGCTAAAGCAGCAGAAGAATTTAAGAAATCCATGTATGGAGAGGCTGCTGGTGATAGTAGCAGTGATGAGGAAGGAGTATCAAAAACCAAAAAGATACGTGTTAGGATACGAGACAAGCCAATTTCCTCTTCTACTGTGGATGTGAATAAGATTAAAGAAGCCACTAGTAAATTTAAACTAGGTGAAGGGTTAGCTCCGACAAGGAGCAGGTCATTTACCAGTGGATCCCAAGATCTTGGCCAGATGTTATCTCTGCCACCTGCAGCTACTGGAGTGGCTGCTCGTACTGTTTCAACTCCAGGTGACCTGTTTGGTACAGATGCCTTGACTCAACCAGGATCAATTTCACAGCCAACTACTGGGGTTGCAAGTGGGGGAAATAAAGCAGGACCTATTCCAGAAGACTTCTTTCAGAATACAATTCCATCCCTTCAGGCTGCTGCTTCACTGGCTCCTGCTGGGACATATCTCTCTAAATTTGCTGCAGAGGCTGAAAGAGGCAAGGCAACTCCTAACCAGGTTAGTGCTTCTGAAGCTGATGTTCCTCCTCAAGCTGTTCAACAACCTGTTGAGTCTGGAGGACTTCCTGATGGTGGTGTCCCACCACAATCCTCAGCTCAGGCTGCAGCCATGCCCCCATCACAGCTGCAGGCACCAATTTCTAGCCAACCTCTTGATCTTAGTATATTTGGAGTACAAAATGCTTCTGATTCAGGGAAGCCTCCACAAACTGGTTCTCCACCATCTTCTGTACGACCTGGACAGGTATAAATATATACATGCATGCCTATATATTATTATATTTACATGTGAGATGAGTAATGCTTTTTAACCAGAGTATTAAAGATATGGGAATACATGCAAGAATTAGATGTACTGGATTGAACAGCCATGTAGCATAAACAGAAATTCTCATTTTATGATTTTTCCTTTAATCATTTTGTGGATGCTAGGTATAGAGAAGAATTTGTTTGTTTTTTTTTTTTATAGGCAAATGTTAGTAACTAGGTTTTGTCTCGTGCAACGCACGGGTTTTAAATTTGTCTGTGTTTGAAAACATATTAATAATATGATTATGAGAAATAATATTTTTTTATTGATAAATAAATAAGTAATGGTCAATTTGTTTACACTTAAAATAATATATTTTTTAAAAAAGTATTTTTTAAAAAAGTGAATTTTTAAGAACTATATATGATTTATTTCTTAAAAAATATTTTTTGCTTTTTCTTTTTAAAAAATAATATAGATACACACATCAAAAAGCAAAAAAAATATATTTATTTTATTAAAAAAATATTTTTTTTTAAATAAGCTTAAACAAATGGATCCAATATATAATTGATTTCTTTTAAATATGAGAAACTCAATCATGTAATACTAAGCAGATTTTAAAACTAAATATGTTTTTGAACCCTTATGTAAATATGACAAATTTTAATATGATATAAAAATAAAATAAAATTCAAAGTAAAACATTTTAAAATCATATATATATATATATATATATATATATATATATATAATATAAAATTATCTTAGTTTCAAATATGAATAATAATGAGTTTAATGGTCATGCATCATTGATATGACTTTTAAAATAGTTATCATAAAAGTCAACAAACTTACCATACATGGTGGATTGTGATTGAATGACAGCGTAAAACTATCTTACACTGTCAGTACATGACATATTTTCTTTTATAATATTTTAGATTTAAGTCAATAAGATTTTATGGAGTAAATTTTCTTTTTCAAAATTTTTAAATTAATTTAAAATATTTAAAATTATATCTACAAATTAAAAATCTTAAAATCTATAAAAAAAAATTAAACATTTGAAAAAAAATGAACCAGGGTTAAATAAAATCAAGTAAAAATATTAATGGTCAATGCTTATCTTACTTTCAACATTTCTTCTTTTGTAAAACCTCTTCATTAAATTTTTTGTGTTATATCAATAGTTGAAAATTAAGAAATTATAAAATAATGTAAAAAAAATTGTATTTCAAGTAGAGAAATTATGAGTTGTATTTACTTAAAATAAATCTCTTGAGATTTCTAAATTTAAATTTGTTACAAATTTGAATCAAAATATATATTTATATTATTAATTAGATTCTAATCTTGATTGATTGTCATAATTAAGTATTTCATAATTAAATAATTATCTTAATTATCATAAATATTTATTTTTCTTAATTAAAAAATAAAATAATTTAGTGAAATTTTAGAAGGAAAAGAATGAATGTGATATTGTTACGTAGCATTTGCTTACGTGGCAAAATCTTCTTTTTATAATAATAATAATAATAATAATAATAATAATAATAATAATAATAATAATAATATAATTGATTGATATATTGATGATTAATAATTGATAATGGTATGTATATATTTATAGTAAATTATTATATAATAAACAAAAAGTTATAAAAAGTATAAAAAAATATTCCATAAATTTTAATAAATTGACTATCATATTATATAAAGTCAAAATCTATTAAACATTTGATAATTTAATAATTTAATTGATTAATTCAATCAGGATATATATTCACTTTAATTACTATAATTAGACATAATAATAAGTTTTTATCAATTAAAAGATGAAAAAAATCGATAAATTTTAAGTGAAAAAAGAATGAGTATAGTGATATTATGAGGCATTTTCTACATGACAAAACCTTCTTTTTATAATAATAATAATAATTGATTTATATATATATATATGAAAAATATGTTTTAAGAGATAATATTTATTTCAATAATATCAATGCTTTGATGAAATTAATTTTCAATTATTAGGTAGAGTATAGCTATTCACACATGCACAAAAAAGTTACAAAGAATCAAATTAATTTTAAGAAAAGTAAAACGTTTTTCCTTTTGTTAATGAGAATTGGTTATAGTGTGAAACATATAAAATAATTAAAAACAAATTTATATTTTTTTTATTTTAAAAGTTGTGATATTTTATCGATAGAATAAAAATATTAAAAATAATTTTTTAAACTTATTTTCAAAATATTATTTTAAATTTAAATTATTTTTTTAACATTTATTCTTTTAAAATTAATTTACTTATATAATATAAATTAGAAGTAAAGATAAAAATATTCTTTCTTCTTTCAATTAAGGCTCTCTCAACTCAATTAAGCATTTTCTATATTTTTTTATTAAGGCACTCTTAAGCAATTTAAACGCAAATGAGATCCCTTGTAAAGTAAAAGAATCAATAACTAATAAATGAGTTAGTTATTATTGAAAAATATTAAAATAATCATTCACCAAACACACAGTGCTCCAAAACTTCTTGATACAATGCTTCAAAACTTCTTGGTTAAGTTTATTGATAAACTTCTACTTACAAAAAAAAATGTCTCTACAATGAATAGTAAAAGTAACATCTTCAATTATATTGTTTATAGATTAGTATGTTATGTTAGTGGGAAGATTCGAACCCATGACCTCCTTATCACTCCAACCCTAATGCTCCTCCCCCTAACCACCAAACCACCTTATGACTCCCCAAAGAAGAAATTAAATAGGTTTGTTAAGAAAAAAATTATGATTGAACTTGTGTGCTTATAAACAGTGATTACTTGATAATGCCACAGCTGAGAAGTCAACTTTACTGAACCTGGTGAGTGTTAGCCTCCCACATATAACTATGGTGTATTTTAGGAAGAAAGGTAGGGACAACATGGAATTAGAAGCATGTGGGGATAATGGGGACATGACATGAGAGGGAATTAGTTTGGGGGAGTGTATTGTAACAGCTCCACAGATGGCAGGTGGGGAAGTGACCTGATTCTGTTAGTGAATTAGAATAAGGAGAAGGGAGATGAGTGAGGATTGGGAAAGGAGGAAGCAAAGCCTTGAAGAGTCTTAGCATCTCTGCCATTTTTCTTCTGTTTGAGTCTTTATCTTTGATATTTTATTTTATACAAATCCTTATATGACACTAGTACCAGAAGCTAAAGGACCTTGTAGAAATTCCTTCAATAAAACTGTGTTCTAGTTCTAGTTTACTATTTCTGAGTTTGTATAATTTATTTTTTGGTTCCCAATCTCATGGATGATATGACAGGTTCCACGAGAAGCTGCTGCTTCTGTATGTTTCAAGACTGGACTTGCTCACCTTGAGCTAAATCATCTTTCAGATGCTTTGTCTTGCTTTGATGAAGCTTTTCTTGCATTAGCTAAAGAACATTCTCGTGGAAGTGATATAAAAGCTCAAGCAACAATCTGTGCTCAATACAAGATAACAGTCACTCTTCTTCAGGTACTATTGCTATGCTTCAATTTCTAATGGCATGGATAGAATGGACTCTGACCTACAAGTAAATTAGGTAATTGAGCTTCTGTTTCTCTAGGCCATCATGCAGTGTTGTTGTAAAACTGTAGTTACAGATTTTCCATGCCGTGAATATTTATTGTGTAGCTAAGTAAGCAATGACAGCTCACTTAAAGCTGTCTTTATTGTTGCATTGAAAGTCTTTATTCCTTTATTACTTTAAAGATGTCTTTGTGACTGCAGGAAATTGGACGTTTGCAAAGAGTTCATGGTCCAAGTGCACTTAGTGCAAAAGATGAGATGGCTAGACTTTCACGCCATCTGGGTTCATTGCCTCTTCTCGCCAAGCACAGAATAAATTGCATTCGAACTGCCATAAAACGAAATATGGAGGTGCAAAATTATGCATATTCCAAGCAAATGTTAGAGCTACTATTGTCTAAAGCACCTCCAAGCAAGCAGGAGGAATTTAGGAGCCTTGTCGACTTGTGTGTTCAGAGGGGTTTGACTAACAAGTCCATTGATCCAATGGAAGATCCATCGCACTTCTGTGCTGCCACATTAAGCAGGTTGTCTACCATTGGATATGATGTCTGTGATCTCTGTGGATCCAAATTTTCAGCTGTGGCTACACCTGGATGCATCATCTGTGGAATGGGAAGCATCAAAAGATCAGATGCAGTCACAGGACCAGTTCCTTCACCATTCGGTTGAGTCACCAATTTGTTTGTACCGCGTGTTCCCTTGCGATGCTGTTGTATAGAGAGACGCAACTCCATTATAGTGAGGGATATATTCAACTAGGGAAAATTCTCGCAACGAGTCTAGGAAAGTTATAGTTTCTACATTTTGTGCACACAGCTTTTCGTTTTGTTATGATTATTTGTGATGGCCTGGATTTCCTTTTGTTTTTTAAATTTCCATCTAGGTGACGCTTTCTATGTAATTACAGAATATTGTTTTCCAATAATTTTGTAACATATATTGACCATTTGTGAAGATAGAAACACAAATGTTCATTCAGAGAATAAACAAGTTTGCTTTATAAGAAACCGCCATTTCTATGTATATTTCCTACAAAAGCATTTTTACGACCCGATTAGTGTCCAAAAAGGACTAAACCCTTTACCAAATGAATACATCACATTATTTTGATTATGTACTTTTTGTGTGAACTATCCCATATAAATCTGTACGGACTGAAATGTTGAGGGGTGAACAGTACCTATCCCTAAGTTTATTGGTGTAAAAGCAACCTAAAACTGAAGTCATAGGGCATCATTTGTACCAGCTGTGAAAGGGGCTGTCTTCCCCTTCTTTCAAGGCATTCAACTGCTTCCTTTCTCAGTTCAATGGGTAGTTGGAGGCAGACCCAATCCAACAAAGATTCCAAGTCCTTTGCAAAGTCAAGTAAATACCAGTCTAGTAACTTTGGAATTATTAACTTGTTTGTTTTTGTAATGCCAACTGCTGCCTGTAAATAATCCCTCTTTGCTGCTTCTAACTCATTGTCAACTTGTGATGCTGTGTATATCCTAACCTTCATAAAATAAAAACACATTTGTTCCATCAATTCAACAAACCAGGGAAATACATAAAAAAGATTTTATCCACATCAAGAAAGAAATTTAGCATGTAGCACTTAATAAAAAATGGAAAAGTGGCAAGCTTTTTACTCTGTTTAATTTTGTATTATAATGATTTCGAGAATCTCCTAGCTTATCCATGCATGTCTTCTTAGTTCCTATCCCAGATATTTCAATTTCTCGTAATCAAACAAACACATAACACTTGGTAATATTCAACCATGTGAGTTTTTTTTTCTGAAAAAAAAAATCCAATTTTGATTTAAGCAAAATTATTAGCAGAACGCATGACATCTTTGGTTTGGCCATACATTGTCAGACTAATAATTGATCACAAACCAAGTTATAGTTCAAAAAAAAAAAAAAAAAAAAAAAAAAGTCAGTGTCCACATAACAATATTATCTAATTTGAGAAACAAAGATACCGCAGGTGAAGACCAGCTTCCACAGGAAAGTGCAAATGTAACCAAGGGCTCTGACCATTCCAAGCCAAATATGCTTCGCACTTTCATCTCATCATGTTTTGCAGCTTTTGGGCAGGTCTGTCGCAGGAAGCAAAGATGAAAATCAAGGGATGAATTGTAATCTACAAAGCATGACAAGGACTTCAGAAAATTAGAAAAACTTTTTAAACCTCTACAAGCATAGCATAGGCAAGAAGAGTAGATTATGCACTTACAAACATCAGGTGATAAGGAAGTCTCAAGATGAAGTGCTCTATTGTAATTGCGTTCAGCAGCTGGCCCCCCACTTCTATTGTTGCCTGCACAAACATTGCCAAGTTTTAGTCAACTTGAATGTTTATCTAGATTAGTTTCATCTTGACAGGACACTAAATATTTAATAGTGGTTGTGGGGGTGTGTGTATGCATACACTTCAGCTCAATCTGCCATAAAATACATAGAATAATGATGGGATGTTTTTAATTCATTTTCCTGTCTTATTAGTATTTTCTTAATTTCTAGCAGCAAAAAACAGTCATTAGAAGTTTAGATTGAAGAGCACTGAGAAATTCTCATGGGATGGCAGCAAGGATCAATTGAGAAGGACCAGGTCCACAGCAATGTTTCTGCTGCTTTGAATACTTGGTCTTAAAAGACAAATGTAGAGAATATTAGAGAGATTATTGTACCTTCTGCATTAGTGCTACAATCATTTCAGGACTCTCGGGTATGCCGTGCTTTAAATATGCCTAAAATATACACCCAAATAATTGTGGTTACCCTCAACATGTTAGGCAAGCTAAGATGATATCAAATTCAAATCTAGTTCTCAAACAAAGGCCCAACTCCTCAGTCTTACGTTGTAGTGAGAAGTAGCAAATCAGTGACAGAAAGGTATCTTACATTCAGCATGCAGGAATTGTAAGTGTTTATCCAAAATGCAAGTTTCTCCTGATGAGTAAGATCCTTCATGTTGACAGAGGCAAGTTTCCCGAGTAGAAACCTGAATGTGTCTGTTAGGTTAGATAGACACCCGTAGTATCAACTATCAAGTATAAACCAACAGCTTAATAACCTGTTATAACTTACCTTAACCTCTGGATCAGAAACACTACATTTCTTGTTCGATTGAGGTCAACATTGGAGGCTTTAATCTCACACAAACTATTATATTTACCAATATCCCTCATTTTGGATTCTGAACAGATACCATATGGATCACACAACTGATCCTTTTCCTTGCTGCATGCAGATGTAGAACTGAGAGGTGTTTTTGATTCCCCTAATTTGTCCTTGAATGTGCCTATTCTCACAAATATTCTACACAAGCACTTGACAATGTCCTCCGAAATTCTGTTGGGTGTGCTATCAACTTCTGACAACTTATCATCTAATGAACTTGAGGAACTCTCAGCTCTTTCTTGATCTACTAATCTCCCCTCCATCTGAACAAGCAAAACAAATCATTGTTAAAATGACACAGCTCAATCATTTTTCACATTAAATAGTACTAACTGAAAACTGTTGGATACCTGTAACTTCAAGTGATCTACACACTTATCAGCTGATTCTTTTTTGATTGGAGACGTCTTCACTGGAGTACTGACTTTGGCCGTTTTCTTCTCTGGAGATTGCTTATCCTTCAGAGAGCTATAAAACAGTGGATTCTCTTTTCGCCGTCCCTCTTCTGGGATTGATGATAGCGAATCTTGTTTTATGTGCAATAGTTTCCCGTTCACTAGCTTGCCAGTGTGATCAGTAACAATGTCAGAGAACAGCTTTCTACTGGAAGCACTTCTAGCCAGAGAAAGTTGAGGCCTAGCCATGGTAGTTGAATTAAGGTCACTTTGGGACAAAGATTTTGATCTTTGATGTTTGGAGCTCCTGATGGAGTTCTGGTCCATTGAGTCCCTCAAATTTTCTGCATTCCTCTTAGAGGAGATGTAGACAGCTTCCTGATATAGACCTTGTCTGAAATTCACAACCTGCTCTTCTAGTCTAACCACCTCCTCCTCCAATACTGCTACTTCAGCCACAAGCTCTAATGTCTAAAAATTCCATGTATTAAAAAAATATGTTATAATTAAAATACAATTGATAACTGATTTCATCTGGGGTATTCCTAAATTTATTGCCTGAAACACTTCAACCAGTGTAAAAAAAAATGCTGCATTGCCACTTTTGTGTTCCACCTATGCACTAAGGGAGAAAGATGAAGAGAAATACTGACATGTGGAGGAAGATAAGGAGGAAGACGAGGAAGGGATCCCAAAGGTCTTGTTAATGCTCTTTCTAACGCTCTGTGAACATTCTCTTCATGTCTGAGCTTCCTCTTCAACTTATCAACCTGCACAGTTTGAACACATAACTACACTGCCAAAGGGGTTGTAGAATAAACACTTGGGGAGTTCAAGCACAAAAGAAATATGAACATGATGCACATACATCTTGTATCAAAGCCATTTTCCTTTCTCTATTGGATCGACGCCCATTTTTCACGGTTTTCTCTGCTGCAGCCACCATTGCCTTGCTCCCACGAGTTTCCATCTTGTCCTGCTTTGCACATTCACTGATACATCAAATCTGTGATACAAGCTGTATGCAGGAAAAAAGAAAAAGCAGAAGGACAAGACTACGTTTTTCTCATGAGAAGTGAAAGAACCCAGTTTCAGATTTGGATAAAAAAAGCTTACACCTCTTCTTACTATAGAAAGCGATTGCATGATCCATAAGAATAATTCCTAAAGAGAAATTAAAAAAAATACCATGCTTACGGTTAAAGTAGTTCTTAGTTTAAGCTTTGAAACCGTTTTATTTTTCAAATATTTAGAACTTTTTTTATGAGGTATCCTCTTCAAGAAGCAATCATGCAAGAGTCAAGTAAGACTACTATGAGTAATAAAGTTTTTTCTCTAAGTCAGCATATTCAGGACTCAAACTCGAAACTATTGATTAAGCATGAACATCTGTGTCAACTGTCAACTGATCCACGTTGGTTTAGAATTACTCATTTAAGATTATGTCATAATAATTATTAGGAGCTTTTATGCTATATAGCCTCATTTTCATAAGAAGCTGACAACCTTACACGAACATTTTGTTTCTAAAAATCTTGCAAGTTGCAATCAAACAGAAAAAGAAAGAAAGAAAAAATCAGCTAGGCTTTTGTTAAACTAGAAGAAGAAGATGAAGAAATTACTTTGGCAACATTTAAAGGTGGCTTCATTGCCTGAAGAGTGGTGTGAGCCTTGGTATTCATCTACTATGTGATCACTTTCCCGGAAAACGAGAAAGAAAACAATGCAATCTAGTACTGCAAAAAAAGATGAAACATGTAAAAGTTTTATTATGACATTGATAAAGTAAATCTGCAAAAGGGTAATAAGCAATGATAGAAAACAGAGACTTTGGAGACAGAGTCACAGAGAAAAAACTGAGAAAGCGGGGAAGACACGGGAACACAAATGCCGGCTTCTGCGTTTAAAATAAAAGAAGAAAAAGAGGACAACACGGTTTTTGTTTTGCATAACATTAAAAAATATCGAACAGAGTGAAAACAAAGTAAGAGAAGCCCACCGTAGAAGGTGGAAGAAAAGGACGAGGTTTCAAGCTCACTGGCTTATCCAAGGACCAATGTAAATGTTCCAGTTGTTCCAAGTACCAACATTATATGAAAACCATAATAAAACCAAATCTGAACTGATTTGGTTAATGATATTTTTCTGCTACTATGCAACATTCATATTGCAAACAAATAAATGTGGTTGACAGAGATGGAAGAGAGAGAAAGAGATTCTTCAGTGGACTGTGACATGTAACTAAATAAATTTATTTTGGAATTTAGATATGAGATTCATGCAAAATTGGACTCACTAACTTACCTTTTATTATCTTATTATTATTATACTGTTTTGTTTGAGCTTCTTCATCTTCAATATCTCTGGGTTTTTCTTTTTCAAATGTTTTGTTATTAAATCAGAAATTTTAGTTTGCTCCTTCTAAGTAGTTATGGAGTTTTTGATACACAATGGGATTATGGCCTATGGGATGTGATTGTTGTCTGTAAAGCCTCAGCCAAAAGATAAGACAATTGTGTCATTGTGTGTGCTCACTTTGCTGTTGGCCATGAGAGTGAAAGTAAGACTTTGAAGCCAGCTTTTATTATGGTTAATTTATTGCGTATAATGCCAAGTTTTCATTTTTGGTGCTCGTATAGTGCCAAGTTCGTTCTTTGTTTGACACCTTTCCATAAAATGTGACTTATTGTCATCTATCTATGTATATATACAATTATACTACATGGCATGACTTAAAATTATTTTAAAAAAAATTAAAAGTTTTTTTTTAAAAAAAATTATTCATGTTTCGGCATCGAGTAACTTATTTAATTGCACGCTCTACAGCTTATTGAACAGAATATTTATGATTTTGAAAGAATTCTTTTGTTAAATACTTAAATTTAACATTAAATTTCACTTTTACCCAAAAAAAAAAAGGGTGCAGTACTGCAGTTGTTTAATACCTAGGAAATAGTAAGCGAAGTACAGTACGTCACGTATATAAGAAATCCATCGAGTTAATTATAATGGCGAATTTTATGTTATTTGCAAAAGCAGAGACATCGTTGTTGGATGGAGTCAAGGAGACATAAGATTAAGAAGCAAGCAACAGTAATCAGAAATCTGCTCAGTGTCTCATATGCTATGCTACAATATTTTTATCTTTTAATTTATCGTAATTAAGATTCTCAAGTCTTAACTCAATATCAATATCATGAATAAATTATATGCATTCTACCTAAAAGTTGTGTTGCACCACCTGTTTTTGGAAATATTATTATGTGTATACTGTATACTAATAGGGGGCTTGTGCTGCATTTTTAATCCTCGACACAATCAGAAAAATAACTGAATAAAGGGAGGAAATTAAGAACCAAACATACAGAAAAAAGGGAGGGGGAACTAAAAAGAAAGGAACTGCACAAATTGGAAAGGAACATTAATGAGAGAGACATTCCCAATGCATTGAGGACATGATGGTGATAAATAGCAACAAATATGAGTGGTTAAAAGTTCAAATGCCTTTATTCTCAAGCTCCTTTGAAAGAAAATATTTCAAGTGAAATAGAGATACTCCCTCCGTTCCAAATTATATGACGTTTTACAAAATCAATACTGCATTAAATATCTTTTTCCAATACTACCCTTAATTAATACTTAGTGGGAGTAGTGTAGTATGAATAATTAATTAGAGAGATAAAGGGTATATTAGGAAATTACCTAATATTTTCTAGAAAATTCAATAAATTAATTGCATTTCTTAATACATGTGCCAAAACCTTAAACGTCATATAAACTGGAACAGAGGGAGTAAGAAATTCACCCAACTACCCTAGACCAAAGTTCTAGTATTTCGAAGTCTCATTATCATACCTACTCTGACACATGTTATTGTGTGCTCTACCTACTCATGGAACATCATTTGTGCTACCCAGTTTGTCTGGTGAAGGAGAATTTAACACACACGCATTACATATATATAAATCATTGTTATTTTCTCAAGCTAACCTTTGATTTAGATAAAGGAAGCAGATGAGAGGAATGGATGAAGCATTATGATTCTCAGATAATAATACTCTTAAATAATAACAAAATATCTAAACTTCGCATCTACCCAGAAGATTTAGATAGTTATTTGCTCTAAATCTTAAAGAGGAAAAAATAAAGAATAGATGAAAGAGAATGAGAGTGTGAAAGGTTGCCATCAAAGCTTATAATGTTAGAAGGTTGCAGTCCCATTGTCCCGAAAATTACAAGTATGTGGGAATTATTAGCATTGGCACATCTGTACTATGGGGAACCTTCATCCTATTCTCTTGTTCATAATCTGATATGTGAAAATGAAATTTGTTACCCCACATCACAACACTAAGAAGTAAGAACTAAGTTTGTGTGTTTGTTTCCTTGAAAATGTCTCTCATTATATTTGGAGTATTGGACAAAAGCTTCTTTTCTTTCAACTTTAATTCAAAATCATAATTTTGGAGTTTCACATGGAAACAGGAAACTAAACTAAGTTATTAGATCATCTGTGTACCTTACCCTTTTGTCAGACTGTGTTCACATCTATTTTAATTCTTCCCCGTTATTTTTGCAGAACTCTGATCACTTCTATTTTAATTCTTCCCCTTTACTTTTTGCAGAACTCTGGGAGCATTTTTTTGAAAGCTCACATGAATGTTATGATCTGCATGCACGGGAAATGTAAAGATCTGAAGGAAGAAAAACAAAAATATCCATTGATTTATATATTCCTCTGTTTAGACCAATTTAATGCACAATCAGAAGGGTAGTTTTTATTTATTTATTGTGGTTGAGGTTTTAATTTGTTGTAGCCAATACAAATACTAAGGCGAAGGACAATCAAGCACAGGAATGACATCTTTGTGAATTTAGGTAAGGTATTATCTACTCATCTTTATATCTATATTTAAAAAGAAAAAATCAATTCTCATAATCATATATGTATGGATAACAAATTTAATTATCATTCTCGTTTCTTATAGACATAAGGTTGGCTCAAGCATAAACGCAGTTAAAGCTCAAGTTTCAAGTCCATTAACAAAAAAAATTATTTACTACTAATTTTTATAAAACAAGAAGATTATATATATTGACAAAAATGCCTAATATATATCTTTCTTATAAAAAAATCTCAAAGTTTGTTTTTAGGTCTCACTTACAATTAGACAAACTCTACTTAGACATTCATACATAGATACATTAACTATGTTTTGGTTGAAAGTGCAAATTTCTCTCATCCAAAACAGTATAGGCAGTTTGGTGGGCAGGCTTATTTACCTTTGTTTTACCATACCAGAATTATCATATTGTGTGCATACATTGTCACAAGTTTTACAGAAGCCCAAACATGATCATTGGGAAGCTTCCTTATGAGTGATTCACTGTTTACAAGGTAACCCAGGCCAGGGGATAGTTCTTCATCGAAATTGCGATTATATGGTTGGTGTGATTTGGATTATTCTCTAATTTCTTGAAAACTAAGAAATAACATACAATTTTCCTGTTCATATGCCAAGGCCGAATACCGCTCCCCATGGCTTCCACGGCTTGTGAACTTAAATGGTTAAAGGGACTACTTTCTAGCCTACATGTATCACATTCTCACATTCTGCAACTCTATTGTGACAATCAAGCAACACTTCATATGGTCAAAAACTCTCGATCTTTCGTGAGAGAACACCTAACACTGAAGTTAATTGTCACTTTGTTTGGGACGAAGGGTTTACGGGAAAATTCAGCTTGCTTACGTTCCCACACATATGCAACTAGCTGACATTTCCTCTCATCATTGTGATCAGTGTATCCTTGCACTGTAACAACGGTAACAAACTTTATTCTTGTAATTATGATGGCATAATATTTTGTACAATTATCCAGTGATTTCATTAGGAGATATCATAGGGATTATACAAGAGACTCTTAGAAATTATTTGACCTAATTCCTATATATGTATGTTCATGACTTTTGGAAATAATAACACCTGAAAATTTAGAATATACTATCTCTGGTTCTATATATTTTCTCCGTTCTTAAACTCTTGATGTTTAAGATTAATACACAGAGTTTAAAAAATATTTAATACTACCCACAAACAATATATTTAGCCTAAAATACCCTCATTTAATATTTATGATGGAAGAATATGTGAAAACCTAAGTCATGTTAAATAGGAGTATATGTGGAAAAAAAAATAATTAATGAACTTTGAAATGTATAAAACATCAAAAGTTTAAGAACGAAAACAAAAAACTAACACATCAAAAGTTTAGGAACGCAGGGAGTATAAGAAACAAATAACTAATTCATCAAGACCAATAAAAGTGGTTAGATTGATTAATTTGTCATAAATTTTAATTTTATTCCAAGACTACCCATAACATTAAATGGTTTAAGAGGTGTTTATTTTTTAAAAATAATTTTTTCAACCAATGAATATACCTTGTTTTGTTGATAGCTTATTAAATGCATCCACTTTCATGGGAAATGAGTGTCTATCATTAATAGATCTCATAATTAATTAGGGGTAAAAAGGAAATTTAGCAATAAATACACTTAAAAGAAGTCCTATGTTTCTTATAATTAGGACCAAGAAAATGTTGTCTTTTGTTACTTATATATAGGAACGAATGTAGTATTTTATTAGATAGAGTTCTTTTCATTGTTCATTGTTGTCATAAAAATAATAATTTATCAACATACATGGTTAAACATAACAATTAGGTCAATACAATCATAGCATTCTTTTAGGTCATTGTAGTTCAAATATTCAATTTTTTTTTTAATTGGTATAAGGGTTTTACTAATCAGTACTCTAATGGCATTGGTTAAGTAAATAAAAGGAGAAAGTATTTATTGTGACAATCATGGGAGAGCGCAAAAAAGTTATGGACAGCGCAATTTTGCGTATCCCAATAAAAAAAATTCCTTTTAGTTTTTTAATCAGTGTCCTAAGGGTTCTGGTTAGTATTTACCTTGGTATAATGTATTTATTCAATGTCATGTTATGCGTAAATTGTTATGTTAACTAATTCCATTAAATAATGAATGAAATCAAAGCAAAAGAACGTGATTATAAATGAGAGAAAACTTAAAATTGTAAGTAATACAATTCGAACATGAGATACCAAAGTCACATAATTATGATATCTAAAAAACTAAAATGCCATTAAGTCTATTTTTTAAAAAAAATAACTAATTTTAAAACATATTTCATATGTCTAAATTGTAGGTATGAACCGGATGGTCCCATCCCGTGTGTGAATGGGGGGTGCAAAGTGTCCCACCATAAATTTCTGGGCTCAATCACGTAGTAGTAACCAATGAGCAGTGATGCCATCATAAGTTGATCCAAAGTCCAACGACAAGAGGTTACTTTGTTGTGATTTGTGAAAAGGAAAAAGACACGGGACTTGCACATGGGGAAAAAAAAAGTGGTGTAATCTTCTAATAACCATCATACACTCATTTCTTCGATTGGAGTGTAATGCTACTTCTGTTTTCTTATCAAAATATCTAGGAAAAAGAGCATTCATTCTCCTAAACTTTACTCATTTTATAAATAGATATCTTAAACTTTAATTTTATCCAAATTTATGTTTAAACTTTATTTCTTTTACAAATAAACACCATAAACTTTAATTTTGTTTCGATCAATCTTTAAAATTTATCTCTTTTATATATAGACACCTAAATTTCAATTTCATCTCAATTAATTCTTAAAATTTACTAACTTCATAAATAATTTTTTATATTAAATTAGAGTTAAATTACTAATAAAAAAAATCTCAACTGATTATTTGTTTAATCTTAGCTATTTATTAGTTTTATTTTTTTAAATCACTTTTCCAAACATTTGTTTTATAAGCTAAATAATTCATTAATATAAGATTGCTTGTTATGAGCACAAGAGGTGCCCAAAATAAAATTCATTACAAGAACAAGTTACTACATAAAAAATATACAGTAAATTGAAGCTAACATTTACGTATTACAATACAATTTCACTCCTAAATTTCTATACTCATTATATAGCTATTAAATCTTCATCAAACCGTAAATGTATGCCTCTGACCTTTCTCTGATTACTTTTTCAAACATTAAAACATAATAAAATTAAAAATTAAAAATCAAATAAAAACTTTTTTTATTAATGTTATTATTTCTCCTTTTTATATATCTTCTAAATTCATATTCTTTATTATATTTTAAATATTAAAAATTAGTTGTAATAAAAAAATTAATAAATTATTAACATTTAAGATAAATAACTTGAAAAAAAACTATTTGTAAAAAAGATAAATGTTAAAGATAAATTTAAAATGCAATTAAAGTTTAATGTGTCTATTTACAAAAAAGTTAAAATTAAAGTATCAATCATAATAAATTTAAAGTTCATTGTGTCTATTTGCAAAAGAGACAAAGTTTAAGGATTAATTGAGACAAAATTAAAGTTTAGGGTGTCTATTTACAAAAGAAGTAAAGTTTAAGGGGACTTAATGCTCTTTTCCCAAATATCTAAAATCTAAACCTTATATCTGAATCCCATCATAGATATATATATATATATATATATATATATATATATATGGTTTAATTTAAAATAAATGATAATCAGTGACAAAATCCCATCATGGATATATGTTTTAATTTTAGATACATGATAATTAGCGTCACAAAATCACTGATTAAAAAATTATAAGCGAAAAGTTTTTATTAAAAATATTATTAATGAACCTCATTGTGATTTTTAATACATTTCTAACGTAATTTTTAATATAAAAAAATCTATTATTAAAAAGCAGCAAGACCCTTAATTTAAAATAATTAATTATCTTATGTCAAAAAAAATGTTGCTTCAATCAATGGGAAAATATCCCATTTCAATGTAGAAAACTGGCCCCGAGACAGAGACTTATTGGACTGTCGATATTGTTGGTTTTACCGTCTTGCTGCCTTTGATTTGTAAATGGGCTTGTATTGCTCTAGATCTTTGCCGACAGCTGTTATCTTAATCTTCGCACGTGATCCAACGATCAAGCTAAAACTACGAGGATAGCATGTAAATGTATGTGTCCTTTTTTTGGGTGAATCCAAATTATCTCTTAGCTAAGAATAAATGACTAATTTTTAAAAGTATTAAAATCTATTTAAACAACTGATTTTTCTCAACAGATATTTTTTTTATATATATAAACTTGATAATTGAATTTCTAACCATATATTTAATGAACAAAGTTATTATATATCAATCATGCAATACCGTATTGGCATGTATGTGCCCTGCTCTGCTCAACTATTGAAACACAATGATGAGAGCTCAAAGCCTAAACACCATTCTTGCTGTCACTCAAAGAAACCAGCTTTGGTGGGACATTGCCACGGCCCAATATCTTTTTCCAAAGATAGCTTTTCACTATAGTGGATAGTGAACTCTAGTCCAAACTCGACCTACATTTATTTAATTAATGAGTAAAGTTTTTTTTTTTTTTTGAAGTAATTTAATGAGTAAAGTTATTAACCTGTATATAAATTAAAAAAAATAATGCAAAATTATATACTTAGAAATAAATGTTTTATATGTATTGTTTATATAATATTAGATCTTCGATGCTTCAAAAGGAACAAAAAGGTCACGTGAACTATAGTGAATATGCCTAGAGTTTTGGGGTTAGTACACCAATTATTTTTTTTTTTTTAAAGGAACTATTTGTGCGTATATAATGGTAAAGCCAAGAATTGTGTTGGAAGTATTACTCAATACCCATCGTTTGTAGTACTACACAGTGATAGTGCCGGTTGTAATCTTTGAATGCTGTGGAAAATGGTCCTAAACTAGAATTTGGACCACCTCTTGCTAGGTGATTCAATTACTACCGGGACCAATTGAATGAACTTATAGACTGAGTGGTACCTTTCAACTTGTCTAGACAAGCAATGATGCCTTAACGCTAGTATAGCTAAAGTACGGTTATATATATAGACGTTCTCAACTTTATGCAAGTTTGCACTTCATTATTAGTTTTAAACTTGAAAATAAAGGATGCAACATGACTATCTGTGTGTATATACAAAAAGTTAAGAGTACAGAATTGCAAACTTTGAATTTAGCCGTTTGGCTGGTCAACTCTCTTCGTGCATTATGGCCGCTGTGAATTTGTGGAGAGACGGTCCCAAATTTCACAAAAATTTGATCAATGAATTTTTTATTTTTTTTATTCATAGGAATCAAATTCAAATACCAAGGATTTACAATAACTAACACACAATGTTCAACCAACTGAACTAGATCCCTTGATCTGTCATTAATTGTTTGGTTGTGCCCTTCATGTATAATGAAATTAAGTTTTTATTTTTTCTGAGAAGTCTGGGCAAAACGCCCCAGAACAACTATCAATTAATTTTATTTTATTTTTGACTGCGACAACTATCAATTAATGAAATTAAGTTATTGTAACTCTTTTAAGGAAGCTAATTTATTGGCAAAAATACAAAAAATCTTATAATAGTCTAGTCACATAAATCATATAACAAAATGTCTTTCTTTATTCTTTACTATTAATAAGCTCCTAAATAGAGAAGGCCTCCTAAGACTACATAATGAAGGCCGAGTCTGAAAGACAACTATAATAAAAATTTGCGTGCTGAAAATACCAGCACCAGCGTTCAAGATGGAACCCAGTTAGGTAATCAGTAAACAACGCTAACTCTGTAATTTTATTTATTTATTTACTGATCTGAACCCAACTGAAGATAGCATTACGTCGAGTCCAAATCAGGGCAAACCCAAAACAAGAAAAAATAGCCATAAATGGGCCTAGATGAGACCAATCTTTCTGTAACCACACCGATCCAATCCAGAGTTTAACGACCTACATGTTGTATCAATGTGAAACTAGCCTTAGGAATCAACAAGCGCTAGATTCCTGTGTAGTTTCAAACATGCTAGGAATCAAGCACCAATAATTTCTCGTCTAGGAAAGCAACTGCTAGGAGCTCTCGTCAAGCTAAAAGTGCACGTTTACAGTTACGAAGATCGGATGTTTTTCTTTCAATACTCAACTAGCCTCATTAAATTCTCAGACACCCTAGACAGCATTTTTCTTGATCTTATGACAGGGACACCATTATCGTCAACACGTAATACACATCATCAAGTTCAGACCAACCACACCAAGCACGTGGTTTTCGTTATTTTATTTTTCCCTTTACTATGCACAACTATTGTAGGATTTTCAAGCACTAATTTTGTTAAAATAGTCACAAATTTAGAATTGGTTTTACACTACTAGATGATAGTGAGTGTGCATGTGTGCAGCTGTCGGGGCTTTAGTTTTCATATTAACACAGGCCCGGAGTGGAGGCAAGAAAACTTTGAAATAACGTTTTTCAACTTATTAGCCTTCTTGAGAATTTGTCACAAGGGTTTGGGGACCTCTTACAAAAAAGCTGTCGAAATTATTTTCCACGGGACTTGACTTCATGGAAGTAACATTTTTTGGAACTAACAAGTGAAGTCCAGAAAAATGGTCACCCCAAATATCATATGTATACTCATTTGCAAGTCCTGTCTCTCGTGCTTGAACAGCTGTTTGGTTGTGAAGTTGGGAGCCAGGAGCTCGAGCATGCAAGTTAACAGTAGATTTTGACCCCAATGGAGATGGAAAAGTGCAGGCAGGAATGGGAGAAGTAGCACAAGGCATCTGAACAGGTAAACTAGTAGCACTTCTTGAAGCTGAATGTGGCACTTGAGAAGACATGTTATTACTGCATCTATGTGTAAAAGCGGGCTTCAATATATTTGACTCAGCAACTGTTGCAGAAGCTTGGTCATTGGCAGAATGTTGGGCAGCGACCTGTGTTGTTGAACTAAGAGCCTCCGGGGGTTGCTCCACATCCGGAGACAGTGGCCAGTTACATTTAGGTGTAGCAGAGGGAGTAGGGGATAAAGGAGATGAGGGTGTAGAATTCCCACTTTGACTACTTGAAACTTCAGACAATGCCGCTAATTTGGCACCTAGACTCTTCCTCTTTTTTCTTCTACCCTTCTCTTTACCAGTTTTGACCGTGAGATAACCCAACTGAGATGCTTTCATTGGGTCAGAGCTCTGAACTACTGAGGATGACAATTTTCTTTCACTTTGAATATCCAATGCATGACTAGTCTGTTCATGATTTTCAGAGTTGTGTGTCAACTGCTGAGATATTTCCAGCTCAGATGGATTGCCTTGACCATAGGAATATTTGCCACTAGAGGCCTCCATTGGATGATTCATCTCACTGGACATAGAGAGCTTACTCTTTCTCTGGGCATGATGTAGCAAAGGGGTTTTCTCAGCACTTTTTATGGTGGTGTGGACCAAGTTATCATCACTCTTGCAAGAGAAATCCAAGAAGCCCGATGAAGTGGTTTGAGGAAATATGTAACAAAATATCAGAAATATTAAGGATGCAACAAGAACAAATCCAAGAAGGGATTTCTTCAGTCGCATCCAATACATGGATCTCTTGCAGGTACTTAGCATATCATAAGGGAAACTAGCTTTCATGGGTAACAGGAAAATACCAGTAGCCAAGACGAGTTCAAGATCTCGATGCACCACAGCTGCAGAAAAATCAGTTTGATATGATATCAGAAGTTTAGTTGATTCCCCAGGCTCAAGAGTAAAACCCTTGCAAAAAAGAATTTTAAAACCATCCAATCCACACTCTCTCCCAGAAACTCTGATACTTTTAACCTCCAATGGCAAGTCTCCAGTGTTTTTGGCATATAACTCTTTCACTAAATGTTGTGAACAGGCAGAAGTTATCTCTTTCATGTGAAGTAAGGTATATAGAAGAGAAAAGTTGAGCGTCTTGGGCATTTTAAGATCAAAATCTACACTGTCAACATGCTCAGACCTCTCAAGCAAAACTAGAGAAAGCAACCCTCCATATCCCTTTAAAGGTATCCACTCAACACCTGAAAGATTGTTTCTTATCAATGCCGAACCACTCCACCCACATCGATCGGATGGATAAAAAATTATTGGCCCCAAAGTTACATGATCATGAGGGTGCACATAAGCCTCTGTTAGTGCATTCTCTGGCACTGAGAATCCGTACTTTTTTGGAGTAGCACCTTCATCTAGAACCAAATTACTAGATGAAGAAGGGTGTAATAAATCATCTAAACCCCTACACTCATTAATTATTTCTCCTGAATTCAAAATAAGCTGCATCACAACTGGATGTTGACTGGGATTCTTTACAGTGATCCACTTAGAGACATAACTTCCAACCTGAATCATCAGAAATAACACCTCACGATCTTCAAGCACAGACATGCCACCCATGGTTCCTTGAGACTTCCAGTTTGCAAGAACCAGTTCATCTACATCTCTTGTCTCTAAAACCTTCAAATAAAAGTAACAGAAAGACTTGGCATTAATGGTTATTGGTGGAAATAAGTATCAACAATCAATAATACTAAGGCTGTGCTTGGATAAACTTATTCATAAGCACTTCTAAGAGAAGAAAAGAAGGTAAAATGAATTAAATTTCTTTCATAAGCTAAAATCAACTTATGCACTTAACTTTTATAGAAGCTCTCTCATCTACTTCTCTAAAAGCTGAAGTGCATCAGTCAATTTTAGCTTACAAGAAGCTCAATTTATTTTTTTTCACCGTATTTTCTTCTCCTATAAGTGTTTATGGAGAAGTTTATCCGCTCAGTGCCTAAATAATTTAAGGAAAACTAAGTAAAAATATTTCCAATAGTATTTGCTGCTGTATATTATGATCACAAATGCACGTATACAGCAATTTGTGGAAAGACAAATGGCAATAAAAGTAGCAATGAAGGAAAAAGAGTAGGGGAGGAGTAGGTTAGACAGAAATTTCAAACAATGGTAAAGAAGGCACTAATGGGAGAAAATTTTCAATGCAATTCATAGGACAATTTTTGCATACTATACAAGTTGATGAGACTCCAACTTCCACAGTTGAGCCATCAATGAGATATCCTGCCATTTATTTGTATCAAAGACGGGGCAATATAGAGAAAGAGAGATAAGCTTGTTTATTTTATCAATTGTTTGTCATGCCTGAAAAGTAATTGATTATATTGAAATTGTTTAAAACCTTCTTCCCTAGACATTTTATTTCTCAACTCTCGAACCTGTCAAACTCTAAGTTCTCGGGGATTGGATCTACAGATCAAAAAAATAAATAAAAAATAAACAATAAAAGGCATATATTATTAATGCAGACAATTGGTTTTCATGAAAATTCCCCATGTCAACTAATTAACATGCAACAATGTAAGCATAGCTGACAATAATTGTCAAGTTCAGTATTTTACACAATAATATCCCAGAGGAAAAGCTATAAATTAATCAAAGGAACATACTTCCAAGGCATTTACAAAATATGCCGCTGGATTCAATAGAAATGCCCCATTCTTAAAAAATGAATGAATAAATAATTAAAAGACAATATTCATTACTCAGTAGTCTCAATTTTGAGTTATAAATTAAAAACAGATCATCAACCTGTGTTTAAATAGGATACAGACAGCGAGAGCTGAATCAACTTACCTTGACATTTGGCCACAATTGCATGTTTCTGCCCATATACCCTGTTCTCCTATTATCAGATTGGGTATGTTTGGACTTGCCTTCTACTTGATCAGATGAATGCCTTTTCCTTTGATGTTCAAAACAAATATATAATATGTCCTCACATGGAATCTCAATCAGGGGACTAGTTGAGTCATTAGTAAGAATCAGCAGTTTGCAGTTCTCTCGCAAGCTGGAGACTTTAGGTGCAAAGTCATGTAAATCCAAGAGCAGGTGACTACAGTAAATAATGCCAACTTGAGTCACAGTACCAGGGAAAAGCAGTAAACCTTCTTTGAACTTAATACGGAAAAGCTCTGTGTCAGAAACTTCTATGACTTTAACAAAACTTAAAACATAAGGGGCATCATTTCTAAGAGAGATAGTGATAGCAATTTCACCACTATCACATGTAGCTAGACCCTCAAGAGTTGCTGAAATAAATATACCAACAGTATCATAAGCAGAATGACTATCTACTTCAGCTTCAATAGGAACCATAATAGTATCAGATGTGTCTTGTGAGGGCCTCAGTAAATGCAAACAAAATGCACCAAAGATTTTTCCCTCAAATCCAACCATAATATCCATCTCCATGAGAGTTTCAGAGCCATGTGGAGCAATATCCCAATTCCTATGGGGCCTGATTGCTACAATTGGTAAACCAAATTGGCCACTATTCACAACCAATCGATCCTTAATAGTTGGGAAGAGCCAAGCATCAATAACCTGAAAATCATTTATCCTACAAATTGCTTCAGTTTCAACAGAATTATGCCCTGAAGAAATTGATATCCAGGCAGTTATTTCTTCCACATAAAGGGTCTCGTCAAAGGGATTGAACAATGAAAAATTCTTGCTCAACCTTCCACCAGGAGAAATTTGCACACCTGATAAGGGCTGAATTCCAAAAGGAGACTCAGTAGCATATCCTTTAGCTTCTACTATGAATCCACCAGAACTTGTCTGTAAAATCAGGCTAGCTGATGACAAGCCCAGACTTTTAGGGAAGAAAACAAAACAAATTAAAGCTGATTCACCAGGTCTTAGTGAAACGTCACTGAAGTTACAAGGGTAGAACTGTAAATCTGTGCTGAATGGCTCATAGAGGTTTAATATGCTATCATTGCATGTATTTGTCACAGTTAAAAAAGCTGCTGAAGAAGAATACAAGTATTTTTGTCCCCAGTCCAGTACAGTAGGGCCAATCCTTACATTTGGTGAGACAGAACCATCAAAAGAATTTGATTTGGAAATCTCAGAGTTCTTTGACCAAAAACGCGTTGTCTTCTGCTTAAGAGAAGAGGCTACACAAGAAGAAATATCATCTTTAGGACCAACCTCAGTTTGAAGAGGTGGTACCTCATTCACTCCCTCTCTGGAGTTCAAAGAACACGAGACAACCCCTCCATTAAGTAACCTAAACACACCATGTTCAGATGACCAGCTTCCATTACTTGTCTGCCTGCCATCTTGAGGTAACTCTACACAAAATGGACTGTTGTATTGACTGCCAGATTCTCCTACAGAAGCTTCCTTTATAATTTTCTCTTTATGAGAAAATCCAGACAACATTGATGGAAAGCAGAACGAGTGACTGTTGGGACACACATTTTCAAAATTGTTATGGGCAGATGGGAAGCCATAGCCTAAACTAGAGTCACTAACAGTGGCGTCTGAAGAACCCAAATCATAACTTTTCTCAAAAGATGCACAACCATCATAATCTGGTGGATTTTGTATCCCTTTCAAAGAGCACAGTCCATATCCAGCAAGCCAAAATAAGATGCACAACAGAACCACATAACAAGTGAATGTTTTCTGCAACAATCCCCTAGTTGAACCACAAAGACAGGGTTAGAAATTATTTTTTTTTTTCTTATTCACGTAACACATAAATTATGTGCAAACAAGTAGTGCAGAGAATGCTTTCAGTGCAAATATAAATACATGACAATAAATTTAACCAATTGCAGTTAACCTAGCAGCATTTATTACATATTCTTTACACGAGCTTCATGTGTTTCACATTAGATGATATCAAACAACACATAATGCCCAAACAAACAAACAAACATGTTCAGAAAGTAATATATGAAGCAATAAATAGAATTCAGGCTTTGTAAGCTAGAAATAGAAAAGATAAGGATCCTTATCCGCACCGTTGCGTGAAAAGCTTAAATAGTTACCATACCATGCTAGAGCCAATCATGTATTTGACGAAAAATAAATAAACAAAAACGTAATAAACACTTTAACAGACCATTCTAAATCTAGCTTCCCCTAACCATTAACCCAAATTAAAAATAAAATTAACAAATAAATAAAAACACCCACACCCACACAGAGACACCACGTGCTCAACCTAAAACAATCACAGTACTCCCACTCAAAACTAAAAAAAGGAAACAAACACCTATTCAAACCAAATGCGAAGAAGCGATAACGGAAGACCAAAAATAGCCACAGCACAGGGAAGGACCAAAAACCCAAATACAAAAAGTAAATTAAATAGATAAAGAAAATAAAAAAAGTGATCAAGTTGGAAAAAGAGGGAAAAGGAAGGAAGACAGCGTACCGGTGGCGGAACATGGAGAGTGAGAGTGAGAGTAGGTTGATGATTAGGGTTTGAAGGTGGATGGTGGGGAACCCATACGATACGACACAGCAACGTTAGAGGGAATTTTTGGGGATGTTCCTAGTGTCCACACAAACCCGATGAGTGGCTCCAGACAACTATGAAAATTGCAGACAGAGTGGTAAAAGAAAACCCCGGTTCAATAAATGCATACCATTTTTTGAATTAAATAAATAAATACCATATTAATCATAATATTTTAAAAATATACTTACTGAATTTAAACTTTTTTTTATGGTGTGGAATTATTATTCAGTTGTGCGTTACTATATATTTCAAATTTATTGATTTTTATGGTAATTATTTAAAAAGTATATTTAGAATTTTTTTTAGTAATTATTAATAACATAAAAATGTACCAAAAAATAACATAAAGAAATTAATATATCAAATTAAAATGTAATAATTTATCTTATATTTTATTGTTACTTGTAGGCACGAATTTCATAATCAGGTAAGACTCCACTTTTAAATGAAAAATACTGTGAACAGGAATCTTGAAAATATTGATTAATAAATAAATTTTATTAAATGTTATTAAAAATATGTATTAATATTATTTATTAAAAATTATTTTAAATTTTATAGTAAGTGTTTTAAGTACTGTTAAGAAATTCTTTTTTGGATTATGTCTTTTGTCTCGATTATGTCTTGATAAGAATTTTTTATCACAATGTTTGTTAGAATATATATATATATATATATATATATATATATATATATATAATTTTCTTAATTGAATAATCTAGTGGCAATTTATAAGTTCCTTTGTTTTCAATGTCATAGTGTTAATTTATTTAAATAATAATAATTTTATACAGTTGAATTTTTTTTCTCATCATGATACTAATGTAAAATATTTACTATTTTATTAATGATTAATCTTTGTTAGAAAAATTGTTAAGAAATCTTGAAGTAATAGAGAGAGAGACTAATTTGAGAGAGAATGAGAAACTAATTTGAGAGAAAATGAATGTGTTTGTATTAACTAACTTGACTGATACAAAGTACAATATGTATTTATATACAGTTGAACCTAATGACAGCTGTCTAAACTAACTCTATGTTAAGACAGAGACTGCAGTTGAATAACTGTAAGTCTTTTGGATATACTCTAATACCCCCCCGCAAACTCAAGGGGGTTGAGACTTTGACAAAGTCTCAACTACATTGAGTTTGGTTCTTAGAAACAAAAACCGTGTTGGAGATAGAGGCTTGGTCAAGACATCTGCCCACTGGTCAAGAGCAGGAATATGATAGACTTGTAGTTGTTTAGCTAAAACTTTCTCTCTGACAAAAAATACATCAATCTCCATGTGTTTTGTTCTGGCATGAAGAACAGGATTGTGTGCTAGAGCAACAGCACTTTGATTATCACACAAAAGATGAGGAGTGGTAAAGTGGACACCCAACTCAGATAATAGAGTCTGAATCCATTGGATTTCAGCTGTAGTTTGAGCCAGGCTCCTGTATTCTGCTTCTGTAGAGGATCTAGCAACAACTTGTTGTTTTCGAGACCACCAGGAAATTAAGTTTGGACCAAAAAAGATAGCTGCACCAGAGGTGGATCTTCTGTCATCAATATCTGATGCCCAATCTGCATCACAAAGAGCTTGTATAGTGAAGGGTTTGCCTAAAACAGTAGGTTTTAAATGTAGTCCACAGTAAACAGTTCCCTTTAGATATCGCAGAATTCTCTTAACAGCTGCCCAATGCGACTCAAGAGGGTTTGCCATGAACTGACAGACTTTGTTGACTGCAAAGCTAATCTCAGGTCTGGTTATAGTAGTATACTGTAGAGCTCCTACAACTGAGCGATACATTGTAGGATCAGAAAATAAGTCTGTGCCAGACTTAGTGAGTTTGCAGTTAGCTGTCATAGGAGAGGCCATAGATTGAGCTTCAGTCATCTTGGTTTTCTGAAGAAGATCCCTAATGTATTTGCTTTGAGTGAGAACTAGAGACTTGTCTGCCATGGTTTTGACTTCTATTCCCAAGAAATAGTCTAGTTTCCCAAGTTGCTTGAGAGAAAAACTTGAATTAAGTTTGTTGGTGAGATGTTGGATCAGCTGAGGAGAACTTCCAGTGATAATGATATCATCAACATAAACTAAAAGATAGACTGTATGAGAATGATCTTTATAGATGAATAGGGAAGGATCACATTTACTTGCTTTAAAGCCATACTGAATGAGAGTAGATTGTAATCTATCAAACCATTGCCTCGGTGCTTGTCTTAGCCCATAAAGAGCTTTGTTCAATCTGCAAACCAAAGATTTATCTGTGGTTTCAAAACCTGGAGGCTGAACCATGTAGACAGTTTCAGTGAGTAAACCATTGAGAAAGGCATTGTTCACATCTAACTGAAAGAGATCCCACTGGTTGGTCAAAGAGAGTGTGAGAATAAGCCGTATAGTTACAGGCTTAATAACTGGAGAAAATGTTTCATGAAAATCAAACCCTTGAACCTGATGAAAGCCTTTAGCTACTAGTCTTGCTTTATATCTGTTGACAGACCCATCAGCATTTTCTTTTACTCGAAATACCCATTTGCAGCCAATGGCTGTCCTGTTAGCTGGGAGAGGAACTAAATTCCATGTATTATTATTTATAAGTGTTGTATACTCTTGTTGCATGGCTGAGAGCCAATTAGAATCAGTCAAAGCTTGCTTTACACTCTTAGGTTCACAGTGAATGAGAAAGAGGGATGGATGAATTCTGGTTTGAGGAATACCAGACTTAGACCTAGTTTGCATGGGATGGACATTAGGAGGTCGAGGTTGTGGGTGAACATTGTCAAAGGTAGAAGAGTTGGACTGTGTCAGTGAGGGAAGAGTAGGAACAATAGGTTGTGTTGATGCAGTGATAGTGGGTAGAGTATTGTCAGTGCTGTCAGTTTCAACAGACTGAGCAGGACTAGAAACAGAATTAGAGATGTTGGGATCAGGTATAGTGATCTGTGGGGTTAAGACAGTAGTGTCAGGAATGGATGTAATAATAGGAATAAAGGCTATGGGAAAATTAGTAGGGAGATGTGATGAAGTTTGAGGTATAGAGGATGATGAAAAAAGTTCAGTATAAGGGAACCTGAGTTCATTGAACACAACATCTTTGGAAATAAAAATTTTGCCTGTGGGAGAGAGGCACTTATAGCCTTTGTGACTGCTAGAGTAGCCTAAGAAAACACACTCATGATATCTGAAATTCAGTTTATGAGTATTATATGGTCTAAGGAAGGGAAAGCAGGCACAACCAAAGGTTTTGAGAAGGCTGTAATCTGGATTCTGGTTAAACAAAGTGGTATAGGGAACAGCAAACTTAAGAGATGCTGTAGGGAGTCTATTGATAAGGTAAACAGCAGTGGTAAAGGCAAAGTCCCAAAGCTTTAGAGGTAAAGAGGCATGACTTAGTAGAGTAAGACCAAGTTCTACAATATGGCGATGCTTTCTCTCAACTACACCATTTTGGTGATGAGTGTGGGGACAAATGAGTCTATGATTAATTCCCAGGTTAGCTAGATATGTGGATAAGGGTCTAAACTCTCCACCCCAATCTGTTTGGAGGTTTTTAATTTTGGCATTAAGTTGAAGTTCTGCCATGGCCTTAAACTGTTGAAAAACAGTAAGTGTTTCAGATTTAGTTTTTAGAAGATAGATCCAAGTGAACCTCGAGAAAGCATCAACAAAAGTAATGTAATATAAGAAACCATTCATAGAAGGATTAGGAGCAGGACCCCAGAGATCACTATACACTAATTCCAAAGGGGAGTGATACACAGTTTCTGACAGAGAAGAGGGAAGTCTATGAGCCTTGCCAGCACAACAAGCAGAACAAAAATCATCATTTTTATTAAAAATGGGAATATTACAATGATTCAAAACAAGTTTGAGTACATGATGATTAGGGTGACCGAGTCTATTGTGCCACAAAGTATTAGATTTCTGGGAACTATGTACATCAGTATTTACAGAATTAGAAATGTAACAAGATGCTGCAGCAGCAGAAGGTTCTTGCAGCTTGAGATTGGGGAATGAGTATAGCCCATCAGGACCAACAGTGCCTTGGAGTAAAAGCTCATTGGAAACCTGAGATTTCACAGCACAATAATTGGGGTGAAACTCAAAGTAAACATCATTATCTTTGGCAAATTTACTGACACTGATTAGATTTTTTGTTATGGAAGGAACATGTAAAAGTTGATGGAGGGAAAGTGACACATTAGAGTTATATGGGGACACAAAACTAGAAGAACCAGAAGAGTGAATATGTAAACCTTGGCCATTGCCAATAAAGATCTGATCAGGGCCTTCAAAGGGACCTTGTTGCTGGATATTCTGAGATTCACCAGTAACATGGAAGGATGCACCCGAGTCTGGAAACCATGTAGAGGGAGAAGATTGCTGAGTAGTTGAGTTTGTCAACATGGCACTTGGTAACACCATAGCATTGTTATCAGGCTGATGCTGCTGATACTGATTTGGTCTGTAAGAATTGCTCATCCAAACATTGGATGGACGATATCCTTGAGTCTGTCCAAAAGCACCATTGGAAGTGGTCAAATACGAGTACTGAGAAGGGCGTGGATAGCTTTGCATGGATGAGTCTTGAAGGCTCAGTGAAGGGTTTGGTTGAAATTGCTGATCAAATCGATAATAGCAGAAGGAAGCGGTGTGCCCAAACTTGAGGCACACCTGACACTGGACGTTAGCAAAGCGGCCACCGCGGCCTCGACCACCACCGCGCCGGCCACCACGACTAAAGGTATTGCCTCGACCAAAACCAGCACGCGAGTGAGACTGAAAATTATCATCAGAACCTTGCAAACCTCTGTTCGACGCAGGGTATTGATCAGAATGAGTTGACGACGAAGAATTAGGATTATTAGGGTTCGCCGGAGTAGCTTGCGACAAATTGATGGACGGCGAATCAGAAGCAAGTTTCTTGCGAAACTTCTGTAATCGAGCTTCATGCGCGAGTAATAGAGCTTCGACCTCTTCAATAGGAAGAGGTTCAAAGTGACTCTCTATAACAGAGATGACAGAACCATACTCTTGAGGAAGACCTTCAAGAATGACATCAACATGTTCTTGATGCGAAATCGGATTTCCAACCGAAGCAAGGGAATCAGCAATCGCTTTAACTCGTAGAAGAAAGTCGCGCATCGATTTGTCATCGAGACTGGTTGCGCGCAGTTCGGTTCGCAGTTGCCTCGATTTCGCTCGTGTTTGTTTGTGAAAGTAATCATGTATCTTCTCCCATACCTGATACGAGTGAATTGAACCTAAAATTCGAGACAGAAAAGATGAAGAAAGTGTTGATTGAAGCCATGTGAGAAGAATATGATCTTGTTGTTCCCACGACAGATACGCAGGATTCTCGTTTCCGATTTCACGATCTTCTTCGGTGAGAAATCGCGGCGGTATCACAGGATTCGCGACAAATCTCTGAAGGCGATGAGATTTGATCACAGGTTCTACTTGTTGGCGCCATAGAAGGAAATTGGAGTCATCAAGCTTTTCGGTAATAGCATGTGAGAAGGTTTGGGGAGCGGAAGAGGTGGGAAGGGGATTGTTCGCTGCAGCCATGGTCGATTACTGTGCTCTGGATACCATCTTGAAGTAATAGAGAGAGAGACTAATTTGAGAGAGAATGAGAAACTAATTTGAGAGAAAATGAATGTGTTTGTATTAACTAACTTGACTGATACAAAGTACAATATGTATTTATATACAGTTGAACCTAATGACAGCTGTCTAAACTAACTCTATGTTAAGACAGAGACTGCAGTTGAATAACTGTAAGTCTTTTGGATATACTCTAATAAGAAACATCTCCCCATAACTAAAGTTTATTCTAGTATAAAGAAAGCCTAAAAAAATATAGGAATATAATAATTATCCTTATCTAGAAAAAATAGAATAAGATATATTTATCTTCACAGAAAGAAATAAGTTTTTTTCTTAATCGGCAAATATTAGTTGTTAGATTGTTAGTAGAGGGATTCAAACCCGCGACCTCCTCCCCTTTTCCTTCTCTATTTACAACCAAGTTAACCTTATAACTCCTATTTTTTTTATCTTCTGCACAAATAGGAATTAATTATCCTTTTATCTTTATCTTTTTTATTAGTATTATTTTTAGGAAAAGAATGGAAGGAGAACAACTATATAGATAGTGGCTAGCATAACAGACGATTATATATTTTTTTTACCAAGTTTAGTGGGATTTTTCCTCTTAACTATGGAGGAGTTTGTTTCACGAATTATTTATTTATTTCCGAGAATATGGAGTTGAGAAAATTTATTCCCATGTTTGTTATGAGGTAATAAAATAATTATTGCCGGATATATCACACTTTTCTTTGCAATACCCGAGAATAACACTCCCTTGTTGTAATCCTCCAAAAAAATCTTCCCAAATATTAAAGAAATAATCCTTGAAACAAACGCCCTTTATGTTTTATTTATATACAAGTTGATATTTTATACGTTATATGCAAAACTTAGAAAAAAAATTAATTCTAAAAATAAAAATATTCAAAATTACCATTTATCCTACTTTAAAATCAATATTCAAGAATAACTTATATTTCACTCATTTTATAAGTTACTATTGAGCAAAATTGATTGATTGGATTTGGGCACGAGTTAAGGATTTGAAGACAAATTTTAATTCAGTCCACCAAATACTAAGACATCAATATATTTATTCTTTAAATGCTTTTTTTTTTTATAAAATTAGTAACTCAAAATATCTTTCCATTAAATTAATTGTTTAAAATTATGAAATTATCACCCACAAAAAAAAAACTTTTTGTTTATTTTAGTTCTTCATTAAATCAATTTTTTTTAATAACTTCGTATATTTTAAGAAAATTATTTGGCAAAAGAAAGTAATTAGTATAATAACATTTTAACCTTTAAAAAATACTTTTAATGAAATTTAAACACCAATGTGACAACAAATTGATATTAAAGAGTTGAATTGAGAGTTTTTTGTTTAAAATTTTGTACAATTAGTACAAATAAGTGCTAAAATTATACACACACAAAAAAAATGCTAATATTATTTTTTAAGAGGTTAAAATCTAAAATAAAGATGCCCATTCTCTAGGTTCGGCTGAGATTATCAAATTAGACTAGGAAGTAGGAAGCGCGACAAAGCTATTACTGTTCCCAGTTGACTTGCAAATAAGTTTCATGATTTTTTTTTTTATCCATACTTTCAATTTTAATGTTAAAATATTTTAGAGTGGGTCTAACCAATGTTATCATACTTGGACCGGTCATCGACTCGATCGGATACTAGGTCACTGAGTCACGGGTCGACTCGGTGAGTCACTAGTTGACCCGCATGACCCGATTTATATTAAAAAAATTATAATAATTTTATAACCTGTAAACTTGTACATTTTTTTTGTGCGCAGAAAAGATAGCTTATAAACTTATACCCTTAAATATTTAAAGTTTAACAAAATTCAATATATTTAGAAACATAGTTATAAACTTGTTTAAGAATCTTGAGCAGCATATTTTCTTCTAGAATTCAACATACACAACCTTAAGTTATAATTTAAAATATATCATTATCATCTATTTATTAAAACTATCATTGTTGTACACCGACAGACATAATCTAATATATATAGAGGATGGATCAAATTACACCGGTGTAACTTAAACAACTATTACATCATTCAATAACTTTCAACTGATGATGTTTTCTTAAAATTCACCGTTGGATTGAAAGTTCCTTTCACATAGATAATGTATACAAAATTTCAAATTAATACAAAATTATTTGCTACCACATTCATATAGATTAAAATCGATGTAATATAAACTTTTCAAAATATACTAAAATATGGATATTTTGATTACCTTCTTATTATTGTTCAATTTTGACAAAATTTGACACAAACAATCTTGGTAATATGTAGATATAATTCAATGGTTGGATCGATAAAAATTCATTTTATGTCAAGTTATTAAAATGGTGTAACTCTTTTAGAGTTACGCTGGTGTAATTTGATCATTCCTTATATATATATATATATATATATATATATATATATATATATATATATATATACACACACCTATTTTATTTAGACAATACAATTTTTTCATTCATCCCATTATTGTTCTGATAAAAAATAATCATTTTTCAAACCAGTAAGTATATTGGATGAGATAAGATAAATACAAGTTTTACTTGTAGATGACAATATAAGTCAAGGAGAAAAAGTCAAATTGGAAGTGACAATAGCTTTATCATCTCAAATCCTAAGATGCGATTATGCTTGGTACAAAAAAGATCTCAAATCCTAAGATGCGATTATGCTTGGTACAAAAAAGTAAGCAAATTTATAAATAATATAAGTGTTAGATATAAATGGAATTTTCTCATATGAGTGTTGTTGTTCTCCTGTAAAAAAAAAACCAAAATTGCATGACCCATCGAGTCAACCGAGTCATCGAGTCATCGGTTCAAGCATCAAACCCGGCAGGTCATTTCGGGTCACACCGGGTCGTATGCATACCCGATCCAAATGGTATCTCGGACCGGTTGGGTGCCCGATTCCCGGGTTAATGGGTCGACCCGACCGGTCCGAGCCAGGTCTGATAACATTGGGTCTAACAATATTTAGTTATCCATTAAAAAAACAATATTTAGTTACAATAAAAACAAGAGTTTAATAATGATGCACTGACAATGTAAAATAATTTTACATTATTATATAATCACAAATAACTGTTGATATAACTATTAAGATAATTTTGTAAAAGTCAATAAACTTATCATACACGATGGATTGTGATTGAATGATAGGGATGACAAAGTGTACCCGGACCCTACGTGTACCCGCAAAAATATCCGCAAGCGGGTCGGGTAAATACCCGCTTATTTGGGCTGGGGCCGGGTATTTACCCGCAAATTTTTTGCGGGTACGGGTACTATAGTACCCGCCCCGCCCCGCACCTATCATATATATATAATTAAAATAACTTAAATAAATAATTATGTTATATATATACTTTTTTGTAAAAAAATAATTTTATATTTTCCATAAACTAACACTAATAGTAAAAGATTTATGTTATAACTTACAATAATTTTATATTTTATATTTTTAATATTATGTGTGAATGCTTTTAATGTTAAGTTTGAATTATTTAAGCGTGAATTTTCAATTTATTTGTAATAATTTTTTAATTAATATTTTTATAGCTTAAATGCAATTTTGGTTAATCTATTTTGCATAATCCGTAATTTTGGTCCCCCTATTTTAAAATAAAGACGTTTAGTCTCCCAATTTTTTAAAATATGTAATTTTGGTTCTTCCATCAAATTAAAAGCGTTGACTGTTAAGAGATTAACGTTAACCTTAACGTGGTCCAAATATAATGAGGTGACACGAGATTATTTATTTAGTTTTTAATTATTTTAAATACTGAGTAGAATAATTGGTGAAAAATATATTTTATAAAAAGATAATATCATTTATTTGACTACGATGTGCCATGTATTTCAACAATGTAGAACTAATTTAAAATAAATGATTAAGACTTGTGATTTCTATTTTAGGACTCACGATTACCCCAACCATTAAAATCGACGTGACATGTGTTTTAGTGACGTAGATAAACAAATAATTAGTACTCATTATTTAAAATAATTAAAAAATAAATAATCTCGTGTCACATCACTATATTTGGGCTACGTTAAGGTCAACATTAATCTCTTAACTGTCAATGCTTTCAATTTGATGAAAGGACCAAAATTACGGATTTTACAAATTGGGAGACTAAATGTCTCTATAGAGGGACCAAGATTGCTGATTGTGCAAAATAGGAGGACTAAATGTCTCTATTTTAAAATAGGATGACTAAAATTGCGGATTGTGCAAAATAGGGGATCAAAATTACATTTAAGCCTATTTTTTTTATTTATTTATTAACTTCATACATAAGTAAAGTGCGGGTATGGGTATATAGATACCCAGCGGGTACGGGGATGGGGATTAAAGTTGCTATCCGCGCGACTATGGGGCCGGGTACGGGTATTTTTTTTAAACGTGGGTATGGGGACGGGTACTATAGGACCCTACCCAGACCCTACCCATTGCCATCCCTAAATGATAGTGTAAAATTATTTTATATCGTAAGTATATAATTTATTTTCTCTAAAAACGAACTGTAATTTTAGGTGAATTTCATTTATAGTTCAATAATGTCATGATAAAAAAAGAAACTATATTACTGTAGTATTAACACACATGCACCAAGAGTATAAAGGTCTTTTGCATTATCGTCTAATTACAATTTGAGATATATGATAAGTTGATTATTTTTATAATAACTATCTTAAAAGTCATACTAAATACAATTTTTATTGGATAATAATTTAAAAAATTCACATTATCAATGTGTATTTATTAAACTCCTACTACAGGTATGTAAAAGAAAGGATATAAATTATAGATTAAATTTTTTATCAAATATTATACTTATGCATAATATTTAAATATAAATTTTATTTAAATATATAAATAGTGTAAGTTTTTTACACTATCATTCATTATATAATGTTATGTATTTTTTTTATTCATTATAAAATGTTATGTATACTAAATTTGTTGACTTTTCTAATAATTATTTTAAAGTTATTTCTAAGGTCAATAATAATTAGTTAATGGTATAAATTTTTTTACACTAACAGTAAATGAAAACTAAATTATCAACAAGTCGTTGGTCTGAGTACTGGACTCACTCCTTTAAGTAAGGTATCGGATTCGAGCCTTATGATAGAAAAATGTAGTTGGAAGGAGAAATCACACTAAAGGTGATTAGTCAGGTTTTCCGATGAAAATTAGTTATCAGCAAAGCTAATAAATATTTCGCACTAATGTCTGAAAACTAAATTCTTTAAAATTACCTATTTTTTGTCATTAACATTATTTAACTTTTAAAATGATAGATTTTTTTTAGTAAAATATAGTAACTTTTAATATAACTATATAAATTTGTTGGGGGAAATGCTCATGCCAAAAATTTACTGTATTTTATTTATCAATAAATATTAACCATTAGTATGATATGTTAGTGAAAAATTCAAATTAATGGCCTCTTTATTACTTCAACCCTTGTGTCCTTCCTCTCAACCACCAAAATTTACTGTATTTAAACGTATTAATCTGGCAAAGTTGCTTTTATTGTGTTGTGCGGGTGCTAAATGGAGGAAAGATTGCAATTTGCAAGGCATCATGCTAATTTTGTACTCGTATGGTGCGTTTCATAAATGAAATTTTTCAAGAACTAAAATGGCACGGGAAAAAGGAACCAAAACCAAGCACGGCAAGGATATTTGTCGTAAGAGAGTAGTTGTAGTAATTAAATCAATTAATTAATTGATTAACATACATCAGCACTCCCTTATTTTCTGTAATGCCATGTCACTTGCTCCCATAAAAGACCTACTACAACACAGAAAATAGAAAATATTGGTAGGGTTGAATCGAATATAACCGTCTTGTCTTTAAGTAAACGGTGCACAACACAAGTGTTGAAGGCACAAGTGAAGACTGTCACTGTCTAGTGTCCACACAAATACGCATCACACCAACCCCCCATTTCATTTTTTTTCTGTTGCAATTTGGGAAAGAAGGGATGGCAAATAAATTTGCAATACTAATTTGTTAAATAAACAATGCTGAATAAAGATGGGGAATTTATTTCATTTCTCCATTCTAAAGAGAGAAAAAAAACGTTGTTAAGTAATGTCTTGGCGGCGCTGTCACTGTCACTATCCCGGAGACCATACAGCGGTTTTTTCTTCTTTTCGGGCCGCCCCAGTGATGATCGTGACTTCATGCAATCTGGTCCGTTTGATCTTATTATTCACCGTTGGATTGCATTAAAAGGTCCACCTAATGCATTAATAGGGCACCTGAACCCCTAAGACCGTGGGTCAGTCACACGACACGTTTTGGACCGGTAATAAAAAGTTCTGGAATCTAGACCCTTCATATCCCGGTTCCCAATAGCTTTGTTCTTCATGCATCTAGTGATTCGTGTTACCAGTTGCGATTGCTTTGGTTTAACGTAGCTCTGTTTTTTTTTTTTTTTTAAATTAAATTTAGGCAAATGCTAATCAAAGACACTTATTAAGGAATTAAATGAAGAAAAAAAATTATAGAAATACAAAAAATTACGTTGTCGATGATTTTTTTTGTAATTTTTTATAAATTTTACAATAAATATTTTCTGTTTTTAATTTTTTAACTCTTAGAACACTGATTAACAAGATCCTTAAATTTAAATTTAAGAGAAACCGGAAGAAAATAAAGTTTTAAATTTTGTTTTTAAAAGTTTAATTTTCCTTTTCATTTTTTTACTGCCTTTTTAACCAAATAAAGGAAAAGAAATTCTTATCCGTATTTTCTTTCTTTTTACTTTTATCTCTTCTAAACATAGTAAAACTTTGGTAGATAGGAAAAAAAATAAAAAATAAAAAATATTTTTTTTTTCTTTAATTCAAATTTACTTCTAGCTAATGCTCTTGGCATCTCTACTCTTAGATTGTAATTGTTTGGTCTTCTGTTTATTTATTTCCCACTTATAAAAAAAAGCTTTAGAGAAATAATTTTTAATGATTTTGAACCGTAAAAAAATAAACTGTCAAAAAATCTAATAAAAAAAATAATAAATAAAATGAGACTTTTAACCTTTCTAAAACTATGTTATGAGACTTTTAAAATATAAAGAATTAAACAAAAAATGCAAAAATATAATGGACCAAAATGATATTATAACTTTTCTAAAACTATGTTATGCAAAATTCTGAAAATTAAGACTTAAATATTTTTTTGGTCCTTACAATTTAGTATTTTTTTATTTTTCATCCTTGCAAAAATTTTCTTTTGATTTTAATTCTTACAAATTATGTTTATTTTATTTTTTTTCCTTAAAGTGGTTTAGATAGCACTTTAAATAGTGAAAAAAAAACGTTATCTAAATCGCTTTAAGGACGAAAAACAAAACAAACATAATTTGCAATGACTAAAACCAAAAAAAATAATTTGCAAGGACGAAAAGCAAAAAAATACTAAATTGTAAGGACTAAAAATGTATTTAAACAGAAAATTAAATTCTAGAACTTATAATATACTTAGTTTTGGAATTTAAATTGGACGGCTTCTAGCATGCGTAAGTTGAATAGGTCCTGCACCGTGCGAAACTTTCATGGACCGTCAGATATAGGCGTCGCATAAGGGAAGCTAGAGATTTTCTAGAAGGGACTACACCATATCATAGTTTACCATTTTAAAAAATGAATTAGAAATTCTAGTGGACTGCAGGTACAATGAGGGCCCCACACACGCAGAGTTGCCTTGAAAAAGCTATTTTGCATAACTGCACTGCATCATTTCAATTTTAATTTTTTGTGATTATAAATTAATTAATTAATATATAAACTAATACAAAATTTTCGTTTACTACCTTAAGGCTTCATGGGCTTAACATAAACAAAATCCTATTTATGCAGTACAGATAAATTACTTGAAACTTTTTATATTAATTTTTAGTAATTAAAATTGTTCTACATAATTGTCCAATTTACCCTTTCGACATTGTTCTCCATCTAATTCTAGCTTGCTCGTTATGGTGTACTGTTTCTCCACTTAAGCATCATCAATGGGAAAAATTAATGAATTTTGCAATAGTTATAATAGCAAATTCCAGATTTTGATACGAGAATCACCAATCCATCAAATGTTAACCAAATTGATCAACAACCAACAAATTATAATCAAAACAACTATTTAGGTTTTTGTAACTACAATATATATAAATATATATATATATAAAAAAAAAATCAATCAACTACAACAAGAAAAAATAAAAAAAGAAAACGAGAAAGGGATCAGATATCTAGATCTCTCGCCGGTTGTCGTGAACAGCGCTGCATGTTGCCGTCGGAGCCAATTTCTGGTGTCAGCACCCATTGTTGCACAACCATCACCCACAAAATGGAAACCCATGCACACCCCCACTCGCGGCGAAGGGGTCCTCGCGATGTCGTACACCGACAAGGGTCGGTACACACTGTTGAAGACGAAGGAAGAGTCGACGGCGTGGAGTAAGTGGTTGTCGGGGAAGTTGGGGGAAAAGGTCACGGTCATGTCTTCGTCACTTCAAGCATGGGGTTGCAGGCTTATGAGGAGCAAAGAGGAGGCGAGAGGCCATGGCGATAGGGGTTTCGGAGGGTGAAATGGGGTTTGGGTATGTGTTCCCATGGAGTTTGGTGTAGTGGCGGTGGCGGAAGAGGGTGAAATGCAAACGGAGATGCGTGAGTACACCGAGTAATGGGAGGAGGGTGAAAAACGTATGTCAAGGCAACTTTGCATGCGTGGAGCCCTCACTGTACTTGAAGTCCACTAATTTCTAATTCATTTTTTAAAAACGGTAAATTGTGATCTGATGCAGCCCCTTCCAGAAAATCTCTAGCTTCCTTTACGCGACTCCTATATCTGACAGTTCACAAAAGTTACGCACGGTGCAGGACCTACTCAACTCACGCATGCTAGAAGCCGTCTTTAAATTGCATAAACATGTTACGGTCAAGGCCTATCTGACTGTAACACATGTGAGGCCTGGTTACTACGGGCAATATAAGCCCAACATATTTTTAACCGAATAAAATGAAGGCTAAAACTTCCTGCACCTCTAAGTTATTGCTTCCTGCACCCCATTACATTCTGGAAAGTCCAATCTGAAATGTAATTTTACATTTCAAATTTCAGATTGGGTTTTTTGAAATGTAATGGGGTGCAGGAAGCAATAAATTTAGGTGCAGGAAGCAACAGCCTAAAATGAACGGTGTTTCTTCCTTAACCTCATAAATATTACATTTTGATTGGGCTTTTGCGAAAGTAAATAGGATATTGCTTGATATTTAGGAAGTTGCTATTCTCACCCCCACTCTTTGCTATTCTCACCCCAAGAAATATGAAATCTCTTTTTTGCCCACTCACCAAATCCCTACACCCCCTACCCTTCCCCCTCGACTTCTCACTTCTCTCTGCGCACCACCTTGGGCCACTACGCGCAGCACTGCGCTACCCCCACGCAGCACCGCGGAACTGCGCCACGCTCGCCACTACGCTCCACCCCGCCACCCCACGCCTCCAGATCCAAGCAGCATCGCGCCACCTCGCACGGTCCCCGCCACCCCATGTTGTCCCTGTGCCAGCCCCGCGTCACCCAGATCCAAACAGCACCATCATGCACAACCCACCCCGTCGAGATCCAACGAGAAGATGCTGAATTTTTTTTTCATTTTTGTTATAGGAAAATGCTGAAGTTTATTCTGTGTATGGCTGAAGTGTGTCTTGTATATTTATCACATTATGCATTTGATGAAGCTTTGGTTTTGCATTTTTTATCAATGGTATATCTGATTCAATTTTGAATTTCGGGAATGTGCAACGGAATCTGGTGTCCGTTGTTGTGTATCCTTCTCCGCGGAATCATATTTTCGTTTTACTAAATATGGGTGAAAAAAAATTAAGACAACGGAAATATGATTTCATTGCTTTATTATACAACGGAATCGTATTTCCATTGTTTCAGATTTTTCTCACCTTTTTTGTAACCAACGGAAATACGATTCCGTTGTTTTATTATACAACAGAATCGTATTTCCGTTGTTTCAATTTTTTTTTCACCTTTTTCTTAAACAACGGAAATACAATTCCGTTGTATAATAATACAACGGAATTGTATTTCCGTTGTTTTAATTTTTTTCACCCTTTTTGTAAATAACGGAAATACGATTCCGTTGTATTATTATACAACGGAATCGTATTTTCGTTGTTTCAATTTTTTTCACCCTTTTCGTAAACAATGGAAATACAATTCCGTTGTATAATAATACAACGGAATTGTATTTCTGTTGAAAGGGTATTTTTTGGAATTTTAAAAAATTATCACATCTGAGTGGTGAGAATAGTAATATGGGGTGAGAATAGCAATCCCTGATATTTATGGGGTGGAGAAAGCTGTAGCCTAAAATGAAACTCAGAGCAAAGCTTCTCTTGTTGATCGAAAGAGAGCAAAGCTTCTTCAGTCCAAAAAGGCTAGAGTGGGCTCGTTCTGCCACACAAAAATTCAGCCCCTTCAAAATGGGCCTTATAATTAAACTTTGTTGTAATATAAGCTGAAGGATCCAAGTCACAATTGCTCTATGCTATGCATGGATTCAATATTCTTCAATCTTGCGCTCCTTTCTTTCTTCTTCTGGTTGTTGCACACTCCTCTGGGACTGGGACAGAGTATTTAAGGTAAACTGTACCTTTTTTTTTTAATCTAACATTTTCTCAATTTATTTCCTAATTTATTTTGTCACTAAATCTCTTTAAAAATTGAATTAAAATAAAAAGTATTATAACCGCAATTAATAAACAGAAAACTATATTTAAATTAAGTAAATTTAACTGACATTAATATTTTTTTACCACAACTCAAACTTTAAGATGTTTAGTGACAAAAAAAAAAGAGTTGGGAAAGTGTTAAAATGAATGTAAAATGTAGGTAACAATCGTGGCTCCACCTTTAATTTGTTTGAATTGTATAGGAAGAATGATATAAATTGTCTCAAGGTAAACAAGTAATATGGCCATTACGAAGCAAAAATGTCTTGCTAATTATCTTGATTCAAATGGTTATGGCTTTTGGGCTTATAGTTCTTGCTCGTGAATTAATAAGCTCTTGCCTTTGGAATAAGAGCAGCAATATTATATATTTTTTTATTTTTTTTTACAAGAAAAGCAATATGTTTATCATTGTTAAAATGGTCCAAGAAGGTTATATCAAAGGCGAAACGTTTGACAATTAATTAATTAAAGTTTGTTTCTATAATCGATTTAGTTTTATTCGTTAACTATTTTTAATGTTAAAATTCAACACAATAAGATCATATATTTAAATATCGTGTTGATCTTTCTTGATAAATATTAAATAAGTAAGCTCTGTTTGATGTTCATCAAAACAAAATTAATAGACTCAATTCACACTTCACAATTCATCTACTTAAAGAGTTAAGAATATTCATTCCCTCGTTTTTCAATCAGAAGAAGCATTGTTTTTGGGTATCATTTTAACTTTTTTAAGGCTATAGATTACAAAATTTAGCTAGCTAGTTTGTGCTTGCGATTACGTATCGCTTCGATGATATTGATATGTTATATAAACACGCTCCAAAAAGATTCAGTGCATATTCTTGGATACTTAATTAAAATAATGAAATGGAAATTGAGAGTGTATACAGACACAATTCAAGTTTTGATTCACCATGCACCTTGTGCAGAAAAGACTACAAATATGATCTGTAAACAAAATTCTAGCCATCTAGCTAGGACGTAGGAAACATTATTTAAGCATTCCTAGAATTTTGTTAAGATCTGGGTTTAAAACCATACTATTTAATTAATTTATTGTGACTATGAGCACTTCCACCCTTTCATACTTTTGAAAGTCTGAAAAAATTAGATGTACTAAATTACTAATTACTAATAATAATAATAATCAAGAAACAAAACCTGTCAAGACCCTTTGACATATGCTCAGTACCTCAAGAATCTGATAAAGTAATCAATAATATTCAGATTAGTACTGACATCGTTGCTTAAATATTATATAGTCAGTAAGTCCAACAAGTGCTAAAGTGAAAATGTACTTTTTAAGGAAGAGAAAGTGTGTGTTTGTGTATTGTGTGCCTTTGTAAGTGTATATTTAATCAAACTATATGCCGTACACAACGCATGCCGCAACTTGCAATTTTTATAAGCTGAAGCACGAGTGTTTGTCCCCGTGTACAACCAAACCCTAAAAAATAGAAAAGAATTATGTTTTTGAGAAATCTACAAAACAGCTGTCCATGCACTTTGGACAGCATTCTTTCCATTTGAATTAGTGAACGAATGTATGTTGTTGGTTGTTAAAAAGTCTCATTTGTGGGGTCAGATTCTACAGGTGTTTGGTTTCAGCTTAAACTACCATAACCGCCATTAGGTCTAATATGCACAATAAGGAGGAATGGTATCTACCACACCACTTGTATTACTACCTAGGTTGTGGCCTCTCATGTCTCATCCTCAATTCATCACTTGCATTGGCCTCTCTTGTTCATCAAACCTAATTATTTAATGCAACGCTTATAGACAAAACTAATCAAAATTTTAAGAAAATATTGAAATAATTTTAGCATGAATTTTATTTTTTCTTTAATACATCTTATATTTTTTGAGTGAATTGCACTTTAACACCCTGTTGTTAACACTTTAATACATCTTATATTTTTTCTTTAATACATCTAATATTTTATTTATATTTTTTCTAAGGATAAAACATCGGCAAGTAATATATAGCACGAGCTGTAAATATCTGTCAGTATCGTGTTATATAATAATTTATCTAAATACGTAGATTCTACATGATTGTTGCCTAATAAGGATTTTTTTTCTTCCTTGTATACAAACAAGTATTCATGATATATATATTCCCTATTTTTATGAAATGAGTTTTACTATAATTAAATTATTTAATTACTAAACTAGCTAGAGTGATTAATTACGTACTATACTATATAAAGTAATTAATAATCAGAAGAGATTGCGTGGAGTGTTAAGCAAATTATCCTTTCAGTAGAGAACAGTTATTTGAGTCCTAATAAAAATACTAAAAATCCTATTTTGGGATAGATTGTGGTGGAAAGATCAAAAAGAGAAAAACTGAGAAAAATAAAAAGGTAGAAAAATTGTGATGAATGTGATAAGTATTGTGATAAGAAGGAAATAGAGGGATATGAAGAATATTAAATGGAAAATAAAGTGAGTATAAAGTTATGAAGATCCAAGTTCTAAATATGTAAGGAGCTAGTATAGTTCTTCACCCGAAAATATTATTTTAATTCACATCAATAAGATTTAGGAGTATATCTTAGGGGAAAAAAATATAACAAAAGCGAAGTAAAAGAACGTTAAAAAAAGTATTGGTGAGATAATATGGAATCTTTAATGTTATGATAATAACTTCCTAGTTGTCACTATTGGTTAAAAGATAATTCTTGATTAATATATTCCAACTTCAGCTTCTGGTGTATAATAAGAACGTAGCCATCTCACGATTAAGTAGGCATATGATCCGTGATTCCGATCGATGGGATTGCGGCGCCAATTTATATCAAGAAAAAAAAAAAGAATCATGGATAATTTTGATAGTTTATAGTCTTCTACAACAGTAAATATCTAATTCTACTTGGTTGTTTCTGTCCCTGGTGAAATTTCTTCTTTTTTTTATTTTTTTATTTTTTTATTTTTTATCAGCCATATAAAATTTTATTAGATATGGGTACAAGGGTACCCAAACCCTTTTACATGAGAAATATGTCAACATCCAACTAATATGTTAATACCTTAACACCAAAAGAGCATAAAGACTTGCTGCCTACATCAGTTGCATTGCAACATACATAAACATGCAGAACAGAAAACATACATCAGTTCGTGCAACCTATATAACATACTTCAATGTTCAGATCACACAACTACAAGCACTCCAAGGGATTAGTTGACCATTCATAAAAGGAAAAGGAGAATCCCTTCATTCTGTTGGACAACCATGACCAAGCTCTAAAGTTAATCAGATCAAACACAACTTCACTGTTAGGCTCCTCATTTTGAAATTGACAAATTTCTATATAGCCATAAGGACTAAATTGAGGCAAACCAAATAAACAACCAAGCTGTCTTAACTTTCTTCCAATAGAGCCCACAATTGTGCTGTAGAAAATGACACTTGGAATCCAAAGGTAAAGCCACTTGGACCCCAAATCCACTTATAGCAGCAACTCCAAACCAAAGATGAGAACCTACATGATGAGAACATTAAATGGGCAGTAGTTTCATCCTCTAAATTATAAAATGGGCAAGAGCCAAGAGTAGTCTTGGTCCATTAACATGATCTTTTGCTTTCTGAGGTTAACGTTGAATTTAGTTTGTAGCCTGTCAAGTGTAACCCTCCACGCAAATGCTGCAACATTAGATGGGACAGGGATGTTCCAAAAACATCTGTAGAAAGAAGAATCAGCTTGTTCAATTGGCAATTGCATTGCACTATATAAGAAGGAAACGACATTTCTTTTCGAATTTTGAAAACAGTAATTAGAGAATCAAGATAATTTTATAAAAATTGTGTGAAAATTATTTATTTATTTATTTTTATCTTTTAATAAAATGTTCAAAGAAAATAATCATTAGTAATTTGGAATTAAAATATTCACTATTTCTTCAAATTTACATACCACATGCTAGAAGTAGAAGGAACCAAATAATCTATTAATACGTGTTTTGTATCACCTTTCTTGTCCCTGTGCCCAATTAAAAAATAACCCGTTATAAGCAAAAAACATCAATTAAAGAGAGTGTTATGCATCTCTTTCGGCAAAAATTTGAACCCTATTTAATCACGTTGTGAGCCCAATCCTATTGATAGAGAGTGTTATTTTCTAATCACAGGGGTGGATCAAGGATATATGTGATTTCAATCCATGGCAAAAAGGCAACAAATGCTTACTGATCGACATTAATTTGCATTTCTATCCAGAAAACCAGAGAGAAGTGGCACACCGCACACAAACAGGTTAACATTGAAATGAAATCAAGCGTGAGATATTTAGATACAGATGTAAAAGAAAGACTACATTTCCCAAGCTAATCTAACCATGCATTTTTCTCTCTCTCTCTCTCTGATTAACTAAGCTGGTACATAAGTTCATCAGCTATAAATTAATACACTGTATATTCGTGTATGTTCGTATGTGTTTAGGGCAATGGAATTTACTGTAGTCAAAATGAATATTTACACCTTTTGACAACGCATCACATCATTAAATAGTACTACTTCCGTCCTTAAATATAAGATTTTTTTTTAAAAAAAAATTATTCTTTTTTATAAGACTATTTTCAAATTGTCTCTTGTATTAATTATTTTTTGACTAAAATACCCTTAATTACTTTCTAATGAATATTATAAATTAATAAGATAAGTGCATTCTTTCTCTTATGAGGATTGGAGAAGATGACTAACACTCATTAATTAATTAATTAGCTAGGTAGAAAATAATTAAGTGAAAAGAGAAATGACGAGTCCCAATAATTATAAGGGTAGTTTTGAAAAAATAATACAAATTATTAATAAATTTAATGCTATTAACTAAATTAACCAATTTTCTTAAAGATTGTGAATTAGTTAAAAGAGTATTATATTTAGGGACATAGATAGTAGTATAATATATGCATTTTAATTTGACCACAGGAAATTTTGGGCCTTGCCAATTAATTAATTGTTGATGGAGTGACCAACACCTGGACTATGACCAGGGGAAGTTGGCCTAAAATCTTTCTCCTCAAATTCTACTCGCCCTTTTCTTCCTTGGTGTGCAACACCATCAGTGGTGGCCCTGCTTCCACGATCACCAACACCTTGAGCTACAACATTATTGCTGAATTTTTCACCATCTTTTGAGCACCGTCTGTTCAACCGAGGCCTCAAATGCCTCTTTCCCTGAACATAGAGATCTTGGTGGTGTAAGATAAAAAACAAGAGGAGAACACAGGCAATTCGGAGGTTTGTGTTTGCCATGAGCCAATTTAAGATTTAAAAAGAGAATGATATATATGACTATACAAGATAAATGGATAAGGGCTTCCAAGAGAGGGGAAGAGGAAGCTAGGTATGTAGTTAGCTGATGCTGAAAGCTCTTGCATCTGCCTAGATATTTATATCAGTTTAAACAAAACTTGGGTATAATTTAATTAGAGAAATTATAGCGGCACAACTAGTTTAGATAACTTTTTATATAAAAAAGAGAAATACTAAGAATAAAAACAAAAGGGTGATATAAAAGGATAAATGTAATGAAAAGGGATAAAATAAACTACCGATAGTGTATTAGTCAACTGACACAAGATTATTTTAGTTTAATTAGTAGTATCGAGAGATTTTAAGTTCTGATATCCAACTACGTTAAATATTGAGAATAAGATATTTGCTGTTTGTTGTAGTCTTTTGTATTAGATCAAGTAAGATAATTTTCGTAGATGATACATGAGATCTATACGAGAAAAAGAGAGATAAAATAATACTATATGAATAATATCCTTGATTTAATCATTTAATTGTATAATTTTGGACCACAGCACGTGATGTCTTTCACTCCTGATCGTTGGGAAAGATTCCGCTGAGACATCCTATGAACTAAAGCGGATGGCGTGTATTAACTGTTTAAGCCCAACCTCTCGAGTAAAATAAAGGTTGTGGTATCTTGTTTCCTTTGTCTGGTCGTATTGTTCTTTCTGTCTCTATCGGGTCGTCATGTATCTGGTATTCTGTTTTTATTTTTTTTTATTTTTAAATTTAGATCAAGTTAAAAATATAAATTAAAATTAAAATATATAAAAATATCATCATTGTAAATAATAGTCAAATCATGTCTTAAAGAAGAATAAAGTATAACTAGTGATCGAGTATCTCGATATATTGCATGCATAAGCGTCTATTTTTATTCCATTTAATTAAAATTTTAAAAATATAAATTAAAAGATAAAATATTCAAATTAGAAGAAAAATGAGCATGGTTAATTTAAATGAGCAAGTAGAAAATATAAGTATGGAGAAAAGATCAAATTCATAAAGAAAAAAAATTAAATAATTAACTTGGCAGTCTAAATAGCTAAGATTTGAGATGAAAAAGGAAATTTGATATATAAATAAAATTTTAAAAATAATTAATCTGAGAAAGCTGAACTTAAAAGAAAAAGATTAATAATTTTTTTTTAAAAAAGTGCTAAATATTACTTACAATTTACAAAAAAAAAAAAATTTAAAAATAAGTGCTAAATAATACTTACAATTTACAATTGCGAAAAAGATTGTTAATTTATTTTTAAAAAAAATAAGTGCTAAATATTACTTACAATTTACAAGTATTATAGTTTTAAAATATTCTAAACAATACAAGATTAATAATACTTACATTCATGTGGTCAATACAAAGCCATAGCGTCTATATCATAATCCAATCAGAGAGGAACCACTTCATTTGTCATTTATTTATGTTATTTCCTTGATTTTTTGTATTTTTTCTTTATTTTTTAAAGGAAAATGCTAACTAATATTTTAGGGTACTGATTAAAGAATAAAAAATAAAAAGTTGTTATTATAAAGTGTAATATATATATATATATATATATATATATATATATATTTGTGATTTTTATATAAGTCTAACAATAAAAGCTTTTAAATTATTTATTGATTCTTAACCAAGGATTAGCAATACCTTTTTTATTTTTATTTTTTGGGTACCACATTTGGAGCCTCGATCATTGCGATTTTAGTTTTGCCAGATGGGGAGGAGTGGCCGAGGACAAGGAACATTTTCTGATGTAAACCAAAATAAATGGTTGGTCGCAGAATACTTTGTTGTTTTATATATAGTAGACTAAATTACATGGATCTCCCTGAATTTTATATATATTACATTGACATTTCCTGCTTTTTTAACCATACAAAAAATCTCCCTATTTATTGGTTCTAAATTACACGGACCCTCCCGAGTTTTAGTTATATTACATGATCCCTCCTGAATTTTACTTATATTACACTACATTTCTATTTTTTTAACTACAGGGGATAAAAATAATGTTTAAAAAAATAGGAAATGTCGGTGTAATATATGTAAAACTCAGAAGAGATCCATGTAATTTACTCTATATACTACTATATGAGAACATTCAATCCAAGAAATAATATTAACCTAGGTAGTGAACACCAAATCCCATGCAAAAAGGCTAAACGAATGACTTTGAAAACAGAATGGCTAGTGGAATGGCGCATGCGGACGCAGGCAGCGTCAACAGTGACCTTTAAAAAAGAATAGTGTTTAGAAGCAACCCTTGAGTTATATGATGGGAAAAAGTTACTGCTTGTGTCTAAGTCTAACAATTAATAATTAATATGCTACTTGCACGAATATTCTATACTGGTAATAAATTTCCAATAAATTTTGATATGAAATCTATAAAATTTTGTGATTTTTAATAAATTAATTTTAACTAATAAAAAAGAATGTGTTAAAAAAAGTGTGTTAGAACTTAGAAGGTATATTTTTTAGTATTTCTTAAGAAAAGAATGTTAAGAACTTATTTTCTAACACATTCCTTCAAATATATTCTTTTTAATTGATTAAAATTTATTAAAACTTATAATAAAATATAAGAGAATTATTAAATATGACATGAGACGCATAAATTTGTTATTTTCAATAAATTTCAATTAATAAAAGTGAATGTGTTTTTAACATTTCTCTATAAAAAAAAGGAAAAAGGTAGAGAGAGAAAATAATCGACGTGACATGATAAGTGAGGTGATAAAAAAGAGAGATAGAGAAAAAAATGAAGTAAGAGTGAGATGGAAGAAAAAATAGATGAATGAATAGTATTTTTCATTTTTGTTTTCTTGCCTAACATTTTCACACACACGCTATAGTATTCTTTTGCTTAAATCTATTGGATTTGAAACATCAAGCGTGAATAATACGCATTTCCATATCATTTGAGCTAAAATTTAAATTTTAGTTGGAAAAGTGAAGTCAACAAAAATTGGACTCTCGACCATGATTGCACAGCCACAAAATATTGTTACTTCTAAATTGCTGAGAGGAAAAGAAAGGAGACATTGTTGATTGTCAGCAAACCAACATAGGATGATAGGACCCATGTCAACTCATCAGTCTTTCGTGTTAGTATTCTTTTTTTCTTCACGTCATTTGAAAGCTAGCTCATCCTTGGCCTCTAAATTATTTCTGTCCGTTAGTAGCTGAAGATAAACAAGTTTACAACTAATTACACTTGAAAGTTAGTATGTAAATTTGAGACATATATATATATTCGCTGGCCAACTTTTTTGTTGATGAAATGGTTTACAAGCTAGCAGCTGTCTGGCATATTCTTATAGTAACCTAACCTAGGTAGATGAAACAATATGAATCAGCTTATGCAAAATAATATACTTTTCCAATCAAAAAATTGTACTAGTAGAGGTGGTGGGGAGACTAACTATCTAGCATTGGTTGAAAAAGGGGGAGTAGGCCGGTGTCTGGCACACTTCAAAAATTAACTAGCTAGCTAATCAAACAAAAACAAATAATAGCTACGAAGTGGTGAGAACCAGTGATGGAGTGTAGATTTAAACTGGTTGTTTTACCTTTTAATTTATGTAATTTTTAATTTAACCAAAAATATTTTTGAGAATTAAAATCAATGTTAAGTTACAAAGATTCACGTGTGAAATGTTATAATGCAGCATCTTATTATTAATTTTTTATTATGTAAAACATATATTATGATAGTTTATATATGAATTTAGTATTTTATTTATACTTTTTGTTTCTTATAATTTTATATTATTTTTATACTACAAAAAATATTATGTACTAATGAATAAATGTTAAGCATTACATTAAAGTTAAATTGTTATCATTTGTAGGCTTATTATACTAGTTAACAATATAATGCATCATAATATTATTAATAAAAAAACTCATATTCTACATTACCAGTTAAATTTCGATTAAATAAAAGATTATACCAACAAACGCAAGTCTAACGTCTAATATTATTTTTTGTTAGTTTATGACGTTTTAATAGTGTGATTTACTTTATATAATATATAATATTAAAATTATGTATTTAATAATAATTATTTTAAGAGTAAATTACACATATCTCCCTGAGGTTTACTATTATTACACCTAACATCCCTTTATTTTTTTACATTACTTTGAGCACCCTAAGGGGTATAAGTGTAATATTTTTTAAACTTGAGAAGAGAGATCAGTGTAATGATTTATGCCTATGAGAGGGGATCATTGTAACAAAAGTTTAAAAATTAGAAAATTTTCTGTAGAATTCAAAGATAAAGAGTTGTCAAATGTAATAAAGACAAACCTTATAGAATTTCCGTGTAATTTACTCTTTATTTCAATCACTATCCATAGCTGGACTAGTAAACTTTGAATCAATATCTTTGAGTATTTAACGACAGGTCTGAATTGCTACACCTATTAATTAATTACATCAACTAGTTTTTTTTTTTTTTTTTTTTTTCAGTTCTTGAAAAATATTGAATTCTAGCCTTGCTTGCCATGCAAAGCTCATGCATATGTGATATTGTTAGGTTTTGCACTTCTCGTTGAAGTTGTTTTGGCTATTTTCGTGTATCAAAATCTCACAGCTGATATCATTCTTAAGATCGATACGTTAAATAGATGAAATGGTTGGAGATATGTATCATGTTTTGCTCCTCCCATTTTTTCATTCTTCCCAATATTGAACCAAAGCACCCTAAATTCAGCGGTTACTCTAAATTAAAAGGTCCCAACAATTTTTTTTCTTTCATCTTTTTCTACCAATGAATATGTATCAGTCTATCAGAAGATTGAATTTGAGTATTTTTAAAGAATACAATCGTACTGATATGAAGTTTATTTGCACAGAGCGAATAAATTAAAGCTAGATACCGAAAGAGATAGGAAGCTAGAGTGATATTTTTGTAGAACATAAGAAACACATGTTATTATCAATTTGGATCTTCTGCAGTAGCTGCATGGAGAAACACACATATTTTTTTGAGTCCCACTTGGCAGAAAGCTTATTACAAACTGTGCTAATACACGCATGCATAATAAAAACCTAAACTTAGAAGATATATATGGATTGCTGCAACCACAAAATATGCCTAACACTAACATTGAAATGAAATAACATTATAATAAGGATAACAACATAGATATAAGATCGAGCACTTGTAGTCTGTTGCATTTGCATGTAACTTATTGATTAGTTGTTAACAGAATGGCCAACACCAGGGCTATGGCCAGGAGTTGTGGGTCGAAAAGCTTCAACATATCCATTCAAACTTTTAGCGATGGCCTCTAAATGGCTTGGTTTTGCAACAGCACCTTTTGTGGTGCTAGTTGCAGTGCTCATTGCCTTGACGGAGACAGATTTTGGTGACTTAGTTGTTGCTTTCAAACCCCTTCCTTCTATGCAAAGTAGTTCATATGATAGGAAAAATAGTACAAAAAGCAAGCAAGTGCGAGTGAAATGTGCCATGGTTAAACTCAAAGGTTCAAATGGGGGATAAGAAAGTAAAGAATATTGAAGGCTAAAGAAGGTGGTGTTATTTGGGGAGAAGAAATTGAAAGAGAAGATTGATATGTGAATGAACACTACTTCAATGGTATTTATAGGCCATGAAAAGGGGAAGCATGTGCTCCAAACACTGAGGGAAGACTGAAAAAAAAAATGAAGAGCCAAGAATCAAACTAGGGAAGATTCCATTGCGATACATATTCGTGACTTCAACTGTAAATAAATAATAGTCTATGGGGAAGAGAACGAAAAAACAACACCAAAAAGTGAACAAACTTGGTAGTTGGGTGAAAAGAAAGGAGTTATGGGCCACAAGTTTTTCTGCTCGTGCAACTTTTACAACTTTTAATGTTTAAAGCAAAGTTAAGAGTAAAAGGTAAGTACACCATGGACGTTGCTCGGGAGAGATCAGAAATACCTTCAAGTTTAGAATGCCAATTTCATTTGCTTATTTTCTTTTCTCTGCTGATCACAGGGAGAAGTGGAAGGGATTTTGTTACTATAAGGTTGATAACATGTTTAATGGAGAGTAGACATTTTAACCAAAAAAGCGTATGTACGACCATTATTTGTGCTTACACTATAGAATGGCCAGGTAATATATGAAGAATAATAAATATACACCATTCTTTACGTTAGCGTTTACTGTAAGTGATTAATTGCCTTGTGGTTCATATATTTCAAGATCAGGAGAAACATATGTATCTAGAGTCTAGCTAGCTATAATCACCTATCAGCTAGATTTGGTTCTACAGTAAGTTTTGCTCTACCTATTTTGCAATCTGGACCCATCAGGGTGAAATTCCAGCGAGTTTGACGTCTATATGTATCAGTAGTGCATTTATGATACATAACACACTATAGACGGATCAAAAATAAATATGTCTCTCTCTCTCTCTCTCTCTCTCTCTCTCTTTATAGGCACATTATTTTGCTTTATAGTTAATACGTTAAAAGAAAAGATTTACAAACACTGTAAGATTTCGAGAGTTTATATATACTTAGTTGTAAAACTGAAAAGAAAATTTCTTCATTAGGCTATTGAAAGAAAAGATTTCGAGAGTTTATACTTATTTTGCTTTATAGTTAATACGTTAAAAAAAAAGATTTACAAACACTTTAAGTATTGTTCTGGACCATTTTGGCCTGCCACGTGACTTGTGATCATTGATAACTATTTAACTATTTTTCCTGTCATTTTGTTATTATATAAGACATTTTATATCTATATTTATATTTATTCTCTGCCATTGTACAGAGAAGATGTCTTTTGTTCTCTAGGGCGTCGTTTCAGTTTAAACTTAAAAATCAAGTACAAAATTAATTAATATATGGAGAGCAGAATCTACGCAGTTAAAAACAACCACAAAGGAAGGTTTGTTTGTGGACAAGTTCCAGCGTGTACAAGCTTAAGAAGTCTTGCACCGTGCCAAAGTTTTTATAACCCTTGGATATAGTAATATAAAAATGGATGGTTCAGATTGAAAGTACTAAACCGGTTAGATTAGATAAGTTAATGTTGAGTTATTATAATTAACTTAAAATAAAACCCAATAACAGCCTTTTGTTTTCGCTTGACTTTGGCACAAACTAGGTGTAAACTAACATAGCATTAGCGTCGTTTCTACTTCATGTCTATTTCTACAAATCACTACCACGACCCTTCGCAGTTCGTTGGAGAATGCACCGGAGAAGATCTTTCTGGATTTCAACGGTGTCATTGACAGCTACCTAGATCTCTGATGAGGACCCCGACGTCAGAGTCGCTGCTCCTCCGCATCACCGCCCCGCGTGCTTGTTGAGTTCGTGCTGCTTTGGACCTTCAAAACGTGTTCCACCGCGACTTGATGGCAAATAATATCCTCGTCGGTGACCAGTACCGGCATAGTGAATGAGTCAAAATATCCCAATCCGATCAAAACTGATTAATGAAAAATATGGCCCATAACTTGTTTAGTGCTTTAAATCTGGGCCATCCATTTTTATATTACTATATCCAAGGGTTAGAAAAGACTTTAGTACGGTGCAAGATTTCTTAAGTTTGTACACGCTAGAATTCGTCTTGTTTGTGATGCAAGTTGCATTGTGTCTCAACCGCAAGTATGCTGAGACTGTCTAAAGATCAGAAATGCACATGGTGGGAAGCTTGACACTTGTGAGCTCCTGCAAATTGTCGTTCTTTCGATTTCTTTTGTCCTTGGAAACATAGCCGCCCTTTTTTAAAGCTAGGATGGACTTGTTAAAAGTTAGGCAATAAATTAAACCATCAGAACAATATTTAAACCAATCAATAAGGAATCTAGCTTACACGCCCTAGGCTAAATAGGATCCAGTCGCAAATTTGCGGCTGGTCTAAATTACCACAATAACCCGTAATTTCAATGTAGCTTATATTATAAAGGAGAAAAATATATTTTTAGTTCCTAACTTTTAATTTAAACGTGATTAGTTGGTTTTGGTTCTCTATTATTAAACTAATAAATTTAACTTTTAAACTTTTAAAATTATGTAAATTTAGTCTTTATTCATATTTAAATTTAATATTTAGTGACAGATTTTGATGGTCACAAAATTGGAATAGGAATTAAAGTCACGTATTTTTTAAAGTTGGAGACTTAATTAATCAATTTAAAAATGTAAAAATCAAAATTATGTTTAATAAAAAATACAAGAATCAAAAACACATTTTTTTTTTCTTATATAAACTTAGGAAAAGGATCGTCTCATGAAAAAAATGAGATTGTTAAGTGTAATAATCTCATCATTTATATTTAATAAAACTTTCACTTTATAATAAAGCATATGTTATTAACAAAATTTATTTAAGGCTTCAGGATCTCATCCAATAAAAGTGTGCTGAAGATAATCCATTTCCATAAACTTGGGAGATATTCCTATAAATCTTTCTGTGAGAAAGTATTAAATGAAAAATAAATACACTCATGCTCAATTTGATAGAGTGAAAAGACATAAGATGAATAGAAATAAAAAAAGATGAGTGAAAATAGATGAAAAATAAAGTAAAAATTGAAAGTGTTTGATTGAAGAAAAATAGAGAAGAGATAAAAAAAAGTAATTAAGTAAGTAAAAATAGGTGAGAAATAATAAAGTGAGTCCCATCATTCTTAAAAATGTTTTCATTCTCTTTCTCTCACACCAAACAACACCATTTAATTCCATCCTCTCTCTCCCTTGCTTTTCATCTCAAACAAAGGGTTAATGTCTTGAAAATATAACACACATTTAATATTTACCATAAAAAAGTAAGATATATTATTATTGGAAAATTTAGAAATATTGTAAGAGATTGTGTTTGATAAAAAGTACTCCCTCCATTCCAAAATGAGTGTTGCATTTGAAAAAAAAATTGTCCAAAAATGAGTGTCGCATTTGGCTTTTCAATGTAATATTAATTATTTTTTCCACTAATACCCCTAATAAGTGTCACTTTAGCTTTTCAATGCAATATTAATAATAAGGTTAATTTTGTAAAATTATTTCTCTCTTTCTTCTATTTAATAGCTTTTATTGATCTGTGTAAAAAAACCTAGGACGACACTCATTTTAAAACAGAGGGAATAGTTAAAAAACTAGTTAAAGACCGAAAAGTTGGTAAACCAGATAAACGTCCTTTTTAAAGTTAAAAGTTGTTAATCTAGTTTATTTAATTTTTTGAGATAAAATTTAAACTAGTTTATTGAACTATAAATATTTATTTAAATTATCTGGTAAAGTAATTAACAAACGTAAAATAACAAAAGTGGATGTACACATTTTAAATTTGTTGAAATAAATTACCCCAACTGCACAGTCCTAATTTTAATTTACATCTACATAACCCTTTTTTTTTTTTTTTTTTCCTTTCTTCTCTTTTTCCTTTCAATATAATAGGAGAGGAAGACACGCATTGTCGTATCTGTCTTCTGCATTTTGTTTTGTTTTGTTAAGATGTTAAATTTGGTTTTTATTTTTTCGATAAGATTTATATATGATATATTATAATAATATCTCTTATTATATATTGACGTGTATGTTAGCTTTTGTTTATTAATTTGTTTTTTGTTCAAAGTATAATAAGAGAACGATCCAAAATTTTGTGAACAATATGCAGTAGAGTTCGATTCCTTCCAACGGATAAAAAAAAAAAAAGCTGAAATACATGCACGGTTGTTTACATTTTTTATTTTTAATATATCATAACAGTTCTCTTACTATAGATGGCGGGTGATATTTTTTATGTTTATTTTTCTATATATCAGTAAATTTTATCATATTAAATATACTACATTACTTCTTTCTTTTTTTAAAACTTATTACTTTATGTTTACTATTCAAATCTTCCCTACTAACTGATAAAAAAAAAAGCCTTCCCTACTAAACCAATCTTAGCGGGTCTCCCTCTCTAATTATATAATATTCTTAACAAATAACATTTTATCGTTAAATTTTGTCGTACATTTAATTTACTATATTGTTAAGAAAGAGTTAACAAAATAATGACATTTTATCATATAATTTTGTAATTATTCTTGATATCTTTTTTATATTTAAAAATCCTATTTTTATAAATAAGTCACGCAAAATAGTTTATTAAAGAAAGACACTTTTTATACATTTTAACTTCATTTTATACTTTTATTAAAGAAAGACATTTTTCCTTGAGGTTGGAAAAAACATGATTGAGGAAGACCCCACTAAAGGTAACTAGTCAGGTTTTCGATTAAGATTAGTCATTAACAAAGGTGATTAGTCTGCACCAATGTCAGGTGACAAAAAAAAAATACATTTTAACTTCATTCAAATTTGAAAGCAGAATGCTCCTTAAAAAAAAAATTGAAAGAAGAATGATTTTCACCTTCACAAGTTATCTTTAAAATAATTTGTGTCACGTGCTTTTATTTCATAAATTCATTTCTTAATTTTAATTTAAAAATTAAATTAATAAAATGTACTGAATTGTGTTATCTATTAATCTCTTGTTGCCACAAAACATTGCACAAAAATAATTTGAAAATCGGAAAATACAAAGTCACTGCCAATTTTATACTGCTATCCAATTACAAACCACTGTATATGATAAATTTGTTGACTTTTATGATAATTACCTTCAAAGTTATACTAATAGTAATTAGGGCCTTTAGCTCCTCGATGAGACCCGAGATATTCCCACAAACTTCAGTCCTTTGGGCCGGTTATGGGACTAATCCTCAATCCTGGACTTAGTCTCCTCGCCTTTCTCCGAGGATGTATTATGTGGGATTGAACCTAAGTCCTTCTCCACAAACTCAGCGTGTGTTGTCAATTGAGTTACACTCATTGGATTAATGTAAAATATTTTATACACTTGGAAATTAAACTCTTAAAAAAATAGTTTTTCGAAAACATATTTGAGTTCGAGTGGGTAGCCTTTCAATTGATACAATGAAAATATATAAACGCAAGCACTCATGATATACACTTCCTAACAAAGTTACCAAATAATATTAATTGAGGATTGTACACAATAGTTACCAAATAATGACCATGAAAATGAATATTGTAATTATTTGTACATATTTCAAATAAAGTGATATATAAATGCCTGTTATTTTTTACCGGTCATATCGGATTAATGTCCATTATTTTGCAAGCCAATCGAACTAAATGATGATGAGTTTAGAAGGATTTGTTTTCTTTCCCATATATAAACAGAAAACGTGAATGAAATTATTAAAAAAAGGAAATAGGAATATTTTTTCTCATTTCTCGTTTAGTGGTCTAATTTAATTTATATTATGTTTTTTTTAAATGATCTAATTTCAGCAGAAACAAACATGAAGGACTGTGAGTGCAATTAGTAGAGAGAGAAAAAAAAAAGAAACATAAGAACCGTCTTTTTCTGCAAAATAGAGTTCAACAACTTAAAGTACAAAAATGATTCACACTATTGTGTGAAACCAACGTTACTGCATGATACTCAAAGAGAAAACAAGTGGGTTCATTTCCTTTTCCTATTTTTGGATGCAAATGTGGTCTTTATTTTGATCCCTTCTTGAACTGTACCAACATCTTTTGAATTAAGAGCAATGGGTAAGAGAAAATTTTGTTTTATTTATTAGTCTTTATGCTTCATTGGGTGGATAGATTCAATTTCATATTTTGTCTGCTTTTGTCGTGTTTGTGATTCTCTTTGTTGGTGTTTCTTTTTTGGGTTTAATTTGTTGCTTCATTATGAAGCTCAACTATTACAAGGAGAAGCCTAGATTGATGATCTTGGGTTTAGGGATTGAGATTAATTTGAAGGGGCTCTAATTGTGTTTATCGTGGAGTTTAGATGATGATCGAATTTACTAAATTTCAGTTTTGCCGTCGTTGTACGTTGTTTCATTTTTTTTACTTTTTTTTTGGATTGCTTAACTGCTACTTACACAGTTATACAGTCATGCACGTTACGCCTAAAAAGAGAATCATATATCAAAACTAAGAAAATAAGTCATCAGGAGAGATCCATCAATTTATATAAACAAACGTCATCCTTTTTATTTTGCAATTTGCATTACACACCAACTTTGAAGCCAAACACATGCGGCATGCATGGTCTGGTGCAAGCGACACTAGTGCAGAACGAAAGAAACTGAGGACATTATTATCTTACACGTAAAGCTATGCCATGGAAGTCTAGGGACCTAAGCAAATTCTTAATTACTAGTAATTTATGTAACGTAGAATTGAGTTGCACAACCGAAAAATAACACAGCTAATAATTATTGATTATGCGCACACCTTTATTACTAATTAATTCACCTGGCCACTTTTGTTATGATGAGGATGGCCAACACCAGGGCTGTGACCTGGGTCTGTGGGTCTGAAATCGTTTTCAAATGATGCTTCTGCCACAGAAACTTTAACATCTGGACTATGAACTAATACCCCCTTCACTTTCACATCTTTATCTTCTCCTTCAAATTTTTTATGACCAACACCAGGACTGTTTCCAGGTGTTGTGGGTCGAAAGGCATTTGCATGGTCTGCGCCTGAATCTCCAGAATCAACATCAGCAAATTTATATTTCGGCACAATTGGTGCGTCAATTACTTTAATGCTGGTTCTGAGTGGAGTCAGTGTAGGGTTTGTGTTTAGCTGGGAATGTTGGTTCAATGGTTTTATCTGCCTTCCATGAGCGAAAAGAGAACCATGGCAGGCAACTAGTAAGACAAAAATAGTAAAATATTTGTGCATGGTCTGAAACTCTCCCATGATCAGATTATTAGAGAAGCAAGAAGTAATTGAGGGGCTTTTTGGCTAGCGAGGCTAATGCGAATGGAAATGATATGGTGACAAGTTCAGGAATCTTCAGGTATTTATAATGTTTTTCATGGTAATGAGCACCGTTAATTATGGTATTGCTTGATCAAGTCTAAATGTGGAATGCGTGTATAACTGTACTATGAGCACAAAGGTTTACTTTTAATACTTTTTCTAAAGAAAAATTATAAATATACAGTCATTTTTTTTCATAAAGAACAAAAAAATGTTTAAAGAGGTAAAAGTAAGACACAGAAAAGAAGATTCTTATGAATCGCACATATTCTAAATTAACATTATATATGATTTATGTTGAATATTCATTTGAATTTCTTGCCTAATTAAGAAAAAAATATTTTTCATAATAATTTTATATGATATTTTGAAACTTTTTGTTATTAATTATATTGTCAAAATAAATATATTTAATGTTTAAAAATTTAAAACTAAGCAATTTCTTACTTAATAATTTGTAGAAACAATATTAGGACTAAGTGGAATTATTATTAAAACATGTTTAATGTTCTTGACAAATTTTTTAAAATATTTGGAATTAATAATTATATTTTATATAATAATATCAATAAAATTATCAAATAAAAATATTTTACTAAATAATATTATAAAATAAAAAAATGAACCTTGCTATTAGTGGATTTGTTAAATAACCGAGAAATATATTATACTTGATACAAAGTATAATATTTAATATATTAAAAAATAATTTTTTTATTCAAATATTTTAATTCTAAAATTCTTAATAAGTGTTTTGGAGACAGTCATTATAGTTAAAGAATATTTATTTCATTATAAAAATATACCTAATTATGTAAAGAAAAAAAATTGGTATTCTCATTATCTACTCCTATATTAGTATTAATAAGAATGCCCATTTTGGAGGGTGAGACTTTTATTCTCCTTATACCCTCTCAATTAGACTTTCTCAATACACTCTTTCTTTTAAAAGATGCATTACTCAAACTAGTCATGTAATTAGACAAAAAAATTTCTCTTGATTGTCTCAAACTTTCACTATTTTATCTTTACGTATATATTTGATTTTTTTAAATGTCTATACCTTTTAATTTATCAACTTTTATCTCTATCTCTAAATTGAATTTCAATAATTTTCTTAAAAAAATGTCAATGACTAAAATAACTTTATATCACAATTTATATGATTTATTATAAATAAAAAAATATAATTTATATATTAAAAAATATATTTATTTATTATGATTTTTAATAATATAAAAATAAATATTCGTACACAAGTTAAGCTACAAGTGATAAATATTAAATGTTACTGATATAGTTTTATTTTCATTAATCATGACTATACTAAATAATTGAAAATTCTTTTAGAAAATATTTTGAGATTGCATGTTGTGATATTGTTTTTACTACAAAATGGACTAAAGTCCACTTGTGCTGCGTGTGGACTGTGGCGTAACCAGTAATTCGACAAGCCATCATTTGGTGCATCCAATTTGATTCAAGATGAATTTGTCGAATTGTTGTCAACATCGATCATCACAGCTTCCACATTTTTTCAAGGGCATTTATGTAGTAATTGCAGCTGAGCCGAGGGAAATTTGTATTGCATTATATACAGTAACACTGTAGATATTTTAAAGGCTTAAATATATTTTATCTCCGTAAACATGGTTAACTTTGGCTTTAGGACACAAAAAAAGATTTCGTTACTTTTTATACATATATATATTTTTTTAAAAATGATCTCGTCTCACTTGCTTCCCCATTATATTTTCTCTCTTCTCACTCTTGGCCTTTCTCTCTGTCTGCTCTCTATCTCTCTTTTAGCGCTTTCTCTAATCATTTTTTTAAATTAAAATAATAAACTATCGAAGAACTTATATTTTATTTTTAATTAAAACTCTTATTTTATTTTTTGCTTTAAAATAACTTTTAAACTAAAAAAGGCTTCGTCAAACCTGACCTAAGTGTATCATTGTGTGCAATTTTTGCATAGAATAATTACTTTTACACTTTTCGTCTTATTTTTTTAATATGGCATCTATAGCTATTATTTGTTTATGAGCATAATATAAACCGAACCAAACGTTAAATTCTTGTGTCTGTTGATGGTTTTGTTTTTTTGCTGCTTCTGAGCCCACCATATATTACGAGATTTAAGTATTTGATGGTTGCGCGATTATGACAAAGTCCTAGAGTTGTTGTTTTTTTCCCCTTTGACAGATTGACAGGTACGAATTTGCAAGCTATGATATATAAAGCAATAAAGAATAGTTGGTCTACTTGAGCACCATTCAAAATGGACCCTGCAGAAACATGGGGATCCTCCTGTTGCTTCTCTCCACTTAAAAGTGTTGTGTTCGTTAATTATACAATAAGTGAACGGCCTCTGTTCAACCTCCAAACATTTTTAATTCCGTGACAACTTCATCAACTGAAAAAATCATGTGATATGTCTATAGGATATTCTCAAGATTTTAAAAAAATTCGGCAATTGCAATTTTAACCACATCGGCATCATTTTTAGGTTTATTGAAATTATAACTGTGAATCACATTTATCTGTTATTTCTAACAATGTCAAGGATTACAACAAAATCATAATTGTAACTGCAATTTATAATTTTGGAGAGTCTGCAATGTCACAAATATAATATATGTTTGGATATTCGGTGGAAGAGGTTCCAACGTAGGTTTGTGAAGGAATACCTTTGTTATTTCTCCATTGAACGTAATTTAAAGGCTTGGGAATAGAATTCCAAACATAGCTATAATTAACTTTGTTTATGTGGGATGCTACGAGTTCAAATGGGTAGCATGATTGAGCTGCCGCAAAGCTGAAATGTAAAGAAATAAAAAGATTCAAAAGCTAGCTTCTTCCTATTTATTTTAGGCTTGCAACATTATTTGATATAGTACTAAAGTGCATGCTTTTATGATCTATGTGATTGGGAAATGCGTAGATATTGAAAAGTGAGATACCAAGATTTGGCATCGATCACCAAACCGCTGGGTAGGCCCGGATCACAAATTCGGTGGTTGAGACATGAGACTGCATTTTTTTTATGTACCTGTTCTTAGCACCACCGTCCAAAGGACCAAAACAAATTAAAACCCATTTCTGGCATTTCTTAGATATAAAATAGATGGGTGATCACTGGTCAGATACTAGAAAGAAGCAAACCACCAGACTACATTTGCTACTTTAGATTATCCTTGAAAATGGGGACAATGTAGCATATATATGTGGCTTTAATTTATGTTATAGCTCGATCGATCCAAAATTTTAATCAAACTTATTCTAGAGGTATAATAAGACCAATGCAAGTAACCCTGCTAGCTTCGCTTCATCCCCCATGATGATCATGAATCCGACTGATCACCTCCATGAATGTGATTCTCAAAATAACAATCACTTGGCAATCAATCCTATCTAGCAACCACCACTGATCAATCACGTAGTAACGTATGAAAGACATGCACCCGCCTTAAGATGCAGCGCATTTAGTTCTACTTTGCATGAGATGCATGTGTTTTAGCATATTAATTTGTAGCATTATACATTAGTATTATAACATTTTGATAATGATAACAAGTAATTCTATGTGTGTTGGATATTTTAGTTATGTTAATTTACGAGTTTATGATATTAGTAGTATATCACTAATTAACTATAAATGTCTGTATAACCCTTATTTTTTAATAGAATTGTAATGCAATTATTATCACGTATGACCTTGCTTTATTGCTTATGGGTATGCAAATGTTATTTTTTAGGATTGATCAGGACTTAATTGGTTATTAAATTATGTTTTATTTTGTCTATTGTTAAACTAAAAAATAATTTTAAAAGTCATATAAAAAAACCATAAAATAAAATAAACGAAACCAAACCAAATTGAACTAGAAAATGTGTGGTTTGATTTGAATTTGCTATTGTATTCAAATTAAGCCAACTTGAGCTGCATATTACTTTTATATTTAGTTGGACAACATTTTGTCTAAAACTCACATCAAACTGAACCGCAAATTCTCTTAGTTTAAACAATTTCATACTTTTTAAAATAATTAAGAATTGTATTGAAACATTAATTAGAAAAAACTTAACAAAAGCTTTTATTAAGAGAATATAAAAATTAAAATAACTTGCAAAAGGGATGGTCTACATGAGGGCCGACGTTTGACCAAGTTTAGTCATTATTATTAGTTATGATGATGATGATATGCGGGAGGGAGATACGCATTTCCTTTTTTAATTTGAATATGCAATTTCTTCACCCATCATATCAGGCATGGAATCTTTACTTCTTTAGATTCTAATTAAAAAAGAAAGAATGACTACGTACTATACCACCCTAGTGTGTAGGTTGCGAGAAGACTAACTATGCTCAATTGCACGTATTAAGTTAATTAAAAAGCAATATGTTGTTATTTTAAACATAAAATATTATTTTGACCTAAAAACTTTTGCAATTATTTAATATTAATCGGTCAAGTTATACCAAATGGATTTATACTAAAATTTATCAAACTTGTGAGTTGAGACCCCTTCGAAGAGTTCCTTGGTTGGAATGAGCCCCTTGGTTATTTTTGGGTGTGTGTTAGTATATGTATATTTGGAATTTTCAGTTTTCTGAGTTTAATTTAAATTTTATTTTTTGTTCAGCATCAATTTAAGGAATAAAACTATTGTGTGATTTGAGTCGATTTTAACACGAATAACTATAGACCTTTTGCTCTAAATGGGGGTGAATATATGTAAAGACTTAAACAATCAAGTCAGTAAATGAAGAAGTGTAGAAGTATATTGAGGATAATATGTATCATTGTTTACCTGATATTAGTGTAGCAAATAAACTTATTTTAATTAAACTAATTAAACTCTATAAACTGTTATGAATAAAAAAAAACTCTAAACTATTATTAGACTAACTTGTCAAACACAGAGCGTAAGTGATAACAACAATGAATATGCTATAATTAATAAAAGTAATAATACACATACATTCATTTATTTTAAATATTTCATCAACATCTCTCATTCTTTTTATCTTTCTTTCTATCACATCATAAATCATATAATATTTATATTTTTATCTTTTTTCTTTCTCTTTTCGTAGGTATCTCATAACACAATAAGTGTCTATGAAACATTTTTCAATTAATAAAATGAACCGTGCTGAGGAGGGCTCAACGGTAGGTAGGGAAGTGATAAGCAACAAATTAAGCTGGCTACACAGTCACTACCACTTGCATTTGTCACCCAGCCAGTCAATTTTGTAATCAATTAACATTTCTCAGACGAGAGCATAGACAAAGTCGTTGATACTATAAAGTGGCAGAGTCGTATGGTGCCAATTAAGCTTAGTGGAAATAATAATAAAATACTAAAGAATCTTCTGAAAGGATGGCTCCTCGGATTGGGGAACTCGTAGTTTACTAATATATCTCCGCAGACCGCATGCTCTGTTAATTAATTTGTTTAGGGTTCAAAGAAATTATACATAAAGGAATAATTTTACACTATTATTCAATTATAAATCATAGTTAGTATTTATAATTGAATGACAGTGTAAAATTATTTTATACTGTATTTTTCTTATAAAATATACTAATTAAGTTAAGGAGAAAATAATATAAATACTCTATCATGCCACTGTGCCAGCACTTACCGTAATAAGTTATTCATTCATTTGTTTAAGGAAAAGTTATTCATTCATTGATATATAATAAATTAAAGTTTTTACTTTATAAAATGAGATAGTATAATATTATATTGATTTTAAATGGTGTTATTTAAATCGCATTAGGAACTCGATTAATTTGATTTAAATAAGATTAGGTTATTTATATTGTTTTAATTTCCATACAATAAATATAGGACCTTTGTTTAAAAGAGTGATTTTTAAAAAAAGTGATTTATTTTTAGGAGGGATAATCATTGAAATTTCAAATTTTTAATAAGGATATATTATTTAAAATATTTTTTATAATTGATTTTTTTAAACAATTTTATTATAATTAACTTGCATAATGCTTCATACTTTGAGAGACTAAATGTACAATTAACAAATGTAACAATACTCTATAGAAAATCATTTTACATTTGTTAAAAGTTTAGTAGCTAAATAAGTAAGATGGTTTAGTAGCTTTAAAGGTTGTAAAGTAAGAAGAGGACAAAGGTTCTATTTAACATTTTATCATTTATTATTTATCTTTATTTTTAAAGATGAGAGATCCACTTATTCCAAGAGTAAGTTTAAGAGACTTACTCTTCATCTTCATTACAACCATTAGATTTCAAGAAAATGAATGGTGATGATGAAGAGTAAATCTCTTAAACTTACTCTTGGAGTAAGTGAATCCCTCCTCATTTTTAAAATTTCACATATTTTATCCTTGATTGCATGTCAGCACACCAATGTCACGTTAGCCATTCATGTCAACGCTATATGTATTGTCACATCAATATCAAAGTCTCATATTAGTAATCAACGTTGTCACATCATCGGTCAATGAATGACAATAAACATTTAACTAACAGTGGGACAAAATGTGCAAAAATAGAAAAGTAAGTTGGTAAAATGTGAAAAAAATTTTTTTGACAAAATTTGTAAAATAATGAAAGTTAGATGATAAAATATACAAATAAATCTAAAAATATGTTGGTGTGATGAACTGAACCACCCTGCCCTTGCAAGCCTTTCTTAACGGGTCAAAACAAAATTAATGAGTCAAATGGAATAATAGTGAATTGAATACCCAACATAACTTAGGTAATTACTTAAGGCACCTCCTTTTTTTCTTGGTACACCCCATAAACACCCAAAGGGACAAAAATACGCTTAACCTAGCACCTCCTCTTCTCTACCAAATCTTGCGCCATCAAGCCCCCCTCCGCCGTCAAGCACCCATCCACCGTGACAATGTTTGAAAGAGAGGGAGAGAAGTGGATTAAGGGTTAGCAATACCCTCCTGAACCCTAGCGCACCTCCCTCCCTCCTTCCTCCTTACCACCGCCACCTCCTTCCTCCTCACCACCGCCACCTCCTTCTTAATCTATTCTCCTCAACGAAACCTGCAATAAACCCAACCAAAACGCAGAAAACAACAAAGAAGCCATAGACGCACTTCATCCCCACCCAACCTAAGCCACCCGTGAGCCCTCCGCGCGCGTTTCCTGAGCCACCTGTGAGCCCGCGTTTCCTGAGCTTGGATTCCCCACGGTGTAAAACCCTTTCGCGGAGCCCCTGCCGCACGTGCCACGCCATCCGAGCCTCCTCATGACTCAGCTGGAGGCTCGAATTTTGTCGCATTTGAACCGCGAAGCGCCGCCGCATCGACCTGTCTGTTCACCACTCGAGTCGCATCACCACGGCATCAAATCCCGCGTGGTTCCAACGACATGGTAATCGCGAAATATGAATCGCGTTGTCGTGGCTCCGCATTAGAACGCGAACTAAATTTACAGGATCCGAACTAAATTTACCAGCTTTCTGGATTATACGATCCGGACTAAATATATTTATATTACGGATTGAGTAATTCGTGATACAACAAATGTATTACGGATTGAACAATCCGTAATACATTTATTTGTATTACTGGTTGCTCAATCCGTAATAGAACAAATGTATTACGGATTGAGCAATCCGTGATGCATTTGTGATATGGATTGCTCAATCCGTAATACATTTGTTTGTATTATGGATTGCTAAATCCGTAATACAACAAATGTATTACGGATTAAGCAATCCGTAATGTATTTGTATTACGGATTTCTCAATCCGTAACTGTATGAGAGTGGTGCGGCGCGATGTGTTTAGGCTTGTGGGTCGCATGGCGGTGGCAAGTGGTTGGGTGGCGACGCAGTGTGGATGTGACATTGGATGGTTGTAGTGGTGGTGTTTGGGTGCCGTTGTGGTGTTTGGTGGTTGGGTGGAGATCGGGTGTGGTGGTCATAGAGGTTCAGGGAGAGAGGCAAATAGGATTTGCTTGGTAGAGAAAGAGTAAGAGAGGAAGGGCAAGATGGAAAGTTTACAAAATTTGGAGGTACACCAAACAAAAAATGGAATGCATTAAGTAATTGCCCATAACTTAAGTACGAAAGTAGTTAAAGGGACAAGCCCAACAAACCAAACATCTTAAGGTTTTTCTATTTACACCTTCTATTTTAGTAAGTATATCCCGTTTTCTTTTTTCATATTTTTTATTATTAAAATTATATTTTTTATAAGAATAATAAAAACTCTATTTTTTATCCACCTTTGTTATTCTTTAAATCTTATTTTTGCACCCTTCATCTTCATTATTCTTTAAACCCTAGTCCTGCACCTCATTTTCATTATTCCTTAAACCCTTTACATGTATTTTTTTTCCTTTTCTTTTCTTCTCTATAAAAAAAGTAATAGAATTTCATTATAATTTCATTCTACATTGAATACGTTGTTATGTTGAAAAATAATGTGCGTTGCATTTTCATCAATAAGGCAATGTGATAATTACTTTATTCGAAGGTATGTCACTACATTATGTCAATACTATACGTGACTTCTTTTAATGCTATCGAAAATTCAAAAAGTAGTTCCGTAACTATGTTTTTAACTCATAGTTTCGGAAATTATTTTCTAGAATAGGTATATGTTTTCAAATTTTATATTCTGAAAATAATTTAAATTTTTTTAAATAAACTAAACCTTGTAATAAAATTAAAAAGAAAAAATTAAAGCAAACATACTAATATTAGACATTAGAAAATTACTATTATCAGGTACATAATCCCAAATATTCCCAAAGTACGTGTGTCTCAAATATATATCGAACCATGCTAAACAGTGACAGTCTCAAACTAATCGACACACACGCTTACTACTGTCTTTTTTGGGCTTTTACTTCCCTCTCCCTTTTCCTTGAATAAGAAACATATATATATAGATATAGTGAATGGAGTGTCAGATATAGATTTAGTTGTGAATGGAGTGTCCAACTCCGGGGCTGTGACCCGGTGCGGTGGGTCTAAAATTATCAACGTCACGACCTGGAACCGCCGATGTGGGTGGCGTTGGTGGAGACACGTCCGCAACAACAACAAGCGCCGCTACAATATTTGTGGTTGAAATGCCACTATTGATTTCACCAGACTTTAGATACCTTCCCTCAATGGACTGGAACCCTTGGCAGAAAACGATCAATGCAAGCAAAATCAAAGGCAAAAGGGACTTGTTTTGAGCCATATTTGGGATTGGGAGGCTAATAATCAAGTAATAATTAACAATTAAACTTAAGCAGTGTTGAACTATACTATAATTTTCTAAGCAAGCAACTGGAACTGCCTAGATATTTCAATTGAGTTGCTTTGACACAATCGATCCCAAGGGAGGGATGCCTTTTATAGAGCTCAAAACAAAAGCTAAGGAATAGTGCGCAGGGGGCGTACACGTGTCATCTCTTAAGTAGTGGGCAGCCTTTGGCCTTTTTATTCTTCAATAAAAATTATTTAATTTAATATTTTTAAATACTATTCATAGAGGAAGTTAAATAGAACATAAAATGTAGAAAAACATGATATTTACTTAATAAAATAAGGGTAAAAGTATTTAATAAAAAATGAAAACCAAAATGGGATATCATATTATAATACTAATAATTATAAATTGCATATTTTTTTAACTAGACAACGCAAGTCCAATCCACACAAATGATTGACCCTGACCTAAAATGTAATGCCAACCTAAAAGCTCATGGCAAATGTATCATGAAACAAGGGGTATCTCGATCAAGAGTAAACAAGGGGTAACTATGTATCCATACTTGTACCTGCTACTTGCGTATAGAGTTAATAAATTAATAAAAAATATTATTTAAAAAATTATTACAAGTAAATTGAAAATTTACTCTTAAATAATCCAAATATAATATTAAAAGCATACAAACATAACATTAAAAATAATCGAACATAACCTTTAGTTGTTCAAACTTAATACATAAACTAAACAATATTATAAACATAATTCTTAAACTTAATGTTCTAATTGTTTAACAAAAACATTAGAAACTTGGACATCAAGTGCTCTTTCACATATTGTTTAACATAATTGTTCTATTTGTGTTGCTATATTAGTAGTTAAGATGAATAAATGAATTATTAATATTACCGATATCTCACTTGCTTTAAACAATTAATGGGACTATAAAAAAATGTTTGTTGCTATACTAATTGATATATACCTTGCCTCTTTCTCCCAATTAACATTCTCTGCAAGTAAAATAATTTATACCCTGCAATATACCCACCTAGTATCTATACTAATTGTATGATACCACCCTTTACAAAGAACCCACTATAGTCACGTACAGGGACGGATGCACATTGACACTTATGGGGGCAATTGCCCCCACAAAGTAATTTTTTTTATTTGAATATATTAAAAAATAATTGTTTTTGCTCCCATAAAAAAATAGGTATTGCCCCCATAAAATAATTTTTTTTAAATAAAAGAATGTAAAAAATAAAAGAGAAAATAAATTGGTACTAATTTTATCAACTTTATTCTTTTAAATTTGTAGAAACTTAGGTATTTTTTATTTTTTTTTATCATGAAATTGTGTATTTTGTAAAAGCTTATAATTAATATTTTTTGTCTATAAAACTATTATATACTATTAGTATTTTTTTGTCCCCACTAAAGAAATTTCCTAGATCCGCCACTGGTCACGTAGAACCCATTGTAGTATTGTTTCCGACACAAAGCAAACTTGTCAAGATAAAGTGTCATATTTACCAAGCCACGAAGTGCATGAACCACCAACACCACTCATCTTCCAGTGTTTAAATGTCTTGAAATTGCCTGTTTTAGTAATTGAAGCACGTTGCGCTCATAATGCAACGAACCCACTTATCATCACACGTTCAATAAATCTCGGATACAACGAAGATGTATTACTGCGTTAGTCAAGTTAAAATTAATAAAATATTTAATTACTTTTTATACAATATATATATATATATATATATATATATATATATAATTATTTATATATGTATGATATTTTAATTAAATTAATATGTATATATATAACATGTGCGGGGCGGGATGAGTACTATAGTACCCGCACCCATCCCAATTAAAATTTTGTGGGTAAATACCTGCCTCGGATCCATACCCAATAAGCGGGTATTTATCCTATCCGTTTGCGGATATTTTTGCAGGTACTTGTGGGGTCCATGTAGACTTTGCCCTCCCTTGACGTAACACGTACGTTTGGACTTGCATCCATTTCTTCCAAAATCATGTCCAAATTAGTTTTGACGTAGAAGCTTCCGTCAGTAGCTTTCAAATATTCATGTCCAATATGCAAGTTTATCCCACTCGAACACTGATCCAAACATGCTATATCACTAACCTCTTCTTAGAGAACCACTGCAAAAAAATACTTTAGAACTAGATCGATCGGAATCAATATCAGACATCATGCTTAGACTAGTTGGCATATTTTTCATAAATAATTTTTTATCAGCATTTTTTATAAATATATATATTTTTTAATTTAAAATAAGAAGTTTATCATATTAAAAACTAAGATATATTCTCTATTTTCTTCTTCACAAAACTCCACTTTCAAACATAAATATTTTTATTCCATTACACAAGTGCGCCTGTTGTCTATATTCTTTTCGAATATATATATTCATAGAACTCGCCGCGTTGCCTGTCATATGCATGCATCGTGCTAATGAACTGGTCATGGTGGTTATACACTTTTGCACCGTCTAATTTATGGGTCAACAGAAATTTACATCACATGACTGGAAAAGGCAAGCCATTTTGTGACGATTGTTCAAGGTTGATATCATTAATGTATAGGGGACAAAAGCTGGAAACATTGTACTTCAAGCAATTATAAATTTATAATGTAATGTGCTTTGTTCAGGTATGGTGTTAAAGCTGTCAGCTTTGTTACCGATAATAAAATAATAAAATGGCAAGTTGGGAAGCTAGTGGCCTGGTTCACTTCGGTATTGCCATAGTATGGGAGAGTGTGTCCTTCGAAAGCTCCAGTACAAGAAAAATATACAAAAGTTTTTTAAATTATAAAAAAATTAACACACCTTAACCTTTTTATATGACCAATGCATAATTTTGATTTTTAATCAATTTTGTTCGAAATTAATCCCTTAATTTAATTCATGAAGAATTTGAAAAAAAAAATGAAAATGCAAGATTTTAGGTGAAAAAATAATAAAAAGATTTAATTGTAATAATTAAAAAAAATAAAAGAACTTGATTGCAATAATTTAAAAATTATTACCTAATTTAAGAATTAATTAAACTTATTAATGATATATAGCCTACCCAATGTCCACCACGCTGCGTACTTTTATATAGTGTCGAAGTAACCTCACAATTAGCTTCTATATTTTTTGGTACCCAATTAACTTCTATATTTAAAACTACTATTTTGATCAATAAAAATGTTCAAGGATACGAATGAATTTCCAAAAAAAATATATATACAATTGAAGAAAAAATTGGTTTGTTTAGTCAATTATTTGTTTATTTTTTATGTTTATTAGTAATTATTTATTAGATATTCATGGTCATATCTGTATAAAAGCTTCCTTATTGAATAGAGTCATTGTTTTATAAAAAGAAGACAGAGTGGAACGTAAATTGATGGGTTTATTATTTAATTTTAAGATTAATTGCATTTTGTCACTCTTAGTCATGGGTTCAATATATAATAAAACTGACTAAGTATATTCTTCCTGGTTTAATTAATGAGTTCTCGTGACGGGGCAAATGACTTTTTATGACAAAAACTATAAAAGGGTATTTGGATATGTCAAAAGTAAATAAGTAATGGTGTTGTGTCTTTTTTTTTTTTTATGACTTTTCATTGTAACTTTCTTTTTTCTTTTTTTTCCCCCAAATTTCTTTAGAGGTATCTTTTTATTCAAATCTATGAAATTACCGGTAAAACTCGTCTGTTTACTTTCATTATCCTTTCATTGGTGTTTCAGTTTTCTTATCATTTAAGCCCTTGTATAATGACCCCTTTCCCCCCTCATTGTTGAAAAGGGTAAATTGACTTTAGAGGCACTTGAAAAGGCAATTGAACCTTAAATGCACCGCTCATAATTTAAATACATTATTATATCAGTACTTTCCAATTAAATACAGACTCCGATGAAATAACAAACTTCAAAAAAGCATACTTCTTTTTCCATGATTGTTTTTATTTAAATTCAAAAAAGGTTAATGTTAGTTTTGTATGTAGATTCATAACTAAGTAACTAACTATGAAACTACAATTATAATTCTTGTAATATATGTGTAATTTTTACCTACATGAAGATTAATTTACCATTTCTCTCTTCTGAGGGCAGTGGATCTCCGTTAGGATTTCACTTAGAGTCAGCTTTCCAACTAGATTGCAACTGAATGTTAAGGTGAATATTTTCCAGCGTCATGGTTAAATAGAATTTGTGCTATGGTTGGTTGCAAGTAGCTTTGGCTGTTAGTGCAACTTGCACCATGCAATACTAAAATAGTCTGGCTTAAAGTTGTGGAGGCTACTTCGGGAGTACAAGAGACAGCTTCGGCCTGTTAACCCAACCCAGCAAAAACTGTTTGAATTGGATCTAAATGTATTATTCTGTTCATTTTAAAATTTGGGTCACAATTATGTGTTATATATACTTGGGCTGTGTTTATGTTCGCGTTTAGCACATTGAATGCCAAAACTTTCTCTCAATAAAATTGCATTCAACGTGCATTGGAATACATAAATGGCTTAAATCAAACACATAATTATTTGAGTCAGAAGGTTTTGAACCAACATTAGGGCATTTTCACAATTATGTCTTATAAATGTCTAATCATGTTCATTTCAAATGTTTAATCCTGTTTATTTGTTGTGCACTGCTGGAATTTTCTTCCTTTAGCATCCTATATTTTTTTTTTGAAGCAAAGGTATTTTACTATTGTAATTTTTATTGAACATTTTCAATAAATGATCCTTTGACATAAAAAATCCCAACACTAGGGTCAGCATAAAATGTCTTTAGTTTAATTTATCTTAAATAATAATTATTTTTTATCATTTTTTGAGAGTTTTTAAAAAATAAATAATTATTTATTAAACTTTGGCATTACCAAAGGTAAGCAATGCTCCAACTAATATCGAACTACCAATATGGTGTAGTATGGTTGACAGATAACTTTGTCCCTTCATAGATTCTATTCTTAAAACAGAAAACAAATCCTAAAATATTCTAAACAAATTCATAATATTTTTAAATTTAAATAATATCTAAAGATTTGAAACAAATAACAAATTCTTAGCTTATGGTGTGATTGATGTCGGAGCTCGATGTTCAATATTTGAAAATTCGGCCCTAAAATTAGAGGGGACATTATTTAATATTAGTTGAAATAGATTTTAGTGTGGGTTAGTAGTGTCTTTTTGTCACATTTATACCGGTTCAAGTGACACTTGAAAAGTCGTCCTTGAACTACATGCAAGAAGCAATTTTTAGCCTGAAACTTTGGAGTTTAGTAGGAAATCTCCTTTTATAGTATTATATTGGAAGATGCTAACATAGATCACTTTAACTCGCACTTCGGATTCCTTTATATAGTTACACCCTTACATCATTGGATTTATTGAGTTTAGAATTTGACTCCGAAGTCCGATCCAAAGATTTAACCCAGTCAAGAGTTAGAACTTAACCCGTCCGTAACCCCCACCCCCCAAAAAAGAAGGCTAACCAAATTAATTATTTAGCTTTACTGCATTTAGGCTCGTGTTTTTGTCATTGTCATTTTAATTTAAGCAATAAAGTTAACCAGTGCTATGACAGTTTTTTTCTTTCTTTTTTTTCTTTCTTTTTTTTCTGTGATCAATTGTGTTGCAACAAATTTACTCCTTGTCTAAAAGCGGAACGGATCCGTGTTAATGAAAGAATGGTACCAGGCCACCCAAAGTCACTGATAAAGTAGTAAGCACTTTGTCATTTTCAAACGCTGACATATGTTCGAATGTCATTAGTGTCGCTGCCTAATGAACTTTAGACAATTAGATTTTCTCAACTTTTTCTAGTAAAAAATAGTATCACGTGACGTCAGTAAATATATCGAACTGTGACGATATTGTTAACACCAAAATTAATTAGTAATTTTTATCAGCCATACAAATTAAGAAATATTATTCTACAAAAAAATGTTTCTCATCAAGCACAACACAAAGCACGATTGGTATTTTTGCTTGCTCACCCCATAGAGGAGCACCGAGATCGATATTGAACTGTCTCATAACGTGACTGGAAAAAAAACAAACCATAAGTTACAAAGTACTTGATGCCCGTGACTATGAGAAGCTAAATGCCTAAAACAATTAATAGGTTGCCAACTTGCCATTTCTATTGCTCAACTATATCTAACTAGAGAGGGTTAAAATTGAACAAACAAACAAATCATTGAACAACTGTTTGAACAAAACAATGCTCATCTTTACTTAAATCAATTAGTGGCAAAGGCATATACATGTTCACTAAGGAAAGGGAAAAAAAAAAGAAAGAAACAAAAAAAGACTACAAAGAAACAAGAAGCATTAATTTCATCAACGGTGTGTTAGTGGATCACGAGGTGGTGACCAAAAAAGGCATCAGAACACTGAGGTAATGTTCCAGAACCAGAACCAAAACCAAAACTTTTGAACCCTGAGGCTTTCCTGGGGGTGCAAAAGATCACTAAAGTTGGTATGGTATTTACACCTTTCTCCAGCAGTTAGAATAGAAGAGACTACGTACGACTAATAGTCAGCTTCAAGAAAACTCTCATAAACGGTTCCTTTCAGCGTCTTGTTAACGTCATCCCAGTTCTGAATGTGGTCTGACAATGGTCCTCTATGTATCTTAACATGACGGCTCGTTAACTCCATCTGTGGCAATCCTAAAAACTCTTGCACGTCTTTTAGCTTCTGCATGAAACACACAGTGAATCCCATAATGTAATGAAAAGTGAAAACTAGGAAGAAATAAAAGTGAATGCAGGAAGACAGGATTGGACTTGGTTAAAATGTCAGCATTAACAAAGGATTAGCTCCAGGGGGTGCGTATTAGATAATAAAATACAGTTATCAACAGTTGAGACTCTGATAAAATGTATATCTGTGTATAACAAACTATGAAGTTGTTAAAATCTCAACAAATGATATTTTTTAATCAACACTTATAACTATATTTTCTGAAGTGTCTACCCTTCACTTTAAGAGCTAAATCCATTAATAAAATTGAAGTTTCTTCCTTTGTTATCATATTAAGGACAACTATTTAGCTACATTCAAATTCAGTACCTGTGAATCATATAGAAGTTATTACTGGTAGATTGTGAAGGTATTACATCCAAAAGGATTTTTCTTTTTTTTTTTTTTGCAACTTTTGGTAGAAGATTTAGGAATTTATGATGAGGTCCTTACAGTGTGATTTCTCATAAGATCTTCATAGTACACGATCATATGCCGAGTGCCGTTGAAGTATTCTAAAGCCTTGGCAGCTCTAATCTCCATATCCTTCAAGTCAGCCAGCAATGATGTAGAATTTATGATAGGCTTGTACGTTGAAAGAATATCAGCCTAAAAGAAACCAAATATGAGCTTCATTCCATGACTATAAGATAAATCAAAGGAAAGATGGATGGAGAGACCTCTTCTGCAGAGTGTACATGAGCCTTGTGCGTTCCATTCAATAGCTTGGCATAACGATCATATGAATTGGCTAGCATTGATACCATCCTGCGTAGCAAGTTTCTCCGGAACAGAAATATAACAGAAACACGTCTATGATTGAAATATTCTGCTATTTCCTTATGGTGCTCCATCAATCCCTGCATAATCCAAATGTCTTGGTCCTTTTATTATTTCAAGTCAGATCAAACATCAACATAAACTAGACGGAAGTAAACAGAGTGTGAGAGCGGGGGGAGGGGGGGAGAAAGAGTAGGACAGCAGGTAGATGTGAGGTATACAGCATATGTCAAAATTCCACCAATTTAATAGCCACAAGAAAATTCCAGTCCATAAATCTATCACTAAAGGTGATTGCTTTCACATTTACGTTTCCTGGTCCTGAAGTAACAGTAGAAGTGCATTTTAAACACAAGATGACTCTTAGTAAAGCAAAACAAAACTGTAGATTGGTATCTTTGAATTTTAGCACTTAAGATACTCCTATAGTAAATATAAAACTGAAAAGAAACTAGAATTCTCCACACCAAATATTCTTAACACTTCCTTGACATTACAAAACTTCTCAGGAGCACTTAAAAGGAGGATAAATAGGTAGAGTAGAACATAGGGAACCTGGAACCTAGAAGATGGTACAATTTCACACGAAGCATCCTACAGTAATAACTACCAGAGATACTTGAATGGCATATTCTCATCTTTTTAAAATATAAGTGGATAGGTCACCTGTATGGCTGCATGACACTCCTTAAACAGTATAAAAATATCAATATTTAAAAAGCAAGTTTGCAACACGTGCAAGTAATATCATTTTAATATTGAATATCAGTACCCAGAGGTTATCTTTAACTTAAATCCTCCACAACAGAAATACATGGAAGGGTTACCGGGAGTAAAATTAAAATGCAATCTAAGCCAGTAATATATAATGTGCAACTATGCCTACTAAAAGAAATAGCTTAAGCTGTGTTTTTCTTCATCTTGAAACTTCTATAACAAAATGATAAGCTCAAGAGAACTTCAAGAGACTCTTGGAGTTCAGTTTGCAACCAATGAGTCAGTAAACTATTGGCAAGTGATATTAGAGCATAGATTTGAGGTGAATGGGAAATTACTTTCAAACAGTTTAGTGAAAAATCTAGACAATCCTTCAGGGCAGTACATGCTCAACTACAGAAACTAACACAACACTACAACATAAACCTTAAACAATCCCTTGACAGATATTAGGCAAAGTTTGATAGCTGTCTCTTTAGAAACACACACACACACAACTTGCCTAAGACATTGGACTAGCATTAATATCAATGAATGTTTTGGTCTGTTGACAACAGTACACTACTTAGAAAACTTAACAAAAAGTATGTTGACCTGATTAAGCATCCACTTCAAGCCAGTTGCAGCAGAGCACTCATTCTTGGAAGCACTATTGAACCAGTCCAAATTGTAAACTTTATCTAAAGTCTGCAAAATTGAAGACACGTTTTGCCTTCTCTCTCTAACAGAAAATATCTCCCCATTCGAGCTAACATTAATGTGGCTATTCAAAAGAGTCTCAAACCACCCACTACCGGATCTCTGGTTGGACAATATGGCAAAGAATAGTACAGGATTATGAGCACACTCGTTCCTGGCAAAGAAAAAGACAATCAATGAGCACCTAATTAAAGCCAACTGATAAAGATAGACAGAAACTTCCCATTACCTGCTAAAGGATACAGGTTTAGGATAATGTAGTAGGTGAGGAGTGTTCATTAGCTTCAATCTACTCTGAGAATGGCTGTCAATGACTTTAAAGTCCATAAATGTAGTCCTAGCTTGGGTGCTTATCTGCTTTAGACATACAGAGAAGATAAAAACGCCACAAACCATCGAAAACATTACAACTGCCGTCCTTAACAACATTGGTGATCTCTTTGGAGGCTTCATAACAAGAATTTCCTGCAACCACATATGAGGAGAAAGTTACTAGAATGTGAATAATGGGACAATTTTCATTGCTAGGAAGGGCGTCAAATAGGTAAATTGATGGAGCCTCCCCCTTCCCTCAAATCCCAGAAGAACATAAATGGCAAAAGAAATACAGGAAACTATCAAATTGGTGCTTCAATCTAATACCAACTATATGGATTTTTTTTCCAAAAAGAAAGATATTATTCTTGGTTTTATTAGGATATTAGTAATTTAAAGAAAATAATTAAAAACACAACAAAAGCAAAAAAATTCAGAGGCATAAAGCATTAGTCTCGGTAAGGCATGTACAAAAAAATTCCAGTGAGGCAAGTCCCTAACAAAATATTTGGTAACAATCAATCAACATAGACAATGAAGAATAATGAGCATTGAGCACCCAAATTCAGATAATAACCCAGAAACGTGCAAAGGAGCTTAAAGTGTTCCTCTTTCTCTTTTTTTTTTTTTTTTGGTGCTAAAGTGTGCCTCTTTAAACTCACGCATCAGTGTCAATAACTCTTTTCCCGAATTCAAACCACTCTTGTTTGAACCCGCGTGAGTATTTCTTCTTCCCCTTGTTCACTCAGAGATAAAGCACCAGAATTTGAGGATAAAGTACCAACAAACACTCAAAATTAAAATTTTAAAAGAGAGAGAGAAAGCCCCAAATATGGTAGAAAAGTTGAAACGTTTCAGCAAAATAGTACATAGAGAAGCAGGTTAGTATAATTGGCAAATAAGGGAAGCAAGAGATGAAGCACATTGTCTTACAGAGCAAAAAGGACATCCTAGTTTAGCAGTAGAAAGGAGCAATAAGGAACTAGGAAGGAAGTACCTTGTAGAGGAAACACATGTCTTCTACCATTGTAGTTCTAGAGAGAGAAAGAGAAGAATGGAAGAAGAAGAAAGAGAAGCTGTGTGAGTGAAAAGTGAGAGAAAGGGGTCAGCTTTGGAGCTTGATTGCCTGAGAGCAGAACCCCAGATGGCACTCAAAGCCCTAAAGCCAACCCAACCCAATCCAGACGAACAACACGAGAACAACAACAACAACAAGGTGCCCGTCAGCCCCTTCACAGTTCCCTATGCTTGTTGTCCTGTTTCTTCTCTCTCTCTTTCTCAAAATACTAGTACACTTTTTTTTAGTATTAAAATCTTCTTCTTTCCTTCCTTCCTTTTACTATTCCTAATATGATGACGAAGACGATGATTATCACTATTAACAAGTTAAAAATTTAAAAACAAATTTGCCGTGTGTATCGCTGGTTTGGTAAGTGAGGCCCACATGCGAGGAGAGGCAAGAGCTGAGAGAGGAGCGAGAAAAGAAGAAAGCTACGCGCCTACTTGGACCAGATCTTTTGACTTTTGCTTGATGACAATGATTTCTGCGCAAAATTTAGTTATTTATTTTAGCTTTATTTTTACTCCCTCCTCCCAAGATCAATGTGTCACTTGAAAAAAAAAAAAATTGTTTCAAATTGAGTATCGTAATTAATTTTTTTAATATAATATTAATTATTTTTTTACTAATATTTCTAATAAGTGTCACTTTAATTTTTCAATACAATATTAATAACAGTAAATTACACACATCTTCCTTGAGATTTGTTTTTATTACATCGACACCCCTTCGTTTTGAATCCCTACAATAAAACCCTTAATTTTTGCTTGTTTGTTACATTGATCCCCTTAAATATTTTGGACGTCAGGAATGTTAACAGATAAAGGTCATGTGACTCGCACAAGAGTTTTAATGAATTTCTTTTTACCGAAAATGCCCTCATCTTCCTCCTTTAAGAAGCACTAGTTCCATGAAAAAAAAAACTTTACACAAACAGAAGATTATTTCCAGAAAATTTAAAGAACACCAAGAATCCTGTGAATCTCAAATTTGTCTACTTATGTTTTTACTTTCAGACTTGCATATACTACCATTAAACTAAAATGCATCATTTTGGTTAATTCATTCATACCAGCCAATGCATCATTTTGGTTAATTCAATCATCATTCATATGCACGAGATTTAATTTCTGAACAAATTCCATCGAGGAACATTTTAACTTTCTCACATTATTTTTTCTTGACTTCGATTAGGAACATTATCTTGGGCTAACAATAAGAATTTCCAGAATTAAAACTCTTTAGCACAAATTAACATAGAATTACATGGATCAAACTAAGAAATTTCCAGAATTTTATATAAACAATTAAGAACAACTATGAACAGATGAATGTATATTTATCAAATCAACATAGAAAGAAAACCCAAAAACAGCAGTGTACAAAAAAAACCCCACTTGCAGCAACCAAGTGCCCTTAAACACCAATCCAGAGGACAACAAAATAGCAAGACCTGATACCCTTTTTCCCATCACAGAATACTCCATCAAGAAACACAAACCCACCAAACAAACAAAAAAACTTTCATCAACCAACGATTTTCCCACGTGTTCACAAACTATGATCAAAATAAAGGGCTTCGAAGGTGTTCACGGTCAAGACCCAAAAGGTGCAACCTCAACCATTCACAAGCACAGTGAAAGTGTACCCGTCCGGCGCAAGCATTGGCATTTGCGGCGTAGATCTCAGAAGATGAAGCAGCAAGTGCGGTGGCGGGTTGAAACTAGATCTAAGTGATGCCAACTTTCAGATCTGAGCTTTCGAGATTTGGTTTCAGATCTGATTGCGACAGCATTGAAACCAGAAGATGATTGAAGGAAAGGTTGGGTTTTGGTTGTTGGTTGTTCGCTGCTCCGGCTGCCAGTAGGGAAGAAAATGACAACATTTGGGCGGTGGGGGTAACCGATGAGGTGGGTGCGGCAGAGTGTGAGGGTTAGGCTTAAAGAAGGAAGAGAGGGAGAGGGAAACGAGAGAGGGCATCGAGGAAGGTGTTTCAGAGAGGGAATAAGGAAAAGGGCAAAAGGGGAACTTGATTTATTTTATTTCTTGTTTATTTTTTTTTAAAACGGAAACTTAACACCGTTTATGGGAAGGGGCTAAAAGTAATGTTGAAAAACAGAAGGGTGTCGGTGTAATAAAAATAAACTTCAGGGGGTCTGTGTAATTTACTCTATTAATAATAAGGTTAGTATTGTAAAATTATTTCTCTCTTTCATCTATTTAATAATTTTTCTTGGTCTGTGTGAAAAAACCTAAGACACTCATTTTAGGAGGGAGTGAGTAATTTAGTATTGGATTCTAATTTTGATGGGGATTTTGATCGAAACAATATAGTACTATTAAACAAGTAAGGGTTAATTAAGTTTTTAATTCCTAAATTTTTTAAAATTTGATTTTTAGTCTTTGAAATTTCATTAAATAATTAAAAATAATAGGATTCAAACTTTTATTCATGACTCTAAACACTGAATTTTTAAAAAATTTAGGGAGTTTGACGAGTCAAAATTTTATTCAGAAACTAAAAATCGAATCTTTAAAAAGTTAAAGGACATTGATCAGTCAAAATTTTGAACCGAGACTAAAAATCGAATTTTGAAAAAAGTTAAGACACTAAAAATTTAATTAATGCAAAAAGTAATGATTTTTATTGAGTAAATTTTGACAAGGTCTTAAATGTGATTATTTTCACGTTTTTCTTTATAAAATGTTACGTGGATAAGTGCTACTCTTAATTAAAAAGTATATAAAAAAGTAATGATTTTTATTGAGTAAATTTTCACAAGGTCTTAAATGTGATTATTTTCACGTTATTCTTTATAAGATGTTACGTGGATAAGTGCTACTCTTAATTAAAAAGTATATCAAAAAGTAATGATTTTTATTGAGTAAATTTTCACAAGGTCTTAAATGTGATTATTTTCACGTTATTCTTTATAAGATGTTACATGGATAAGTGCTACTTTATATATATATATATATATATTGTCATGTCATGTGCTAGTTTCATATTTTTTTTTATGCGTCCATGTGCTAGTTTCATATGGATGATATTATTTCACACGGAATCTTTAAAAAGACTTGTATGGAATAAAAATCATTCATAAATTTCTGACACAGAATAAATGTAGTGTTTTTTTACGTACCAGACACATCACTAAATATAAATTTATGAGTCTTTAAAAGGAGTAATCATAAATCGAGTTAGATGAAAATTAGTTTCGGTTTGGAGTGATATAGAGGTAAAAATAAGTCTGGTTACTCGACAGGAATTTATGGGCATATCATCTAGTCTATATAAGGTTGAGGATAGATTTTTTTTATAAGAAAAATTAGTTCACGACTTTTTTTAAAATTTATTTGATTTAAAAGGTCAGATATTAGATTATTTAAAAAGTTTTTCAGACTTAACAAGCCTACTTATTTAAGTAAATATAATTTATAATTTATTATTAGTATTATTATCATATTAAATTTATTATAATGTACTCTATTAAAATTATACATTTATTTATTTTTGAAATATTAAATATGTTGACCTACATAAAGTAAAACCAATAAATTTTTGAAGGGTAAATTTATGTCTTATTTAGATGTCTTAAATATCTTTTTGGCCTAATCATTGTTGCCTACAACCAACATTGAACTATGAGTCCACGACTGACGTGACTTGAATCCACTTGATGAAATGTTAGGTTTAGACTTTAAAATTTGAACACAAACTAAATTTGGACATTTATAATCCGTTTAGACTTGGTCTACAAAAAAAAAGTGTGTAATATGAGCTTTTATCGAGCTTAGACTTCATTTAGTAGTATGAAAAAAAATGTACGATTTTTTTGCCCAACCCACATTGAGCCCATGACTACCTTAGCCTAAACCCATTTAATGAAATGCAAGGCTTAAACTTTAAATTTGAACACCAAGTAAATATAGACATTTTTAGTTCGATTCAATCATGACTTGATTGGGGTCCAAGCCACAAAAAGTTTATGCAAATTGAACTTTCACTAGTAGAAACTTTAATTGAATATAGATTTTTTATATGATCAACTACAATTTCGACTTACATTAAACATGTGACTATCCTAACACAAACTTATTTGATGAAATATAGGGTTTAGGCCTTAATTTTTTAGCACAAATTAAATTTGGGTCATTTAGCTCAATCCTTGGCCAGATTTGGATTTAGCCCACAAAACCCCTAAAAACATAAATCTTTTGCATTTTGTTTTACTTTCACTTCATGATGTCGAAGTGAAAACTTCTTCCACCATTCTAATAGAATATATTAGATCATTGATCCTAACCTTCTTCACCAAATTTATAATATCCCATGATATAGTCCGAATAAGAATCCATGTTACATTTAACCTCCTGTAATTCATAGTGTTCGAGTCTATTGATAAATAATTTCCAAAAATACCAACAATAAACTCAAAGAAATCAGCATTCCAAGCATGCAACAACACACCCTCACACCAAACCCAGACATATCTTTCTCTTGTAACTTCAAATGGAGACCACTTATTATTATTTTGATAAAAGAACGCTGGCATGATATTTTCAATCCCCTTAAATAATTCATTAACACTTATCCCTCCATTGTTTGATCAACACCATATCTTCCCCCATCAGTGTTACAATCATAGAATTCAACCCTTCTCTCAGTAAACGATCCTGTAAAGAATACACAACTTTTGGTGAATGCACCCTTCCTGCATAACATTGATCCAACTGCTGCAACGCCTCCTTATCCATCTTAAATGATAACCCCTTTCAGTCATCATAGATAACATATTTCTTTTGCACGTCATATTTTTTTCCTTCACACTCCATCTACTACCTCCGCATACGATTCATACCCCCTTTTTTCTTTCAATATCACATTTCCACTTCCCACTCTTTGCGACATGATCCATATTTTATCCAGTTGTTTCTCCATGCTCTCCGAGTCCTCCACCTCTTAAAATATGACAAAACCAAATAATTGCCGTAACTTATTGCGCTTCGCCGGAACAAACACATCCATAAAAAAAGTGTTTCATCTCTTCAAATTAGTCTTGTGACTTGACAATCCCGACCTCATCGCTTTCCATCTTCTTGATCTCACCGTAATCTACTCCCATCATATTCACCCTCTCATGCTCCCTCTCTCTCACACTTATTCTTGATCGGTTCATTTCTTGTCTAGATTAATCATACTTAATTTCTTAATCATTTTTAATGATCGATTCTTAATCATAATCATATTATTTATTTCTTATTTTGAATATATCTACGCTGAATTCTAGGCATTATTATTATTATTTTTTGGTCGGCTCTAGGCATTATGTTAGGATCATGTTCTATAAAGCTTCAATAAAAATGAGATTTGATTTTGTGATATAATAATAATAATAATAATAATAATAATAATAATAATAATAATAATAATAATAATATAAACACAGACCCGGTCTAGCTAGAGACTTGGGATGCTTATCGGTTTTTTCTGCTGGACAAACATTTAAATCCCACGCCAATGACTTCATACATCATTAATTTGATGTTCATTAATTGTGGAGTCTTGAGTAATATTTCCTCTATTCCTTTATAATAGTTTTTTAAGAATTTTATACTCCAATCAATAAAATTCACTTATTTCACTTCACTTTTTTCTTTCCACAATTAACACACGTGTTTGTGTGTTTAAACTCTTTAATATTGGAAATTTTGAGTAAGAGAAAGATATATGCAAAGAAATTAAATAATAAAAAAAATTTAACACATTTTTTTTGTGTATCTCTCTTACTAAGAGATTTCTGGGAAAGATTCGCATTATATTTCGCTACAAATTTTGCTATAATTTTTTTTAATATTTTATAAATATAAAAATATTCCAAACTTATGATACAAAGTAAATAGGAGGATTTTATAATAAAATTTAGAATTAGAAAAATTTTATGGCACCCTAGAAAATTTAAGAGATTTAGAAATTCTTTTCGCTTCTCTCTCTCCCTTGATGTTTTTATACTTATATTCAACCGCTACTATTTGCGACGTGAACTCATATATATATATATATTTCAGTCGGTATACGATATCAGCTCGCATAATTATTCTATTATCATTTAGCACATTAGTATTTTCTTATTCTTGTTTCACCTAATCATATATGACTTATATATTTCAAGAATAGTCTCTGGCCCAATTATAAATTTAAACTAAAAAACATAGAAAAGAAATTAAAAAATAAAGTAAAACCTAATTGCGAAGTTCTTTAATTGCCACACGAGCTATCTCATGGTTTGCGTAAAATATATATATATATATATATATATATATATATATATATATATATATATATATATATATATATATATTATTATTATTATTACATAGTTTTGCTTGCAGCGTGCCTCAATTAAAGTTCTCCATCCATATATATCCACATACTGTTGTTAATAATTGAGTTGATTTTAGTTTTTCAAACAGCCATGGAAAATAATCCATCTTCTTCCGAAATTCCGGCTACAAAATATGAGAATCTGATTACGGTTCTTAGCATTGACGGTGGTGGCATCCGAGGAATTATTCCCGGTGTTATTCTTGCTTACCTTGAGTCTCAACTTCAGGTTAATATATAGTAATAGAAGCAAAAATAAATTGCACTGAGCACACACACACACACGTGTTTAATTCTAAATTAGATCCTAATATAATGCTTTTGAATGTGTATATATGTAGGAGTTAGAAGGTGAGGATGCAAGGCTTGCAGATTATTTTGATGTAATTGCTGGGACAAGTACAGGGGGTCTCATTGCTTCCATGTTAGCAGCTCCAAATCCAAAGGCCAATAATCGCCCTTTATTTGCTGCCAAACAAATAGTGCCATTTTACCTCGAAAACTCTCCACAAATTTTCCCCCAGACAAGGTCTACTAATATATATAGTAATATTATATTATCACTTACATATGATTACATATTCCTTGTGTGTAGTGTAAATATAAACATAACCCAATTATATGGTATGTGTCTATATATATATCATTTGGTTACTCTTGCATTATTTCACGTGCAGGGGAATATTCGCTCCGCTGGTAAAGATAGGGAAAGCTTTGACAGGACCTAAGTATGATGGGAAGTATCTCCATGAGTTAATAAGAAAGAACTTAGGGGACACAAAGTTGCACCAAACCTTGACAAACGTTGTTATTCAAACTTTTGACGTCCAGAAACTTCAACCTACCATCTTTTCCTCGTATCAGGTCATTAATTAGATCTTTTACTTATATATAATTAACTTTTTTCCTTGAATAATTGAAATTGTTGTAATTAATTCAATCATCTTGTGCAGTTGGCAACGGAGCCAGATTTAGATGTTCCACTGTCGGATATTTGCATAGGCACTTCGGCTGCTCCAACTTTTTTGCCGGCTCATTATTTTACAAAACAAGATGAACAAGGGAAAGTCATAAAAGAATTCAACCTCATTGATGGCGGTGTGGCTGCTAATAATCCGGTGAGGTTCTTGAGACAAATTAAACAAAAGGAAGAAATTAAGGAGAATGAATTACTACTTAATAGTCAACCATTTTGATTGAAGTCGATCAATACTTAATTTGCTTCTTCATACTATATTGCAGACTTTGATTGCAATTGGAGAAGTGACAAGGCACATAAGGAAGCCAGATGGGAGAAATATTAACCCTTTGGACTATAACCGTTTTCTTGTTCTGTCAATAGGGACTGGATCAAACAAGAGCGAGCACAAATACAACGCGAAGATGGTGTCCAAATGGGGAATATTAAGTTGGTTATTCAACTCTGGATCAACTCCCATTATAGATTGTTTCGGCGAAGCAAGCTTTGATATGGTTGACTACCACAACAGTGTGGTTTTTAATGCGCTTCAATCAGAAGACAACTACCTCCGGATTCAAGTAAGTTGCCTTGTATTACTAGCTAGTTGAAGTTCTGTTGTAATTGATTTTCTCTAAAACTCACACCAGTACAATATTAAATTAACCTTAAAAAATTAAATCATGAACAGAATCAATTATTCGTCTATAATGATCCTATTTGGGTCATCCTATTCGACTGGAACACGATGTGTGTAGTCTCTTTTAAATATGACTTGAACAATTCTACTGTGCTGTGGCTAGTTGAAGGATTTACAATACCTTCATAAGTAAACCAATAATATAATGTCACATGTATTATTATTTTTTATTTTTTATTTTAATATTTCATTTAAATATGACTTAAACAATCTCTCCATCTATGAAGATGAAGCGTTCAGTTACAGGTAAATCATAAGGCTTATAGATTTAGGGAAAGGGAATGTCGCCCCCATTTCAAAAATGGGAAAGTCTTAAACTCAAATAACACTTATAGAAATACTTACATATATTTTATTCTAAAGAGATAAATGAAAACTCAAACATTCAAATCTTTGACATTTCAATTGTGAAATCTTATCTTATTCTACTCAGCCAACCTTTTGCAGTTCTCTTACACCCCTTTCTTTCTCTCTTTTATTTTATGCACAAATTTGTGTTTCTCTCTCTTTTGCTCATTTATATAACTATTGTACACCCTCCGACTTTAAATATAACTAAAAAAAATTGACTTGCGTTTTAGATTTAAATATAAGCAAATCTCAATTAATTTTAGTTCATTTAATGAGATCATATCTAAAAAATCATTCATTTAATATGGATTTTAATTTCAATGACTCATTCTTATTCTTGATATCAAATTTCAATAAATGACAGTTTAGGAAAACAACTTATATTTTAATTGAAATTGATGCAATTAAATGTTATTAACTAACTTTCTTAGTTAGCGTGAAATCATTTTTTTTTTTGCTTATATTTAGATCCGGGAGGAGTATTTGTTAAGTATTGATAACCTATTGTTCACACTAGTAACAACCACGTGTCAAACAATTTTATATATTTTCATCTAATTTCTTGCCAATCATTAAACATTAACAATGTTAAGAAAAATGTTTTATCTATAATTTTTTAAACAGGTTTTAAAAATTGAAAATGATGTCCGACCAATGAACTATTTTTTATTTGATTCACTAGTTGTTTGGGTCTGTCTTTAGTCAGTTTTTATGATTAAGACAAAATAATAAAATTAATTAATTAATTAAGGTAATAATATTATTAACATGTGCATGTACATTTTAGAAAAATCCTAAACATAACCAGTTAGATATTATTTTGTCATAATTTTTTACCGAATAGATTGCCATTCTTATTAACTCTTGAATACATAGGTCTTATTCAGCAGGAAAAAAAAAGGAAAAAAGAAACATAGGTGGTCTTCAACATTGTGTACCATCACTCGCCAACCTTTAGCTTAGTTATTTGCTATCAAAGTTATGATTAACTTTTTCTAGCCGTGTAACATTACTTTTCTTGTACATATAAGATAGACAATATATGTGTATAAAGGATAAGCGGATTTGAAACAGTTACTACGTTTTCAGTTTGGGTTCTATTGTCGTCTATTTAATAATCGTCGTAATTAAATTGCTAAAAAAACTTACAGTGGTTGCTTCCATTAGGACAATACATTAAAGGGGGATTTAGCATCTGTGGATGTAGCCACTAAAGAGAATTTGGATAATCTGGTAATAGTGGGCGAAGAGTTATTGAAGAATAAAGTTACGCGAGTGAATCTTGATACGGGTCTGTATGAAACAGTTCCAGATAAAGGCACCAATGAGGAAGCACTCCAAAGGTTCATTTTATTTATTATCTATTTAATTTATTCTGTCAGTAACCAAAACAAAATAAAAATAATCTAAAAAAAAAAGCTCCTACTTCTCTAATAAAAATTGATTGATGCTTGCAGGTTTGCAAAATCACTCTCGGAGGCAAGAAAAGGGAAAAAGTCCAACTCACAAGATGGGAAGTAAATGATCACCATAATGCATGCATGACAATCCATGGTTGAAGCTCTTCTTATATTTGCTTGATAACTCCTGTACGATTGCAGTGCAAGTGTAAAATTTTCTATCTTAAATGTGAAGAAAATAATTGTTGCCGATTTCCAAACTTAAAATAAAGAATTTAATTAAAATATATTGATAGATATAATTTTAAATTGTTATGTATGGTAATTAGTTTATTAATTTTATAATAATTACTACCTTAAAAGTTATTTCAAACATATTTTTTAGTAGTGGATGGTGTAAAAAATTTACATTGAGAATATATGAGAATTAAACTCTAAAATAAAAGCAAAATTTATTATTTAATGTTAGACTAGTTGTACGACATGCGTAATTTGCCAACACCAAATTCTTTTGTTGGTGTCTGATGGAATTTCTCAATGGAAGAGATTATATTATATAAATTATTGAGTACAATAAAAAAAATTAATATAATACTTAAATTATAACATTTTTACTAGATAAATCAGTATTGAATTTTGAATTACGTTATGTTATGCAGTATGCTTAAATCATAATAATATGAATAAAATATCCAAAGAAAACAATATTATGATTTAGTTAGTGTTGATAGAATAAATCGTCGTAAGCTTCTAAAAGAAGCTAAATATCATAAAACTCACATTAAATATAATAAAAAGTGTAATGCAATATTTGAATAACACAAGTGAAAAGAAGTTAAAAGAAATTAAAAATTAAAGAATGAAGATGGACACATTACGCACTTCACACACAACATAACATAACGCAAGAGCTAAAAGAAAAAAAAAATGAAAAAAAGAAGAAGAAAGAGAAGCATTTGAGCGGAAAAAAAATTCTTGAAGAAATGTCATGTGTCACCCAAAAGCTCCTTTTATTATAGAGTTTTTCTTTTATTGTAGAGTTAATAATATATTTCATTCTTTCTTTTAAGTTATATACACACCTCTATGGGGTGTAAAAAACATTTAGTATAAAATAAAACAAGTAATGTTTAAAGATATATTTTTTTTAACAGAATGTTTAAAGCTATATTTAAACAAAATAAAAATTATAAAAAGCATTATTATAACTAAGTAACAGATGTTATCCACGCACCTCTGGGTATTATTATAACTTTCGGGCATCATAACATTTGCCTAATTAAATGAAAAATCTCCAGTGGTGATGTTTATGGAGAAGACATGTCTTATTCATCATTACCCAAAGCAATTTCAGTAATCCTTCCGAAAGATTTAGACGTGTAGTCGACTGAGCCGGAGATATTATAAATTAAGAGAGCAGACTACCATAAGAAATTAAGATATTTTGACAACCAATTAAGCAACAGCTAGCTGTGAATAACCATAATGGATAGCGTGTATATATAATAATATAAATAGAGATCCGGTCTGGTCTAGCTAGCTAGAGATCTGGGATACTTATCGGTTTTTTGTGCTGGATAAACTTTTAAATCCCCACGTCAATGACTTCGTTCATCACTAATCTGATGTTCATTGACGAGCCTTGTTCTTTTATTTTCATCATTTACCACGTTAATCTTTTCTTATTCTTTTTTCACGTACGTTACGTAAACGTAGAACTTGTGTTTCTCTTTCAAGAATAACCTTGGGCCCAACTGATTATATTTAAACTGAAAAACTAAGTTGTAGAACGAAAAGAAATTAAAAAATAAAGTAAAACCTAATTGGGAAGTTCTTTAATTGCCACGATCTATCTCATGGTTTGCGTGAAATATATATAGTATAGTATACATACATAGTCTTGCAGGGTGCCTCAAAACTTCTCCATTCCATTATCCATACCCACACACTTGTTGATTTTAGTTTTCAAACATAGCGATGGAAAATCAATCTTCTCCCGAAATTCTGGATCCAAAATATGGGAATCTGATAACGGTTCTTAGCATTGATGGTGGTGGTATCCGAGGAATCATTCCCGGTGTTATTCTTGCCTACCTTGAGTCTCAACTTCAGGTTAATATATATATATATAGAAGCAAAATTAAATTGCACTGAGCACACACACACACGTACGTGTTTAATTCAAAATTAGATCATAATATAATGCTTTTGAATGTGTATATATGTAGGAGTTAGACGGTGAGGATGCAAGGCTTGCAGATTACTTTGATGTAATTGCTGGAACAAGTACAGGTGGTCTCATTGCTTCCATGTTAGCAGCTCCAAATCCAAAGGCCAACAATCGCCCTTTACTTGCCGCCAAAGAAATAGTGCCATTTTACCTCAAAAACTCTCCACAAATTTTCCCCCAGACAAGGTCTACTATTACTAATAATATATCACATATGATTACTATGCTTCATAATTTATATATACACATTCCTTGTGTGTAGTGCTGTAAATATACACAGAACTAACCAATTATATGGTATGTGTCTATCTATATTTGGCTATTCTTGAATTTCACGTGCAGGGGGATATTCGCTCCGCTCATAAACACAGGGAAAGCTTTGACAGGATCTAAGTATGACGGAAAGTATCTCCATGAGTTGATAAGAAAGAACTTAGGGGACACAAAGTTGCACCAAACCTTGACAAACGTCGTTATTCCAACTTTTGACGTCAAGAAACTTCAACCTACCATCTTTTCCTCGTATCAGGTCGTCATTAATTAGATCTTTTACTTATATACAGTTAACTTTAATTTCTTCTTGAAATTGTTGTAAATTGAATCATCTTGTGCAGTTGGCAACGGAGCCAGATTTAGATGTAGCACTGTCAGATATTTGCATAGCCACTTCGGCTGCTCCAACTTTTCTGCCGGCTCATTATTTTACAAAACAAGATGAACAAGGGAAAGTCATAAAAGAATTCAACCTCATTGATGGTGGTGTGGCTGCTAATAATCCGGTGAGATTCTTGAGACAACTTAAACAAAAGGGAGAAACCATTAGTTTTGATTGATGTTTTTAAAATTAGGCTTAATTAATTTGCTTCTTCAATTCATATATCTGCAGACTTTGGTTGCAATTAGAGAAGTTATGAAGCAACTCATAAGGAACCCAGATGGAAGAACTATTGACCCTTTGGACTATAATCGTTTTCTTGTTGTCTCGATAGGGACTGGATCAAACAAGAGCGAGCACAAATACAACGCTGAGATGGTGTCCAAATGGGGAACTTTAACTTGGTTATTCAACTCTGGATCAACTCCCATTTTAGACTGTTTCAGCGAAGCAAGCACTGATATGGTTGACTACCACAACTGTGTGGTTTTTAATGCGCTTCAATCAGAAGACAACTACCTCCGGATTCAAGTAAGTTACCTCAGCAGGGGTGAAAATATGTCACGCAGTCTATTAAAGCCTACAGTCTAATTTACGTAAAATTTGTTCTTGTCTGTTTATTAAAAAAAAAAAAAAAAAAGTCAAACTTAAGTTTCTTAAAAAACATTAAAGGACTATACTTTTGGCTTTAAAAATAATTTATTAGACACAATTAATAGACTAATATGTTTATATACATACATAATATTATATTGTATTATAAATAATATATAATACATATATTACAATTTTATCTAATAATAATATAAAAATATATAATTATTATTAAGAAAATTTTAAAAGCCTATTTATATTTAAACTCATAAGTTTATTGAGCTGTTTATAGGTCGTGTAAATAGATTTTCAAGTCAAATGAAACCTTACATATTACCGAATAAATTGGCATTCTTATTAACTCTTAAATACATAGGTGGTCTTCAACACTGTGTATCATCACTAGCCAACCTTTAGCTTAGTTATGGTTAACTTTTTTCTAGCCGTGTGTAACATTACTTTTCTTGTACACACATATATAGATAGACAATATAGCTTTAAAAAAAAAAAACATAGATAGACAATATATATGTAATATAAACAAGCGGATTTGAAACAGTTACTACGTTTTTTGTGTGGTTCTATTGTTGTCTATTAATTTGTTAAAAAAAAAAAAAACTTGCAATGGTTGCTTCAATCAGGACAATACATTAAAGGGGGATTTAGCATCTGTGGATATAGCTACTAAAGAGAATTTGGATAATCTGGTAAAAGTGGGCCAGCAGTTATTGAAGAAAACAGTTACGCGAGTGAATCTTGATACGGGTCTGTATGAACCAGTTCCAGATAAAGGCACCAATGAGGAAGAACTCAAAAGGTTCATTTTATTTATTATTTATTTAATTTATTTTGTAGTAGTAACCGAGAAGGAAAAAAAAAAGCTCCAACTCCTCTAATAAAAATTGATTGATGGTTAATTAGGTTTGCAAATTCACTGTCCAAGGCAAGAAAGGCGAGAAAGTCCAACTCACAAGATGGGAAGTAAATGATCGCCAAGATGCATGACAATCCATGGTTGAAGCTCATTATAGATGTGCTTAATAATTCATGTATGATTACAACGCAAGTGTAAAATTTTATACTTTCTTAAATGTAAAGAAAATAATTGTTGCCGATTTTCAAACTTAAAAATAAATAATTTAATTAAAATGTATTAATGCAGTAAAAAAAGTTTAAAATGTATTGATAATATAAAGATCATTTACATTGTCATGTTTAATTATAAATTATCATAATTAGTTTATTACTTTTTTTTTATAATAATTACTTTAAAAGTTACGTCACGTTCAAATCCATAAGATATCGAGTTATGGGTAAGGCATTTGCAACCGTAAAATTGTTGTATTTTTTAGTTTTGGAGAGTATTACAAAAGGCAAAGTCCCACATTGCCTATGATAACTTTGCCTCACTAGTTTATATATCCTTTTGTGTTTATAGCTTTCAAAGAGGCTAGTAAGAGGTGAAAGCCTCGCGCACATGAGTTTGGGCCTCATGGGCTTTTCGTAGTGCAAATCCGTCGATTTGCCCCCCCTTGCGCGTGCGAGAATGGGCTTTGTACTGTGATTTAATAAATTATTTTCGGTTAAGTTTATTTGAATTTAAAGCTTATCCGAAAATAATGTTTTTCATGTTACCGTTTTATCGTATCTGTTTTTTTACCGTTTAAAGATATTATCGTATATTTTATTTAACGTTCATTTTAAGAAGTTCCTGTTGTATCCTGGGGGGCTTGCGTGGAGATCCACGGATAAGTCCTTTATGCCTCAGTACATTCTGAGAAGTTCCTGTTGTATCCTGGGGGGCTTGCGCGGAGATCCACGGATAAGTCCTTTGTGCCTCAGTACATTCTGAGAAGTTCCTGTTGTATCCTGGGGGGCTTGCGCGGAGATCCACGAATAAGTCCTTTAGGACAGTGCTCTTGCACGTCTTAGGGAGTATGTTTTGTCTAAAGTGGCTAAAAAAATAATATTTTTATATTCATACATGTCCTAACCTATATCTTAGAGAATTAATTTGTAATTATGAGTAAATTAAGTCGAAACTTTTAGCATATACTCTCAAATATGAGCATTTGGATGGGTTTATTTCAAACAGTGCTTAAACAAATACTACATACTACATGTTAACTATTAACATAAACGGTCAGACAAAATATTTATGTGAAACTTACATTATTAATAAAGAATTGAATTTTTTTTTTCCTTGGAGGAGACTAGCCATAGCCCTCAATTATCTTTGCTTGTGAATACGTGCTAACACGTCGTTGAAATTTTCAAAATGTTGAGTAGGACTCAACTCAAGATCTCCGATATACGAGAGGTGTTAACAAGAGTTCTCAAAGTAAAAAAAAATAAAAAAAATAAAAAAAAGTTCGGTGAAATGTCTTGGTAACATGACCTGACGGGTTAAAAGACTAAAAGGAGAAAAAAACCAAATTTGTTTTAGCATAAATAGTTCCTACGATTAGTGCAGTGCAATAGGCCCCGCGTGAAATTCATAAACTGCACCTCAAACTCAAACAGACAATTATATATTTTTCCGTCTTTCCAACATGTAAGGACTAAAGAATGAAAATAAACGAAAGAATATGTATCAATTATCAATTGGAGCACGGAAGACAGCATAAACTATGTTTACAGATACAACAGGCAGAAGAGATTTTACATAACAAAAATGAAAGAGTTCCTCCCCGCCACCCACCTCCCTTGGCCTTGGGTAAGTTCCAGCAAAAACTTTTTGATCTGGAACTGGAAGTAATTAAATCAATTGCATCTAAATAATGAAGTTTCATCATGTGGTTTTATCCACAAATATTAAATGTTGCATTGCATCTATCAGCATTGAGTCATAATCTCAGCCCCATCAGGGGTTATCAGAATGGTGTGTTCAAACTGTGCTGAAAGGCTTCCATCTTCCGTTACAACTGTCCAGTCGTCATTCCACATCACAGGATTGATGCTGCCAATAGTCAGCATTGGTTCTGTAAAATTTACCAGGTACAGAAAAAGAGTTACTGTTAGTGATATAATAACAAAACATATCCCTAGAGCCTTACACTGAATTTAAAAGGCAGTTTGTTACGTGTATCAGAGTCATGACTGCCTCATGATAACAATGTCGTATGTATACAATGTATTATTTCAATGGAAATGAAGTTTTACAGTTCAATTATAAGTAGCACCTAAAAATGAAATTGAACTGAAAGTCAATTGTGAGCATTATTTAAAAATCATTATCTATCACAATTTTCTCTTATGAATTTTGTTATGAAACATAGCTTAATGGAGTGGGTTCCTGTGACGTGCTTTATCTTGAAACTAACAAACATGTAATTCCTCAAACAACAAATCATGAGTTCATAGCATTCTATATTGTACAAACTAAAATTACCAATTGTAAAGGTTTGATTTAGCATCATTCGTCCACCTTCATTGTTTCCTGCAGATAATAATAGTAATTGTTACAAACACCGGTGATTAGATATGCTGACAGAAATATTAAACATTTTAAATATAAAAACAAGGGTGGCAATTATAAACTTTGAAACACGAATAATCCGTGACCAAACAGCTCAAAACTGACCAGCTAAATTAAGTAATATTTGCAGACAGTAATAGAAGTTATGTGAAAGTTAACACGGACCTTCTGTTTTTTTTTTTTTTTTGTTTTTTTTTTCTGTTTTGGCATATTGATTCAGTTGGGAGCAACATGAACGTAAAATATGATTTATCAGTTAAATTGTTTAGACTAAACTTTTTTTGTAGAAAAAGAATAACTTCTGAATTACTCAATTCATTAATCAACACACAATGTAATTTGATAAATCCTAAATTTAAACTTCTAAAGAATTAATGATGACCGATTTTAAAATTAACAGACACACTAACTTCAATATTCCTTAAGCCATAATAATATTCACTAAACTAAGCACAGGTTTGTTGCTTGTATAGAATTGATGTAAAGCTAATAACGACAGAAGTATACAGTTAAAGTTAATTACTATAATGAAGAATAACTGGATCAGCATGGAAAACACGTCCAACCCCATGGCCAACAAACTGCCGGACAACACCATAACGATATTTATCTGCATGATCACTAAAAAGAAAAAAGAAGACATCAATTATGAACCACTTATATTTGAAAAAAAAAACATTAAATTAAATTTATTTAATGAAATATCAAATAGTTTTAAAATTTTATACAAAATTGTAAAATTTTTAAAATAAACATATTGAGTGTGTTTTGCATATCAAATAAGCTAGCTTCTAGTTTATTTGCCTGGCTAATAAGTTTGTATGACCAAATTAAGATATTTGGTAAACAATCTTATTTCATTTATAAGCTACTTCAGCAAATATAATAGTAGCTTATATGCTTGCAACTTTTTTCTTTTATTTTTATCCTTATTATTTTAATATATTTCCTTTTTTTACCCTTTTTTTTTTTATCATTTTTAAGTTACCCTCTCTTAACTGTTTTAATAAACGTGCTTACTATTCTAATTTTTAATACCATATTTGATCTCTAAAAAATTAAAATTAATAAAATATCTAGAACTAAATTACCTAAAACTATATTTTTGTCTACAAAACAAAAGTAGAATTTATATAAAATATATATATAAATATGTCCTTTGATATCGTTTTATATTATCAACTATTTCAAGTAATTTTACCAAATACTTTTAATTGAATAAGCTAGCTTATAAGCTTTTAGCTAGCAGATTATAAGCTTATTAGCTAATTTTGTCAAACATGGTCAATAATAGGAACTAAATCTTTAAGAGTGGAAAATGTGGCTCTTTGGGGAATGGGGACTAAAAATGTTCCCGACAGGTTAAAATGTAAAAAATTAAGGATCATGAATCTAAAGCAATTCAGTAATTATTTATTACGCCTGATCTTATTGCCCAAGGGTTTCTGGATTTCCGCAGTATAGGGAAAATGAGGGAACAAGAGAGAGAACAATGGGGAGGAGGGACATCTTACTGAATTGTTTTGCCAATTTTCTTGAATTCCACTCCCGGTGCACATATTGATATTGCTTTATCTAAGCATTCTTTAGTTACCTGTATTAATATAGAAACCCACTCTTATTAAGCACAAAACAGATGATGAGGACAATGTCTCAATTCTCAACCACAAAAAAGAATACTTCACAAAATCAAAGCCACATAAGAGACTTCTAGAACAGTACTTCAACTAGAAGCATAACAAAAATAAGTGCAAATTTCATAGTTTGGTGGCAAAATTTGTGAAAACGTGAAGGATGGATGGCAAAAAGTGCAATTAAGCCAAAATAGTAAATATAGTACAGTTAGTGTAGCCTTTTCACTCTTGGTAGGAAAGAATAAAAAGATTCTGCTTAAAAAATATAGGAAGAAAGAAACAATTGAAGAAGTACATTACATCGAGAAACAGATTAAAGTAATAAAGAGCAGAATTATAAAGAGTGTGTAGCAGTATGAAGACACAAAAGCAACAAATCACAGCCATTGGTGGCATGAAGACAAATTGGTACCTGAACTAGTTTTTTAGCCTCATCATCAACATCTCCACAATAGAAAGTTGCTGATGTGTCCCCATGATAGCCCTGCAATTCATATCTTACAAATATTAAAAGATGTAATTGCAAAACAAATAAGAATGGGGAAACAACTGATCTTTAATGCAGCATGCTCAACTGATCAAGTAATGAGATGCCGCACAAATTAAAATTTAGACAAAAGTTGATACAATACCAATTAAAAAAAAAAACTGAATTATGTACATCCCCTCAAAAACTATACAAGAGAACATCAACATTGTAAACAGAGATATCGATAATATCATCAAGATGGCTTAACCAAAAAAAATTGTAATGGGAACATGCCAAGTACATAGCAAATGAAATTTCCAGGCTATTCCATTCCCACCATCAAACAAAAGCAAAATCAGCCACCACCAAACCCCACCCCACCCCACCCCCTCCCCCGGAAACAAGGAAAAAACAAAAACTTACATTTAGATAAACAGTAACATCAATGTTGATTATATCACCATCCTGCAAATAAAGAATGCGTCAACATTTTTTTTTCACACAGGATGATTAACTTCAAAAGAACTTGTATAGAAGGACCTCAAGGGGACGGGAATCTGGTATTCCATGGCAAATGCATTCATTTACAGATGTGCAGACACTCTTAGGAAAACTACCATAGCCGAGAGGAGATGGGTATGCACCATTATCAATTATCATTTGGTGAACTGCTTGGTCAATTTCATCTGTCGTTATGCCTGGCTGTCAACAGAAGTTAAAACTAACATAAAAACAACTTTTTTTCTTTTTAAATAAAAACATAAAATCAGTAAAATTAAACAAAATTATTAACATTTCATAAATAAATTTATATTATACTACTCTTCCAAAACATTATGGTTGTAATATCCTGCACTAGCCAACAATAACAACCTGCAATGTTTCCTTCCTTAGATAATTTGGACTTACAACCCTCATAATATGAGCAAAAGGCAGAGCTAGGTGGTGGGAAGGACAATATATCATCCTCAAGGTAATAATAAATTGTATTTTTACTTCATAAATTCATAGTAAGCAGCCAAGATTTTATGTAGGGTACATACAATCAGATGAAAGGAACTCACCTTGACTAAGGTGCCAGCATATTGAAGAACCTGTGCTGCAAGCCTTCCAGAAGCTCTCATGCATTCTATCCCTTTTTTGTCATGCACTTCAGCTCCACTAGCAAGCCCTGGAGGAATCATAGAATTCACATACGGAGGCATCAGTATATTCTTCGGCACCTGCCGCCGCGGAGAAACTTTCCCAGGTCTCAGACGTTTACGCTTGCTGTTAGGCAATTCATCCAGATTTCTGCAAAGCCAGCCGTCACCCAAAGCTTTTTAACCAAAATGCACGCATTGTGAGATGCACAAAATTTCAAAATCCTCTTATGCAAGACTTCAATCTAAATTGAGTAGCATAAGCTTCTGAATGGTATTATTTTTTAAATTCTACAATAAACAACAACAGCAATTGAAAAACAAAATAGCAGTGCTGTAAAGCAAAAATTGAAATAACCAACACGATATCAGGAAATAAAATCCTTCGACCATATAAATTATATTACAGCATAAACATCATTAGTTGCATTCATTCTTTTTTGCAGGCAGATAGATACCTTCTATTAAAAAAGAGATTGGTCAAGCCAGAAAGCGTTCGAGATAACTGCATCGAAACATGCTTGGTTCCTGTCACAAAAATAAACAAACAGCAATTTTTTTACAAAAATTTAAATAAATTGGAAGAAGAAGCAGAAGGTTGAGGAAAAGGGAAGAACCAGGGTTGTAACGGAATAGTTGAGGAAGAGGTTGGTGCCTTGAACAGCGTAAGATACGATCTCCGATGAAAGACGATTTCAACCTCATTTGCAGTTGCGGTGACACGCCGCTCGCCATTTTCCTTCTTTCTTTCTTTCTCTTCTCCACTTGCTACTCTTACTCCACTGTTATCCGTTCGTATATGTTTTTCGTCCCTTGAATTTTTTTTCTTCATAATTTTCTTCTTTAAAAATATCTGGGCCTGGGCCTGAAGCTTCGTCGATCCACCTCAGTTTAGGCCCAAACAGTTCTCAACTCCTTAAAGACTGGGCCATTGGTGCAAAATGTAGAAGGAAAGCCTGTTGGGCTTATAGACCCCTTTTGATTTTAAAAAGGAAATTTTTCCTCATAGAAAATACTTCTGAAAGTTAAACAAAACAAAGATATCCACATTTTGAAGCAATAAAGAAGTTGTTCATGCAAAAGGCTTGCACGTGCACGCCGATAAACACAAAGAACAACTCATCCCTTTTTGTTTGTCTTGAATTTTTTCGTATAGAATATTTCACCGAATGCGTGGATGTATCTCAACCTTATTTTCGTTTAGTTGTTTGCTAGCTATATATTATTATATTATTAATGATAATCACCCTATAAGGGTCTCAGATTCCACCTCAGAATCTTTGGATTACACATCTCATGCTTTATCAGTTTAAGGGTGAGAAAATTTTATTTCACAAATAAGTTTAACAAATTTATGATCAAATTATCTTTAAACGATATACTGTTTTGTCTCATATCAATTTTCCAAACATGCCATTAGTAGTAACTTGAAAGTATAGTAAAATCACGGTTTTTCACACGCCGGAAAAAAAAAAAAGGATGATTTTAAAAATAAATTGAAATTTTTATGCTTCTTTCATGATAATATATGTAATGAAAAAATGGTTAAATTATATCTTTAGGCTTGTAAATATGTTTAAATTTAATTTGAGTCTTATATATAAAAGATTGATTGATTTAATCCTCGTAAAATTGAAAATTTTAAAATGCTTTTTATCGTCACATATTGATATATATAATGTGACATGTACTTAAATATATCATATCACATATTATCTCAAAATGGTTTTTGATATGATATGCTACATCAAAGACTATTTTAAAAAAATGATCAAAAACATGTTTAAAAAAAAAAGACATAAAACTAAATGCTCCTTGCATTATTAAATACAATGACATTACAATATAATACTATTATGTTAACAAGTAATATAAAAACATATGGATTTAAAAAGAATAATATTATTTTCACCTTACATTTTCTTTTTAATATTTATTTTCTTCACACGACTACATTTCTCTTCGGATCTATCTCATGAGAATAAAAAAGCAGTAAGAATATCTTATCTAGAGAGAGAGAGATATAAATTGAAAAGGTAGCTGAGCTGAAAACGAGAAACGGATTAAACTGCAGTTTTAACGGAGAGTGTGTGCGGAAGTTTGGAAGGTCACAGCAAAGACGCCACATCGCAAACATGGTTGGCTCGAAGACAAATTCACATGGAAAAGGAAAGAGTATAATTCTGAGTATCAAGTTCCACGCGTCAAATCAGTACTAAGCATTATTGCGTGTGCGTGGCATGGCAACGCTAAGCGACAAGGTTCCGAAGGTTAAATACTTGCTCCATGGAACTGAGTTTGTGTCTTAGTGACTTAAGGTCCCCCGCCCAAAATGCGGCCAAGCCCATACAACGACGACAAGTCGTTTTCCCATTCCCTTCACTTTCCTTTCATGGCGACAAATTTTGGAATCCGATGCCCACTTTGATACTTTGCCTCACTTGCCCTACCCTGTGGCCTGTGGGCCCCATCCACAAATACTATTTGGCTTCGGTCCTCCTACCTTTGTTCATAATATATTCAACTTCAACCCATTTCTTATTTTTATTATCTCAGTCTCACTCTTTTAAAAAAAAAAATAATATATCTTATCTGGTTAATTTGTTTAGAAATGATAAATAGATGATGTCATTTTTTATTTTTTAGTTTTAGTTTTCTTCCCTTTTGCAGCAGTAAGTGGAAGGGTCTCGACCCTACCACGTAATTAATGAAAGGTGATAGCGTCGCATAACTTGCAGTTGTAGTCCTTATGCTAACAGTTTTTATGCCTGCGGTAACGTTGACACTCCATCTGGAGCACTTCCAAATGTTTCTAACTTATCTATATCCTCCATCTCCTCTCCTCGTTCTTTCTTTTTCTTCTGACCTTCACAAATCACAATCACAGATACTATGGTACAATACAATTATCTAAACAAAATATCATCGTAACGATTAAAGAAATAATGAAAATACATATAATTATTCAATTATATATGGATTCAGAATACTTTTTAAGATGTACCTCATAAAATCAATAATAATAGTTTTTAAGTTTTTCATGTAAAATACTAGTTCAATTATGCAATAATTAACATGTTAATTACCTCTTTCATTTCTAAATAGTTATCATTTTTAAATTTTAATTTATTTCGAATTATGTCATAATTTAAAAATATTAAGAAAGTATTATTTGTTTTTAATTTTACTCTCATCTTATATATATTCATTGCTAAAAAGTATACGTAAAAACTCACTCTTTACAAAATTTCTAACGTAAACTTCTTTAAAATGAAAGGAATATATATTTATATCATCTAATAGTAAAATATCATAAAATTCAAAATTAATTTCTTCTCCAATAATTACTTCAAAATTCATATCTATTGCATGTTTTAATTAATTGATAGTGTAAATTTTTATATTAACATTATTTTAATATATGTGTGTGTGAAATATACAATGAGAGGATTTTTTTACTATATGAAAAATAAGAATTATAAATTTAGCTTATTAGATTATATTTTATAAATAATTAAGATTAAAGATTAAACGTATATAAATTTTTTAAGTAATCATCTAATCATTAACTTTTGAGTTTAATTTATATGCACTAACAATGTAAATATTTTTACTCTATATTAATCAAGCAGAAATCAATGTAATTATAACCTCTAAAATAGTTACTGTAAAATTCAACAAACGTATTATACATGCCAAATTGTGATTGAATAATATAAACACATTTAAATTAATCTGCCCACCAAAAAAAAAACAAAAAAACGCATTTAAATTAATTTTGGATTGTCTTGCTCTTGGCTGACCAACATATCTATGGATTGGACGAGCAGTCGAGCACAACCACTTTAAGAACTTATGTCTTTCAGCTCAATGCTTTGAAGGTTCTGGATTGTGTGGCTCTTGGCCAACTAACGCATGCATGGATTGGACAAGGAGGACGACAGCAACTCCTTTTAAACACCTATGCCTCAGGCCTAATGTTGGGAGGGTTGTAAATCGATCAACCCCTTAGCTAACTGATTGATATCTCGCATGAACTATCAACCTAAGGTATTACTTTTCTAAGACTATGTTGATTCTAATACCTTCAAGACTAACCAACTGACTAAAGAACTAGAGGCTAACCCACCATGGGGATTCATAAGAGTGATAAGGCACAACATGATTCAAAAGTGCTACAAACAAGTGACTTATAGACTCACCGTTGTGGCTCCTAGGCCACTATAGACAAGTCTTGTACCCTGCTGACATACCTTGACAACCAACAAGATAAGTAAACACCAAATTGCAAGGATGTGTCGACATTTCAAGAGGCGCACCCCTTGCATGACATGTCAAAGGGGCAAAACGATGCTATCATATGCACTCGTACTCAGATATGAAACTAACAAACACCATGCTTGGACGCATGGTCAAGAATGGTTATCATATTGTGATGTGTGGCAAGAGAGACATATCACGTGTTTGTCACTGGTATTTGAACAATCACACTATTTGAATGATTAAGATTAAAAAAAAATTAATTTTTTAAGTAGTTATATGTGACAATTAACTAACTTTTAACCTTAATCATCTATATATAATTGTATGACACAAATTTATAGTTCTCATTTTTTTTCACAAGAAGAATTTTCATATAATATGTCCTGCACACACACACACACACGTCTTATTTGGATAAACTTTTTTGTAAACATTTACAGGAGGAAAAAAAAAAATTGAATTAAGTTTTTACCATGATCTAAAATTAACTTATGCATTTTAGCTTTTAGAGAAGTTAAATGAAAGAGTTTCGATAGAAACTAAAAAATGGCTTGTGCATTTTACGATATTTGGAAAAAAAAAAACACAGGAAAAAAGAGAGAGTGAAGTGAAAAGAAAAAAAATAGTAAAACTGTCCAACTAGATAGTTTTTATACAGTTATAGATTAAATGTATAAGTTTATTTTAACTTATAAAAAAAACTCAATTCAATTTATTTTTTATTTTTATAAATACTGATAAAAAAAAAGTTTATCCATTAAAATGTTATATAAGAGGGCGATGGCTGGGACCAAATCCATGACCGAGTCAGCAACAATGGCTGCTGCATGCAGGTATTGGATTGCGGGGTTTTGTGTTTTGAACCTTCTATTGTTAGCATCTGGCTGCCTTCATTAGTACGCACTTGCAACCTGCAATGAATGAGCTTTTGGCTGCGAGTGCACTAAAGTCCACGCATCCATCCCACTGTTCCAGTGTTCCTCAGTCATTTCATGCAAGATATTGGTGGATTTTTTTATAAAACTGCCACACTTTGCCTTCATTAATTGTGAGAATGCCTCACTTTTATTTTTATATGTCAAAGTATCACACTTTTAAAATGCAATGGGAAATCGGTTCAAGGAACCCGATTTCCCTGTTATAATTTTTTTGTTTTTAAAAAAGTTGTTGTGAGAAATCGATTGTTCAAATATCGATTTCTCAACAGTTTTTTTTTTTTTTAAATTTGAATTTTCATTTTGTCTTTTTTTAATAATTTTTTATTATTAATATTTGTTAAAAATTATTCTAATGAATAATAATTACTTTTCTATCTTTTTTTTAAAATTCAATTGTTAAATTGGAGTGAAATAGAATTTTGAAGGTGTTTAAAAGTTTCATTATGGTAAGTTTTTGTGGTTTTTTTATTATGAATGAGTTTTTTTTTTTTAATAATAATGCATTGTCGTACTTTCCATGTAGATGAATCTAAATGTATAACTTTGGCGACTTTAATTGGTAAAAAAAAACTTGAAAATCGTGCCTGAAAATTGAAAAAAAAAAAGACTTTTTGCACTTTAACAGTTTATTGAGGATTAGTTATTGCTTTCGTTTGCTTATGAATATTAGGTTATTTGGTACGAACAATAGTTCATTTGCATTGTATTCATGTTTGTTGAATGTAACGATACAACTTTGACGACTTGAATTGGTAAAAAAAAGCTTGAAAATCGTGCCTAAAAACTGAGAAAAAAATGAATTTTTGCACTTTAACACTTTCCTAAGTGTCACTTTTCGAATTCTTTTACTTATGAATATGAAGTTACTTGGTACGAACAATAGTTCATTCGCTTTGTTTTCATGTTGGTGAATGCAACGATACAACTTTCGCAACTTGAATCGGTAAAAAAAACTTCAAAACTGTGCCTGGAAACTTAAAAAAAATCACTTTTTGCACTTTACGAGTTTCCTAATGGTCAGTTTTTGCATTCTTTTGCTTAGGAATATGAACTTATTTGGTACGAACAATAATTCATTCACATTGTTTTCATGTTGGTGAATGCAACGGTACAACTTTCATGACTTGAATTGGTTTAGAAAAGGTTGAAAATCGTATCTGAAAATTGTAAAATTTACTTTTTGCACTTAGTAAACTTTTAGATTTAGCAATGAACAATTTTATTGTTGAACAAGAAAAAGAAGATTACACATGAAATTCCAAAAAACAAACACAATCTGGGAGGATGTTGCTCAAACATATTGTTGGAGCATTATTTGTCATAAGATATTAAAATGTGAAATACATACATTAATAGTTTGCTTAATCTTAAAATCGAAAAAATACGTTAATAGATGTCCTAAAAGGGAAACACATACATTATTATTATAGTTATTACAATCACATATGCAATATTTAATGGCTTTTGTGCCCACCAGTTCCACACCTTGGAGCTTGCCTGTTTCGTCTTGGATTTCGACGTATTTGTGGATGTTGTTGTGGTTCAACTTGCACCTCATGAAGAACAGGTTGATTGTCTTGCATTACCTCGTTCAGATTTTCATTTAAATTTGTTTGAGTTGTTGGTTGGTAATTTATAGAAAGTGCTTACAATCGAGAAGACAGCGGATGGGGGGAGATCAAACAGTGCATGTGTTTTGCAATAGACACATTGCACAAAATTTCATGCGAAAATACAAGAAAGCTGATCTACGCAAATGTGTTGTCAAAATGGGTAGGTAACAAATACAAGTAAATTACAATTTTTTTCTTGCATTGGCTAATGTTGACAAATATGACATTATACATTGTCCAACTCCCCAAGATATGCATTGACAGAGAGCATGTTCCACCGCTATTACAACGATCTCCGGTGCAATAATGCAGAAGCTACCAATTGGCTTGACCGCATACCTAAGGAACAATGGCTTCAAGCGTTTGACGGAGGTCGACGATGGGGGACACATGACGACAAACCTTGCAGAGTCCATCAATTCAGTACTTAAGGGCACATGAAATTTGCCAATAACATTGTTGGTCAAAGAAACGTATTTCAAGTTACTAAACCTATTCGCTAGGCGAGGAAGGGAAGCTTATGCAATGTTGTCAGTCGATCACCATTATGGAGAAATTGTCAAAAAGGCCATGGATGACGCATTTGCAAAATCTACCTCTCACCGAGTCAAAACATTTGACCGACATAATCAATCATTCGTTGTGTCCAAAACATTAAACCCACGTGAGGGGGGACGACCACCAAAAAGATTCAGGATTTTCTAGCAAGCACAAAGGTGTGACTGTGGTAAATTTCAGGCAATACACATGCCTTGTTCGCATGTCATAGCTGCATGTACACATGTTCACGTCAACCACATGTCATACATAGCTCCGTAGTACAAGTTGGAAATTGTTTTCAACGTGTACAATGGTCCGTTCGGCTTACTACCCGACGAAGAAGATTGGTCAGAATATGATGAAGAAGAATGGTGTCCTGATCCAAAAATGCGAAGAAATTCCAAAGGTCGCCCAAAATCAACTCGCATACACACTGAGATGGACCTAAGAGAAAAGGGCCAACAAAAAAGATGTGATCATTGTCTAACTGTTGGATATTAAAAAACAAAATTGTCCGCAACTTCTACAACAATAATTTCTTTTTTAATGTAATTTGTGTTTCGATAATTAAGCAATATATAAAAAAAATCATGTATTTATTTTTTCGTCATCTATATTTTCACTTTAATTTGTCATTAAATAATTCAATCAAAAATTTAAAAAAAACTATGTATTTTTAAATAACCATTTTTAACGTCAATTGAAAAAATAAAAGAAATTATTAATTAAATATTAATTATTATTCATTAGAATAATTTTTTAACTAATGTTAAAAAACCTCAAAATGAAAAATCGAAAATTAAAAAAAAACTTGTTTAGAAATTGGTAAAAATCCTATGTATTTTTAAATAATCATTTTTAACATCAATTTAAAAACATAAAAGAAATTATTAATTATATATTAATTATTATTTATTAAAATAATTTTTTTAAAATTATTAAAAAAAAAGACAAAATAAAAATTCGAATTTAAAAAAAAAAAAAGCTGTTGAGAAATCGGTTTTTGAACAACCGATTTCTCACAACAACTTTTTTAAAAACAAAAAATTTATAACAGGGAAATAGGGTTCCCTGCAACCGATTTCCCATTGCATTTTAAAAGTGTGGTACTTTGATATATAAAAACAAAAATGTGACATTCTCACAATTAATGAAGGCAAAGTGTGGCAGTTTTATAAAAAAGTCAATATTGGTGTAGTTCAATTTTAAGCCGTTAACGTGAACGTGACTTGTATTATTTCATTCAATATAATATTTTATATTTTATATATATTTATTTATATAAAATACAATTTTATCTCCCATCAATGACTTTGTGCAAATTAAGAAAAAAAACATGTACTTGTTTTGTTAGAAATTTAAGTACGAATTTGAAGTTTTACATTAATTGAAATCAACAATTTAAACAAATATAATATTATAAAATAAATTCATATTATAGTATTAAGATACGTACTATATTCACTTTTCGAAATTTATTGCTCAACATATTGACTTAATTATTTTCTATCGAGTTTTCTTTAACCTCAGTTAGTGTTATCAATGCTTAGCATATCTATCTATCTATCTATGACTTATACAATCAAAAATAGGCTTCATACTATTAATTAATTTTATTATTATTTTATTTTAATTGAAATGGAACATTAAAAATGTCATTTATTTTATTTTGAGTTTTTTTTTTCCAATGCGTCATCATTTTTTTTTAAAAGGTCTAGTCCATTTCTTTATAACTAGTAAAATATTTGTATGACAATATTTCAAATAATTAGTCTTTTATTTGTACGATAATCTTATATTTAAATTTTATATTTACCCATAGCCACACATACCCTCTTAATTTTTATATTTAAATTTTCAACTTTTGTTACGACAATGAAGTATTTGTCTCTCATTCTATATTTTAATTATTTGATCTCTAAATAAACCACACATGAATATTAAGGGCATCTATAATGGAGCAACTCAATCATCTCTAAATAAACTACATTTTTAATAATATTACACACTTCCTTATAATGTCATATCATCTTTCCTACTTTAAACAACTCAATCAAATTTTTGCCAACCAAGAGAAACTCATTAAAGTTTCTCAAATAGATACCACAATATATCTAATTTTTTATATTTTATTATTCATCTTAATTTCAATTTAATATAATTGAAGGTCAATTGTTAAATGATAAATAAATATATAGTACATTTTGAATAAATAAAAAAATTATTTTAAAATTTAAAATAGATGAAAAATAATACAAATTAAAATTAATAATAACTTATAAAATACATAAAGAAACACACAATAATATATTATTAAAATAGAGTTTTTACACAGGAGATGCACTTTCATTTTGCATTCATTTAATTTGTGTTGCAATGTGTTGCAATCGTTTAATGCATGGCCATTTTTTCAAATAGTCAATGTGTGATGCAACGGTTATCCAAAAACAATTTGAACAATAAATTATAGCTAACATTATATTATTATATTTCAGGTGGACGCCCCCACAATTTTAGAGGAGAAACGGTTACTTTTTGAAGCAATCCAAAATATAATTGGGATTCACTAGGTTGCTCTCTAATGGGAAGAGAAACTCTCATGAGTTGCTGATCAATGGACAGAGAAACTCCAATTGAAATTACTCGACTGTTTGTGAAACCCTCCTCCCACACACACACATTATATGCACATATTAATAAGTTAATTTTAAATATATAATCTAAATGCAGTCAATTATTTAAAAATAACTTTACTCAACTTTAAGCTCTTTGAAGGACTTAAGCCCTTTAGCTTGGGCAGAATGGTAATGGTCCTGAAGGGTTCGGCTATCCACCTTTTTAGATGTTCCATCGTCGTGCCAGTTTGTTTCACTTATCAAGTCATAAGGACCAAGACTGTTGTGGCTTTTCTCCATCATATCTTTCCATTTTTCTTTTCAATGTTTCAGATCTTGGACCACTCCGCTTGTAAATATTATTATTGTAAAGTTCTTCGTGACTATATGGAGCACTGCACTGGCATGTGCTAGCTAGCTAATCAAAGTGTATGTCCTTCATCTACCAACGTTAGAGGATATGGAAAGGTCTAGTATTGTATGCTATATATGACGGTGGATTGAAATCTTCCATCCTTTTTTTAACTTTCTTATTCATCTCATCAAATAATAACAAGAGAAAGAAGAAAAAGTCTAGTATTATAAAAGTTCCGGTTATGCACATGATCAACGAAATGGTCGGACATACTGTGCGAGTCTATAAAAGACTGCCTCCTTACATTATTTATAGCAAGGTAATTCCACAGCTCGAACCATTAACTTTCTGATCCTATGACGATAATTTTAACTGCATGTCACATGCACCAAGACATACCTTTTAATTGAATGGTGAAAACTCAATAAAAACAAAATTCTATCCTTTTGTTTTTGGGTAGACAAATATTGAAAACAATGTATATTTAAAACCCGTTTGGGGTAATATTAGCGTTGCCGTATATTTCCCTTCTACAAGTGCTAAGATAGTTAAAAAAGGAAAAGGAAAAAAAAAATCGCAAACTATATATTTTACACAAGAAAAATATTCATTTGACATTAATTAAGAATTATGACCACGTGTTTAATTAGATCTGCATTTTGAGATAACAAATCCGCATCTCATCCAAACTAGCTACTACATGTAACTTTTGCGTCTTTACTCACTTTAGACATGAAAATTTGGATTTACGTAAATCTACAATGCATATCCAAACATGCTATCACACTCCTGTTTACTCTCATGCTATAGCTGGCCAAAGTCATACACAAATGAGAGGGGAGAGGGAGGACTAGTAAGACGTGTGTATATAAAAAACTAATGTCAAAATTTAAGGACTCTTCACAAAAATCCATCACGTGATTATGGACAATAAGTGATTTTACATTCTTTATTTTGAGGCATACCTTGTTTTTTTAATGAGAAAAATTATTTATATAAAGAGTAATTATACTAATTTACATACATACACTTTCTTTGACCAATATGTCATTGGTCCGAGTGAAATTGAGCTTAAATTCCTTAAGCAGTGTCTTGAATTTAAATTTTGTGGATGAAAAAATAAATGGTTGGGAGAAGAGACCCCACAAAAGGGTGGTCAATCAGATTTCTTGACAGAGATTAGTTATTAACAAAGCTAATAAATATTTCACACCAATAATATAGAGAGAAAAAACACTTTCCTTTTCATTTCTTTTTCAATTTTTTTTTATTTCTTTCTTTCTCATCATATTAATTATTACATGTATCACTTTTTCTTTCTTCATTTTCTTTCTTTTTCTCTCTATTTCTCTTCTCTATACACCTTATCCACTTCAAAATGGGGTGTACATTATCCATTACCTCTATATGAAAAATTTATGTAAAAAGATGAGAGAGAAAACTAGAGAGAGAAGCTTGGGGGGGAGTGAGTACAGGGGTAGGAGACAAGCAAATCAAAAAGTTTCTTCTTTTTTCTTCACTAATTTCCCAGAAAACTTTCAAAAATATGACATGTGGAGGATTTTCCAAAGATGGGAAAGGGTCTGGGACATCTTTATTGCTAGAAGGAAGAATAAAGGAGGGCTTAGATATGGGCTTGTGAGATTTGTGGAGGTGAGGAATGAGAAGGTGTTAGAACAACAATTGGATAATATTCGAATAGGGAATGTCAAATTACATGTCAACATTCCGAGGTACATGGAAGGGATTTATGACAGAAAAGATTATAAATAGGGAGACCACGGAAGAGCAGCTGAACGTCAAACTGAAACAGATAAAGCTCAATGTGCTAAAGTGGGAAAGGGAGAAGGACATGAAGTGAAATCAAATAGATCGTATTTGCAAGCAGCTATTAGGGGATGAAGGAAGCCTAATACAAAATGGAAGGTTAAACAAGATGGAGATAAAGGGAGTCAATCGGAGGCTTGGAAGGGAAAAGATATCAACGTGAAGGTGGGCGAAAATGCGTGGCTCATGAACTCTTGGGTGGGGAGACTGAAGGACCTAAAATTGTACAACAAAATTCAACAAACATATATGTTGGCAGGCACCAAGGAGATTAAGCTGAGATACATTGGGGGAGATATGGTATTAATTATAGGGGTGGATGAAAATGAAGCAGAGGAAATGATTAACAAGGATGATGAAGAAAGTTTATCTATTTTTAGCTCTATAGAGAAATGGAGTCCTCATATTAGCACTGGAAATAGGCTTGCTTGGCTTAAATGTACTGGTGCTCCCCTTCATGTTTGGAACAGGGAATGTTTTTCTAATCTTATTGGTGTTTTTGGGAGTTTGGTGGATTTGGATGAGGAAACAAAAAGTATGGAGAGGCTGGACTTTGCCAGGTTGTTGGTGTATGTTTCATCTCCTCAACAAATAGCATACAACTCACGTGTGCGCATAAATGGAGTGATATACAACATTCGTATGGTGGAGGAAACTGTTACGCAGGTAAACCAGTGTAGCTGTAGGTTATGGAGACATAAGGCACTTGTGGAGGATGAGCAATCTATGCTATCTGATATTGGTTTAGACTGCGATTCCTTCTTCTCAGAGTTTGATGGAGAACTTAACTTACTAGAGGAACATGAAGACGGTGGTGATGGAGGTGCTTGATGGTGTAGGGGCTGTCGGGGTAAAAATTTGGAGGAGATGACAGTTCAAGGTCCAGTGGATAATAATGTAAAATATTCACAGGATAAAACGGAGGAAAGTATGTGTGGTAGGGAGGTGACGTTAAAGGTGGGAAATTTTCAAAATACTGAGACCCGTTTGGAGGATTTGGTCGATAAGGGGAAAGATGACAAGACTGCTGGCTGTCAGGAAAGTGGAAACAGTGGGAAAGCAAATGGTGTAGAGTGTCTCAGTGGACAAGCAGCTGATTACAACATGGTTAAGGAAACAAATATTTTGTATGAAAATATTTTGTACAAAAATGAATTTCAAAAAAGTGGTACAGTAGAAAGTCAAGAAAGCACAGATAAAGAGGCAAAAGGAACGTTCAATCTTGGGGAGCCAAATGGAAATGAGGGAGACGAGACAGGCATGTGTAACAACGTCCAAAAGGAGTATACTTATATTGGGCCAATGGAAGTATCGACGAGAAAGGCCCAAATAGGGCCTGGAATACAAACGTACAATTGTGAGGGAAATAACATGGGCCTGAGAAATAAAGTTTTGGGGCCACAAAAGAGAATCAATCACTTAATCCAATTATAAGTGATAATCTAGCTTTGAGAGATGGACAAAGCAGTGGAAGCTTAAACATAAGTGCAACTGGGAAAGAGTTACGCGAGAGGTTTGAATAGGAAGACACTACAAAGTATGGAGGAAGTGCATATGAAGGAGTAACGAGGGGATCGTTAAGGGGGTCTAGCATTTTACTAGAGTCGTCATCTGGTGAAACTTCAAAGGGACAGACATATAACACAAAAAGATCAAAAGTCCAGAAAAAGCAAGAAAAAGAGGGTAGTAGACAGGGCTGGAGATTTAACAGAATGTAATGTGTTATCTGATTGCAATGTGAGAAATTGTAACAGATTCTTTTGGTTACGGAATGATGTGAGGGAGGCAAGAAAATTATGGGAATTAGGGAAGAAAATGGGGGTTACTTATGAAGGGGAAGAAGAAAGTATCATTCAGAGTTTGGTGGAAATGGAAAGGAGAGATAAAAAAAAAGCAAGAAGAAATAAGATGTGATATCAGGGAGGGGATCATAAGAAACAATTATGAATGTCTTGTCCTACAATGTTAAAGGATTGGGGGAGGAATAAATTGAGATCTATTAAACACATTATCCAAAAAGAGGAAATTCAAATTGTATGCTTACAAGAGACAAAGAGAGAAGAAATTAGTGAAAGTGTATGTCAAGCTCTTTGGGGAGATAATCAAGTCAAGTGAAAAATGTAACCTTCAAGGAATTCAGCCGGGGGTCTTCTTTGCTTGTGGTGTGAAGATATGTTGGAAATCATAAATTCCTTTGAAGGACATGGTTACATTGGATTGGGATGGAGGGAGAATTATCACTATTGTAAACATTTATGCACCATGTGACATTGAAGGAAAAAGGAGGCAATGGGATGAATTAAAGAATTGGAAAATGAGAAGTAATACTGACTTATGGTGTGTGTTGGGAGATTTTAATTGTGAGATGGCAAAATGAGAGGATGGATGAAAGTGGGGAGGCTTATGGTGGGGTGGAGAGGAGGGAGTTTAATCTCTTCATTGAAGAAATGGAATTGTTTGATATACCATTGGTGGGGAGGAGGTTTACATGGTACAGGCCAAATGGTAAAGCTAGGAGTAGGATAGATAGATTTTTGGTGTCGGAAGGATGGATCAACATGTGGAAAGGTAACACTCAATATGTGATGGAGAGAAATATTTTCGATCATTGTCCAATTATTTTGAAAGATGTGGTTGTTGATTGGGGACCAAAGCCTTTTAGGGTGATGGATTGTTGGTTGGAGGAAAGTAGCTTTGAAAACTTTGTGAAAAATGTGTGGTCTAGCTTGGAGGTGGAAGGGTGGAGCGCATATGTCCTTAAAGAAACTAAAAGGGCTTAAGGGCAAATTGAAGATTTGGAACAAGGAACATTTTGGATGTCTACAAAGGAAATTACAAGATATTGAGAAGAATTTGAATGATGTAGATAAAAAAAAGAGATGAAAGGCCTCTAAGTGAGGAGGAGATTGCTATGAAGAAGAACTTACAAGAACAATGGTGGCAAACTAGCATGTATAATGAGTCCTTGATGCGACAAAAATCTAGAGTGAAATGGATTAAGGAGGGACATGCAAATTCAAAGTATTATCACTCGGTGGTCAATTGGAAGAGAAGGAAGAATATGTTAAGAGGGGTAGAGATTGATGGTTTGTGGGTAGAAGAACCTAGAAGGAGTTTTTTGAAGAAAGATTCAAGGAGGAGGTTAGAGAGAGACCTTGTTTGGAGGGAATACAATTCCAAAAAATTAATGAAGAAGATAACAATTTTTTGATCTCTAGATTTGAAGAGTGGGAGGTTAAAGAGGCGGTGTGGGAATGTGGTAGTATGAAGAGCCCGGGGCAGGATGGTTTTAATTTTAACTTTATAAAGAAGTTTTGGCATATCCTAAAGTTAGATGTGTTGAAGTTCGTGGAGGAGTTCCATTCAAACGGTGTGTTGCCTAAGGGAGCAAATTCTTCCTTTATTACACTTATCCCAAAGGTGGGTAACCCAAATGGTTTGGGAGAATTTAGGTCGATTTCCTTGGTGGGATGTATGTACAAAATATTGGCCAAAGTTCTTGCCAAAAGATTAAAAGGGTGTTGCCGAAGGTGATTGATAAAAGACAAAGTGCATTTTTGAGTAATAGAAACTTGCTACATAGTGTGTTGGTAGCCAATGAAATGGTGGATGAAGCAAAAAGAAAAAAGAAAAATTGCTTGCTTTTTAAGGTTGATTTTGAAAAAGCATACGACTCGGTTTGTTGGAAATTCTTGTCATATATGCTTCGAAGATTGGATTTTCATAATATATGGATCACATGGATTGAAGAATGTTTGAAGACTAGCATGGTGTCGGTATTGGTAAATGGAAGTCCCACTTCGGAGTTTAACCTCCAAAAAGGACTTCGTCAAGGAGATCCGCTAGCCCCTTTTCTTTTCACCATTGTGGCGGAGGGTTTGAGTGGGTTGATGAGTGAGGCGGTTCGAAAAAATTTATTTGTGGGTTTTAAGGTGGGGAGAGGGATGTTGATGTGAACTTATTGCAATATGCCGACGATACCATTTTTGTAGGAGAAGCTTCTTTGACAAATGTGTTGGCAATTAAGGGTATGATGAGATGTTTTGAGCTTGTGTCGGGACTAAAAGTTAACTTTTCCAATAGTAGGTTTGGAGCTATTGGTGTGGAGGACACAACTATTGAGAGGTGGGCGGACTTGTTAAATTGTAAATTGTTATTGTTCCCATTTGTATATTTAGGTATACCAATTGGAGCATATCCTAGGAGGGAGGAGACGTGGGAGCCTATCTTGGAGAAGTTTGCAAAGAAGTTGTCATCTTGGAAGCGGAAGAACTTATCTTTTGCCGGAAGAGTGTGCCTTATCAATTCGGTACTATCTTCTTTGCCTATCTTCTTCCTCTCTTTTTATAAGATGCCAAAAAGTGTGAGTAGGAAGTTAGTAAGGATAAAAACTAGGTTCTTATGGGGAAGTGTTGAGGGTTCAAAGAAAATTCCATGGGTGAGTTGGAAGACTATGTGTGCACCAAAGAGTCATGGTGGATTGGGTATCAAAGACTTAGAAATGTTTAATGAGGCACTTATTGCAAAGTGGAGGTGGAATCTTTTTCATTTGGAGGAGTCTTTGTGGGGGGATATCTTGGAGTCAAAATATGGGGGGTGGAGGGGGTTAGAAGTGCAAGAAAATACATATGGAGAGTCAATTTGGTGGAGGCATGTTATGAATATTTGTGGCAGACAAAATCATATGAAGTGGTTTGACAAATTGGTGAGGTGGGAGGTTGGTGATGGAAGTATTATTAGGTTTTGGAAGGATAAATGGGTGGGGGAAGAGTGCCTTGAAAATACTTTTGGGAGAATTTTTTTGAACTCAAAACAACCAAATGAGGTTATTGGCAACTTGGGGAAATGGGAAAACAATAGTTGGGTGTGGAACTTTAAGTGGAGGAGGCAATGGTTCCAATGGGAACTACCTCTCGTGGAGAATCTACTTAATTTGGTGGGGGGGTTTGAGTATTAAGGCTGGTAGTAAAGATTCATGGGTTTGGTTGGAAGACCCGGGAGGTACATATTCTGTCAGTTCCTCATATGCAGCTCTATATGCTCTGAAGAGAAATTCCCAACAGCAAGACATCTTTGATAAGCTTTGGAAACTGAAAATTCCAACTAAAGCTAGCTTTCTCATTTGGAGGATTTTCAAAAATAGATTGCCTACTAAGGATCTGTTAACAGTGAGGAATGTACAACTTCATGGTGACAATCTACAATGTCCTTTTTGTTCTATCATGGCTGAGACTTGTGCACATATATTTTTCACTTGTGAAAAAGTGATCTCTCTGTGGATAGAGTGTTATAGTTGGTTAAATTTGCAGGTTGTTTTGCCGGAATCATCTACTGGGCATTTCCAACAGTATGTTCTTGGGATATCTGGTATAGAATCAAAGGAGAAATGGATGGTGGTTTGGTGTGCAGTTGTATGGTATGTATGGATACAACGAAATAACTGTATTTTCAGGGGTGGATTGTTTGATTATCAGAAAGTTATGCAGGATATTCTGTTTGTGTCTTGGTCGTGGTTAAAGTCAAAGATACCGAGCTTCAATTACACTTTTATTCAATGGTCTCTGTGTTCGGGCTTATGTTTGTGATTGTTTGTGTTTTATTTAAAATTGCTTTCCTCGGTCTCTGCACGTGGTGCCTTTTCTCTTAGCATTTATATTGGTTGGGTGATGAAATGAACTTTTTGCAATGGTGCTAAATTGCCTAATTTTTATCATGCATCGTGGCTGTGTGGAAAGGATTCTGATTTGGTTTTGTTCAGATTTACCAATATTGCTTGAGATGGTATTTGGTATCACATTTGTTTTGGGATTGGTGCGGGCTTCATGGGTGGTTCGGCTTGGGGAGGTCTATGCGAAGTGGAAATGGGTAACTGCAGGGGATTGGTTTTTTGGTGGTATGGTTACACTATATTTATATGTTGGGACATGTTAATATTATGTAACCATTGAGTTATTTATAACAGCTATAGCTTTTTGTTCCTTTGTATTTGGGTTGAGGTACCCCTTGTACCTATCTTAAATATATTTTCTTTGCTGATAAAAAAAATATGAAAAATTTATATTTTTTGAGTAAATTACACTAACACCAAAAAAATAAGGGGGAATACAATCTCACAAAATCTTAGAGGTATCAATGTAATTTACCCTAATTTTTTTCTAAATGAGAGAGAAATATAAAAAGAAGAAAGAGTCTCTTTCCTTGCACACACATAAAAATATACAAACTTTAATGTTTTTTAGGTTTAATTCTATTTTTTATTCTTTTATCATAATTAATGTGTAATTTTAATCTATAAATGATTTTTTATTCAAATTTAGTCTCTTAACTTTTCAAATTTAGTCTCATAATTAATGTGCTCTTTTCTTTAAAATTCTTCATGATATAATTTTATTATCCTGATAATTTTAATTAAATTCTTATCCACTGAAACTCAATTATAAAAATAATATATTTCTCTCAAACTGGAAGAGATTCTCAACTCCAACTTTATCCTTCCGATCCCTAAGCTTTCCGTAAATGAATAAATCAATGGAATAATAATATAAATTTTTAACTTAGTCCTACTTCACTATCGTAAGATCATTATCATAATTGAAAACCAAAGGATAATAAAATAAAATTCATATAACGCTTGTGGTACAAAAGCAACGAGCCTAAGAAAACCTAGGCCTATTCAAAAAGTCAAAAGCGACCAAGTGAGTTAAATTAAATATAATTATCTTTAATATTCATTTAAAAAAGAGTAAGACTATGATAAAGAAAATGAATAATGAGAATGAAGAGTAATTTTTTTATATTTATTTTTGGAGTAACCTCTTTATACATATATATATATATATATATATATATATGAATGTATCTCAGCACCAGTGGTTGCTTTGATAAAAACTACAAACATCAAACTAAACTACAGCTGTTTCCCTGCCAAAACAACTAAACAACCAGACCCCTCTATCCTTCCATCCCCAAAACTACGTAACATCTGATACCCACCTTGACAAACTTCTAGCATCTTAATCTATACAATAATTAATTGCATATACGAAGATACCAGAAAATCTACATAACCAAACCAAAAAGACATTTGTTTCATGTCCCCTACAGTTATACCATTATATGCTATATATATCAGCAAGCTCACACGTAACCTATGACCACCTTAGTCTTACTTGAAAAACTTTTGAGAGCTCTACTTCCACAGTATCGATCAGTACGTGTTGATCGTCCTCATCAATAAAAATGTCATAATCCATCAAATGATGACAATGAGGGTGATGGGATGTGGTAATAAGGTAGTGATAATAAAGTAGACTCAACACCTAACGTTTGGTTAGTGGTGACAGTGAAGTAATTGTAACAGGGATAAATGGTAATACTTATGCAAATGTTAGTAATGATAACCCCCAACAAATTAATGACGATGGTCTTTGGAGTTGTGTAGATGGAAGGACAATACACAATTTAAACTACTCTGCTTGTCCTATAATAATTGTTGTTCTAAATTTTTTTACATAAATAAAAAAATTAATAAATTAATAAAAGAGAATAGCAATTTTACAAAAAAATCTTATAATTATTAATTTATTTATATAGTTTTTGTTGCCCATCATTAATATTGTAAGGGATATAAGTTAAAAATAGTACTCCCTCCTGTCCTTAATAAGACATTTTGGACATAATCACACAGACCAATAAAAATAGTTAATTCAATTGATTTTATTAATTTTTTTTAAAATATGTTACTAATGTATCAATTTATCCTTATTAATAATCATTAACTTATTATGGGTGACGTGAAAATATTAAAGTCTAAGAGAATTATCTACCTCTATCAATAAAAATGCAAATACTTAGAATATTTAATAAAGACAACTAGTGGAAAAAAAATACTTTATAGGGATTGTAAAATATCTTATAAAAAAAATTATTAACTCTTTCAAAATGGTGTCCTATATTAAGAACCAAAGGGAATAATAATTAATATTACGTTGAAAAGTTAAAATAATAATTATTTTGAGACTTAATACCATATTGCACAAATATTATGTCATACATATATACACACACATATAGGTATCATAAATTATTTAATTTAAATTAAAATTTTAAGCATGAAATTTATATTGAAACAGCTTTTTTTATGTATAAACTTCGCCAATAAATAACTTATTCTAATACAATAAATTATTTAATTTAAATAAAAAGTTCCAATTACAAACATAACAAAGTAACTTAAATATTTCTTTTTGACAGATTTCTTAGTAAATTTTATTAATTAGGCTAAAAATAGCTTATAACGTGTAACCTAGCTTTGTTATATTGATGACTAAAGTGGTGGATAAAACTTTTTTCAAACTTAAAAAAGAAAAATAATTATCGATAACTTGGTTAGTGATTAATTGCTTGCTATTACTCCACTCAAAAAAGTTCCAAATTACCAACAAGCTAATTGTCAATAATTATGATATATTAATTGAGCATTGTAAATGCCATTTACTGAAAGCTTTAGTTGTTAGAAATTCAAATAATATCAACAACTACAAATTCTTAAAATATTCTTCGGTTAGTATAACCTAATTTTCTTGTAATGAGTGTAGTTTCCAATTTTATCTCATGCTTACCCTTATATAGAAATATGTGAATAAATAGTATTTAGTTTAGTTAGTTTATGAGAAGAGAAAAAGGCATATATTAAAGAAAAGCGCATAGCATTGACTAAAACTTGAGTAATAGATTGAATTCTAATTAAATATATAAGTATAAAACAATTAGGTATGTTTTTTTTTTTATTCTACAGAAACAATTAGGTATTTATTAGTGCATGATTGTTACTCATTTATAGTTTAAAGGGTGTAAGGATTTTTTTTTTTTTACATAAATATTCTACTATCTTACTCAGGACTATAAATATCTATACTTGGAATCTAAAGTTTATCATTTCTATTACGGTGTCTTGAACACCTTGTGTCCTATATATATAAATACTTTATATACTAGATACTATGTATAATCCTGCAAGTAAAACTTAATGGAATTATTTTCAAGCTAAAAATGAATCAATAGATGTTATTATTAAATTGCTAGATTTGATAAAAATTAGGTCTTGATGATTTTTTTTAGTTGGTGTATATAAGCTCTTTTGATTGAACAGAGCAATGTTAATAAAAGAGTTGTACAAACTGATTTAACTTATAAAAAATGATTTTGAATTATTATCAGCATAATTTTCCGTGGTGATTATGAATTGTGTATAATTAATAAGAAAAATATTAATGTATATATATAAAAAAAAATTAGTTTCGACTAAAAGAGTCCATTTTAAAATCACCATGGAAAATTGTGCTGATAATAATTCAAAATCAATTTTATAATTAGTTTCAACTAAAAGAGTCCATTTTAAAACCAGTTTCAATTGAAATTAGTTTTGGTGAAAAAATTAGTTTTAAAGCAAGCTTTTATATAATTGGTCTTAAAGAAAGTATTAAGCGAAAATTCTTGTTATTAAAAAAAATGAGAACTATAAATATGTGTTACTAAGGTCATGTAACCACTAAGTTATAATAATATTGATCGTGATTATATAATCGTGTGACTTTGATTTATAATTCTCATTTATCTTAATAATCAAGAGTTCTCACTTGATAACTTCTCATTACTCTCAAAATTGATTAATTTTGTGTGAAATTTTTAATTTTAAAACTGATTTTGAGCCAATTTAAGACTAATTAATTGTTAACTAATTTTTTTTTTTCTTTCAAAAATTGATTTTAAAAGCAATTTGAAATTAGCTTGAAATCAATTTAACCAAATCAAATTATTTTTGAAATTCAATTGTAAAATCCCACTTAATACATAGTTTAAAAATAAATTTAATTTAATTTTTCGTAATTCGAAAACCATGTACATTTCCATCAGAGATTTGCCTGTAGAGATTTACTCACATTACCTCTCTATCCGCTGGAGTAGCTTGACGGATTTCTAGGCTTCCTTTTTGTGAATTTCTTACAACCTACTACTCCCTTCGTTATTAAAAAACTTTTTGTTCCTAAATTTTTGATGTTTTAATTTTTTATTTTTGTTTCTAAATTCTTGATATTTTATATATTTCAATGTTCATTAATTATTTTTTTTCTATATATACCCCTATTTAATATGATCTAGATTTTTACAACTTCTTCTCTCATATATATTAAATAAGGGTATTTTAGACTAAATATATTGTTTGTGCGTAATATTAAATATTTCTTAAGCTGCATGCATTAACCTTAAACATCAAGAGATTAGAAGATGAGAGAGTATTATTATTAATTTATTCATTTATCTGGAATTTGTCGTCTAATGCTTTGTAACTGATCCTTGCATGCAAATCATGGTACTTTGTGCCTGTCTCTACACATGAGAGAATGCATGGAATGGGGCCCTGGAACTGGAGCCATCCAAAAAATACAGCACACCACAAGGTTCAACTTCAAAACAAATTAAAGAGGGGCGGAGAAATTAACAAGAAAAAATGAAAAATAAATCAATAGAAAAGTTTTCAAGAAAATAAATAAGAGGAAAAAGAAAAAAGCTTGCTTTGATTTTTGTAGAAAATGTGATGAGCTGATAGTAAAGGACACTTTCCTTTTCCTTCCCTTGGGTTTCCGGGCCTGGTTTAACTTTAACATCCGTTCCCCACTCACCAACATGCACAGGTTTTCAGGCTTTAATTTGAAACACTAGTAAATTTTTTTATTTCATATACAAAAAATAAATTATACATAATTTATACCTAATCGAAACAATAGTAAATTAATTAAAATATCGGTTGAAAATAAATTCTATACTTAATTTATCTATGAAAAAATGCTTAAATAATAAAAATCAATTAAATTTAAATGTAGTGATTGAAGATCTTTTACAATCAAAAGCTTGAAATCACTAAAAAGTATTTATAGAAAGGAAGAGTCTTGGTACCATAAGTATAGGCTACTTTGTAAAAGAAAACGCAACTTTAATAATCGAGATCATCAATTTCGCTTAACCGTTTGATGATCATATCAAAATCATGTCAAGTCATTTTAATTATATATTTCTTGGTGTTTTAAAAAAAAAAAAATATTTCTTGGTTCATATATTTCATTTGTATTTTAATATCTATACTTTTACACTAACGTCCTTAAACCGATAACTTTTTGTTAAAAGGAAGAGAAAAAAATGTATAAACTTTGGGATGAACATAAAAGTAATTATGGATGATATACTACGAAGGAAGACAAGTCTTCCTGGCAATTGATCTTCGTGACTCGTGAGCCACGTGTATGTAGTAGATGCACATTGCAACATGCGTATCTCAATCGTATTTGATCCTATTCTACATTTAATATCTATACTTACCTCACATATAAAATCGTCATGGTCCTAAATTAAATGACCATGTGTGTCATGTCCCCCTTGCTCTTTTCTCCTACACTTAATTTGTTCTATGTCACCATTTCAAAATTTATTGTCATCAATTAAGAGTGTAGCACTAGAAAGGAAATACGAACTAAGATAAAATAAAATAAAATAAAATAAACAAACCCTCCCAATACAAGGTAACGAAAACATATCGCAGCACGGAAATAATTAGAAGTATATATAATTTTTTGACGATCTCAATTTTATTAGCAAAATTTAGGTTAATTTTATGATTTTACTCAATATAGTTTGTCACATTTTAATTTTATTGGCAAACTTTTATAATGACAAAAGGACAAATATACGAAGTTGGTTGATAGAATAATAAAAGAAAATAACAGGACACAGCGTATTAATCACGAAGTCTTAGTACGTACGTAGTAGTAAATAAAATGTTACTGTAAACTACAATATGTGGTTGATTTCTCAAATTAACTTTCATGTTTAATTTACTAAGCAGTGTAAGAATTTGAATCATATAGTGATTAAGGTCAAATTTAATTACGTTTGAATTAAAATAAGTATTAATTTTAATAAGGTTGAACTAGAATTATTACCACTGCACGCCAAATAAATATTTCTACAACTTGCTGTCTAAAGAAAATAGTAAATTAAATGTAAGATAGAATGTCTAACCAAAGACTATACGGAGAATATATTAATCCGATACAATATTGTTTAAGAACTTTTTATTTATTCATTTCTTAATTAGTGTCCAAAGACACTTATTAACAAGAGGTATCCTGTATATTAGTAGTAGTAAAGATTGAATCTCCTTCTTTAAAAAAAAAAACAATGTTTACTTTCATTATCAATATTAGAGTTTTGTTTTTGTTTTTGTTTCGGTACATATATAGAATTGTTGTAGTATAGTAGTGAGTAGTGAAGGGTAAATTAAAATGAAGTGTGGAATATATATATCTGAATTGTTAAGGAGGAGAAAGTAAACGCCAAAACCCGGGTGTACTTGACAGACACAGAAACAGGATAATGGTGGGGAGTAGTATTGAATGGCATTTTCGCGTTTCACTGTTGATAGGAAGGATATATCCGTAATTGGGTTTTGAACACAATTAATTTGCTCCACCAAACGGAATTTCGAAACAAAACGCAAATATATGATGATTGGTTTCATCAGAACCGCATGATTCTTGTTCAGCAGAGCGTTACTTCGTTTTGTGTAATCACTAATCCCAGCTCAGCCATAATTTGTCATAACCTTAATCCCCTTGGAAACCATGAGGTGTCACTCCTTCATTTGGTGACGCTTCGGCGCTGGCCATATAACGGCGCCGTCAGATTTCCCGTTTCTAGATTCCCCGTCACTGTTAACAGAGACTGGGCCACCACCACGATGCAAAACACACTACACACACACCCTTGCCAGCACCACTAAGAAAAGGCAATTACCCAATCCCAACCGTTGAACCCCTTTCGTCATTATCAACAATTTTCGTCGTCTCCGTACTACACGCGCGCACCAACTTACGCTCACGCCACACCTCCCTTCCCTCCTTCCAGTCCCCCCTTTCTCTCTCTTACATTAACGAAACCAAAACCCGAAAAAACGCACAGCATCGAGCACACCAACACCTGAAAAGTTAGGGTGAGTAGTGAGTGAGTGTGTGGAAATTGGCATCGCTCGCAAGAGCAGCTACTAGTACTTAAAGAGACAGAGAGTGCACATCAATGTCTGCTCAGGTCGGTGTCAGGACACGAGCTCGAGCCGCATTAGCCATGGAAGCTGCCAGTTCAGCTCAACCATCACCCAAGAGAAGGAAGATCAACGACAGAAACGAAGAGCCGAAGCTCTCCAAGACTCCGAGAACGAGTTCTTCCTCCGTCGTCAAACCGGCGATGATGACGGTGACGGAGACGGTTCAGCCGGTGTCGGAGACCAAGGAACGCTGCCTCAGCCCTACCTCCAGTGAAATTCCGGCGTCTTGCTGCTCCAGCAACGGATCCATTGGCCTCCATGAGGACAGGATCAAACTCTTAGATCTGGAGGTAATGGATATTAAACACTCGTTTGTTACGATTTATTGCTGTTGTAGATTTTGTAATTGAACACTCGTTTTAATTTGTTGCTCTCTTTAATTAATTTGCCGCTTTTCTGTATCGCCTTTCGCTCATTCATTTTCCTTCACCTAAATTAATGCACCGCATTCAACGTTCCTTTACAGGTGGAGAGCGCGCAAGTTGAAACGTCGACGTGCAATGGTGGTGAAGAAATTGAGAGGTTTTTTTAATGAAACTGATTTATTTATTTTAAATTTGAAATTGCTTCAAGCTAGTTTTAATTTCCTTGAGCGTTCGCTTTTCAAAATTTTGAATAATTCAGGTCCCTTGAGTATGTTATAACAGTCACAATTTCTACCGTTCAAAACTCCAACTCGTTTTTCTAGTGTGTGTATATATTCGTGCACTGCACATTCTATCTATAATTCTGAGCCATAATATTTTTTTTTTGTGTCTGTCCGCCATTGCAGGAGAGAGATGAACCGTTCCAGCGAGCTTCGCGAAAATTCGCAGGAGCCGGAGCCAATGGAGATCAATTCTCACCGTGCCTTATCAACGACAAAAACCATGCCTAACGAGTTGGAGCTCGAGGAATTCTTCGCTACCGCCGAGAAAGACATTCAGAAACGATTTCAAGACAAGTAAGTTAAAATCAGTGGAATTGATTTTCTTCTTTCTCTCTCTCTCTCTCTCTCACTGTTTCTTTTTTTAATTTTAGACATCATAATTAGTATATCATATAGCTCCATCATTCCTTTTAATTAAAAAATTCTTTTGCAGGTACAATTATGATATTGTTAAGGACGTGCCGCTGGAAGGACGCTTCGAGTGGGTTCAGTTGAAGCCATGAACGTGTGCGCGCGTCCCAGTTCGTCTCGTCACCGAATGAAAAAGACTCCGATCAATTTGAACATGCCATTTTGGTCTCTTTATATATTGTTAATTAAGTTTAGTCTAGGTATTTGTTTCAATCTTATCTTTTAATTTTACACCAGCCAAGACTCTTTTATCTGGTGTACACTTTTTTATATTTCGCCGTGGTTATTGGTTAAAGTAAACAGGAATTCAGCTTTGTTTGTTCTCTGTACGGAGAAGCGGCTTAAAGCTAACTTGTGCAGAAAATACTGTAAATTCCCTTGGTGAAGAACAAACGCTTCCATTTACAGACTTCTACCTCTCTCGTTTTTCGCTCTAATCGCTCCCCTAAAATCCGTGTCCGTTTCTTTGTTTTTAACTTCACTTTTAAAGAGAGAGTACACCAAAGTCAGTGACTGTATGATTATGTCTTCTTTTTCTTTTCGTTTTTTATTTCCTTATTTATTTTTTAATTTTTTTTATAAAAAAAAATTCGAAAACAAACAAAAAAAAACACAAGGAAGAAAATTAACCATCTTATAGCGAAAATGGAGAAGTGAAGGGGCTGGGGCGTAGCTAGTAGGAAGAGGGGGGAGGCCAAGGTTTTGTTTAGTTGTTGGGCGTGGGAGGGGCAAGAACACGCACCATGCCGTGTAAGTTACGGGCACGTGTTTGAGAGGGTGAGAAAGCTGATCTTATTATCCCCCCACCCCCCATGTGAGAAGAAGAGTCTTCCAATCTTGGAACAAAATCCACTCCACTTTCACAAGTACAACAAATATAGGTACCGGAGTAAAAATTCGAATATTATTGTTATTCTTGTTTCCACATGGTACCACTTTCTCGCTTCTTCTTATCTAATAAACACACAATTACATAAAACGGAAAGTATTTGGTCTTGATCAAAATTTGAAATCCATAATTTTTCATAAAGAGAGACACACGAGCATTATTAATAGGGTTGTTTTGTTTAATTTTAATCACTGTATAATTTATGGCAATGATAGAAATTAAATAAAGGATAGAGGAAGACGAGGTAGGAATGGAGGGTGGGAGGGGAGAAGAATGGTATATACTTGTGTCATGGAGTTGTGGTCCTGCTCCTGCATAGCCAGATTGGGACGTAGAGATCGAAGCTAGCTAGTGTGACCTTATTCGGCCGTCGTTTTGAGTTTGCAATTTTTAATTATTTTTTGCCATGTAGCGCGGGAGGAACGTGTTTGTCACGTCGTACTAGCAGCTAGGCGGCTTATTAAGGCACTGAGATAGCGCAGCAGTACATGGTTGTGAGGATTGAGATTCCCTGCTGCTTGTGGATTTGATGTGCCTTTCCGTTATGCTACAATCATTGCACTGCGAATCAAAGAGTATATATGATTCGGATATTTGAGATATCAGAATATCTGATATCCTTCGCCAGGAGGAACTTGATTCTTAGAAACTTTTCAATTTTCTCCAAGGACCTTTACCTTTACCCTCCCTTTTTACCCCCCTAGTAACATGTGCACATATAGATATGATGTATGGTTTTCTCCTCATCCCAAATGAAGAAAGGAAACACACACATTCAACTCATCTTTAATTAGAAGGCATTGTAAAATAAAGCACGTTGAAGTTTCAGTGGGATAAATATGGTTTGAACATCGGTCTGTGTGGTGGCACTTTTTATTTATCATTTTGTTGGGTCATAAGTTGTGCCCGTGCGTGTCTTTCAGAGCACAATTATTTTATATATATTTTTGAATAGTGAAACATTATTACTAACCAGGCATGGGTAAGACAAGAAAACAAGAAACCCAATTCAAATTAATGCAAGATATAATAAGTTCTATAAATCATCTAATTATCAAGTAGGTCCCCCCCCGGATATTCTTTTATATGACACACGTCACGACAAGTTGATGATGCAAAATGTAATTCACAGATGAAATAGTATATATATTGTTTATCCACAACTCATACTTGTCCTTCTCCCTGCAGTCCGTGTTAACCAATAATTAACAACACAATTCGCAACCTTAGGTACAATGTACGTAAAAACCAGTCAAGATTCACATTCATAGATTATTAGTACTGATTTTTCTTTTTGAACAAATTTCATGGCTACTAATTATTTTCTTTTGTCCCGGTGTCTTTATTGTTGCCGAGAGAAGGCATCTGTATGATAATAATCTTGACAACATCCCTCGTTGGTTGAAATAACATTTGGTACCATTCACAGATGTGGGCATAATAACATAGTAGGCGTCAGCAGTAGGCGAGACTGAGATATTATTAATAAAAAGGGTGAGGTTAATATTACATTACATAGGATCCTATTAGATATATATATATATATATAGGAGACATGCCATATGGGTTAACATTATTATGTTTGAGTTGAATTGATCGAAACACACCCTTTAATAAAAACCTAACATATGTTGTGGAAGGTTGAGCCGTAAGAAAATATAATAAGAGAAGGGAATAGCAGAGGGAAGTACGATCTAAAGATGAAAAGTGTGATTAAAATGGTAAACCGTAGTTAAAACGAAGATTGAAGGTACAATGGGATGTGGGCACTTGAAATAGCGATATATCTCCGGAAAAGGGAAGCGGCAGTAAATTAAAGGCACAATGCTGGATCATAAAGAAGAGAGAGATGAGTTAGGCTTGCGGGCCCTTTCAATATTCAATTGTACGCTGATTTGATACATCAACAACGGTTGATAGCGAAAGGGTATTCTAAAATGGTGTAATGGGTGTCAGGGACTAAGTTAAGATAGAGAATAGGAGCAGTGTCTGTTTCGGGTTGGGGGCGGTTATAGGCTCAAACTAATAGAAGGAGAAGAAGGAGGTGATGAACAAGATCGAAGAAATGGAAGCAAATATTATTATTGTTGTGGCAGTTGAAGTAGCCACTACACTACACTACGACGATGGTGTATTAAAGAAAGAAGGAAGTGGCAGTGGACACAAACATCTACTTCTACTAATTACTACAGAGTGTCGTCACTATTCTTCTTGGATCTTGTGCCCTATTCCCTTCTTCACTTCTCACTTGTTTTCATGCTACTTTGGGTCACTCCATACCCACGTGGAATATTGACTTACTACCAATCAAGTGTTCCTCCTCCAAAATATTCCTCACTTACTCACCATCTACCCTCTACATATATATATATGTAGTCTTTTAATTATTTTTAGCTACTCGCAGTAGTAACTCTATTAATTTCACACTCACTTTCCAACGCAGTTTTGTTGTTTGGGTGTCCCCATCGGAGGACTCATTCTAATGTCTGCGGAATTATTTGGATTAACTAATTTCCTTCCAAGGAGTAGTTAATCACAACTTATAAAAATATGTGGAAAATTGTTAGTTATTAGCTACATAGATTTGATAGTTAATTAACCACGATATGAGGCAATGTACATAGAAGTATACAAGACTAGTATCCTTCCATTTAAAAGTATTAAATTAACTTTGGTGAGCATTTATATATGATAACTCTCATTTTTAAATTTAGGAGTTTTTAAATTAACAACAAAGAGAAGGAACTCTTTTTTTTTTTTTTTAAATCTAATAGTTATAATAATGAATAACTAATCTTAACCATTATATTTTAAGAGAATGAATGATGATGATGAGAAATAACTTTTTTGATGTAACTTGATTACTCCTCAACAACAAATATATAACTTATGAAAAATGTTACTAAAATTTAGCAATTCCAAAACTGGCAATGAAAAAAAATTTATCACTAAATTTGACTATTAGTTTTTAGTAGTTACTCCTTCCGGCTTTAAATATGAGTAAAATTAATCAATTTTTGTACTAATAAAGAAAGTTAATTAATATCATTTAATTCTACTAATTATATTTAAAATATAAATTTTTTCTAAGTGTTATTCATTAGAATTTGATATCAAGAATAAGAAAAAATCATTAAAAATATAATATCAATTAATTGAAAGTATTTTTGAGATGATATTATTAAATATAATAATTAAACGTGATAAAAGTAGTTAAAATTTGTTTATATTTGAATCTATTAGATTTTATTTTATTTTATTTTTCCTATAATTGAATTCAAAGGGAGTATAAGCAAGAATGGGTCACAGTTAGAATTAAGTGTATACATGCATCAACAAAATTTATGCCTCCACCAATCATCTTTTTGGAAAGAGTTCTTGAAGTTTTCCATTGTGGTGTTAGATAAGCTTACCTCTAATCAAGTTAATCCCCATCATTTTTATAAAGATGACTGCCTTAGAATGAGAAAACAAAATACCAATTTTAATTTTGCTTTGATAATGGACTATCATCATTAAAGTCTTTTTTTTTTTTTTTTTTTGAGATAATCATTAAAGTCTTTTATTAGCACCCAAAGAATAATTTTTTTTTTCTACAGCCTCACAAATAATTCCAAAAAATAGTATGCAAAAAATAAAATAATCTTGCATACATCATCAAGTCATTCATTCCATGACATTGACAAATATCGTAATAGTTACAGTTTCAACGTATGTATCATAATAGTTACGAGGGATACATATAGGAAGGTTTCCTTGGTTAATTATTATTTATCCTGCTATGTAAATAGCAATTAACCAAGGTCCACAGCTTTATCATTCTGCAATTACGGTTTGGTACACGTAGTACCGTTTTAATATATTTTGCTTTGCTGAAAAAAAAAACAGTTTCAACGTATATATGCCAACATAAAAATGAATCTAATTCTTATCTCCATTAGACCCCAAAGTCCATTGGAATGCCATTGTAGTTCTATAATAGTAACGAGAGTTAGCTAATTAATAGGTGCCAAAAGTATTAACTTTATAAAATAATGTTTTTTTAAAAAAAATATGGGGAATTTACAAGAAAGTTCTTTGACATGTTGATTAATTCAAAGGGACTTACTCCAATAACCCTAATCTATCATCTTTACTTTACCGATCAAATAAATATGGGGAATTAACAAGAAAACAGAACCAAGAAAAGAAAGAAAAAACTAGGACCTCAAATATGAGAGTCCCATTACATCAGCTGAGAAAACAGAAAAAAGAGACGCTGGACACAGACAAAATCTGCAAATCATGTTGGAAGGTATAATTTGCTTCCCAGTAGAAATGTTGGAAGGTAATATCCCAAGTCAAAGTTCTGAAGTGTTGAATCTTATTTATCAAAGAACTATAAAGACGGAAAGGATTATCGTTCTTCAAAATGAGATCAATGGCCAATTGTGAATCAGATTCACAAATAATTTTTTGAATGCCATGCTGCCATGCAATTTGTAAGCCATTAAGGACAGAGTGTATAAAACTTAATTATTTAACCTAACTGTAAAATGAGAGTCTAGGTAGTAAGATTCGTCAACAAATCTAAGTTGATTTGGAAAATAAATACTTGCATGGTTTATCTTCATACCTATTTTGGACAACTTGTATGATCAGCCTTCTCCTTTTGCATGAATTGCCCTACGTTGTGGATACCTGACAAACAATATTTTTTTTTCTCTAGAGTTACTCTTTTCACATTGTACAATACCATTCTAGTTTTTTTTTTTCTTTGTAACTAGGAACTATGTAGGATTTCTTATTTGACACTCTAATCCTCCTTTCACTGAGTCGGCCCATTTTGAGGTAAAGTAATACCTTCAGTTGTGACTTCATATCCAAACCGAGAATCGAACCGCAAACCTTAATTAAGGAACTCGATCAAGTGTCAAAGCACTTGTGCCAACAACTTTTAGTAATAGCATTCTAGTTTAATTGGTTGTTGAATACACTTTGTTTACTTGTGGGTCCTATTATCATTCTTTGGATTTTTTTGTTTGCTTCTCACTAAATTCTCCTTCGAAGAATAGTTTGATATTATAGTTATGGATGGGGTAATTTTTTAAACATTTCATATGCGTTACTTTGGTCGTTTTATTCGTGATTACGAATATTAAATTTGTTTTGTTTGTTTCCGTTTTTCACCAAGACATCAATGATACCTTTTGGCTTATTTTTATGTTAAACTACAAACCAATAACTGTATAATATTTTTTTTTTATGCATCAGAATGGAATAACTGTATAATGATTGATTTTCGATCTTTGGAATCATTAAAATATGATTATAATTATCATTGATATCATTAAAAAAAAAGTCTCGCATTATTTAGAAATAAAGACCAAAGATAGTTTATAATTATCATTGTCTCTTAACCCATTGAGACTCATACATCTTTTAAGGACAAAATCGTGAAGTCCATGAGAGCCAAAGTGAATAACACTATGAATGAAACGAGCCTAACAATGCAACTGACTCAAGAGCAAATGGTTAATAATTTTGATCATTTTTATTTATTGACAAGTGTAGTTATTGATGTTTTATAATTAACAAATGTTATTATAGTTTATAAATTTTTAATAACTTTTCAACGTAGAGTATTATAGTCTACACCATCCAACTAACTGATGAGTTATTACTTATTATAATTTTTTTAATTTAATAATTAATTTAATTTAATCAATGAAAAAATTAATTAAAAATATATTTAGTTTATATTAATTTTTTTTTAAAAAAACTGTTCGCATGCCCTTATACAAAAACTAATCCTTTTCTAAACCTAAATCATAGGGAATGGGCACAATTTTTTTAAAAAAAGAAAGTCATTTCTACATATACACATAGTTAAGAATCTAAAACATTAATCAACACACTTAAGGATTCAATTATGTTAGGCTTAAGAATGCTCGGGTCAAATGTGTTTTCTATTTTTTTATTAAAAATGTCAGCTTATTTTAAACTATTTATTGTTTTGACAAATTTATTTAAAGAAAACTGGTGAAAAATAAAAGTTTTTTATATATTTATCATTTTCGATACAAGTCTTCAAAATATAAAATAAAAAATTTAATGATATTTTTATAAATTTTAATAAAAACTGGAAATAAAATAAAAAGTGCTTTTTTTTCAAGTTAATGGGCCGATTTTTCTTGGTCCATCACCAATAAGCCTAAAAGCACTAGGGTTTTGCTATTCTTACTCCACAATTTGCTATTCTCACTATCCACATGGGTGGTTTTTTATTAATTTTCCAAAATATCCTTGTACAACGGAATCACGATTCCGTTGTACACTTTTCAATGGAATCCCGATTCCATTGTACTTGTACAACGGAATTGTGATTCCGTTGAAAAGTGTATAACATAATCGTGATTCCGTTGTACAAGGGACAACGTTGTACAACGGAATCACGATTCCGTTGCACATGTTTTTTTAATTTATTCTAATTTTTTTTAAGTTTTTTTTTATATTGAGTAATGTTTTTTGAAATGTATAAATTTAGGTTTTAAAGACTTGGCAAAAACAAACATACCAATTTAATGCACATTGGTCGATGTATCTTATAGGATTAATATAAACCGTTGGTTTTAAATACTTGGCAAAAACAATACTTGGCAAAAAACAAACTTACCAATTTAACATACTTGGCAAAAATCATATATTTTGTCGGTGTTATTATGTTGCACATTGTTGTTGTTGTTGTTGTTGTTGTTGTTGTTATTGTTGTTTGTTCTATGATTTTAATAGAGAAATCGTTCATTCTTTCATTATATTACCAGGGGCGATCATGTGTTGTTTATAGAGTTTATAAAGAAAAATGTAATAAACTGAAAATATCAACATCATTTATATAATAAAATGTATATACAAAATAAAAGTTTAGATACAAATATAAAAAAATACATCATAAATCAACCGCCTCTGCGGCCACCACCTCTGCGGCCACCGCCCTCGGTCCTCCTCCTCTGTCTGCGTCCTTGGCTGTTGCACCCAGCACCTAAGCCACATTGTGCTATGCACAATAGCTGCTGCACCAACTCATAGTCATGCGTGCCCTCAGGAATGGCTCTGGTATGCAACAATCTCTCTGCAATCGCAGACATCATCCGGTACCGATCCTACATAAATGAAAATTAAAATTAATAATTTCAAATCGAAAAAAATGTAAACAATTATGGAAAAAGTGTTTGCATTACATTACCTCGCACGAGTAATCTACAACATCTACAAACTCTAGCAGAGGGTCACCAGGCTGAGGCTGAGAAATAGGGTCGGGCATACGTACTGGGCTTCGTGCTGCCTCTCGATCCTCTGGCGGAATCACATATGGATGTGAATGCTCATAATACCACGCCAAGTAGTCAGAGGTGCAGGCCCATGAAGCATCCTCTAGCACATGCTCGTCCAGCTGCACTCTATGTTGCTTCCACTTGGCCCACGATTGAATAGATGCCTAAAATGGAGGACGAGGAGGTGGTGGTGGAGGGATCCCCTTTATGTAGTCGAACTGCCTCAAAATCCTCTCTGGCAGATATGGACGCATGTCTGTGTCACACCTGATGTGGTCAGAATAGTATGTCTGCTCCAAGAAGGGTGTACCAGCGACAGCCCTGTATCTAGTATCTATCATCATATGGGGATCAGACAACGTCCTCCATATGCAACTGATCTAGCAACCGCCTAGTCCCCCAAGCCTTGTCGGTACCCCTCGTCGTCTTCCATCTGGTAGCAAATGGAAGCTTCGGGTCATAGATGACATCCTCCCATCCGCCAACTGATGGCAGATGCGCAAACGCCCACGCCTGTAAAATAAAGAAAGTAAATTATGTTAACATTTGTATTAAAAAATACACAAACAAATATTTAAACAACAAATAAATAATTTCTTACCATCAGTAGCGTCATAGAACCTCCACACTGCTTGCTCTCACACTAGCTCGCATAGGAGAGATGGTCGTAAAGATACGTCAATGCAGATACTCCCCAAGCGTACTTGGAGTAGGTGGACAGATCGTTGAGATAGCAGAGATAGAAAATGTTCACATGTGTGGAGCTTTTGTCGACGAAGATGGTACAGCCGAGCAAGTGCAACAAGTATGCCCGTGCGACCCACACATATGAACCAGACTGCACATACCTCTCATATAGGTCCATCGATCATGTGAGACGTACCCTAGCTCCTGCCGTCATAGTAGCATCTGCCTCATCGTCAGACACCAGGCCTAGCATGGTCCTTAACAACATCCTAATGTCAGCCTTTGAAAAGGCGGTCGCTGGGCCGACAATCTGCAAGCCTGTAATAGGCAATTGCAGCAGACATGACACATCATCCAGAGTGATGGTATCTCTCCAACGGGCAGGTGGAAGTGCATGTCTCCTGATGCCACCTCTCAATAAAGGCATTGACGAAGCCTTTATTCGCGATATATCCCGCATGATAAAGGCTCGTCAAGGCAGACTGATCCATGTATGCCTGGACCTGTGGCTGGGTAGGGTAGGGAATTAACTTCCCAGTGTAGATGACCACCTTCAGCTCCTCCCGAGGCTAATCATTCCAAATATGTCCAGCGACGTGGTCCATGTAGGACCCCAACAGTGTATCAACTACAGGACCACCAGGAAATGGCGGTCCAATGATCCGGTCAGCAAACAGGATCACTGGGGTTGCTGACTGTGGTACCTCCACTACCTCTGCATCAGGCTAAGGAACCTCTGGCTCAGGCAGCGGTACATCTGCATCAGGCTGTGGCACGTCTGCCTCAGCATGTACATACTCTGCATCCTCTGGCTCATCGTGCTGTACTCCTCCAACAGCACGAGTATCATCTGCCCGACGACGACGAGCAGATGCTGTCACACATCGCTGGTCTGCCCTGGATGGCTGGACAAGCTGACCAGCATTTGCAACAACATCCTCCTCTAAAGTGGAGGGATCATGTCGGCGATTGTAGGAAATATACTTCGTGCGAGCCAAAATAAATCTGCAAAAAATTAACTAAAATACTTAGAACTCGATAAACAAAAAATAAAGTCAAGTACTATATAACTAAATAAACAAACTAACACTGTAAATATAATATATTTAAAAATATAAAATATAACATTTTTATTTTAATACTTTTTTAATTAAAAAAAATTATTGAATTAAATAATAATTTTAATTTAAAAATTAAATATTAAAAATAATATTGTAAATATATAATACAAATATAATTAAATATTTTTCTTTTAAAAAAATTACTTTACAAATTCAAATTTCAAAATTAAAAAAAAAAAATTCAAGCAACACAACGGAATCACGATTTCGTTGTGGTGTTTGATTTTTCAAATAGTACAACGGAATCGCGATTCCGTTGTACTGCGTTAAATTGAAAAGAAAAAAAAGGGGGGAGAGGACGAACCTGTTGGGGAAACTTTGGGGAGAGAGGTGAGGGAGAGACGTTGCAGAGGGAGACAATGTGAGGGAGAATAGGGAAGGAGAGGAGAATGGCCGAAGGGGGTGAGAAGAAAAGGTGGGTGTGGGGGGAAGAGGGAGAGGTGGGGTGGGAGGTTACTGACAGGGTAGGGGGGTCTTTTCACCTTTTTTGGGGGAATAACAATTCTTTAGGGTGAGAATAGCAATTCCCAAAGCACTACTCTCTGGTTAGAGTAGAAGCCCCCACATTTTTTTTATTTTATTTTACAAACTTTGCTAGTAAATCGTAATGGGCTTATGCTCTGCCCCATATTCCACAAAGCTAGTGGCCCCATGTAACCTTTTTACTGTGTGACAGGATTTGTTCCTGCAGAGATAGCCCAATGCAGAATATGAAATCACAAGAGCAGGATTTGATTCCTGTATCCCCAAATCCCACCACTTTGAAAAAAATAATATTCTACAAATGAAAAAGCCAACGATAGCTTAAAACCTTAAGAGGTTTCTTCATCTAATTATCTTACTCCTAATCAGTTATCACAATCAGATTCTTAAAGACTTAAACCTTCTACTAAGTAAACGTAAAAAAGTGCCGGAGATTGTAAACTTTTGGTGGAGGCAATTAGCTGCATTACCTTCGGGACATACATCCACACAACGTTACCATATCCTCTATGGATTTCATAAATCATTATTTAGAATCAATGTTATTGTCATTTAAGCACATGTTTAGATTATTGTTAGGTACTTACAATTTTACCTCAAATTCACGTCAAATTCCGAAAAAAAGACGCAGAAGTTAGTATTGACTGTTTCTATGTTATACATGTCTCTTGCACTCAAACGGACATGTAAACACACAATAAAAAATCTTGCAGCGATAATGTTTTTATATCTTTATGTGCAAAATTCTCGTGGATGAAAAACTAATCTGCGAACAAAAGCATTATTCCAAACTGATTAAAAAGGAGAGGGGGAAAAACACTCTTACCTGCAAGAGTAAATTAAACAAACCGGTTCTTTTTTTCTTTCTTTTTCTTCCATGTATCGATCACTTAATTAAGCTTGCTCTCAATAATTAAAACACATAGCAAACTACATTCAAACTAAGGTTGAATCGCCCATATCTTGTCACTTAACTACTTAAGTAACGGCATTATTATCAATACGGAATCACCATGAAGAGCTAGAAATGAGAAAACCATTAAAATAAAATTTGTTGATGAACTAATGTCTTCGGAAATTTGCTGTCATAGTTATTGGCATTTTGATTTCTTCGCAGTTGCTTAGTGTTAATTTATAGATGAACTGTTTTACTTCTCCGAAGTACATTTTAAAAAACGTGTAGTTTTTCCCCTATGCCGACAGGTAAAAATAAAGTGGAAAGTGTATCATATCAAACGAAACAAGGAAAGAAAAGAGCAATATGACAGCCAAAGGCAATAATGTCTTTGAACCCGAATTATATTCTCAGTAATCATATTGGAGTTACATTATTCTTAAAAATTTTCTGCAACATTTTTTATGACACTATTTTCTTATCTCTCTGTCCCATTTTTTTTTTTTTATTGACTGGATCTCTCTATCCCGTTATTCATCTTATCGTACACTTTTTTTTCTCTTTTCCCCTTCGATCCCCCTCCCCTTTTTGTATAAAATGTGGCTGTTCACATTTGATTCAAGCATTCAAGATAAGAGACATCGTTATTTACCAGCGAAGATAATCCTGCATATTTAACGAGAGAAAAAATCGAACAAATGCATAGGTTACAAAAACATGGAATGAGTTAAAAATAACAGAACATGCCACCACCTTCTAGCTATTACTAACACACCACGCCATCATAAAATTTTACATAAGTTTTTTCGTAATGATCAGCATTTATTTTCCTTCAAGAAAAAGACTAGTGATTAATTAGGGGAATCAATGTTGATAGATATGGAGCCTAGCCAAATCGATAAATAATTTTCTTCTGGTGTCAAGAGTCAAATACGGAAATGCAAGAAGCAAATAATTAATTTGTAAAGCTAAATAGCCAAATACTACATCCTACGGGATCTAGAGAAATTAGAAGAGAGAAGAAAAGAAGAATAGAAATTGACAAGCAAATTCCTAACACAAATTAACTTACTTAACTTATCCCAACCCAGTGAAGAAGAGAAAAACCAAAAAGAACATGACCTTTTTTTCCCTTCCACCTTGTCACCAAGGCATGAAAAACAAAAAGAAAGAAAGGAGAAAAAAAAGGGTTCATTCCTCTACAAATATTCAACACTACCACCAACCATAACTTATATGCCAATCTCCAAATCGCTGCAACTTGACCCTCCTTCGTTCAACAGCTCCTGGATTACACCAAAAAAAAAAAGAGCCAATTATCAGACAAGCACATAGCTAGTGATCAGATCAAAGAAAAACCAACATAAATACAACAACAACAAAGTCTTATCCAACATGTGAAGGTCGACTACATGGATTATACAATACTATATCTGCTAGTTAAAAACTAAATCTCTAGAGATAGAAAAACCAAAATATATAAATAAATAAAATTGAAAAAAAAAATAGATTAATTTAATTGTGACCTGAGAAGAAGTGGTATTAATTGGAGGTCCCTCATTGACCAATGCAGACCTTGTTGCTTCTGAAGAACCTTCAGTAGTCTTGTGAGGCTTCTTGGAGCCAATGTGAGTTTTTCTGAGACCCAAAAGTCCCTTCCACCTTGTTGAGGAGGCCTTAGGAGGCCTGAGAGAAAAATCATGATCACACTCATCATCATTTATAAGGAGCTCTTCCTTGAGAGTGGTGGTGGCCCTGTGGTGGTTGTTGTTGCAATTGTCCTTGTACGTGGACAACAACCTGCCCTTGAAGAAAAGCTCATCAGCACTCATCATGGAGTAGTTTGTGACTGAAAACTCGAAGTCAGAGGACACTGGCGCGTCTGATCTGGAGCCTCTTTGTTCTTGCTTCATGGCTTGTTGCACATCCACAAAATCATTTGAGAAAGAGATTCTTGGACTCATTGGAGGGCATTGATGATGATGATGATGATGTTGGTGATCACCCTTATTGTGCTCTGAGTTGTACATTTCTAAGCATGCCATCAGATTTCACAACACCACATCTAAAATAAAGAGAAAACAAAATGGAAGTAGAAACAATAAATTCCACTTGGGACCCCCCCTCCCCTCTTTCACACTGTTACAACGCCACTCACAGAAGATGTTAATTTGTATTTATATATGTCACAGAAGGGATCTTTCTTTGGATTTTTCTTCTCATCTTTGCAAATAAATATAAATACTATACTATACTATTATTTACATGCATGGCATGCCGTGACATGATGTTTTGTCATGACATGTTAATTTGGCATTCAATGACGGTCAATCTTCAAGATTTGTACTGTCTCCAGTTTACACTGCTCTGCTCTCCTTGGACACATGTGAATTGTGAACACCGTGGAACTGCCAACAAATTTAATATTTAACTATTTATTTATTCTCTTTCTTACCTTTTACCCCATGGCTATTGGCTGGTAGTAACTGGTGCAAAAGCTCTTCTTTTGAGGCCAATCCTTTGTGTTTCATGTTGCAATATTGTAAACAAAGTTTTGGGAAGATTCGAAGAACTTGCACTTTTAACTATGTCATCTCAACATCCAAAGCATAGTAGTAAGAAGTAATAACAAAACATATAGAACTACTATATATCATGCATTATCCATCTTTTTCTTTTTCCTTTTTAACAACGTGAATAATCCAACCATCAATGCATAAACAAAAAGTTTTGCATGTTTCTTGTTCTCTTAAGGTCATGACAGATGCAATTAGTAGAGGTTATGGAGAAGGAGAGTTGAAAACAGTTAGCTTTTGTGGTACAGAAAGCAACAGCAGTGGGGTATTGGGATTATGGAGAGTTAAATTAAATGGTTGGAATATTTTTCAATTCATACATAAAAGTTTGAAGGCTCGCACCAAAGTGGCACAGTGACAGAGTTACAGCTTACAGTTACAGAGAGGACCGGCATGCATGCAGAGCTCTGATAATTGACCAAACTTTGACTCCAAAATGAACAAGCCATGGAGTGAGCTGGCGACACCGACGGATCAAAGTGATCACGTGACCTGGGATTGTCTTTCAATTAGATAAATCAAATTCAATTTAAGGACAAAAATTTATTAATTCAAATTGAAACTTTAAATATCCTCAATAGGCAACAAAAATGAAACCACTATTAGATGGGTCTCGCTTAAACAATATGTCTCTCTCTTTGCTACACCATCAACAAAAAAAATCCAAATCTCAAAATATACAGGGCACTTAATATACTATAAAGGTTCAGGTAAGTTGGTAGATTGTTGAGATTCTTAAGCATGTTTTTAGAGGTGAGGTTCGATACACAGTCGTGTGTATGAATTTTTTTTTGTTAAAAGATATAAAATTTACTTATGATTTCTATGCTTTAAAAGGAATTAGTATTTGATCGGTTGGGGGAAAAATAAAATTAAAATTAAAATAAGACACTAAATATTTGCATCGAGTTTATTGAAAAAGAAAAACTTGGAAAGATTGATAGAGGTGTTAAAATAAGTTTTAACTCGTGAGCCAATTTTGCTTGCGTGTTAAATGAGTTATAAAAATATATTGACTCACTTTTTTAGGAGTTGAATTTATTCAACTCTTTTAACCTGTGCTGGTTAAGGATGGCCAACTTGTGTCAAGCCATTTTTCTTGGTTGTAATTTTTTATATTTTTATTTTCTTATTTTTTGAATTTGTTATTATGAACTATTATATTGTTAGATTTTTTATTTAGAATTTTTATTTTTCTGTATTTTTTTTAAATTAAGTGAGTTAGTTCATGAGGCAAAATGTGAAAAAAAAGGTGAAAAAAAAGAGAGAAGGAAAAAAAGACGAAGGAAAAAAAATGAGAAGATTATTTACCTTATTTTGACAAGAGTGAAAGAGAAAGAAAAGAAAGTTATAATTCTTTTTTTTATTTGACTGTTTAGAAAGTAAAAAGAAACAAAAATGTATGTATATAAAATGACATAAATATTTTTAATAAAAAAAATACAAAAGTAAGAAATAATTTTATCTTTTAATTATATAATTCATCTTTCTCTCCACTTTCGTTGAAAAACGAATGAATTGTAATTTTAATATGGCCATGTAATTTTTGTTCTATGGTTCACTTTTTAACCAAATGACGGACGGAAAATGTAACAACTTTTTTTCCTTCTTTCCTTCATCTTTCCTCTCCTTTTCATGTGCATCAAACAAACCATTAAGGCAGGTTGTCTTTGTGTTTGAAAACACGTTCAAGATTTATGTCAACCAATAAAGAAATACACAAAACTATAAATTATAGCTTCTACACAGACATAGATCGATCGTTAGTAACGTGCAACAAAACAGGCACGATATATATTGGCTCACAAAATAGATTAGATTCAATTGACTCACTTTTTTAACAATATTAATCCATAATGAGTCAACTATAATATATAGAGTTGGCTCACTTTTAACACCTCTTCCGAGCCACGTACAGCCACAAGGGGGTGTTTTTAAGTTCAAGGTATATATCATGCCAAGTTTTAACTTAGTAATGTCATATTCAAATCTTGTATCTAGCACTATCTTTATCTTGTACATGTTCATAATGGGGGTGCTTGCTATGATGAGGCATTTAAATTTGCTTCCCCTCTTCCAAGTTGGACAACTCTCGTCTTCACCAATCACCAATTCATATAATTGTTTGAATCTTTTTATGATGATTCCTGGTAGGCACCAAATGGCTAATTTGCATCCCAATTGCAACTTCAGTTTTACCAATCATAGGGAGGAAACAAACACAGCTAGCGACCATAAATCAACAAATATAATCATACATACATACTAAATAATACTAATAATATATATGTTATTATTTGTTTTGCAAATGGCAGATAGAGAGAGAAAAGGGAGAGGGGTCATAGTCTTGAACTCTTGGACCAGTGTTTAGAAGTAGAATTACTCAGTCTTCAGGACCAGGAAAGCCAGGTAACACGCAGCAAAAGGACACAGGATATAAAAATAAAAATAAAAATAAAAATAACTTGCAGCAAAGGACATGGTTGTCACTCACGTGGTTCAAACCTTTTTCAAGTGATTCTCCTAATGGGGTTATGACATGTGGCTGATTCCCACAAATGAAAGCCTTCTAACATGGACCAGTCAAACACAATAAGCAATTTCTTGGAGAGTAAAAGGCTGTGGAATTTGGCCTGATCCGGTTTTGGTCTCCCATCTTGTTAGCAACTACTTGCATCTTATTGGCTGTGATACTATCTAAACCTAAGTTAATTGCATATCATTAGCTCTTCTATTTAATGTGTAAGCTCCTTTCCCAATGTCAGATCAGAACAAAGAACGAATTGAACTACCTAGTTGATTCTCTAATGTTTATCGTTTGGCTACCAGTGTCAATTGAACCTAATTTTAGAAAGTGAGAACAAAATTCTTGAACATGTAGCAACTATTCTTCCAACTCATTATAAACTGAGGTTTTTAATATATTCAATATAATAATATTTTTATTGAATATTAGGAAGATTATTTCATGTAAAAACTCATTCGTAAGATGTCTCTTTTTTAATGCTCTTTAGAGATGGGTAATGGGTTATTTCCCACCCTTGCGGTGCAATAGTTAACCAATTACTAGGGTACGGAAATGCACGGCCGTAGTGAAACTAATTCAGTTTATTGTAATAGTATAATGCAAATGGAAAATCAATGTAAATTTAATGCAAATTGGACTTGAGGTTGCAATATACTGTTTCATGCATCATTGAAATTAGTTACTGTTGAGAATGGTTGGAGGTAAGATATATAAAACAAAAATGTCTGAAGAGTAATGATCCTTCTGAGAAGTTCTTTTGAAGACAGACATGGACCTACATTTTAAATAACACCTTCCAAAAGTCCTCATGTTGTGAAGAGCCTTTCTTTCAGCCAGTACTTGCACTGTGATATAAGTTAAAATAGGGCAAGTCACGCTTGCTGAATCTAGTCATTAATTATCGTGACTTTTTGAGGCTTGCCCAGGCCCTTTTTTTTTTTTACTCGCTTGGGGTAAGGTAAACTCATCTCAAAATTTCGCAAGGTGGAAAGTATTTTTTTTTGCTAAGTTATATATATATCGTGACATTATTTTATTTTCTAAAATAAATAAAATAAAAAGTTAACGTTGATAGTGTTGGCTTTTAACCTTTAAAAAAAGTTTAAAATAGGAGTAAGTCATTATTATTGTTGACTTTCCTAAATTAAAAAAAAACAATTATATAAGTGAATGGAAGAAAAGATTAAAAAAAAAAAAAGTTTAATTATTGTTTTGATCTTTACGTATACTGGCCCAACTTTTCATTTTAGTTCTTATACTTAGAAATTTTATATTTTAGTTCCTATGTAAGTAATTTTTTTCTATTTTAGTCTTTGTAGTTAGTTTTCTGAATGTGTAAAATAATCACAAAATGGATGCATAAAGACTAAAACCTAAAAAAATGTTCAAACTAAAACATAAAATTTTTAGCTATGTGTATGTAAATCAATCTATATATGACAAATATGATGTGGTATGGTTGGTAGATAACTTTGTTCCTTAAACATATGATTAGGAATTCAATGCTTGACCGATGTGTATGAGAATGGATCTTAATATCTCATTAGATTAGTCCAGACTAAATAAAAAAAAATGAACCATTTTGAAAAAAATCGAATGAATCCATTTTATAAAACCATTTTTATAAAGTAGTTCAAACATAGATTGATTCAGTTTTGTTTAAAACAAAACAAAACAAATTTTGCACAGCCCTAATCTTTGCCGTATCGGTCCGTTTGTTTTCCCGCATAACAAACGATGCTTAGGTCTCGTTCCTTAATTCCTAGGCTAGTTCTAGTTCTACACCTTACTCGGGAGATTGGGAAGGGAAGACTTTTGAAGAAACCAAATGGGCATGAAGAAAAGCAATCAAAGACAATTAATTAAGAAGCGAAAAAAAAAACCTCAAGCCTCGTTTAGCAAAATTAAAGTGACCATAGCTAATTACAGTATTATCTAGTAACTCGGTTCAAGAAACTCAGAAAAATATTACAAAGAAAATATATCAATATTTTAATTAGCTATGGAAGATTCAATTTGCGTTTAGCAAACCAAAAATGCAGAATCTGTGTGCGGTTCCTTCCTTTCTATTTCGATATACACGGTTTGTACATTGATAGAATAAAGCGCCACAACAAGCGATATTCTCTCAAATTTCAAAACTCACACGGGCAGCTGTAAACAGATAACTTTGTTTAATTAAGTTCACAACACCAATGTCATCATTCATATTTCATTTTTGGCTCTGCCACGTTATAAATTTAAATAATACTAATATAGTAATGTTCTTTCAAGCCGAGTATTGTTTATAAATTTTGGGCCTTCGGAATTGAGAAATTTCTTAGTGGCATCAAGAGTGACCATGAGTTGTACGTACGCAATTCCAACACCATTGTTTTGGTTGATTCTATGCCTCAAAAACTGTAACGAAAACACGATGCATCCTGTAGAGAGGGCAAATGCAAATGTGCATCTCAGAATATCAAGGTCACACGAACGTCTATCCTATTAAATTACCTTTGAATAAGAGTTATGCTCTCCCCACAAAATGCCTGCAAGCCCGGCCATCGATGAATGAATAGACCCCTGCCATTAAGTGTTGATACGAACTCAATTTAATGCTGCTTAATAAATTGTTCTGTGTAAAATATTGTAAAAGAAAATTATATTTTCTCTCTTCTCTTCTTATCTTTCTCATGATTGAAAAAGAATATTGTACAAATATGATTTCTCAAATAAAAATATGAAGAAATTAATACTTCTTTCAGGTCAAATTTGAAGATGGTTCTTTTTTTTTTTTGGTGAATAAATTTGAAGATGGTTCTAGTATGCAATTGCAATAGATGGTTGGATTGATTGGCACTCGCGCTGGCTCCTTAGTCCTATGTATTAGGATTACGACTATATATCATTAATCGCCAAATGCCAATCATCTCTACAATATCCTTTCTTCTATTTAACTATAGTACTTATTGGAATTGCTTAACGCTAATTCATGTGACGCATGAAATATGTCAAGCAAAGTCGGTGGAGTAAAGCAATATCAATATGGTATCAACTCTTCACAGTCCGGTCACCCCACAAGGAAAGGAGAATGAAGAGTAGGCAACAGAAAACAGAAACGTATCAATTTCAGTGCTCAGAGTGATCTCATCACGTTTAAAACTTTTGCCATAATTATGTCACAAGAATAAGGCTTGACGTAAATCAGGGTAGAAAAATTATTAGATGGTTCGAACCATGTGTCCATAATAACAGTCAATATCCACGTGACATGTAGACGAGTTTTTCCATTTACAAGATTGCATGTCAGTAGAAATTAGTTAAGACCATAAACACAAAGTGGTCAAGAACCATAAAATATTTTCTCGCTGTAGATTAATTAGTCCTTCAGTAGAAAGAACTGGAAACTCATTATACAAAGCTTAAGAACTATTTGTTGATTACTTGATTCTGTGCTTTAGGAACCGTAATGAAAGTTAAAGCTTTAGGAGTTTCTCATTATACAAAGCTACCTCAATTTTCTGTCATGGCCCAATGATTTAGCTGTGTTATAATTCAAGGTCTGTTCTCTGATTTCATTTTCTTCACATCATAATTACAGTTTTTCCAAGCATGATAGGAGATCATGTAGAGTGAGAGAACAACAGGGCAGGGAATCAAAGACAGAACAACATTTACCCTATATATTTATATCAGAACATTACACCCCTTACTAACAAAGCATGATAGTCAGTTAATCACCATACATTTAACCAAACTATCTATAACCTATCTACAACTGCCACACAAAAAAAGAAAAAGAAACTAAATATTTTAAGACACAAACTTCAGAAACACTGAACAAGATCACGGTCCTGTATATTCCATAAGTCCTAATACTTAGCCTAGTTTCTTCCCACTCATCATCATCCTCGTAAACTCATTCAAGTCAATAAAACCATCTCCATTCCCATCCACCCCTTTGACCATTTTCTTACAGGCATTATGGCTGCAACTCTCTCCTAGCCTTTTGAGAACTTGGGACAACTCCTCAGCACTAATCTTCCCATCACCATTCAAATCAAACACTTGAAAAGCATTCTTGATCTCAGTTTCTTTTATCCTACCCTCTCCATTGAACATCTCCATGAACTCTTTGAAGTCAACGAAGCCATCTCCATCAGTGTCCATGACCCTAAAAGCTTTCACTGCTTCAGCATCCCCAATGCCTCTATCCAAGGCCCTTGCAGCAGCCTTGTACTCTTCAAGAGAAACCTTGCCATCTTTGTTGGTGTCAAATTTCTGGAACACCCATTTCATTTCCTCTTCCTTTGGTTGGAAACTTTGTCCTTCGTTCGATGTCTGTCTTGATATGAAGCTGTTCTTCTTGGCTACATTCTTGCGTGAAGAGGAAGGCTTCCTTGAGAAGCTATAATTGAACTTTAGGAAACTCAAATTCGACATGTATATGGGTACAAAAGATACACAAATATTAGGCTTTAGTATGATTATGAATGCTACTAGATCATGGGTTGTTTATATAGAAAACCTTCCTCCTTTGGATTCCCTGGAGGCTCAAGATATGGTTTCTAAAGGAAAAGTAGTAGAATCTGAATAAAGACTCATTCTAATGCCCGGAGTTTAAACTCTAGTTGATATATGCTTTATGCTACATTCTTTGGAAATGTTGGTAGCTCCTCGCTCACTCAAGATGTTTATTAATAAACAGTATTTTGGTGAAATTTGAATAATTTTTGTGGACGGGATTGGTCAGATTTCACTTAATTAGCATGGCGGGTTAGGTTGAAATGCGTATCTATGTTAAACCATTCCTTTTGATCTTTTTTGTAAAACCGTGTATTCACCACCACGTCCCACTCACAGAGTTGAATGAATCCTATTCTTTTGTCACTTGTTAATTTGTTATGATGTATATATATGCCGCGCATGCACCGTTCTTTCTTTCTTTCTTTTTTTTTTTTGGTCTTGATGATAGGAGAGATTCATTCCTAACTCAAAGAAATACCACTGAGAAAGTGAATGGAACGTTGAATCACTTTATTCAGATACTCAATTTTCATTTCTAAAAGGCTTAAGATATAGGTTAAATTATTCATAATCTCAATAGTTATTTCATTTTAAATTTTAGTGTTTATACACGAAAACTGTAAATTTGAATCTCTATGCAATTTTTTGCAGTGATTTATTATCTTTAAAAATATTTTGTAGCAATTTCCATAAAGTTTTTCTCTTGGAGTTAACTTTATCACCAATAGAGATCAAAGACAACTTTTATGTATATGTTAGGACTAAAACTTACAGTTTTCTTATATAGAAACTAGGTTTAAATGTTTTTAGTCCTTGCAATTTAGTGTTTTTTTGTTTTTCGTCCTTGCAATTTTTTTTTTTTTTTTTAGTCATTGCAAATTATGTTTGTTTTGTTTTTCGTCCTTAAAGCAGTTTAGATAGCGCTTTGAACAGTAAAAAAAAAGTGCTATCTAAACCACTTTAAGGACGAAAAACAAAACAAACATAATTTGCAATGACCAAAACAAAAAAAAAATATTTTGTAAGGACGAAAAGTAAAAAACTCCTAAATTGCAAGGACTAAAAGAGTATTTAAGCCTAGAAACTAAAACTTAAAATGAAGACAATTATAAGGACGAAATAAATAATTTAACCTAAAATGTATTTTATCATCATCTTTACCCTGAAGAGAAGAAAATATAGAAATGGAAATTGAAAGGAAAAAAAATGAAAATCCTAGCTTGTAAGTGCTAAGTACTATTTTTCTTTTAACACAAGTAGTGAATAACACTATGGGCCGGTTATTGATCCTCAACTTCACTCCTTTGATTGGAAATGAAAAATTATGCTGCTTTTTTTTAGATGGTATTGTTTTAGGTAATATTTTAAAAAATCGGATTACCTAGGTGAGAGTATGAAATAACATATTCCTGATTCGAACAGCCACTTGATTTGTCTATAGATCAAAAACATGTTCTGTCCTTGAGAATGTATCTCGCTTTCATTGCACCACTTATCGCAGGTTGAGTAAATTTTACTCAAACTGTTTTTTATTTCACTCATATCAAGTTCACATTAGATGACACTAACGTGGTCTGGAGCTCACCAAGATATTCTCCTTACCTCTAAACCATATGCAATTGAAAACTTTCTTGAGTATATGAACGACCTTTTTATTGAGCCAGCAAGTTGTGTACCTACAAATATGATCAAAGGTAAAGCATGATAGTGTCATCTATAATATGATAGTGTCAGCTATAAGGTGCAAACAAGTAGGGGCAGAGAGTTGATAGGCTGAGAAAATGTAAGGAGTGAGAAAATAACAAGGCTGTCGAGGGACTGATATCTGTCGAGTTGTCAAACTAATCCTTGATAATTCTTAATCTAACGAGGTATTTTTTCCTATTTACTACAGGAGTATGAGAACGTTTAGAAGAGTTTGTTTATAATTTATTTGGATTTATGTTATAAAATAAGCACTTGTGTAATATAAACACTTATTTAAGTGTACAAATAAATTATGATATGTCTATAAGTTATTTTTAGATTATTTTAATAAACACTTATCTAATAAGCATTTAATTAAGTTATTTATCCAAACAGGTCTTATTTTATTTATCATACAACAGCACATGCTACTTGGGCTGAAGTAAGCCCTTCCAAAGGCCCATCAACCCCGATTTCAAAATAAAGCTCATCAAAATAGCAATGGGCAATCCCACACCATAGAGCCCATAGAGCGATTAGTGCATTTTTATTAAGATCTTGCATAATAGGAACAATTTGGTGGTTTTAGTTAGTGACACAATGTAATTAGTAAGTTGCGGAGAAAAAAGGCTTACAAACAAGTACATATGCATTTTAGGTGAAGGGAAAAGAAAGGATATCACAACGACCATTGCTTCTAAAAGTAATAGATTGTTAATCTTTTGAGAAGGATTTAACAAAATCATCAAATCCAATTTTTCTATAATATAAAATCGTCACAATAATAATAAAAATTTATTTGTATTAATTCATTTCATTTAATAACAATATTTATAAATAAGAATAAAATTAAAAAAATATTATCCTAATTTTTAAGAAGATATATTGTTTGAAATGATTTGAAATATAACAATTTTATATTTATTTGAAAAAATAATGTTACCAAATTTGAAATTCTGGACAAGTAATTATTTGTCATTGTGTCATTTTACATTTACCAGCTAAATCAATAATTAGTTTTAGGGTTAATTATATTTTTGGTCCCTGAACTTTTTTGAGTTTTCACTTTTAGTCCCTAAACAAAATTTTTACTGGTTTTAGTCCCTGAACTTTTTTTCCTTCAAAGTTTTTAGTCCCTAAACAAATATTTGACCGGTCTTAGTCCTTGAACTTTTTTTTCAATAATGTTTTTAGTCCCTAAACTTTTTTTCCAATAATGTTTTTAGTCCCTAAACAAATATTTGACCGGTCTTAATCCTTGAACTTTTTTTTCCGTCAATGTTTTTAGTCCCTAAACTTTTTTTCCGACAATGTTTTTAGTCCCTAAACAAATATTTGACCGGTCTTAGTCCTTGAACTTTTTTTTCCGTCAATGTTTTTAGCTCCTAAACTTTTTTTTCGACAATGTTTTTAGTCCTTAAACAAATATTTGACCAGTCTTAGTCCCTGAACTTTTTTTCCGTCAATGTTTTTAGTCCCTGCCTTCAAAAAAATCGTTAAATGATAACGTGACAGTCACACAATGTTAAAATATATTGGGTTAATTATGTTTTTGGTTCCTGAACTCTTTCAAATTTTCACTTTTAGTCCCTAAACAAAATTTTGACTGGTCTTAGTTCCTGAACTTTTTTTCCTTCAATGTTTTTAATCACTGCAAAATGTGACTGCCACATCATCATTTAACGATTTTTTGAAGGCGGAGACTAAAAACATTGACGGAAAAAAAGTTCAAGGATTAAGACTGGTCAAATATTTTTTTAGGGACTAAAAACAATGACGGAAAAAAAGTTCAGGAACTAAGACCGATCAAATATTTGTTTAGGGACTTAAAATATTGAAGAAAAAAAAGTTCAGGGACTAAGACCAGTCAAAATTTTGTTTAGAGACTAAAAATGAAAACTCAAAAAATTCAGGGACCAAAAACACAATTAATCCTTAATTTTATCAAACACTTTCAATTCCATTAACTAGTTTATCAACCTTTCTAGCTAATTTTTTAATCTCCATCTAACTTATCTGCTAAATTTATTAAACACACTCAATGAATCCATGTTCTTATGTAAAAGTCTAAAACTTTTTGTCCCACATCGAGAAGCTTTTGTCACCAATGGGCATTAATTATAAACAAAATTGGCAGGAAAATTCGGTTGCCCTCTTAACAAGTGTGGAAGTGATGTAATCATACTTTCAGAGTTTTTCTGTGTATAAATTCCAAACCCTACAACGCCCACTGTTTAAAATTGCTAAATGCTGCAAATTCGTGTTAGACAAACTGTAATCCATTGCGGTAGCTGATTTCTATCAAATATCCTTATCCTTTTTTATTTTTTAAATTATTATTTAACCAATATTAACACACGTTAATCCATTGCAGTACACTTTCCTTTCTCTTTTGGTTTACATGGGATGGGACCCAAAGGACCCAAGAAACCAGACTAAAATACGCATGCTAGAAGCAAGTAGCCCACAGCAAGAATTTTCATGCAACCAGCAAGAGATTGTCTAAATTCATGGAAGCCAAATTGAAAATCACACAAAATTTGCCGTCCAGAGGTTGTATCTTCCAGCACATTATTCACTATCAACTCAACGTTGACTACTGGCAAAGCCAATAACTTTGTTCTAGGGAACCGAAGGTAAATAAGTGACATTTTTTTCAACTGCCAAACAACCCCTCCCCTGCAAGAGCAGGCCAGGGTAACTAGCCTTAGCAAGGTTGATCTCAATGAAAACTGTATTTAGTTTACTGCAGTTGTTAAATCTGCTATGGTGCTTCCACTGCTTGAGTGTTCTCCCAGACAATGGTCAGGTAAAATATAAGGTCCCAGATTTCAGGCACCGTTATGCTATAAAATCCCTAGTTTTTCGCAAAACTTACCAGATTTCAGGACATTTTAACTTGTAAATTTTGCCTTGACATAGTTTACATGTCAATGTTAGTGTTCTACTGTCTACATTGAAATAACTATACCACAAATACTGTGTCTTGAGCATTGCAAATGCTTAGTTGATACATGAGAAGTTTCCTTTTAAATTTTACCACGAGTTTGGCACTCCACCTCATTTTTAAATTTCTCCCAAAAACATAATTACAGAAGTTGTTCCCGTTAATCTTAGAGAGAGGGAGAGAAATTTGGCCCTCAATTGCTTCCTACCCTCAGATACCCTTTTACAATGTTCAACAATATATGACTAATACATTTCCAAAAGAAGAAAAAAGCAACGAATAGATGATGTAATCTAGCATAAAAGTCTACACATGCAAAATAGTAATTAAAAAAAAACTTAGCAGTATATTTTCTTTGTTGCAGTGACTACTGACAGAATATTCAAAGGAATGAGATTAAAAAAAAAAAAAAAACTTAGCAGTATATTTTCTTTGTTGCAATGACTACTCACAGAATATTCAAGGGAATGAGAGAGCTTCAACTCTTCCAACTATTCATGAATGGAAGTGATCAAATTCTTTGTTTTCTTCAGGGAACAGCATTGACTAAACATCTTCATAAAATGTCAAGAATCTGCAATATGTTTGACATATCTATTTATAAGACCAATTAAAGAACCAAAAAAGACGTTTATACAATTGTACAAACTAAAAAGGAGGACCAATAATAATAATAAAAGAGTATTTCATCCAATAATATATAAGACCAACTTTCTTGCTCTGGAAAGAAACTTATTATATGAATAAACTTCAACCAATTCAGAGTGAGATGAATGCCATCATTGCCATGTGATCTTTGCATAGTCAAACTCAACTGATAAGAGTTAGCAAGCAAACTTACTTGCATAGGCATCTCTTGCATGACAATATTGCTGCTTTCTTCAATACTTTTTAGAGTTACAACTTCCCCACCAACAACCATATTAATAACAATTCCATCTGCACATTACTGAGGAATCTTAGCAACAATTCAAAAATACAAACTATCACTTGGACAAAACTTAGACACAATTCCTTAGGTACTATTGGTATTGTTCTTCAATTAGAATTGGAGTTTCAGCTCAGGAATCCGCATAATAAAGGTTTGCATTAAAGAATTACTCAAAATACCAAGGTAAAACTCCAATTAAGATTGGAAAACAGCACCTAAGGAACTGTATTTAAGTTTTGTCTCACTTAAAAAACTAGAACTAGGCAATAAAGAAAGGACCAGCTGTTAAACAAGTTGCCAAACGCCTTCCATATGTCTCCTGCAGGAAACACAAAAATGATGAGAAAAATAGGAAGAGACGTTACAGAGACCAATTTCACAACACATAAACCACTAAACCAGCATTCTTCAGGTAGTAAACATAACACATATAAGAATGCAGACAGCGATGGTAAATATCAACTACAGAAATTAAAATTTAAAAAGGAAAAGAAAAAAGAGGAAGACCTTCTTTGCTGGTAACTCATAGTTAATGAGAAGATGAGCGTTCAAAGGAAATTCTCCAGAAGCAAGGAGAGGAAGACAAGCGTCTGTTACAATGATCATATGAGATCTCTCGTCTTTCCCTGCCTCATCCTCATTCGGTGCTCCACCGTGATTCGTCTGGTTCCACCGTGCTGTCACCTGCCGAAATTTCTCTAAAATAAAAGCGCGTTCGTCTTCGCCGAGGTCGCTGTACTGACACGCGGAAAACATGAACGGAGGAAACAACAACGAATTAGGAAATACTGTGAAAATTACGAGGAAGAAAATGATTTAGTGATGGAAAAATAGGAGAGAGACCAGAGCAGAAGAGGAAACGAAAGGGAGTGCGGAGAGAGAGGAGCAGAGAGAGTCGAGGTCGTCGCGCGTGCTGCAGCACACCACGATAGGCAAGCATGGACGTCGAGCCACCAGATCCACCAGTTCAATCACTGTTTGCTGCGATTGATTGATCGATCGTTTTGGATAATCAAAAAATTTAACCGGAACGGTTTCAGAAATGAAAATGTCTGAAAGAGGAATACCATTTTGAACTGGAGCCTGTCGACTGCGAGGTAGAAATGGCGCGGGTGGCTGAAAACGAAGAAGGAGAGGGGAGGATATGTTTAAATATAAATTGATGGTTAAAGAAGAAGAAGAGAGGAAGGAGACTGAAAAGAAGAGTACCCGGATGGTCCGGTCTGAAACGGTGGAGACGAAGCATAAACGCTATCGATGGCCATCCTTAGGAGAGGAGATGCTTCACCCCTTCACTTGGCTAAGCTCAGCTCATTAAGGGTTCAAAGTCAAACTCAAACTTCAAAAGGCCCATAAAGAATATACCCTTTCCTTTCCTTGTTGGATGCTGATATTACATTAGTCCTTCAAACTTGAAATTGAGAAAATTTCATTATTTATTATAGTATTATTTTAGATTTTAAATATATATTGATATTATCATTTAAATTACACATTTTCCAATTTTAGATTAATGTAATTGTCAATTTGCACTTTTAATTTTTTTTTTTTTTAATTTTCTTCTATTCAAAAACTAATGTGTAGTGATCTTTCCATTTTAGAGATTAAAGTGATTGTTTACTTGTATATAAAATAAGATTTAGGTATGGCAATGGATAGGGTATTACAATACCTTGTTTCTATAGTTATGTTCATACATGTTCTTATTGAGTACTTGAATACTCATATTCACACCCACTACCTATACTTTATTTAAAGGGTTTAACAGTGATGTACTAACAGTGTAAAATAGGGCATAACATTTTTCTCTTATTTAAATGTGAAACATTAACAAATGATTTTAAGGTCTTAAGAGAAATTTATATTCAATTTTCAATCTAACATACTAGTAATTTGTCAAAACTCATTTATTTTTATAAGCTATGAAATTATTTATTAAAGTTTTATAATTAAGATTTTATAACATTTCATTATCATTATATAAAAAGGCAAATTCATTTGAGAAAAAAAGGCTATGCACTGACAGTGTAAAAAATTTTACACTATCATCCAATCACAACCAATCATGTTTGGTAAATTTGTTGACTTTTAAAAAATTATCTTAAAAGTCATACCAATGGTGATATGTGATTGAATGACTGTGTAAAACAGTTTTACACTGTCAATGCATCACCATTAAACTCAATTCATTTACCATCTTTTACCATAGTTAATATCAAATAAAATTTAAATATATTTTTAAAAAAACTATGTTGAAAAATAACAATAATTACATACATTTTAATAGTATTTAAAAAATAATGCATGCATTTGAAAAAAAAAATATATACAGTCGGATTAATTAAGTTTAGAGTTTAATAGTTATGCACTGACGGTATAAAATAGTTTTATACTATCAACCAATCATAAATTACTGTTAATATAACTTTTAAGTAATTATTATAAAATTATTTTACACTATCAGTACATCACCTATTTTTTCCTAAGTTTATAGTCCCTTAACTTTTTTCATATTCCAATTTTTGTTTCTCAATTTCTTTTTTGACAACTTTTAGTCTCCATTAATTTTTCGTCAGCATTTTTAGTCTCTAAAAAAAATTTATCCTTTTTTAGTTTCTAGTTTATTTTTATTGTTCAAAGTTAATACTTATTTATTAAAAATTAACTAATTTACCTAATTTTTATTGGTATGTGTAATTGTATTACAAATGCCTTATAGAGGCGGCAGTATTATTCTCCTATGGTAGATTAATTGTTAATTAATAAATGATGAATTACTAAAAATGACGCACCATCTATAGGAATATGTACATTAAACAGCTAACGTGGTACGCATATAATCTACTACATTCATAATCATTGTTATAAAAGCTTCGGGGTCCATATGTAATGAAGGCAGAGAACCTCGTTGCCACGGATCGTGCAGCTCCACTATATCAAGAAGAAGAAAGCAAACCACAGAATGCTGCCATTTAACCATTATATGCATTGACATAAAATTAAAAAGCCATAGATATATGGATTATTAAAACCTGCTTTCCTATCAACATAGAAGCATTGATTGATCTACATTAAACCTGCTTTCCTATCAACATAACTTATCGCTTAGCCTTTTCCTTTTTCATTAATCATTATCCTATTCCTTCTTTAAGAAAAAAAAAAAAAATTGGTGAACAGATTGCGTTGCGTGGCGAGGTGAGACTGAGAGGCTCATTCAGTTGCAAACCTTGTTGCTCATCATCATGACATTTACAGCTCCAAAGTCAACAACGGGCTTTGACTCCTTGAGGCGAGGCCCACCGAAGCCCATTTGGTCTTCGCGGCCTCTCTTGTGGTGGTTGTTTCTTTTGTCTGTTAGTGGTGTATGGCCTTTTAACCAAACACCAAACAGTTTCAAACAGTCTCCTCCATCTTCACCTACCGCGTTTTCAGATCCGCAACTTCCTTGCCGCATGATGCGATCGATCTGATCGGGACCCACCATCAGACGGTCCCTGAGAAAAGCCACGAGCTCATCGCACTGCTTCCTCGCACGTGCCAGCTCGCAACTCAGCGTTTCGTTATCCTTCTTCAGTTTCTCGTTCTCGCTCGATAACTGATGAGGAGTTGTTGTTGTGTCCATCGATCCCGGGTTCTTGGAACCGGAGGACGAGGACGAGGTTGAAGTGGACCCCGCGTCGTCGCCGCCGCCGGAGTTTGACGGGGAGTTACCATCGGGGCCGGATTTTCCGGCCTCCGTGGGTTGCGCCGACGATTGGGGCACGGTCTTGCGGCGTTTGATCTCCGACAGAAGTTTCTTCTGCCCTCGCTTGAAGTGTTCGTTCGCGAATTCCCATTTGTCTGGCACAATCTTTCGGAATCCCTGCAAACTCAAAAATACCACTTCTGTTATAATTAATTATTAATAATTAACAATAATCATGATTGGATGATTGAGTTTCCTTCTTCTTTCACTTTTTTAGCCGAAAAAATTGAACTGTCTGTTGTTCTCATTTGGAAAATTACTGTGAAATAATAAAATATGATTAAAATGAGCTAATCAATTATTAGAATTAAAATGGAGAGCCAGGCAAATTGCAGGACATTGGAAGAAATGTTTCCTTAGGAAAATAGCGTGAATAAATTAAGAAGTTTGATTGAAGAAGCGTTCTCTTATTTTTCTTCCTTCTTATGAAAATACCTAATTGCATAGTTTAATATAAAATAGATAAAGCATGATCATGTATAAAAAAGCAGAAAAAAAAAATTGAATAGAAAGTTTCTTTAATCAATAGTCATGTTTGCTTGAAATATATAATTAGATTAAATAATTTTATATTTTTTAGAAATCTATCTCATCTCAACACCACTTTATCCCTATTATTCTCTAACAGGCAAGTTTTCCTCCTTAACCCTTCTATTTAGTATTTGCCTATTTAGACAGAAAACGACAAAAAGAGTATATAAAATAAAAGGAAAGAATACTGCTTGTTACGATCATTTGTATAATTAATATTTTTAAATGTATGTATTAATGAATCAAATGATGCAAGTACAGACAGTAAATGTAAAGAGGAAAGGGCGAGAAACATACATAGGTGTTGAGCTGACGAACAAAGCTGGAGAAGTTATTGTGCTTGAAATATTTAGGGAGCAAATCCTTTGCAAAATCCGCATGTTTCCACACCACAAAAGTGTTCCCACTTTCACTCCACGATATCACCTCGTCCGTCCCCGGATCATCCACCAACTGATACGTCTTCGTCAAGAACGGTGCCGGCACCGATCGTTGCGACATTTCAACCTCACAAATCTTTTTTTATTACTATTATTTTCCCCAAAAAAAAAATAAAAAAAAACAACCCTTTTGTTCAATCTGATCTAATACGTCTAAGGAGAAAAAAAATAATTGTGTAAGAGGGAGCTTAGGGGGAAGAACTAAAAAGGAGGAGAGCGGTCAAGAACTCCCAATCCCAGCAATAGAAACCAAAAAGGAAGAAGCGAGAGTGAACTAGGTTTTTGGAAGGTTTTCTGGGACGATCAGAATCCATGGGTCAAAACCTCGATATCAATTACCATCATAATTCCCTCACACAAAAGGATAAAGTAGAGTGAATAATATTCTCCTCGAGGATTCTAGGGCCAGACTCTTATATAATACGGAACCAACCCCATCCCAAGTGACGTGGGTTCTAGAAATTTTGAGAAGCACTATTATATAAAATCCTAATGTTAATTTTGGACCAAACGAAAACCGAATCCACACGTACGCAATTACAAGCCACTTTGCTTTAGACAACTGCAGTGGATTGGATAAGGAGGCGAGAGAAATAGTATACACACACGCTTTTCACAAGGGTCGTCTTTGGCTTTCTCTCCTTGTGAAAATTGCGTTTTCTGATGATTTTTCTAAACCGAAGTTTCTAATACGTTTCCCAGTTGAAAAACTCCTCTTTTTTTATTTATTTTGACATATAAAAGAGTGAGTTTTAATTTTTTTTTTTTAATGGACGGAGGCGTGTGTTTAGCATTATTTGTTGGAAAATGCTAAAAGTTACGAAATCAGTTTCGTCAAAAACGCACGAAAGGTGATTTCCGTGAAATTCTTTTTTTATTTTTATAATTATTTTCACCAATATTTGTTTTAAAAAAATAATGACCGTAGATCTCGTAATTCGTATGTTTCGTACAAGAATTCTTTCGTACTAAACAGCAATGCTCTTATTTGTTTACACTTTCTCAGAAAAGGGAAAATTAAGGAGCCAATAATAAACCGAACTTGAATGAGTAAGTGGGTAAGGGGGCTTTTTCTTTGCTCTCACCTAACTCTTCATTTCACCATTGCTTCCATTTATCGTTATCGATCATCGCAGTTATATTTTAATTATTATAGCTACGTGTCTTTGTCACCTTTCATCAATTGGTCTCCCCTTGCAGTTTGTCCATTTTCTTTGTGTTAGACCTTTTCTGCCAGTTATGACCGCCCAACAATTATATTAAAAAAAGTATGGGAAATGGAAGCAAAAGAAGACTAATGCGATGCACAAATGTGACTTTTATTTGTCCCTTACTTAATTTGGACTTTTATGTTGTCTTCTCATAAATTCCTCTCTGTAATTGTCGTAGTAAATTAATGGGACGATTGGTGCTGGTCAGTTAGGAGGTGTGAAAGTACTATATACTGTATGTACTTCATGGTACAGATTCCTTCATTTTCAGTGAAATAAATTAGACTTAATTAGATTGTTGTCTGTTCAAGCAACTCCACTTTAGAACAATCAAGAAGAACAATTAATACCTGAATGGCTAAGTTAACTACATGTGATTTATCCGTCTTATTCAAACCACTTATGGATCAAATTAATGTATAAATAGTATAGGAGTTAATCAGTCTAGTTTAATGATGGTTATGTGCTGGCGAGCCACTCGCAGCCGAGTGTGACAAAATACCTTTCTTAGATAATAAGATTATTTGTAAACTATATGGATAATGATATATTTATGCTTAAATTACAATTTTAGTCCTTTGTTTTGTTACTTAAATTTAATTTTAGTCTTTTAGTTTTTAAATTTGGTTTAATTTAAACATGTTTCGGCACATGTAGTTAATAAAGTGACGATTTTTAACTGTCACAATTATGTTTAAAATTTATAAATATTAAAAATTCATTTGCGAATAACGTGAAAATTTTCGTGCTTAATTTCTTTCGTATGACTTCGTGAATCTTAAAATTGATTCGTGGTTACTCTAGATCAATGCATTTCGATCAAAACACTCTAAATTTTGCAACAAATGGATGTCTAAATCGAAAGAAATAGGTTTCTCCAATCGAAAACTTGACCCAATTTGTTCTCTTTTATTCTCGATTGGAACGAAACAATTTTTGAATATGTTGATTGCATGGGAGAGGTAACATGAATCCTCAATCAATCGCAAAAAACATGGATTAAAGCAAAAATGAAAACAAACTAAATTTCATAAAATTTGCAACATGAAAATGTTCGATTTTCACACATGCGTTCAACAAAATCATTTGATTTTTTACTATATTGATCAAAGCATATAGTGTAACAAAACCCCTCAATCAATTTTAAGATTTATGAAACTATACAAGAGAAATCAAGCACGCATATTTTAACAATCTTCTTAAAGGAATTTTTAATTTTATAATTTTTAATTTTAAATATTACTGTGACGACTAAAGATCACCATTTTGTTAATTACGCATGCAGAAACACGTCCAAACCTGAAAGTATTGTTTTTAGCAATTTTTAACCGTCATTATGTTAAAATTATTAAGTGTTAATTCTAAACTGACACAAGGACTAAATTAAATCAATTTTAAAAGATAAAGGATTAAATTGAATTTTTCAAAAAATAAAAGATCAAATTGAATTTAAAAAAGATAAAAAATAAAATACTAAGAGAGTAATTTAGCTTATATTTAATTTGAGAGTAATCAAATCCCCCCACCCAAAAAAAATATCATACTAGCATGGCACACCTTTTGCGTGAAAAATGTGAGTCTAACTTTAGGAATAAATAATCATAAAAAAAATCCTTCACAAAAAAATTTGGGGATATAACTTTCCGACCAGTAGTGTAACAGATCTGACGCTACTTACACACACACACACACACACACACACACACAAAAAAAAAAAAAAAAAAAAAAAACACTTGACGCCTACTTTTAACCAGTAAAGCTTAAAAAATAAATAATAAAGATTAAGATTTGAAAAAAAAAAGGAAAAAAAAAAACATGTTGTAACGCCGCTAAATGTTGACGTCTCGACAGCTCTTCACATGGTGAGACTTCACTCAACATCCTCGTTGGTCAGAATCCCCCTGGAAAACTTCTCAGGAGGTCACCCATCCCATAATTGCTCTAAGCCAAACACGCTTAACTGTGGAGTTCTTAAGTGATGAGTTACCCAAAAGTATATGCATCTTGTTGGTATAGATAGTACCAATTAATTTCTTTAAGTCATCCTGTATAGTCACACACCTGCACAGCCTCTTAATCCCTCTCATTCCGGTGTGATTTGCACGGGGTGTTACACATGTGCAATCTACAAAATAAGTATTTATTTTTTTAAAATATATAAATTATATTATAATTAAAGTTTTAAATAAAAAATGGAATAAATAAATTATATTTTGAATTTATGGAAAACAATTTTCAATGCAATATAAAGTTATTTTTCACTGTTGATAATTTTTAAAATATTAAAATTAAAAATAAAGATACAGATGATAAATTCAATGAAATAAGAAATTAATAAAATTAAGTATGTGAATAGAGATACAATGAAAGTGATTTGAAGTGGTTGAGAAAAAAATTGGACTAATTGCTAAATCAAATTAAGTATGAAAATAAAATTAAGAAGTAAATTTGAAAAGAACAAAAAACTAAAAACTAAAATAAAATGCTCGATATCAAAGCTCCTTTTATTTAAAAAAAAAAAAAGCAAAATTTTATAGATTGCACAAGTGTAATAATTAAGGAAAATATGAAAAAATAAAATTAAAAATTGTTCCTGTCTGAGGGTACTGGAGTCTTCAGCTGATGTTCTATGTTCACGATCTTTTATATCTGTCCGAAAGGTGGGGGTACCTGCAAAAGGCACTCCAACGCTCAAGTCAGGTTTCGGCTCAGAGCATTTAATGCATGTAATAAATGAGGGTCAGAAGTCCTCTACCTTGAGGGGCATATCCCTTTTTATACTTATCTTATTGGGCCTGGACCCTCATGGGTCTGACCTCTTCCTAATCATAGGTCTGTGGTAATTAAGGTTGCTTAATTACTTTCTAACCTTAAGTTTATCTTGCCATAAGTCGCCTAATGGCGTTTATACAATTACTGGTATTCGGCCCTAGTGTTGCCGAATACTACTCTTGTGCCTTCTGAGGTGTAAGGGTTCGAGAGTGTTCGGCTATATAAATGTCGAATACTTCTGTTTGTCAAGCGTACCGGGCTGTGTTGGAGGGTGTTCGGCTATACGATAAACGCCGAACACTTATCTGTTTACGAGAGTGTGTCAAGTTGTGTTGGAGGGTATTCGGCTATACGCGTTGCCGAATACCCCACCGGTACAAAAATATTTAAAAAAAAACACACCAAATATTACAAAAAATGCACATGTAATTAATTCAGGTTCGATAAAATATATACTAAAATAAAAATTATAAAAAAATATACATAATTAATTTTAAAATATAAAACTAAAAAAAATTAAAATCCCATATATCATTTTTATATTAAAATAAACTTTAAAAATCAAGTTACTCTCAAAACAATATATTAATTTCAGTTTAACATTTAAGAGAAGTTAATAAGGGATAAAGAACAAATTTTAATGTCAAAATTTTTTGTTAAAGGTAATTCATTTAAAAGTGTAAGCATTTGAAATTTGAAGAAGAAATCAACATAAAATGTAAAATATAAGTAATTATTTGAGAGTGCAGCTGGAATCTGAGAAGAGAAAAAATGAAAAATGAAGTTTTTCTTTAAATTATATAAAAACAGGTGTTAAAAGGCAGTTAAGTTATTATTATGAAAGAATAAAATGATAAAATAAAAGTTTATCTCATTTTTAAGATTGAATGGAAATTATTTCAAGAGTTAAAAATAAAATTAAAAATATATAGACTTTCTTGATTTTTTTAAAATAAAAAAATAGAAATAATTTTTTATGCAACTGATAATTGAGGGAATACGTACTTTACAACAGGTTGTGAGATAATTCATTTTTTATTTAGAATTTACCTTATGCAGTTTAAAGTTGACAAGTATTTCATGAGATTCTGATGTATTCAAGGTTGCAAAGAAAATAAACATCGGTGTTTTTTTTTTTTTTTCTTACAAAAACATCAATGATTTGATAAGATATACAGGCTTTTGTAAATAAATAAATAAATAAAAATCAAATTCTTTCTGCAGGGATATATGTAATGTCATGTTTGGACATAGACATCCAAAGATTTTGCAACGTTCAAATTTCAAGGCATGAATGAGTTGCATAGTGTTGACAAATACCTCATCTGCGCAGGTTTCGGGATATTTACAGATACACAAATATCATAATGAGACCGTTAACACATTTGAAAACATTGTGAAAGACGTATTTGAAACGCAATGAAGAAAAAATTAGCCCAGTCTCACGACTATTGTTTGAATGGAAAACGATCTGAAGAAATTCGTTCGATCTTTATAGGCTTGTAGCTGCTGCCCGACTAATAACTCCAGTCATTCATTCTTTCACCTACTTTTCTTCTTGTTACTTGTTACCAAGTTCTTACATCACAACGAACAACAATACTGTGCAACTCATAAAAGTTGCATGATTTAGTATTTTATGAAGAAGAATATATGACCTCCAATAGTTGACATATAAAGTATGAAGATTTTGATGAAATTCTATCCCTTATTAAGATTATTTGTAAAGGTTCTAAATTAAATTAGATTGACACACGAGAATAATTTTAAAAACTTAAATTAAACTCAAATTTTTTAAAACTAATAAGTAAAATGTTTTTTTTTTCAAATAAAATAAAATAAAATCATATCACTTAAACAATTGGTAAAACTGTTTTTATAAAGCATATAATTGATTTTATAATAATTCCCTTTGAAAATATTTATTAGAAACTTGTTTTGGGATGTTTGAGGTGATGATAATCGATTCACCAAACCTATTATTGATTCCCTTTTGTCAAACTTCCATCTAGGTTAAACAAAAACCAGATAATTGATTATCTTTGGAGATAACTAATTCAAGTGAATCGATTATTGGTGAGGTGAAATACAAAGTAATGTAATTTTTTGTACTTCGATTATTGAATGCTAATAATCAATTATAACTTATGAAAAATGATTACCTCAAGCAAAATTGGATTTTCTAGATTATTCTTTTCTAATTACAATAATTAAGCTTTTGTTATAAATTGATGGGTCTAGAACTGTCTTTTACAACCTTCTCAAAGTTAATAAGGGTAAAATAGTTTTTCACAATTTAGAATCTTTAACTCCATTGTGTATAACCCAAATCAAGACAAGAAAGATGGTGTTCAATGGTGGAATAGAGTGGATGATGGTTCGTCTTCTTCCATTATTATTTCATTTTCATTTTACAAAACAAACAATGGAATAACTTTTCTCCCACTCCATCCCCCTTGGCCACTCCATTCCATTCTCTATTGTCAATCCAAACATAGCCTAAATATGTCATGTTACAAGAGAAATAGAATTATTGTATTTCTAAATAACATTAACCCTAAATAAGAACATTGTAAAAGTAGGAATACAAAAAGAACCATATGATTGAAGTTGGAAGATGTCATGCATGAAGAGATCCCTGAGGCAGTTTCATGTTCAAATTAAAGTAACAATAATGCAGGGCAAATACAAAACAAAGCAATAAAAATGAAAATTCCAATTGCTAAATCAAAATGAATGACAACTTAACTTGTGAAGCAAAAAGGTGAATATAGAGGTTATCCCTACACCTAAATTCCATCATGAGCATTGTAGCAAAGAACTTGATGTGAAGTTAAGGAAAGGTGAGTATGGACTTACTTAATAACTCCTAAGACCATTTAACCCCCATCCAACCATGTCCTAATCCTTTATTTTGGGGGCTGTGAGGATTTAGGGATTTTAAGCCCTCTTATTAAGTGGGCTAGAAAAAGGGTTATACTGTAATGATGACAACTGAGCAAGTTTGACTATCATCGTTACCGACCCATGCAACTAGGGACAAGGAGAATTCGAGAACAAATTTAAAAGAGAAAAATATGAAAAATTAAAAGTCAATTTCGTTTATGTCGGAATTAAAGAAATTTGCGGGAAATGAGACCACCTACCTTTTGAAAAATTAATGCATTTTAATTCAAATAATATATAAAAATTAATAAACAACATAAATAATAAAAAGAGACTTACCAACTCTCTACCAACATATAATTAATGAGTACAAAAGTATATTCTTAACTCTCTCTCTCTCTCTCTCTCTATATATATATATATATATATATATATATGTGTGTGCGCGCGCGCGCGCGTGTGTTTTAATTTTTAAGCTCCTTTTTTATGTATTAAAAATAAGTTCCTTATTATTTCAAGAGCTTTTATAAAACGGTATTTGACCTAGCTTCTCCTTAAAAGAAGAAAAAAAAGTAAAAAATAAGTCAAACACCACCTAAGTGTTAGCAGTCAAAAATACAAAAGAGAAGAACAGAGAAATTGAAAAATATTATTTTGGCTATTTTGGACTATTAAATTATAATAATGTAGATTGTAGTAATCAATTATTTCAGAAAGTTCAATTCAAGTAGAATTACAAGACTCAAAAACTTTTGCACAAATAAATGGAGAAAAAAATCATTTATGAACTTACAGAGTCATAGAGATCATGACATTTTGAGAAGAATAGAAGTGTTCCTTAGAAAAATATATTGCGTCTCTCGAATATATATTGCAATGTCAACGATTTAGTTTTCTCTTCCTAATTTGCTCTTCTAGAACTCGCCCACAAATGTGTGGATTCGTAGTTTCTTTCTCAATTTGTTTTTCCTGCTACAAGTGACTTCATCTAATGTTTTCCAGCACACTCACTAGTAGCTAATGACGACTGCCTTTATGTTATACTGTTATACTTCAACTACATATATTTCGTTCATTTGAAGGTTATATTTATAAACCTGCACTCATTTTTTCTTTCATCTTCTATCTTTATTTTTCTTATTCTCTTTCTTTTTTATCACACACTTTATCATTTTCTCTCTTTATTTTTTTTCCTTCTTATCTCTCTATTCCTATCACCCAAATTCACCTCAAATAGGTGCACTTTGGGTGTTAACCTTCAATTTTTCATGGCACAGTTCCCTCCCTTAACATTGGTGTTTAACACTTAACAGCCACTGTAATTTCCGTTTTGTTAGCAGAGGGGTTGACTTGACGCAAGCCTCCGCGTGAAAATTCAACACTCGAGACGTTCGTTCCATTCCATTCCCGCTATCAAGCATCCTGCCGCTGGAAAATCGGTGGAAAAGGAAAACAGGTCATGACAGAGTGGCTAGCTAGAAAGTACAATGAGTCAGTCAGAAACACAAAGTTGCTATTGCCAGCACCGCAATATTCCCAATCAATGATACGAACAGGAGAATGTTGAAATTTGAAGCTTCAGTGTCTTGCCTTTCACGAAAGACACAAGTTGAGTCATACATTACTCGTACCCAACCCATGTTAGAAAGCAAGCTGTATCCCTCGTGCAAGTCAAATCCCTTTGTCAGAGTTACAAGAATGTTATATTCTTCACTTCTTCTCTCTCGCTCCTTGCTTTTCAAATAAAGTGGCAAGCTAGCAAGCAAGACCGAGAGGAAAGAGAAACTACGAATACCCAAAAGAAGCAGCACAGCACTGGATTCAAATGCAGTAGAACACCTTTTGACTCTTTTTTTTTTTTTTCACACACCCGGCACAAAAGCAAAAACAAAATTAATTTGTACGTACGTCTAGCATATGCATATGATTCATATGACATAGGATAATACTATAATAGATCTACCTTGGACAAGTAGAGTACAAAATAAGGTGCTGCCGACAGCCCCACATGTAATACTAACTAACTACTTTGGTTCCGTCACAATTGGGTGGTTAACTAGGGTCCGCGCTCGGTTTGGTCCGGTTCGGTGGGGAATCGTTGTCATTTATATCAATCACACATAGCTTGTATTGTATGTATGGTTTAGGTTTCACAACCCTGCGGCTTCGGTTCCGAATCAATCAACAATTATCACATTCACATCTCACCCATTCAGCTTGAACTTTGACGCACCGCACAAGCTACAACCTGTGCCCACTGCCTCAGCCTCGTCTTCACCGTCTGAGGGTTATCACCTAATTCATAATTCACACCAACACAAATCAATTCAACAAATAAATCCCGAGATCTTAATCCAATTTAAGAAATAAATTTAAATGTTCTCCCGTCAGAATTAGAACTTCACCTAGAAAACGTATGTTAATTTTATTACAAACTTTTATTAGCTAGGTAATCGAAGTGGATCTCTAGTTCTGATGAAAATTATTTAAATCATCGAGCTGAAATTTCAATTATGATCATATAACTATTTAAGTTATTGAGGTGAAACTCTAATTCTTTGATAAGAGAACGTCACTTGAAGCAGACAAGAGATTATATATATATATATATATATCTATTATCTAAGTAAATGTTAATTACCGGTGGTGAAGATGGCGGAGGAGTGGGGACTGCCGTGAGGGGAAGGAGTGCTGTCGCAATCGGAGGCGGCGGAGGAAGACGGCGTCGTTTTGGGGACGAGGGAGTCGTTGTAGCGTTTGTTGACGGCGTAGTAGAGGCCGAGAGCGGGTAAAGTATCGGAGAGGCGTTGATCGAGCTCGACCTCGGGGGAGGAATCGAATCCGAAGCCCAATTCGATGCAGGCTTTGAGCTCGTCCACGTCCTCATCGGTGACGCTCTTGCTGCGGCGGTTCTTACAGTTCCCCTTGCGGCGGAGCCAGGCCTCGTCGCGGTAGGCGTCCGGCGACCAGGATTTCTGCTTGAAGAGCGGCGGCGCCGACTGGAGGAGCGGCGGGCGCTGGAGCAGGAAGGGCGGCAGCGGCGCGTGGGTGTCAGGTTCCGACATGGGTGTGGAAGACAACGACGAAAGGCACAGCCCCTTGGAGTTGGGGTTGTGCGGAGGTCGAGGGACCTCGCACGATGGGTTAGGGAACGCTATGGCGTTGTTAGGTTTCTTTCTTTCGGCGCTTTTGAATGGGAAGGGACACCACAGGCTTTATGGTGAGGTCGTGGATCAAACCCACACCCCAACCCCTCTCTCATTGGTCCACGTCATCATTACCTGTCTTCATTATTTTCCTTCCACCTTTGATTTTGATTTTTTAATATACTAGTCCACAGTCCACACCCTTATTTCGCTGTTTTGCTTGCTTGGCGTAGAAATATTGTACCCTTGTATTTATTTATAGCTTAGCTTAATTGGCCAACCAATCTATCGCTGAGTGACAAATAATCAAATATTACCTTTCCCACCGGGAGTATAATATAATGCCTTGCTGACGAAGGAAATAATACGCTCCAGATACTCAGTTTAATTGATCGATATATCAGGATTAATTATACGTTAAGTTAGGTATAATACTTGATTATCTTTTAAATTAGATGTAACTCACTGAACGAACTTCAAATTTACGATATATATATATATATATATATATTTGCATTATTGACGGAATCCATTACCTTAAAAGCAATCTCTGGCTATCATGTGTCGGGATTGTAGAAATTTTCTAGTTAAACATGCATGTTTTCATTATTATAATAAGTAACAGAAATTATATTTTATACTTGGCATTTTGTATTAAAGTATTGCTAATTGAATGTGTCGTCCACTAGTAAGATTACATTAAACTACTATATATATATGCGCCATTTTATTACTTTGTCAAATTCAACCGTGGCGACAACTGACTACTGTAAACAACCAATTTGGTTTTTTTCATTTATCTTTATATTATAAACTTCATGAGTTTTTATTCTTAAAAATGAAGATAATTTCCCTCCTTTTCTCTCTCTCTCTCTCTCTCTCTCTCTCTCTCTCTCTCTCTATATATATATATATATATATATATATATATATATCATATTTATTCTTAATTTATAACATGTTTTATAAATTTTGTTAAATTAGAATAAATGTTGTTGATTTTTATTTTTTTTTGGTTTTTTGGTAGAGACTTCAGCTATCTTACATTGGAGTCCATCTTATTTTCAACTATTTTTATACAAACATATCGTTGAGATAATTCGCAAGAAATAAATCATCGAGAGAGAGTCATTGACTATAACCTAAGAAAATCATATGGAGATGTCTAAAACCATTTTCACTCCTTTTATGAGCGAGTGCTGGATTCAAATAAGGAGAAAACTTACATACAGTACCATGAGTACTGTTTTTACTGTTTTCCAATTATATTATGACAACTGGATAATTTTTTCCATGTCACACTGACTAACTCAATAAACAAATAATGCTCTGTTACCTTTTTTAACTCTCCGTTACTTCTCTGTTAACTCAAAAGACAAACAAATCTCGTTTTGCTTTGACTGTGCAATTATCCCCTGTGCAAGCATCGCTTAGATTTGAAATAGGTCAAGTTCTCTCATGTGATTCCGAAAGGGTCTTTAGATCTACGACAACCTCGCTCTTGAATTCGTTTGCTGAGGGGCCACTCATCGTTACCCTGTCTTCATCATTGACCCACATAACATGGAACCCAACCCGCACGCTCTCACACTTGGGTCCTCTCATGCGGGTCGCAACCATATCAAGTTCATGCTTGAGAGCCTTAAGAACCGAAGCTCTTGTTTGAAAGCCTCAATTACTGAGTTATCTGAACTCCCTCTTGTACTAGGTTTAGGGCAACATCCCCGTTGATATTAATATCGATACATTCTTCCATCAAAATAAATTTCCCTTTGTTTATTGTAATTCAGATTTGTAAAACTTTTTATGAGTAATGATCATTCTACCTCACAACACTCTCAAATTTTCTTCTTTTCAAACCTAATGGATACATTTATGCCCATTGGGCAGTAGCCTCGTGAAGCTTTATGGAACACACGTTCCCTTTTATTCTCTGGTTTTCTATTTGAAAGTTGTCTGCAATTGCTTTAAAGAGCTTTTGGAATCTAAAAGCATGTTGTTAGGTGTAGCTGCAAAATGAAAAGCTATTATGCAGATTGTGAGGTGGGTCTTACTGGGGTTGTGAATGTATAAATGTTACACAATTAAATTGCTGGGTACATGGTCGTCAAGATGGTTTTGGAGGGTTACCATTAGAGCTGTCAAAATTGGCCTGGCCCGATGGCCTGTCAAGCCAGGTCGGGCTAGGCTAAAAAAAAATTGGCCTAAAAAAAAATAGGCTAATTTGGCCCGGCCAAACGAGCCAAGCAGGACCTACAAATTCTTGGCCCGAACACCTTTCGGGGCTATTCGGCCTGACTTTTTTTTTCCTTTTAAAATTAGGCTAATTTAAACAAAAAAAAAAGGACCAATTTGGCCCAGCCTAACGGGCCAAACGGGACAGCCCGGGCCTAAAAAAATTTGGCCTATGATTGATTCGGGCCAGGCCGGGCCAGCACGTTTCCACAACTTGGCTCGACGAGCCAAGTCGGCCCGGCCCGACCCATTTGACACCTCTAATTACCATGCACATAAAATTGATGTGGTAGGGTATGTGGGGTATATGTTTAGCGGGTGAGTGAGTAACTCAATCGACACTTTTTTTTGGGCAAAATCGTGGAAGAGAAATTGGAGACGTTAAGTTTAGCTGAGAGTTAAAAGAGGTATTGGAGTACGGTTTCTTTACTGAGTTAGTCAATGCGACATGAAAAAATAATCTAGCTGTCATGATATAATTGGGGAATAGTAAAAATAGTACTCATGGTACTGTATGTAAGTTTACAAATCAAGGTCAGGAACATAAAAGTCTTTTGCTTTTTGTTCATGCAAAAAGGTGTATACGAAATATTCCCCAACTTATAATCAAAATAACAAAAATATTAAAGATTGACTGACAATAATTGAATACGATACAATACACAAATAGAAGAATGCTAATGTTAATTAGCAGACTTTAGTTTTGTGGTGTGGACCGTGGTAGTTTAAGAGACACATCACAAAATCATGGAAGTTGTAACGACCCATCTTCGTTACAGATATGTTATACTAATCGCTCCATGAATTATTATCATGTGAAAGAACGTATAATTTTTTTTCACATTTAAACACACATATATGTACCTACTTAAAATGTTCATCACCACATCATTCAAGTATAATATACAGATTTACAAATTAAATTACGCAGGTACGTATAATATCAGAAGAAAGATCCCCTTGTAGAGGACATTCACACCAATCTTAATATTTATACCTAAATCCTAAGTTGGTCCCCATAATATGTACATATATTCTAGAACAAAATCAGCAGAACAGGAGGATCGTCCAATCTTAGGATCGTCCAGTCAAAATAATAGGAGGATCGTCCAAACTGAGGATCATCCAATCTTCAATCGTGACTAGCATGAGAGTTATCACCATCACTGCTACCTGCTCCTGTGTTAACCACACGATCATGGCAGTAAAACAATACAAGCACAAATTGCAAGGGTATGCTTACTTATAAAAAGAATGATAGAATATACACAAAGTACAATCAACATCATTCACACTAAACATTCAGTTCACTTCATATGTCACTCCATACATCAATATCATCATGCAATATTATGCTGACTCGACTCCATGGAGATTTCAACAACTTTCGGGCGGTCCCCATAGGCCCCATCCCCTACCATTAGTCTCACCTTAGACCATTCAGGGAGTCCCTTGAGCCACCATGTGGAGGAAGTGTGGATTTAATCGAATATAGACAAGTGTTGGTATTGGCTTACCTCTGTCAGATTTGCAAAACCCTCCATCTTTAGAAATTCGCCCACTTGTCTATTCTATATGCCCACCATTGGCCACCACGAAATCCTCCGGTACTAGGTTGAGAGCCTACCTAGCACCCTCAACTTACGTGCCTACCCTCATGCAATATCATGCATAACTCAAACAACTCTGATTGCCACACGTTCCCTTTATGTTATAAATTCACCATTTTTCTCAAATCAAGCTTATGAACCCATCTAGCAGTTCAATAAGCACAAGTAAGGCATTCTCAACCCTTGAATCCTTACTCACAACTTAACATCAACGTTAACCAAAAATGTGAATTTCCTAACATAGTTCTAGAACCAAAATAGTGGCATATCCAACATCCTCGTTCGTAACAAGACTAGGTTCTGTCCCTTGCTAAACACACCCTCAAAATTTCACAACCACCGTAACTGGACATCAGACTTTACTGAACATAAGGTGTCGCTGGACGCGAGTCATTAGACACTAGATCATTAGACGCTGGTCTCTAGACACTGGGTCATTGGACGCTGGTCTTATACAATGAGGTCATTGGACGATGGTTTTACTACACTCTAGTATTCACTGGACGTTGGTTTTTAGTTGTAGTATAGGTAGATGGACGATGGTTTTCTTTGGACGAGTGATTTTCTGCAGAGCCCATAACCTTTCAAAACCCATTACGAACACATGCTTCAGAGATTTTGAAACCATTTCCATCACTTACAATATCATTCCAAAGCACAACAACATATTATCACAACAAACTCAGCTCAAATCATGAAAACATCAAGAGAACAAAAATCACCACATCATCATAACAAATCTTTAAAGCATCCAAACAGAAATAGAATTCCAAACATATAACCACCAAATCATTTCAGACAGTTATGAAGCTTCCCTTACCTACAGCTCTTGACTCAAACCGTGAAGAAAAGCTAGAGAGAATAACTTTGAGGTTCTCAAGTAATCTGTCCTCAAGTTTTGTTACAAAATCAACTATGAAACACCTAAATCAACATCAAAGTAAACTCAAAATCAAGATTTCTCTCATCTCTTAAAATCTAACCAATACCTATTTCTCATGTTCTTGGGAAGAGATGAGAAAGTTACTTAGAAAACAAGAATAAGGAGGAATTGGACTTACCAACTTTCTTAAAATCAGCCAAGAAATCTCTAGGAAAGAAGAAATCAAGCTTCAAGTTAAGGTAGAAATAAATCTCTCACTCACGGTAAAGAAAACTTAGAGAAAAAGAAAGATAAGAATGAAGGAGAATGGAAGAAATAAGAAGCTTTGCACGTTTAACAAGGAGATTTGTATGAAATTTTGCTATTTGTCTCCACCCTTCCTCTAAGGACACTCCCTTCTCTTATTATTTTATTCTACAACTTACGGAACTCACGTAAAAATCTCGAAAATCTCTCAACACACAATTTAAGTCCAACACCTCATGAAAATCTAAGAGTAATATCACAGCACATAGTACAACGTAGAACTTAAGTTAATTATTATATTATTTCAACATAATTTAATTTTAATTTTTCTCTTGCATTATTATTCAAACACTTAATCATATAATTAGAAAAATCACGACGTTACAAAAGCCATTAGAAATAATATCTATTAGGACCTACACACGCCATCCTTTATCTCTAGTGCTGATTAATTGAGCATATGCGTACGGATATACCCAATAGATGCATATAATAAGAAGAAGAAAAAAAGATACAAAAAATTGTGTATAATTATATAAGCATTTTGATACACCAATAGGTTTAGCTTAGTTAGTTGAGCAGAGTGCATGAGTATTATAAACTATTTAGTACTGACTTCGATTCCTACAGATAAAAATAAAAATAATGTAATCACTTATTATTACCTTGGTGAGAGAAACATGTATGTATAGTGTTGTGCCTAAATTTTGTCTTACTAAAAAAAAAATAGAGCTTCAGCTTGTTACACAAAATAAAATAATGGAGCTTCAGTTTTTTTTTTTTTTTTTTTTTTGAATAATGGAGCTTCAGCTCGTAGCCTATTACCAAGTTATTCAAAAATCAACCCATTCACTTATGGAAAGAGCGTTTATACGAGTAATCTAAAATTAAACCGTTCATGCATGGCATTACGCGTAAGCGAAGCTTATCTCTTTGCGGACTGGGCGAGATGGGTTTTGTTTAATAAGTAAAACAAATAAACAATGATATCTCAGATGGTGGCAGCTCTCAATTACTAGTACTAAGAATATGTTTAGAATCTACGGGCGTTTTTTTTAAAATTAATTAAAATTAAAAATATTTAAAGTTATGAAATTATATACAATTAATTTATGTAATACTAGTAGGCAGTAGCTTATATATAATTATAAAAACACAATTAATGACAAAGAATTTGAATTTAAAAATCAAAAATAAAAATAATGTGTCATTAAAATATATTCAGAGATAATTTAAGAGTATAAGTGGATGAGATTTGAAGAAATAGAATTTTTTTAATATAAAATATTGAAAGTAATTAGTATAATCATACGTGTAAGCATTTGAAATTTAGGGAAAAAAGAAAATTCAACATAAAACAAAAAAAAAAAAGATCAAAACTAATTGAAAAATAAAAACAAAAAGTATCCCATTTAAAAAAATGTTTTATTTTCAGGGAAGAGAGAGACAAGTGTGAGTCTCGTTTTCTCCTTCCTTATTTTAAAAATTTATATATATATATATATAAAATCTAATTTTTTAATTGGAAAATGATGCTTTTATAATTTAATATTTTATTTACATTTGGTTATTTTTCTTGGATCCGTGTCAATCTATCTATCTTCTTAATATAAAGAAATGTACAGCGTGTAAACAAAAGCAACAAAAAAATATTGCTTGTGTGAGCTAAGCAAATTGAATATTGTTAAATATGTGGAGGTTATCAACTATCAAGTCGAATGGGTCGGCGGTCAGCCAATTCGTTTTCAAAATCAATATTGTTATAGCTCCACAACCATAATGCCTTTTTATTATGAAACAAGGTGCATTGGCAGGGAAGGGTGACAATAAATTTTATTATGAAACAAGGTGCATTGACAGGGAAGGGTGACAATAAATCGAACCAACTCAACCATAACTATAGACTGAATTCAATGTTCAGGTATGGTTTTTGGTCATTTAATTTATATATTTTATTTTTTTAATTGATATACTGTATTTATTTATTGTTATATGATGTCCAATTTATCAAGTCAGTTTTTTTTTTAGCAAAAGAAGCCAAGCAGATAGATCACTGCAAGACCAAAAATATATTAAACCAATTTATCAAGTCAGTTAATTTTATTAACTATTGGATAAAATAAAAATGAAAAGACCTGACTGTAAATAGAAAAAAGTTTGAGAAATTTAACTAAGGCAATTAGAATTTAGAACTTGAGAGTCGAGAGACCAATCTCTTGAACTAGTTTGTTACCCATGCGATGCACGGGTTAGTGAAATAAATCGGTTAATTTCAAAAGGAGGTAAAAATAATAAATATTTTTAAATAAAAATGTAAAAAAAAACTTTAAAATTTTGTATTAACAACAATAGAATCTAAAAATAGTAATACTTTTCTTGAATAAACATCTTATTAAGATAAATTCTCAAAAAGTTCTCTATATACAACATTAATTGTATAATTTTCAAACATGTTCTCATGATTTTCCAGCAAATTTTTTAATCCATCTCTAAAGCGCACTGTGGAAAAAACAACGTATAATTGTCCATGGGTAAACACAGGTCTTGGAAGATATATATAGTCCAATAGAAAAAAGTGTCTGGAGTTGATATCTATTAATTGTCATGACAAATGACACAACAATAGAAATTTGTCTTTACTAGATGGTAGCATTTGGTTGCTAAGACTCATACTCACCCGAGATATCAACACAATACCACCAACTTTGTTCCAGTAAGAATTTGACATTGAATAACATGTTTTTCTATCCTCCTTACTTGCAATCTTATACCATTGCAAAATCCAACCTTCAAACTTAGCTTATGAAGAGGAAATTCAGAAGAATAAAAATTATTGTCACAAATTGAATATTATATTTATTATCTTTGTATTAAAGATAACATGTTTATACTAATTAAATTTACAATAATAACATTATTAATAATACTTAAATGGAAGTAGTTATTAATAAAACTTAAATGAGAAGGTCTTGATTATAATTATAAATATATTTAAAAATAATAATACTTAAATGGTATAAAATTAATTCTAAAATGGTCTTTAATTTGGGAGAATAAATTTAATTGATGAAATTAGAATGATGATAGATCTAATGTTATTGTATAAAAATTAAATAAATTTAATTTGGGAAATTAGAAAAAAAAAATTAACTTATAGGCAACCTTAATTTTTTTAATAAATATTAATAATAATATTATTATAATATTTATTTTAAACATGTTAGAAAATGACGTTGTTGTCTTAAGAATTTAATAATGGATTCTCTAGCACTAAAACCTTCTAATTTTAATTCTCTAATTTCTTATGATATCTCATGTTATATTTTAAAATCTGAATAAATTTTGACCTTTTAAAAAAAAAGCCATCTTTGTCTATTTATATTTATTTTGGGATATGTTAATGCATTAAATTATTTCTAATTATCATTAGTATTAATTTAATTATCTAATGATAGATCTCATATTATTCCAAAAAAAATATATATAATTCTCTAATTCTCTAATTCCTTATGATATCTTATGTTATATTTTAAAATGTGAAAAAATTTCGTCCTTTTAAAAAAAATCTCATCTTTGTCTATTTATATTTATTTTGGGATATGTTAATGCATAAAATTATTTCTAATTATCATTAGTATTAATTTAATTATCTAACGATAGATCTTATATTATTCTAAAAAAATTAAATAAATATAATTTGGGAAATTAGAATATATTATTTAACTTATAGACAACTTTACTTTTATTAAGAAACCATCTTTATCTTTATATATCTTTATATCTTTATCTTTTTATATATAAAAGTCACATGATGGATAATTTTATCATTATAAATATAAGTATTAGTGTTAATATAATTATTAATTAAATTAATAATAGTAAATATCTATCATATTACGTTAGAGTATATATTTTAAATTTACAAATATAATATTTTTATTAGGAATCCCATATTTAATTATAATTTTTATTATCATTATAATTATAATTATTATTTCATTATATGTATTCTTTCCCTAATTTAATCTTTCCTTAATTATTAATTAATTAATTAAGATATGGAAATTTATTTTATTGAAAATTTAATTATTTGAGAGTGGGACACAGTTATTATATTTAAGAAAGTTATTTTTAGTAATCGTGAAACAATTATTCAAATAATTATTATATATATATTTTAAATAAATTTAAGATAAGCAACTAATTTAAACAATCATGACTAACATTGGTTGACACGAGTGGTAGCGACTTATGTCCCTTAACCAAGTGGTCTAGGGTTCAAATCTTAGTGATGCCACTTTGGACATGGAATAAATCATGTTGAGAGGGGAATATATACCTTGGTGTGCGCTCACGGTCCCCGACGGAGTTTAGTCATTACTTCCGGCGATGAAAAATTTGTATCAATACCATGGTCAACAAAAAAAAAATTAAACAATCATGCATTGTAGATGCTCTAATATGAACAATGTAATATAAGCTAAATTAAATGAAAAATCCATATTGAAGTCAAAATTAATTATTCATTCTAAATAAATTGCCATTTAAATTTTAGATTTACATTAATTAATTTTATTATGTAATAGAAAATAACCCTATCTCCTTTGTGTAAAATAAATTTCATTAACTTAATTGAAATATTACTATCTCCTTTTTTGTGAGTAACGGTCTTTTTGAGGCCCCTTTCTAATTTCTAATTTTTTTTTGTACAATTGTTGACCTGAGGTTCACACTGAAATTCTATCTTCTAATTAGTGTAAACATCAACTAAAAAATACTAAAATTTAAATATTTTTATGATGTATTATACATAAACTAATGCGATACAAATTTTGCATGTTTTGATGAATTTGAATAACTACATATATATATATATATATATATATATATATATATATATATATATATATATATATTAGTTTACATTATTATATTCAATAAATTAAAATTTAAAATATTTTTTTCATATTTTATATGTGTTTGCAACTAATTGCCTTAATAACTTCAAAATAATATATTAAGATTTTTTAATTGTTTATCGAGTTAAAGAGTTTTTAAAATTGTTTTAATTACTACTCAACATTTTTAATTAACATTAAATATAAAGATACATATTCAAAATATAAATAAATCTTTCATCAATAAATCAAATTTTAAAAACTTTGTAAGTTGAAAGTTTAAAACTTGTGCATGTTTTATATATTAATTTATTTTTTAATTTTTAAATATATGTTAAACATAAATTTTTTCATACTTTATATATGTTTGCAAATTAGTTTTTAAATTAATATTTTGGTGCAAATTAATTTTTCAAAAACTTTGTAAGTTGAAAGTTTCAAACGATTACAATTAGTTGCCATTAAATTAGTTTGCACCATTTATTTCGGTGCAGACTATGTTGTTGTAAATTATTATTTTCTAATTGATTATTGAGTCAAAAGACGAAATTTTTCACACAAGAAAAGTGGTTATTTTTTAAAATAAATATTGACTAAAAGATTTAAAATACATGTAATACGGGATTTGTTACAAATCAACTGTCGTACGGTTACACGAAATGTACATTTGTACTAAATAGCATTTTTCAATTCTTAATTAACATTAATTTTTAAATATATTCAAATCATATTTAATTCTTTCATCAATTTAAATTAGTTTTTAAAATTTTATAAATTAAGAGTTTTTAATGATGACATATTTTATATATTAATTTATACTTTCATTATCAAAAAAGTAAAATTGTAATACTTGTTTGTTTTATATAATTTTTAAAACTTGTAAAAACTAAGAAATAATATGAAAATAAATAATAAGACGACACATTGGTCCCGATCTCCACTTTTTATTTCTCACTAAATTTATTGTGCTTATGTTACTATAAGAATTTTTCTCTTTTCTATACAAAAGACACACTATTGCAAGATTCTCTCTACAAATCAAACTAACTGCATGTGCATAATGAGAGTAGAAAAGTACAAAAACATGAAAAAAAAAGTCAGTGAGCAAATACATAAAGGCAAAAAAAAATATAAACAAAGAGAAACATTTTATTTCAACATGCGATATAGGGTTGAAGTTAAAAGATACATAGATGGAGATTGAAATAATAAAGCCCAAAATAGTATCATGTTGCTCATAAACAAAAACGTTAAAATCTCCAAACAATGAGCCTATCTCCAGAATACTCACGGATTTGTGTATAACAAAATAAGACTGTGTAGTTCTTCTTGCTCCTTTTATAAACCATTACAGAAATCCCTTCACATTTCGCCAGATCCGCATAAACACAACAAAGGTATTATATAGCCTTTAATTGATTTCGGAAAGTAATCATATCATATCATATATTAATTAGGACAATAATTTACAGAAATAACTATACAAAATAGAAACCATATATTTACAATTTTTTTTCAAATCACAATATAATAAAGATAAGAAAATGTGTAATAGTTACCTTTATTAAAAATCCACTAAAAAAGAATTTTAAAATTCATAACTCAAATGTCCACAACAAAATAAAATTTAAATATTATTTAAATATATTTTTTATATTTTATATGTATTTTCATATACTTTTATTTTTTATATTTAAATATTTAAATACTACTACTATTTAATTTTTTATATTCTAATTTTTAAAATGATTCTCTTGCAAATATCTTTTATTTTTAATTATTTTAATTATACTATTTTTTAATTAACATTAAATACGGACATATACATTCAAATCATAATTAATTCTTTCCTTAAAACTTTTTGAATTATTTTTTTAAAGATTACATATTTTATATATTAATTAATTAAACACTGTTTATGAAAAAAGAATTATACTCACAAATTAATTTAAAAATAATACCTAACAATTTATAAGAAAATATTAAATGAAATTATACTTGAAACTTATATTAAAATTATAATCACCTATATTTCTTTGTCCCAAATATTTACAACGGATAAATAATATTTTTTTTCTAAAAGTAATTTTCATTGTTGAAAGGGAATCGATTTTGGTACTTAAAACTATAATTAATATACCTATATTTGGGTATCATAAATAGATTGATTGATTGATATAAATATTAAGATTGTGATTGTGCTAATCAATAATTAAATAATTGATTATATTGATACTAAAATTAGAAATGTCGCCATAATGTGACACGTGTACAACCAGTTATAGTCAGCAACTGTGTTTTATATAATATATAAAAGATATAGATAAAAATATAATATATTAGTCAAAGTTTATTAATTATTATTACCTTTTTATTTGTTAATTTAAATTATTTGAGTAATTTAATAATATTATAGTCATAAGTCAATATTTTAATTTTCACTTTATTTGCAAGTTAATTTAAATTATCTTAATTTTTACATTAAAATATTTATCTTAATAGCAATATTTTCGTTGCAAATATAATAAGATATTAGTTACACTGATTTTTAATTAATAAGATTTTTTTCATCAATTAAAATATATATTAAAATATTAAATCTATAATGAAAATAATATATTAAATGTCTTACAAATATTAAGATTATGATTGTGTTAATCAATAATTAATTAATTGATTATATATCTATCTATTTATTTATAATTGATTATATATCTATCTATCTATATATTATATAAAACACATTTCACCAGAATGCGACACGTGGATTACCAATCCCAGTCAGCAACTGTGTTTTATATAATATATAGATAAATAGATAGATAGATATAGATGGATAGATAGATCAGTGTTGTGAAAATCGGACCGGTCATCGACCCGATCGAGGCACTGGATTGAAGGATTAGTGGTCGAACCGGTGGATCACTAATTGACCCGGTTTGACCCAGTATATATTAAAAAATTAAAAATATATATATATATATATATATATATATATATATATATATATATAATATCTAACAAAATGTGACAAATCCATAATTCATACTCTAAAATTAAAATCAATCATGATCAAACTATAAATTTTACATAATCATTTATTACTATAAATTATTTTGTTGGATATTATCATTAAATTACTAAGGAAACTCATGTTATTTTTCACGGCTAAGTATAACAGTTGTCGGAGGACCATGAGCAGGTATGGTAAAGATGAATAAAACACATAAATATTAAATCATATCAAGATTAAAATAATAATAATTAGCTATTATATATTATTGTCAACATCAAAATAATATTACAGGAGCATAATATTATATACTATTCAATAATTAGCTATTAACAATTTAATTAAAATGTTATAGGAGTATATTATTATATTATATACTATTTAGAAATTAGCTTTTGTTATGGTTTCAAATTTTAAATGGTACTATAAAAAAAATTTAAAATAACAACATTGTTACAAGAATTGTAAAAAAAAAAAAAAAAAAAAAGGTCAAACAAACCGGGTCCAAGTCATCGGTTTTGACCAAAACCGGCCGGGTCAAACCGGGCTGATTCGGGTCAAATCGAATCGATGACATATTTGGTCTAATAGCTAAATCGGACCGGACAGGGCACCGGTTCCCGATCGAACCGGTCCGGTCCGGTTTTTATAACTATGAGATAGATAGATAGATAAGTCTATCTGTGTTCTCATTGCTTCACTTTCCCACTATCCCTCACATTCACTATCATTTGAATACTTTCCTCTCGTGAAGTGGTGTAATACATTCTCCTAGCATGCATCTGATTCTTCTACTTTTCCTAAAATTTCTCTTATTAATTTTTGTAACTACCCACATTCACAATATTTCTATATACCTTCACTCGCTTCTTTGTATGATGCTATCTTTTTTTTTTATATATTTCTTTTATCAGTTTTTCTAAATTTGTTTTTTAATTTCAAAAATTTATGTCTTTCATCAATAATTTCAAATCTTAATTAATTTTATTTTCAATTTTCAAAGTTAATATATCAATAATTTCAAATCTTAATTCAATTTACCTTTCAGTTTTCAAAGTTAATATTAAAAAATTAAAGTTACATCTTCCCTTTTTTTTAATTTTATAGTTTCTAATTTCTTTTATAATTATCTCTTTTTTAAAATTTCATTCGATGTGTTATATAATTTTTTTTTCAAATTTTATAGTCTCCAATCTTTTGGGCTTTTATCAAAAAAAAAAATCTTTTGGGCTTTTATTTTTAATATTTCTTTTATCATTTTTTCTGACTCTATTTTTTAATTATGAAGATTTATCTCTTTTATCAATAACTTCAAATTCTTAATTTAATTTACTTTTCAATTTTCAAAGTTAATATTAAAAAAATTAAAGTTACATTATTACATCTTCCCTTATTTTTTTTTAAATTATAGTTTCTAATTTCTTTTATAATTATATTTTTTAAAAAAAATTCTTTCGATATGCTATATAATCCTTTGTATTTTTTTCAAATTTCTTTTTATTAACTATATAAATAAAGTAGTAAACATTTGAATAAGTCCGTGCATTGCACGGGCTAAAACACTAGTATTACAAATTTAGTTAAGGCTAGAAATTTTATCGTTAATTGGATTTTTCGTTGGATTATGATAGGCCACTGATTGTAACACTTCCGATTACATGGGTCTTGAATCCATTCCATATATACATACATGGCACAATGGTTTTGGGCTTTTGCTTCCCGCACCCCGCTGTTTGCTTCCTGCACCCCCAAAATTTTTAATATCCCTAAAGTACCCTTCTGATATTATGTTGCCTTGTTATCCCTCAACCTAGTTCTCCTAAATCACTTCACAGCCGACACCATTGCACCTAGTCCCATTTTCATTCGTCTTGGTCGAAGGTTGGTGTCCTCTCGGTGATGGTGGTTCATGTGCCTCCATAGTCCTTTCTATGTCCATCAACGGTTAAATGTCTTCATCAAAGTTGACTTGTTCTGTTATTCCATTGTAATCCTCCTCTTGTATAGCTCTAGTGAGGTCATGTCGACATAGTGTAAGGTTTGTTCGCCTTTTATTTTGTTTTTATTAAGTACTTTTCAGATTAGGCTGTCCGGAAAAGGTCATTTTGGAACAATAATCTGGAATAGGCAATCCAGAATTGTGACTAGTTTTCGGATCACTCAATCCAGAGAGTGATTTAGCAGTTTTCGGAATTGGTAATCCGGAAGAGACATGTAATCCGAAAATGTTTCCAGAATAAGTGATCCAGAAAAGGTTGATTTTTCCCGGAACAGGTAATCCAGAAAGCATCAACCCTTTTTCGGATCACTTATTCCAAAAATATTTCTGGATTATATTTCTTTTCCGGAATGCTTGTTCTGGAAAACACATGTAATATGGATTTTTTCCCGAATAAGTGATCCGAAAAAGGGTTGATTATTTCCGGAACAGGTAATCCATAAAGTTTCTGGATTGCCTGTTCTGGAAAGCATCAACCCTTTTCTGGATCACTTATTTCGGAAAAATTTTCAGCCCCAACCCGGCGCAATTCAACACTCAACACAACTAACGAAGGAACCCCCTACTCAGCCGCAATAACAACACAAAAAAAATGAAATTAAAGAAGATGAAGGAACGACCACTTACCTTCGCCTAAGTCGGACTCACGATGGAGTAGAGGTCCACCCACGTCTTCGCGGGAGACAATCGAACAACAGAGACAACTTGTTGTGGGGCAAGGGTGGGGGTGAGGGGGGTCTTGGGGGTGAGGGGGGCTTGCGGCGCAAAGAACAAATTGGGGTGGCTTGGGGGTGCTAGGGTTAAGCATGTGAGGGAGGGGGGGCTTTAGTTGCTGAGGACAATTTTGTCCACTCACATTTTAATGGGGGGTGCAGAAGCAAACAGGGGGTGCAGGAAACAAAATCCATGGTTTTGATAGAATTGATCCAACCCAATGCAGAGGAGAGAAAAATGATTTTACTTTTTGATATTTGCATTTGGGCAAATCGTCATGAGCGGATACTTTCAGGTTTCAGCTCAGATTACTAACTCATGGACTCCCTTAAAAGCATCCGTGAATACCAATGGATATTCGTACATTTTTTTTTCCCACACAAGGATATTTCCCAAGTTTTTTTTTTGTTAGTGAAAATATCATGAAAAAAAAAACATAGAGGGTTTACTAAAACAATAAAAGCTTAAATAATATTTGGTTCCAATAAAATAAGGGATTTTTTAATTTTTATTTGAGTCTTTTAAAAAAATTGTTTGTTTTACTACGTGTTTGGATCCAAACATGCGCTTAATTCTTGTTATCATGACGCAACAACAACGTTGGCTAGTCCATCAATTAAGCTGGAACAATCCCACACTAATTGATTCACGTGCTTAGTTGTGTCAGAGAGGATGATGTTAGCACGCTCTCAATTAACTCCTTTTTTATATTACTAGTATGTAAACCCGTGCAATGCACGGGGAATTAGTATTTTACTATTATTTTAATTGTTATGGAATATTAATTTTTTTTAAGGAAAATATAACTTTTATTAATATGTAAATTTCTAAATTTATTTATTTTAATACTTGTATTTATTATAATAAAAGGACTATAAGTTTTAATAATATTAGTGAAATTAAGTGAGATATTTTATTTTTTTTAAAAAAAGAATGATGACGTTTATTTTCATGTTAATATTGTAGTGATATTTGTAATTTTAAATGCGAAATATTGTATAAAATATGATTTAAATACCTTTTTAGTCTTTGCAATTTAGTATTTTTTTATTTTTCGTCCTTGCAAAATTATTTTTTTGGTTTTAGTCATTGCAAATTATGTTTATTTTATTTTTCGTCCTTATAGCGGTTTAGATAACGCTTTTTTCACTATTCAAAGCGTTATCTAAATCACTTTAAGGACGAAAAATAAAACAAACATAATTTGCAAGGACTAAAATCAAAAAAATATTTTTTCAAGGACGAAAAGTAAAAAAACACTAATTTGCAAGAACTAAAAAAGTATTTAAGCCATAAAATATTAACGACTTGTTATAAATATGATTTGAATTGTGCGAACTAAATTGCTATTAGGGATGACAATAGCGCGAGGTGGGTTCCAGTAATAGCCTTTCATCATCGTCCCGTTGGATGAAAATACACCTCGAGGTGAATTTATAATTACTTTATGGTTATTTATAAAGTATTTTTATAGTGCTCGTGCCTGCCTCATACATGTCCCGTAGGTTTGGGTACCTTATTACCTACCCATGCCCTGTTAATAAGCAAGTAGAGAAAAAATATTATTTATTTTACCCACAGGTCACAGGTACCATTAAACTATCTATTTTCAATCAATAGTAGCTATAGGTACATTTTTTTTGTCATCCCTTATCATTATACTTATGACCCAAATTAAAAGATGGATAAAGCAAAATAAAAACTAAGGGTTCACAAAGGATTTCACAGTTGTTTGAAAGTAAGAAAGGGTTCCACCACTTCTGTTGAGAAAGAAAAAAAAAAGTATAGTGTTTCAATATGAAGGATTTGACTGACAACTGAATGGAATTAATTAAACACTTGTGACTATAATTGTGGTTCATAAGTCTCTGCAAAAAATCCAATTGATGGACCAATTTTAAATCCAAATCCATTTATTAGGTTCTATCTAAATATGGACTTCATTTTATATGCAATAAAATGGATCGGTTACAGAACTGGAATCCTATCTCCATATCTCCACTACTACTAAGTTAGCCACGTGAACGGTTTATGATGGTCATGCGTTTTTGTAACGCTTGACTAATTTTCATAAACTCATTTGGATTTTCCCCTATCTACTTCACGGTTTTAGTCTTCCCTTGGACATTTGGTTTAGGTGTAATTATATTTTTAGTATCTGAAATTTGGAATGAATCCGATTTTGATCCCTCAAATTAAAAAAAAAAAAATCATTTTGGTCCCTATGATTTGAAAAAAAAAATTCCCTAACCACAAAATTTAAGGGACTAAAATGATTTTTCAAAATTATTTTTAGTCCTAAATAGTAAATTTGAGGAACTAAAATTATATTTTTTTTTTCAAATTTAAGAGACTAAAATGATTTTTTTTATAAAAATTTGAGAGACCAAAACTGAATTCATCCCAAATTTTAAGGACAAAAACATAATTAAGCCATTTGTTTATTAACAATCTTTCTCTATTTCCCTATAGGTTACAATGTGATTTACAATTGCAATTGAAGGCATCCAAATAATTTTTTCTTATTGTCTTTTTTTACACTTTTTTTTAATGAATATGAAGTATGATTTATATACTTTAATGATCTTACATAAATTTCAATATATAATAAAAATATATTTAAAATTCCATCCAAAAATATTTTTAATGAGAAAATTATTGTTTATAAATACTTTAATTAATTAAGAAACTTTCATAATACCATATTAATATTTTTAATTGTTAAAAATATTGACTTATTTTTTAATATAATAATTATATGTATTAAAAATTTTATTTTTTATTTCTTTAAACAATATTTTAGGGATACTAATTAGTAATCTCCTAATAATAAGAATTTTGATTATAAGTGTTATTGAGATACTAATTAAGAAGTATATAATATAGTCTATTAAATGTTTTGAACCATTTCTTTCATTTTAATTTATTTATCATTTAAGTTGCATTTAGCAAAATAAATGTTAAATAATAAAAATAAAATTTACCATGTTTAATTTTATAAAAATAAAATTAATATAATAAATAATTTAATGAAAATTTTATAAAAATATTAACTATAAGATTATACAGTTACGTTTTGTTTTAAAATATAGATTGTTGTAAAATATAACTATTTCTTTTTTAACATTTATGTGGCTAAGATGTTTCTTTTTTCAAAGGAGAATATAATATAAATCTTCTACGTTGATAAAAAAAATATAAATCTTCTATTTATTTAATGCATTTTTTTAGAAGAAAAAGGGTATGGCCGTATGGAAATTTGTGTTATCCACTTGTCTTAATTGAGCTAAATAAAGATGTGATTTTCGTGATAATTACTTCTGTGAATAATTTTTAAAACTACTTTCATTGAAAGATGAGTAAAACACTTTCATTGAAAAATTGGTTTTTTTTATGGATTTGTGTTGTCAGAACAATTTTCTTCATGGAGTTGCAAAATTGTCTTTTAAACCAGTTTTTTTATCTACTCAAATAATAATGGTTTTGATTTGAAACTTGGATTTTGATTTTAAATTGGTTTCGAACCAAAAATCAATTTTAAACTTGATTTTAAACTGATTTCAAAAAATTCAAATATGAATTTGGATTTAAAATCCAATCCATTTAATTGGATTTGGATTGGATTTAATGTTCACCCTTATTTGTGAATATTGAGTTTTTGAATGAAAGATATTTGAATGAAAAAACATAAGATATTAGAAACCTTTATTAGAAAATAAACACATGAGGTAAATTGGAATAAAACGCATGCTAATGCTTTTGAAAAATGTGTGTAAAGTAAATATATATTTTTTATCATAGAGTCCTTCACGTCGTGTCGAGCAATAAAGTAAATTTATACTTTTTTAACGCAATTAGATACATTTTTAGACACAATCACATTATTCAATAAAATATACTTAATTACCTTAATTGTGTAAAAATTAAACCATCACATTAATTCAAACCAAAAAATTTGTTACAGACTAACCATATTTTATTTTTAAATTTTTTTAATTAATTATCTAATTAAAATATTTTAAGTTGTTGCTGACTATGTAGCTGCTAAATAAGATATTAATTTTTTTTTATTATCCAATAAAAAAATCTTTTGTTTTTAAATTATTTTAATTAATAGTAATTCAATTACTTTAATAAAATAAATTAATACACATATTATTTTGTTTATCAATTATCTCTTTCACGCATATTTTATACAAGAAAATATTTTCTTAAGCAACCCCAATGTTTTTTTTTTTTTTGTCTTTCTCCTCCTTTGTTGATAACTCACAACAATAATATTCTACTTTTAACCAAATCAAAAGTACTGTACACAAAAATTAAAAATATTAAAATGAGAAAATTGAAACAAAAAATGCAAAAAGGAGACACTTGCTCAAAAAGCAAAAAAAATAATAAGACAAAAGATTTCATTGATCGAAATAAAGCAAGTTTAAGCACAAAGTGTGTAAAGGCACTCAAGTTATTCAAAGTCACCATCCCAAAATTCACTATACATTGAGATCCTATAATTATAGTATCCAAATCACATTCCAACCCAACAAAAAATTATCAGACTCATTACACACTACAACACTACAACCACCCACCTATTTTACTTTGTACTTCTGCTTTGCATATGTATCCAACATTTCTATGAAAGTCTCATATGAGATCAATCCACAAGACTTGCACACGCACCTCTTCACTGCACCAGCCAATTTGGTGTAGATAATGTATCCAACATTTCTATGAAAGTCTCATATGAGATCAATCCGCAAGACTTGCACACGCACCTCTTCACTGCACGAGCCAATTTGGTGTAGATAATGCAATAATGTCTCACACATATCAATTGTACAACTCCCCACTACAATTTATAAACGTTCATAAAGTTATTAAGGTAATTTGAAATCGTAACTAATTATTATATTATTAATTATAATAATGGGGAATTGCAATATAAATTATTGATCATCCTATTAATGAGAATTTTCACAAAAAATCAATGGGGATTAAAATTTCTGTGAATAATATACGCTGAATCATTATAAATATATTATATTCAACATATATTATTAACAATAATATTATTCAGCATATATTTATTAAAAAATTTATTCAGCATATATTTTGTATAAATTAAATCATATCTTACTATTAAAAATCGTAATATGGTTTTAAAATTTATAAAATTCAGCATATATTAAAACCATACTATGATTTTTAATAGTAGACTATGATTTAATTAAAAAATATATGCTAAATAAATTTTTTAATAAATACATAGTATATATACTGATTTCAGTCATAAATTTAATCATGTTTAACGTGTTAATTAGAGAAGGAATCATTGAATTGAAAATCAAATTCAAAAATCAAGTTTTACTACTTAATACTCATTAATGTAACATAATATTTATACTAATTTAATTATGTATTTTATCAATAAAAAATAGTATTTTTTTAGAAATATTTAATAATTTTGTTTAATAAGAAAATAAATTATATATAATAATTAGATGTAATTATTTTAATTATTTATATTTTATAATTACATTAATTACTTTACTTACATTAGTAAAAATTTCCCATAATTTTAAAAATTACATTTGATACAAAAATAAACTACGTATAATAATTTTGAACAATTACCTTAATTATATATTTTTATTAATTACATATAATACTTTTTGTTTGCATAAATTTCATAAGAGAACATTCATGTATACAACGAAGAAAATTTAATAACAACAACAACAATAAGAATAATAATAATAATAATAATAATAATAATAATAATAATAATAATTATTATTATTATTATTATTATTATTATTATTATTATTATTATTATTCATTAAATTACATAATTTTGAATTGTATGGTCATAAAAAAATGTTTGAATTTCAAAATAGAAACATTACAATACTAATAATGATTCCTATGATAAGAAATACTTTTAATTATATATTGATATTCTATTAAAATAGGTAACAATCTTAAAATGTATTCTATATTGATACTAATTTCAATCAATATGCAAAGAGTGTGGAGAAGATGACACCTAGGATTTTTAAGTTGAAAAACCCTAAGAAGTTGACATGTGGCAAATGGAGACTCTAGGTGGGGATTGTTTTGTATATAGTATAGATAAATATAGATATTGATTCGAATGTCTGATTTATTTAATTTGCATGACACATAATTACTCAAATTCGAATGGACAATATTCTTAATTAAAAATTATACTTATAATTTCTTAAATCAATTAATATTTATGATTCTATTTTTAATTTTAAAAATTTATAATTAATCAATTGAAATCATATAAATTAACAAAAATTAAGTCTGATTAGTTGATTTACTTATAATTAACGAAAATTAAGGATGATTAATTGATATACTTATAATTTTGTAAATCTATAATATTGATGATTCCATTTTTAATTTCAAAAATTAAATATCAATTGAAATCAGACAATTTGAATTTGAAATTGGTTCGTAACCGAACCAAATAATTCCGAAACATGAAATGATGACACGTGTCATCCAATGTTTGAGAATCAACATTGTTTCGTCACGTATTTTTCGAAGCTGATTTTGGATTCGTAAATTTTATATATATTATTTTTTCTTTTTTAATTATACAGCGATATCCATCTGGAAAAAAAATATAATGATCTCCATACATATTTATGAGAATGAAATTGAATTTTCAAGATATTAACGTTGTTCAAATCAAAATGATTTGTTATTATGAATATTTTATTATTTTCAAGTTCAAAATTAAATTAAATCATAGTTTTAAAATTATAACAATTATTGTGTTTAAATTAAATTGTATTTATTATTAATAAGAAAATACTTTCAAATTCAAATTAAATCCTATTTTATTTTAAGTTTTAATAAATGTTAGTATTATCTTTAAAATATCATTGTTTTAATTATTTTATTATCTTTAAATTAATTAATTATACATAAAAAAAATGAAAACAAAGCTGATTAAGTGGAACATATAAAAACAAGGGGATCGGGTTAAATAGGCAATAGTAATTTCATAGATTGGACCGTTCATAGGTGGGATTGGGATTTGGGAGGGGAACCATGTAGGGAATTGCTATTCTCACCCCACAATTTGTTATTCTCACCACTCATGTGGGTGGTTTTTTTTATTGATTTTTCAAAATATCTTTGTACAATGGAATCATGATTCTGTAGTACAAGGGTGCAATGAAATCACGATTTCATTGTAAAGTATACAACAGAATCACTATTCCGTTATACAAGGGGGTGAAACAAATTTGTACAACGGAATGACCATTCCGCTGTACAAATTTGTTTCACCCCCTTGTACAACGGAATCGTGATTCTGTTGTACAAGTGTACAACGAAATCATGATTCCTTTGTACCCTTGTACAACGAAATCACGATTTCATTGTACAAGAGTATAACGTTGTACAACGGAATCACGATTCTATTGCACATTTTTTGTAATTTATTGTAATTTTTTCTAAGTTTTTTTATTTTTTATTTTTTATATTGAGTAATGTTTTTTGAAATGTATAAGTTTAGGTTTTAAAGACTTGACCAAAATAAATATACCAATTTAATGCACATTGGTTAATGTATCTTATAGGATTCATATAGACCGTTGGTTTTAAATAGTTGACAAAAATAATACTTGGCAAAAAACAAACATACCAATTTAACATACTCGGCAAAAATCCTATATTTTGTTGGTGCAATGATGTTGCACATTGTTGTTGTTGTTGTTGTTATTGTTGTTTGTTCTATGATTTTAATAGAGAAATCGTTTCTTCTTTCATTATATTACCAGGGGCGCGCGTGTTGTTTATAGAGTTTACAAAGAAAAATGTAATAAATTGAAAACATCAACATCATTTATATAATAAAATGTATATACAAAATAAAAGTTTAGATACAAATATAAAAAAATACATCATAAATCAACCGCCTCTGCAGCCACCACCTCTGCGGCCACCGTCTTGGTCCTCCTCCTCTGCCTGCGTCCTTGGCTGCTGCACCCAGCACCTAAGCCACCCTGTGCTATGCACGATAGCCGTTGCACCAATTCATGGTCATGTGTGCCCTCAGGAATGGCTCTGGTATGCAACAACCTCTCTACAATCGCAGACATCATCTGGTATCGATCCTACATAAACAAAAATTAAAATTAATAATTTCAAATCGAAAAAAATGTAAACAATTATGGAAAAAGTGTCTGCATTACATTACCTCACACGAGTAATCTACACCATCTACAAACTCTGGTAGAGGGTCACTAGGCCGAGGCTGAGGCTGAGGAATGGGGTCGGGCATACGTACTGGGCTCCGTGCTGCCTCTCCTTCCTCTGGCAGAATAACATATGGATGTGAATGCTCATAATACCACGCAAAGTAGTCGGAGGTGCAGGCCCATGGAGCATCCTCTAGCACATGCTCGCCCAGCTGCACTCTATGCTACTCCCACTCGGCCCACGTCTGAATAGATGTCTCAAATGGAGGACAAGGAGGTGGTGGTGGAGGGATCCCCTGTACGTAGCCGAACTGCCTTAAAACCCTCTTTGACAGATAGGGTCGCATGTCTGTGCCACACCTTATGTGGCCAGAATAATATGTCTGCTCCAAGAAGGGTCTCTCAGCCACAGTCCTGTATCCATCATCATATGGGGACCAGACGATGTCCTCCATCTGCAACATATCCAGCAACCGCCTGGTCCCCCAAGCCTTGTTGGTACCCCTGGTCGTCTTCCATCTGGCAGCAAAGGGAAGCCTGAGGTCATAAGCGACAGGCTTCCATCCGCCAACTGATGGCAGATGTGCAAACGCCCATGCCTGTAAAATAAAGAAAACATATTATATTAACATTTGTATTAAAAATTACACGAACAAATATGTAAACAACAAATAAATAATTTCTTACCATTAGTAATGTCATACAACCTCCACACTGCTTGCTCTCCCGCAAGCTCGCATAGGAGAGATGGTCTTAAAGATACGCCAATGCAGATACTCCCCAAGCTTACTGGGAGCAGGTGAACAGATCGCTGAGGTAGAAGAGATATAAAATGTTCACATGTGTGGAGCTCTTGTCGGCGAAGATGGTACAGCCGAGCAAGTGCAACAAGCACGCCCGTGCAACCCACACATATGAACTAGACTACACATACCTCTCATATAGCTCCCTCAGCCATGTGAGACGTACCCTAGCTCCTGCCGTCGTAGCAGCATCAGCCTCCTCGTCAGACAGCAGGCCTAACATGGTCCTCAGCAACATCCTAATTCAGTCTTCGAAAAGGCGATCGTTGGGCCGACAATCTGCACACCTGTAATAGGCAACTGCAGCAGACATGACACATCATCCAGAGTGATGGTCATCTCTCAAATGGACAGGTGGAAGGTGTATGTCTCCTGATGCCACCTCTCAATAAAGGCATTGACGAAGCCTTTATTCGCGATATATCGCGCATGATAAAGGCCCATCAAGCTAGACTGATCCACGTATGTCTGGACCTGTGGCTGGGTAGGGTAGGGAATCAACTTCCCAGTGTGGCTGACCACCTTCAGCTCCTCCCGAGGCTGATCAATTCAAATATGTCCTACGACGTGGTCCTTGTAGGGCCCCAGCAGTGTATAAACTACAGGACCACCAGGAAATGGCAGTCCAATGATCCGATCAGCAAACGGGATCACTGCGGCTGCTGGCTGTGGTACCTCTGCTACCTCTATCAACTCTGCATCAGGCTGTGGCACGTCTGCCTCAACATCTACATGTTCTGCATCCTCTGGCTCATCATGCTGTACTCCTCCAACAGCATGAGTATCCTCTGCCCGATGACGACGAGCAGATTCTGTCACACATCGCTGGTCTGCCCTGGATGGCTGGGCAGGCTGACCAGCATCTGCAACAACATCTTCCTCCAAAGTGGAGGGATCCTATCGACGATTGTACGAAACATATTTCTTTCGAGCCATAATAAATTTGCAAAAAATTAACTAAAATACTTAGAACTCGATAAATAAAAAATAAAGTCAAATACTATATAACTAAATAAACAAGTAAATAAACAAACTTACACTGTAAATATAACATATTTAAAAATATAAATTTTTTATTTAAATAATTTTTTTAATTAAAAAAATTATTCAATTAAATAATTATTTTAATTTAAAAATTAAATATTAAAAAATAATACTATAAATATATAATACAAATCTAATTAAATATTTTTGTTTTAAAAAAAATTTACTTTACAAATTCAAAATTAAAAAAAAATCAAACAACACAACAAAATCACAATTCCGTTGTGGTGTTTGATTTTTCAAACAGTCCAATGGAATCGCCATTCCGTTGTACTGCATTAAATTGAAAAAAAAAAGGAAGGGAGGGGATGAGGGAGAATGGGAAAGGTGAGGGAGAGACGTGAGAGGTCAGAGGTGAGGGAGAGACGTGAGGGAGAGAATGTGAGGAGAATGGGGAAGGGGGTGAGAATAAGGGCTGGGTATGGGGTGGGGGAAGGTGAGGGGGTGGGGGGAAGAGGGAAAGGCGAGGTGGGGGGTTGCTGATAGGGGTAAGTGTGTAATTTCAAATTTTTAGGGGGTGAGAATAGAAAATATTGAGGTGAGAATAGTAATTCCCAACTATGTAAGTTAAGTCCGGGTCCAGGAGGAAAGGGAAAGCGCGACGCAGACGCTGTGAAGATTGAAGAAGACGTGGAAGTGGCTGTGTGTGGAAAATCGAGGAATCAAAATTAGGGTTCGAAATCGCGTTGAGGAGAAAGAAGACGAAGGATGTGGCACGAGGCGAGAAGGTCCGAGAAGAAGGTCCACGACATGATGGACGCCGCTCGGAAGAGAGCACAACGACGTGCCGTTTACCTCGCCAAGAGACGCGGCGATCCGCAGCAATCCATTCAGCTCGTCGGCTTTCGCTGCCGAACTTATCGAGACGACGCTCTCTACCAAGCCACGCAGGATCAGCAGGGCCTGTTCGTTTCTCTCACTCTTCTCTTTCAATTCCTTAATTTCTAATTGTTCAGCGTTTCGAAAGTTTCTAATCAATTCAGTCATATTGACGCGGTGATTTGTTTGTGTCTCAGGATACCTTGGAATGGGAAACAGGATGTATTGATTGACAGGTGCGCGCTTTTTCAACTCTCCTTGCGAGTCCTTTTGATTAATAACGCTTCATTGTTTGTAAATCCTATGCATGCGTTCGTTCGTTTGCAGATTTGATGGGCGTGCTCTCCTTGATTTCATTCGCGATTCTAGTCACAGGCGCGTTCCGGAAAAGTCTGAAGAAGAACAAGAGTTAGAAGAGTTTGTTAATTTTGAGCGTTATCGGGATTTAATAAAGCATCGCCGTAGAGGATGTCGGTACTTTTTTATTTCTCGACAATGTGTTTGATTCTCGTATAATAACCTTTAATGTTTTTGTCATTGTTGTTTTTTTTGTATCTTTTCATTTCCTTCAATGTTGTTCATTCGTGATAAAGGAATAAGATACAAGAGGTTCTGTGGTTTCGAGGCCGGTCTGGTTTCTAGGTTTTGATTTTGAAGTTGAATTTACAAACTGGGTTTTTAATGTTAACAGTTACTGATGAGGAGGCTTTGCAACATGTAAATCAAGAGATGGAGGCCAAGGCTGCTGCTCCATTCACATCAGACAGGTTCAATGACATTCTCCTTTCATTCCAATTTGACTAATTGTTTAGTAATTTGATGTCATATCTGAGAGTAGTAGCATTAATGTATCGGTATAAATTCAAATGCATGGTTTAGAAAACAAAACAAAAAAAATTGGGTTTGAACTTTGAATTCATTTCTAGGTTCGCAATCCTTAGAATCAGATGGGCTAGCAACTTCTGCTAACAATAATTTGTTTCCTTACAAATGCTGAATATATTACTAGACATTGTTTCCTGAGCATTATTTGTAGTTTTTTAACTATGGGTCTGCTGTTTGTTGTCCTTGTAGTTAGTGTTTGGAAGATTAGTTTTATTTTATTGTTTATGACATAATTTTTGTTCCATTTTTTTAAACTGAATCTTAGCAATTAACAACAATTGTTACCTGCAACTTCATATGATATGTAGTTGGTATACTTCATAACAGATGATCTTATTTTGTTTATTTAATTGTACACTTGTAGATCTAATTTGTCGCAGCCTGCTGCAAGCAAAGGATCTTACTCACAGGTTGGTTTTTCTTATGATGGGAATGGAAAAGAAGAAACCCATATTTCAGATGACGACGATAATGATAATGAGGAAGATGAAGATGATGAGGATGATGAGGATTTTAACAGTGATGATAGCAATGATGAAGGAATGGAAATAATTGCAAAAGAATATGGGGTTAAAAGGTATGGGTGGCTTGTTTACATGGATAAGAAAGCTAAGGAGGAAGAAAAAAGGCAAAAAGAGTTGATCAAAGGTGATCCTGCAATTGTAAGTGAAAAAGTTTATAGTAAGAATGGAATTATGTTTTAGTTGTTCATATTTCAAGATAACCTTATAGATGTTTTACAATGTTATATTATAAATTCTGTAGAGGAAGCTGAGTCGTAAGGAAAGAAGGAAGGCTTCTCAGATTGAAAGGGAGAGAGAGAGAGAAGCCACACGGATATCTGGAACTCGTGTGCTGCATCATGACCCCTACCGGTAGAAAATATTGATATTTTCATCCTTCAGATTGAGCGAAGAATATATGAAATTCTGCTCCTACTAACAAATGGGATTGCTGATTATTCTTCCATGCCACTCATAATGTTGCACTCAATATATAAATGCAGGGAACCAAGGCAAAGTCCTACATATGAAGCCTATTCTCGATCTAGAAGGTATAGGAGTGTTTTTCCGTTTCTCTCTGGAAGATGTCTGTACATATATCGATCTTCCATACTAGTACTTCTTGTGAAGGAAATTTTATCGAGTGCTTTTGTCATTTTCTGTATGCAGGTCAAGGTCCAGATCGCGGTCCTACTCTCCATCGCACTCAAGGCGTTATTCACGCAGTGGTCATTCTGATGATATTCACCGAAGCAAACCAAGGACTCCTAAAATAGAATACATTACTGAATTTGGGGGCACTGGAGCAGCAGATGAACCCAGGCCTGAAGCATTTTCTCCACCACGATCTCCTACATCTCAAGTTGATATGTTAAACCGGTCGGAGCACTGGACCTTTAATTCTTGCCAAGATAGATTGGACAGTCTTTTCTCTGCGCAGCTTATCTCCCTTATTGTTGCCTGAGGCAATTTTTTTGTGGTTTAGAATAGATCAGGACTAGGTTTGTTGGGGTAACTGCCAAGAGGAGGAGGCTTCCTATTTGAAGCTTATTGTTCCCTGAAATGAATTTTGCATAACTAAACTAACTACCTGTGAGTTGCATGGAAATTTTGCAATTATTTTATCTGATACCTCTACTGTTTTGCAGGCCAACATCTGGTTGCATACTTGAGGCATTGCATGTTGATCCTGCTTCTGGTGTATCGATTGATAAGGATAAGGGCACTAAAGTCTTGAAGCCGTCAGTAAGGTATGCTGCAACCCAACAATGTATATGTGAATGGACTTTTTTTTATTATTATATATGGTTTTTGTGGTACCATCTGCTTTATTGAGCATCAAATTTTGTATCAAGATTTGGTTCATATTCGTCTAATAGTTAGAAATACTGTCAGCTGGTCATGGGCACCATAGATATATTCCTTTATATTCTTAATTTCGTTCAGCTTATTTTATTTGGTTATTAGAAAGGGATGTTTCACTTTTTTTTAATCTGAACTATCTGAATATTTATTCATTTTTTAACCGTTGCTGCTCTTTTTTCCACAGTGCTTCTTCAGCATTAGCAAAACTAAAGGCTGGTGGTTCTGGAGGGCCCTTAAAACAAGGGGAGAAGAAAGAAACTCCTCAAGAAAGACTTAAAAGAATCATGAACAAGCAACTAAACAAACAAAGTATGACTGTTTGAATAATTTATTTTAATTACAGTTCAAAGAAATTTTCTACCTGCATTCTACTAATTCTTTTCAGGAGTGATTCTTGCAGTATTTGTGAATTTTGTATCAGCTTCTGATGTGTAACTGTTTGCCTGTGCAGTTAAGAAGGATACTGCTGCTGAACTTGCCAAGAAAAGGGAACAGGAACGGCAGAGGCAAGAAAAGCTTGCAGAAACTAGTCGACTGAGTCGGTATAGACGCCGCAGCCGCAGTAGGAGTTTCAGCCGTTCCCCTCCAAGGTATTTTAGCACACTTTGCACATGTCATATGCTTGTGTTGTTGATGGGATTCACAAGATAAAAAAGTGTAACATTTGATTTAATTGCAGAAGATACAGGCGCAGTAGAAGTCCAAGTAGAAGCAGAGGTTCCAGAAGATATTATTCTAGTTCTCGTTCCCGTTCCCCTTCTCGCACCCGTTCCCGGTCCCCCCCTTCTCGTACCCGTTCCCGCTCACGTTCTCGGTCTCCTTATTCTGGATCTCCCAGGTAATTGTTTTGGTTTTCATTTGCCCGTTCCTTGAAATTTATGCCAGGTCTTCTCAATCAAATTATGAAAGACTGATTAAGAAGATGACTTTTCAGGATAAGAAACCGATCAAGGCACTGATGTGTAGAAATTAATGCCGACGAAGTTTGTGTGCCATTTGTTTATAATATGGAATGGATATTAATATATGGCTTTCATTTCTCCCAAATGGTTGGAGGAGGGAAACCGGTCTTGGTTGAGTTGTGTGTTGAAGTTGCGGTATGCAATCTTTCTGAACATGTCATTTTAGTATTTGCTTAATGTATATTTAACATTAATGAATTATGAGTAATTTGATGTCACGAATCTCGTATCAGGTACATTTTCTCATACGAAAAAACCAGGGGTTCACATTTATTGAATTAAAATTTATAACGTGAAGCGAAAAGAATATGATTTATTGAACTAAAATATAATATAGCATGCAAGTGGTATAATATAATATGATTATTGGAACCCTTTTTAACCTAGAATAGATATTTTCTTATCTACTATTGTAAATGTGGCGTTTATCATTGAACTCCAGTGGTTTACCTGCCACTGGGGAAAGCTCAAGTCATGGGTAAGCTTCTGAAATTGAAAGCTGTTGAGTCCGGGTACGGCGAAGAATGGGCCTAGTGCCGTTCGGGATACAAATAGATAATGTAAAAGCCTCTAACTAATTTTAATCTTCTCAAACAAAAACCAAGGGATTCCTGTTATTTTCAATAAATATTTGTGTATTATCAAATTAATATCACATTATAGTAATAAAAAAAAACTAATATCACATTATCAGCTTAATAATTTTTTATTAAAAAAAAGCTTAATAATGAACAGTTTCACGCAAAAGAAATCAACCTACAGGATAATTAGATGTTATTCTGATGTAGTAATTATTGATTATTCTTAATGCGATGTAACGTGCTAAAGTGAATCGTTTATCTGCTATGATGTATCGTTATTTTAATTTTTTTTCTATATATTAAATTTCAATATATATATTGTAAAGTTATTTTCAATTTTTTCTATATATTAAATTTTATACATCTAATAGTTAAATTAAAAGTTCTTGTTGACTAAATTAAATTTACAAATTTTTAGAAAAAATTAATAGATAGGTAGAGAGAAAGAGAGAGAACCGAACAGTACGTGAATTAGCTCGGAAGTTGTCAATAGTTTTATTTTTAGTTCATGTGATTTAAGCTCATGAATAGTTTGTAAATCAAATCTTGTTGGGTCGGGCTAAACTTACAACTCTGCTAAACTCTTTTCAATATGTAGTTTTCAGCTAACCTGCCACTCAATAAAAGGATTGAGTAAGACCTTGTACAACATGAAGAGGCAAAATGTAGTTTTCAGCTAACCTGCCACTCAAACAATTAATAGCCATATCCGTAGTACCACAAAACCCCATTAATGCAACTAAGATTTATGTGGAAAAACAATTGTAGATATTTTTCAACATTAAAGTACTTTGTTTTATATAAAAAAAAAATTGTGAAGTTTATCTAAGATTATTTAGTTTTATTAAAAGAAAAGATAAAATTCTTAATTTTGTCCTAAAAAATTGTGATTACATTTCAACAATTTGATAATTAAATTAGTCTTTCAAAATTTATTTTTGTCATAAGTTTAGCCCTTTAAAGATTTTACCATTAAATTAGTTTATTAAAAATAGTTTATTATCAATTTAATCCTTTAAAAAAATTGTCACCGTTTTTCTTTTATAATGACAAAGATGGTGACAGGTTAAATCTTTAACACTTTGAAGAATTACACATCAAATCTTTAACATTTTGTTTGACAAGGAATCTAGAGAGAAAATAATAAAAGAGAGAGAAAAATAATATAGAACATCTTGTTTAGGTGGATAAAAAAAAATAAAGTTTTTTTCCCAAATATTAGTTAGATTTAAAAGTAAAAATAAACATAAAGAAATTATACCTACTAGAGTTGACTTAGTAGTAAAGGTCAAAATAGATGCATAAAAATTTAAATTTAAATTCAAATCAATACTCGTTGTGACAACTATACACACAAAAAAAAGGAAATTATATATGCTGAAAGATAATTTTACCCTTTAGTTGAAAAGAATGAAGAGCAATCATGTACACCATGGTCATTGGCATGATCTACTCTCTACCCCTTAAAATGAGAGAAATTGCAAAACAAATAATGTAGTTTTTTCTCACTCTTCCTATACTTTTTTTTTTCCTACTTGTCTTCCTGTACTTGAATCGTGACAAATAGGAAAGAGAAATTTGTAACATGGAGGCATGGACCCCATCCCCTAAAGTCTCTTTTCCTCCTATATTTGGTTGCTATTAAAATGAGTGTGGAATTCCCAATTTCTTTCCTGTTTCATTTCCCCACATTTCTCTCATTCGTAACTCATCCTAATCGAACGAACTGTAGAGGACTATTTTGGTGATAATTTTTTTCAAAAAATAAATACATTGAAGATTTAAAGTCTTGAGAAAAATATTTTGTGATTAAAGTTTTTAATGAGCTAACATAATAATACATATAATACGAAATTGAATGATATGAAGTCAATATAAAATTTTGCAGCCTTTGGATTTGAACCGGACGTCGCGTAATTGTGCACTGTAGACATCTTCCTGCTCCGGAATAGATAATTTTATAAGAATTTTTTACATGATATCTTTTTTTTTTATTTTTTTTATTTTATTTATGTAGTCCAATGGAATTTCACATGAAAATATCATGTGAATAATCAGTATTTATTATTTGTTCTTCATGGACATTAAATTAGTATTCTCTTCTTTACCGTTTATATGACGTTTAAGGTTTTGGCATAGGTATTAAGGAATACAATTAATTTGTTGAATTTTCTAGAAAACATTAGGTAACTTGTTAATATACCCTTTATTTCTCTAATTAATTATTCATTATATACTACTTTTACTAAGTATTGATTAAGGATAGTCCTGGAAAAATATATTTAATACAGTATTGATTTTCTAAAACGACATCTATTTTGAAACAATTTTTTTCCTCTAAAACGTCATATAATCTAGAATGGATGGAATAGTTCGAATCAAACGTTTTTAATACTTTTGGAGAGAAAAATGCATATAAAGTTTTGGACAAAATATGTTTTTAGTCCCTCATATTTTTATGATTTTAGTTTTTAGTCCCCCAACTTAAAATTGACTGGTCTCGGTCCTTCATCTTTCCTTCCGTTTGCAAAGGTTAGTCCCCACCGTCTAAATGTTCCATTATATAATGTGTGTGTATAGCTTGTAGATTGTTAGTCCCCATCGTCTCCAAATCCAAACCCATCTATTACCCCAGCTGTTAACCCAAGCCCAACTCCAAACCCATCTGCTAAGCCACATCTAATTGCATCCTCAGCTACAAGACTTGTTACTGCTGCCAAATTTGTTCCAAGGAGAAACAAAAACAACGGACAGTCAATTGGTGCAACAGCTGTCAATGATAACAGCAGAGAAATATGTGACAATTTCATAACACTGTCAAAGAAATGGTCATCCAAATGAATGAGTTTTTTAATTAATCATTTTTTTCATATATGGTCTGTCATAGACTATAGGTGTATCAAAATCTTGGCTTTGGAATTCTATTTGTAATCAAATGACTCATATAGTTCAAAATGTCTCAAAATACAACCTTACTTTAAACCAAACCAATTTCTACAAACGAGAACTTTGATAATCTTTTGCAAATACATTGATCAATAACCTTGATTTAATTGAAACCAAATGCTCATTTTAGCTGCTGCACAACTTCAATTAATCATTATTAAATTCGTATAATGACAAAACAAAATGGACTTCAAACTCTTCCAAATTTGGTCACTGCATAACATCAATTGACATTACATCATGTTAAATTTCTAACACTGGCTTACACTACGAAATACGATTTCGTCATCATCTTAAATTCCTAACATTGGCTTACATTACAAAATACCAAAATAGGCATCAACCATCACAGAGATTTACATTACACATTACCAAAATAGCTAGTGGACTATTAAAACTCTTGTACCTATTACAACCCTCCCAAAACATAAAGCATCGTGCCTTAACAGTCTTTTTTTCCTAACCTCTGGACAATCCACATTTCACTAAACACATGTACCCTCCCAACAATGTCAACACAACAGCCACGATAGAATTGTCAACAACATTAGGAATTTCCCCCTGCTCCTTTCATTGGACAGCTTCTTCTGAAGCTTTGAAATCTTTTTCTTTTGCTCCTCAATGGCTTCTTCTGAAGTTTTGAAATCTTCTTTTGATCCTCAATCACCCTCACCGAAGAAGAAATCCCCCTCGAGCCTGACGAATTAAACGACACGCAAACTCTCTCTGCAGAAGAATCGTCATAGAGCCTGACAAATCCACTCTTCAAACGAGTATCGTGTGGAGAAGAAGAAGACGATGACGCTGAACCCTCTCTCTGGAACCCATTCTTCAACACAGTAAACAGACCCTGACAAATAAATGATGTGGCACCCATCAATTGGCCATGTATACACACACATCATTAGATAATGGACCATGTAAACGGTGTGGATTAATATTGCAGACGGAAGTAAAGATGGACGACCAACATTAGTTAATTTTAAGTTGGAGGACTAAAAACAAAAACTAGAAAAAGGTGAGAGATTAAAAAGTATTTTGTCCTAAAGTTTTTAAAGAACCAGGTCATGTTGAAAAATTTACCTAACAGAATTGATTCCCAATTGTGTATTTGTGGTCACTCCTCAAAAGGAAAACACAGGAACCACCAAATCGAAGTCATGAGGTTTCCATGACTTAGCTTTTTCGGTGCCACTGCCATCAAACCAAGGGAAGGGGGGGTCAGTACTATCAATAGTTATCCGTTACTATAAGAAATGCTTCCAACTAACATATTATGAGTTTAACCGCACATTTAATTCAACTTTTTTTTTTTTAAAAATAACTATGTATTTTTATTAGTTTTTTTTATAGAAAGTATTTGTTTTTCTGATTGAAACTACACTAAACAAGCTATTTAGTTGTTTATGTGTTTGGACAATTTGGATGAGAATTGCATATCAGTTTTTCTAATATTTTAGTCCATGCAATCTGTTTTGAACAGAACAATATAGTAGATTTAAATCATAGATTATCTACTAAACCTTTGGTTGAATTAAAAAAATGTTTTTCACGAAATAAGTAGGAAATGTTGTTTTTCCATCCTCGTCTTAGGTCATAGACTCATAGTAAGTTGATGGTTTGATATTGAAGATGACAGTTAACAGTATCTGATGAAAACCAATTGCACATTAAATAAGTGGCTGCTTTATGTCAGTGTCCACTGTCCAAGATAAGCCCAGAGTTCTTGTTTGAGTTATTTCTCTATTGAATTGTGGATGTTCATTGTGCTATCCAAACAAAAGGTCATGTAATTTGCTTTTGACCAAATTACCTGCGATAAAGATTGGAATTGACTGCGGGTGAAAGAAAAGAAAGAAAAAAAAAAAAAACTGTACAAAACATTGATGATTGAAGTAGACCAAAGACAATGTGACCTGGGATAGGGATATCAAAGCCATAAAACCAAAAGCAGTGCTGTTGCAATCGTTTGAAATTGGCAAATATCATAATCATTTGAGTTTAATAGGTTATATTAGTGTCACCAATTAGAATTCATTTTTTGAAAGTCTATAAACTTATAATACATTATAGTTTGTGATAGTATGACATGTAAAATGTATATATATCATTATTTATTCTAAAAATTGGACGCAACCTCTTATCTTTACAAGCCGTCCCCCCCTATGTTGTGTGTGTGGACCAGTGGCCTCCATTTTGAAGTTGTCAAATGTGTTAGCATAAAAAAGGCAAGTGGACATGGCATTGAGTAAACTGATTCTATTCTACCTCTACCGTGAATAGTTGTAGGCCAAGGAAAAGGAACTCTAAGATATTTCTTTATATATGGAAATACTAATGAGTTACCGAAAGCTATTGCTATGTACTATAATTATATTAGATTGCAATTTGCTAAGGCTACTTGTTTCTTTTCGTGACACTCTTTCCTTTTCTTTGTCCTTGAGCATTTCTTGAACCACACGGGATTTTCCCAGTATCTGATCTTAAAGCTATGCCATCAAGCTCACGTCTAAAACTTCACTTTATTCCGTCCTTTTCACACCCCACGCGTCTTCCTTAGTGAAAGTGATCGATGCTCATTGATCTCTCTCCGTATAGCCTTTAACCTTCTATTCTCACCTTTACTTGATACCCCTTCCTTACTTTATTTTCACAAACAACACTTTGGAATATCTAACAATATCTTTACTCTCACACGAGGGGTCGGTAATCTTGTTTAAAACTCAAATCTAATCTAATCTAATCTAGCAAACTATGGTTAGACATGCATGACCTAGCTAGCTAGCTGGGGTAACATCAACATATGTCCAAGGCAACATCTAAATCTAATTCCCTATTCTCCCTTATCTCCAACTAGCTAGCTAACATTTCTCTTGGACAAGGAGAAAGTCATAACTAAAAAAACAACCTATATATATCTGAGGGATTGCATCTTTAGGCACTTTTAATTATTTATTTATTTTAATTCTTTCCCCCACTAGAAATGATTAAGCCTTTTTGTGGGTTATATGTAATATATACCAGAAGCAACTAATCACAATCCACTAATTATATGTTTGAAAGACTTTTAGCTAGTATTTATATTCTTGCAGACCCACTTAATTAAAATAAAATAGGTTCAGATTTATATAAGTGAAGCACATGGCGTGACGTATCTTTTCTTGGGCAGCTTAATTAATGTATTTTTCTTGTCCCAGTTAATATATATATATATATATATATATATAAAATCAGATATACTGTTCAATAATACTAAAAAGTAGGTAAAGGTTCTTACCCTACACATTATATTCTCTTTTAGGCATGCATTCACATCTGATGAATCTCCTATCATCACATGCTTGTACTCTAAAACTAATAAATATATTACATTGTATAAGTATATAACGAATACAAACTACATTTTCCATGCTTTATCTGTTTTGAGAAAGAGAGAGTACTTTCGATCGAGGCATATCTCAATTATTTGGTCTGTTTTCTTACCCTTGTTTCAATTACCTCCCTGTTACTTCTATTTGTATACTGCACATTTATATCATCCTGGCGTCATTTTTGTTTTGGTTTTGGCATGAGCACGATCCTAGAGGTGAGAAACCTATGAGGTCCCGTCCCTGCTTGATTAAATAATTGCAGTAAGCAAAACCTAAGTTCATCTTCATCATTTCCACTTCACCTGCCAGTCTTGACTTTAGGTATAATATTTTCAGAGAAAAGTCAATCAGCAAAACCTTCCATGGAACTCATATAACTTATACCTTTACAACTCGCTTCTCTTCTCTACACTTTTAAACAGCATCAGTTTAGGATCTTTTTTCTTTTTCAAATTTAAAGTATTTTTTCTTTCTTTTTAACTATCCAAAGATAAGCCGCAAGCCCATCCCTTTCTAGGAAGAAATTGCAAAATTAGAAACAAATTCAGAAAATATTTAGAAAATGATTGTCTTTATACATTACATGTTCACTTTAACAACCAAAGTAATTTCGTTAGTTCAGAAAATTTCTATAACTAGTATATTAGGTTGTCCATTATAAGATATATGTATATTTTTATATAATTAAAATTCATTATAAATAAATATTTTTAATTATATAAATTATATTTTTTTATTTTAAATTAACAATTTTAATTGTGATATAACAGTTATTTTTAATTATTGACAATTTTTCTAAAAAAAACTACTGAAATTTAATTTAAAAAAGAAATAAAAGAAGGTAAATTAAAAGAAACAAAAATTAAAAAGATTAATTGTAAAAATAAATATCAGAGAGTTGTCCAGAGAAATTTAAGGATTTTGGTACATTTGTTTTTTGAGTCAATAGTTGAATGAATTTTGACACACCAAGGCACACAGAGGAAGGAGAGAGTTTCTCAATAACAATACCAAAATCTTAAATTTTTTAGGGTATCATAATTTTTCTCTGCAGATAAAAGAAAGGTAATTGACATGGTTAAGTGATTTTTTTTTTTTTACTAATTGCAGAATACTGTCTGAAATACACATTTAAAAGAGGAAATATTACGAATGTATATTTAAGAGAGTGAAGAAAACGAGAACCTCATTTATCAAATTATGTATTTTAATTTATAATTTAGGGGTAAATTAACAATTTTCATGGTTCAAGTTTCCACAATACCTACCATAACTGCAGAGTGCAGAGCATGTGCTTCCTAGATATTAATGTGCTGAATAATACTACTACCTTACAACAGAATTACAGAACCGGTTGATTTTGGAATATATACAAGAGTTCAATAGATCAAATATCATACCGTCACATATTTTACATAGAAATTGAGAAAATTTAATTTGCATTTGAAATTCTGCCACAGAAAGTAGAACCCCTTTGCTCTGGACTAACTTTGTTGGTAAGCTTTGTGATTGTGACGTACCAGTACTAATCTACGTACTTGTGAATTACCATGAAGCTCTCCTCATCAGATCATTTCTCAATCCACCCACGTTAATTAGCAAGAGCACCTCTAACGTCCAAAGTGTAGATCCACCGTTCGGTTCGGATCACAACCCGACAAGCGTCTAAGTCCCACTTTATTGTCTCCATATTACTTACCACTTTGTTTTTTTCTTTCTTTTTTTGTGGATAATACAATACCACTTTGTTTAATGGTAAACAAAAATGCACATAGAAAGATCGATTAGTGGTATATATAAATCAAAACCCTTAATGATTGTCACCGTAGTTAATGGTTCTAAATTCTCCCGACCTAGCAACGTGGTTAGACTTAGACTTAGATTAGATGTCACGGTTCTGTTCATTAGACGTGACCAAATCTGGGGTGAACACTATGTACCCCATACTACATATACTTGGTAGAAAATGAGAGCGGAACACACATTTTGGAATGTTATTGACAAATTCGTTTTCGTTTGTTGACAAATCATTGATTAAGAAGGAAGTTGTAGGTTAATTTGAGAAAGACAAAGAAGCAATGTAGCCCACAACCCCCACCCTCCATTTGGTACATGGACCCCTACATTGCCTACTAAATCCACGTACATGAGAAGATTTCATCTTTCTCACGACAAGTGTGGAGAATCTCCAAATGGTTCCTCACTCACTCAACCACAAATTGTTGGCCTTTCCTTCTTTTGTAGCTTACGATAAGGGCAGTGACCATGCTAATTGGTCCATGCCTTCCTCAAAAGTCCTCCCGATCCCGATCGATCCGATCTAATCCTAACCTTTGTGGCTACGGTACAATATATATGTTCAAATTAAAAGGACCATGCAACCTTGTTGGCCAAGAACAAAAATATCACCTCTCTCATTAAAGGGCCTTGTTAATTTAATAGTATTTTATTATTTGAAAGTTGCACATGGATCCTCATCCACAAATTAAGATTATTTATGCTAAAGCCTCCCTCTCAAGAAAAGTACAATGAGAAAACAAAAACAAAACGGTGGTTTCCAAAGGAGGGGGCTTTTCTTTTAAAAGCAAGTGTGAAAAATGGGCCATGTAAAACCCCCAAAAGTCCAACAAAGTCAGATTCTTCACATAGCATATGAGGGGAATGAGTGGCGTTGAAGTTGCTTCCAAACTAAGACGGTTTCAAGTGGATCGTTTACTTAATCAAGTAAATGGATTATGTGCACTGCTCAGGTGGGGATTCGGGTTTTGCTTATTACTGTGGGCATTATTTTATATATGATTGATTGTAAATAATATGGAAATCCCATTTTTATATATACACACCAATTCCACATTCTTTATTTTTAATTTTTTTTCTTGTTATATCATTTGATTTATTATATCTATATTGTTTTTTTTTTTCTGTTTTCTCTTTTAATCTTAAATATTTAAATAAGATCCAGTGGTCTATATTTATAATTCTTATTTTTCACGATAAAATGTGTTTTTAGTTGATATATTTCTTATATATATACATCATTATTTATAGTTGAATAACTGCAGTAATTAAAGTATTTGACGCTCCTTTTAAACTCTAAATAAAATATTCTCACAAACTTCAAATTTTGACCGACTATAGAACTAATTATCAGTCAATACAGGTAAAAAAAAAAATATTTCATTCAGTAATCTGCTTGCAATTAATATGTAACTCAAAGTCGTTGACCCAATTTCATCTTTACCAACCAATGATCATATCAGATATTAAACCAATTTTAATTTCTTTCACGGAAATGGTCCAAGTTCTTGGCCAGCTTCACATGGTTGTTTAGTTTCACCCTACTTAATTTCCTCTCTTTGCGCCAATATATTTGGTGGCTTATAGCTATAGTAATAGTATATTGCAGTTTGGGGGAATATCAGTGTTAGTTTCGGTCACGTGCTCAGTGTCAGAAAGTGACCGTTAATATGCAATTTGACACTTTATTTTAATCAAAATAATAACTATGAATATAATTCTCTACACAAAATTTATTTAGCGCACTGCATGCACATAATAAGAAAGTACCAGAAAGGGATAACTTTATCCGAATTATATTCACCCATCAAGGGCTTTTGTAAGGCCAAAATAAAACCGGGAAAAATAACAGGATGCATGTGCAAGGGATTTATTAAGCTTAACATTTCCGTTCTTCTCTCTTTCTTTGCTCAAATATTGCAATATGCCTTAATCAATGCATCTTTCTTCATTTCTTGACACGTACCTATGATTGACCAAAGGGTCTCACGTTGTTGATTATCACTTTTTATGTCTAATCAACGGTTGATGCTGCTCCCTTAAATAGAACAGTTAAGTACAAGCTTTGCTTTCTATATTTGATATAAACTCAACTCAACTCAACAGTGGTGGTGGTGGTGGCGTGGGCAAAAAACACTTGGGGCGGCCATCATCAAATTTTTCACAAGTGCTTGTAAGATGCTATCATGTGCATGCATCCAATGCTACAAAGAGACGTTAGGAAAAATAACAAAAGGAAAATATCAAGTGCCGGCTTTTTCTTAGCATAGGCGGTGGCTAAATAAATAATAATCCCTTTTCTATTTTGAAAGCAATTTCTAGGATTCCCCTAACTTTTTGGGTACTACTTGGACAAACCTACCAGTTACGCGGTCAATTCTTTGTAAGTTTGATAATGTAGTTCTAAAGTCCAGAGATTAAGCCCTGATAATAATTTACGTATTTTTACATTGTTCTTTAATTAAAGTTAAAATTTTACTTTGATTTTAATTTATTGTTGTGAAGATAATTGAAACAAAACTCTAATTTTAATTAAAAATAATATAGAAATGGTTAAAGTAATTTATCAATTTTTTTTTTTAATTTCGTAAGGGGGATCATTTATTAGCTTGTGGAAACTTTGGAGATAAAAAAAAAAAGAAGTAGGCCCACGTGACTGCACCAACCCCATCCTCTAGAGTGTGTGACTTTGTCATAGTTATGGTTGAGGTTGAGTCGTTGAGGTTACTATACTCCCTAACCTCCAAATCCAAATACATTGTCACCTTTTAGGGTGAACCATCACATTAATAACGAGGGTGCGTGATGGTAACTTCTCACCGATGCTTTTAAATCGGTGAAGTTCTGGGAAACAGTACCAGGGTCCAGGGGCAGCTAGCTTGTGAACTTAACTAACCATTTATTTATTTTGTGGTAGATTATACTTGAGGAAATTACATTTTTCTATCTTATAATATGTGTAAATTATTATTTTTATTTTAAATATATACTTTCCTTTTTAAACATCAATATATCTTATATTTAGATATATTTTAATTTTAATGTTTTTTAGTACGCTATGAAAAGTAAGGCAAGAGCAAGAATTAAGGAACATAATGTGTCTTACAAAAAGATTTTCATCAAAACACTATCAAGTGATACAATCTAACCTTGTGATATCAAATGGTTACGAGAGCTCTACCCTGCCAAGATACAAGCAACCCTATTAGTTGTGAGTGAAAGTTATGTTGTGTTTGATACAGTAGAAATAGAGGGAGGACAGGAGGAGAAATAGAAAAGAGATAAAAAAAATTCAATTGTTTGATATCATGGGAATATAGAAAGAAGAAAAAGTATAGGTTCTACGTCATTTTATTTTCTCTATTAACATAAGAGATTTTTAATAGTAACATGTTTCTTATGTAAAATAATTGATTATTTTTTCTCCACAATCGATTATCAATCGTTTCCCACATTGAAGACAATTGATTATCAAGTTGATAATTAATTGTTTTAACAAAAATCGATTTTAAGTGAAGACAATCGATTATTAATATGGTAAATTGATGAAAAGATTATTGCTTTTATTATTTGATTTTGATGAACAACATAAATTTTAAGATTAATAAAAAAAGATGGAAAGTATAATTTAAAAAACTCTCGAAAAGAAGAAAGTGTATAGAAAATGCTTTATTTTCTTGTGGTATTTTACCATTTTATACTTTGTTTTATTATCACCTTAGCTCATTTTTCATTCATTTTTAAAGGTAAATATACTTTATATATAGATAATAAAGTTACTATTTGTTATTCATTGTTTACTTCAAAATTGTTATTTAATATTAATTTTAAACATAATGAGTTGTTTTCTTTAAAATTATATGCAAAATTAAAAATAATATCATATATTGCAAGCAATTAATAGTATTCCATTTTCTATATATTTTTAGGTTAATGTTTATTATTCAAATTTATATATTAAATTATTTGCAAACTTAATTTTTTTAAAAATTGTTATTAAACTATACAGATTTATTAAAAAGTTTAAAATTATATTAATTCTTCAAACATACTTTTATAATTTTACAAACTGTTTTATAATTTATATTATTAAAAAATATTTTAAAATGTATACTCATCCTTTCGTGTATCATTTCTTCAATAGTTGAGTTTATGTTATCATTGTAGCTATTTCTACTAAATTTCCATTTCTAATCTCTATTTCCTTTTCTGGGTTAAGGAATATCTAATCTTATGCTCTAATTGACATGTGTGTGATTATGATTTATATTAAAGAAATTTACGAATGCTTGTATTATTGAGCACTTACAAATTTTCAAATAAAATTTTATAATTTATTATTTTTTGAAAAATTACATATTATGATATCATTTAAAATTTTTTAACAAGTCTTTTATAATCTAACAAAGATTCCTAATCATGATTAGTAAATAATGATTTATTTTTAAAAAATTATGTTATCCTCTTCAAAACATAGTGAAATAATAGAAGATTAAAATTAATTTAATTAATAAATTTGAATAGTGTTCAAGCAAAACACATGTAAAAAAAGGATGTAATATTATTAAGCACTTGTAATATGTGAAGTTGTTTTAATTATACTTAATCATCTTTGATCTTGTTAACTTATTGTAAAGTCATGCAAAAATATTTTATGAGAGATGAATAGTAGAGATCAATTTTAATGTGTCTGCATGCATGCAATTTTATTAAAAACAGTGTTATGATTTATATTTAGTAAAAGTAAACAATATAAAAGTATTTTTTGAGCACTCTTGATATGTATTGAAATTATATATTGTATACTAAGTTAAAAAGTTTTATTATTAATACACAATTGTTAAAATAACTTATACTTTTTAAGAGAATATATGACACAAAATTGAGTTGGGACGAATCGAAATATAATCTGAGCTTGTTCTTAAAATATATTGGGTCTAATTTTAAAACTCGAACTCGTCCAAAACAACATCGTACTGGATTGATTTAGCAAGTTGAGTCGTGTCATGCTCACCCCTACTCCCAATTGATATTTTTTCATATGCACTAATTTGTGATTGAATTTCTAATCACATACTTAAAGGTCAAGATTATCGGCTAAGAATGCCTATATATTCATTATTAATTTTGGTCCAGGCAGACCATGAAATTGGCCCCAGGCAAAAACATGACAATATTTGAACAGAAAAATAGTACTACTATATGGGAGTTAACAATGCCAATCTTGTTAGTAGTTTCATCATGTGTAAAGATAGATATTGGTACTTGAGATGGGAGGCCAATTAATTGCAAAATTAACCATGCCCTCTATTTGAGGGACACCTCCTCGTTAAGCTAATTGTTAATCACTAATGATTAGTTGGATTGAAAATAACTTTTTCTTCATGTTTCTTGAAACAATGGCGGAAAGAAATAAAAGATTGGAACAAAGAAATGAAAGTAGAAAAAAAGAAAGAGAGGAGATTAACGTTAGAGTACAACACACCAATGTGCCATGATGATTGTGTGCTTAGCTTTTAGATCCCCCGCCAAACATACCCATGATTGCTCGTGGGCCAAAGATTAGTCATGCATACTTACTAACAATAATAATCTAAAAGCACAAGTTAACCAAGCCAATAGTAAAAACAATAATACCAAATCTCTTTATGGTCACTCGAAAAGCAAAGCACAACTTAACTCACCATCACTAGAATAAATCAATAAAATACTATTAGCATAAAAAATTAAGGGATTAGTACCATAAACAAAAAGATTAGTGGCAAAAATATCGCATTCCCGTTGATAAAGGAACACAATCCCCATATCCCAATAATAAAAATAAAAATAATAGTAATAATTTACACTCACAGGTGTTTCCTGAATGAACCGTTGCTCAACAGCTATTATATTATCATATCACGCCTTGTAATTTGGAATTTCCTATTTACCATTTACGACAAAACATGGCTTATGAGGGAAAAATAAAATAGAAAAGAAAAGAAATCCGAAAGTGGGGTCCACCGTTTTGGTGCTATAAATTAAAGAGGCTTCTGCGGAAGTTGAAGTCCTCTGTGTGGAAAGGCACCAAAGAGAAAGAGAAAGAAAAAACACACCATCAGTTATCACTACTCTTCTCTTCTATTCTATCAATAAAACCGCAATGGTAGACGTGGATCGGAGGATGACCGGTCTAAACCCGGCCCATATAGCCGGTCTACGCCGTTTATCTGCCCGAGCCGCAGCAGCCCCGTCCGTCCCGGTCCGTAACGGCGTCGTTTCATTCGCTTCATTAGCAGATAAGGTCATAAACCACCTTCGCGACTCAGGCATACACGTGCAACATGGTCTCTCCGACGCCGAGTTCGCACGTGCCGAGGCCGAGTTCGGGTTCGTGTTTCCGCCGGACCTCCGCGCCGTCCTCGCCGCCGGTCTTCCAGTCGGTCCGGGATTCCCGGACTGGCGCTCCGGCGGCGCCCGGCTGCACCTGCGGGCGTCGCTGGACCTTCCGATCGCGGCGATTTCGTTCCAGATCGCGCGGAACGCGGTATGGTCGAAGTCGTGGGGTCCGCGACCGTGCGAGCCGGAGAAGGCGCTGCGAGTGGCGCGGAACGCGCTGAAGAGAGCGCCGCTGCTGATTCCAATCTTCAACCATTGCTACATTCCTTCCAATCCCTCCCTCGCCGGAAACCCTATCTTCTTCGTCGACGAGAACAGAATCTTCTGCTGCGGCTTAGATCTCTCCGATTTCTTTGACCGCGAGTCGCTCTTCCGGAGCTCCGAGGCCTATCCTATACTCCTCAAGAAGCAGCGATCCGTCAGCGAGAAATCCGCCGGCGTTTCCGTTTCCGCCGCGTTCTCGCGCCGGAGCCTCGACTCCGGCGGGAGGACGCCGCGGTGGGTGGAGTTCTGGTCCGACGCCGCCACGGATAAGCGGAGGAGAAACTCATCATCGTCGTCACTGTCGGCTTCGTCGTCGCCGGAGAGGTTTTTCGAGATGCCGCGTAGTAAGGTCCCTGGTTGGGTGGAAGAGTACATAGGGCAAATCGGGTCGGTTTTGAAAGCGGGTGGATGGAACGAATCGGATATAAACGAAATGGTTCAGGTTTCGGCTTCTGGATTCTTCGAGGGGGAGATGGTGGTGTTGGATAATCAAGCGCTGTTGGATGCTCTGCTTTTGAAAGCGGATAGGTTTTCGGATTCGCTCCGAAAAGCTGGGTGGAGCTCCGAAGAGGTATCCGAAGCATTGGGGTTTGATTTTCGACCCGAGAAGGAACGGAAACCGGCTAAGAAGCTGTCACCTCAACTCGCCGAGAGAATCGAGAAACTGGCTCAGTCGGTTTCCCGGTCAAGACATGATACTTGGGAAAGGGAAACTGGATGAATGAATGAATTTACCTACACTTTTTATTTTTTAATTTTTATTTTTAAGGTCTTGCTTTTCCCTCCTTTGGGTTAAAAACGATAAAGAATTGGGGAAACGCGTTGTACTATGAAACAAAGTGCACAAAAATAGATCAAAGAGGTTTAAAATTACATGTTTATGATAATCTTTTTTATATAAAGATATATAAGTTCATAATAATTGATCAACCGTTGTGTACAGTAAAATGAATATCCCAGCCAGCCTAACGTTTCTTTTTATTTATTTTGTGTTTATGATTTTCTTTTCTTTACTAGCTGGTTAGGTTATGTTATGTTATGGCTCTTGTTTCTAAATGGCCACCACCACCGGTGCACGTGTGTACACACTTGTACGTATTTTGAATAGTTTTAATTGAAAGGTGAGCCTCCCCAATCAGACAGCACAGCGTAGCGCAGCGCAGCATCGTATCATAGCCATCCAATGCCAGGCCAGCAAATGCTGGTGGCGTCGTTTTACTCTCATTGCTTTGAGGCGGTGTCGTTTTATTTAGCACAGCGTAAGGAAAGAAAGAGAAAGGAATGAAAATGAAAGTGGCACGTATGATAGGATTAGGATTTAGGAGCAGTGTGTGTGTGAGAATTGAGAAAGCCGAAAGGTCTCATCTTTTCAGTATAATTTGAATTTCATTGTCGTTTGACAGAGATACGCGAATTTTTTTTGGCTTCTTTTTACTGAAGCTGAATTTCCTTGGAATCTGGAAAAGATATGCATGCAATGTATGTATGGGCTTTGCTTGCAGGCAGAAAAAAACTGACACATAAAAACAACAATATATAATGATAGACAGAAGAACGAGGCACACTGTTGTGTTCGGGCGAGAAATATAAAATTTTTGGCATGGCCATGGATGGGTTATACACAGTCATCTAGAGAAGGAAATTTAGAGCATGTTTAGATGTGTTGAAAAGAAATGACTTTTTGTTGAGGATGAGTTAAACATGATTTTTATATTGATCAAAATCTTTGTATATGTGTTGAAAATATGATTTTAAATTGTAGACTCAAGTCTCATTTAATTATTTGAGAGTTAGTTTTTGCATCACTCGAATCGTATATTTTGTTCTAAATACACTATGTCTAATATTGATATCGTCCTTATGAATAGTAAGACAATGTATTTATGTGATTTATACATCCAAAATCAATTTTAAAATCAAGTTTTGTATGATAAAATCATTTTTTTAATATTTACTGTCCAAATAAAAATCATGTTATTACATATTGACATTTACTTCAAAATCAATTTTACAAACACGTTGAAACACACATTTAAGTTTTATGGCAAAGTGTGACTGTAAAATTTAAAATTGTCTCCATACATTTCAACTAATATTTTAATAAACCCTTTAATTTTACTTCCATTAAGTAACTAACCGTGAATTTATGTGATAAAAATCCGGTCTCTCATTGCAAATTGAACCTGAAACATGAATTAGTTTATTTATTTTAAATAATCTTGATTAAAAAATATATATTAAATCACCCTGTTCCTCTTCAATCAACGTGGCCTAACATTAGATTCAGATTCTCTAATGTTAATGAAATGTCATATTATGAAAAGAATAGGACACAATTTAATTAACATAAAATTTATTATTGTTTGTGTATAATTTATATTTTTGTGTCTTTCTTTTCGTCCTAATGTTCGAGGATCATGACTCATGATCGATCCCCCTAACATTATCGACCCTTTGGCATCAACTCAATGTCTCAATCTCCCCCAAAATTATTTTCAACCTTGATTGCCCCTCACACTTATTGACTCACTCCCTCAATGTTCCAGAATCACCAACTCAACATTATCGTCATCAACTCCAACTCATCCAAAATACTCCATCCGTTCCAATTTATATGACGTTTAAGATTTTGACACAGGTATTAAAAAATACAATTAATTTGTTGAATTTCCTAGAAAATATTAGGTAATTTCCTAATATACCCTTTATCTCTCTAATTAATTACTCATACTACACTACTCCCACTAAATATTAATTAAGGGTGGTTTTGAAAAAAGATATTTAATACAATATTGGTTTTGTAAAACGTCATCTATTTTGGAACAATTTTTTTCTCTAAAACATCATATAATCTGGAACGGAAGGAGTAGTTTTTTCTATAGCACACTCCTGACCTTAATTGCTTTTGATTCGTTTTCCCTCAACATCATTGACGATGGCTATTCTGAGGCAGTTTGAGGGGGAGACGCAAGATCAAGTCATGAAGGTTATTGTCAGCATGTAGATAAGAGTACAAAAATGGCACTCGAGACGGTGGTTATGGTTTTTCAAGGGGTGTGGCTTTGGAGTTTCAGAGCTAGATGAAAGGATGACGGAGTTGAGGGACAAAGTTGGGCCATTATCCTTTCTCCAATGTAAGTTGGGGAAGAAAACAAGAAATATATTGACATTTGACTCAATTAAAAATGTTATTAAATTATATAAATAAAATCACTAACTACATAGATCAATTGATATAAAATTATCCCAACTTAATTAGTTATCTCAAGTCAAATTTCAAATATGCAGTTGCATTATATATTTGAGGGAGAGTTTTGCCACTAGATTTGTACAATAATCTCTATAAAAAATTACATAATTATATGTTTCAAATTGAATTCAAATGGATGGATCGGTGGAATTACCATAAATTATTTAACAGAAGTTGAATGGAAGGATCTATTAAAATAATAATTAAAGCTTAAGGACTAATTGAAGTCATTGTAAAGTTTTGGTGTTAATTTACAAAAGATGTCAAGTTTAACGTGTTAAGTACTACTACATTTTTTTTTCTTTGAAATAAACAACGAGCAGATTTGGGAATAAAAATTAGAGAGTAGGGATGAAAGAGGGGCCACGTGATTGGGGCCTCTGATGTCCCAACGCAAGGGTGTCCGTACGAACACGGGACTAGAACCAAGGTGCATGAAAGAAGATAAGAGGGTTCCGCGTTAGCTCACTTCAATTCACTTCACTGTTGTTACTTGTAAACTTCGTACGTACCTGCTTCCATTCAACATTCAAACACGTTAGTCTAATTTGTTGGGTGATGAAATTAAAATGAAGCTGATATTTTGTATTTTTTTGGTTAGGGGGTTTGTCTTAATTTGCTTGTTTTGTTAACATTTTGGGGAGCATCTCATCTACACCAGACACAAGGGCAGGTCCTCATGTGGAGGAGCGAGGGAGAGGTACGGGAAAACAAAAGGATGCATTTCTATTTGATTGGCATTTTCTAGTTTTGAATTCAAATTGTTTTTGGACTTTACTAGTATATTATTGAAACGTTAATATATCGACAAATTATTTGTAATATCTGTCAATTAAATTATATTTTAATATTATACGGCGGCGATTGTTTCACGGATAACTTTTTTAATCCCGGGAATACAGGAAGAAAAAAATTATCCTACGTTTGTTTGTTACGAAGTAATAAAATATTTAATCCCGAACATATTTTATTCCTGGATAAACTATAATCTCACCTTCAACCAATATTTAATTCTGGCGGGGAGGGTAGGAAAAATTTATTCCCATGGGATAGGAACCATCTTTATGAGTAAAAATTCAAATATACCTTCTTTGTACTTACTACCCACTACCCTCTCAATACTATAATTTCTTCGTTCTTAAGGAGGTTGACAACAAATTTAAATTTATGATAGATATATTGATTGAGGTAGGCAATATAGGAAATGAATGTTACATGCAAAGAAGGGGTTACTTTACTATATAGGCTTTTTTATTACATGTTATGGATTTGCAGAATTGTAATTTTGGTAAATTAATTATATATTGACTATCTGAATGTAACTCCTCTGCGGAAATGGGTGATTGTTCACCTATTTGGCAAGCGTACCAATCGGTGTAATATTTTCGAAATTTGAGTACAAAGTCGTCTCCACATGGACCTGTTCGTACTAGATTTTTGTGTAAAATCAATATCTAGGCAAAATGATATGTTGTTTTAGTGAAAATGGTTTAGGAAATAAACTCAAAAGTTCTAAACTACTAAAAACATAACAAAATTCAAGTAGAAGATCAAATAGTTGGTGTGCAGCGGCTGAAAACAACGATTAAATGAATTAGTTGGTGTATTTGGTGATACTTGGCAAACATCTCAGTTATAATTGATTTTTCTCCATTTAATGAAAACCCTAGTGCTATCTCAACCCACTTAAGTCTTCTAACCTTGATTCCCCAAGCGAAAGAAGCTAAAACACTTAACTCTACTCCTAATCCCTTTGTAAGTGAAGTTAAATGATATGTTTAAGAACAAGGATCATTAAGAGACTAACAAACATCACTTCATTCCTAGATGAGACAGTCATTAGACACCATTATCAAATCTCAGTTTTCAAAGCATTTTCCAATGACAATAAAAACAAATAGAAAAGTGCTTGGGTGATCAAGCCAAGAACCAACATTAAACACAGAGAATAGGATTAGCACTGAATATTCATTAAATAGATAGTAAGAGTAATTACATGAGAGTTGCTAGTACACCAAATCCCCAACTACAAAGAAGTTAGTTTCTCATTGTCATGAGAAGCTATCAAAAATTACAAGAACAAAGGAAAATGAGAGAGAAAATGGTGAAGGAATAAAGGAATGTGTTAGGTGAGAGCCTCAGCCGCCAACGCACAACCCTAGAATGATCTGATAATAATCCCAATGACAAGACACTTTAAATAGGCTAAGAATCTCTATTTTGTCGCTTCTGCATAAAGGCACAACTCGCTAAGCGAATTACAATAATTCCAATTTCTCCTTCAGGCAGAGAGGTTAGTTCGCTTAGCGAGCATGAACTCGCTAAGCGATCTTGTTGTGTCCAAGTTGCCTCTTCAGCTTCCAATCCCGCTAAGCGAACATAACTTCTCGCTTAGCCTTCAACTTGTCACGTGTCTTCTTCAGAGCGACTTCTCTCGCTAAGCGATAGCATCAACTCACTAAGCGAGTTGTCTTGAATTCCTCATCTTCAGCTTTTCTTCAGTGTACTAGGACTCTGCAAAAACATAGTTAAAAAGTTAATAAGATCCTAAAACTAACTACATGAAAACTAAATCCTAAAAGGGAGTAATTTCTAACTAAAAGGGACTAATCAAGCAATAAAAGAGAAGAATGTGAGATAATTGCTGTGAAAATTAAGTGCAAAAGTAAGTATTCACATCAATTATCAATGATGTATCACTCTGGTTAAAAAAATCATCTTTAATACAATAAGGATATTTTAATAATTATAATATATATTCTCAAGAAAAAATAACTAAACCAAACACATGTTTTAATTATGTTTGGGAATATAAAAAATATTCCCAACCTATTTTAATAGTTAACCAAACACATTTTTTAATTATATCCGAGAATAACATTCCCATGTTATATTCCCAGAAAAAATATTCCAGGAATTAAAAAAGTTATCTGTGAAACAAACTCCCCCATAAAGTTTGAATTAATCCAAAACATTATGAATTAGTCTCTCTCTCATCCTCATGAACTAATAATAGAACCTACAATTAATCCCTTCACAAAATATTTGATTTTGTTCGGGGAATTAGTCTTGTGTAAATTTTGAAAGTAAGTAAGGGGAACCACAACTCACTGTTGTATTGGAGGATCAACCCAGACGTCTTTTTACTTTTTTCTTTAATTGAATAAAGCAATTTAGCAAAAATATGATAATTAAAGAGGACAACATTATCATTTAAAAGAATTTTTATTATTTAATTAAATAAATAAGAAATAAGGATAAAAAATAAGAGCATTTTTAATGATTCGCAATATTAAATTATTGTTATTATTATTATTTGCACTAAGGATATCTCCTATCAATAATCGAAAACTAATTCATTTTGAGGTGTAGAAGTTACTGAAGTGAATTTTGCCTCTTCTAACAAAGTATTTTCTATGCACATGGCTAGGAATAACAACATGCTTAAGAAACTTAATTATCTACCAACTATGCTATATCTTTTTTTTTAACAGTCATTTTTTTTATACAGATATTGTATCTTGTTGATCACATTAAATTATTTAACTCCTTTTTTATGAGTCTTATATATTAGTTTTAAAATTTTTAATAGCTTTTCATTCTAACTATGCACATTTTTAAGAATTTAAAATGAATCCTGCAAGTTACTTAATATATTTATATTTTTTAATGGGTCTTACAAGAAAAAAAAATAATGTTAAGAATACGATCATATAAAAGAACTATTCATATGTATAGCTTTCACCTCATATAGTGCTAATGATAAAACTATAAAAGAGTTAGTTCTAAGGTTTAAAAATGTCCATAAGCAACTCACACATAGATGTTCATAAGTAATTGTTGTATTCATTCAAGGTTATTTATAGAATCTAACACGGTCGGTATAAGGGAGTTGGGAAATGGTCGATTGAGGAAACTCAAATATTAAGGGTTCGTTCTTGTTTTGCATCTCGAGTCTTATATGAGGTCACTTTTTTTGTGCGTTCAGTCTACTGCACGTCGTCTTGGAAGGTCAATCTCTTCAGAATAGTCCATTTATGATCATGCATTCAAATAGCTCTAAGGGGCACTACTCAGTGATAGTGTATTAATGTTTGTTGGTTTGTATTTGTGTTCTTTTTGTATTAATCAATACTCTAGTTTGATAAGGTACATAGTGTGTATGATCTAATTTGTTTTGCCCTTTTTCTTATATAAAGAAGTTGAGTTAAACACATTTTTTTTTTGGAAAGATTTAAAAAAATTAATAACTTAATTTTTATAAATGAAAAGAAAAAGTAGTTTTTTAATAAGTGAATGGATTTTTTATAAAAAAAAATGACTTTTCTCTTCTTTCTTCTTACTCCCCACTCTATCTCTCACCATCTCTTTTCCCATGCTCCTCTTTTTCTCTTGGGCCATCTATTTTTTAAGTTAAAAAGAAAGGAAAGTTGACAAATAATTTTTACTTTATTTTTAAAATTCTTATAACTTAAAAGTAGCTTTTAAATTAAAAAAATCTTAAGTCAAACATAACTTAAGTAACTCGTGGATCTAGCTTCAACAAATAGTTAAAAAAGAAATCAATACAATTATTAAATAATAGAATTATTAAAATAAATACAATGATAACTTAGATACATAAAACGGTTAACGGTGTGGTTGGTATTTCGACTCTTGGGCTTGGGTCGTATACTGATCGGTTACCAAGACGGGAAGGTAGAATAATAAATAAATTTTATTGATAATATGAAATGCTTTTAAAATATTTTAGGGTGAAGACAGTAAATTTGAATCGAAGTATTGGCCTGGATAGCTATATCACTAAGTGACTCGTTCTTCCAAAGTGGTGGTGTTTCATTTTCATCTTTTTGGTGGAAGTGACGGGTTTCCTAGTTGTAGCTAAAATGTTGGTGGAGAGGCAATATAAATAGTACATCTGAGCATGTAGCATGAGTATGGTGTTGATGGACTTATCCATTAGATGCAAAGATATTTTGGGGTCGAAATTTCTACATTAAACACTACAAATTAACCTTAAATACGTGTAAAAAACTAAGTTAGTCTTGAGTAACTTAAAATGAAAAATGATCGGTTCCTGCCCAAAAACTGCTAATATTTCATATGGAATGCACTCATGGAAATTGGAGGAAAAAAATGATTGAAAAAACAACAATAATTAAGCGCTGACAGAGCATAATTATGGGAAAGGAATCAAAGGGAGTCCAACATTCGAAACAATAACAACGAAAAATAGTACTACTAGCAATGAAAGATCATGACTGAGTGGAGTGTTTTCTGCGTGAGGTGAGTGCCACATATAGTAAAGACTCATAGAAATTTAGCAACAAATGAGAAATAGAAAAGACAAATGTAACTACAGTACCATAACGCTCACTCTCCATTTTTAATAATGAAACTGCTTCTGCACAAATAATCAAATATTTGTCGAAACCAAATGGAAAATAAATGCATCCACCAACGGTCACTGCAGTGCAAATAGGCACGGTGATTTCTGAACCCGACCGTTGATCACTTGTCACTTGTCTCTCACTCTCTCCCATCATTCATGTGACGTGCCAACACTTGATCATTTCTTCCCTCCACGTGCCTCCCTCGTCACAATGCTAAATATTCGGAAATAAAAATAAAAATTCTTATTTATCGAGTATCTTTTTATTAATTAAATGAAAATATAAAAAATAATACTACTCTGTTATCTTATTGTTAAAAAATTTAGAATTATTTATTCTTATTGAGTTGGCCCCATGTCCCTTCGATTGTCATAAAATGTGTATGGTCTTAGCCCTTCCGTCGTTTTTGTGTCTGAGGCACTTTGAAGAACCCCACACATGCGATCCTTTGTAGGCTCCACGTACCTTCTCATTTAATCCTAGCCATGCTTATATTTGAAATTGAAGACTAGAAAGAAAGGAGTGATGTGATGGAGAGAGGTGACCGTGGACGGTGGTGGTGGTGGTGAAGTTATCTTGTCTGGGTGTGGGTGATGGTAGTGGTCACCACTTCACCCCCTCTCATATTCCTAGTTTGAACTTTTGATCTTTCACTTCGATTTTGTTCATGCAAAGGGAGACAAACACTACACCATGTGAAGAATTCAGGGATGGTGACTATACCTTGTTGACATTAAGGGCAACCTTGTCGAATCTTCCAACATTGTCCTTTGCTATACGGTTCGTGTTTTTACCATGCCATGCCATGTCTAACTTGTTAGACTAGTGTAGTGTAGTGTGCATTATTAATTGTAGGACCAGGCCCATGCACCCATCGTCCTCCTAGCTCTTACTTTGCGTTTTGTCAATGTCATCATGCTCTGAAAACACACAAAACCAATCTCACACCATTATTAAAATCATCAACACATAAATGTGTACTTTTGATTTGTAACCATCCAGGGGCCTATTCAATTCATTACTTTTTCTACAATTATTATTATTTCTAAATTTTTAATTCATTTTATATTATTATTTATCATTCTATAAACGTTGAACAGAAGGCCTCGTTACCGCCAATTCCACATGTTACAAATTATACAGGTCTTGGGTCTACAAACATAGGTGATGTTTCATTTCATTTTTTCCCCTAGACCATCTCATATTTACCCCACTAATTATTTCCAATCTAATTTATGTGTTCCAATTCGTCTTAGGAGAAATTCAAAACTAACGATAAAAGACATGGATAATTTACATAAACTCTTAAATTCAAAACTCATCAAGTCATTGTAAAAAAATAATTGTCTTAGGAGAATTGTCTTAAATAACAGATACGAACATGAGGACAAATGTTTCTAGCTTCAGCCTATCCTATGATTAGGAAGGCCCAAAGAGGTTAGTACGGATCGCAGGCTCAACATCTGACATACCCAAAATTTGTTTGGTTACACAGCCAAAGCCAGCAGAGAATGTCTATTACAGAGCCGAAAGCATCATGGAAAATACTCTAGATAAAATAAATACAAAACCTTTATAAAATTGGAGGCAATAAAAACGTTATTTGTCCACAGTATGTCACAAATAAGTGAATGTGAAATTGTATGGAAAGAATATTGTTACTGATATAAGATCTGCCACGGCCACGGCCACGGTGCAGAGACAAAACTTGGACCTTGTTTGCTGAATAATTGCCCTCAACAGTCTCTTGGAAATAATAGCCCTACCTGTTGATTCAATTTCTGCAATATAATCCTATTCTCGCACAGGAAATAGTGCATACGTGTGACAGTGAAATGAAAACATTATACAATGACATTCCTTATCCAATAAAGTATCCTAGAAACAATGACATCTCATTCATGATAAAATGCTAGTGTCTGCCTTTTTGTCTGTCGAGTATAGATGTGGGAACCATATACAAGGCTTTGCTCGTGTCAACTCATGATGAAAGAAAACATTGCCAACAGAATTAGATTGCAACATACGAGCCACCATCCATATTACAATCAACCAGCCATATAGAGATTTTTAAAAGACTCGGATCCAAAACAAGGAAAGTTACAAAGAGATTGGAGACTTAAATTCAATTTTCCTTACTTGTATCAATAGAAAGTGTAAAATTCCATTCTCTAAATCACAATCAAAACTTTGTATAAAATGTTCTGATCCTAAATGATTGGCATTATTGTAATATACCCTGCACTAAAAGAATGCAGATGTTGGCTCTACGGCTCCGATTTTTGTGCTGTACAACTTTTCTGTAACTTATTTGTGACTGAACATAATCATAATCATACTTTCTGATAAAGTTTTGTTCCTTCCTTTTCAGACTCTCTTGGAGCAGATCTTGTCACCTTAACACGAAAAGAAGCCTGCAAATAACTTCGATGCTTAGACACCATAAAAATACACCATTTGAAGCAAATTCGCATATTTTCAAGCAAATGCAAGGACACCAAAGTAGTACATAAAAGATTTATGTCAGGATGTGACCATTTATATTTATATGTTGGATAAAGAGAGGAAAATGTTACTTAACACACTATTTTCATACTAGCCTTATCAAATAATTTTAGTTAAAGTATTTAACTACTGAAATTTGTGCACTGTTTAAAATTTCAATGAAAGGATTACTTTTATTCTAAATAATAGTGACTGATAAAAGGTGTGTATGAGTAACACTTATCAAATGATAATGAACCTTGGTAATAGGAAAACAAACAAAATATAAATGGAACTAAAACATTTCTGCACAAGCTAAGAATGCATCAGTAACATTGTTTTTGCAGGTACCGACTGATTCTTTAAGTATGATATTTTGATTGAAGTATGTTTTTGAAGTCACATAAACTGACTCCAACAGACTCAGATTAATATATAAACTTAAGATCAAAAAAGAAAAAATTATGTTCTGGACCCAGAATATGAATCCAGGCCCAAAAGGCCACTTCAGAGTCTCCCTCCAGACTTGGGGCAAAGTCCAGGCACCAAAAGGCCGAAACCACAGGCCTGGCCATCTCGGAACCTGACCCAAGACCTAGTCACCTTGACTGTTTCTAGGTCTTGTGATCCTTTGATCGTTACGCATGTCTGAGGGTCCTGCTACAAGAATGTGACTCACCCATGGTTCAACTCTATATAAGGACAATGACCCTCCAATTACTCGTACTCTAACTAACAAACAGGATCACAGCAACGTAGAATTTTTTTTTTTATTTTTTTAAATAATCTTGATAAGTACCCAAGTGCACCTAACGTGTACCAGTACTCAATAGTCAATATGTAGAAGCCTAATCTAAATGTTTGTAGGTTACAAGAATGTTCAATTATTTACATGTTATGCTGTTTCCAGGACTATTGCACCCGAATTTACCATGATTAAGGCAATCCTAGCTATACCCCGGCATACCTAACTTACATGTCAAGCCACCTAAGGCATACCTAGCTATAGCTAAATCCACTTATTTTTTAAAAGAAGTTAGCAAATTATAACTACAATTTTTTTTAAAATACAATCAGGTGTAACTTGCTAACATACTCCTTCTAAAAAATAAGTGGATGTATGTTAGCAAATGTGTTAGGATTTGCTAACTTACACTTACCTATTTTTTAGAAAGATTAAGTTAACAAACTATAACTACAAAATTTTAAAAATACACCTAAGGTGTAACTTGCTAACTTACTCCTAAAAAATAAATGGGTGTAAGTTAGCAAATCCATATATATATATATATATATATATATATATATAAGTAACCAAACAGTACTCGATTTGTAGAGGCCTAAGAACGTTCAATTATTTACACGTTATGCTGTTACCAGGACTATTGCACCTGAATTAACCATGATTAAGCCATGCCTAGCTATATCCCCAGGCATGCCTAACTTTACATGTCAAGCCACCTAAGGCATACCTATTGACACAGTCTAATTAGAGTCATATTCAAGCCACGTACATTTATTTTTTTTAAATAATCTTGATAAGTACCGAAGTGTACCTGTGTACCAGTTATTGGATATGTAGAGGCCTAACCTAAATGTTTTGTAGGTTACAACTTATAAAAATGTTTAATTATTTACATGTTATGTTGTTTCCAGGACTATTGCACCTGAATCATGATTAAGCTTTTGCTAAGTATAAAATTCTGTCTTTAGTGCAGTCAAAGGTTCGGTTACTCTTTCCTGTTAAGCATGCACCTACTATAATCTATAGGCTTTAGAAGACACAAATGACCAATATAACATGTACATAATGAAAATACTTTTTCTATAGCGATAGTCTATTACCTTATCAGAACCAAACTCAATCACATCAGATGGACGGACGCGAGCAGGATAATTTGGAGGCACCCTGTACCGCCTTCCTTCATTGCTGAAAATATGTTAAGAGAGAAATTAAATATACATTTTCAAGAATTTAAACTTAGAATAAAATATTACCGTGACATTTTTTTTACTTACTCAGTGATCCAGGTGCCATGTTGACTCCTCAAATCAGTTAAGAAGAAGGCGCCATCCTTGTAGTTAATTCTTGCATGGGTTTGAGAAACCTTTAAAATAGAAACTTTGTTGCATGATATTGAAGACCATTATATGTCAAACCATGTTCAATTCAACTAATGATAAATTGCGTTACCTGGGGTAAAGGAATTATAATTGAACTGTCTGGATGATCTTTTTGCTGCATGCTCCTGCAATCACAATAACGTGTCAAAGCATGGGTTGAGAGCGAAAGAAAAGGAACAACACACTAAATTAGTCCCTACAATTATGAGCACAGGTTAATTTAATCTCTGAAATTACAAACATGTTATTTTACTCCCTAAAATTATCAAACATCAATCATTATTCCTTATATTTATGATTTCAGGCACTAAAATGACAATTTTGTAATTTCAAGGGCTAGATTGATTGGTACTTGTAATTTCAAGGACTTGTTTATGTATTACTCAAGGAAAAAAATTATGATAATTGAGAATGAACACAGTGAACACCAACTGGTGATCAAGAAGAACTTTGTTGTGTTTTAAAGACACATCCAAAATCTGATCGGTGCTTAAGATTTTCATTAAATTGAATATAATAATTCAAATGATTTCTCAACACTTTCTCTTTAATTTAAAATTTATTTCATAGAATAAACCCTCAATTTAATCCTTAAATGTCTCATGCGTCGCATCCACATAAGTACTTCAAAAATTTTAGTCAAACATATTACTTCTTTGAAGATTTAAAGTGTCGCCATATTAGTCCCTTAAAGATTTAGTTTGTGGCAAAATTAATCCCTCAATGATCTAAAATAAAGGACTAAAGTGGTGAGAAAAAAAAATCCAATAGACTAATGTGATGACAAATTAAATAATTCATGGACTAATTTGATAACAAAAATAAAAGGACTAAGGGGGTAATAAAAAGAATTTTTGAAAGACTAATTTGGTGTCCAAAGTTTTTGAAGAACTTATGTGGTGATACATGTAACTTTGGAGGATTTACTCTGCTGTTGCATAAGATACAATATCAGAATACGTGATTGTGTAACTACATTTTAAGTTGGAGCAACTGAAGGCATACCCGATTATGCAGGGTTTCATCTCATCTTGACTTAGACATACAGGTTTTGTAGAACCTGCTTCATCTCCACATGGTAATAAAATCCACCTATAAATCATAGAAGGATGGACACAACGGTTATGTGATTTATAGATACAGAATGCAATATCCTAAGGATGATATTCATACATATTGGCCATAGACATACTCTCCATTAATGGCACGCTCAAGTGCATCGTTGTCTTCAAACCATCTGTGTAACTGGTCGTTTGCCTTCACAAATAATCAAACCCAATATCTAGATCACAACAAAATCTAACAGACATGACCAATAAAAGACCAGCTACCATTTCTTCTTAGTAACAGAGTACAAAAGTAACTGTATTTGAGCAACATACTTTGTCTGAGAGCCTGCAGCATACTGGTCTACCTTCAAGTTTGGAGCTGCAAAGTAGCACCATTTTTCACGTAAATGATGGAGTAAAATTGCACAATTTTCCAAAGGTTTAATCATGTAAAATATTTCCATTTCTTGTCAGCACCAAGAAAAAGCAGCAAAATATTTTTCGCAACTATCAGTTTCTTCAGCCTCCCCTCCTTTTCCAGAAGTAACCTCTTGGCTCAAATTTCTATCATGCATGTTGCATGAGAGGAGTGGAGTAAGAATACCTCCAGGTACACTAACTTCAGTAATTCATGATGAAAGTTATAAAGCAAAGAAATGTGGGTTTTCATCATTACCTATTGCCACCTAAGACCCAGTTCAACATCAACGGCATCATCTTGTCAATAAAAAACCTTCCTCCAACTCTTCCAGGATGTGGTATCCGAAACTTGGTCAAAAACTGCAAATGAAAGCAACCATAAATGTGGACATGATATCAATTTCATGTTTCACCTTCACTATATTCTTCAGTATCTCATTTTTAAAACTGAAGTTCCTACCTCTAATGGCCCAAGACCAACACCAAGATATGCCTTGTAGGTGGAAGCCATCAAAGCTGCCATTCTAGCCATTCCATGAACAATGGCAACTCTTAATCTTCTTTCTCTCTCATAGCTTAAAGCAACAATGGAAAGGGGCAAGATACAGGTACTATGAGTCAGCAAAAAAGATTTATAATCAAATCACCCAATTTGCTAATGATGTACTCCCTCTGTCCCTATTTATAAGATCCTTTTAACTACTTCATACCCCTTAAGAAAAGTAGTTAATTTAGTTAGTCACATTAAATTTGTCAATAATGTGTATTATTCTTCCAAAAGTGTCCTTAACTTTTTCTGAAATTAATCATGTCTCTCCACTTAATTGCTTCTCATCTAATTAATTAATGATTGGAGAGAGAATAATTAATTAAGGGTACTATAGGAAAAAATAATTAATGCATCTAGAAATTAGAAAAGGGTCTTATAAATAGGGACGAAGGGAGTAAGATTTACTAATGGACTATTGGCTGAGATATGCAAGCATCTTTCTGTTCATATAAAGTCCACAACTTCATTAATTTTTATATTATTTGATATGAGCATTTCTTAGTGCTTTGCCTCCCTCTCATGAGTTCCAAATTCTGGTACTTGGTATAAATCAGGTAGCTTTAGATTCAAATTCAGCATTCAATAGCATGTTTGAGAGGTGAATGTTTGGTTACCTCTTTAAGGAAGAATCAATGTCAATTGGAGAGCCTGATTTGATACTTTGTTGCCATGCATTGTCCAACTCCAATGCAAGTTGATAACTATCCTGTAATGATAAAAGAATTTAGTTAGAAAGGCTCTTCACCACATCATTTGAGTGTTCCATAGATGGTTTGACTTTGTTGATGTCCATTGCATCCACAAGTAAGTAATATTTTTATTTTATGCAATGTTTTTGGGTTAGTTCTGCATATTTCTGAGTGGTAAAAAAAAAGTTGTTTAAACAATCATAAAGAGAACAAGCACAAAGAGAAAGGAAAAGTCTGAATTCTAAAATACCTAAGTCCAGAAAACTCGGATAACAATATGTATTAGGTCCAAATATGTATGAAACTGCTGAAGTTATGAAGACTAAAGGTAAATTCATGTTTCACCTGAGCCCAGAAAACTTGGATAACAATATTTATTAGGTCTGTATGAAACTGCTGAAGTTAACTGAGGAATAAAGATAGATTCATATTTCAATGAGAGGGGAAGAATAGACACAAAAAAAAAAAAATAGATAAAGGAATATATATACCTCATGAAGTTGTTAGGGTAAGTTGTTGGCTATGGTACAGGGTAAGTTGTCAAGAATTTACTAAATGCTAATTTTACAACAAATATTTAAGAATATATCAATTATACCTCAATAGCCATGCATCCTCCTTGGCCCATATTTGGCTGCATGGCATGGATAGAATCTCCAAGCAAGGTGACACAGCCCTTTCCCCATGTAAATGTTGGCGTCCTGTCATATATGTCTCGTCGAAGAATCGCCTCTTCTTCTGTGGCAAGTATCAAATCAATTACATTATCACACCAACCCTCGAATATCTTAAGCAACCTTTCTTTTTTTCCTGCCATGTAGAAAGAATTCAAAAGTTAGATATGATAACTTATAATTTTTCATAGGCAATCATGAAAAAATAAAGATGTATTTCTTCTTGTTTTCTTTGCACAGTCTATCCTAAAAAGTAAGACCCACAAAGTTTTATGATTTCCAATCAATTTCAGCCACCAATAAAGAGTTTGTTTAAAAGAATATGTTAGAGAGTATGTTGTATTGTTGTTAGCATTTCTCATTAAAATCTTGTTTATAAGTGGAGCACCAAGAAAATTTAACATCCACAGATGCTGTGCTCTGACAGATGTCAAATTTCAAACACAATAAGATCTCTTACCATTGGGGATATCAGCACCACCAGCAGGTTCTTGGTGAAATCCATACCATTGCATCTTTCCAGCACCAACATCCGAAGATACAAAGTATTGTTTATGTCCTAAGAATACTCGGTACCTTCCAGCAGGGAAATTGAAGTAAGCTTCTCAACATGATAAACGTAATACTAACAAAAAAAAGTCCAGTAAATATGGATCAATAGGCATACAAGATATGAATCACGGCCAACTTACCCAACAGATTCAATGTCAGCAGGCACAAAATCTGAAATACCAGTGTAACAAGTATAGCCAGAGTAAACAGCTTCTGTTTGGCCAAATAACTTTTTCCTCACCTATTCACAGAATAAAAGCATTTAAGTTAAGATTATGTTAAGAAGCAGTACTTATGGCCATAAAGAGGCTCTACGAACAGAATGACATAAAGAGTTCAGCACTTCTAAGTTCTAATTGGAAGAACACAGCTGAAAAAGAAATTCACATGCACAAATGCACACCAAACATAATATGACCAACTTTTTTCTAGAAGGATACTTCTACCACTAGAAACTTTGTAAATTCCACTGATGCACTCCGTTAAGTAAACATTCATTTCTTCAAGGGGAAAATAATTTACTATACATAAAAGCTTGGACTCAAAGAGAATTTAATAAGACCTTGGACCATATCCCATCTGCTCCAACCAATAGATCTCCATCATATTTCTGACCATTCTCCAGCTCCACTGTTACCTGCAATTGTGAAATGCAGGATGACACAAGTGATAAACTAAACAATGTTTAATCACATTAGTCGGCCATTGCATGTTCTTGAAGAAAGAAAGAAAACCTTCAAAAAATACCTATGATAGCAATATGAGGAGAATCTTCAACTTAAAAGCTTTCTTTAATTAATTACCTTGTCTCCATGATCAACAAAATCAACAACATTACTGTCATTCATAATGACATCTTCCCCAACTGCACGAGCAAAGATTTCTTGTAAAGCCATTCGACTAATGACTCTAGTGACTGGAAGCCCGCGCTCCGCTGCAGGAGTGAATGTATCAAACTTGATGTACCTAATACCAAACTATATATTAATTCATGGTAGGCATAGTACATGCTAAAATTTCATAAAGTAAACCTTAAAAAATATCTTCAATTATACATAAAATATTAAGGAAGCAAGATTCTTATTTGATAAAGAAATACTGCTTTACACTAAAAGAACAACCCTGTGCATATATATTCTGGAACCAGCTTTATCCTATTGTTACACGCTAAATGAATATTACAATTTTACAAATAAGGGATACACTCATCAGGTGAGGTTTCTGTATCATTTACAAATTCTGCCAGCAATTACTATAGTTCTTGCATGGTACTTACAAACTGTCCAGCACTTCTCATAGGTTGTCACAACTACACCAAACCCTGAATCATCTCAAACAGTGTTGAACAAATTTTTCATGTGTAATTTGTGGCAAATGAAACAGAAAATACATGTTAACCAGACTCGTGCAATGTCTTGTAGAGCTAGAGTATCATGTATAGAGGCTCTAAATATTATAATCAATCCCACTGGTAAACATGATATTAGTAAAAGTTTTTTTTACTAGAAACACTGACATAATTATCACAATTTGTATTGCAATGGCACCTCTGAATAAGCACGTCAGTCAAGCATCAGAATTTACACTGTATTGGCACCTCTGCATAAGCCAAACATTCATTTGATGCAGTTAAATTTCAAAGTTTCTATTTCACCACAACTATCTCACAAAACAAGAGACCACTATCACGATTGGATGAACACACAACACGGTAGTAAGTTGAAACTAAATAATTTGGTTTTTTACGGTCTACTCTAGCAGTACCCAAATCCTTAAATCATAAACTAAAACCAGTCAGGTATATCATGGCAAAACATTAAGAGTAAGAAGAAAAGAAAGATACTCAAATCACAGATATGGTACAAGTTTCAAATTCAAACTTACCAAGAGCCAGAAATCCCATCCACGAGCCCATTGATCCTATCACCCGTGATACAACCAACTCTCATAACTTCTTCAGCAACCTCCAAATCTATAGCTTCCAAAGCAGCCAAAGCATTGCTTTGTATCTGAATTGGACCCCTATACTGCCCCTCCCCTCTTATAGCACTCATATCCTTCTCAAACACCACCACCTCAAACCCTTTCCTCTTTGCAGCCAAAGCAAACACCAACCCACCAATCCCTCCACCAGCCACAAGTACCCTAAGCTTCTTCTTCTGAGGGGCACCATCCCCTCCTCCATTTTCAGCCACAGTTTTCCAAGCAGCAGGTGGTGCCTCTGCCACTGTTGCTTTGATCGGCATCAGTGTCTTCCTTTGCCTTGTTGTTCTGCTTCCATAACTGACACAAGGTGAAATATCCAGTGAAAGCTCTTTGTACATAGGAATTGAGAAATGGGTTCTAGAGAAAAGTGCCATTGAGGGATTGAAAGAGTTGCAACACAAGGTAGAAGCCATTGTGGAAGCCGGTTGCTGTGAATGAAAAAGCAACACAAAGTCAACAAGAGAAGGGAATGCAATAAATGGAAGATTAGATCATTGCTTGAAGACTGAAGTTGAGGAAGTGAAGGCATATGCATGAATATAAAAATAAGAGAAGCAAGCACTAACAAGGAAAAAAAACAAAGGAAGGGAAAGGTGGTGATATATTGCTGTTGGATACAAGAACAGAAAATGTTTGGCCTGTAGATCACCATTCGCCAATGATGGAAAACGCAAAGCCATGTGGCACTTTGTGGGAGAACTCAGTGGCATTGGATATTGGCTAGATTCATATGACAGTGATTTTAGATTTTGAAACATGAATGAGTTGTGGTACAGGTGGCTCTATCCTATAAGGTCACTCACATAACAATGATCTGATTGATTGATAACCACCGCCAGATTAAAATATTCAAGTTATTTGTCAATTGTCACATAACATTTTGATGAACATCTATACCCACCTCCATTGCCAAAAATTAAAGGACATGTATTGATTAATAACAACTATAGTGAAATTAATAAATAATTGTTCGAGGATTTTTTTTTTTTTTACAATGATCATACTGGTATTTGAATTTATGATATTATACATATTATTTATTTACCCTAATCTCACCATTAGAATGACCCTAATTGTTTATTCAAGAATTTAATTTGATTCACGATAATTTAATGATATGTGCTTTTAAAGAAACGTATTGAGAAATAGTTAATACATTTTTGCATTAACTTTATCAACAAAAAAGTGCAAAACTCATTTAACATAATTGAACATTTTTATTCTTACTTTTTTGGTTTTTTCTTATAATAAACAAGTTTTTATGGATAAAATTATATTACATCCAATGCTATATATAAGAAACAAATACTTAATTCATCAAGACTAATAAAAATGGTTAGATAGGTTAATTTGTCATAAATTTTAATTTTTTCCAAGACTACATAAAATGGTTTAAGAGGTGGTTATTTTTTAAAAGATAACTTTTTCAACCAATGAATATACCTTGTTTTGTTGATAGCATAATAAATGTATCCACTTTCATGAAAAATTAGTGTATATCATTAATAGACCTCACAATTAATTAGGAGTAAAAAGGAAATTTAATATTAAATACACTTAAAAGTAGTCCTATATTTTTTGTAAATAGGACTAAGAAAATGTTGCATTTTGTTTGTTATATATAAGACCGGAGGTAGTATAATTAATTATACTAATTACGATTGATAAGTATATTGTGATTTTTTTTTGCTCGTAGGAATCATCGACAGATACCCAGAAGTTTACAACAATTAATGTAACCTGTTCAACCAACTAAGCTATTGATAGTATATTGTGATATGAATTAATTAAGATAATAAAAATTATTTAAACAAAGGTAATTAATTTTTTTAATTATATAATTAAAGTAATTAATGTAATTATTAATTATATACAATTAGGATAGTTACTTGTAATTATTATATATATTTGAGTTGAAATTATTAACTAATATAATTTAAAAAGAGATTAAGGTAATTACATGTATTTAATGTATATAATTTATTTTTTATTAAATGTAACTATAAAATGTTACTAAAATTTCCTATTTTTATTGCTAAAGTTACATAATTATATTAATTATGGTCAAGAACATGTCTTAATTATAATTTAATCACTTTATTTTAAATATTTTTTCTCTTATAAAATTGTGTTATTTTAATACTATATATCTTAATTATAACTTGTTTTAAACATGTTTCTACATTCCGTATATACATTTCCGGTAGTACAAAAAATAGGCGGTGAAATGCTTCGAACAAGCAGAGGCTTGAAGATGGCTTGGAGGCAATCAGCCAATCAGGAACACTCAAAGTTACAGCATGTGTTAGTGTTAGTACATCTTTGTGTTTCAACTTTCAACCATTAATGGCTTGGCTTGTATATCGATTCAACATAATACGGTCCTGTCTTGTGATATTTGGGTCTGCGTATTTTGACTTATTCAACTAAAGAAACCAACAATTTGGATCCATGCATGTATCATTGGGACTCTACTCGATCTCCAACCAAATTTTATGCTTTAGCTTGAGACCAGGGATTGTCATTTCATCAACTCTGGCGTCATTGTTGCTAACCTCACAATCAACAAGTTTCATCCTATTTCCACTATGTCAGGAATCATGTTAGCCAAAACAACAACATGGATTGGTTGCTGCACATCTAAGTCGAGGAGATGGATGCCCAAAACTATGTGCAAGTGCAACCACATCATATTCACTCAAAAACCTTGGAGGGGACTGCAAATCGAGCTAAGAATGAACGAGAAAGGTTATCAGGGTCGGTGGAATAACATCATCCAAGTTCTGTGAGTAGCAGCTTGTTTCCACTAGTTAATTTTGAGAAGAAAAAAAAATATATAAAATGGAGGTACATCTAATAATTAGAAAAAGTGTATTTAACAATTGCCAAAGAGAAAATAGTTATGCTGTAAAAAAAATATACTGAGGGACTCTAGTTCAGTTGGTTGAGCAAGTTGTATGAGTTATTATAAACCTTCCGGTACCTGTATTCGATTCCTACGGATAAAAAAAATACTGTAAGAAAAATATAAAGTTCCTAAGTTTTTATTTTTATATCAATCATTGTGTAGGGAGGTATATAGTAATTTCATGGGAATTGCTATTCTCATCCCCCAATTTGCTATTCTCACCACCCACGTGGGTGGTTTTTTTCTTGATTTCCCAAAATACCATTGTACAACGGAATCATGATTCCGTTGTATACTTATACAGTGGAATCACGATTCCGTTGAAAAGTGTACAACGGAATCGTGATTCCGTTGTACAAGAGGTGAAAAAATTTGTACAACGGAATGGTGATTCCGTTGTACAAATTTGTTTCACCCCCTTGTACAACGGAATCGCGATTCCGTTGTATACTTTTCAATGGAATCATGATTCCACTGTACAAGTGTACAACGGAATCGTGATTCCGTTGTACAAGGGTACAACGTTGTACAACGGAATCACGATTCCGTTGCACATTTATTTTAATTTATTCTAATTTTTTCTAAGTTTTTTTTTTAATTTTTTATATGGAGTAATATTTTTTGAAATGTATAAATTTATATTTTAAAAACTTGGCCAAAATAAATATACCAATTTAATGCACATTGGTTGATGTATTTTATAGGATTCATATAGATAGTTGGTTTTTAAATAGTTGGTAAAAATAATGCTTGGCAAAAAAAAAAACATACCAATTTAACATACTTGGCAAAAATCCTATATTTTGTTGGTGTTATGATGTTGCACATTGTTGTTGTTGTTATTGTTGTTTGTTCTATGATTTTAATAGAGAAATCATTCATTCTTTCATTATATTACTAAGAGTGTGTGTGTTGTTTATAGAGTTTACAAAGAAAAATATAATAAACTCAAAATATCAACATCATTTATATAATAAAATGTATATACAAAATAAAAGTTTATATAGAAATATAAAAAAAATACATCAAAAATCAACCGCCTCTGCAGCCACCACCTCTGCGGCCACCGCCCTCGGTCCTCCTCCTTTGTCTACATCCTTGCTGCTGCACCCAACACCTAAGCCACCCTGTGCAATGCGCAATAGCCGCTGCACCAACTCATGGTCATGCGTGTCCTCAGGAATGGCTCTGGTATGCAACAACCTCTCTGTAATCGCAGACATCATCCGGTACCGATCCTACATAAATGAAAATTAAAATTAATAATTTCAAATCGAAAAAAATGTAAACAATTATGGAAAAAGTGTTTGCATTAAATTACCTAGCACGAGTAATCTACACCATCCAGAAACTCTGGCAGCGGGTCACTAGGCTGAGGTTGAGGCTGAGGAGTGGGGTCGGGCATACGTACTGGGCTTCGTGCTGCCTCTCCTTCCTCTGGCAGAATCACATATGGATGTAAATGCTCATAATACCATGCTAGGTAGTCAGAGGTGCAGGCCCATGGAGCATCTTTTGGCATATGCTCGCCCAACTGCACTGTATGCTGCTCCCACTCGGCCCACGTCTGCATGGATGTCTCAAATGGAGGACGAGGAGGTGGTGGTGGAGGGATCCCCTGTACATAGCCGAACTGCCTCAAAACCCTCTCTAGCAGATAAGGTCACATGTCTGTGCCACACCTTATGTGGCTAGAATAATATGTCTGCTCCATGAAGGGTCTCTCAGCGACAGCCCTGTATCCATCATCATATGGGGACCAGACGACGTCCTCCATCTGCAACATATCCAGCAACCGCCTAGTCCCCCAAGCCTTGCCGGTACCCCTCGTCGTCTTCCATCTGGCAGCAAAGGGAAGCGTAGGGTCATAAGCGACAGCCTCCCATCTGTCAACTGATGGCAGATGTGCAAACGCCATGCCTGTAAAATAAAGAAAACAAATTATGTTAACATTTGTATTAAAAATTACACAAACAAATATGTAAGCAACAAATAAATAATCTCTTACCATCAGTAATGTCATACAACCTCCACACTGCTTGCTCTCCCGCAAGCTCGCATAGGAGAGATGGTCGTAAAGATACGTCAATGCAGATACTCCCCAAGCATACTGTAAGCAGGTGGACAGATCGCTGAAGTAGCAGAGGTAGAAAATGTTCACATGTGTGGAGCTCTTGTCTGCGAAGATGGTACAACAAAGCAAGTGTAACAAGTACGCCCGTGCAACCCACATATATGAACCAGACTGCACATACCTCTCATATAGCTCCCTCAACCATGTGAGACGTACCCTAGCTCCTGTCGTCCTAGCAGCATCAGCCTCCTCGTCAGACAGCAGGCTCAGCATGGTCCTCAGCAACATCCTAATATCAGCCTTCGAAAAGGCGGTCGCTGGGCCAGCAATCTGCAAGCCTGTAATAGACAACTGCAGCAGACATGACACATCATCCAGAGTGATGGTCGTCTCTCCAACGGACAGGTGGAAGGTGCATGTCTCCTGATGCCACCTCTCAATAAAGGCATTGACGAAGCCTTTATTCATGATATATCGCGCATGATAAAGGCCCATCAAGCCAGACTGATCCACATATGCCCGGACCTGTGGCTGGGTAAGGTAGGGAATCAACTTCCCAGTGTGGCTGACCACCTTCAACTCCTCCCGAGGCTGATCAATCCAAATATGTTTAGCGACGTGGTCCTTATAGGACCCCAGCAGTGTATCAACTGCAGGACCACGAGAAAATAGCGGTCCAATGATCCGGTCAGCAAATGGGATCATTGCGGTTACTGGCTATGATACCTCTGCCACCTCTGCATCAAGCTGTGGCACGTCTGCCTCAGCATCTACATGCTCTGCAACCTCTGGCTCGTCGTGTTGTACTCCTCCAACAACACGAGTATCATCTGCCTGACGACGGCGAGCAGATGCTGTCACATATCGCTGGTCTGCCCTGGATGGCTAGGCAGGCTGACCAGCATTTGCAACAGCATCTTCCTCCAAAGTGGAGGGATCCTGTCGGCGATCGTACGAAACATATTTCGTCCGAGTCATAATAAATCTGCAAAAAATATACTAAAATACTTAGAACACGATAAACAAAAAATAAAGTCAAATACTATATAACTAAATAAACAAATAAATAAACAAACTTACAACGTAAATATAACACATTTAAAAATATAAATTTTTTATTTTAATATTTTTGTTAATTCAAAAAAAAATTATTCAATTAAATAATTATTTTAATTTAAAAATTAAATACTAAAAATAATACTGTAAATATATAATACAAATATAATTAAATATTTTTGTTTTAAAAAAATTTACTTTACAAATTCAAAATTCAAAATTAATAAAAAATTCAAACAGCACAACGGAATCACAATTCCGTTGTGTTGCTTGAAAAACAACACAGCGGAATCGCGATTTCGTTGTGCTGAATGAAAAATAACACAACAGAATCGCGATTCCGTTGTACTGTGTTAAATTGAAGGGAAAAAAAGGGGGAGGGGACGAACCTGTTGTGGTGTGGGGAGAGAGGTGAGAGAGAGAGGTTCTGATGAGAATGGGAGGTCAGGGAGGTTGTGAGGTAGAGAGGTCAGGGAGAGACAATGTGAGGGAGAGTGGTGAGGAGAATGGGGAAGGGGGTGAGAAGAAGGGGTGGGTGGGCGAGGAAGGTGAGGGGGTGGGGGGAAGAGGGAGAGGTGGGTGGGAGGTTTAGGACAGAGGGGTAAATGGGTAATTTTAGGTTTTAAGGGGTGAGAATAGCAATTTTAGGGGTGAGAATAGCAATCCCCTAATTTCATTATGGAAATATGTTCCGTGAAGCATGAAGTGCTTGAAAATGTGGACCTGGGTTCCTTGACTCCTCGCATATTAACAAAGACAAGGTGGGCCTGGAGGCCCACATTATAGTTACTATTTTAACTTCCCTTCTTTACTAATACACTTCTCTATTCTTTTTATTTTTCTAAATTACCTTTGTAAACACACACTACTCCTATCTCATCTTTTTCTTCATGTTCTTCAAGGAAAACACACACTCCCTTGTCTGCAAATTTACCAATTGCATCCTAACTCGACCTTGTCCTTGACCTTGACATTCCCAAACTTGCCTTGCCAAGCTTCCTCCCTCTCCGCTCCCTCAAATAGGAAAAGATGGAGATTCTGGCCAGCGTAGGACAATTTTTGGACGTTTTAACGGTTGTTTTAACGTAGATGATAGAAAGGACAATTTTGAGTTACGTAAATATAAAAGATGGAATTGATTTTTTTTTTAAAAACAATAGACCAAATTGAATCTAAAAAATGAGATATAAGACCAAAAATCTAATTTAGCCTTTAATTTTTTTATTTAAAATTTTCCCTATAGAGTATTAGAAAAAATTGTAAAAGATTTGTGCTATAGATACAAATGTTTGGTTTCTTCAAAGAACCCAGATATAAGATGGTTTGCATGTTGGCTTCTTTTCGTGATGGTGATGCTATGAAGTTGTTGGTCCTTCACCAACCGTGGATGAATTTTTTTGGTACATCTAATTTTTTTGGTAAGTAAATCATGGATGAATTGAGCTCACTAACCTCAATTTTCTATTAAAATTGCTATATTACTAATTACATTTTTTAATAAACGGTTTTCATTTTTAACTCCTGATTATGGACCAAAGATAAACATTTGCCTCAGGGAAAAACCAATTTCGTTTGCTTGATTTTCAATGCCCAAACCTCAAATTCTGTCAATCAATTTTTAGATTTAAATCTTGTAGACTAAGAGTGTGTTTGTATAGGCATTTTTCACTTTTTAAAAAGTTAAACATGAAAGAAATATCATTGAATTGGCATTGCAACTCCATTTCAAACGTCAAAACAAATACACTCTGACTAACTTCCGTAGCACCCACCCCTTAAGAAACGGTCTAAATAATTTTTATAAGATGATTGAAATCTTTTATATGTATGTATAAAAATTTGATAACTCTTGCAAATGAGTATGACCCTACACGGAATTCGAAGTACTTCAAATGTAAAAATGACCTACAATCTCTCATTTACCTTATGTAGATGTAGATCATGTTTGCCAAGGGTACCCAAGAAGAGCTGCACAACCATGTCAAAAGTACTACATGTTGTTTCACTCGTTTCACTTCTAGAAGAGTGCAATTACATTTTTTCCCCTCTTCTATAGGACAGATAATATTTGACTTTATGTGCATACAGGTCAGGTCTGGTGATATTTTCATTCAGTGGATCCGGCACAGAAGGTTAACCTTCTGTAGCAATAGGGTCAATTGCACAGTGTGGGAACCAACTACAAGACAAGTTTCATTCATGACCTGTCACAACACCACAAACTGTAACCCTCATTGAACTGTTGGTGTTGGTGATGTTTCTTATAGCCACAATTACTAGTGATTCCTTACAAAACGCAATCAAGGAATGAGAGGGGTGCCTGCAGCCCCAAACTTCGTGATTTGCTTAGTTACATGTTCTATTTGAAGTGTGTTTGCGGATCACTGTCTTTGCTCTGGATAACAAGTTAACAACCAAAGGCTATAATCTCGCACAATCAACGAATGGATCTCTTCCTATTAATTTTTGCACGTGGTCTCATGCTACCTTACCCCTAACCATAATTTATAAGGCTTTTAATTTTCAATGACAAAGTCAAAATGACAAGAAAAACTGATTGCTTTGTATTTATAAATTAATATCTATACGAAAGGAATATATTTCTATTCTAATAATACTCCTTTTTATCATAACACTTTATACTAATGGCTTTACTGAACAACGTCATCAGACAGTGATATACATGGTAGTTATTTTCGCTTCTTTTTTGTTTCTACTTAAATAGTGTCATGTGTTTTCCTGTAATAATACACTTAGTATTTACAGCTGGAAGGTGCCATGGTGTCGTTGAAAAGTGTGTATATCAATTATCATGAACTAAAGATACTTCTTCTATCATGTTAACTGTTAAGGAAATTTTAAGTAACTACTAAATAATTCTCTTTATTGAAAATCATACTGAAAATGTATTAAAAATCATGAGAATACATTAATAATAGTTTTTAATAAAAAAATTATTTTTTTAATACTTTAATAAGTGTTCTCAAGACTCTTTGGCATTTGAAATTTAAACTTTATACTGTCTTAGCTTCCGCGGCCCACAATACATGTCTGGATTGTTATGAGTTAAACAATTGAGTGATGATATTCTTACACCCAATTTTGGGGTCTATGAATGGAAAAGAGTGATAGAGAAAAATAAAAGAATAGAGAGAAATTGATAGAAATAATGTAACAAATGATGTAATAGAAATAAAGAGCAAAAAAAAAAAAAAATAGAATAGAAGTGAATAGAAAATGAGTGTATGATTAGTATTTTTCTGAACAATTTACGGAAACCACATGACAAATGCAAGGATGTGTTTTGTGCAACACTGCACAATGTCTCACAGCTCATGTCCTCGTCCTATTCTCCTTCGCAATACCACACCCATCTCACTCACTATTCCACCGCAATACACCGCTTCTTATCTCAAGAGAATGAATGGCTTCATTCATTGGTATTGGACGTACGTGTTATGTCTCAACCTATAATTGTCCACACATATGTGTTGTACATATCCTTCCAATATCGATAGAAGCAGAAAAATGTTACTTAAACCAGTCCATCATTGCCACTCGACAAAGATTGATGACAGCATGTCACGCTTAACTACTAAGTCAGTACTAGCCTAACATTCAAGTGTCTAATTTCAACATTAATTTGCTGTCATAGTTTAACGCACAACACCACAACTAGTCCCCTTCAAGCCATTGTTAATTGTTTTTGGTGTGACCCGGATTGAACCATACCAAGTGATTGAGTAATGAGTGGTCAAAATCTACTTCAAGTTCTTTTTTGGATACTATACGAACCTAAAGCATAGTTACGCTTTTGGAGACTTGCGCTTATTTCTTCTTTGTTTTAGAATCATCACCACCAATATTTTCCAACAACAGAGATACCAAGTTACATAAGTAGAAACAGGATTTTCCATATTTGAAGTGCCACGGTGCTTCCTCAAGAGGCTTGGGAACTTAAAGTAGATAAAAAAGTGTGATGAAGAAGAGTTCTGGTTCCTCCCAGAAACTTGGTTCATTTCTAAGTCCAGGGGCACCAAACTATAGAGAGAAAAGCATTGGGAGCCAAAAGGGGTGGAGCTCAGAGAGGGTGTTGTCGCAGCCATCAAGCAGCAGCATAAGGCATGCTAGTGTGGCTAACTTGACACCCTTCAACAGTGGAAGAACAATACCCTCAAAATGGGATGATGCTGAGCGGTGGATTTGTAGCCCCGTTTCAGGCTATGCTAATCACAAAACCAATTCCTATTCACAACTTCAGCGGCGACCCAAATCAAAAAGTGGTCCAATTGTGCCTCCGGGAACAGGGTACTACTCCAATTACTCACCCACAATTCCACTGGGCCAAGGTTTGGTGGTGAAAAACTTCATGATGGGTGGTTCCCCTTTTTCAACGGGAGTGTTGGCACCGGATGCTATTTCTCTTCACCATTATTATTCACATGACGCTGTTTTTGGTTCCCATTATGACTTTGACAATAGTGTACAATGCTCTAGTCCATTGCTCAATGAAAATAGAGTAGCTCTCCCATCAGTGTCTAGTGCACCCATGTGGTCAGAACTGCTATGTGATCCATCTTCGCCTAATTCTCAAGGTATGCATAATGGAGTTCTTCTTCAGAGGTAGCCTTTCTAAATTTACATTGCATATTCCATTTAAGATGCTGTACTCATATCAAATGGATAAACGTTAGTGAAAACTGGTATATTGATGACATGATGTAGTTTATAGCCCAGTGTATGTGATTAGTTTCAGGGAATATTTAACTCTAAGTGTACTGTATTCAGAACACCAATATTAAAAGCCCAACAAGGTAAGAAGTCATTCATAAATGAAAGATGTCTGTCAAGTACATAGATTGGTTGATCATACATTTCTTGGTTCAATTTGGCGGTAAAGTTAATGTCTTGAGCTATTGTGGAAGAGATTTTCTGTTTTTTGTGCAGTCACCACATACCACAATGAGTATTGGGCTTGATATGCTTGTTGAACATGACCAATAATCACACAACTATGTATTGACATGTGAGCATTTACACATTTAAAATGTTTCAGTTATTTTGCTTTGCAGATGGGAAACGAAATGAAACTAAGAATGAGGACGCCGCGACATCTCCTCTCTCAAAATGTGATAAAGCCACTCAAATGAGCCCTCCTGAGACTGAGAATGATGCACCTAAATCCTCAGCCACTTCGACCATGGATCAACAAAATAGCCATTCTGCAAAGTTAGAGGTCAGAGATGTAGAGATAGACAGTGAGGCTACTATTATTAGGTGGTCTAAGAGCCATGTACCCAAGCTGAACTTGCTACCCGGTAAACACTCGAGGAAAAGTAGTAGAACGGAAGCCAAAGCTTCAGGTTTGGATAGTGCAGACTCAACGTTGGACCCTTCCAAGTATGTTCTTTAGATACTCATAGCTGATTTTAGTTAGTACTCCTCTATTTGAGTTCTTGGGTAAGGGGTTGCCCCAGATATATAAAATGAATTTGGAAGATGCACCTAAGCTAATGAATCCTAAAATCTACTGCCATGCATTCCTCTCATTGCCCAAGATCACTATTGTCAAGATATTTGAATCTCTCCAACATCCATTGCGTGAGCAAAAGAAATATAAACATAATGTCATTGTTTTATTTTGGCGCAGGATTCAGAGAGAGGAAGCCAAAATCGTTGCATGGGAGAGTTTGCAGAAAGCCAAGGCTGAAGCTGCAATACGAAAACTAGAGGTTTTTCACTCATCATAACTTGTAATATTGAACTTTCTCATATGATGTGTGTCCCCATTCCAACTTAAACTCGTAAGCAAGATATTACATTAACCAACGGAGGCTCCATCCCTAATCAGTAAAATTGTTGTCATATCATGCTGCATAATAAAACTCAAAATATTATACACATAGTGTATACAATAACTATAGCAGGGGAATTTTACTTGTCTTTCCTGATCATGTAAGTGTTTGACACAGATGAAATTGGAAAAGAAGAAATCGTCATCAATGGATAAGATTCTAAGCAAGCTAAGAAGGGCACAGATGAAGGCTGAAAAGATGAGAAACCAAATAACTATACAGGAGGGTCGGCAGGTTTCCGAGACTAGAAAAGTATTTTCATTCCACAAATATGCCCAGATATGGTCTCCAAGGAGCTGCTTCGGCGCTCATGCTCCATGATTAATTAATAATTTAATATTTAATCCCACATACACGCCCTGAAATCACTATGGTTTAGTCCCGATAAACGCAGGAATAATCATATTTTTTCAAGTCATAGGCCATTTTTGTTTGCCTTTTGTACTTCCCAACAATGTTAATAGTGAATTACTACTACATTGTTTTGTCTTGGTGCCATTTGATATGTTTGGCATTATGTATGAGACCTAATCGGGATGATTTCTTGATGCGTGCCTTTCTTTTTTGTCTTCTATTTTCTTTTTCCCTCTTTGTTCGGCTAATTGCGGATGGTTTAAAAATTGGGTCGTATCCCATGACCACCATCAGCAATTTTGCATTGTAAATAATATTCAAAATATTTCAAGACAAAAAAATAGAATCAGTTAGACACGCTTTTTCAAGGTGTAATAAAATAGAATCAGTTGGAACATACGTGTGTATCCAGACACCTCTTTTCGACGTCAGTCTTCATATATTTTCACGTCAAAACGGAAGACAAAAAGCAAAAACTCGTACATATAATATAACAGGCTTGATCACAAAAAGATGACTGAAAAGCGTAGCCAGGTTCATTCGCAAATATAAAATGTTGGGGGCATGACTAATTTATTCTGGATCATACATCAGTATCACCTCCAGTCTGACAATACACAAGGAACAATTCATAGAACGAAATGTAACATTTTCGTTCTAGAATATATCATATATTTCCATCATCTGCACTAGTACAAATGGATACAATATACCAATATGTTCAATGAAAAAAGTATTTCTGTTTTACGATGGATAAAAATAAAATCCAATCCATAGTTCTTACAACTTAAAAATCATAGTTAAATAACAGCACCAAAGTTCGCTGGCACCAATAAGCTGTGTCCTACTAGTATGGTCTATACCTCCAATCTGCTCTTGACGGTCTCCCAATTCCATAACCCCACTGCAAAAGAAAATAATGTATAATCAAAAGCTGAAAACATGAAACTAGATTCAATACTTCAATGTTTCAGTGCGCGTGATTACATGCTAGGAGCACCGAGCACCAGTACAACCACAGATTATAATTCAATACTTCAAACATTTCATACACATATACTGCACTTGCTAAGTAGATGGTCAAATTCTTGACAAATTGTCCAAATTCCAATTTCACTTATAAATTGGTCATAAAATCATTAGTATGTATATACTCACATCGTCAAAGTCTATGCTACCATACATCCTCCCATAAGATCGCACAGGACCACCATATCCCCCAAAAGTTTCCATACTATTCATCATAAAATTCCCACTGGGCCCTGCATCATCAACAGGCGTAGCCGAATCTATTGCTACCTGCAGGTGCAAGCTGCTAATTAATCAAATCATATTTAAACCAAAAATATATAGAAATAAACCAAAAAAATAATCAAATCATCTTGAAAATCACAGCATGATGACATGTCATAAGGAATTCACACTTTACATGAATTATATAGGTCTACTGCACAGATATGCTGTGTAATGTAATAACTGTAGACACTAATGTAATATCACAGAGATCTCTGTAAGTAATAACAACCACATGCTCGAACCAGGAGTGGGCATTTTAAAGAAGGGGGAGTTAATCTCCACCTCATACCCACACAGATGCCCTTCCACCACCACATTTATATATTTAAATTTCAATTACAGAAAAATGGACAAACAGGAACTTTTAACAGATGAAAGTAGGGTTGTAATGCAAGTTAGCAGCAAATTTAAATATAAGTACCTGATGTCCACAAATCTCATGAGACCTTCGAGAGACACGATCTGCTACACCATCTTCAGCAAAAGTAACAAATCCAAAACCTCTATGACCTGTTCTCTTAGGATCCTACCCAAAAAAGACAGTCAAGTTAGTCAGCTTTCTCAACACTCGTATATGCAATTTTTTAATATCTTACCCTCGGAACATAAACATCTAATATACGGCCAAATCTTCCAAAATATTGACGAAGATCCTCAGAAGTTGCTTCTGGGGGAAGACGGCCGACGAAAATTTTTTTGCTAGTTCTCCGAGCAGGATCTCCCCCTAATTCACGAAATATGGTAGTCACTAGTCAGTATGAAGCAATATAAGTCATTTTAATTGAACACTGGTGCTTGATGCTTACGTCCATAAATTGGGCCAGGGTGGTCATACAAAGTAGGAGCACCAAGTGCTGCATATCTAGTGGCTGCTGAGATATAAGCATTGTATGCACCATATCCTCCTTGTGGCGGCGGCGGCGGCGGCGGCATTCTGCCAATTGGCTTAAAGTCATCATCCTGAAAAAAGGAATATAGTTAATATACAACCTTATTTAACTAAAAGGATAAGGAATATACAATCTTCTTTAATCATTAAAAGATGCACTTGTGTAGGGGAATGAAATCCTCTACTAAGATTTAATTAATTTGATTAAAAAAAGTCTTGGTTACACATGACGCATTATTCTGCAATTTCCAGAAACTATTCTACAGTAAAATGACAAGCTATAAAAACTCTTGCCTTAGGAGTAGCTCGATCAACCACCACAGCAGATCCTCCCAGTTCATGTGTTTCTGACATCAAATTCTCCACAGAATCTGCAAGACAAAACATCCTCCTTATAGTGATTGCGACATCCTTTCCACAATATTTCAGAAGTCCAAGAACCAAAAAAGTAAATCAAAATAGTGCAAGTAGCAGGTACAGTCAAAATTTCACTTTTCCAAGTGATTACCATGATCCCAGATAACTACAAAGTAGATAAATTTAAGGAAAATTAACATGTAAAGCCCATACACTTTAAAATATGCAGAAACTTAAGATTAGAGCACACAGGATAATATAGATGGCCAACCTGCACTTGCAAAAGTGATGAAACCAATTCCACGGTGCATTTTGGAGCCCTGATCCTGTTGGGAAAAATGGTAAATTATCCATAATTAAGAAAAGTGTATAGCATGCATAATTTTGCAGTTTATTTGTACAACTAAATGTGAATTCAACAGCGTGCATACATAAAGAAAAATAAAAAATACATACAAACTGCATTTAAATTCTGCATGAATAACAATCACCGGGAAGAAAGTACCTTTGGCATGTATAAATCTGTTATTTCACCATATTTCTCAAAATGACTGCAAGAAAAAGAAAAGAAATATAAGAAAGGTTGTGAGACTATCATATAAACTTCATCGTATACATTTAATATAAGAAATATTACTAAAGGAGGAAAAAAAAAGCACTCCTCAGTGTGGATTATTATAATTAAGATACTACATACTCATATACCTTCGGAAAGTAGCTTCTGTTACTGATTGTGGAATCCTGGCTACAAATATTCTAGTAACTTTTTTGACTGGTGCCCTCATTTCCTCCTTTAATATGAAAGCATTACAAGAATCAGTAGTACAATCATAGTATATGGTCATTATATTATAAAAAGTAAACCAGCCACAAAGCAGACCGGATTTCAAGTTTCAAACAAAAATTTGGTTATAACCTTTGGTGTCGCCACTTTGACTTCCAGCGTCCTATTACCAAGAATATGTTCACTTGATAATACTTCCTACAGCCAGAAAGTCATCCAAATTATGATGATGTAGACATGATATAGGGGTGTATCAAATGAGTGCTTGAAAGATGAGAGGAACTATTGTTGACCATACAACTTTTTCTCTCTCTTGTGTGTGTATAAAGCAATTACCTTAGCATCATCCACTGAAGCAAATGTAACATATCCAAAACCACGAGACCGTCCAGTTGAACGCTCCTAAAATAAATAAAGTTGATTAAAATGTGCCTCCAGAAAACTTAATAGTATAGGGGCAATCTAACTTAACCCTGTACAAGACAATTATATTTCCCATTCACCAGAAGTCATAAAGCATAACCAGCTTGGTATTTCTTCTCTTCTTCATGTTATTTTTTCTCTCCCAAACTTGGGATAAATAAGAGCCATGAATAATGAACTACAAAGATTGTATAAGGCAATCAAATTTAGTATTAGTAAACTACACTTATTGTATCTTTGAAGGAGCAAAATGGATGGATGTTAACACTAAATGGCTTAGAATTACTGAAGCTTTGAGCTTAGGTACATGGCAATTGGATGAACATAAACATCTTCAATGGCTTAAGGAACTCACCCCTTCGTCCTTCTGAATTTCTCTTCTTGAAAAATTACAGGTGGCAAGTACTTATAATTAAATTCAATGCAAATAGGACTACAGAAGGGATTGAGTAAAATTACAAACGGATAATTGAAATATACAGAATACATATAATTATTGTATTTATTATCGACATGGTAGACAAGCATAAATAGCACATGAAAAATAACAACACTTAACAGAAAAATGGAAAGCAACGGCTAACCTTCATGACAATGCAATCTTCCAGCTCCCCAAACTTGCTCATATATTCCCTCAATCCCTCAGTATCGACATCCCATGGAATCCCCAAAACCTATTATGCAATTTTATGAACAAGAATTACAACAAACAAAAAAAAAATCAAACGATGTCAAAAATTCAATTAATGCAAATGACATGTCAACGCATAAAAAGCCGGGGGGGGGGGGGTGGGCGGAGGGGGCGAATAACAAATTGAACGTGCATGACTGACCACAAGCTTTCGCTGCTCCATCAGAAACTTCAACAAATCACAAAGGAAGGGAACGGAACGCTGCAGAGGGAAAAATCCCTATCCACCGCTCTGAGGAGAAATAAACACAGAAAAAGGAAAAAAAAAAAAAAATCTATCCACCTTCTCCTCCTCCTTCTCTTGGGGTAATGGAATCTCTCAGCAGAGCACTCAGCGTTCTCACCTCTCTCTCTCTAAAAATATCACACTCGCCGCCTGCACATAACAAGCACACTTCTATCTCACACACAAATATCGTCATCATCATCATCATGATCATATACTACTACCAAATGAAAATCAGCTTTTGGAGGTTGGAGTTCTACTGTAACAGAAAACAAAAATTGATTAAGAATTGAAAGAAATTCGGTGAATTAGGCGCTCACTGACCTTGATGAATACGAAATTGAAAACCCTAAATCGAAGATCTTCCTCTAACGCTCGCTCTCCCTATCTCTCTTCCTTCCTCTCTCGCTCGTGACGCTTTTTCGCTCCGTCTTGGCCTCTCTACTATCTCTCTCTCTCATTTACTGGGCCACCATTAACATGCCCACTTCGCAATATCGCATATTCGCATCTATTAATTGGGCTGGGCCGGACCGGACCCGTTGTCGGGTTTAGCATTGAACCGACTAATTAACCAAACCGTTTAATAAATATTTCATTTTCCTTTAAAATAATATTACAAAAAAATATTCTTATTAAAAAAATAAAATGTATCATAAATTTATTTGTACATTTAATTAAAATATTTATACATAATAGTTTTATTGAAAAAAATAATTCATATTTTAAAAAATTTTAAGGTAATAAATATTTTAAATAACATATAATATGTGACAAAAAGAATATTTAAAACGGTTCGTGGACGAGTCATAATCTCAAGGACTATAATACAAAATTAAATTCTTTTGCCTTTATTAGTTTTGTGTGTGTGTGTGTGTGTGTGTGTTATGCATGGTTTAATAATCTATTAAAAATTACATACAGATGAGTGTGTATTTATATATGTAGAGTCAGTATACAAAATTATCTTTAAAACTAAAAATTTATGTGAATAATTATACATGCAAAATGGATAAAATAATTGTATATATGGACAAAAAAATCGTGCAAGTGGAAAAAAAAATTGGTCAAAAAATAATGTAAATGGAAGAGAAAATTTGACAAAAGTTACTCATATAAAATGAAAATAGAAGGATTAAAAACATATAAATATTGAATAAACACGGGAAAAAAATAATTGAAAAAATGGGTTTAGAAGTAACTCGGGGTGCTGTAAAAAAAAAAAAAGTAACTCGGGGTAAAATTACATTTTCATAAAAAGCATTTTTTTTAGGTTGTACAAGTTTTAATAAAAAGAAATGGTGCTCCAACCTAAAATAGGAAAAACTTTCTACTACTTGTCAAGCCAGACCAAACAAACTCCCTAGAATTCATAAAAGCTTTTTCTAGACATTCATTATATGATCCTCATTGATTCATGTTAAATTCTAATTTGTCTGGTGTATTAATTTAATAGTTCTCATTTTTGTTAATAGTTCTCATCATTGAAAGTGACTACAAATCTTGTGACGTTTCCATTTGGACGCACGTATCCAATTCAATTGCTCAATGTTGTTTCATGCACGTTTTATACTTGCAAGTATAATTCGGGTAATGACACGGCCATTTCAAACGACCTTCAAAACAAAATATTGTGCTACTATATTTCTGTTTCTCATACTTTTCTTTCTTCACATTCTTATTATTTGTTTTTTCTTTTTAACAGATAAAGTGGACCCCAGTGTGACACCTTAAATACGTACTATACGTTTAATACGTTTCATTAATGGTGCAGTAGCTGAAATTTTCGCACGCAATCTCAAACTTTTTAAGAGCTTCTTTTGACTCTATTTCATAAATCATATTCTTATGTAAATATAAATATGAACACTTTCTCGTGTCAAAGTTCCCGAAGCATAAGAAAATCCCCGTTATCACAATACACCTGCCATGTCTATATAAATATAATCTCCTCTGTGCAATCAGTTCTATCACATTTTCTTCTTTAGAGGAGTGGAGAAAGGATGGCACACACAAATGCTATGAATTCTAGTCCCAGAAATCCAATTCCAATGAGGTAATTAAGTTATTCATCACTATTTCAAATTCCTCTGTTCTGTTGTAACATTTTGCTTTGATGCTTTAGGGAGGAAGAGGCGAATTGGTTCAGGGAGTCACAAGAGATCTTTGACAAATTCTTCAAGTGGTTGTTTGGTGTCATTGCCTTCAAGACCACACCAATGGGAGAAGCTTTATTCATAGCACACCCCAATGTCATGATGGTTATGGTTTTGATGATTGTGTTGTACTTCTTACTGTGTCTGCTGGGAACAATGCTTCCACAACATAGTGGGATCTTCCTCATAATCTTAGTCCACATCGTGATGGTGATTGCAAGTGTTTCTTCAGTTTTGGTTATGACCATTATATCTTCACTCCTTGCTTGGCTTACTGTCATGTCATGGCTTGGCATTTTTGCTTTGAATGCTTATTACTGTTATCAAGTGCTCTATGCATTGGTTGTTCGTGCAATTTCAGATACAATCAAGCAATTGATTGATGGTTACAGGACACAAGGTACAAGGTTGCCGGTCTAGGCCAAGCACTATCATCATCTTCACATTTGGTAGGTTACTTGCATACCTAGTTCTTGAAGTTGCTTAAAGATGAAGTGATTTTTGTTGTTGTTGTATTTTAAGGGGTGTACCAAATTTTATGTAACATGTTTGTATGTAAAATATGGTCAATAAGAGTATTTTTGTTAGAAATATGTTTTGCATTAAGATGATGTGATCTTGAAATGAGTGTATCAAATTTTTCATAAGTGGGTTTAGCGGCCAAAGAGAAAGGAGTTCTGATTACATCTTTTTTTTTTCATTCATTTACTTTGTGGAGAACATAAATTGATCATGAGGATTAATTATAGGCAAATGTTAACAAATATCCTCAAAATATTGGTTAAGAAAATAAAAGAGAAAAGTTTTTTACTGGGATGCACAAAAATACACTCTCTATGATTTTGAGATACACTCTCATATAATTTCCAATAAAATCTTCTCTTTTTAATTCCTTGACGAGTGCTTTAAGGACACTGGTTACCAAGACTCTAATAAAAAAAATTGTTAAAACCTAAGCCAAACTCCCATTAAATTTTGCAATCAAGTCCCAGAACACTGAAAAAAAAATGGTTTCCTAGCTCCATGCCAAATCCAACGTATAAAAACAGAAAGATGAGCATGAAAATCAGGAAGATAAAGAAAGATTCAAAACTAATATATAGTAATTTTGTTCATTTCCAGTCGTGAAATAAACAACTTCACACCGACATCATTAATGATAAATCCATTCACCAAAGGAACTGACTTTAAACCTAACTTATTACTATCAAATAACTAACACCGAGAAGAAATTGTTACATTATTCATAACCATTATATATGATCTTAACTATTCTTCACATGATACATAATCAAGTGTTATTATTATTTTTTTTATAAATTGAAAAACTTGATTATATATCAAGTAAACATTAGTGAGGACCATGCACATATAGTGGTCCGAAATGATCATGTACATGGACACATCAATCTGCTTTAAAATGTTTTTCAATTGATCCCAGAAGAGTGGAATTGATATAATCTTGTGGACCGTGAGCAGGTAAGCCAGGAATTAGCAAACCAACCAACCTGAAACTAAAGAGAAACCATCCTTCTCTATAGTGAGGTCCATTTTTGTACGCAATGGTAAAGCTCCTTATTAGTTCCAAAGCAGCATTGAGCATCATGGGTATCACACACCATGGCGAGAAATAGTTCTTATTCGGCTCCTCTTCGAGAACCTGCAATAAAATTAAATAATGAATTGTTCACTTCATATATAGGGTCAGCTTGCTAATTGGAATGCATGTTTAATAATTAAAAACCTCTATTCTTGTGTGTGCAACAAGGGATTTAATTTAATTGTGTAAGGAAAATATAAAGAATGAAGTTAGCAGAATACAGAGAAGTAACAACCAAGACATGGGAGGGTTTTGTGTTGTCAGAATACATTAAGAAATCATGATTCTGAGAAAAAGCACATACCACTTCCATTGATTAACTTCTAGGACAAAAGGTCAAGAGGCTATTTCGTTAAAATATATATATATATATATATATATATATATATATATATATATATATATATATATATACTTCTATTTTAATAATAACATGTCACGTCATTTTTATCTTATTTTCTGTTTTTAAAAACTTGAATAGGGAATATTGAAAGTAATATTGTTTTCACTGTGTTTTATATAAACTTTGAAAATAGAAAATAAAGTAAAAATAATATGACATTTTTAATTTGTAATAAAAAAAAAGAATCAAAATTATTAAATTAAAAACATTTTTACAATCCAAATATACTAACTTCTTCCTAAACATTGTCTCTCATTAATTTAAATTTGTGTTACTAGCTCAGTTTTCTTTAACGATGATGATGGCCAACATTTAATTAGAAATGGATGATAAACTTATTCTACGTACGAATACCAACAGGATTGCTATACAAGTATGTAACATTTCTAATTTGAGAAATGGTACGAACATATTCTCTCTGATATATTCTTTCAAACATATTCTTTTTTATTGGTTGAAATTTATTAAAAATAACAAAATTTGTAAGTCTCACATTATATTTAATGATTTACTTTCCTAAATTTTAACCAATTAACTAGAGAAAGTGTATTTAGAGGAGTGTGATAGAGAATGTGTTCTTAGAACTCCTCAATTCCTAATTTTCTTGGACTGATCAAAACGCTTTGATTTGATTCTTTTAGTGTTTTTGGTCCACCACCGTTCATGCATGATTGTGTTTTTGTTAATGATTTGATTCATAATTCAATTAATTCGTCCTTCATTCATCAAGCAGCCATGTGGGCTGTGCCCTAACTACAAACACTTTGGTATGGACAGCAGCTTAGCAAAGGCAGTAGATGACAGCTTACGTAGTTAGCCTTTCATTTAATGAGCAGGATAATTTCATTCAAAAACTTGTATATTTGAATAAAAAAAACTTTTTATATTGTAAAAAATTAGTGGCAATCTCATAATTATCTGTATTATTTAAATTTTATCTCTTAAAATTTTGATTCAAGTTTCGCCTATATATGTACACAAGCAGTCAAGCACTGACTAGGCTTTGAAGAAGCTGGCCCGTGTGGTGAATTTAACTATTTTTTTTTTTTTTCAAAAACTCAAGTAGTTTAAAGGAAGTAACACACTTTTTTAATTTATATTCTACAAATATATTTAGTGTTTTAGTGTTGTTTTTCAATGAAAATATATACTACTAAGAATGATAATAATAGGTTAGACCTACTAACAAGATTTTGTAGGACCCTAACCTAAATGAAGCTAAAGTTAAACCAAATATTTTTATGAAATAATTTAGGTTTAAGATTTTTATAAAAGTCTATTTAATTAAAAAGATGAGGTCTTAAACTATTAAATAAACATTTTAATCCTTTTTTTATTGAAAAATACTTTTAAAACAATATTTAAATCTTGTCCTCTAGTTAAATATATTCAAATGCACATAGCCACACATGTGGCTTGATGATCAACACCAAAATAAGATAAAATTTAATTTAAAATGGGAAAAGTTACGTACCCTGAGTTCATAGCGCCTGTTAAAGAAAAGGCAGATCCCGAAGTGCTTGAAGAGCAAGTCCTTATCATCATAGGGCAACCTCGGAACTATATCATTGCAATAAACAAACCTACAATACCTTATAGAATTTTCCCTCAATTTTTGTCTCATGTATTGTGCATATGCTTCATCTCCCACTCTTGGTTGCCCAAACGTGTAGATCCCTTCCAACCTCTCCATCAACAACTTCTCATCATGCAAGAACATGATTGTAGGGTAGAGTATTGCAAGTGCTCCACCCAAGCTATGACCCGTAATAATAAACTTTGCATTAGGATTTTCACTCAAACCTTTCCTCAGAATGTCCCTAATAACATAGTAGGCCAACGGGGGAAGATTTTCATCCCTTTGAATCTCCTTAGGCCACCCCACATTTTTCTGTAGCCCTAAGGCTTTCATGAAGCCACCATGCATTTTTCCAATGCCGGGAATCCCGTACCACGAGATGTCAAGGTCAGTGCACCATGCATCTGCATCAAAGGGTTCTGTTCCTCGGAAAGCCACCACATAAGTATCACGGTCCTCATGTTTGTCCAAAACAACCAAGACTTGGGTTGTGGCCTTTCCTTGAAAATCTGGCATGTGCAAGGAATGGTTGAAAACGAAAATTAATCGTCATTCTAAAGAGTGCTATAAGAACATGTGTTCTAACATTTTTAACACTCTCAACTATTCACTGAAACTTATAATTATACATGAACACATGGAGATGAGATTTGCTTATTTTCGTTTCTTACCATTCCAGCAGTCAAAAAATCCCACGAATTCCATCTGTAAGGACACAGATCTCAGAACAAAATTAATTAGGGATGCATCAAAAGAAATAGATTGAACTGATAGGAAAAGATAGAAAATATAATGTCAAAACAAAATAAGTTAATTTTCTACCTTCCAGTGACTTTTGATTAGAGATTTAAGGTAAGCTGCATTCTCATAGGATGCCTTTGAAGCCATCATAGCTAATGAAACATAGTATCTGGAGTCATCACGCGTGATAGCATCCAACTTTACTCGCGCGTCCAAATTTCCAATACAAGACAAGTAATTTGGTGCATTACGATCGGGGACGACCAGGTGACCTGTTTTGTTTATATTAATTAATTAATGAGATTAGATACGAAACGAATTCTCTTTAAATAGATAATTCATACTTCTTATAATTTTGTTTAATTGATTGGAAAAGTTTCGCACAGTTATGATTTTTGAATGAATATTTTTATTCTACAGCGTAAAAATGCAAAGAGAATATAGAGAATTTTTAAAGAAGTGTTTTTTTAGAGAGTGTGTTGTTAATATTCTTTAAATTTAAAAAGTTCATGATTGTTGAATTAATATTTTGAATACTGAATGCTTTTCGTGAATGAATATTTGAATTTAAAAGATCAGACAATGTGAATATCAATCATAACATGAGTAATGCATGATATATGTCACCATATGACTTTAGTTGTAGAAATCAACTTTCATTATTAATTGATTAGTGCTTAAGGTTAAATAATTATGTTAATGATTATAAAAAAAAAAAAGGGCTTAAATCACTTTAAAAAGGTGTCATTGACTAACAAATAAACAAAAAGTCCAGAGTTCGGATTTTCTAGCACTGCACTGCATTATTATACAAACATTTGATGTATAAATAGCTAGTACATATTAATATTCTATTTGAAGGGAATAGTCTATTACTATAATGTATCTTACTATTAATATAAACTACAATGTGTTTATATCAAAAGATTATTTTTTGTTAAACAGAAAAGTTATACTAACAGCGGTTAACCTAATATCAAATCATTAGGATATAATTTTTTTTAAGTGAATATGGTTGAGGTCCTAATTAAAGATATAACATTTTTTAGTTTAATCTTGACTTAATTTAATAGTAGTACATAGTTTTGTAACTTTCAAGAAATAAAATAAAAAATTAAATATTATATAAATCTAAAAACTGATTAATTTTTTAAGAGGCATAAATATTAAGTAAAAATTGTACTACCTACCACCACCAAACATAGCAATTCGGATACTCACTACCGATAAATTTGAGTGCATTTGGTTAGTCATTGAAAACGAAAAGTGAGTAATGATATACTTATATCAAACACTTTTTTTTTTTTTTTTGTAAACTTATACCTAACACTTTATTACATGCTCGTCTGTTCAAATAATAAATATTTTATAGAGTAGTTAACGAATAAAATAATCTACTAAAAAATAAAGACCAAAAAGAAGTATTTTCTTTATTATAATTATAATATAACAATTTTTTTATTTATTTTTATCACATCATTAACCTTTAGATGTTTATAGATTATTTTCCTTACAAAATTATTACAAGTATTGTGACTTATGAGTCTATGAGAGAGAACATATGAAAGAGAATTCTTCCATTTCCATATAATGCCAAACAGCCAAACATATCTATTCTAAAAAAAGAAAAGAAAAAAAAAACAAGAAATTTAATCCCGAGGCCCACTCCTCCAGAGGACCAGATCGATCTGCATTCTGCTCCACAATGAGACTGAGACACGATCGGGGTGAATTTGGTGTAGTCACATCCTAGTCTTGCATTCCTAATTTCCTACCCCACCCACCCAACGCCCTTTATGTAAATATTGGTAAACAACAATAAAATAATATTACAATATATTAATAAATTATTAGTCCAAGTGATACCGAACGTATTTTACTTAAGATCTCAGATTCTCAATATAGATTAGTTAATTTTTAATAAATATCACAATTTTGTAGGTTATTTGTAACTTAACTATTTCACCCAAAAAAAAAATCCCAAAAACATTATATTTCACTTAAAATAAAAATAAAAAATAAAACTTTTCTCTTCTTCAAAATCCAAACCTCACTTCCAACTAAAGTTTTCAAATTTTATTAAAAAATCGCCAATAAGTTTCATGTACTATTCGTTTCATTTTCTCGATCTATCCTCTAAACAAAAATATTTGAGTAAAAAAATGAAATTAACAAAATAAAAGCTTAATTGTAATGATTAAATTTGTATAAAAATTATAAAAAATAAAATCGTACATTACCTATAATATAAGATAGGAAAGGAAACAACTAAACCCATAAAAAAAAATTTACTCCATATCACTAAAAATCAAACTCATGCGCGTGTGAACTTGGAAAAGGAGTTGGAGACCGGTTGAACAATTGGCTGAAAGAGACATATGATTATTAATGTAAGGGAAAAGTAGTGGCATTTCGTGATTAGGACGGATTCATTATTATCTTAATTCGACCCAAAATTTTGATTAAAAATTTATTTAAATTTGAATTTAATATGGTGATTCGGTGAAGATTAAAAATACATGAAATAAGATTAGATCAACTCAATTTATAGATATAATATATCGTATAAGAAAATGATAGAATTAAAGAAGTCCATAATTACAATTAAAGATTATTTTCTAATATATATTTAAAATAAATAATATAAATATAATATTATATTATATAAAACAATAGTATTTATTAAGTAAAAAATTATATCATTAATATATAATAAATAGTAATTGTTTAAAAAAGTTATACTTTCTAAAAAAAAAAGTATTGAATATTGAATCGAGTTAGAAAGAATGATATAAAATATAACTCAAACTCATTTTTAAAATATATGAAATTTAATTTTTAAACTCGAACATATTAAAATTAACTTAGACGAATCAATGGACAGAATGAGTCACGAAGATTTCTAAGAAAGGACCATGGATGAGATTTGAAGTCGGTATATGGAGAATCTGAATAATTGAGGTACGTCTCTTGTAAAAAGGCACTGGGGATTATTTACTTTCATTTCTCTTCTTTTGATTTTTTTAGCATAAAATAAAGAAAAATGGATGCAGCAGATTTCTTCACAAAAATTTCTCCCTCAAAAAAGGGAAAGATTAGTAAGTTTAGGGCTTTGCATAAAACAGTGGATAAAGCACATGGATCTCCTGCAGTATAGATTTCTGTTGAGTGAGCAAGGCAATCTAGGTAGTACTAGTAGCTAACACATACAATTAAGCAAGTGTAAAATTAATTAATAAAAACCTCAGATCTATGCAATTGAACTAACTAACCTGTGAGGAAGTTAATGAGGATCATGATGAAGCCATCGTTGAGGACAAGGAGGTTAATGAAGAACTCAACAGAAGAGCCGAAGAACGCAAGTGGCTTAGCGATGAGCAAGAGAAACTTCTGGAGCACCACAGAGACAAATATAAGCCATCTTTGGCGGAAGCTTCCCTCATAGGATCCCCCAGCATTGCTGTCCACAAATTTTCGATTTCCCAAGTTACGGGAATACAGCACATGAACAAGATCGAAGAAATGAGCATCTTCAGGGTTCAACAGCATATAACTGTCAGCGAACCCCTTGTTGCAATTGCAATTGCCATTCGATCTCGACGCCATTCCCAATAAAGCTCCAGCAAATTAGCTAGCTAGGCCAATTAGAGAACAAGAGCAAGGGACAAAAATGATAAAGCTTCGCGTACCCTTTATCATTATATATATACTTGCCATGCTATTATTTTTGTCTTTAGAAAATACTCTATTAATAATTTGGCTTGTGTATAGGGTTTTTTTTTTTTTTTTGTCTTGTAAAATTTTTTCGGTACAGACACTGTCTGTCTTACTAGAAAGTATATGCTTCAAGATTCGTTGACTGCACAAGTCAGTTTTTTATATTAATAAAATTATTTGTTAATAATTATATATTTATTTAATAATATAAAATATTAATTATATCATTGATGCCTTTCAAAAAAAAGTAATTATATCATTGATATATGATATGCCATTCGTAAATTCATAATATTTATGTTAATGGATCAATTTTTATTAAATAGAAATTATATCAATGAAACACGCTTAACTATCAGTTGTTTTAAAAAAAAAAAAAAAAAAAAAAAAAAAAAAAAACTATCAGTTGTTTTTTAACATGTGATTTTTAAGTGTTAATTGACAGATGGTGTGAAACTGTGAATGTTGCGGTTCAACTGTTATTAACTTGTTTTAAAGTTGGACGGCCCAATGGCGTGATGGAAGGACAACAAACATATCATTCATTCCCGGCAAGAGCCACGTGATTTAAACTCATTTTTTTATGACTAAACACACACAAAAATATTACATATTGTTTGCTTAACATTATTTTGTGAAAAATGATATTTTAAATAGTTACTTTTTAAATATTTTAGGATGTTTAAATAAGTTTTTTAAAAAGAAAACAATTTGAAAGTAATCTTTTTTAAATAAAAAATTCATAAAAATAAAATTGTTTGATTGGATTATTGCATAACCATATTGTTGGAGTACAAATGTAAATGTGAAATTTCACGTTAAATAAAAATGAAATGTTAAGCAACATATAAGTAAAAGGATCCGCAAATCTAATATCTTAAAAAAAATTGTTGAAAGTGATATTAAGTTCACTTGTGAGGTTTGCTCAAGATCCATTGATGAAGATCTCAACTTTATTTATGTATTGTAATTAGTTTTTTGCTAATAAAAAAGTATTATTTTGTTGATTTTCTTAGGAATTTTTTTAATATATGTTACTTCCAAAAATATACCCTAGCACATATTAAGATTTTATCCTTAGTAATTAAAAAAATGTCATGTTTTTCTCCGTTGCAAAAGCTAATGTTTTTTTTTATTCATAAGAATCAAAGATAGATATTGAAAGTTTATAATAACTTACATATCCTATTCAATTTACTGAAGTACTGAACTAAACTCCATCAATCGTTGCAAAAGCCAATATACGTTCATACAAGAGAAGAAAACCATCACTTTAATTAAAGAGATTTGATTTGATTATCCTACCAAAAAAAAGACTCTGCATCAATTATATTTAAAGAATGTGCCCAAAAGAATATTGATGGGAGTTGAGCTTACTCCTTCATTTAAATTTGAATTATTGGAGATTTCATCAGATTTTTTTAATTTTGATGATAGCATGTTCGCGTCATGCGAAGCCTAAAGCGATAGGGAATTGTTTTGCGGAATATATAATTTTTTTATAATCAAAATTTTATTTATATATGAACGCTTAGTGCTTACATTATTGAGTACAAGGTGTGTCCAACACAAGCTCCAAAGTCCAAACAATACAACCGAAAAGCTACCAAAGTGAGCACCCAAAAGCACCTTACAGTTATTTCCAAAAAACCTCCAGCATATTAAACATCAAGTATGTTATTAGTTATATATATATATATATATATATGGAATGTTTCAAATGAGAACACCTTATAATGAGAAATGAGAACAATCAATTTCAGTCTTTGAATTTACAATTAAAAAAAATTAATGGGTGAGATTAAAACCCAGTTAAAAAATCACGTGCCTCCTTATCTCCCCTTCCCCTTCCTTCTTCATTGCACATCAGCTACTTCTTGTTGGTGCACAACACAATTTTACGGCATCCAACAATGACTCTGCACACGAGGTAAAATGTGTAGGCACAGATGCTGCATTAGGAAAGGAAAATCTGAAACAAAACAAAAAAACCCTAATCCGTGCCTCTGCATTAGAGATATATACTATGTGAGTAATTAATAGGAAAGGGAAAAAAACTAATGAAAGATTAATTACAAATGGCAATATGTAATTAAGGTACTGCAACGTGAGGAGGTAAGCGAATGTGAATGAAGAAGGGCAAGTGCTGCGATGCGAACGAATTGCTGCGATGGGAAGAAGTTAGATCGAACCAGAACTTTGGGTTTTAATCTCACCCATTAATTTTTTTTAATTGTAAATCCAAAGGCTGAAATTGACTGTTCTCATTTCTCATTTCTCATTATAAGAGGTGTTCTCATTTGAAACATCCCCTATATATATATATATATATATATATATATATATATATATATATATAATGATTTAACAATACAGGAGTAGATACTAATTAATAAACAATATTAAATTAATCTTCTTAAGTAGTACTTATAATTTTATCTTATTTTAAATTTAATTCTTATAATTTTAAAAAATATAACAAATTCCTCATAATTTAAAAAAAAATAGAACTAAATCGTTATAATCTTTGTCAAATATTAATGACATGTTACTTTCAATGAAATAACTTCTTTTTTCTCTCAATTTCTGTATTTTTCTTTTACAAAAAAATGTTTTTTCCCAAAGCTATTTATGTTTAATTTTTCAAATTCTTGAACTCCATTTCAGCAGCACCATATATCCCTAAACCCTAATTAATGTTTCGAAACTTTATGGTGCTTTCTGCGTGTACGTGGTGGCTCCTCAATATTCATTTGTTTGAATTTCCTGAATTGTGATGAGTATATGATATATATAAGTTACAAAACAATAGAGTGCAATGGGAACATATGACAAATTTTATATAGTGAACTGTGAAGAAAGGAAACTACTTTTTAATTAGTGCAAGAACCCAGAGTAAGATACTGACTGATATGGATGCAGAAGACCTTCACGTCCTCTGGTGGTGCTCGACAGCAATAAAAATTACTATTATCTTGTTGCTAGTGCATTTGGAACGTGTTATCTCAAAATGCATTAAAGAAACAAAAATCCAATAAAAATTTGGATAATTGTACTCGTTGTACACGTTCTTTATAAAAAAAAAGAAAAAGAGAGAGAGAGAAAAGGTTGTACATGTTCTTTTGGTACTTCATCAACTGCCATGTAATAATAATAATTATAATCAATCGCTATGAGCCTATTATACCAAATATTTTCATTAATTTGGAGCGACACATTAAAAATATTTAACAGGAATTCAAAGATGGTGTTTTTGAATATTTAAATACAGAGTTTTAATTATTTTTGAAACACAGGAACTTAAGTAAATATTTAATAATGCTAAAGAGACTTATAAATTAATTTAACTTAACTTAACAAAACTTAATATTTTTTCTTTAACCAAAAGTTGCTTTAATAAAGTACTTTTAAAATGAATTTTATTTCTTACCATACCATCAATTATCACGTGAATTTATGATACTGTTTTCAGAAACGTACGGATAAAATCTCAACCACATGATGTATATGTATAAAAAATCGTGTTGGACTGTTGGGGCATTGGACAATTGCCAATGTCTATTCAGCACAAAGAATTAAAAAATGCAACTAACTGATGTTACAACGGTGTGTGTGGAAACGAACAATGTTATGTTGAATATGTTCAACTACCACCAAGCATGCACCTCGTGTTTAATTTTTTAATATTTTTTCCAGCAAGTCACCATGTTCACAATCACCCAGTCACATGTTCACAAGCATCGCATGTTAAATAATAAATATGTCTATTCTTTTCGGGAGAAGAATAAATAATTCCAAATTCGATTACAATCTAATTTTATTATTTATTAAACAATTTTAAAAAATATTTCTATAAATAAAGTTCTACATGTAATTTGTATAATATTTTACAACTAAAAGAAATATATTTATTTCCCACATATATGGTTTTCTAGAATTAATCTTATACGAGATATTATCAAATATTAAACGTGCATGAGTATCTCATTCATAAAACATTCAAACTAAATAAAATAGTATTACTATAATAACAAAAAAATATTAATATTAAAATCTTCTAAAATCATATTTTATTTACAAAATAAAAAAATATGTGAATATTTTGTGAATTAAAAATATTATTTTGTAAAAATTTTCAGCAAGATTACTTACAATTTTTTTCCGCATTGTAAAAAACTACGGAAATCTCATGCAGTTTTATGTGGAGAACCTGTTATGTACCCCCCCCCCCCCCCCCCCCCCCCCCCCAAAAAAATCTGCAGAACCTATTTGCTGTTGATTTACCTACAAAATTCATTGCAAATTCACTTAAATTTAGTTTTCTTTTTTTACATTTATTATGGAAAATGTTGTTGCAAAACATGTCAAAATTATTGCAGAAAAAAAAAATGCAAGAACCAATTATCCATGAACTGGAGAACAAAATTCTGCAAGAACGAGCATTTTTTTTTTTACAAAATTCATTAAAAAAAATACGCATGTAATTAGAAAAATTCTAGTGAGAAGATTAATAATGTGTTTGGATATGATCAAAATCCCAACTGAAAAGCCATTTGTACATTGTTATTTCATTCGGTTAACTTGTGAAATTTTTAAAATTAATTTTGTAATGAGGAGAATTAACTTTAGGAAAAGCAAAACTTTTCACAATTTTCATCGACAAAACTTATTTCTCAAAGCTTCACAAAACATACTAATGTTTACACTTTAAAAATGATTTTACTTTACCATTTAGATAAAATTAATTCTTCAAAATTTACTTTTAAAATATCATGTCTAAATTATAAATAACTTATTATAACCGTGATCTTAAACCTTTTCAAATATTATTTCTTTCAAAATTAATTTTATTAAAATTTTAAACGAACGGGTCTAAGAAAAGATAGATAACCTAAACAAGAAGCCCACAGAAAAAAAAAATACAGACAATGGCTTAAACTTATGGGAAAAACTGGATAAGAAGTGGTTTCTACGAATAACTGGGCCAACACTGTTCTCATTGATGGAGCAAAGTTGATACTTGATATTCTGCTAGAGCCCGTTCACTATTTGAAACTTGAATCATTAGGCTATTCCGGTCGGGTCCCCACTATGAGCCCATGCAATTGAAACAAAACCAGGCTATGACGAAAAAAATAGAAGATTTTTTTTTCTATATAACCTTTTTTTTTATGTATAATCTGTGAAACTTTTGGCTGAACATATAATAATAAACATGTCAGTAAAAATCATCAAAAATGTGAGAAAAAAAAAAACGTTAAACTGATATAATAATACAATCTTTGATTGATATATTTTGGTGTTTTTTTTTAATTATTTTTTTGTATATTTTACTTCTTAGTAGATGGACCCAGCTGGCTAAAGCATCCCGTTAAACACATACTAAAGGGCTATTTCTTTTTATACCTCCCTTTTTCCTCTTGATCCAAGTATCAGATTTGAGTACGTAGAAATCGAATCAATTCAAACATATATTATTGTAGAAATTTTTTATTTTTTTATGTTGTGAAATTTTATAATTTTATGATATGTAATTTTATAATTTTTATGTTGTGTAATTCTATAATTCTAGCTAGCTTTTGATATGATTCACTAGTTTTCTTTTTATTTTGTTATATTTTCTATTTCTTCTCTATTTTTCATTTTTTTTATATTTTTATTAGGAGACCCAATGACTTGACCTAAATCAACGTTCGGTTTGGATTGCCATTTTTTTTAAAAAAAACCAACCCAATACAAACTAATTAACATTGATTAGTTTTGATCTAAACTAGTACGATACCCGTGCTTCACACGGGTCACACTCATTTTATATTTGCTTTTAAGATATTTTATATATATTAATATAACATTATATGATAAATTGATACATGTGAATGGATCAAAGTGATTTTATTTTAAAAAAAATAGAAAACAAAATTAAAACCAAAAAAGAAAATAAAAGACTTTTTTTTTGTAAAGAAAATAAAAGACTAAAAGTATATTTTAATCTTATCATAATATATAATTATTTAAAACAAAAAAAATGTATAAGTGATGGTTGTGAATAAACATGGCAACGGACGAGAATGAATATGTCGTTCCCCGTCCCTGTCCGTGTTCCTCAACATCGTCCCCATCCCCAACTCTGCTCCCTAACATTGTCCCAACATTCTTGACGGTGATGAAATTTTGTACCCATCTAAATCTCCGTTTGGGGTTGGCAATAAATTATTTTTCTCTTCTATAAAAAATATAAAGACTAAAATTGTATTTAATTTTTATAAAGAATAAAATCAAAATTTGAGAAATTAAAAACATATTTTGCCTAAAAACTATTATCATTTTGAATAATTTAAACTTGATTCGTCATAGGCTTGTAGAGTATAATTTTTCTTTTTTTTTTCTCTATGTACCAAAAAAAGTATATTTTTTCTCTTGTAAATTGTTAATTACATTAATAAAAACAGCAAACAAAGTTAAAATAAAAAAATATTAATTACTTATCATTACTTTTGACTTACGGTCCAAAGTATTGAATTCAAAGTTTTATACTCTTCTAAAGATTTTTTATTTTTTTTACACGAAATTGGTTAAAGAACTACCTAGAGAAATAAAAAATGAATTATTTAAATTAGTGATAAATAAATTATATAATATTTACCTCTTATGTGTATTATTGAGAAGCCATAAAAAATTAACTGTATAATTTAAATATTGATAGATTTTGATATAAATAAATATTAATACACTAAGGTATATTCATTATTGAAATAAATGAAGTTTACCAAATACTTAATTAAATCTATGATTAATATATTTTAACCTTTTGATTTTACACATTTCTTAAAATTAAAGTACACTTTTAAGTCAGTTTTACTCGAGACCTTCCATGTCAATGAATTCAAAGAAACTACAGCATATATTTTGTTGATTTTTTTTTGTCAAAATTAAAAAGTATGGTGCTTTAGAATGCTTAGAAGAATACACATCATTAAAATTGATCCAATCAACCAAGTGATATTCATTATCCAATTATGTAAAAATAATGACAAAATATATATAAATAAGGACCAGACTTGTCATACATAAGAGTTATAAAAGGATGACAATAAAATAAAGAACCCCTAACAATACGCCACTTAGTCACATGCAGTATGCTACTGCCTTATGAGCCCCCTACATTACACGATATCCCCACCAACTAAGCACCCCACAAACTCTTTGACAGTCCCGAAAGGAGTTGCTAGCTTGCTCACTCAACATGATGCTATTGACACAAGTATGACTCTAAGTTACAAACGCTTACCACCACCAACTCCTCACGAACATCAAAAACACATAACAGACCAAAGGATTTACATGAATTAAACCGACTTAACTCTGTTATCTGATATGTAAAATTGTCTTATGCCATTTACCAAGTAACCGAACCCTTTGGAGCTTATTGTTGCCCATGTACTGTTTGTGAAAACTGCTCGATGAACACTTTAATAATCCACACCAAAAAACCTGATATACATTTTGTTCATATCCTACATTTTCCCCTAATCTGAACCCTTTATAGCTATTGCAATGCTAACCATGACTGCATAGACCAATCATGTAGAGAGCTTGAGAACCCCTGTACTTTTGCTTTGAGCCACATCCAAGATCTGAGTTTTATCATATCAAAGACAACTTCTCTATTCTTTTCAACATTATTGAAAATGATATCATTCCGATAGAGCCAAATTGACCATATAACTGACATCCACACCCCCCACCAAACCAGTATTTGTTTTTTCCCATAAACTAAGCCACTGTGCTGCCAAAAGTGTGTTACGGTTTGTTCAGGCAGTGCCAATAATACCCCAAACCATGCATAACATTTATACGAAATTGTTAATGACACTTGCACTTATAAAACAAATTAATAAGCATTTGATGGACGGGAGTGTTTGACAGCTACCTGTGAACATGATGTGCAATATGTTGAATATTAGATCATATTATTTTTTTTAAGTTTTAATAGCTAAAAGAAATTTTTATTAACAATGGCCTTAGATAGGACACAAATCGTGACCCAAACCAAGTCAGGATAACAAATACAACCTCATAATCAGTTTATCCAATATGTCATTCATGTGATACATGATTACTATTCACTTCAAAGTAAAAAAGAAAAGAAAGAAACGCACAAATGGTAAAAACCATGATTAAAAAAAAAAGGCGATACCTTAGAATTAGAAGATTAGAGTGCACAAAAGCTAACCTACAATAAAAGATCACTAAAAAATTAATCAATAGAACACTAAGGAAAGCAACCCCCACAAGAAATCCAACAAAAATGTAAAGAAACATATATGCAGTTAAAGTTGTCTGATCTTCACAATTGCAATGATTTAAGGAAAATAATGAAAGAGAGAAAAAGATAAAAACAGACACAAGAAGGCAAAACGCTAATCAAATTTAATCTTATTCAAGCAGTAAAATATGTAGTAAAAATGAAAAGGACACAGTTTAGGAGGAATGAATTGACTGTTAAAGCTACTCGAATAGAACCACCATGTTATAGGAGGCTTTTGAGACTAAATATAGATTGGCCTTGGTTGATCTGAGTGATAGTAAATGACAACACAAAGAACAGAGTATGAAACTATCATAAATAACAGTAACGACAAGTTTGTAACAAACTAAATTCCCACCAGCACAAAGGGTTTGATATCTCAAATTGAAAGGACAAAGTCATTTAGTCAGGCAGATTCAAACAATAAAATTCATACAACAAGATAAGAGTGTTGATTATAACGGGATGTGCATTACAACCAACTGCTTCTATCCCACCATATTGTACAAATCCTAGAAACCTTGCAGCTAAATTCTGCCTCTAGAGCAAAAAACTTGTTGTCATAGGAAGCAAATGTGTCCTTATATAACATTAATAAGGTATTATGAAACATACAACAAATTTAGTCATTTGTATGAGAACAAAAATGCAAAAACTTTCCCTGATCTACAAAATATGTTCCAAAACCATGTACTTAATAAAAACCATAAGGTTAGAAATATCATAGGGAAAAAAAAGAACTTAAAAGATTTGGCTCAATTGGCAAACTGAGCTCCATATCACATTTGGCAATCAATCCATATGAACTTCTACATACATTATAGTTCATCTTCTTTTTTTTTTTACAACTTGTTTACCGTGGACGGAGACTATGCACACATGGTTGAGCTAGCAGACCTTTGGAAGAAAGATTTTTTTTTTTGGTTATTCATGATTTAAAACCTCTCACTATGTTTAAACAAATGTCTTTATTTTATAAAGACTATCATATGCTGTTACAAGGAGGCACAAGCAGAACACAACAATTTAAAGGACTAAACTTGTCAACCTATCATTTGCATTTCTCCAAAAGAAGCAAAGTATGCTAGTGTGAAGCTTTGAATACCAATAAGAAGATGAAGCAAACTAAGACAAATCATTCTCTTGCTAGTACATTTTATTTTCCTACTTTGATGAGCTACTAAAAAAAACCGTACTGGCTATACAATATAACATTGACCAACATTTATTTCTAGATGAACAAACTTCCTAATGATCATCAAAGACTTTTTTTTTTTTTTTTAACCAAACTTCAATGTTGCCTTTCTTGAAAGATATTATTCATAACCTAGAAGTATAATAATACATATAAAGAATAAGCTCTTTCTTAAAAATAAGAGTATAATAATACATAAATATTTACCAATTTGATATTCCTCCGGAGCCTCTTGTTCAGCAAATGGATTCTTCTTATCCTCAGCATTTGGATCCCTATGAATAATCAAAACATAAGCAAGTAAAAAATGCTTTTGAAAATTCATGCACATATTATGCAAGTGATTGTACATTATAAAAAATAAGAAAGGACATTGAATCAATCAGGCCACATGTGTATTTGAATCTAATTATCCACCTCCACCAATCAAAAAAAAAAAAAGGAAAAAAGTGGAAGATAATTCATGCATGAGGCTGAAATGATTTTCAAACAAATGATAAAACTTTATCTGCCAAAATCCACTTCCTTTAGGTTTGAACACCTTATATTCGAAAAAGAAAAAGGTTATTCAATTTCATTCGTTGCCTATATCAAAACTTTTCTCTAAGTTGCCTCTATATGTAGCCTTATATCTTTGTTTTAGAGCTCAATTGCAACAGGGTTGTAGTTAACTGGTCTAGCAATTCTAAAGAATGACTAAATTAGCAATACAAAACAAAAAATAACAAATAAGAGAAGCAATATATAATTATGTCCATGTCCATACCACAAAATTATCATTATATCTGCAAGGGATGAAAAGACTAAATAAATATAAAAAAAGAGTTTTTTGTATGAATGCCATTGCAAGCATACTTTTCCAGTCAACATAAAATAAGAGTTTGTATACATACCTCATGTCAGTATCAAGTATCAAGTGAACCTGTTTCATACACTACATATTAGAATGCGAAATCTAATTGCAACTACCTAATATTTCAAAATCAAAATTTATTTTCTATGTTTTAGGGCAAGTATTCTTACAACAACTCAATTCCTGTCTCAATTTTATTATCTCCCTTTTTAGTAGCCAACATTACATTGCTATTAATAATTTTCAAAACTCTAGTCAACTAATTTCTTATTGTACACATTGTGTTGATCCTAACTTGTTTTTATTTTTTAAGCAACTATTATGACATGAATTTTCTTTTTTAAGATTTTTTCATACATCTTATTCTTATGTTTAAATGACTCAGGACAAAATTAAATTATCATATGTTTAAATGATCAAACAGAGTACTCAATCACACAATTTCCTAGACACAAAATTATATAATTACAACAAAATAACAATAAGTAGTAATGAAGAGTAAATTGTGAGAAGAAAAGATAAGTAAGGAAGGAAAGGTAAACCATCTCGTGCAGATCTATGGAAAATAAATATTTTTTCAAATACCTTCCCAAATCCAATGAGATTTCATAATCAACCCCATGCCTAATAAAAATATAATGCTTAACCTGTGTCAAGAACCACAAAAAGAAGCAAAAAAAAAAGTGAGCTTTTTCGGCGAAATAAATTAGGAAAGCAAAAGAAAGAAAGGCAAAACGGAAAATTAAGATTTTTATCACCTTAAACATTGCAAGGCTGAAACAAACATAGTAGAAGAACTTGCTTTGTAATTGATTTTGTAAAATGAATTGTCAGATTCTAAACCTCTTTCTTGTAAAACAAAAACTTTCAAATTAGAAACATGACTACATAATATTAAATACTTTTGTGTCAAAATATGCAACATAACATTTACAATAAACAGGTTCAACAATAAACAAATCAACAGTGTTTTGCTAAATAATAATAATAAATAAAATAAAATCTCAGGATGAATAGGAACAACCATGAACCCTTGATTCTCTTTCTCTCTTTCCTGTGCGGTCTTGTCTCTATCGGTTGAAAAGAAAAAAAAATGAGAAACCTGATGGAAAAAAAGGAAAGAAAATAGGAAACAAAAAGAGCAACTTACCTCGTCATGATGGTCGTAGACGATGACGACAGACTTCGAACAGAGTTCAAAGTAGTGGGTTTCAGTCATCATAATAGTTTTGAGAAAAAAATAACCCCAATGGCCAAAAATGGCATGAACCCGCAAGCTAGGGTTTTACGAAAACCTCATTCGTGCTCGATAAAAAACGCAGAAAGAAAAAAGTGACGGAGCGGGAAAGAAGATGAAAAGGGGATGAGGAATTTTTTGATTCGAAGCATTGAGGGTTTTGAGAATTGGGAAGAAAGATGAGAGAAAGGAGAAAGAACAATGAGAGAAAGAAGAAAGAGATTCAAGATTCAAATTCAAATTTGAAAGGAGAAAGAATAATGAGAGAGAAGGAAAAGTTCACGCTCTGTTTTTTCTTTTACAAAGAAGTAAGAACTTTGTTACTTTCAGTACAATCTAATAATAATATATTAATATAAATTATAATTTAGATTTAAAATGAAACAAAAACACAAAGTTGAATAAAAGATGGACACCTGTCCCAGCCTGGACTTTGTTTTATTAATAGATATAGAAATGAAACAAAAACACAAAGTTGAATAGAAGATGGACACATGTCCCAACCTGGACTTTGTCTTCTTAATAGATATAGATTAATAGATATAGATATCCCCTAAACATATCTACTATTCAAAATAAAAAAGATTTATTCTAAATATAAACTTGTTATTATTAATAATTGTTGATGTGTATTGTTAAAACTTTGACTTATGTATTATAATATATTTTATTTGACCTTTTGTATATACTTTAAATGTCAATAACCTATAAAATTATGTTTTATTTTTAGTTTTTAGCATTTTAAAGTTATGATATTTTTTTTTAATATTATTATTATTAGTAGTAGTAGTAGCTCAATCTTAATTCAACCACAATTGAATAATTGAACCTTATTTTTTTTTTTGCTGACTGAAAGGGGTTAAAGCCCGAAAATAAAACAACTAAACAGAATTACAAAGAGCTGAGAAATCAGCGTTCAACAAGGACATCACAAACATAGGAGGATCAACGAAAGATATGAAACCCTGTCCCATAGTCAGACCATACTTGGCAAATGCGTCTGCAGCTTTATTGCACTCTCTAAGGATATGTTTAAATGTCACCTTCATCAGATTCCTACTAGCTTCCTTGATAGCATGGAGGATTTGGAAGCAAGGATCATTTCCAATACACCATTTGTCAATAAGGTCCAAGATCTCAACTGAATAAGATTGGAGCTGTACGTGTAGTAGACCACGTTCCCTTGCAAGCTGAATGCCATGAAATACTGCCCATAATTCAGCTTGGTTCAAAGAGCATTTACCAATGTTACAAGCAAATCCTCCTAAAAAGGCTCCCTCGTTGTTTCTAATAATCCCTCCACAAGATCCTATTCCATTAGAGCGTGACCAAGCTCCATCACAGTTTATTGTCATAGCTTCTCCATCAGCTAGTTGCCAAATAAGACCACGTCTAAGATTTGTGCTCTTCCTCGAACCTGGGATCCCATCCTCGAATTGCTGTGCATATAATGAAGCCATCTCTTTCCTTCAGAGCTTGAGCAAAACATCATCCATAGTTCACCAGTCATTGCAAAAAACTTTTGCATTTCTCCTTTGCCATAGGATGTCAAGCAACAATCCGAACCTGAGAACCCAATGCAATGGAAAGGGCTCTTTCCCTTTGATATTTACAAGCATCCACTCCTGAATATTTCCTGCAAAGAAAACACTATTAGCATAAAAGGGGACCACCTTGTCCCAGATATCCTTTGCATGAACACAATCTCGCATGCAATGAATAAGGTCTTCCTTAGCGTCACCACACATAGGACACTGTGGGCACTCAGTAAACCCTCTCTCATAGCGAAGCTCATTAGTTGCCAAGGCTCCATGTAACACCCCAAATTTTGGAGCTTAGGATTAAATAGAAAATTAACCTCTCATTTAGTGAGTAATTGAGTAATTAAGAAAATGATATAAATAATTAAAATAAGCATTACTTAATAAGGATTAAGTAGAGACATTACATGATTAGTGGAGGGAAATTCAAATTTTGAAAAGTCAAAGATATACTCACGTTGGTCAAAGTCAATGGGAAGGGATTTAGTCAACTCATTAATGACATTGTTGTAATTAAGTGGAACTTGTGTCTAGAATCTAAAATTAGACTTTTAAGAGCATAATTAATTTACTAATGGGTCTAGAATAACTTTAATTAGTAAAATTAATTATTCTAAAGTAATTGGTGATTTAGAAATTTAACTAAGGTAATTAAATAAAATAAAGTGCAATTTGTTTAATTAAAATAGAGTGCAATTTGTTTTATTAAAGCCTAAAAAGCATTAGTTAGCAACTAAATGAATGTGAGACATCAAATCTTCATTGATGAAGTTAAAATAATTAATAATATCAAGTTTTAACCATGATTCGACCAAAAGTCAAATCTGGTCAAAACTGGTCAAACTGATCAAAACTGGTCAAAGAAAGGAATATTCTCGTTAATGGCATTTTCGTAATTACGTGTTTTTGAGCTTGAAAAATTATTTTGGACTCAGATAAAATTCTAATAATTATAATTAAGCATGCAAATGATCTAAGTTCAGCAAAAATAATTAAAATGAATTAATTAATAATTTTAGCAAATTATTTAGTATTTTGGACCTAGAAAATTCATTTTAAGTCCAAATTGAGTGATTCCAAAAGCATTATCTTTGGAAAATTAAATGCTACATTTTAAGAATATTTTAGAGCTAAAAAAATCAAAATCCAGATCAGCTAACCATTTAAACATAATTAGGTTTAGAAAAAAGATTTTTTTTAATTATTTTGGGGACCCACCTTAGGGTTTTGGGGGCCCTTATATAAGCTAAGTGGGGGGGGGGGGCTTCCCATGAATAGTGCCACCACTTTCAGCAGCCTAGGGAGAGAGAGAGATTTCATTCTCTCTTGTTGGTGAGGGTCTCATTCTCTCTATGCTTTCTTTACTTCTCTCTAGCTTTTCCTCCACTAACTCTCTTCCTTTTTCTTTGCAATCTTGCTATGTTGTAGAGCTCACCAAGCTCTAACTTTGGGTGGTTGGAAATTTTGTTTTGAGCACTTGAGCTTAGGAAACCAAGGTATGGGAGGGATTTTCTACTCTCTTTGAGCCTAAAATTGTTTGTGTTTGACCCTATTTATGATGGGTCAAGTTTGATTGCAAAATATATGAGTTTGAACTTGTGCCATGTATGTAAAGTCTGGTTTTTGCTACTGTTTCGTGGTCTGGAAAAATGGGTATACTTTTTTATATTTTTTACCTCAAAAATGAGTTCCTTGGGTCCAAAAACCTAGGGTTACATGTAAAGAATGTTATTTTTGAGCACTTGAGCTATTTGTTATGAATTTCTTAAGTTTTGAGCCATTTATTTAAATATTATTGTTCTGTTTTGTGAGACAAGTGTGTGGCTGTCTTTGACTATTTGTAGCACTAAAAATGGTCCTTTTATGTCCTAAAATATAGAAGTGTATATGTGGAATATTTGGAAATGGATTATGAATCTTTAGAAATTTTCTTGTTTGGTGAAATTGTTGATTTTTTTGGGCACTATTCCCCTGTTTCGAAATTATGTAATTATGGGGCTGGAATTGGCTGTAATGGACCTCAAAATCAGCTTTCTCATGCTTTAAAACCTAGGGTTGCATATAAATTTCGTTGAAAACCGATTTCTATAGCAACGGAAAATTTATTTTTTAGTGTAAAGCCCTTTTTACGCTCTTCTGTACCTGTTTCGAAATTCTGTAATTATGAGGCTGGAACTGGATGTAATGGACCTCAAAATCAGCTTTCTCATGCTTTAAAACCAAGGGTTGCATATAAATTTCGTTGAAAACCGATTTCTATAGTAACGGAAAATTTATTTTTGAGTTTAAAGCTCTTTTTACGTTGTTTTGTACCTGTTTCGAAATTTTGTAATTATGGGGCTGAAATTGGCTGTAATGGACCTCAAAATTAGCTTTCTCATGCTTTAAAACCTAGGGTTGCATATAAATTTCGTTGAAAACCGATTTCTATAGCAACGGAAAATTTATTTTTGAGTTTAAAGCCCTTTTTACGTTGTTCTGTACCTGTTTCGAAATTCTGTAATTATGGGGCTGGAATTGGATGTAATGGACCTCAAAATTAGCTTTCTCATGCTTTAAAACCTAGGGTTGCATATAAATTTAATTGAAAACCGATTTCTATAGCAACGGAAAAATTATTTTTGAGTTTAAAGCCCTTTTTACGTTGTTTTGTACCTGTTTCGAAATTATGTAATTATGGGGCTGGAATTGGCTCTAATGGACCTCAAAATTATCTTTCTCATGCTTTAAAACCTAGGGTTGCATATAAATTTCACCGAAAAATGATTTCTATAGCAACGGAAAATTTATTTTTAAGTTTTGTGCCGTTTTGTTGAATTTTGCCACTGTTTTGAAATTAATAATTTTTAGAGTTGGAATTTACTCTTTTAGACCAGAAAAATGGGTTCTTTACATCCTAAAACCTAGGAATGCATATTTGGTTCGTCAAAATTCGATTTCTACATCAATGGAAATTAAATTTCGAAATTTTAAACCCTTTTTCTTGAATTTTTGAACCCATTTCGGGTTGGGTGTCTAATCACTGGAAATTTAAGCTTTAAAAGCCTAAAATACGTATTTTGTGATGGAATATGATAGTTAACATGTACATAGAGGTTGTGACTTAAATTGTGAGCATTTGGAACCCAAAATAAAAAGTTACGATACTTGAAAATTTGGATGTTGTGGTGGTTGCGGGTTTGGCCCAAATGTTTGTAAAGTGTGATGAATTTAAATTGTATAAATGTTTGAATGTATTCTCGTTGAGAAATTATTAGCAAAGACCGAGAGGGCGTGACCTCCGGCACTTGGTTGTTGAATTACGTATGTATTACTTTGTTGTAAATACGCGTGACCAATTATTGTTAAGACCAAGAGGATGTGACCTCCGACGTTGATACGAATTGTTGGATATTTCCTGTGTATATATTGCCTCTGTGAACTGAGTCCGAGGGGCGTTGTCCCTCGGCAATGCATGTTGGTTTTGCTTGTGCATGAGTAGGATAGATGAGTTGGAGTGCCCGAGGCACCCATGTGTGTGCAAGCGGATATATCCACTTTGAAAAGTCATATTGTTCATGACGCTGAGAGAGTACGAGGGATGGGATCCTTCTCCTCTTGTCGTATGAAGAAGAACGGTGGACGTTCGTGTTATTCACCTTGCATGGGACGACGCACGCTTTGAGGAAGTGGATGATGTAAAGAGGGCATCGATCGCAAAGACAAGATGGAGTTAGAGAGACAATATTATTAATCAGAGATGGGGCTTGACTCCATGCTCGGTGGGGAGGGTCCTCTAACATCCTCTTGGCAGTACCATTGAAACCGATTGTCCGGTGGAATACATCTCGCGGCGTGAAAAACGTGTGAGGAATCGTTGTAAGGAGTGGATGGCTCGCAGTTGGTATGTTGGGGAATAGATCGTTTGGCTCAAAGGAGTCCTGGGGGAAATGGTGTCAAGTTGTGACGACCCTAACTAAGGCGAAAAGCCCGGTTAGTACGGGGGTCTCACACTACCGACTTAGCATTCCTGACTAGAGCGAGGCTATAGCCAAGGTTGGTGAGAGCGACGTGCCATTTGTACCACCTACGTCGTGTACTCCCAATCGTCATCCACATAAATGCATAAGACCATTAAAACCTGGGAGGTTTAATGGCAGTGGGGCCCATAGGAATAGATGTTGTGAGATAAATATTCGTGATAGGATTATCGTGAGTGTCATCGCTAGAGTACCACACGCAGTGGTCGTATAGGCTGTTTGGGACTGAAAGTCCATTTGTTTGTGGCAACCAAGGAGGTAGAGAATTCACTCCCATGTTTTTATTTTTCAGAGAAGGTTCATTGGCCCTATGCGAATGATGAAGACGGAGTAGGAATACTACGCCAAGTGCCAGTGACGCAAATGGATATGTTCAAGGAAGAAGAGGATCCCTCTGAGGATCCCTCATGGGTATTTTGGATTTTAATTTTCATTGAGTCACTGCTCTGAGTCTTGGTTCTTTTCTTGTCTAAATGAGGGTAAACTATGATTTAGTATTATGATGTATCATTTTCCTTCATGTGACTCATTTGAAAAAGATGTATTCGTTCTTAAGGATGTAAAAGTGTATTCAGTCTTGTGTAATAGAATTATCAAATGATGAAATTGAGGATGTTTAAAAGAAGTTCTATTACGTTTTAATGGTTTACCGTGGTTATGATGTTTTGATAATTCGAATTTAGTTTATTAAGAAATTTCATTTCACAAAAAGGGCATTTTTAAATTTACGATAAGTTAACAAGGATAATTCTTCTTTTGGAGTTAAAATTAATAAGTTTTGAAAGTTAAAAAGGGAATAAATTTCCTCGTATTTTGACGTTTACTTTACAATAAAGATTCAAAATCATTTATGCAAATTTCAGAAATAATAAGAAGATCCTTAATAGCAAATTAGGGTGTTACACTCCACGTCCAATCTTTCGCAAATGGGCTCGACATCTCTCAGGACCATTCCACTTCCAAATCATTTTAAAAAGTGGCATACTGAGAATTGTATCCACTTTTGCAATTGCAGCATAGGCACTCTTAACATTAAAACTCCCATCAGCCGATGGCCTCCATATCACCTTATTCTTACCAAGAATATTGTCCTGCGGAATGTAGATTTTCAGGCGGTCACATACCTCTGCTGGTAAACTTTGGTATAAATACTCCTCATCCCATCCTTCTCCCTCCCTATATAAGTCCTGTACCGTCAAAGCCTCATCAACACCAGACAGAGTTCGAGATGCTTTGTGTGCTAAAATCCCTTCTGAAGTCATCCAGTTAGCCAACCAAAATAAAGGTGAGCTTCCATTATTCATAATCCAATCACATTTCCCCTGGAATTTCTCCTAAACATCTTTGATTCCTGACCAGATATTAGAACCATTTTTCCTACTATCAATAATAGGCATAAAATTATCCCCACATCCATATTTAGCCTTAATCACTTGCACCCACAAGCTTGACGGTCTTGTGCATAATTCCCAAATGATTTTCATCATAAACGAATCATTAACATGACGAGCTTGTCTAAGACCGAGGCCACCACACTCCTTAGGTTTACAAAGAGATTGCCAAGCCACCCAATGAATTTTCTTCTCTGTACTTGTGTCTCCCCACAGAAAATTCCTACAGATTTGGTCAAGTTTATCACATACCATACGAGGAAGAAATTCAGACTGCATATTATACATAGGCAGTGCACTCATAACAGATTTAGTGAGAGTTAATCTCCCCGCAAAAGATAATGTTCTCGCCTTCCAAGCATTCAATCTTTGTTGAGCCTTCTCCAATATATGATTATAAGATCTCCTCGACACTCTACTATGATGAAGCTGTATCCTAAGATATTTCCCAAGATCATCAGTCCGCTAGAAACCAAGCCCTTGACTAATCTCCTCTCTAACCCTCCAGTGAACATTGTTAAAGAAGAAAATTCTTATCTTGTCCCCACTAACTTTTTCTCCCGAGCTATCACAAAAGAAATCCAAACAAGCAGAAATTACCTCCACTTGCTCTATTGTTGCTTCAGCAAAGAGAATCAAATCATCAGCAAATGCCAAGTGAGACAGTTTAGGCCCTCTCCTCCCCACTTGAATTGGCTTCCAAAAATTATTATCCACAGCAACGGAAATTAACTGGCTCAGCCTTTCCATGCAAAGAACAAATAGGTAAGGGGATAAAGGATCCCCTTGCCTAATGCCTCTGGTAGGATAGAAGGTTTCCAGTGCCTCTTCTTTCCAAAGCACCTGCAAGGAAGTAGTAGAAATGCAATAAAACACTGTATCAATGAAGGAAGAAGGAAGACCCATATCCTTCAGAGTATCAATGATAAAATCCCAACTCAATCTATCATACGCCTTCTCCAAATCAATCTTGATTGCCATCCATCCTTTACTCCCTCTTTTCCTCCTCATAGAATGGACAACCTCTTGAGTAATTATAATGTTATCCCGACCTTGTCTATAGGGGACAAAACTACATTGATTCGGGCTAACAACTTTGTTCATGATCATCCTGAGCCTTGAAGCAAGCACCTTGGTGAAAGCTTTGTAGGAGACATTACATAAACTTATGGGTCTGAAGTGTTTAAGAAACTGAACATCTTCCACCTTGGGTATTAGTGTTATCAATGTCTTATTTAAAGATTTGACCTTAGAAGGATCTTTAAACAAATATCTAATAAGAGTGCAAAGAGAAGGCCCAACCACTTCCCATTGGCTCTGGTAGAAAAGAGCCTGATAACCATCCTCTCTTGGAGCCTTAAAACTCCCCATCTGAAAAATAGCTGGCTTAATTTCCTCATCAGTAATGTCACTACCCAACATCTGTCTCTCAAAGTCTTCCAATAAAGGAAATTTCCCCCTAAGACAGAATTGTTCATGATGACCATCTTCCTTGAATAAATCACTAAAGTAAGAAGTGACCATAGATTCAAAGGTATTAGCATTAGTGATCCACTCACCTCTATCATTCATCAATCTATCAACCGAGTTCTTCTGTCTTCGAACAATGGTTGTGCAATGAAAGTATTTGGAATTTCTATCTCCAAATTTCAGCCATTTGCATCTCAACTTCTGGAACCAAAGCACCTCCTCTTGGAATAAGATCTCTTCCAATTCTTTCCAAAGCTCGCCCTGCAATCTACTAAGAAAAGAATTTGGACCACTCCTGAGACATCTATCTATACCACGAAGCCTTCGATGGATTTCTTTTTTCTTCTGTAAAATATCACCAAACACATTTCTATTCCATTCCTTGAGAGTTTTCGTCAACCCTCCCAATTGCGCATTCCACTCTTCTTCTTCCTTCCGTTTATCTCTGATGAGCGGCTCAAAGCCATCATGTGTCAGCCAAGCAGCCTGAAAATGAAAAGGTCTTCTCCCACGGTTTCTGAGGTCTTCCCACATCCAAATTAATATGTAAAGGCCTATGATCAGACTTATAATGGAAAAGATGTGTCACTTTTGCTCTAGGAAATTTGATTCTCCATTCCTCATTTATAAAAACCCAGTCCAACCTCTCCTGAAGGTCTCCTCTCTTCCATGTAAACTTTGGCCCCTCATATCCAGCATCCAATAAGTCACAGCTCTCCACCATGTCCCTAAAGGCTCTTCTCCCTATAGTGCTAGGGCGAGAAGACCCCCATTGGCAATCAAAATCATATAAAATGGCATTGAAATCTCCCATAATAGCCCACGGCCCCATCATATTTTCACTGCAATTCTTCAAAAAGTTCCATAGAGAGGTTCTTCGAGCAGGAATAGGACTACCATAAACAGAAGTAATGCACCACGTTTCCTCAAAACCATATTTCACCTCTACGTGAAGAAATTGTGAATCTTCCTCCAGAACCTTCACTTTCCAAATACTAGAATCCCAAAGACACCATAACCCACCAGCTTGTCCTTCTGAAGCAATCACATAATGAGAACCAAATCCCATCTTGCGAATAATAGCCTCCGCTTTCTCCTTAGCCACATGAGTCTCAAGCAAAAAACACAGAGAAAATTGATATTCTCTTTTCAAGTCCATCATCAACTTAGGAAACCCCTTGTTCGTAGTCCCTCTACAATTCCAACAGAAAATATTCATGGAATCACTATGTTGGATTTGGCCTCCTCTGGCCTCTGGGTCTTTGCATTATGCATCTCTTCTATGCAACTTTCCTTGCCATCCACACTGGCCACGCTCTTCTCTTCCCCATACGTAGGCTTTTCCACCTCCATACTGTATGGTGGTTTCTGATTAACCACCTACTTCATCTTCTGAATATTATGCAGAAAATCAATAGCCTTTTTGTCCACATGGGTTTCAATAATAGGAAGCGAGCTCGAAGACGCACCTGTCCAATCATTTAGACCTTTCATATAATTCAGCAAGGGCGGCTCCTTAGTCCCTCCATTTATCTCCGTATTCTCCTTTTTTTCCTTTATGGTCAGCGCTTTCTAATTCTTCGATACTCTGGGTTTAATATTACCCAACTTTGTCTTATTTTGAGGATTCTTCCCACCATAAGTGTTTCGAATTTTTTTAACCACATGTTGTGGGACCATAATAGTGACTTTATCTTCTCCTGGGGTCACACTAGTCTTCCCTCTCCACTTATCGTAACTACTTTTGGCCACATTATTGACCATATCCCCCTTATTCACCATTTCAATCGTAGTGCTAATAGTATTGCCATCATAAGTCTCCAAGATCTTCTCACCGTTTTCTTTGGGATCTCCACAATCATCAGTACCACTATTTTCCTTAATTAACACGTCAAATCGTGATCCTCTAGGCTCCTTGATTTTGTTAATAACAGCTGCACTATTAATTTTCTCTGCATTATCTTTATCTCTCCTTGGTTCCACAGAAAGATTGCTTTCTTTTTTCCTAACACTCTGATTGATTTTCTCCTTAGGCTCACCCATAATTACCTTATTCCTCCTATTATTTCGGGTAACTAGCATCCAGGGCCCGTAACGACCTTCCATGCCAAGCATCTTCACACCACGTGAAATCTGAATCGATTCTGCATTAACTCCAGGGCTGACGTCAGCCCTTATTCCTGTAACACTGGAACTTCCCACTTCGAGTTTTCCCTGCTTAGCAGCCTGCTTCTCTTTGCCGTGTTCCTGATCAACTCCCATGGATATGCTGCAGTTGTCTTTTTTATGCCCAAAGCATCCACAATTGAAGCAGATGGAATGAAGTCCTTCATACTCCAAAAATAAGGGAAAACCTTTAACCATAATATGTGTGATTAATGGTTTGTTCAGATCAATCTCTACACATATACGAGCAAATTTGCCACGTTAATGTATAGATGTTAATCTATCAATCTTAAGAAAATTCCCCAACGACATTCCTACCCGTTTAAGAAATATATCATTATATAACTCAATGCGCAAACGAGGAATGCGAATCCACACCCCGACCTTTTTTGACTCCTTAGCATGCACCAAGAAAAAAGGTCTCCATATCTGGACAATAAGATAATGATCCACTACCATCCAGGGTCCTTAATATAGAGCGAACTTATAGTCCTCCTCACTGCTAAAAACAACTTGATAATATCCATCACGCATATCGATAATCTGGATAGAACCATTCTTCGTCCAGCTTCTCAGCAGTTTGGCTTCAATAACTTTGAAATTAACTCTTCTCCCTAACACTTTAACCACCAACGTATTCTTCCAAGGCTGAGACCACGTAGCCAATTCTTCGTCACTCAGTGGTATTTCAATACCATATTTTCCATTATGGGCTGTTGTATTCCTCATTAGAGAATTTGTTTCCACCATATCCAGGTCAACACACTCATTCACCTTGCCAATCTTCACCTTGTTACCACCAATAGTTTCCAGAAGTTTATCACGATAAGGCGCCTCCTTAACTGTTTCCATACGATCATCTGCATTCACTATCAACATAGCTTGCCCATCTTTAATCTTCTTGGTGCTCTGTTGCAAGAGGTCTTCCTCCTACAACGAAACCCCATCTCTACTATTGCCCTCAACAGAAACCCTAGCAGCACTCATTTCTCATGTCAAATATCTCCTATTCAATAATTGAACCTTGTACTAATGCTTTGATCAATTTAATAATCGGTCTGATTTTAAAAACATTAATATCTATATTGTGACATGTCATGTCATTTGAATCGGTTATCACATCACATAATAGTAGTATAATCTATTCTAATCTATATGTTAAAATTGGACAAAGTATTAATACTTGCACCAGATTTCATTGATTTTAAAAGTATGAGACCTTGATATAAGCAATTAAGATTACAGGTACCAAATCCATGTATCATAATATAGGGATAAAAACAAATACAATTAAACCAAACATATACGCAACTTGATAAAGAAAAAGCAGATGACTTGAACAGAACGCATTGTTTTTAAAATAAATTCAATTGATAAAATATTATTTATATACTTTTATTAAATTTGATGCCCTTAATTACTTATCCAAGCAAATTGATATTATTAATTAGGAAATTATAAAGTTGAGATTCTTTTATACTACTAAGCGTACCATATATGAAGTTCTACAACTGCTCATTGTCATAGAGAATATATAATATTATAATACCTAGATAGATAAGGAAATATTAAATGCTAAAGCTGTAGCGTCTGAATTTTTCTTGCATTTTCACGATAGTTGGCTAAAAAAATTCAATGAATTCCCACTGGCCTTTTATTTTCCTTTCTTATGTCTTTTTTGACCAACAAATACAAGAATCTACAACTATATATATATAGCGGGATCAACTTCAATGCAAATGCAATGTCGGTGTACATCCCACAAGGAACAATATTGGAGCTTATCCCATTCCATCTACGACAATATCTGCAGGTGAAATACAGGTAGAGGGTAGATGGTAGAGTCTTACATCTCGACAGTTTAATTATATATATTTTAAAAATAATTTAACCGTGTAATTTTTGAAACATTTATCGAATAGTTTATAATATTATTAAAATAAAATATGCAGAATGATGTATGTATCAAAAAAACAAATGCAAAGTGAAATGGAAAGATGAGATTACGATAAGGAATGTGTCAGAGGAGGATACAATGCACTATACAGAAGGTGGCAAGGTGCAGAGATAATGCATATGCTGATAGCAAGGTGCCCCGTGGTGCTTTAGTTTTTATTCACTAAATAGACAAAGATAATAATTAAAAATCCTATCTTATTGGGTGCATGGGACCCTGGTAGACTATTTCACATGGCCCGAATTCGCTAGCGACTTCTCCACATTTTTCTCACCTCTTTTTTTTTTTTTTTTTTTCTAATGTAGATTTTGATCACTATATTTAGAGTAAGAAAAAAAATGGGACATTTCTGAGGCATGATCCTTGAGACACGAACAACCAAATCATTCGACCTTGCCGCGGGAGGCAACCTACTTCGTTTAACCTCATGGGCCCTTTATTTCTCTAGAAAATGAATACGTGGAAAGAAATTGTTAAGTGGCTTTTTAACGGTTCTTAAATTCTTGCGTAAAATTTTAAAATATTCTATACAAGGAGAAGGCGAGAAATAATAATAGACAATTTTAATTTTTTTCATAACCCAATCTTACACCAATTCCCACATTTATGTTTTATGTAGCGATAGAACATCTCTTTTTTCTTTTTCACACAAATACATAGGAATAGGATATAAAATTTTAGGGTATAATTTTTTAACAATAAAAACTCTTTTTCAGTAAATATAAATGTGGATGTAAAAAAATTAATATAGAATAATGAATCTTAATATATAATGTATTCAAACTAATAGGTTTTCAATACTCAACGTCAATGGTCAATGTTTTTTTCATTTTGAGCATCCACGCTGATGTCTAAACTTCATACTATTTGACTTTTGCGAATCATAGTATATATAAATGCATGGGAGCAACCATATATAGATACAGTAAGTTGCAAATTTAATTAATTACAAGTTTCATTCAATAGTAGAAAATATGTCTAAACATTTTTATTATTCGTAAATCGTACGTACAATATTACTTTTTCTTTCAATCTCTCTCCAATCAATCATCTTAATATCTCATATTTCTTCCTTTTCTCTTTTTATATATCTTTTTTTATGCATAAATGTTGTATAAATAATGTTGCATTGTTAGGCTTATACATTTGATGTATTATCCGCTTTGACTCTCATAGACTTCAATATTTTTGTTTTTAAAAGGTGTTTCAATGAGTTAAGGGACAACAATGTTTATAAATTATACTTAATCTTGATTCTAAATAATGAGACCTTTTGGTATTACAAAATAGTTTCCCCTAGTCGAGATTAAGGGGTTATAGGGCCTTATAGCATAGTTTTAAAACCCGGACCGACCCGGTCGGTCGGACCGGTCGGACCGGGAACCGGTGGTCAGACCGGGTCGAGTCGGTCATCGGACCGGTCATGCTATCGACCCGGTCAAACCCGGTCAAACCCAGTGTGACCCGGTCAAACCCGGGGTTGACCCGGTGACCCGACCCGGTCGCCCCCCCCCTTTTTTTTTTTTTTTTTAATTTTTTTTTAAAAAAAATTTAAAAAAATTTTAATTTTTTTTTTAAATTTTAATTTTAATTTTAATTTTAATTTTTTTTAAATTTCTTGAAACGACGTTATTTGGATAAAAAATCAAAAGAAAGAAAGGTTTTGTGACTGTGACCGTTTGTCAAAACATTGCTTGTTGTGTCGTGTTTGTGAGTCTGTGAATTTTCTTCTTCAAACTTCAAAGTGCACACACATAAACCCTAATGCCATCATTTCAACCACATCGATCCACACCACATGATTCTATTTAATCCAACTTGAATGTTATTTTTAGTTAATTCTGTTTTTATTATTTATGAGTAGTGATTCTTAGGTAATTGATACTGTGATTCTATCACTGTGATTTTGTTTGAAGAAGTGATGGTACAGTTGATAGTGTGATTCTATTATTTTAAATTCTGTTTAAACTTTAAAAAAGTTTAATAAGTAATTTATAATGTGATTTTATTACTATGAATATCAATAGATTTGAACTTGAAAAATGAGCTTGTGGAATTATATTAATTTGTTATGTGATTTTTTTTTTTACTTTTTTAAGACAGGTATAAAATTTTCAAATTTTTTAATACAGACCGGGTCATGCGGGTCAATTAGTGACCCACCGGTTCGACCACTGACCCAGTGACCCAGTGCCTTGACCGGGTCGGTCACCGGGTCGGTTTTTAAAACTATGCCTTATAGTCTATGTATGTGACCTAAGTCCTTTTTTTAGTGCTAATATCCTAACCTCAAATCTGTCTTTTAAAGACAAAACTATCATATTCATACAAACCAAAACAAGCAATATCTCAAATGTGATAAGCTATATATTAATGCTGGAAACACATCCAAATTATAAAATGTGGATGTATGAAAAAAGAGTGTTAAATAAAATATACAACAAAGAAAGAGATTGAAAGAAAAGAAAGAAGTATGAAATAAGAGTGTTAATGTGACAAAATTTTAAAAAAATATATAAAATGTATTGATTAAAAAAAAAAAACTAACATACTCCGATGTCAAGGCTCCTCGCCATGCAAAGATATGGAAAAAAGATTATTGTATGCTGCCTTAACTTTTACATATATAAAGATATTGTTTCCGGATATAAAGTTATTGCATAAATAAATAAAATAATACTATAACTCTTTAGCAACAAGTTGTTAGTTCGAGTGGTGCTAGACTCGATTCTCTTAAACAAAGCATATAATTCGAGTCTTGTAGATGAAAAAACATGATTGGGAGGGAAGAATCCTACTAAAAGTGGTCAAGTTTCCCAACAAAGTATACTATAACTCTTTTCTTTGATCCCCTCATTTTTCTTTTTTTCATCTATTGCTTTTCCCCTCGGTTATAGCTTTTCCTGTAGTTTTCCATATGTATTCACTCATCAATCAAAATACGGCATGGTTATATTATAATGAGAATTTGTATTTATATAACTTTGTACAAATTTTTGTATAGAAACAAAGAAAAATATAAAATAAGAGTGATATAATAAAAAAAGTGATATAAAAATAATATTGTAAAATGTATTATATAAATAATATACCTCATTTATTATTTTTGTGACGAATCAAAATAATTATGCATGCATGCATGCTGCAGGCTGCTTGCGCCGTGTACTGGAGTGTCGTCGATCAGGGTGCTTAACATAAGCCGCTATTAAGCCATTTGCATGTGACCCCTCATAAAGATACAGATATGGCCACAAAATTGAAAACTGGCCCAATAGAGTTGAGCATTTAGAAGACCAAAACAACACTAGATAGGTCAAACTTTTGTTTTATATATCGCAGTGATTGTAATACTCTAGATCATCCATTAGATTTGCTTGTTATTATTCAAACATTTTTTCTGACATTCATTCTGATTAGATAGAATCGAAATTAACGACTTAGGACGTTATCAGTGAAGACTGATCATAAAAAAAGATTAAGAAAATAATATATATTCATTCATATTAGTTTATTGAATTGCTTTCCCCGTTTAGGTTGGAAAAGAGAAAAAGAAATTCTCGGAACAATGACAATTACACTGACAAACACTTTCTTTATAATCCATGCACGATCACAAAACTATGAAGATCAATAGTACATACTCCACATATAAAATTCATTGGTTAATTTTCATTTTTCATGCATGTATCAAGCAAACATTTCTCAACTGAGCATTTGTTTAGAAGCTGCAGAACCCAGCATTGGATAAGGTTGGCAACTCCTCAGAAAACCAGAATAATTTACATTGTTATTATTATTGGCGTTGGAGACAGTAGTAGGGTAGCCAACAACATTCAAGGGTCTAGTTGCCCCTGCTTGTTCCAGCGTCTGCACTTGTTTCTTCAAGAACTTCACGTAGTGTATGGCCTCATCCAACATAGAAGCCGTGTCCATTTTGGTCCCACCTGGAACTAATCTCTGAAGGATCCTTATTCTCTCGCTTATCCTTTCTCTTCTGTGCCTCGCCGCCACGCTCTGCGGATCCTTTGAAATCCTCACGTTCCTTCTCTTCGGTGGCTTGATGGATTCAGGGTCTATATGAACAGGTTGCATAACCGCTACGCGGAAAATCATCTCCCTCATAGCTGCCACAGAATTCTTCTTCTCCGAAAACGAAGGGCTGGGTTCAAGAGGAGGTGTCATGGGTTGTTGTAGAACGAAATTGGTGGAAGAAGAAGGAGGTGGTGGTGGAGTTATAACGTTGGAGAAGACGGGTAGAGTGGTGGTGGATGAGCTTAAGAACTCGTTTTCTGGGTAGAGAAGAGTAGTACTAGTGTTGTTGTTATAAAAAGGTTCACATAATTCAGGGAACTTTTCCATTTGCATCATCATCATCATCATCATGTCCATGCTGCTGTCACTCGTACAAGTTTTGAGTATGTCCACGTCCATGAATTTCGCGTTGCGTGAGACAAGGAGGAATGGAAGAAAGGGGAGAAGAGAGAAAAGTTAGGAGCAGAGTATGGGAAGGGAGAGGAAGGAGCTGTGAAAGTAGTAAGTAGGGTTTGTTTTGATTGCACTTTGCAGCAGAGAGATAAGAATATAAAACAGTGCACAGATTGCAGAAAGTGGTGCAGGAGATTATTATCTCTGTAACCGACCAATGTAGCAGGTAATGGAAGAAGGCCTTTTTATAGCAAGTTGAGAGCGATGTATTTTAATTTAATTTTATCCATATATGGAAAGGAAAGGGAAAGAAAATTCAATCTATGATGGACTTGACGTTTTTATTAATTGGAGACCGCCCATGACGTGTGGGGTTGCCTTTAGGAATAAGGGTTTATTTTTCACCGTTGATGTTTATCTATGTGGACCGTCAAAGCTGGAAGCATTTAAGATCAATGGTTGACAATGAGAAGGTGAGGGACCACAAGCATTGAGGTAGAAGGATATAATGGTTGAATGCTGGTGCAAGGTGCATGAACCAGCTTCAATTCCTTCCTTCATTCTAATATATGCGATTCTTTTTACTGAAAGCTAGGTCTTTGGCTTGAATATTATTATTTTATTTTGCCATCCAGTTTGTAAGATAATAAAGGCACAGGTACGTAGCCCCACTGTCACATGACATTGGTCAGAACAACATTGGGTTGGGAGCTAAAATTCATTACTACAAGCTGGTAAATTACCTCGGTCACTGGCGAAGGCAGAGATGATGAAGGAGATAAGACTTAAGAGCGTGGATGAGGTAGTGGTCCCAACTATATATGCTTATTGCTTAATGGAAATGAAAAACAGTCCAAAAAGAAATGTGAACAATAAAAGTGTTGGACCCTATCACCGCACTTTGGGCAAGTCCACTGCTCTCTGGGAACGCTTTTCGAGGTGGATTCAGAATAGACAGTCAAGTGTAGTAACTGCGGTGCTCTCCTCCTTCTGCACTACACACACTGAAGCTAGCTAGCAGTGTTGCATGGTGTTTATCTCTTTCTGGTAAACTATCTGTCATTTTCAAATTCATGGAGGTATGCAAAATTAATTTCATACAATTAATTCATGGAGTATTTATTTTGAAGTGAAGTGAGATGCGTTTAAATATTTTTATTTTAAAAAATGTTAGTAATATAGTCTATTGTAAATTTTTGTATCTAACTCAAAAACAAATTAAAATTATTTCAGTATAAAATTAATTCTAAACTCATAAGTAAGTTATTTTAAATGATCCAATATAAGTTCTTGCACTATTATTAGGTTCGCACCCAATCGGCTTAGCCCACAGTTTAATGGACTAGTTTGCAGGCCTAGTAAAAAAAATAATATAAGATTTTGAAAAAATAGAAATTAAAAAATATTGAAAACTTCAAAAATCATTAAAAATTTGATAAAAAAAATATGAAATTATCTAATACAAGATCAACAAAAAAAACAGAAAATATAATCTACATCAATCAAACATGAAATAAAGTATAAAAAAATCAATATCCCTAACTTTTTACATGAAACAATTATAAATATTCAATTACTAGAAAGGAGGTCAACATATATTAATCAAACATTAAGTAGCAATTACCAAATAAATAAATAAAACTATAAAAAAAATATTTTAAAAGGTAATTGGTCCATTGATATGCTGTCCAAACCTGTTTAATATGCAGGTTAAATGAATCAAGCTTAATAAACCTATGTTTAAATAGACTAACATTTTAATTAGTGCTAACTTGTTTGGTCTACAGGTTAAACGAACAACCTGTGTTTAACCAACATTTATTTTGTAAAATACATTAATTATTCCTTAAATAATACGTCTTTCGGTTAAAATGCAATATGGAAAGCATCATATGTCTCCCTGAATCTGCTGTGTGGTTAAACACACTATTCAAACAGTGTGTTGTGTGTGATTCATTTTTTATAATTAAATATTCTACAGATCACCGAACGCATGGATCAACTGGCGTAGGATTAATCAAAGGTTTCGAATTCGAGTTCTAGATATTCAGTTGCGTTAAATACTAGGACGGTGGTCCTGTCTGGCTTGAACTAGATTGTCTCCAGTGCAGAATACATGTGGTTTAGAAAAAAAAAAGAAAAAAAAATCCTACAATAACCAATGTGATGCAAAGTGCAAACCCAACCACTGTTACTAATAATTTGGAAACTCAGAGAAGCGCAATAATAGATTCGCATATCTAATAATAGTATAATACTCTCTAAACAAACTATAATCTTAGCTTCTCTGTTGCAGGGACCCATTTGAGAGTGGGAGATATATATTGCTATGTTTAGGCCAGGCCAGAACCTAAGGGGAAATTTGGTAACTCAGAGAAGTGCGCAAAAATTGATCAGATTATAGTATTATATCACACTAATTTTTTTACCTGTGCGATGCACGGTGTAAACAGAGGATTTGAATATTTTTATTTGAATTTTATTTTTTATTTAATTATAAAAATGGGCATAGACATCTGTCAAAGAATATGACAACTTTTACTTGACTTTTTTTCATGATTAAATGTCTAAATTTATATGTACGGAAGCAAAACCTTAATAAGTAAATCTCATATATGTTATAAAGTTGCCACATATTTTATGAGCACATATGAAATTTTGCTCGATAAAAGGAGTGTATTTGAATATACTTGTCTTATAGTTACTCTTACAACTACTACTTTTATAAAAAAATAAATAGTACTACTTTTTAGGCTTGTGAATTTTAGCTAATAAATTCTCTAGGATATTTTTCTTTTTAGGACTGTATTTAGCTAATAAATTCTTTAGGATACTTTTTTTTTCACCCATGAATATAATTGAATACTCTATTGACTTCCAAAAATCTATAATTATAAAAACAAATGATTACCCAAATCGATTAGCCCTAATATGGTTATCTAAGCAATGCATGGATATAAATATGGAGTAGCATGATATAAATAGAATATATAATAGTTTAAAAAATATAATTTTTTATACTGTCAAAATAAAAAAAATTAGAATGTTTTGATATAAAAAGAAATTTAAACATCATTCATAAAAAGTTGTATAAATTAAATTTAAATATAAATATCTAAGAGTCTCTTGACATAAAATATCAATGATTATAAAAATAAAAAAAATAATTTCCCATATGGATTTGCCCTAGTATGGATACCCATGCTACAAATGGATTTAGCGCAACAAAAATAGAATATATAATAGTTTAAAAAAATATAATTTTTATACTTTCAAATTAAAAAAATGAAGGATATTTTTATATAAAAATAAATTTAAACATCATTCATATAAAATTTATATACATTGAATTTAAAAATAAATATCTATGAGTCTCTTAACATCAAAAACCAATTATTATAAAAAAAATAATTAATCATCGCAATGTATTTACCCTAATATGGTTACTCGTGTGATAGATGGATACAAATATGGATTAGCATAACATAAATAGATTATATAATAGTTTAAAATGTTTTTTTTATACTTTCAAATTGAAAAAAATGAAGGATGATTTGATATAAAAAAAGAAATATAAACATCCTTCAAATAAAAGTTGAATACATTCAATTTAAATATAAATATCTAAGAGATTCTTGAAATCAAAAAACCAATAATTATATATATATATATATATATATATATATATATATATATATATAAATCACCCAAATGGATTTGACCTAGTATGGATACCTGTGCGACAGATGAATATAAATATGGATTAACACAATATAAATAGAATATATAATAGTTTATAAAATATAATTTTTATAATTTATAATTAAAAAAATGAAGGATGTTTTGATATAAAAAAAATTTTAAACATCATTCATATAAAGGTTGTATAAATTAAATTTAAATATAAATATTTAAGAGTCTCTTCACATAAAAAAACCAATTATTATAAAAAAAAATCACCCAAATAGATTTGTCCTAGTATAGTTACCCATATGATAGATGGATTAGCGCAACATAAATAACATATATAATTGTTAAAAAAAATATAATTTTTTATACTTTCAGATTAAAAATATGAAGGATGTTTTGATATAAAAAGAAATATAAACATCATTCTTATAAAAGTTGTATACATTAATTTAAATAAAAATATCTAAAAGTCTCTTGACATAAAAAAATCAATATATAAAAAAAATACCCAAATGGATATGTTCTAGTATGGTTATCCGTGCGACAGATGGATATAAATATAGATTAACGCAACATGAATAGAATATAATTGTTAAAAATATATAATTTTTTATACTTTCAAATTAAAAAATGAATAAAAAATGAAGGATGTTTTGATATAAAAAAAAATTTAAACATCACTCATAAAAAAGTTGTATACATTAAATTTAAATATAAATATCTCAGAGTCTCTTGACATAAAAAAATAATAAATATAAAAAAAAATTAATCACCCAAATGAATTTTTCCTAATATGGTTACTTATGTGACGAATGGATATAAATATAGATTAGCTCAACATAAATAGAATATATAATTGTTTAAAATATATAATTTTTTATGCTTTCAAATTAAAAACAAAATGAAGGATGTTTTGATATTAAAAAAAATTAAACACCATTCATATAAAAGTTGTATACATTAAAATTAAATATAAATATCTAAGAGTCTATTGACATAAAAAACAATGTTTATAAAAAAAATCATCAAATTGATTTGTTCTAGTATGGATACCTGTGCAATAAATGAATATAAATATGGATTAGCACAATATAAATACATAATAGTTGAAAAAATACAATTTTTATAATTTAAAATTAAAAAAATTAAGGATGTTTTGATATAAAAAGAAATTTAAATATCATTCACATAAAAATTGTATAAATTAAATTTAAATATAAATATCTAAGAGTCTTTTAACATTAAAAAATCGATCATTATAAAAAAAATAATCACCCAAATGGATTTGTCCTAATATGGTTACCCGTGTAATAGATGAACATTAAGATGGATTAGCGCAACATAAATAGCATATATAATTGTTTCAAAAATATATTTTTTTATTCTTTCATATTAAAAATATGAAGGATGTTTTGACATATAAAGAAATATAAACATCATTCTTATAAAAGTTGTATACAGTAATTTAAATATAAATATTTAAGAGTCTCTTGACATTAAAAAAAATCAATAATTAAAAAAAAAAATTAATCATCCAAATGGATTTGCCTTAGTATAGTTACCCGTGTGACAGATGGATTTAAATATGGATTAGCGCAACATAAATAGAATATAATTGTTAAGAATATATAATTTTTTATACTTTCAAATTAAAAAAATGAATAAAAAATTAAGGATGCTTTGATATAAAATAAAATTTAAACATCATTCATATGAAAGTTGTATACATTAAATTTAAACATAAATATCTCAGAGTCTGTTGACATCAAAAAACTAATGAATATAAAAAAATTAATCATCCAAATGGATTTGCCCTAGTATGGATACCTGTGTGACGGATGAATATAAATATGGATCAGCACAACCTAAATAGAATATATAATTGTTTAAAATATAGAACTTTTTATGATTTCAAATATAAAAAATGGAGGTTTTGATATAAAAAGAAATTTAAACATCATTCATATAAAAGTTGTATACATTAAAATTAAATATAAATATCTAAGAGTCTCTTGACATAAAAAAAAACCAATGATTATAAAAAACAATAAAAAAATCACCCAAATGGATTTGTTATAGTATAGATATCCATTAAACAAATTAATATAAATATGGATTAGTGCAACATAAATAAAATATATTATAGTATAAAAATATAATTTTTACACTTTTAAATTTAAAATATGAAGAATGTTTTGATATAAAATAAATTTAAACATCATTCATATAAAAATTGTATACATTTAATTTAAATATAAATACCTAAGAGTTTCTTAACATAAAAAAAAAACCCAATGACTATAATGAAAAAAATTAATTATCCCAATGGATTTATCCTAGTATGGTTACCTCTGCGACGGATGAATATAAATATGGATTAATACAACATAAATAGAATATATAATTGTTTAAAATATATAATTTTTTATACTTTCAAATTAAAAAAAATGAAGGATGTTTTGATATAAAAAGAAATATAAACATCATTCATATAAAAGTTGTATACATTAAATTTAAATATAAAAAATCTTAGAGTCTCTTGACATAAAAAAACCAACGATTATAAAAAAAATACCCTAATGGATTTGTCCTAGTATGGTTACCCGTGCGACGGATTGGTATAAATATGGATTAATACAACATAAATAAAATATATAATTTTTTATAGTTTCAAATTAAAAAAAAAATGAACTATGTTTTGGTATAAAAAAAATTTAAACATCATTCATATAAAAGTTGTATATATTAAAATTAAATATAAATATCTAAGAGTCTCTTGACATAAAAAAATTAATATTAAAAAAATCAGTCAAATGGATTTACTCTAGTATGGATACCCGTGCTACAATATTAATGTGATTCCTAGCTACAATATTTTTTGGGATGTGATTCTCGAGAATGGCAAGATAATTTCGTAAAACAAATGTCCTCTTATATTAATGTTTCTAATATAGTGAATATAGAGTATATATAACATCAACATTAATTTACCTAGTTACATTCCGTCAATTAATTTATCCAAACCAGCTACTTTTTTGTATATAAGATTTTTAGTAAAAACAAATAAGACACTAAAACAATATAAATACATTATGTAAAAAAAAATTAATATAAATACGTTATTTATATTTATTAAAATTTGTTTTCAATTTTTTATTAAAATTTAAATACAGTGTTTATATAATGTTTATATTAAATTAATTAAAAATGCTAAATTATATTTAAAAAATTAATTAAAAATACTAAATTAATAGATATATTTTAAGAAGGACTACTTACGTTTAGATAGAAGAGAAGACTATTCAAAATTCTTTCAATTAATTGAAGGGTCTTGCTAACCAGGGCACTGATTAAGGAATAAAAAAGAGAAAATATTTATTGTATAATTCATAGGAGAGCGCAAACAAAATCATGGGCAGCGCAATTTTCTGCCTCCCAATAAAAAACTTTTTCCTTTTAGTTCCTTAACCAATGTCCTAAGGGCACTGGTTAGCATTTGCCTTAATTGAATTTTGCATGAAATAATGAATGGGATTTGAAATTGATTCATGAAAAATATGAAACATAAATGTAATTTATTTAATGTAATCCAATAATCTAACTTCAAACAAAAATTAATCAAATAATTAATTATTGATAAAAATAAATTACATGAACGTCCTTCTTTTAGGCAGAAAAATTAAAATTACATGAATGTCTATGACTGCTACTTTTGTATATATAAAGATAAAGATATAAAAAGAATTGATAAAAAAAATCACATATAAAAAGAAGAGCAGATAAGAAGATAAGCTGTTTAATTATATTCCAGGAGAAGTGGTCCCAGTTCCTGTTTCTTTTTATATATGTATAGATTCATTTTATTTGCACGTATTTTTTTAATAATAATTATATATTTTCTAACATAATAAAAAAAGGAAAAGAGTATGCAATTTTTTATTTTTTTTCTTTTAACATATAGATACAAACAAAAAACGATGTAAACAAAATTTATTTCAGAAAGCATTATAACACATGTAGAAAGTAGTTTATTAAAATTTTAACGTTATCTAGAATTTAGTTTCCAGAAAGAGGTAATTTTAAAAAAAAAAATTACATAAAAGAGGTGCATTTAACAAATAGGTGACGTTTTCTCAAAAAAAAAAAAAAACAAATAGGTGACGTGCATTTAGCAATTGACTCTGTGAATTCGCTATTAGGGGGCCATGTTATGTGATGCGTTACAATTGGGCTTTAGAATTGCCCTTTTTGTATTTTCAATCCGTGATCCATTTATTGAGCAAAAGTATCCATGATCCATTCTTGACCATTGGCCTCATGTTGTTGGTTTGGTTGTGAATTGTGATTGTGAAATGACTGTCATGTCTCGAACCTGAGACCATTAATGGTATTGCAATAGGCAATCCATTAGACCAGACAGACACCATTGCCCTCTTGTTGTACAAACTACAACGTAATTACAGGTCTAAACATCATCTACGGGCCAAGACATTCCAATTTAAGGAACTGCAAAAACACAACGGAGAACTATTAGAGTAACATATGTTTGTTCTCATATTTTGCTTGTTATGCAAAATCTGTATAGTAAACTATCCGGATTTATTCACATTTTAATTTTTAAACTCATCTTAATTATATCTCTTTTTCTTTCATTTTTTTTTCTCATCACATTGTCCATCTACAACATTCTCTATCTTCCATTCCTATTTCTATCTCTTCAGTCTCAAAGTGTATTCATCTCCAAAGATATTGAAAACAAATATTTTTTTATATAAAAAATGTAATAAGAAAACTGTCCTCGTTAAATATGTGAAAGTAAAATTTCTCAACCCCTGAAATATTTTTTCTGTTTCTGTTTCTTAAAACAAATTTTCTCTCTCAACTCATAAATACCTTTCCTCTCCTAACTGTATTGGGCTACACTCGGATTAGAGGAGCCCAGTTTACTCTGGATGCGTATTGGGCTACATTCATTTAAAATCACCGTCGTCCCATGCCATCCGCGGCGCCTTTATTCAGGACCGTTGCGTAGGGTAACAGGACAGAGATTCTACCATACTTTTCATTAAAATTAAAATTAAAATTAAAACAGCATCAATACCCCACCGTCCGATGCCAAACGACGTCGGAGAGAAAAATTAAAAAGCAGGGAGCGGAACAAGTGGAAGGGGAGCACGATAATCGAGGAGGGACACGCGTAGATTGAGGCATTGATGACACACAGCTGTAAACCAGTAAGGTACCAGCTTTGGCGCTTACACCATGTGACACTCTGTCCCCTCCTCCCTCACAACAAATAAAATACTAATAAAACTCAACTCCAAACCACTACTCCGTGACTTCACTCTTCACTCTAGTCTAAACTCTCTTGCCATGGCTTCTTCTTCTCTTGCTCTTCTCAGCCTCACCCTTTCCTCCTTACTCTTCTGCATTGCCTTAACCCCCGAGGTTGGCGTGCACGCGCAGATGGAGGAGACAGGCTTGAACCTCATGTCGGACGCGTTGGAGTGGCCAACCACAATGTTGCTCTACGACGAAGACAGCGAAGAGGATGTTGAGAACGGTTATAGTCGGAGATCGTTGTTCTGGCGGAGAATGAAGTACTACATCTCCTACGGTGCTCTTTCCGCGAACCGAATCCCGTGTCCACCTCGTTCTGGTAGATCTTACTACACCCACAACTGCTACAGAGCCCGAGGCCCCGTTCACCCTTACTCCAGGGGCTGCTCTGTCATCACGCGCTGCCGGAGATGATGACTGCTTCAGATCGGATCTCATCACACGCGCTTCAGATCGGAAATAAAAACACCGCCGTTTAGGGTCTTGTTTCATTAGTGTACTAGATTTATTGTGGATTTAAGGCGTCGTTAGTTGTGCTAAGCTAAGCAAGTCAAGTGTCATGTTGAATTAAGCTTGGGGTTTTTTTGGAACTTGAAACTCGTTCCAGCGCTGCGATAATGGATCTGCTTGCCTTTTGTGTTACTTCATATTTATTCGTTTGTATAATCTATAAACCGATAAGTAATGAGAATATTGCAACTCTATTCTCTATACGTGGATGCCCAAATGTGCTTATTGTATCTTTCTATCCCATCGGTTAATCACACTCTCTTACGTTGCAAATTATGTATGTATGCTATTTTGATTTGATTGCCTTTCCCTTTTTTAACCTGGGTCCTCCTGCCAACACTTTCAGTTTCTGGTTGTAGCTTTTATTTAATTTTAAAAATATTGTTGTATTTTAGTTTTTAAACTAATCGTTTTTTAAAACCATTGTTGATAAACTTAAAAAAATATAATTGTTTTTTAAATTAGTTTTATAATGTATTGATATTGTAATTTAATCATAAATTACATTAATTTTTTGTAATAATTATTTTAAATAACCTAATTTTCAATTGATTGACTATGAAAAAATATGCGAAAATAAATTGAATACCAGCTTTAATTAGAGATGACATGTTCCTACTCTACCATTTGTCTCAGGAGGAGCTAATTGAATGTGCGTATTTTTATTTAGATTTCTAACTAATCTAATAAAATTTGATGGGGAATAAATTTTGCATGGCATGCTTGTGTTCATTAAACGATGGCTATTCTGAATTGGTTAAGAAAATAAAAAAGAAATGTTGAAAAGGAAAGTATTATATTCTATAAAAAAAATCACACATTAAAACAATGATTTTTTTTTTCCTAGCAAGAATTCATCCTATATATATATTGTAATATTGGATAAAAAGAGTAAGAGATGGACAACATCAATCAACAGTCTAATAAAGAGGATCATTCAATTCTATCCAATAGCAATCTCGCATAGTTTTGTAGTTTTTGATAATTGTAGTTACGGGACCAAGAATTTTAAATACTCTACCAACAACTTTCTCAACATTTATCAATTCACCCAAATTGTTTATGACATTACTAGTCCTCATAAATGCCATATCTTTCTCCCCATTTAACGGTCTAATCGTATGGTATGTTTGATTTAAGAAATAAATTAAATAAATAGAAAACAAGATAATTTTATAAGTTACTGGTAAGAAAATATGATAAAAAAATATTTTTTAATTATGTAAAAAGTAAAAAAAAAATACAAAATAATATTATATTCTTAATAAACAAAGAAGTATATAAAAATAAGGCAAATTGATCATTTTATTAACAAAACCAGCTTTACTTCACTTCCTCCTTAATCGAAAACAAATAGTAGAAGAAACACATCTTGCCATTTTTTCTATTGCCCCTTCTTTCATCCGCCCACTTCCCGTCTTTTGCAGAGGCAGAGCCTTATAATATAGGAAAATTCAAATACACAGTATTTATTATTAAAAAAAAAATGGGGATAGCATGGCGTTTTCACAGATAAATTTATTTAAAAATCTTACTAAGTAGTGTCTTTATCATACAACGTTTTTATAAGTAAAATTGTTAAATAAAAAGACTCTTATTTGAAGACATTAATCAAGGAATGAATGAATAATAATAAAAAGGTTAAATTTCTATACTTTTACCAAATTTTCAATTAGGTTCATAAATTTTTTTTCTTTTAATTGGATTCCTGATTTTTTTTTTTCAATTAAGTCCCTCGTCTACTTGTCATTATTAAAAATCAACCACAAACACTTAATTAGATGTGTGGACGGTGAAATGATGCTTCTAGAATATGTTGTAAGCATAACTGAATCAATTCTAAGAAATTTCTGCAAAGTTTCAATCTCTATAAGTCAATTTAATCCAGGTATTCTTTCACAATTATTTGACTTTGCAGAAGGTTGAAACTTTGTAGAAAAATCTCATAATTGACTCAGTTGTGCTTACAATACATTCAAGAAGTATCAGTTCACTGTCTGCATATCTAATTATGTGTTTGTAGTTAATTTTTCATAACGACAATTAGATGAAAGGACCCAATTGAAAAAAAATAAAAATTCAGGGACCCAATTGAAAAGAAATAAAAGTTCAGGGACCCAATTAAAAAAAAAAAACCTAATTGAAAATTTGGTAAAAATATAGGGATATGCAGAGTAATTAAACCTAATAAAAAAAAGGGGAATCCAACCTCTATAACTTTGATTTTGTAAAACTCAATTATTTTACGGTAATATTATATTGAAAGACTAATAACCAATTTTAAATATGAAATACTTTTTTTAACATTTTCATTATTATCAAATGAAATTTGTGAAATATACTAAATAAGGAAAGTAAAACCCATGTAACTTAATAATAAATGTAAACAGTTAATTTTGTACAATTCTTTTTACTGTATTTTATTTTTATAGGCTTGGAACTTTATTTTTATTTTGTTTTTGTGTTTTTCTTTTTTTTTAATTTTGTTCCGAGTCATGCCTTAACTATTTCAGTCTAAGCAAACATATTGGCTCAACGCTATCAAGCCCAATTATCCAAGCCCAATCAACATCTCACATAGCTTAAGAACCTTCTTCCTGCACCTCAAGATTAGAATAAGTAGAAAACATGGGATCATGAACACAATTAATAAATACAGCAAATAACGAAATTGACCTTAGAAGCATATCTCATGACTCATCATATAACAAACACCTCTCAAGCTCAACAATCAACGAGAGTCATATAAATAAACCTTGCAAGCCGTATGTACCCCGTCAAAACTTGACTAGCATAGATTATCAAAGATTCTAAATTTCACAAAGACTATTGGAGATTCCAAACTTCACTTTAGATACTTTCTATCGGCTGGTGCTGAACAAATTCCTTCACCATTCAGCACCACCTCCTCACTTCACTGATGGTCATTCTCCAAAACACACTCACTCTCTCCCAGAGAGATAACGCCATTGGGAAATATTTTTAACTCCATTATTTGTGTTTTTTTTTTTTCTATATCAATCTCTGTTAGTTGTGATGAGCTTGATCATGCTTATTTTTATCGAATGCACCCGAACATGCTTTCAGACCATTAATCATAAGTTTTACATTACAATCACAGAAATCATTGATGGTAAGAGAAACAAAAGAAGAAATAAGAAAGAATAAGGACTTTTTCATTTACTTTTTTTAGAAACAGTTTTATGTTTTCTGAAATTAAAAAACTTATTTGATCTGGGAAAGGCGAGGTGTGCTGGTGCAAAACAGAGCAGGGCTTTTGATAAACAATATGTTCATGGGCCTAGCCCATTTCGGTTCTTTCTTATTCATTCCTTCAGAATTCTGATTCGGATTTTTTATTTTGATGTTGATCCCAGCCTCCCATAACAAAAATGAAAGTATATTAAGAACACAAATGTACAAACACTCACAAATTATCACTCCTCTTTTCAGTGATTTTAAAAAAATAATTATTAAAATAATTTTAAAAAAGGTCAAATATAGTTTTAAAACTTGACTAGTTTTTCCACATTATTAAATTGTGTTTAAATAGCGTGAAAAAGGGATGAAGTGGCGATGCAAAATGCAATGGACGTGGGCTAAAAGCGCTAAATACATTGAAGTGGGGGTCCCAATAAGCAATCTATCCTGGCCCATCAAGTTGGAATGAAGTGAGATACTGCAGCCGAAAGCAAACTGAACGAAAATTTCTTTAGCACCTCATGAGTGACATTTCGGTGAGTTATCAAATATTAATAACAATACCTTTTATAACAAAATGTATAAGCCTTATTTTGAACAAAAAGTAATTAATGAAAAAAATGTACTACTGGAACGGTGCCAAAGTAATTTGAGCTGCGGCACAATAACCGGATGTCTGATACTTGAGGGCGACAAATCGCAAGTCAGAATCAAATTTTATGGCTGCTAAGTGCTAAATTGGTCTTATCTCAAAAAAAAAAAAAAAAAAAAAGGGCTAAATTGGTCTATGGACGCCACTGGTAATAATAACATAGGAATAGGAACGAATAAGTTGATTCTCCTCTTGCGCACTGAAATTATCAAGTTGGCATCATCAAACAATGAATTTCATAATCTAGGCATTAACCATTGAAGTAACTAGTTTTTTTTGTTTGTAGGAAAATAAAATCTCCGAGGAGACAATTTTTAACCAATACTGTAAGATTTTAACCACCGAACAATGAAGAAGAAATAAATTTCTGAGGAGACAAATTTTAACTATCAAACAATACTGTTAACGAAAACATACTGTAAGTTTTTTCCATTCAACTATACTCCATCAATTCACATCAATATCAGACATAATGTATACGTTTTATATTTTTCCTAGATTTTTTTTTTGTACAAATATTTTTCGCATGTGACTAATAATTTTAGTTAGCGCTTTAAAAAGAAAGTACCAATAATTTCCCAGTCTATATTCACGTCATACCGAAAGTTGAATATTAAGCTAGCTAGGTCCTGGTCGTACACCGTCGGCTCCAAACTTAAATATTGTAGTGCTTCAGTTCTCTGCATCTGACCCACCTCACGTGTCATTCAGTCATCTCTTCTTCAAATAATCAAATTCAAACCCCTCCTTCAAAAAAAAAATAAAAAATTCAAACCCCTATTTGTCTACAGATTTTCTCAATCAACAAGTGTGAACATTGAACAACAACCAAGATTTTTCCTACCTCCCTCATGCACTTAAATTTGTATTTGAACTCAACTACTCAACCCATCGTGCATGATAATGATGTCATCTGAAATATACTCGCTCTTCAATTAGTCGTGAGCCATGACCACATATTTTAAAAACTGCATAATTTATTATATTTATCAACTGTTGTTGTAATAATGTATATCTAAGCTATTTATGGAATTCATTGCCATGTTGACTTTGTATAACAAGTCAAACTATTTTTTTTTTGAACTGAAGTCAAACTATTTTTAAGAACCAAAAAAATACGTACATATAACTAATGCTTTGTTTGAATTAAGGATGGAATTAATAATAATAATAAAAAGAAATATGAAGAAATATAAAGTAGAAAATATATGTACTACTCGGACTCGACACTCCACTGAGTAGTCGAGCTGGTCGAGTAGAAACTCACTCGGACTTGAAAAATAACGGAAATAACAGTTTTTACTATATAATAAGATAGAGAAAGATCAGGTCATAAGATAAAGATAAAAAATAGAATTATCTATATCTTCATCACGAGATTTGATAGGAAAATAACCCTATCAAATCTATCTCTTTACACTCTATAAAAACAGAGCAATCAATTCCAATCAAGGTACGAAAAATTCTAATCTCAACAGTGATACCTGTCTCCTACCTCTGCGCTTCTAACTTGAGCGTCGGAGTGCCTTTGCAGGTACACCCCCCACCAGTCACGGAGGAGAGCCCGGCGGAGCCACCGCATCGAAAGACTTACCAAAATTTGGTAAGAACATTTGGCACCCAACGTGGGGCTCGGTGAAACTATTCACAGCCGCACCAATCAAGACGACATTATTCCAATGGCGACAACCCAGAGCAAAACAGCGAACCACGAAAAGCGACCACAGGAGGTGGAAACCCAAATCATGGGTGTACCACCTCCAGGGGATACCCAGGGAGGTAACTCCAACAACGTGGCGCCCTTCCCGCGTCAGACGCTTGAGAATCACCCATTGATCCAAGCCCTGCAAAGGGAAGTCAACATGCTGAAGCAGAACAACGCTAAGGAGATAGAAGACCTCCGCAAGGAGAACGCTACCCTCTGAGAGCAGTATCAAAAACTGTAAGAGGATCGGAACGGACTTTTGGCAACCCACGCCGCTACCAACGGACTCTCGGTAGCCCACACCGCTACCAACGGACTATCGACGACTCATGCAACCGCCAATAGACATCTTGACCGAACAGAGCAGGAAGATACCACCTAGAGCGAGGCAGGCCGAACAACAACCCATCTAGAGTCCAGACCCGCCTCAGGATCGCGGGCGTCCCCAAGACGAAGCGCAATACCTGAGACAACGGGGCGACACCCGTTCGTAGATGGAATCATGGAGACTCCACTACCGGTAGGGTGGAAGCCCTTGTCCATGGACCGATACGATGGGCTGACCGACCCTGATGAGCACATCGACGCATTCGTCACGCAGGTGAACCTGTACACAAATGACGACGCCATCATGTGCCAGGTGTTCCCAACAACTTTGAAGGGGGCAGCGTTGAACTGGTACACACGACTCCCCTCCCACTCGATCGACTCTTTTGCCACGTTAGTCGCTCGTTTCGGCGCTCAATACGCTACGAGTCGACCCTACCACCTGACGGCAGTAGCACTGGCCAACATCCAAAAAGAGGACAACGAGTCTCTCAGGGACTTCATGGAGAGATTCGCCGAGATCTCCGTCAAGATCCGAGACTTGAATCCACAGGTAGCACTATCCGCCATGCTTATGGCGCTAAAGTCCGGACCTTTCTCGGACAGCCTCTGCAAGAAGCCACCACATGAGATGGACGAGCTCAGAGCTAGAGCAGCAGGATACATTCAGATGGAAGAAATGACCAAGTTCAGGGAACGAGTCAGGGGCGAATCCTATAAAAAACAGGAAGAACTAGATAAGCCAGGAACAAGTCGAGAGCAGAGTAGAAAACCTAGAAGCGACAGACCGTCCCGTGCAAGGTTTACCCATTATACCCCTCTAACAGATAGCAGAGCGCGGGTTTTGGAAGAAGCCTGCAGCGCCGAGCTGATAAGCCTGCCTACTCGGAACCGTTCCCCAGAGAAAGCAGATAGGTCTAAATTTTGCATATACCATCGAGTGCAAGGACACGCCACAGAGGAGTGCACCACCCTGAAGGATAAGATTGAAAAACTTATCCAACAAGGCAAATTACGACGCTTCGTCCGAGACGACAGCCGAAAGTTTGAGCGAGAACGAACCTGGGACAGGGAAGACGATCGCGATAGAAAAACCAGACGCACGGAAGAGCCTTGCCAGGAGCAACAGACTAATCCTCTCGAAGCTCGACTCTGAGGCGTTATCAACACAATAACAGGAGGATTCACTGGAGGAGGAAGCTCGAGCTTGGCAAGGAAGAGAATCCTATGCAGCCTCCGATCAATCAACTCGGCTTCAACAAGCCCTAGAATACACAGGAAAATGCCCCCTATAACTTTCACAGACGCAGATTTCGAAGGCATAGAACCCAATCATGATGACCCGGTGGTGGTCAAAGTTGAAGTCGCAAACTGGTTGGTGTGTAAAGTCTTAGTCGACCAAGGCAGCTCGGTGGATATCCTATATTGGTCCACTTTCCAACAGCTAGACATCCCCGAAAGTAAGATACAACCGTACACCGAGTAGTTATCCGATTTTGCAGGCGAAAAGGTCGATACCAAAGGCTACATTGACCTCCTCACTACTTTTGGAGATGAGATGGGATCCAAGACTATCACGGTCAGGTACCTCTTAGTCAACGCCCTCACTTCATACAACATTCTCATAGGCAGGCCGACACTCAACAAACTAGGGGCAATAATCTCAACTCCACATCTGGCAATGAAATTTCCAAATTCAGAAGGGAAGATAGTGACAGTCAAAGATGATCAGGAGGCAGCCCGCGAGTGCTACTTAGAAAGTCTAAAGATAGCTAGCGGCAAAAAGGTCCTAGAACTGACAATAAAACACGTAGCATGCACCTCACTCGCAACACCAATAGAGGAGGCTGATCTCGACCATAGGTAGGCTGAGCCGAGAGCAGAACCTACAGAAGAGGTAAAATCCTTCCAAATAGGAAGAGAACTAAGGCAATGCACGAAACTCGGGACTCAGCTAGAAAACGAGACCGAAAAAGCAATTGCTAGAGTCCAGTTAGACAACGCCGACTTGTTTGCATGGTCAGCCGCCGACATGCCCGGAATCGACCCAAGCTTCCATTGCCACAAGCTTGCCATCTACCCAGAGGCCAAGCCAATCTCCCAAAAGAAGAGAAAACTTGGGACCGAAAGAGGAAAAGCGGTCAAAGAGGAAACTGAAAAGCTACTCAGCGCCGGCTTCATAAGGGAAGTACAATACACCACATGGCTTGCAAATGTGGTGATGGTAAAGAAGGCAAACGGAAAATGGAGGATGTGTACTGACTACACAGACCTTAACAAAGCATGTCCAAAAGACTCATACCCGTTGCCAAGCATAGACAAGTGAGTAGATGGAGCAGCCGGCTATCCGATCTTGAGTTTTTTGGGTGCATACTCCGGGTACAATCAGATACCAATGTACCCACCGGATGAGGAAAAGACGGCGTTCATAACTGACACAGCCAATTACTGTTACACGGTAATGCCATTCGGACTGAAGAATGCAGGAGCAACATACCAGCGTCTGATGGACAAGATTTTCGTAGACCAACTCGACAGAAACCTGGAAGTCTACGTCAACGACATGGTGGTTAAAAGTAGAGAACCAAAATCACATTCAGGAGACTTGGCCGAAATTTTTGGCGAGATCAGAAAACATAATATGAGGCTAAACCCTGAGAAACGTGTGTTCGGAGTGCATGGCAGAAAATTCTTAGGATTCATGCTCACCCACAGGGGCATAGAAGCCAATCCGGAGAAATGTGCAGCTATCATAGGCATGAGAAGTCCGAGTAACATAAAGGAAGTACGATGGCTAACTGAAAGACTGGCATCCCTGTCCCGTTTCTTGCCGAAAGCAGCAGACGTAGCCAGACCCTTTTTTCAACTGCTCAAGAAACAACAGGTCTTCGGATGGAATGAAGAGTGTGAAGCAAACTTTCTAAAGATAAAAACAGTACTTTCCTCACCACCAATTCTAACGCGACCTGAACCCGGCAAGGACTTAATACTATACCTAGCCGTCTCGAGAGACGCAATCAATTCGGTCATCATTCAAGAAGAAAATCAGACGCAAAAGCCAGTCTACTACATAAGCCGAGTGTTGAAAGATGTAGAAACCAGATATCAAATGATAGAAAAGCTAGCACTAGCCCTGGTCACCTCAGCACGACAGCTACGACCATACTTTCAAAGCCACCAAATAGTGGTATGAACAGACCACCCAATACGATAAATACTGAGAAAATCAGAACTAGCCGGAAGAATGATAGCATGGTCGGTTGAATTATCTGAGTTCGACATCAAGTATGAACCGAGAGGACCTATCAAAGCACAGTGCCTAGCCGACTTTATTGCTGAGCTAGCACTAGTAGAGGAGGCACCCTTCCCATGTTGGACCCTTTACGTGGATGGTTCCTCGAACGAAAAAGGCAGCGGAGCAGGAGTCATAATTGAAAGCCCTGAAGGGATTATCCTAGAACAATCACTCAGATTTGACTTCGACACATCCAACAACCAAGCTGAGTATGAAGCCCTACTAGCAGGACTAAAATTCGCTAAGGAAGTGGGGGCGAAACACCTTAGATGCTGGAGTGATTCAAAATTAGTCACTGGGCAAATGAATGGATCCTATCAAACAAAGGACCCCCAGATGACAAGATATTACCACCTGGCCTCCCAGTTGAAGAACGAGTTCATTAGTTTCGAACTCAACCACATTTTGAGAGAACAGAATGAAATGGCCGACCTGCTATCAAAGTTGGCAAGTACAAAGAAGAAAGGCCAACACCAAACTGTCATACAGGAAACAATATCCGCTCCGAGTATTGACAAAATTGTCTCTAGTATTAACCCGACCGACAGAGAATGGATGACCGAGATATGAAACTTTCTGAAGAAAGGAACCCTCCCAGAAAACCGAGAAGAAGCTAGAAAAATCAGAAGAAGGGCCAGTTACTATGCCATAGAGGGAGAAGACCTTTATAGGAGAGGCTTCACTACACCACTACTGAAATGTGTCACGAAGATTCAAGCCGAGTACGTGGTAAACGAGATGCATAAAGGAATATGCGAAATGCACTCAGGAGGAAAGGCCATGGCTGCCCGAATCCTAAGAGCAGGATAGTACTGGCCAACAATGCACCGCGACTGCGTCGAATACGTCAAGAAATGCGAAGAATGCCAAAAATATGGCAACATATCCCACCTATCGGCAGAAGAGTTGCACAATATCACAGCACCATGGCCCTTCGCCATGTGGGGAGTAGACATATTAGGCCCTTTTCCACTTGCTAAAGGACAAGTGAAGTTCCTCCTCGTCAGAATTGACTACTTCACAAAGTGGATCGAAGCCGAACCCTTGGCAACCATCACCACCCACAATGTGCAAAAATTCATATGAAGAAATATCATATGCCGGTTCGGCATCCCTCACTCGGTAATATCCGACAACGGTAGATAGTTCACCGAAAAGAACCTGGAAGAGTTTTTCAAAAACCTAGGGATTCGGCACCGAGTGACCTCAGTGGAACATCCGCAGACCAACGGACAAACTGAAGCCGTAAATAAAGTGATACTCGGAGTACTGAATAAGTGAGTAGGCGACGCTAAAGGAAGTTGGGCCGAAGAACTTCCCGCAATCCTTTGGGCATATCGTTGCACACCGCAATCAACAACGGGGGAAACCCCTTTCAGACTCTCATATGGATCAGACGCCATGATACCAGTAGATGTCGGGGAACCCTCCCTACGAAGAACAAATTTCGTCCAGGTAAACAATGATCAATCACTAAGGCATGCACTCGACATGACCGAAGAGACCCTCAACGAGGTCCGAATCAGAATAGAGACCTGTAAAAGAAGAGCCGAGAAGAGGTATAACACCAAGGTCAAATTAAGAAACTTTGAAGTTGGAGATCTGGTTTGGAGAAAGTGCGGGGAAGCCAGAAAAGCTACAGGAGAGGGTAAATTGGCAGCCAACTGGGAAGGTCCCTTCAGAGTAACCGAGTCACTGGAAAATGGAGCCTACCAATTGGCCAATTGGAGCATCCATCCTACAAAACTATCCCCGAACTTGGAACGCGACACACCTAAAGTTTTACTACAGTTAGAAAAATTGTAAGTGGTGATGTACTCTTTTTCCTACTTTGACATTTTTTCCCAAGAGGTTTTTTGTCAAAGAGGTTTTAATGAGACACACCCAATTTCCCTTATTAATAAAACTCCTTTCTTCAAATTATCTATTTATATTTGACCGAGTAGACCGATCGGATACCAGCATTAAATACCAGAGCAATGCTCGACATTCCGAAAGGAGAATGACCAAACTAGAATACGATAAACTAACCATGTAGACCTTTACAAGGATACAAAAAGTGAGTTAGACTTAACTGCGTAGACCTTTTATAAGGATACAAAAAGCGAGTTAGACTTAACCGAGTAGACCTTTTATAAGGATACAAAAAGCAAGCTAGACTTAACCGCGTAGACCTTTATAAGGATACAAAAAGCGAGTTAGACTTAACCGAGTATACATTTATAAGGATACGAAAAGCGAGTTACCAAAAAACCGCGCAGACCTTCACAAGAATACGAAAAGCAAGGATACAAAAATGGACTACAAACAAATAACGAAGAAAATTCATTAAACATCCTATTCGGTAGGCCGGGTACGAGCCTTACAAGAAAAAAGAAAATTCATTAAACACCCTATTCGGTAGGCCGGGTACGAGCCTTACAAGAAAAGAGAAAATCTAAGACTAAGTAGCAGGCTGAATAAGGCCGCCTGGAGCATCTCCCCCCTCCTGAGTAGAACAGTCGGGAGCATCCTCACCATCAAGAGCATACTCCTCCACCAACTGCCCCTCTTTATTGATATCCTTATCAACATCAAAAAGAGAAGTGTCGGCATCCTTGAAGAAATAATGAACTTGGCGAAGTGCCTTGCTGAACCCGGCCTCATGGGTCGTAACAATTTCATCTAAGGCCTCGCCTAGATCGACTTTAAGCTTAGCCTCAGACTCGGCAGCCTCAGTCTTTGCCTGAGCAAGCTCGAGAATAAGCCTATCCACCTCAACCTGCAACTCCCAGGTTGAGTTCTCGAACGCAGCTAAGGAAAGCTTTAAATCCTCCTCACGGCCCTCAGCCTCCCTTAAGTTAGCCTCCACCCCCTCCTGGGACCTTCGAGACTCTTCAGCAGTTGAAGAAGAGTCTCGTTGGCCCGGGTAGTCTCCACTAGGGCCTGCTAAGCTTTAGCGGCAGCCTCTTTCACCATGGCTAGCTCTCAGTGGCCCCGCTCGAACTCCTCGGCCCAATACTGAGTAATGGCCCATGAACGAGCCTGGAAGCGACAAACAGCCTCCATAGAGAGCAACGACCTAGCATCCCTCAACATATCCCGATCGGCTTGACCGAGATTGTCGGCACAAATGAGAGCCTCGGGGTTGAAGTCCTTCCCCCAAAGCGAAGTCCGTCCATCTTTCATAGAAAGAAAAGCCGGATGTATCTCAACAGCAGAACCCGCAGCTTGAGCACCGGGCGGACTCGGCTTCGATTTCTTGGAAGGGTCATCCCCCCTGAACAACCTCTCGTTGATCCCTCTTCAGAGGAGGAGGAGGAGGAGGAGGAGGAGAATGAACGGATGGAGCAACTCGAACAGCCTCAGCGGCAGGCTCCTTGCTCTTCAGCTTCTCTAGCCTCTGCTTCTTGGCCGTCTTATAGTCAAATTTTCCCATCACAGCTGCAAAAGAAGCAAACATCAGTAAAAACAAAGTAAAAGAAGAAAGACCGAATAAAAAGAAGATACTCATCGTCCCAATCCTCTCTCGGAGTCCGAGAAGTAGGAATCCCCACAACTGTCTTACAAGATAAGGAACGCGGCAGCTTGCACAGTGTAACCATGTCATCCTAATCCTCAGGAGACATGTCCACGACCTGCCAAGACAACCGTTTGTTTGGGGAACGGGTCCAATAAAGAGGGAACCTCGGTTTCCCACGGCTATCAAAAAACTCGACCTCCCCTTCTGGACTCGGTGGGACACGAAAGAAACCACTCTTGAAATTTTTCCAAGAGGAGGTATATGGACTAAGGATTGACCGACCGGGAATCCCGGTCAGGGAGACCCAGCCGCCCTTCTGACTCTCTTTAACTTTGTCATGATACAAGAATTTAGGTGTAGTAGGAGTAATAAAGAATTTACTGTAGAGCACCCGGAAAGCCTGTAGAGAAGCCCAGGAATTCGGATGCAATTGCGTTGGAGCGACATTCAATGCCCAAAGAACGTCAGCTTCGAACTGATCAAATGGCCATGTGATGCCGAGAACCGAGAATAAAGCTTCATACACAAAAGTAAAATGAGGTTGGTGCGGGACAGCAGACATGAAGACTCGGTCATCAGGCCCACAGGGCTCGGCATGGACCATACCCGGCCTTTCCGAATGACACAAATCAATAGTTTCAAGAAGGGTAGACAAAGCCTCCTCGGTCTGATATCGAGAGGCATACGCACTCACCTCCCCAGCTACCCAAGAATAACCGGAAGCAGTAACAGGAGGATAAACCTTTTTGTTACCCCTAGGCTCTATAGGCCGGGGGTGAGTGGGAGGAAAGGGAAGTCGACCACGCCGAGTCTCAAGAGGACGAACCTCAGTAGCCTCGAAATCGTCTAGAACCACCACCCCCCTTGCAGGAGCGACCAAAGGTACCTGTACAGGGTCGATGGATGGATGAACCACCCCAACACCCACGACAGCAACATTTGTCGCCGACGCACCATCTCTAATTCCACCAGAATTAGAGCGGTGCAAAGGAGAACCGCCATCGGAACCCTCTCCGATGAGGTGAACCTCCGGCACAAGCATAAGACCCCCGCCGAAAGGCCTCGAATCCCCGAAAAAAGAAGACATTATAGAATCACAGAAGAGAAATGGAAAGGAGAAGGGCGTACCTGAACAAGGAAAAAGAAAAACCTAGAAGAAGGAGGACAAAATGGCAGAAGGAAGAGAAATCTTGCTAGAAAAATAAAACACGCAGAAGAAAGTGAAAGTGAACACCGGTGTCAACAGTGCCCTTTATATAGGGCCCTAAGCGTTTCGAATGCGAAAAGGAGAAACGGTCCGAACCGTTGGATCAAGACCCCTCACCAGGCCAATCAACGACTAGGAAGGCTTGAGACCTTTGGGAATCCCTAGATCGTTTCAAAATTTCAAAACAATCATTATCGCCGTCCTTGGGAATCGTTACGACTTCAATAAGTCTGAAATGACATCATCACCAAATGACGTGATGCTTCGAGAACCAAACTCGGACCCGTCCAAAGGGAACGAGTAAACTCGTCTCAGCCAAGTAAAATCCGAAATTGGTATAACCATACTTAAGCTCCTACATTACTTCAGAGCTTGGTGGCATGTGTACTACTCAGACTCAGCACTCCACCGAGTAGTCGAGCTGGTCGAGTAGAAACTCACTCGGACTCGGAGAATAATAACGAAAAGAACAATTTTTACTATATGATAAGATAGAGAAAGATCAGGTCATAAGATAAAGATAGAAAATAGAATTATCTCTATCTTCATCACGAGATTTGAGGAGATTTGATAGGAAAATAACCCTATCAAATCTATCTCTGTACACTTTATAAAAATAGAGCAACCCATTTCAATCAAGGTACGAAAAATTCTAATCTCAACAGTGATACTTGTCTCCTACCTCTGCGCTTCTAACTTGAGCGTCGGAGTGCCTTTGCAGGTACACCCCCATCAGTCACAGAGGAGAGCCCGGCGGAGCCACCGCACCGGAAAACTTACCAAAATTTGGTAAGAACAATATATATTGTTTATACGGATGAAAATAAGAACAAAGAAGTAAAAAAGTTTCTCTCAACTTATTTGGACAAGTAAAAAAGAGAATGAAAAGAAATAGATAAATTATATAAAAAATATTTTTATGTTAATTTAAAAATGAATTTTTTTATCTATTTTTTTCTTAGCATAAAATTATTTATTAATTTTTTTAAAATATTATATTATATTTTAAAAAATTAAAATAGAGAGATCATTTCATTCCAATTTAGAAGAAAAGTGTTTTTTTAGTCTTACATAAAGAACTTCCTATTTTTCTTATCAGACAAGCGGTGAAATTTAGTATTTTATCCTATCTTTCTCTTTCTTGTTTCCTTTCACTCCATTTACATTCAATCATACAAAGGGTAAATGAGATGTGTATAAAAATCACCAGTTAGAAATTTTTAAAAATAACGTGTCATATAAAAATTATAGTAGGATTTCCGAAGAATTTCTAAATTTAAATTTATACATGTATCACCAATTATTTAGTTAAGGGATAATTATTATTAATCTGTTATGTTTTCTAACAGAAGCTAGTTAAAAGACAATAGACACTATTTCATATTAGAAGGTGTCCCCAGTTAACATATTTTGTATCCGTAAGTTGCTTCTGTTACTGACAATAATGTACATTCCTCTTTCATTTTGGTACCAATTTGAGGGAAAGGATTTTGGTATATCTCACAAAAAACCTCTCCTCCTTATTTTTCTTCTCAGATAAATAAACCATGAAAAAAATAATATTTTTATTTCTTCTCTACTTCATTTAATCAATCACAATGTAAGAAGACAAACAAATCACTCTCTAGTACCATTGCTTGAAAACAAGTAGTAGTACTACTACTATCATTAGGGGTGTTTTTTTTTTGTTTTTTTATGCATATCAGTAGGGGTGTTTACGGTGCCAAAAAGTGGGCCTATCACCGAATTGACTGCTTCCTAATTCCTACCCAAATGAGACTTTTTTACGCATATATACCAAATTAAAAAAATTAAATACTCAATTAATGATTAAAAAATTAAATACTCAATTAATCAGTCTCTGACATTATTTATCCATCTAATCCAAAATACTATTCCTATTGAGAAATCAGTTCTCTCTTAATCGATTTCTTTCTTATATTTTTTTTTAATTTTTTTAAATGACCCTTGAGAATCGGCTGTTGGTTAACCGATTTTTTATGGGATTTTTTTAAAATTCTTGTTTTTTTCCTTTTTAAATTTTTCATGTAGTTTATATTCGTTAAAAAGTTATTCTGATGAATAATAATTTTTTATTATTTTTTATTTTAAAAAAATAAATTGTTACTTTGGTGTAAAATAGAATTTTGAAGGAGTTTATAAGTTTTTGCAATTTTTTTATTATGCATATAAGCAAAAGAACACAAAAAAGTGATTCTCAACAAATTATTAAAGTGTAAAAAGTAATTTTTTTTAAAAAGTTTTTTGGCACAATTTTGAAGCTTTTTTTGACCAATTCAAGTCGTCAAAGTTGTACTATTGGATTTATCTTCATAAAAAGTACGGTAATGTACTATTGTTCGAATAAAAAAATCTCATATGCATAAAAAAATACAAAAACTTATCCTAATGAAAATTTTTAAATACCTTCAAAGTTCTATTTCATACCAAACTAAAAATTGATTTTTAAAATAAAAAATAATAAAAAATTATTATTCATCAAAATAATTTTTTTAACAAATATAAACTAAAAAGAAAGAAAGGGAAAAACGAAAATTAAAAAAAAAAAAAAAAAAAAAAAAAAGAAAAAATCCCACAAAGAAATCGGTTAACCAACAACTGATTTCTCAAGGGTCACTTTAAAAAGAAAAAAAAAATATATAAGAGAAAAATCGGCTAAGGGTGAATCGATTTTTCAATTGAAACAGTGTTTTGGGTTAGATGGATAAATAATGTTGGGAATGAGTTACTTAGGTATTTAATTTGTTTTTTTGGTATATATGCGTAAAAAAAGTCCCCAAATAAATGTGTTTCTGGTGAGGGTTGTGGCACGCACAATCTTTCTATCTTCTTTCACTTGGCTTTACACTCTCTTTCTGAATAAAGAAATAAGAAAATAAAATAAAATAAAATAAAAAATGCTGTATAATTGAATAAAGAAATAAAAGTAAAAAATAAAATAAAAAAGGAGTGCATAATAAATATTTTGAAACAAATCTGTATTATGTTATTTTATTTATTTCAACATTAAGTAAAGTCATGATTATATAAGTAAAATATAAACTTTTGGATGTAATAAACTCAGAATATACTTTTATGTTTAAACAATTTTACAACAATATTACATATAATTTATATAGTTTTCGTCTGGGTGCAGAGAAAAATAAATAAAATATGAAAATAAAGAAAAAAAGTTTTCTTTTTTTGTTAGAATTGAAACAGTCTACTTTAAACGTAGTGAAGAATTGCTTCACCAAATTCATAGGAAGCATTTCAACTGAATGTGAATGCTTGCTCCAAGAAGTTTCCACCACTGCGCTGATTTTGTCCATGCCATAAAAGAGTACAAGTAATAGATTGTACCATCAACTTCCACCATATTTACCACGAGGTAAATAGATGTGCTGACCACTTAGCAAACTTGAGTCATCAATGTTATTTCATTAATTTGTAACACCTCATCAGTCCGTTTTATCCTTTTCTTAGGGATGACTAGCCCTGTGTGACTTGTTAGTTTCATGTTGTTCTCGAGTTTTTTGCTCCCCCGTTTAATCATTAAAAAAAATTAGTTGACTCCCCTTCAAGCGAAAAAAAAATGTAATATAACATATGCTTTGTTTTTAAGATTTATTATCAACAAATCTAACACTCAACGTGTGTGAAGTTAAAGGAAACGATATTGAAGTATAAGTTCAGAAGAGTTGTTTTTGTTTTTTCATTGAAGTACCTATAAAGGCAGCCCGTAATTATATTGTTGGGGCCTTGGGGGGAGTGGTCCTAGGTCCTTCATTTTATTTTTAATTTTTTTATTTCAAAAAATTAAGAAATTATAAAATAGATTTTTTTTCTTTTCAATTTTAAGTGTGGCCTCCCCAAAACACACAAAAAAAAAAAAAATCATCTTCTAAAATCCATGAGACCATCACAGCAATGGTAATTTTAACTAAACATTGTCAATATTTGACTATTTGTTTCGACTTTTCATTAATCACTTAATCATAATCTTGAACTTTATTTGTTTACGAAAAATATGAGTAATTGTTTTCTTAATTTTTATATTATTAAGAAATATAAATGTCTAAGGATCCTCAGTCAATCAATATACAGTTATACACAAGTCATCGTATCACAAAATCCACAATACAATTAGTTATTCTATTATGATTTGATAAAAACAAATATAATGGGTTTTAAAAAAGATATAAATAAAAAGTAATCATGTCAAAAACTGTATATCTTATCTAATATTTGCTAATTTTATCAAATTACTTATCCTAATTATTATTCTTAAAAAAATTAAGATAAAAGATAAGTACAATATTTTAAAGATAATTGAAAAAGATTGTAGGAAATATTATATAATTAACATCTCTGTTGAAGAAAAGGAGTCTTTTATACCATCGGTATCATCTTTCCATTCTTGAATAAATACTTAGCACCCATCAAACACTGGACGACTTCAAAGAATGATGTTTGAATAATCAATTGATAATAGGAATATTCAAACAAGAAGGAATATTATCTTAAGATATATACGGTTTTGATCAAACGAACGAACTTTAAACAGGATTGGCTGTCACTTTTCAAAGCGCAGTCAAATTGATAAGTTAGTTAGTAATAGTATCATATCATATACAGTATATCTCTAAATTTCTTTTGTATATATATACGATAAAATCCCGTTGAAAAAGGCGAAAAGAACTGTGTGTTGAGATGAGAACTTTCCGATCCAAGAACAAAACAAACACGTTGAGGGACAGGTGTTGAATAAAACAGCGCAAAAGAGGAAACGCTCCTTCGCGGAAAATATCCTTAATTATCACGTGTTTCAAATATTCCTTGCCGCCAAATTCAGTCCCGCCCCCACGATTCTAGTACTTGAAATATCAACAAACACCACGCCACACTTTCCTTCTTTATAAGGGGTCACGACTCTTTTGTTTTCTTTCTCCAAAACACACATCACCGTACACAATCATGAATTGGGTTCGCGGAGACTCTCTCGGCAGTGGCAGTTTCGCCACCGTTAACATAGCAATACCCACAAACGCTTTCACTCCCATTGCCGTCAAATCTTGTGATCTCCACACTTCGATGATGCTGAAAAACGAGAAGGAAATACTCGATTGCCTTGGAGCTTCCCCTTTCATCATCAACTGTTTCGGCCACGATCACACTGTTGAAGACGGAGAAGAGTACTACAACATCTTTCTTGAATACGCCGCCGGTGGTTCTCTAGCCGATCAGGTCAAAAACCAAGGCGGGAGCCTCCCGGAGCCTTACGTTCGGCGCTGTACGAGGTCGATCGTCGAAGGTTTAAAACATATTCACGACAACGGTTATGTTCACTGCGATGTGAAGCTTCAGAACATTCTCGTTTTCGAGAATGGGGATGTTAAGATCGCGGACTTTGGGCTCGCGAAGGAGAAAGGGGAGAAACAGGGGAAGTGGGAGTGCAGGGGGACGCCGCTGTTTATGTCGCCGGAATCGGTGAACGACAATGAGTACGAGTCGCCGGCGGATATATGGGCCCTGGGCTGCGCCGTCGTGGAGATGGTGACCGGAAAACCCGCGTGGGATCTTGGCGGGTCGAATATATGGTCCTTGTTGATTCGAATTGGAGTGGGAGAAGAATTGCCGAAGATTCCAGAAGAGTTATCAGAAGAGGGCAAGGATTTTCTGTTGAAGTGTTTCGTTAAGGATCCTACGAAGAGGTGGAGCGCTGAGATGCTTTTGAACCACCCTTTCATCAACGGTGAAACTGTGTCGTTTCAGAAAGTTAATGAGCCGTTACGGATAACGTCGCCGTCACCGAGGACTCACTTTGATTTCCCTCACTGGGCTTCCACCGTAACGGCTTCGCTTCCGAGTTCCCCGGATTCCGACGAGTGGCGTGTGTGGGAATTCGGGTCGTCGTGTTCGCCGGAGAATCGGCTCTGGCGGCTGGTCACCGATCAGATGCCGGCGAATTGGTCAGAATCGGATGGCTGGACTAGCGTTAGGTGAAGTGCAGTGTTGATTGTTCGATGGTCACATTGGATCACGTTCGTTGATTCTTGTATTTCATTAGTTGTGAATTAAGTAGTAATAGGAGGATTACTTGTCGCCACCTTTGGCCAAGTGTACAGAGATTCATTTTGTTAATATCACAATTTTGTTTTGCTTTCTATGGTTTTCTATTTTCTTTCTTTACTTTCTATGGTTTTCTATTTTGTTTCGTTTTTCTTATTTGCACAAAGATAGGGAAGGTAATTTTCAGGGTTATAATTTTTCTATAGTTTTATTCTACCTCGAACATAGGGTAAATCTTTCTGATTTTGCAAGATAATTGGCCCGCATCAGATATTTCTGATTAATTCGGCAAAAGAATTGGTTTTTGTTCTTAAGTAAGATTTCTATAACATTTGGTTGACTGTAAGTTTCTTTTTTCTCACAATTCAATGATCAAGGATTAAATTCTAGATAACTTTGAGGATGAAGAATGTTAGCTACATACTCATTTTAACGAGTTAAGTCTTCCAAAGTATAATGAGGTATTTAATAGAGTAACAAGATTGATGGTCATTCTTTATATACATTTGTCTTACTTTCATTTCATTGACATTACATGTATTTTTTAATCCATAATTTTATATTCCTTCCTATATTTGAGGGGTATTCGGCTATATAATTAGCCGAATGCCCTCTATACCGGAGAAGCATTCGATTATACAATTAGCTGAATGCCCTCCACAACAGAAGAGTATTCGGCGAGAAGAATAGCCAAATACTTTGTCGAATACCTTCCAAAACATATATTTGGTAAAAGCTCAGCTGAATGCCCTTCATGCTGGAGGGGTATTTGGTAGTCACGGTAACTATAAAACGAGCAATGGGCTGAATTGTCGAATACACATGATTGGGTATTCGGCATTATAATAACCGAACACCTTGAAGAGTATTCAGGCAAGATAAACTCTACTAAAATGATATTAAGGGGACAGTTAAAGATTAGAAGGTAATTAAGCAATCTTAATTAACGATAATAAGCCGTCAAGATGATCAGGGCCTATAAAAGTCCAAGGCCTATCAAGGTAAGTATAAAAAGGGGTACGATCCTCGAAGTACGGTAACTTCTAACACTCATTTATTACCCTTATTAAATGCTCTAAGCCGAAAGCTGACTTGAGTGTTGAAGTGTCTTTTGTAGGTACCCCCTCCTCTCTCCACCTTGGAGGATTCAGATACTAACGGAAGATCTCGGACCGAAGACATCAGCAGAAGATTACCTTGTTAACCTCAGATCGGAACATTTTGGCGTCCACCGTGGGGCCCTGGTAAAACTTATCCCACAGCCCCTCAAGGAATGGTTACTACTCGGAGTTACGCACACATGGATATACCCAGATCATCAGCACCAGGCATGCAACAAGGCACAGAGGGACGACATCGCGTTGATGAAAACGCGGCGCGCGTCGAAGATCAAACGAGTTTGTCTTCGGAGTTAAGACAGTTGAGAGCTGATATATCAGCACGCTTAGGAGATATCGGCTCTCTGTCAGGAGAACGCTGAGTTGAAGAGTTTGAATCGGTCTTGGAAGCCCGAAGACCAAACACCTAGCCGACAGCATGAAGGCGAGTCAACGACCAATATCAGCATCCAAGGGGCAACACATCGCCTCTCAACCTTTACCGCCAACACTCAATCCTACCCTTACAGACATCCATTCGTTTTCGGAATTATGGAAACCCCTCTCCCCCCAAGTTGGAAAAGCCTCAGCTTTGACCAATATGATGATAGTACTGACCCAGATGAGCACAGAGACGTCTATGTAACCCAAGTTAGCCTTTATACCACCGAAGACGCTATCCTATGTAGGGTATTCCCCACGTCCCTAAAGGGACAAGGCCTTAATTGGTTCACTCGGCTTCCGCCTAATTCCATTGACAACTTTGAAACGCTTGCGGCTAGATTTGACACTCAGTTCACAACAAGCAGACCCCATCACTTGACTTCGATCATGCTGGTGAACATTCGGCAGGAAAAGAAGGAATCTTTTCGGACTTTCATGGAAAGGTTCGGCAAGGTTGCCTTAAACATCCGTAACCTGGACCCAGCGGTAGCCATGCATCACTTGGTGACGGCCCTTCGGCCAAGAGATTTAAAGTAGTCTTTGTAAGAAACCTGCACTCGACATGGATGGCCTCCGAAGAAGAGCAGTAAAGTACATGCATATGGAAGAGTTGGCCGAGTATCAGAACTTCGAGCATAAGCCAATACAGGGAAGAAAGAACATGAAAAAGATAATCAGGGAAGGGAAAAGATAAGTTTCACAAGGATCGGGAGTATCCTAGTCCCCGATATACGACCTATACTCCGCTCAACACTAGCCGCTCCTGGATACTCGAGCAAGTTCTTGCAACCAAAATTTTGGCTGTGCCGAAAAGAGCTAACACCCCTCCTAAGGCCGACTACAGCAAGCAACGTCGATACCATCGCAAAAAAGGCCATTCCACCGAAGAGTGTGCTGCACTCAAAGACAAGATTGAGGACCTCATCAAGATGGAACATCTCAAAGACTTGTTCACAATCCTAGAACCGAAAGGCCTTTGTACTCAAGGTACAAAGATGACGATATAACTTACAGGAGGGATATTGACTATGACCAAGAACATAACAAAAAGGTGGAAAGATAGAGAAGTAGGTATCGGGAGCGATAAGAAGTTAAACCCCATGAGCATCCTCGAAGAGTGATCAACACGATTGCGGGTGGATTCGCTGGAGGAGGTAGTACCTCTTCGGCCAGGAAGAGACATCTCCGTCTCGTACGGTCAGTCAATATGATATTGGCAGTGAGCAAGTTGAAAATGCCACCTATCACATTCACAGATGCAGACTTTCAGGGTTCCGACCCCGTACAAGATGATCCGATGGTCATCAGCATTGACATAGCAGACTGCATAGTCTGGAAAACTCTTGTAGATCAAGGAAGCTCGACCGACATTCTATATTGGAACACTTTCAAGTAGTTGGACATACCGGAGGGGAAGCTTATGCCCTATGACGAACCCCTCGTCGGATTCTCTGGTGAAAGAGTTAACACTAGGGGATGTATAGATTTGAACACAACCTTCGGGTATGGGGAAAAAGAGTGGAGGACTATCAAAGTTAGATACATTGTAATGCATGCTAACACCTCCTATAACATACTACTCGGATGACCATCTTTGAATGCTCTAGGAGCCATAGTATCCACCCCACATCTAGCTATGAAGTTCCCCTCCAGCCGAGGCAAAGTGATTACAGTTCATGCCGACCAGAAAGCAGCTAGGGAGTGCTACTTAGCTAGCCTCAAAGTTACTCAGTTGAAGGAAGAGGAGTACAAGTCAGTAAACATAGTCTCGACAGCCGAACCTGTGGCCCAATCCTTGGATCTTGATCCCAGGATTGACGAGGATAAACGTGCCGAACCAAACGAGGTAACCCATGCATTTCAGATTGGTGAAACAAAAAGTTAAGTCACCTACCTCGGCAACAATTTATTGGAAAAGGATCGACGCCAAATCCAAAACGAAATTGAACAGAATGCCGACTTGTTTGCTTGGAAAGCCTCGGACATGCCAGGCATCGACCCAAATTTCCACTGTCACAAGTTGGCAATATGCCGAGAGGCTAGGCCGGTAGCTCAGAAGAAAAGAAAGATGTGGGATGAGAGGCAAAAGGCGATAGCAGAAGAAGTAGCAAAGATAACAGCAGCTAACTTCATCCGAGAAGTCAAGTACACTACTTGGTTAGCCAATGTAGTCATGGTAAAAAAGTCAAATGGTAAATGGCGAATGTGTACAGACTACACAGACTTAAACAAAGCATGCCCGAAGGATGCATACCCTTTACCAAACATTGACCGGTTAGTTGATGGAGCAGCTAGACACATTTTCCTCAGCTTTTTGGATGCCTATTCGGGATACAATCAAATCTGAATGTACCGTCAAGACGAGGACAAGATTTCTTTCATCACCGAATCAGCCAACTATTGTTATAAGGTCATGCCTTTCGGCCTAAAAAATGCCGGGGCAACCTATCAAAGGCTAATGGACAAGATTTTCTGGAAGCAATTAGGGAGAAACCTGAAAGTATATGTTGATGACATGGTAGTTAAGTCTTCCAGCGCCAGCATGAACAAAAGAGACCTTGAAGAGATGTTTGTCGAGCTCAGAAAGTACAACATGCGCCTAAATCCAGAAAAATGTGTTTTCGGCATGCAAGGAGGAAAGTTCTTAGGCTTCATCTTAACATGCCGAGGTATAGAGGAAAATCCGGATAAGTGTCAGGCTATCATTAGCATGAGAAGTCCGAAGACTGCAAAAGAAGTTCAAAGGTTGACTGGGCGGATCGCTTCTTTATCGCAATTCCTACCTAGGATTGCCGAAAAAGCAAAGCCTATCATGAAGCTGTTGAGAGCATCCAAGAACTTCTCGTGGGATCAACAATGCGAAGAAACCTTTCAAGACTTGAAACACACCCTCTCCTCCCCACCAATACTAAAAAAGTCGAATCCTCAAAAGGAATTGTTGTTGTACATATCGGTTTCTCAAGAAGCTATAAGTGCAGTACTAGCACAAGAACATTCAGACGGCCAAACACCCATATACTACATCAGTAGAGTACTACAAAAAGCCGAAATGGGTATCAAATGATAGAAAAGGTAGCATGGGCATTAGTAAACGCTGCAAGGCGCCTGAGACAATATTTTCAAAGCCACCAGGTGGTTGTCAAGATCGATTGCCCCATAGCAAAGATATTGAAGAAGCCGGAACTGGCCTGATGGATGATGGCCTGGGCAGTAGAACTCTAAGAATTTGATATAAGATACGAGCCGAGAGGTCCCATTAAAGCACAATACTTGGCAGACTTTGTCAATGAGCTGCACCCAGTCGAACACTTCGAAGATGAATGGTGGATTGTACACGCTGATGGCTCGTCCAATCAATGTGGAAGTGGTGCAGGCATCATCCTTGAAGGACCAATCAAATAAGACTGGAGCAGGCTTTACATTTTGGTTTCAAAGCATCTAATAATCAGGCCGAATACGAGGCACTACTAGCCGAACTCAGATTAGCCAAGGAGATGAGAGCTCGGAAGGTAGAATGTTTGAGCAATTCCTAAATTACGGCCGAACAGATTAACGGTGTTTTCCAAGTTAAAGATCCGCAACTTCTGAAATACTATCATGCTTTCATGCAACTGAAAGAAGAATTCGACGAGGTCCAAGTAAAGCACCTAGTCCGAGAATACAATGATAGGGCCGATCAGCTTGCCAAACTAGCCAGCACTAAAAAATCGGGGCAGCTTAAAACTTTTATTCAAGAAGTGTTACCTGATCCAAGCGTAAATACAAAAGAATGCATGCATATCTCGGCACCCAAAGAACATTGGATGGCCGAGATCCAACAGTATTTGTCGCATGGTACTTTTCTGGAAGATAAGGAGAAGGCAAAGAGGTTATGGATAAGTGCCGCAAGGTACGTTCTGGTGGCAGAAGAGTTGTATAGGAGGGGATTTTCCACCCCGTTGCTTCAATGTCTTGACAAGGATCAAGCCGAGTACGTCATAAAGGAACTACACAAAGGAATCTGTGGCATGCATTCTGGAGGACGCACGATGGCCACCCATGTGATAAGAGCAGGTTATTACAGGTCAACTCTCAAATCTGACTGTGTCGAATAGGTCAAAAGGTACACCAATGCCAAAAGCATGGTAACCTCATTCATCAGTCGGCCGACGGGCTACATGCTATTACATTATCATGGCCTTTCGCCGTTTGGGGGGTCAATTTCCTGGGACTTTTTCCTATAGCCAAGGGGAATGCAAATTCTTGATAGTGGCTGTTGATTACTTTACAAAATGGATAGAGGCCGAACCCCTATCAACCATTTCAGCTCAAAATATGCAGAAGTTTTTATGGAAGAACATAATCACGCGTTTCGGCATTCCATATGTAATCATCATCGACAACGGGCTGCAATTTACGGATAAAAAGTTGAATACCTTCCTGGAGGAGCTATGAGTAAAACATAGGGTGACCTCGGTCAAACACCCGCAAATGAATGGGCAAGCAGAATCTGCCAATAAAGTTATATTGTCAGAGCAGAAGAAAAGGCTGGGTGCAACTAAGGGTGTGTGGGCCGAAGAGATACCTGAAGCTTTGTGGGCATACAGGTGCACTCCACAGTCAACAATCAAAGAAACACCCTTCAGAATGGTATATGGAACTGACGCCATGATTCCGGTAGAGGTAAGGGAACCTACCTTTCGAAGACAAAACTTCAAAGAATCAAAAAATGAAAATTCTATGAGGGAGGAGCTAGATCTTGTCAAGGAAGTGTGTGACCGAGCACACCTGACCGCCGAAGCGTGTAGACAGAGGATGACTAAGAGGTTTAACTCAAAGCTGAGGCCAAGAGAATTCAAAGAAGGAGATCTAGTCTTGAGTTTAGGGCGATGCACGAAGAAATGCCCGAGAGGGGAAATTGGCAGCTAATTGGGACGACCCATTTAGAATCCGACAAAATCTTAACAACAGAGCCTACAAGTTAGAGGAACTATCAGGAAAGGTGCTGCCGAGAACATGGAATTCGACCCACCTCAAATATTATTTCAGTTTATTATGTAATTGGGTGATGTACTCTTTTTCCTTACTCGGCTTTTTATCCCTACAAGAACGTGAAAGGGTTTTTACCGAGAAGGTTTTAACGAGGCACACCTCTTTAAGTGAATTAATGAAACACATATTTCAGCATGACTATGATTATTTATTTTCCAAACAGTCAATATTTATTATAAATGGTTTCCCTCCCGAGTACTCCTACTCGGCCAAGGATGCACCATTAGAAATTTCTCCACAAATGGTTTCCCTCCCGAGTACACCTGCTCGGCTAAGGATGTGTCATTCAGAATTTCTTCACAAACGGTTTCCCTCCCGAGTACTCCTACTCGGCTAAGGATGTGCCATTCGGAATTTCTTCATAAGTGGTTTCCCTCCCGAGTACTCTTACTTGGCCATGGATGCACCATTTGGAATTTCTTCACAAATGGTTTCCCTTCCGAGTACTCCTACTTAGCCAAGGATGCACCATTTGAAATTTCTTCACAAATGGTTTCCCTTTCGAGTACTCTAACTCAGTTAGGGTGCACCATTCGGATTTTTCAGCAAATATTCCATAACTACCGAATGTGTTGGTTCTCTTAAAAAATATCCATACTCGATAAAAGGAAGACATCGGTTAAAACGCGCATGTAAGCCGAATACATACAATCAAAACTTGGTTAAATTTTAATCTTTTAAGATTTCACAAAGTGATAGGCTATCAACTAAGTCAACAATATTATTTTAAAGTACAAGATGAGAAAATAGATGCAGAATAATGAAGTCTGCATTCATTAATCACAAAGGAGGGTTACAAAATAACTTTCCAAAAAGAAAAGGCTCTAACGGCCTACATACATTAAGATCATTCAGCCGGGTTCTCCTGATTCACAGTGTCGTCGGCATTCTCTTCTCTATTGTCTTCATCGCCTTCGGCATCCCCGTGCATATACTCGGTTTCACCGGCAAGAGTCGGCTGAAGAGGATTTTCAAGGGCCGCGTCCTCAGGAATATCATCAATAAGTAATAAGCGACCCTTATACACATCCTTATCCATATCCATATCCATATCCATATCGAAGACCGAACGGTTAGGGATGTCGAAGTAGTACAAAGTTTGCCGAATAGCATGAAGGAATCTAGCTTTGTGTTCTGCAAAAATTTTGTCTTGGGTTGCTACCATAACCTTCTCTTTTGCTAACCGCTTGGCGTCCCTTTCCCCCTCCACCTTTGCCAATAACATCTTCAATTTTTCTATTTCATCAGCCTGCAGCTTGGCATCCTTTTCGGCCATGATCACCTTAGTTTCCATGTCATTCAAATTAGCCGAAAGATGGGACACCTGATCCTTTAGCTTAGTATTGTCATTGGCAAGAACAATGTTTGCCTTCAATGCTTGCCGATTAGACATATGTGTTTCTTTCAAACTCTTTTTTAGCTTGTCGGCCTCCCTTAAAGGAGTCATGAACATATGGTGAGCAATGGCCGACGCCCTGGCCTGGAACTCACAATAGGCCAACCAGTTTGAAGCAGCATCAGCATTATTCAAAAGACTCTTTCCGGATTCGGAAATGTCGTTGGCACTGATCATTTTCTTCAGCCGAAAATCTTTGGTGAAAAAACCTTCAACTGTCATGGCCAGAACAGATGCTAAAGATCTCGAGCCCGAAAAATCAAGAGTTTGCTGCTTCAGCTTCTTCCCTCTGTCTTCTTCGGAAGCATCATGGCTTCGATGCCGCTACTTGTGTTCCTTGTCTCAGCTCTTCTTCTCTGCAGCCGGAGGGGGTAACACATCTTAGGGAGGCGCCCATTGTGGAGGCTACCTCGCAACAGGTGGTATTGTTGGGGTACCTGAAGGGGCCCCTGCAGCACTCGCACGATTTTTCCTGGCATTTTGGAATGACAAGACGTCACCACCAGCTTCCCCCATAATACCTGCATTCGGCATTTTATAATCAGTTAATCTCCAATACTATAAACAAATGTTAGAAAAAGAAGAACTGAGACCTTACCATACATGTCCACTAAAACATTGGAAGAATTAAATAAAGCAATAAGCCCTCAGGCCGGAAGCTTTTTGGGAAGTGACTCAAGAAACATGAGGTCCTCGCGTTCTTGTTCAGTCATCAAAGACTTCGAAAACTTGTCATAACGTCGAGGGGTCCTCTCCCAATACAAAGGAAATAGAGCCTTTCCATTACTATCATAAAAGTGGTTGGCACCTATATTCGGCCTAATTACAACCTTGAAGTAGCCGGTTTTAAAATTTTTATATGAAGAAGTAAAAGATTGAAACAAGGGTCTTTTCAATTTCCTTATTAACGAAACCCACAAACCATCCCTCGGCCGAGTACAAAAATAATACAGGAAGACACTTACGAAAGGTTTAATAAAGTTAAAAATATAAAGGGCTCGAAAGGCCTGAATAGCCGCCCACCCATTCGGATGCAATTGAGAGGGACCAACATTCAAAATCTGAAGTACCCCCATGGTGAAATCATCGAAAGGGATCGTCACATGGAGGTCTCGGAAAACACAATCATACATATAAAAGAAGTCTTTACGAGATTCACCCTTTCCTAAGAAGACGAATTCCGGGTTAACTTCTCGTCTACAACACTGGAGAGCTATCGGAATGTCTTCGTCCTCAGTAATGGTACAAACAGTTACATAGTTTATAAAATTAGAAACGCTAAGTTTATCATCGTACCGGGTATAATAGGACCCAACTTCTCCGTTTACCCAGGTATACCCATCTAAGGTTATCGGCGGGAATTCTCTTTTCCCTTGCGTAACCCTTGGTTTACACTTCGGTTTAGGGCTAGAAATAGCCTTATCAACCGAAGCGAACACTACATTTTCACCTACCCCCTCTCGGAAAGAGGACGAGGAAGATGAGGAAGACGAAGAAGAAGATGAAGAGGACGAAGATGAAGATGACGAAGTCGAAGACTCTTCACCAGACCCTTCGGCAGACGAGGACGATGACCGAATATCAACCGCCTCGGTTTCCCCAGAAAGCTTATGACCAGACACACCCATGGTTAAGGGAAGAAAGAATAAGAAAAAGGTCGAACCCTCGTACCTGAGTCACATCGGAAGGAATGATGCACAAAACGGAGTATTCGGCCAAGAGTAAAAATGAGATTGGTAAAGTGTAAATAAAGGGAGTGAAGACGACATCCCATACCCTATTTATAGGGCCCAAGCCCACAATGGTCCAAAAGGTGCTAACGCTACCAACCGTTAGATCAATCAAGATCTAACGGTTCATAAAAAAGCAACGCTTCGTTTCCTTCACCTCAACGACTTTTTTCTGTCATAATGGCAACAATTTGAAAAGACACGACGAACAAACATTCAGTTCGAACAAAGCCTCGTCGTCACAACTGTTCACTCGAGGCTGGGAGGCATGTATACCTGAGGGGTATTCGGCTATACAATTAGCCGAATGCCCTCTATACCGGAGAAGCATTCGACTATACAATTAGCCGAATGCCCTCCACAACAGAAGAGTATTCGGCGAGAAGAATAGCTGAATACCTTCCAAAACATATATTTGGTAAAAGCTCAGCCGAATGCCCTTCACGTTGGAAGGGTATTCGGCAGTCACGGTAACTATAAAACAGGCAATGGGCTGAATTGCTGAATACACAGGACTGGGTATTCAGCATTATAATAACCGAACACCTTGAAGAGTATTCAGGCAAGATAAACTCTACTAAAAAGATATTAAGGGGATAGTTAAAGATTAGAAGGTAATTAAGCAATCTTAATTAACGATAATAAGCCGTCAAGATGATCAAGGCCCATAAAAGTCCAAGGCCCATCAAGGTAAGTATAAAAAGGGATACGATCCTCGAAGTACGGTAACTTCTGACACTCATTTATTATCCTTATTAAATGCTCCGAGCCGAAAGCTGACTTGAGCGTTGGAGTGCCTTTTACAGGTACCCCTTCCTCTCTCCACCTTGGAGGATTCAGATACTAATGGAAGATCTCGGACCGAAGGCATCAACAGAAGATTACCTTGTTAACCTTAGATCGGAACACTTCCGATTCAAAATGATTGATGTTTAAAATTTTTTCATACAAATTAAAAAAGTAAGTATTCCAAAAGAATATTATTTATTAGGAAACAATTGTACTAATATTGTTATTCTTTTTCTTAATTTCAATAAATATATTATTAAGTCTTTTAATACAATTAAGGGTGTAAGCGGGTTGCGCCTAACCCACGAACCCAACCAACTCAACATAACCCAATTACATTTTCTGCAGGTTGAGTTGGGGGGTTTTCTTATTGCACCCAATTAGAATTGGGTTGGGTAATGAGTTCATAAGTTTCAAATCAAACACAACCCAAATCGACTACATAATAAATATATAATAAAAATAATAATTGTTTCAATTATTTCTATGTGTTATGTGTAAAAAATTGTGAATAATAAAAAAAGTAAAAAAAAAACTAAATTCTCACCCTATTCACTCACAAGTTGCAACAATTTATTTTGTTTTTGAAGATTGATTTAATCTAATAATTGTAAGTTGTAAAACAATTTTAATGGTTTTATTGAATAATAATTAAGTTATAAAATAATGAAGCAATGAATACTAATTGCTAACTTGTACGAATTAAGAAGCAATGAAACATTAAAAAATTACTGATTTTAGGTTTTTTTTGTTAAAAATTAAAAAGGTAACAATATATATATATATATATTAATTATTGTACCTGATTACCCATCTCAATCCCCAACCCAATTAAGGTTGGGTTAGGTTGCTAAAAAATAAAAAGTAAACTCAACCCAACCTAATCCAATTAAGTTTAATTGGAATGGGTTGACAATTACACTAAATTCAATCCAATCTTGACCACTTATACCCCTAAATACAATAATATTTATTAGAGGTCGAAATTGTAATAGAAGATTTAATATCTCATTGAAAAGTGAGAATATCAATTAATATGAAAAAAAATTCAATGCTAAAACTTCAGTAAATTTGGGACGGAGGGACTAGCATAATTACAAGAAGTATTTTGATTTTTTTATAAAAAAAATCATTAACAAGATGAATAAGTTTTTTACTCTACATATATTGAGTCAAATGTGGTTAAATTACTTATACTTTCATATATTTAGTCACACCTCTTTAAAAATTTATCGTATTTTTTTAAATTAGAAGGAATTAAATCCACGTATTTTTATGTCTCATCCACTACGTCACCCACACCACTATCGCACCCCTCCACCCTTGTGGCAACCCCAGTGTTGCACCTCCTCCACCGCCATAATTTTCCCTTTATTGTGGCATTGCAACCACCACACAAGCACCACAACTCCGTTAAAGAAAAATTATTTGAACAATAATTATAATTTTAAAAATTTTGTATATTTTTTATAATTTTAAGAAAAGTAACTACATAAATATTTTTTAAAATTTAGTTAAAATTGTAAAATTTTTATAATTTGTAAAACTAAAAAAAATTAAAGTTACTATTTTAGAAAATTATATGTAATTTTCACAAAATAGAAATTTTGTTATTTGAACATAAATTTATATCTTATTTTATCATTATCTGATCCAAGTTAAATAGAAGATAAAACAACACTAATATTATCCTATCATGCTCTGTTTTGGTCTAGAACACAGGTATTCTTCACTGAAATAAATTGTGAAAATGAATCTTGTGTTGATGTTTAAGTGTGGAGCTATGAGTTTAAATCCCACCTTTAATGTTTTACCAATTTCTCCTCCAATTTCTTCATTATCGATGTAATAACTTTTTTATGTTTTATAAAAATAATTTTATTAAGTATAATTATACTTCTATAACAAATTTTATAAATAACCCTTTAAGAATAATTCTATTTAGCAAATTACTACCTCCGTCCCTATTTATAAGACATTATTTTGAAAATTCCTTATTCCTTTTTATAAGACATCATTTTGACTATCTTATGCATTAATTATTTTTTGTCTAAAATATCCTTATTTATTATAATACATTAATTGAATGTTACTTTGAATGTCTCTTTCTCTCTCCTATGATGTCAAGGGTAAAATTGGAAAAATATTACAACTACATACAAATTCATTGTTAATATCTAGATTAACTAACTTTCTTAATAAGCGTAATTTAGTCAACAACGTCTTATAAATAAGGACGGAGGTAGTATGTGTTATTTAGCAAATTGGTGAAATAATTAAACCTCCTTGTAAACCTGCAACCCTTATCAGTGAGCGGTGAAGTAATTAAATGTTAGTCTATTGTATATAAGTCATAAATTAATCTTTAAGAAACTATTCTAGAACTTTTAATATTTTTTTTTTAAAAAACATACGAAAAATATAATTTTATATTAATTTTGATTCATAAGGTGTTAATTAAATAGTTCATTAGATTTGAACATAAGATCTTCAGGAAAAAAAAAAAAAAGATTTGAACATAAGATAGGATGGATTGTTATTCATTAAAATCTATTCAATCCGATCTAAGTATTTATTTAAAAAAAAGAATTAAATTGGATTTTACGTAAATAAACAGGATAAATGGGAATTTTCACGGTTTCACCACTCTCGCCGAAGACCTACACGTAACAAATAAAGAGATCATTTTTTTTTTTAAGTTCAAACAATTAAGTTGAAGTAATTATTAGAACTCAAAACTAACGGTAACGATAAATAAATTATTGTCAAATTTATGATTGATATTCTCAAACAGCTTTATCTTTTTTATAACAAATTTTTTATAGGAGATTTATTTCTGATAAGTAAATCAAATTGTTTTTAAAATTATCTTCATATTTTTTTATCATTAATTTTTACCGCCAAAATTATCTTTTCTTTAAAACCCTTGCCTCTCTACTCTTCCATACATTTTACCACAAAAAATCTGTTCAATCATCTCACAACTATTTCCTCTTCCAATTGTGTACTCAACTCTTAAGATTTATTCTTTCTACCACCATGAGGGACATGAAAACCTTACAAGAATTGGCGGCAAGTATTACGGATTGGAAGTCGCTTGAGAAGATATCTCGCAAACCCTTTACGCCTTCCATTTTGCATTTGGCAATATCACAACATGCACCCCAGTTATATAGCGAAGAAGAATTGGATCAATTAAATAATTTCAGCAAACTACTTTCAAGTATTGAATCAAGGTTAAAGACAAACAATACTGATCAAAGAGTGACCAGAAAAAGGTGCGTAATTATAGCCCAATTTATGTAGTTTATATGCTATTCGATATGTATTGAATATATGACTATTGTACATGTACATGTACATGCAGACAAATTGAAGAGATGCCTAAAGAGGAAAGGGTCATGCCAATGAATAAGAAACCAAGAAATATAATTTTGACAAAGTACGGACCATCACTAGATTTGCCTGCAGAATTCAAGAATCGAGTCACCGAGTTGAATGGTTATGATCTTAAATTTCTCATGCACAAGAGACTCTTCAGCTCAGATGTGAAGCCGAATAGTAGTCGTCTGTCAATGCCAATAAACGAAATTATGTGTGATTTCCTCACAGAAACTGAGATTGCAGATTTGGATAAAAGAGAATCCACACGACTTCTTGGTGTGGAAGTGACTCTATTAGACCCATGTCTTAGAGAATTTACTTTACCATTGAAGAAGTGGAGCATGCAAAGGACGGACACCTACAATCTCACAAGGAATTGGAATAATATTGTATCTGCTAATAACTTTGAAGAAGACCAAGAACTCCAAATATGGTCTTTTAGGGTCGATAGCAAGCTATATTTTCTATTAAACAAATTGTGAATGTGAGACTATGTTATTGAATATAGACGGAATTCAATAAATTTGTTTCCTTTTTAGTTTTCCTTTACATATGTGTAGTGGTGAGGGTTTGTAGACCAATTGCTGTTATTGCACACGTACACAGAAAAAGAAAAAGAAAACTTTAGTTTTCTCGTTAATAAAAATGCAAGTTGAATTCTATCAAAAAAAAAAAAATGCAAGTTGAATAATTTTAGCATGTGTATTGGTTCATGTTAATTATAATATGAGCATTAAGTAGGAATAGGATATATTGATTAAAGGCGTTGATGATTTGCCTCGAACGAAGTTTTAATTAACAGGATTGATTGGTGCAGAAAGAGCAGTGAAATTAAATGAATTGATAAGTTAGTAGTTAGTAATTATATATCTCCGCATTTTGTGTTTACGATGAAAATAGCGCAATCATTAGGGAACGCGCCGTCGCGGGAAATATCAAATATTCCTTCCTTCCTTCCCGCCAACGCTTTCTTCAGTAATTGAATTATCATTATCATGTGATCACAGTGAAAAACTAAGAGGTTTCAACTTCTAAACCAGTGGACAGTGGCATAAGGCAGTAATAGGCACCATGATTTTACATTCATCAGCCACAGCCAAAATTCTCCTATGACACAAAAGGGTCCGAAAATCAGTTCATTAATTGGGAAATTCAAGACAACATAGAAAGAATAATCATGAATTTTATCTTATTATTCTATTAAAATAAGGCCTACACATTTCATTAAGCAGATGATGCCACCAGATTACTGCACGTAAAGTGTTTTGATAGGAAACCCACGCTGAATGCATCTGTAAACCTTCATAATTGCTGGTATTCGGAGCACACTCAACTGCTACAAACAGAGACAAAGGCACCTCAAGTGTGAATGCATCTAAGAAACTTGAGATGGAAAATGTATTAAAATTTACAAGTTAAGGTGATTCATTTTTTTTCTTTCAAGAAAGGTTAATCGAGTTTCAAATTAACTCTCAGAACAGCCAATCAAAAATGCATGCAAGTGGACAAGTACACCAATACAAATTGAAAAGTCTGAAGTCTCCACCATGATAACAAACTCATACTACATGCATCATCACAGTTTACTCAGTCCCTATAAATTCATAACAAATTACACTTTTGGTTGACACAGTTCAAACATGCATATTTGTAACTAGTCTGCCAAGAGAGGAATTGCACGGGACAGGAAACAAACAAAAAATATGTTTAGCCCTTTTCAGACAGCCTTAAATACAAGAATCAATAGCAGCATGTAATTTAATTGGTTGTCTTGTATCGAGAAGGTATCCCCGTCAAAGAGGCAAGGGCAAAATCTCGTTTTTTTTTTTTTTTTTTTTTTCTGGTTGAATTAGCATTGCTTGTTATTATTTCAGTAAAATTCACGAACTATATCCAGCCAAATAAAAATATCACATTTCAGTATAACAGGAAGATCTAAATATGGCCATTGGTAAGTAAAAAAGGCTTCATGAATTACACCAAACCTGAGAATCGTCAAAGGTCATTGCTGTAGTTACCTTTAGATGTAATTGAAGAATCTTTGCAAGCCTTGTCTAATTTAGCACGGATAATGCACAACCATCTTTCAGGTTCATAATTAAGTTCTGTTTCAATTGGAATATGCCCGTGGCCTTCGTCTGATTCCTTCTACCACAATTCCCATGTTATATTTCCTTCTTTATTTCTTTCTTTTCTTTACATCTTTTTTGTTTCAACTTTAGATTTATAGACAAATAAAATTTAATTTGTGCCCATGTTCTGCCATTTTTTAAACAATATAAGAGCTTACTTGAATTACAACAGAACTAAGGAGCATGTGAAACACTGGTCTACCAGTACCAGAGAAATTACTCTACTTTAAATTTGGAATACAGGGATTCCAACACTAAATTACAAGAAGTTTGAAAAGCAATAATAATACATAAATACCAACTCAAGTCCCTGGCGGCCTGGCTAATGTACCCTTTTCAATTTTCTTTTATCATTGCGATTTGTAATTTGTTTTTGGACATTCATGTCTCACACATATTGAATGATACACTAGACATCAAGCATATGACAAACAATAACAGTACAAGCAAGCAATTATATTCCTTCTCCTCTAGTGATGCTTCCTAGCCTATAATCCCCAGCAATGAACTTGAACAGCGATTGAATTTCAACAATTCAGACAATATGCTGCAAAATAGTTACTATAATTCTCCAAACCATCCTTTTGAATTTGGAACAACCCACAGATGTGTTTGACCTTTGTCCTATGTCTCAACTTGAAAAATGCCTGCAGAACAACAAAAAACTCAATAAACAGAGAATTGAAATGACATTAATTCGAAAGGTCCAAGAGGTAAATACAAACCTAATGAGGCTTAAAAACGAGGACTAGTTGCTGGAAAATCTAAGTTGAAAGTAAATTAAAACAAATCTCCCATTTAAATACATGTTAAAAATAAAATACCTTGAGTCTTGACTCTTGAGAGAAAGGAAACAAATGATAATTGAGAAATTCTATAACTGATACTTCTCATTTCAAGAGTCACGGGACTAAAAAATCACATTCAACTGAACAAATTGAAAGAATATTAATAATGGAAGAAACATAAAGTATAAATCATTAATAGAAAAATTGAGATTGTTCTTTAGGGTTTGGGAACGAAAAATTTAATATTTCTAAACCTTCAGCTCTAGCAAACAAAGAGGTTTTAGCGTTTAGAATCAAATCCATAAAAAAAAATGAAAATTAATAAAGTGAGAGAGATCTCACCGAAACCAATTCGCATGAAAGACGAAAGTAGTGGATAAAGCATTTTTATTCAGATTTATGATAAGAGGAAGGAGGAATTGAGAGAACTGAGAGCAGATTTCTACTAAAAAAAATGTGCAAAGATTTTTTTATCTGTAGAAATCGAACACAGTATCAAGGGATTTACAATAATTCATACACTATGTTCAACCAACTGAACTTAATCCCTCAGTAAAAAAAAAAAAGTGCAAAGATAGGGATGATGAAAAAATTCATTTGTTCTTCATTTATCTAATGATCTATTTGGGTCCAGATTAACTATATTATATAATTAATTAAATAGATGAAAAACAATCTATTCTATCTTATGTTTAAGTCTAATAAAGCAATTCTTTTCATCCTTTACATAAGAAATAAATATATATGTATTTTTTTTATCTTAATGATAAGAAATACAGATTCACGTTAATTGATAAATTTTTTATATCTTTAATTTATTGTAAAATTTATTAATGAAGCATTCACTTATTTTTTATGAAAGTAGATATGTTTTTTGATTTATAAACAATATAAGTCACACTCATTGATAGAAAAAATTATCTCTTAAATTACGTGTATATCATTAAAGCACAGCACCACGACGGGCCAATTTAAATATAAATGTTGAAGGAAAGAAGGAAAACAAATGGTGAACGAAAGCACCCCAGGATTTAAGGACCCAAAACTATAGGAAAGGATCGAATGAAAAACAATTTAAGGACCTAGGATATTTAAAAACTAACGGTAAATAAATTGTTTAAAACTAACGTTAAATAAATTATTGTCAAATTATGATTGATATTTTCAAATAGCTTTATCTCTCCCGAATAAAAAAAAAAAACTTTATCTCTCATTATCTTTTTAATAGGAGATCTATCTCTAATAATTAAATCAAATTATTTTTAAAACTATCTTAATCTTTTCTTATGATTAATTAATCTTTATTTTTATCCTTTTCTTACTATTTAAAACCCTTAGCCTTTTATTCTTCCATACTCATTTTTTACCGCAAAAAAAATTGTTCAATCATCTCAGCCATTTCCTTTTTCGTTTCTCTTTTTCAACTCTGAAGTTTTATTCTTTTTACCGCCAGGAGGGACTTGAAAACTTTACAAGAATTGGTGGCAAGTATTAAAGATTGGAAGACACTTGAGAAGATATCTTGCAAACCCTTTACACCTTCCATTTTGCATTTGGCAATATCACAACATGCACCCCACTTATACAGCGAAGAAGAGTTGGTTCAATTAAGTAATTTCAGCAAATTACTTTTGAATGTTGAATCCAAGTCAAAGACAAAGAATACAAAGAGAGTGACAGAAAAAAGGTACACAATTATAACTCTTTTTTTTTTAATACATTAAGAATCGAACCTACGATTTCATGTATTTACTCCAACCCCGCCACCTAGTGGGGTAACCCAATTTATCTAGTTTATATGCTATTTTATATGTATTAAATATATGACTCCTATGCATGCAGGCAAATTGAAGAGATGACAAAAGAGGAAGGAGACGTGTCAATGAATAAAAAATCAAGAAAGATAATCTCAATAAACAATGGACCATCACCAGATTTGCCTCAAGAATTCAAAAATCGAGTCATTGAGTTGAATGGTTGTGATCTTAAATTTCCCATGCACAAGAAACTCTTCCGCTCAGATGTGAAGCGGAATAGCAATCGTCTATCAATGCCAATAAACGAAATTAAGTGTGATTTCCTCACAGAAGATGATATTACAAAATTGGATGAAAGAGAAGAGAAAGGACGACTTCTCGAAGTGGAAGTGACTGTGTTGGGTCCATGTCTCGGAGAATTTACTCTACCGTTAAAGAAGTGGAGCATGGAGAGGACTGACACCTACAACATCAAAAAAAGGAGGAAGAGGAGATCAGCCTACAAATCAGTTAGTAACTCTTTGGAAAGAGCTCGAAGTAGGCACAACCATGAATCAGTATGGATGAAGAACGATACATCAGAAGCCGTTTGTATGTGGAACATGGGAAAGAATCTGGGGGTGACATGTGTGGGGGAGGTACGTGGAATTATTCAAGATATGGTTCTGATGGAGGGTAGGGACAAGAGGGAGTATCAGGGAAATCATGATAGAAGGAGGGCGACCATGAAGAGCTTAAATGAAGTTACTCGTACATTTAATATTAGAGGGGCAGGGGGAGCGTGAAGAAGAGAGTTGTTAGAGAAATTGTTGTAGCAGAGGAACTAGATATTATTTGCATTCAGGAAACAAAGTCAGCTGGGGTGGATAAGAGTACATGTAGATCTCTATGGGGTGGGGAAGAAATTTCATGGGATGAGGTGGAGGTGGCTGCCATAAATAATGCATAGGGGTTATTGGTTATTGTGCATTTGGAGGACGGAAGCGCTTCAAAGAATGGATGTATTTAAAGGGGCAGGTTATTTAACTTTAAAAATGAAGTGGAAAGAAGCTAACTTTGATTATGTCATTGTAAATGTGTACTCTTCGTGAAACTTCGATGAAAAAGAAAAGTTGTGGGAAGAATTATTGGCGTTGAGCAGACAAATATGGGTGGAAGCATGGTGTGTTGCTGGAGACTTCAATGCGGTTAGGAGGGTGGAGGAAAGGAAAGGAGTGCAAAATAGACGTGTTAGTAGTAGGGAAGTGAGAGAGTTTAATCACTTTATTTATAACATGGAGCTAGAGGACATCCCAATGATGGGAAAGAGATATACATGGTTTAAGCCGAATGGTATGGTAAAAAGTAGGTTGGATAGAGTGCTATTATCAAGACAATGGTTACATATGTGGCAAGGGAGCGCTCAATATGTCCTTAATAGAAATGTGTCGGATCACTATCCCATTGTGCTAAAAAACAAAGTCATTGATTAAGGGCCAAAACCGTTTAAAGTTATAAATGGATGGTTCAAGGAGAAGAGCTTCTCTGGGGTAGTGGAAAAAAGATGGAGGGAGTCAAAAGTTGAAGGGAGGACGAATTTTGTGTTAAAAGAAAAATTAAAACTTCTAAAGGTCGACCCTAAACGGTGGAATAAGGAGTCTTTTGGGAACTTGCAAAAATTAAGGAAAGAATTGGTGGATAAGATTGGTGATCTAGACTTGAAGGATGAAGAAGATACCATGGTGGAGGAATAAATTGTTGAAAGATCAAAGTTGTTGGGTGAGTTTTGGAAGATCTCCTCTCGGCTTGAATCCTTGATGTATTAAAAATCTAGAAGCAAGTGGGTCAAGGAAGGGGATGGAAACACTAGCTTTTTTCACATCGTGGTGAATGGGAGGAGGAGGAGGAATGGTATTAAAGGTTTGTCCATAGGCGGCAAGTGGGAGGACAACCCGAGGAAAGTAAAGGAGGAGGTTAAGAGATATTTTGAAAGTAGATTTAGAGGAAGGGTCTCACCTAGCCCGAGGATGGATGGTGTAAAGTTTGGAAGTGTTGGGGAAGAGGAAAATAACTTGTTAGTAGCACCGTTCCAAGAAGAGGAGGTCAAGGAAGCGGTGTGGAGTTGTGAGGGAGATAAGAGCCCGGGGCTGGACGACTTTAACTTCATCAAGAAGTTTTGGAGCACTCTGAAACTTGATTTCTTGAAGTTTGTGGAAGAATTTCACTATAATGGGGTGATTCCTAAAGGGGGGAATGCATCTTTTATCACTTTAATTCCTAAAAAAGACAATCCTCAGGAATTAAGTGATTTTAGGCCCATATCCCTTATTAGTTGCATGTGTAAGGTGATATGAAAGGTGGTAGACGATAGACAATGTGCATTCATTGAAGGGAGGAATATGTTGGATGGTGTTCTAGTGGCAAATGAAGTTGTGGAGGAGATGAGAAGGAAGAAGAAGGAGTGCCTTGTTTTTAAGGTGGATTCCGACAAGGCTTATGATTCGGTGGAATGGGATTTTTTGTACTACATGCTGGAAAGGCTGGGGTTTTGCCAAAAATGGATTAGGTGGGTTAAAGGATATGTGGAATCAGCCACGGTTTCTGTACTAGTGAACGGGAGCCTACGGAGGATTTCTATATGAAACGAGGGCTAGGACAAGGTGAACCTATTGCACCATTCCTTTTCCTTTACGTGGCAAAAGGTTTAGCCGGGTTGATGAGGGAAGCAATAGAGAAAAATATGTTTTCAGGGGTAAAAGTGGGAAAGGATCAGGTGGAGGTCTCTTTATTACAATTTGATGATGATACTATTTTCTTCTGCAAGTCTTCTTTGGGAAACGTCATGTGCATCAAGTCTGTCCTTAGATGCTTTGAATTGATCTCAGGATTGAAGGTTAATTTCCACAAGAGTAAGCTTGCAGGTATTGGTGTGGGTGCTACTGAGGTGGGAAATTATGCTGAGTTATTGAACTGTAAGGTTATGGATGTACTGTTTACTTATTTGGGTATTCCGGTGGGAGCTAATCCGTGTAAGGAAGCAACATGGGATCCAGTGATACAGAAGATGAGGAAGAGATTGAATGGTTGGAAACATAGATTTGTGTCTTTTGGAGGAAGAATATGCCTAATAAATTCAGTTATGTCTGCATTGCCTCAATTTTATCTGTCTTTTTTTAAAATGTCGAATATGGTGGTGAAGAAGGTCATTAGGATTCAGAGGGAGTTCTTGAGGGGAGGGACACATGAAGGGTCTAAGCTAGCTTGGGTGAAATGGAAGGAGGTATGTAAGCCGAAGGAAGAGGGTGGGCTTGGTATTAAGAACATACAAACTTTCAATGTTGCCTTATTAACCAAGTGGCGGTGGAGGTTGTTTCATGAGGTGGGGAGTGTGTGGTGCAAGGTTTTAAAGTCAAAATATGGGGACTTATATGGGGGGAGGACTAACAATATGACAAGGAATGAGTCTTGGTGGTGAAGGGATATGGTTAATGCTTCTGGAGGGTGGGACCAAGATGGTTGGTTTGACAATAATATTCAGTGGGCATTGGGGGATGGCTGCAAAGTAAAGATGTGGCATCATAAGTGGACGGGGAACAATTCCCTTATGGAAGAATATCCAAGAATTTTTTTGAATTCGGAGCAAAAAGAATGTGTAGTAGGAGAGATTGGGTATTGGGTGGATGGACAGTGGGAGTGGAATTTTGTGTGGAGGAGGGAATGGTTTGATTGGGAAAAACCTATCTTGGATGGTTTTCTAGGAAAAGTGCATCAGACTCAAGTAAGGGAAGGCAAACGTGACCACTGGGTGTGGAAAAATGGCGATACAGGGATGTATACTGTCAGTGAGGCTTATAGGATGTTGGCAGAAAATAACAATGTAGTGGGTGAGGAGGGTGTCTTTAGGCATCTCTGGAAGGCTCCTATTCCATCAAGTGTAGCGAGCTTTATTTGGCGCCTAATGCTAGACAGGTTGCAAACTAAATCAAACTTGAGGAGGAGAAGAATCAACTTGGCGGATGATGATTACACATGCCCTTTATGTCATACTGCGGAGGAAACAACGTCATATTTATTATTCACCTGTAAGTTTTCAACTTATGTCTGGAACAAATGTTATATGTGGTTGGGTGTATCTGTTTGTCAACATATGGATCCAAGGCAACACTTCTTATCAACACACGATTGGGGCATATAACACGGTTATTGAAAATAACAGTAAAGCAGTTTGGGGTGCTGTGATTTGGAATCTTTGGCTGCACAGGAATAGTATACTGTTTAGAAATAAGACTACTGATGCTGACAAAGTGTGGGATCTAATTGTCACGAAATCTTGGTTGTGGCTGTCAAACAAGACCAAGAATTTCAGTTACTCATGGTATGAGTGGGCAACACATCCGAGAATATGTTTATTGGGTGCTACTCAACGTACAAACTAGATGGAAGATATTTGATTGATGACTGAATTGAAGTTGGAATCAATATCAACTCATGCATCGGGTCCAACTGTGGCTGTTGGGATATTTTGTTTCCAATATGCAAGGTGTAGGAAGTATAGACTTAGGAAGTGCAATAGTACGATTAAATTATAATATTTACCTGCTGGTAGTTCTTGTATATAGTGCAAGGTTATGTTAGTATAGCTGGATGGGAAAATTAACAGAGTTGTTTAGCATGTGAAACGACCTTGTTATTTTACTTAGGAATCAGTTATGCAGTGAATGACCATCTAAATCTCATTCCCTGGTTGGTAACTGGTGTCCTTTGTATGTACATGGGTGGGTATCCCTTGTACCCAATCGTAATACATTTCTTTTGGCTGACCAAAAAAAAAAAAAACCTCTTAAAGAATTGAAATGATATCGTTTCTGATAATAAGTTTGAAAAAGACCAAGAACTCCAAATATGGTCTTGCAGGGTCCATGACAAGCTTTATTTTCTATTAAACAAACTTTGAATGTTAGAATGTCGACGGATTTTCATTAAATTTGTTTCTTTTTTAGTTTTTCTTTACTTGTGCGGTGAAGGTTTATGGATATAGTTTACAGGAAGCCTTTCATTAAAACCTATACATGCACAAAAGAAAATTTATGTTTAGTTTTGACGTTAATAAAATTAAATTCAAGTTGAATTACTTTATCAAGTGATAATTGGTTCATGTTTTAATATGTGAATTTAGTAGGAATTGGATATATTTGATTAAATGCGAGTGAAGTTTGTTTTTGGTGAATAGTTTATACAGGATTGATTCAATTAATAAGTCAGTTATTATCAAATATCTCTGCATTCTGTGTTTACGATCTAATTGGCGAAAAGGACAGGTGTCTTAGAAAGTGGGTTATGGGCCTAACTCAACCTTACAAAATCGGTTTGTAAGGTGAGGGTTGTCCCCCACTTATATACACTATTTTGGCCTTATCACTAGTCGATGTGGGATCTCCAACACACCCCCCCTCACGCCGATGACTGGACATCTTGAGCGTGAAGTTTGCAGGAGTGGACATCTGCGGGTGGTCCGATAGCGGATGGCACGATAGACCCACAATAAGGCACAATAGCCCCAACAACAGATCGCTATGATAGGCTTTGATACCATCTTAGAAAGTGGGTTATGAGCCTAACTCAACCTTACAAAATCGGCTTGTAAGGTGAGGGTTGTCCCCCACTTATATACACTATTTTGGCCTTATCACTAGTCGATGTGAGATCTCCAACACACCTGTTAGAAATCATGGTTCAGAGGTGGAGAAAAGAGATAAAGAGATAAAAGTGAAAAGTGGATTTTTACTCAAATGAGAAAATCATATTACATGAGTACAAATGTGACTTATATAGTCAATCCCAGTGATACTAATATTCTATATATCTAATATTCCCCCGCAAGCTGGAAGTGCGAATTAGCAATTCCAGCTTGGGATGAGTAATACAATCCAAAATAGAGAAAATACAATGCAACTAAGTAATGAAAAATACAAGAAAAATATAAGTTGTAACCACATTGACTAAACAAGAAAAATATAAGCTGTAATGAAAGTGGCAGCGGCCGAGGTGCATAACTCCTAGAAGTCTTCGACCTACTTCTGGGCCCCTTCGAACTTCTTCCAGCGTCTCCACAGCACTCACTCCAACAGAATCAATAATCCCAATATTGGGAACAATTATCAAATGCCAAATTAGGCAAGCAAAACTTAACCACCAAGCAGAAGCCACAACTCAAGGCTTAACCACTTGGCAGAAGCTAGAACCATCTCAATGCTTAACCATCAAGAGCAGAAGCCAAATCAGTGCTTAACCACTCAAGACAAAAGCAAAACAGTCATCTCAATGCTTAACCATCCATGACAGAAGCTCAAAACAATGCTTAACCACCATGGACAGAAGCTCAAAACAATGCTTAACCACCACGGACAGAAGCTTACAGTGAGAAAATGGCAATAAACCACAATAGTCTAAATCTGTATTAAAAGAGAACTTTTCACGAACACCTTGTAGGCACAATTGTCAAGTCACCAAACCAAAAGAAAACTTCAAAACAGTAGCATCCTTGGTCAATCTTACTTCAAAACTTTCACACACATTTATCAAACATCTATTGAGCATCAGTATCAACAAATAGCAATGATCAAGAACACTGAAAACACCTATTCAACCAAACAGATTCAACTGAAGAAAAAGCTCCTTGTCCTTGTAAGATGAAACAGAAACCACTACCATAAAGTGTTGAAGCTGCAATCAACAACAATGAGCATCAAAGAGGTAAATCACCAAACAGTTGGTGTGCACCAGAAGTTACAAGTACAAAAGCAACATCAATAGTAAGGCAACCGCTCTTCGCTAAACCACGATAAGTATGGTGCCATAATCACATAACGAACACAAACCAGCACCCGAACTAGAGCGAAGATGCAGCCCCAAATCGAAGTGATGGAGGAATTGTTATCGGAACATAAAACCCCAGCAGCGTGGACCATACGAATCAGTGTTGAAAGCGATCTTCAAAACAGAGCACCACTGCGAAGATGACGACAATGTGTCAGCGAAGGACAAAGACAACAGAGTTCAGATGGCTCCAATCTTGAAGTTCGAAGATGTGATCGTCACCACCGATGAGGAACCAACATATTAGAATGCTGAAATTGAGTGAGGGTTTTGTGATTTTGAGAATTTGGGTAAAAGGGAATTGAAATCAGAAAAGAAAACGAAGGAACGAACAACTTTGGGTTTTGATTTTTCCGAGAAAATGAAAAAGAAAGTAAATGAAAGATAAGAATAAAGAACGAAGAAGAAGAAGAAGTAGCGGAAAAATATCTATGGTGGATGGTATCGCTCTGATACCATGTTAGAAATCATGGTTCAGAGTGGAGAAAAGAGATAAAGAGATAAAAGTGAAAAGTGGATTTTTATTCAAATGAGAAAATCATATTACATGAGTACAAATGCGACTTATATAGTCAATCCTAATGATACTAATATTCTATATATCTAATAAGGTGAAGGCTAAAATAGCGCAATCATCAAGAAACGCGCTGTCGCTGGAATATTCCTTTTTTTCTTCAGTAATTGAATTATCAAGAACACACTCGTTGATCACAGTCGCCGGCTTGGTTTGCTGGAAAAAGAAAGGGGAACACCATTGTTTAGTTCGCTTGAATCAGTGAACGATAAAGAGTATTAGCCACCCGGCAGATATAAGGCTCCTGGGCTGCGCCGTCGTGGAGAAGGTTACCGAAAATTATATTTTATTATATTTGATTAGTTGAGATCTTATTAGATTAAATTTGATTAGATAAAATCTTATTAATCTTGGTTAAACAATACTTACTCTCTTATTAGATTATATTTGATTAGATAAATCTTATTAAATTTTATTAGATAATATCTTATTAAATTTGATTAGATTCATTAAAATTTTACTTTTAGTCTTTAATTTAAACTTGAGTATAGAATTTTTATAAATTGTAGTTATTTCTTGATGAGTAAATAGTTGAATTAAGCAAATACCAAAAAAAAAAAAATAGTTGAGTTAAGCTAGTGCATTATTAATAAATAAAAAAAAAACCCTTGGCCAAGTTCGTATAAATTAATTTCTCAAAAAAAACATTCAAAATCTTACACTTATCAAAAGAGACTACAATTCCATTTGAAATTCGCCATCCATCCCTTTTTATATTTGCCATAATTTATTTTTTATGTTTAATGCAATTTAAATTCAATTACATTTCTTGCATTTTTATCACTCTAGCACATTAATTTTTCGTTCCATTTTATTTTAACAGAGTTTACTTTATTGCAATTTGCAAATTTATGAGTTCTCAACATTTTTTTAAAAAAAAACACTAATTTTTTTTATCTTTTTTAATTTCAAAGCACCTTATTTTTTTTGGGCTAAATTACTAATTTAATCTCTTTATTTGTTTAATTGATTTAATTTAATCTCTTTATTGTTAAAAAAATTGAATTTGATCCCTTGATTTTCAAAATTCATGCAATGTTGCCCTTTTCATCAACATTGCTCAAATAAAGAAAGTGTCTTACATAAAAATTATGTGTCATTTTTTTTATTGTGCTACGTACACAAGAAGTTAATGTTGTTTCTCACAATTGGACAAAAATAACAACAATGCATCGATTTTAAAAATTAAGGAATCAAATTAAATTTTTTAATAATAAAGAGACCAAATTGAACCAATTAAATAAATAAAGGGATCAAATTAGTAATTTAGCCTTCTTATTACTTTACTTGTGAACATGCTTTATATTTAGGTTAAATAAATCAGTAAGTCCTTGAATTATTTGACAATTTTTTTTTTGTAAGCAAAGAATTTTATTGGAAAAAAGAAATGGCAATAGCACAAGATGTGCCAAACTTACAAGTCATAACATTAAAGCATAAATAAGATAGTAAAAAAACAAACCCAGCCCCTTTTATTTCAATAAAGACCAATGTATTTTTTTTAATTGGGTCTTGGATTTGCATTTATTTTTTAATTAGGTCTTTCCGTCAAACTACCGTTATAGAAAATTAACAACAAACAGTTAACTAGAAGTGTAGTCAGGGATTAACGCTTCTAGTGTGTTTGTTGTAAGTACAACTGAATTAGTTGTGAGAGAATTTTTTTATAAAGTTTAAGCTTTTGTAAATCAACTCAACCCAATTATTCTTTCGTTAGTCTTTCCACATTTAACCTGTTAACAACCTTGTAAAAAACTCTCATAATTGTTTCAATTGTACTTACAATACACTCCAAAAACATCAATCACTTTTGGTTAAGTGATTGTGGTTAATTTTTTGTAATAATAATTAAATGAATAGACCCAATTAAAAAATAAATACAAATTTAAAGACCTAATTAAAAATAAATAAAAAATCTAATTAAAATTGTCAAATAGTTATAAGAACTACAGCCTACAGGTAGTTTAACCTTATATTTTATATGATTTCACTTTGCTTGCACATTTAACTGCTTTCTCTTTATCCTTTAAAGTCCATTTTTTTATTTGAAGAAAAAGATTTTAAAGTCCATTTAATTCTTACAATTTATCTTTGATGCAACTTAATTTCTTGTCAAATTTTCACTTTCTTGTTAATCTTCTTTGTCAATTTGCATCCTTGCACTTTTAAGAGCATTTATTTACACTTTTTTTGTTTTTTAATTATAAAAATGCAACATTATTTTTAATCTATTTCCTGTTTTTAAATATTTATACAGGAAATTAAAAAGTTGTTTCCAGTGTTTTTTTTACAAATATTTGAAAACAAAAAACAAATTAAAAATAATGTAACAATTTTATAATTAAAAATGAAAACAAAAAATAAAATCAGAAAAAACACTCCCTTAATTTCTTGTTATACTTTTTCTTATCAATCTAATTTGCCTGTTGTATTCTTTACTTTTTGTCAGTTTATTCCTTGTTAATCATCTTTCTTGTTGAAAGGTTCTTTCTTCTTCTTTTTTTTGGCCAAATTATTTTCAACGTGAACCATTCTTTTTTATCATTTCTTGTACCATTTCTCTTCTCAACTTTCTTCAAGATTATCATATAGCGCATTAGGACTTACAATTTTTGGTGGTGGCGATGACAATTCCCTCAATATCATTACAAACAAAATGGCATACCCACACAAGAGTGTCAAATGACTAAAAACACCATCGATACAATTATAACATTATTTTTATGTTACTTTTTTCACACTATTTTATTTTTGAAGATTTTTTAGATTAACAACCAATCTCGTACCAAATTCACCGGAAATTAAGAAGGCGGGGATGGATATGCTATGAATTACATTTTCAATCCAAAATTCGTCGGATAATTTATATTCAAATACTCGATCTAAGAGAATTGCAATTTTTCCCTTTAATAAAAACAAATCTGTATTTTAATTTGTATTTATGTTAACTGGTATAGTCTGGTAGATTAGAACTTCCTGGTAGCTTCCGATGTTAACATTAAATATTTTTTTCATAACAATTTTGCATCCTTTTTTTCATAATTGGACTCGTGGTTTTATATAAACTCCGGTAATCTAATTCAATTTATCAAAACCTTTGGCATTCACTTGATGAAACATGTGTCAAAGTCGAAAGTATATGATAAATTGAAATTAAAGGCTAAAGCTGAGGCATATTCTCTCTTTCTTTCTTTTTTTTTTTTAAATTTTTTTTATTAACGTGAAAGGGAGGGCATTATGAGATAAGCATGCTTTGAACTATTCTCGCTTCACTTAAAAGAGTTAAAATATTCTCTATAGCCTCCTTTTTTTATCAGTTCTCTATAGCCTCCTTGATGATGAAATTTCATGCCTATTCAGAACTTTGAATATTGAAAAACAGCGAGAGCAAATTTTGAAATGATAACCTTTCGTTTCCATTAAGCAAATGAAGTGGCCTAAATTAAACAGAGACATCCCTTCCAATTTAATTTAATAGTAACACATCTATCTGATCTGTTTATTGGCCTTTGCTTTAGATATCGACATACCGTGTCCTTTCACTTTGAAAAATGTTTATTTATGTAATTAAGAAAGTTATAAATGTAATCTAAGAAAAATACATGATGAGATGGAGAACTCTCTGTGGTGCAGTTAGTCGTTGAACTCTGAGAACTCTCATTCCTGTTCCACGCAATTGTTTTTTTTGCTGAATTGTTCCACGCAATTGTTAATGCATTTTATATCAAACTACACTTCCTATTCACTACATTTTTTTGTTAACGCCGCGTGGCTTTGAAGTTTGACGTTAATGATTAATGAATTAAAATTCAAACCATTAAGTATATTTAATATCTAAAAAAATGTATTTGATATTGTTTTCTTAAATAATTACTTTTTTTTTGAAAAGTTCTTAAATAATTACTAGTAATATAAAAAAATAATTTTACTTTTAGTTTCTTAATATCTATCAATTTCAATCTACCTCTTTTATTTATATTTCTAAAATTAATTTTAATAGATTTTTAAAGAAATTATCAATTATTAAAAATGGCCTTATGTCACCATTTAAATTATATATTATAAATCTAAAATATAATTTATATATTTAAATATATTCATTTATTATATTTTTTAATTGTAAATATATTTTATATAAAAATAAATATTTATCCTATGCAATAAACATGGTAAATTACTACTTATATCAATGTGTCATTCATCAAATTCAAGCTATTGATCTTTTATTTTTTGAATAATGATGAAACTATTTTTTTATGATATGGAAGGAAAAATTTAAGGAATTTAATTTTAATTCATGGTTAGTATATAAATTTTCACATTATCAACTAATTAGAATTTATTTTAAGTATGATTTTTAAAGTAATTATTATAATAATAAATAATCTTATCATACATAATAATTTATAATTGGATGATAGGATAAAAAAAATATTGTCAATATATTTTAATTAAATTCTAATTTAAATACCATGTGGCTGAATTTTTTTTAAAATTATTTTGAAAATATTTCTCTATTTAAATATTTAATATTTAATCACATTAAAATAGAAGATGTGATCAATATTGTTAATAGGAGATTTTTTTTTATATTTAGAATGTAATAAGTTACTCATGGTATTTGATAATCAAAGGTACTAAGATTTGGTTACTATGGATGGATTTGAGTAGTTTTGTAAAATTTTAGATTTGAACTTTAGTATTAGTATTATAAATTAAAAATATAGAAATAAAATTATTTAGACTATCTAATATTGTACACAAGTCATAAAACCAACAAAAGTTTAGTCTTCTAGAATTTTGCTAATTCAATTATTGACCCCTTCACTAATTAATCTTTCATAACAACTACAGTCAGGACCACCGTGTTGATTATTATTTTCAACATCTCTTAATTTAGCAAAGAAATTGTATGTAAGCGTGTTTCAACTTTCAAATCTAATTTTAGAAAAATACTATTCTACTTTTAGTCATCTCCAAAATACTGTAAAAAAGAAAACAGTAAAATAAAAAAATAATAATAATAATAATAATACATAAAGGTCACAGGGAGGAATATAAGACAGAAAGTACGACACCTAATCAGTTGTTATGTGATATCAGTGCAGCGCTGTTAGTTCCCAATCGGATCCTCACCTTCCCTGCCTCACCAAATTTGTTGTCCTTTTATTGATGTAAGAACTTTCCTCTTATCTGCAAAAAGAAACAAGTGTCAGTGCAGAAACACATACACATACAGAACGAACCACACCCTCTCTAACCACAAGAGCTGAATAGAATGAAGGTAAGAAAAGTTCCATGCCTAGTTATCTATCTTGCATTTCTGTCAAAAAAAAAAAAAAATGTTATCTATCTTTCATTTATATCCGCATTAAATATTCATCATGTCACGTCTTTCTGAATCCTTTTAATTATTTACATCAATAATCCTTCGCTCCGCGTCTTCAAAATCCATATGACGTTTCATTTTCTGCAGAGGTTACACTGTAGCAGTCGCATCCGTAATTTACGAACGCTGCTTGTGCTAATCGCTATCTGTCTGTTCACCTGTTCGTCCGGTTCCAAGGTCATTTTCTAATAAATGCTTAATTTCTCAACCGGTTGGTTTTTTGAGTTTTCAATATTAGAATTTTTTTTTTCTCTGACCGAGTCCGGGGTAGCAGATCGGAGAAACTTGCGGGTCAGACAACAAATGCGACGCTGGACTCAGCTGCCAGACATGTCCTGCCAATGGGAATACCCGACCCAGATGTTCGCGGATACAACCTTTGAGCCCCACCTCTAAGGTTAGTTCCTTTCCCCAATTTCTGATTGATTTTTTTTTTTTTTTTTTAAATTAAATTAAATTTCTCTCTCTAAATGTATACTATTCCGAATTAATGTTGAATTGTTTTTGTGTTTTGGATTGTGTTAAGGTGAAAGGCTTACCGTTTAACCGGTATTCATGGCTGACGACTCATAATTCTTATGCTCTGGCCGGGGCGAGATCGGCCACCGGGTCTATCCTTATCGCCCCAATGAACCAGGAAGACACTGTTGCTGAACAACTCAAAGTAGGATTCTCTTCCCTTTTTAATTCTTTTTTATTTTTATTATAATATAGTAATATGTAAATGCGAATAGGGTATAGTAATGTGCAGCTATGGATTAAAACAAGGGTGGCTAATAAGTGTTCTTAGGGTATTAATTAAAAAATTAAAAGGAGAAAGTGTCCTTAGGATACTGGTATTTATTGTAAAAATTATAAAAGAGTGTAAAAAAATTCATAAACAACACAATTTTTCATCTTTCAATAAAAAAAAAATTTCTTTTTAACTTCTTAACCAATATCTTTAGGACACTTACTAACATTTGCCTTAAAAGAAACAGGGAATAGAGATTTGCTGCGTGATTGCAAGAATAAGGTTGGAACTGAGATTCCATCTTACTGGTACTATTAATTTATTAATTAATTAGGAATAAGAATATCGCATAGGACAACTAAGATTATGCTCGCAAATTTCAAAGGGTATCGATAATAAGTGTGTTAGCAATACTGATTAAGAAATACTTATTATATACGTATGTTTTAAGTTTGTTAATTAAGAAATTAATTTAAAATATTTATTAAAAATCACTGCTAAAAAAAGAAATAAATTATATTAATAACACTTATAAAAAAACATAATAATTGTAACACGTTTCATAAAAAAAATATTTTTAATTTTTTTAAGAGATTTTTTTTTAAAAATTGTAACTCTTGTATCGTTTTTTTTTTCTTTCTTCCTTCAAAGTTCAAACAAACAAAATTGGTTTCAAAAGGGATTTGTATTCAATTACTACTTGCTAGTTTTACAGCCATGCATTGCACGAGGTTCTTCCTTTTATTCCTTTTATTCCTTTGATTTCTTTGGTTGCATTTGTTTCCCATGTGAATAAACATTTGTTTAATATAGCAGGTATACTTGTTGAAATTAAAAATAAAATCCACTAGAGAATCTAAACGCCAGTGGTTGTTGGATAAAGTTATAAAGTTGTATAATTTAAACATTGAATATTTTATTTTGGATAAAAAAAATACAATTATCATAGAGTAACCATTAATACATAGAGCTTACTTTGGGAATTGGTCTTGTCAAACTCCGTTTCTCCACTTAGAAAATAGTAAATCACTGTCACCCAATTGAGAATCTAACAACATTGAGAACTTGAGATATGTGCAACTCTGTTTTCCTACATAAACAAACGGATGCTTAAGTGCTTATTTACTTATGGTAGTATTAATTTTAATAAAATTAATAATATTAAAATTTTAAATGTGATTGTAATGTGTACTTATATCAATCTTAATTATATACTTTTATTAAACTGTGTATTTTTTTTATTAGAAATAGAGAATTAATTTTATAACTTTTAAACACAGTGGCCCTTTTCTTTTGGAAAACATAGATAGTCAGTGTGAATCATGTGCTAACTGCATACTAATTCAAGCATGCAGTAGCTGTCTTTTGACTTTTAAAACAAAAGGAAAGAAAAAGTCTTGGGGGGTGGGGGTGTTTTTTATTGAGAAGTGTAGCAAAATATTGATTTATTTTGGCAATTTTTTTAATCAAACCATTACATTTAGTTGCTGATGTGATGAATGAATTAATCACATTTACAACATAATTCACCCATTTAAATTGAAGGATAAACATCTTGATGAATTAAAGAAAACAATTTGTGAATCCCAATTTTGCTCCCGGATCATTCGTAAAATCCAACTCTTTATGTTCCTTTAAAATGGGGGATGTATTTTAAAAAATAAAGTACTTATATTATAAAATTGTGATACAAATCATACAATATATACATATTCATGTAAATTAGTAAAATAGTTTACTATTGATGTTTTAATATACGATTACGATTGCTTTAATTTTATTCAGTTTCTTTCTTGAGAAATTACGCTTTATTTTGTATTGGATATATACTTACAGAACGGCGTTAGAGGATTTATGTTGGATATGTATGATTTTCAAAACGACATATGGTTGTGTCACTCCGCTCAAGGCAAATGTTACAACTTCACTGCATTTGTAAGTGCGTGTCCCTGCTTTGCTTTCTTGAATGTGACAATTTTTTTGTTGTGGTGGTAACATTCAAATGTCTATATCAATGTGCAGCAACCAGCCATAAACGTGCTTAAAGACATGCGGTCATTTCTAGATGGAAATCCATCAGAAATTATCACGATCATCATTGAGGACTATGTGACATCTCCTCAGGGCCTAACTAAGGTCTTCAAAGATTCAGGGCTGAGCAAGTACATGTTCCCAGTGTCTCGCATGCCCAAGAATGGTGAAGATTGGCCAACTGTCGATGACATGGTCCAGAAGAATCAGCGCCTAGTCGTCTTCACCTCTAAATCAGCCAAGGAAGCCTCTGAGGGCATTGCTTATCAATGGACATACATGGTAGAAAACCAATGTAAGTTCCCTGCCCTAGTAAACATGTTTTACTTGTATTCAAGTTAAAACTTTTTCAATAAATTCTATAATTTTTTTTTATAAAAAAAATGTGTTTTTAATTTCTATATTTTTAGTCAAATGTGATTAAGGTTTATATACTTTCATAACGATGAATTTGGTCTCAAATTTTAAAAAACATATTAGATTTAATCCTTTGTAACTTTAAAACATGGATTCTCAAAAGAAAAAAAAAGAAGACTAAATTTACATATTTTTTAAAGTTTAAGAACTAAATTTATCAATATGAAATGTAAGGACCTTGATTTTGTTTAAAAAAAATATAAGGGCGAAAAACACATTTTTGTCTTTTTTTAATTTATTATTTGAAGTTAAAATTTGTTTGTTACTGTTTTGTTGGGTCTTAAGATTTGCTGTAGAATAACAACAAGGTTTAAATCTTAAGACTTTGTGCAAAATTTCCAAATCTCTCCCACTACTAGGTTAATCTCATTGGGTTTGGGTCTTAAGATTTGAAATAGAAAACAAAACAATCTTAAAATTAATTTATTTAAAAGTATTTTTATGTTTTCTTTGTTAAAAAATAAAAAGGATTTTTTTGGAGCTTTTAGAAAATTATTTTTGACTCAACTTCTCTTTATAAAAAAAAAAAAAAAACCGGAATAGATTGGTCTTAATTTTTAGAATGCTGATAACAAATCATGATTGTGTGTGGGAAATTCAGATGGAGATGATGGCATGAAAGCTGGTTCTTGTCCAAGACGTGCAGAATCACCCGCAATGAACACAAAGTCTAGATCATTGGTTCTGGTCAACTATTTTCATTCTGCTCCAAATCGATCTCAGGCCTGCGCTGACAATTCGGCTCCACTACTCGACATGATGAAGACTTGTCATGAAGCAGCCGGCAACCGTTGGCCCAATTTCATTGCTGTTGATTATTACCAGGTAGTTACTTGTCTAAACTTTTATCAAATCACTCATTATGCTAATTGTTAATTAATTGCTCTCAACTTAACAAAAAAATAAAAAGTTCATAATCTATTGATGATAATAATGATGTTTTAAAGAGGAGTGATGGCGGAGGAGCAGCGCAAGCAGTTGATGAAGCAAACGGTCATCTCACTTGCGGTTGTGACAGCATTGCCTATTGCAAGGTTTGGTTTCTTCCACCTTATGCGTTGTTACTTTTTTATTTTTAGTAGAAATACCATGATTTTATTAAGACTGAACAGAGGCTACAAAATGATGTTTGTTACTACTACTTACTACTGCGTTTTTACCACTGTAAAGTAACGAATTGATCTTATATTACGAGATGTAGAATGACTAAATTGTGGTAATGTACTTTGGAAACCTTCAATCGTAACCCTCAACCTTGTATTTGACTGTGTATCAATGACATATGCAGGAAAATGCGAAGTTCGGCACTTGTGATGTCCCTCCCATTTCTCCACCTCCACCTGCTTCAGAAACCCCCTCCAGCGGAAACCAGCAGAACCAAAATAATAATCAAACAAACAATGCTTATATTGGTAGAACGGCCAAGCTGATGCAATCGGTTGTTGGAATTTTGGTTACGATAACTTTCTTGGCATGGTTATAGAATGCCATTAATTTTGGGGAGTTTCTTATCATTGAAAATATGTATTCCATGTATGTTGTAAACATTGTTTAGATGGTTCGGCCAATTTGATTCCGAGTATTGTATAAAATCTGAGTCATTTTTCATCACACGGCGCACTTTATGGCTGTATTGTACTTGGTTTGTTTGATGATTGACATCCTCAAGAACTTATATGCAGTGTTGTGAAAATCGGACCGGTCGAGACACTAAATTGATGGGTTAATAGTCGAACCGGTAGATCACTAATTGACCCAGTTTGACCCGATATATATTAAAAAATAAAAAATATATATATAATATATCTAACAAAATGTGATCAATCCATAATTCATACTCTAAAATTAAAATCAATCATGATCAAATTATAAATTTTACATAATCATTTATTACTATAAATTATTTTGTTGGATATTATCATTAAATTACTAAGAAAACTCATGTTATTTTTCACGGCTAAATATAAAAGTTATGGAGGACCATGAGTAAATATGATAAAGATAAATAAAACACATAAACATTAAATCATATCAAGATTAAAATTATAATAATTAACTATTATATATTATTGTCAACATCAAAATAATATTATAAGAGCATAATATTATATACTATTCAATAATTAACTATTAACAATTTAATTAAAATGTTATAAGAATATATTATTATATTATTTAAAAATTAGTTTTTGTTATGATTTCAAAATTTAAGTTGTACTATAAAAAGAATTCCAAATAACAACATTGATACAAGAATTGTAAAAAAAAAAATGAAACTGGGTCAATCGGGTCCGGATCACCGATTTTGACCAAAACCGACCGGATCAAACTGGATCGATGACATATCCGGTCTGATAATTAAACCGGACCGGATAAGACACCAGTTTCCGGTCGAACCGGTCCGGTCCGATTTTTATAACTATGCTTATATGAAATACTTGTCTCGTGAAAGAACTCCTTTCTATGATAGCTGTTGGCTGTGTACGCTGTTTCTTAAAAAAATGCAGTTTCATTGTTGCTCGAGCCAAATTTGTTGAGCAAGTCGTGCCTGAATTCTTTTATGTTCATAAAAGTTGAGATCAGGTTAAGATTTGCGAGATCCAGAATGCGCAATGGTGGGGCTTCCTCTTGTACACAAGACAAAGTCCAATTATAGTGGCCAGCTACCTAGAACATGAATCCATTAATGGAACTATCCGAGCCTCTCCAAATCACAACACGAGTTCCCCACTTAAAAACAATGGGACCGAAGGACCAGTACGTTGAAGGGGACATAATTTGTCATCTAATGTAATGCCAACAACTTGTACTGTGTCTAACTAGTATACAGTATAATGGCCACACAAAACCAAAACAAAAACTAGCATGTGGTATTAACATTTAATACGATGTACACCTCAACTCCACTTTCTAGGAGCATGTCATTGCAACGTTTACAATGCAGTATTGTTTTGATCTAACAGTGTTCAAGTAGATCAAAACATGATATCCAACGATGCATAATAATCTTTTATTGGGTGAATTGAACAATATGGCTAAAATTTACACGAGCAACCTCTAGCTACAATCATCCCTAAGAAAAAGGCACGGGACAGACAGAATGCAGAGAAATCTCGACGTGTGGGTTATGCAAGTATAGGCTGAGGTATAGAAGGCGCAAACAATGTAGAGCAAAGTATCAAGTTTGTTATGCCCAATGGATGCAAATTGCTTGGCCTTGAGCAATGACAGGTTGTAAAGGGAGCCACAAGTTTTTTGGCCTTTAAAGAGACAGCTATGCAAACTTATTGCTTTTCTATTTGAGGGTTCGATCTTGTCTCATTGGCACACATCCCATTTTCAAGCTTACCATCATCAACTGATACAGTTGCCTCCTCTTTCAACCCATCCCCTACTCTATCATTAGGTGAATGTCCTGCATCCCTTCTTGCTCTGCGATCCTATAACAACATAAAAGTCAAGCAGCTCCATGGTTTAGATGAATAATAATATATAATCTAGATCAAGCACAAGACTTGTAGATAAGTTAAAGAACAGAACATTCCATAGAGGTTACTATAGCATAAATGAATATAAATACCTTCTTAGTCATCGAAATATTTAGTCACATGATGCCCATGTTTAAATATGCATTCATAACAAGAGTTCACATATAAACTTAAACTATCATACACAATTAGACACTAAATTTGATGCCAGAACTCCATTTTAGGCTGCAAATAGAAATTTCATAATATGGTAATTTAATTTGAAGAACAGGGGATTGCTTGTATTTAGTCTTTATTGAACTTTAAATATGCTTCCTTTTAACTGTCACATCTTAATTTATTCTCCCAGTCAATGGAAGAACAAACACATGTTATACCTCACTATGCATTAACTTAGCACTACACTGAGGTCGAATTAACTTCAGCAGAAATGATTGTTACCTCTTTGTAAGGAGAATCTTCAGCTTCAAGCATGTGTATCACATGCCCCATTTTAGGCCGCTTTTGTGCATTAGGATCAGTGCAGCGTAAGGCTACAAGAAGGGCTCGTTTCAGTGCCCTTGAGGTTGGTTTCTCAGGAAGCTTGGGATCCAGCACCCCCTCTGGATTTCTGTTGCTAACCATCTTCTTGAGCCAGTCCACTAAATTCACCTGAAAATTTTGAGTTTTCAGTTACAAGTGAAAAATTGCAACGACAGGGAGTTTCACAACACTGAAATAGATCAAACAAACCTCTTCTTGAGGCAGACTATAATCAACTGGATTCCTTCCTGTAATTACTTCCATAATAAGAATTCCAAAACTATAAACATCGCTCCGTTCATTCAACATTCCAGTACTCGCGTATTCAGGAGCAACATATCTGCCAAACGAAGAACAAGTAAGGGAATTGCTGGCAACTCATCATGACCAATACTTACAAGGAAGGAATGGGGCAACAATAGACAAGGAAGACTATACAAACCCAAATGTACCCATGACACGGGTTGTAATATAGCTGTTGTCAGAGCCAAGGAGTTTGGCGAGGCCAAAGTCTGACACCTTTGCATTCCACTGCTTACTGAGCAAAATGTTGCTTGATTTAATATCACGGTGAACAACTTTTGGTTCCAACCCCTCATGAAGATAAGTTAACCTGTTGAAAAGCAAACAACAGTCACAACCCGGAAAAGCATCTTTCCCAACGGAACAATAAACTAATAAATTGGAAACTGAAGGACGGATGGGGATCGATGAAATTTGAAAAGAAAGGGTAAGGACAAATCAAATAATAACATGAGAACAGAAAGTGAAGCAGAGCTGAAAAAAACTAAATTAGTTGGTTGCTTAGTGTTTACCCTTTAGCCGTTCCCAGAATAATGTTCATTCGAATTTCCCAAGTTAGAGGGCTGCAAGGTCCAACATCCCCATGTAGCCACTGCTCTAAATTACCATTGTCAACGTACTCATAAACAAGCATTCTGCAGGGCCAATAAAAAAAACTCAACAGTTCAAAAGTTCATAGTTATACTACAAAAAGAGAAGTGTTGGTTAATTTAAGAGGAAAGTAAGGAAATGAAGAGAATAAAATAAAATACCTATGAGCTCCTTCGGCACAATAACCAAGCAACCTCACTAAATTCTTGTGGCGAACACGTCCTATAGCTTCCACTTCAATCTTAAATTCCTTCTCAGCTTGGCCCCTAGCGATATCAATTTTATTATTAGGTAAAACATCACTGTTATTAAAAAAAAAAGAAAAAGAAAGAGAAAGAAAAGAGAGAAGGAAGAGACCTGTTATTGAGCAAATTTTTAATAGCAACATTAGTGTTGTCGTTCAAGATACCGTGATAAACAATTCCGTATCCACCTTGGCCAATAACATTGTCGGGAGCGAAGCCGTTAGTGGAATCCTCGAGCTCCCTGAGAGTGTACCAGTGGCCCCAACCCAAGTGAGAAACTTCTGGAATGACGGTGGGAACCTGATCGAGGGGCCTGGCAGCCTCGCCGCTGCTGGGGTCATTGGAGCTGGACCGAACCAAGGCACGTTCCGGGTACGAGATTCGGTGGTTCTTCCCAATCTCGAACTGGATTCTGTGGTCTTCGGTGGGAGGAAGGGGGTCAGGTTCGGGGAAAGGGTCGGGCTGAGGATTGGGGGCGTGGTCGAGCCTGATTTCTTGGATCTCCTTGGAGACGTCGGGGATGGAGACGGGGTTGGTTTTGGAGCGCTTGAAGGCGAGCCAGACGGAGATGAGGAAGAGGATGAGGACGATGGCGGCGCCCACGCACACGCCCAGGACCACCCATAGACGGAGGCCGAAGATGGAGGTCGGGTTCGAGAGCTGGTCGTTCATTGCGGCGCCGGTGGTGGTGGTGGTGGAGTGATCCGGCATTGCTAGCTAACTATGTATGTAGCTATTCGTTCATTCCACTCTCCCTCCCTCCCTCCACTTGTGAATAAGACAAAAGAGAGAGTGAGAAATAACAAGAGAGGAAAGGAGGTGAGGGAATGGAAGCAGTGGCAGCTGGCATGGTGGGACCCGGGGGAACGCAAGGATGGATGCAATCAATTGTCACTCTGTTGTGTCTGGGTGCGCTGTGTGGGAACTACGCTCTTTATTCCGAGAATGCTACGTGTGTGAATTTGTGATGATTGTGAATGAAGTGAACTCCATTCTATGCTTACCATTCCCACCATTATAACGCAAACCAAACTGTAGTTTTTGCAAATTATTATTCTGAATTTTTTTTCACATTGTACATGATATTTTATATTTTAACGGCTATAATAATCTTTTTCATAGAGGTACTTTATAAATTATAAGTATATATATATGTGATGAAATATTTTTTAAACAATTGAGAGATCAGTATAGAGAAATACATAAATAAAACTTCAAGATATCAGCATAATTTATTCTATAAAAATACTACTATTTGCACGGGGACTCTGGTTATTCCAACCTGCTTCGCGACGCGTCTTGCAGTTCCACTATTCATCGTGGACTACCAACAAATATCTTTGTGTCTATATAAATAAATAGGAAAGGGGCTTTTAAATCTGCGCTTTAACTTTTTACGAACACACATAGATGCACTTTAATTTCAACGGTGCAAATAATGATTGCTAGCTAAAAATATACTAATTCTTTTTCTTTATAATCTTATCAAATCTATTGCTAGTAAAAAAATATATATAATTATTTATAGCAAAGTGTTTATTGAGTGCTTGATTGATCAATCAATTAACCAAGTTAAATCTAGCCTATTTATGTTGTATATTATGTGATGTTGGATGTTTGGATTGGTTTTAATTCTTGTAACGTAAGCCAGCCTTGATTTGAATGTTATATTTTGATTGCTTTAAAATAGGTTTAATTATTTATTTAGTTTTTTTAGTGACAAAAAAAAATTCTTATAAAACATTTTCTTTTAATTTCTACACATACTATTTTTATCTCTTTAATATTCGTCTTAAAAATTAAGAACATTTTTAATGTAAGTGCTTATATGAATTGCTTAAAATTAAGCAATTATACACTATAAATGTTTTGAAAGAAATTAAAATAATATGTATAAGAATTAAAAATGGTATGTGTAAATACTAAAATAAATTATTTTTAAATATAAAGACTAAAATAGACAGTTTTTTTAAGTAAATTGACTAAATAAGTAATTAGCCCTTACAAATATAACACTGCTTTTCTTTTGCTAATTTTAAAATGTTTAATTTGAAGTAATTGGCGTTTTTTTAAAAAAAAAAATATTAGTTCAAATATTAAAAAAAAAACAAAAAAAAAATAGTATGTATTAGTTCAAACATTTAATATGCATCAGCAAATTATAATTGGATTAGGTAAGTTGATCGTTGTTGGTTGGACATAATTCTTTGCAACCCAACATATAGCCTAATCAGACCCACCGATATTAATTAGTTACCTTTCTATATGGATGCTTACGACTACAATTCAAGGCGAGTATGAAAATGACAATGAAAAAAAACATGTACGGCTATACGAGATTGGTGAGACTATCCTACCTTAAACGAGTTGTTATAACCTGTCCTCAACTTACATATTTCGTAGTGTAGGTAATAGGCTAAAATGTACAGAAGTAATACATAATTGATTTAAATAATTTTTCATTCCTATAAAATATGGGGTTTTTATTTTAGTCTTTTAAAAATTGTTTTAATTTTATTATAAAAAATAATAATCTCTGTTATCAAATAACAATGTTAAATAAAGTAACCTAGTTATTATTATAGATGAAAATCTAGTAATCCGTTAATCGGAAACTTATCACCTAATTTATGATAGTACAAATCAAGTTAGACCTATTTATGATAGTACAAATCAAGTTAGACCTATTTATGAAATAAACTACTACCTTTGTTTCTAAATCTATTTTAACTAATTCACACCCTTTAAGAAAATTGATTAATTTAGTTAATAGTACTTCCTCCGTTCCACATTATATGACGTTTTAGAGAAAAAAATTTGTTTCAGAATACATGTTGTTTTACAAAATAAATGCTGCATTAAATATCTTTTTCCAATACTACCTTTAATCAATACTTAGTGAGAGTAATGAACTATAAGTAATTAATTAGAGAGGATATATTAGGAAGTTACCTAATGTTTTCTAGAAAATTCAACAAATTAATTGTATTCTTTAATACATGTGCCAAAACCTTAAACGTCGTATAAACTGAAACGGATGGAGTATTAAATTGGTTAATAATTTGTATTATTTTTTCAAAATTATCCTTACAATTATTGAGACTATTATTTTTTTTCACTTAATTACTTTCTACTTAATTAATTAATGAGTGTTAGTCATTTTCTCCAATCCTCACAAGAGAGAAAATGTACATATCTTATTAATTTATAGCATTCATTGTAAAGTGGTTAAGGATATTTTAGTAAAAAAATAATTATTGTAAGAGACAACTTGAAAAGAATCTTATAAAAATATAGAATTTTTTTTAGAAAAAAATCTTTTATTTAGAAACAGAGATAGTAAAAAAGTTTAAGCTTCTCCTTGTTCCAAAATTATTTTATTTCTAACAGGATTGTCTATTTAAATAAACATCAATGATGTGATAATAATATTTAAAAGATACACATGTTCTAATTATCTTAATTATTATATTTATATAATTTTATGAATTAAAAAATAGAAAAAAAACTCTAAAAATTTCCTGCTTAATTGTATAAAATTTCCCGCTCAGACTTATTTTCTTTTATTATAATAAAGATAAAGATATTTTATCTTAAAAATTTAAATATGCTCCTAATAATATATAATTTCTTATTACTTTCAATTTATAATTTTTAACATCTTTAGTTCTAACTTGAATTTGAATATTTTATTAAAAAAACTCAAAAATTAAAAATAGAGTTTAATGATACACTGACAGTGTAAAATAATTTTACACTGTCATCCAATTTATTATAAATTTGAATTTTATATATTTAGAAATATTTATTTATTATGAATTAAAAATTTTAGCTATTTAAAACAAATATTTTTTTTGTGTAATGCACATGCTAAAATACTATTTTTAATAAACTATTCAGTTTTCAAAGATATTTAAATTTAGAGAAAATAGACTATACATTGACAGTGTAAAATATAATTTTACACCGTCATCCAATGACAATCCAAAGTTTGTTGACTTTTATGATAACTACCCTTAAAAGTCATATTAACGATTATTTGTAATTGGATGACAATGTAAAACTTTTTTACACTATCAATGTATGATATTAAACTCTTAAATTTATATTTTTCTTTTTAATTATTTAAATAAAACACTTTTAAATAAGTTTTATCTTTAAGTTTTTTTTTTTGAAAAAAAAGCCAAGAGAAATTTAAGGGGTTTTTAAGATCTCAAATTCCTCCAAACTACGTATCAAACTCAAACTTTAACAAATTATTTCATGTTTTAGGATTTTAAAACCTTGCAATCCAATATATTTTCATCAATATTGTCACTGAGATAAAAAAGAAAAAAAGAAAACCCCTTGCAGAATCAAACTTATTTTCAAAATGAAAGAGTATTACAAAAGACCAATCACTTGTTCAATGTTGAAAACAAAAAAATAAATGCGAGTGTTTTGGGCCGTAGAATCCTTCTTTAGTTTGTTTTGGGCTTTATATAAAAAAATTATACTGGTATCAAAAGCGCGCCAAAATTGGAACAATTTCCCGCGTTCTCTTCAAAACCCTTATTGTTGTCTCCTCTCTAACCAAATCAGACTCAGAGAGATTGAGAAAGACACAGAGATACAGAGATGGCGGATGATGAGCCAGTAAGCGCAAGGCGAAGGCAGAGGGGACCGGAGGCCACCGCCCGCAGCGAAGCCTTGGAGCGTCTCAAGGCCCTCCGCCGTGGTGGTCGTCGATCCGACGGCACCGGACCCCAAATCAGGTTAGAAAACCCTATCTACGACACCATCCCCGAGGACGAGTACAACGCCCTCGTCGCGAAACGCCGTGAACAGGCGCAGTCCTTCATCGTCGACGATGAAGGACTCGGCTACGGCGACGAGGGCGAGGAAGAGGACTGGTCGCAGGCCGGATTCAACCTCTCCTCTGACGAATCCGAAGGCGAATCGGAGAAGCCGAAGCGGAAGAAGGTCGAGAAGAAGGATCCTCAGCCTAAACGAACTTCTTCGTCGCTCCACGCCGCCGCCGCCATGATGGGAGGCCAGAGGCTGTCGTCGATGTTCACTTCGTCTGTTTTCAAGAAGAGCAGAGACGACAAAGCCTCCGAGAGCATCGTCGACGATGTTATTGCTGAGTTCGCGGCGGATGAGACTGATAGACTGAAGCGTAAAAGGGCTCATGGGAATTCATCTTCTTCTTCCGTCACAAACGATGCTTTGCGGATTAACAACACGGTTAGAGATAAGCCTTCTGTTGATTTTATTGGAGCTTCTTCGTTGCCGGCAAATGGTAGCGCTGAGTCTGTTAAGGTTGTTGAGAGTGTTGGTTTTGACTCGGGGTTTGAGCAAAAGAGCGAGGTGATTAGTGAAATTGAAGATTCGGCGCGTGGAAGTTCTGAGAATGGACAGGCACCAATGGTGGAATCAGATGATTGTAAAATTAATGAGAGTATAGTTGAGGAGAAAGAGGTGAAGAAAGTTGAAATTGAAGTAAAAGCGGGTTCGAAAAAGGAGGTGTTCACTTTGAATGCTAAGGTTAATAAAGAGGAGGAGGACCCAGCATTGTCTGCGACTGCTGGTTGGAAGGAAGCAATAAGCGGTGCCGGTGGGATTGATTCAAAGGATGCTTTGCAGAACCAACAACACTCAGAGTTTCATTTGGATAAAGACGGATTACTGTTTTTCTATATATTAGACGCCTACGAGGAGTTTTATGGAGAAAATAGGGGCACCCTTTATCTGTTTGGGAAGGTACTTTCTCGGGATAGATTATCTTTTTTTCAATAGTTTTCATTTTATTTTTTTTTACCTTTTCATCCATAATACATGATGCTACGTTTGCTTTCTTTAACCTCTAAGATTTCAGTTTTTCTGTTGTCAAGGTTTCATCAACATGGGTAGTGTCAACTGTCGAAGTCATATTGTGAAGTTATTATTATTATTATTGTTGTTGTTGAAACTTGGTTTGTTTTTTGGACTTGACTAATGGAAGGTTGAGTTGTGTGTAACCGTCAGTTGCTCTCATTACTGCTAATGAGTTTGACTTGGATGAAGGAAATGACTCTGATGATTTGCATTCTCAACTCTGGTTGAAATTTAGGTCAAAACAGGGGATTTGTATCAGAGTTGCTGTGTTATTGTGAAGAACATGCAGAGGTGCCTCTATGCAGTTCCAAGCCGACCTTCTCATCGCACGGAAGAGATGATGAGTCTTGAGAGAGATGCCCAAGAGTCTCAAATCTCTTCTGAAGATCTCTATAAAAAGCTGCAAGTAAGTTTGTACTTTGATCTCTGGCATAAGTGTATATAATTTTTGCTTTTGTTTTTATTTAGACCCTATTTTTCTTAGCCTGGGGTTGATTCATTTTGTCTTGTTCCATTTTTTGTTAAAATTGTAGGATGCAGTATCTGATGTTAAGAATGAGATAGCACAACATCTGGTGAATTTGGAAGTTTCTAACTACAGGATGGGCCCTGTTAAGGTTTGCTGATTAGATAATTTCTGATGTCTTGGAGTGCATAAATGAGCTATTGATGCTTTTGTGCCATGTAGATTTATTGATGTTCTTTTTATTCTGATTCCTTGGTCATTCTTGCAGAGGAAATACGCATTTGAACGATCTGAAATTCCTGCAGGTGAAAATTATGTGGTGAAAATCAATTATTCATTCAAGGTACACTATTAGATCTATGTACATCCTCAAGAAAAAAAAAATGAAGAATGTTCAACATATGTCTTTGATATGTACTCAATTTGATTTTTAAGACAGCTACAAACTCCAAATCTCCCCCCTCTTTAGTTAAAAGGCATTTTCTAAAGCTTGTTATGCATGTGTATTTTTTATTTTTTAAACTTTTCAATATTTTAACTGCTGCAGGATCCTGTACTCCCAGTAGATCTCAAAGGAAAAAGTTTCTGTACTCTCTTAGGAACTGGTTGCAGGTATTATAAGTATTCCAAGACTATCCTTAGTGATGTTTTGGATATAATAAGAACATGCAACTTGAAGGATGATTATTGAATGGGCCTTTCTTAAACTCAGGAACATTGGGGAATAATACTTGGGTAGTAATCTGGCAGAACCTTGGAGATTTCTTTTTGTGAAGATAAATTAATTTCCCAGTAACTATGCATTTCAAATACCTGCTGGATCTCTGAAACAGAATATTACACTGATTTAATTCTTTTTTTGGCATGAGGACTGAGGAGCTGACTTAATTCTAGAGACTAAAAACTATTTTTTGGTAACAGAAACATGAACTTTGTTATATGAAGTGTGTAATTTAAATAGTTGAGTTTCCTAGTATTTCGCTAGTATCATGCTAAGGGTTTTGTACTTATACCCCCCACTTGTGTCAAGAGTGTCCATAAATTGAACATTTATTTTTTGTTAGAAAAACAGGTGAACTAACTATTACAATTTGCAGTGCGCTTGAGCTTTTTTTGATTAAAAGAAAGATAAAGGGGCCTTCATGGCTACAGGTTTCAAAACCTTCTCCAAGCTCAGCTTCTCGAAGGGTGAGATTTTTAAGTTAGGTGTCAAGTAGAAGTAATGTATATGACTTGTCCTTTATTCCATATGCAGGCCACCTTGTTTTAATCATAGCACCTTGTTTGTGCTTACAGGTTAGCTGGTGCAAATTTGAAGTGACTGTTGACAATCCTAAACAAATTTCAGCTCCTTCAAATATCACTTCTGAGATTCCTCCTGTGGTTGTTGCAGCAATAAACTTGAAAACCACCATAAATGAAAAACAGAACATAAATGAGATTGTATCAGCATCCGTTGTCTGTTGCAACATGGTTAAGGTTGTTTATGGTCCTTTTTTTAGTGTTAGGTTTTCTTACCATCACTTTGGTTTTGTTATGTATAGAATGCTAGCTTATCTTGTGCAAGCAATGAGCTCAAGAGCATTAATTTGTATGTCTGTGTGTGTATATGACTGAAAATAAGAATATCTGTGTTATGCAAATCTATTTTTCAGGAAGGATTGATTTACTGTCATTATGCTGGTGAAGTTTGAATATAGCTGACAAAGTTTTCAATGATTTGCCATTTCTCTGTGTTAGATATTTGTATACGCATGATATGAATAGTGAGACCTACATGCATAAATTCAAGATTGTGTGTGATTTAGTATATTTTGAATGGCAATGATGGATTCTTGGTGAATAATGACTTACCAAACTAGTCACCAATGAATTCACTTTCTGAAAGAACATAATATTTTTTAACTCAATTTCTGTGCTTATTGAATATTGATTCACGTGGGTCTTAAATTCTTGTGTTCTCTTGTCACTAACATGAACCTATAATGATACAAAGCTTGAAGTTTCAAGAAAGCATGCGGTGGAATTATGATCAGCAGTAACCTTTACTGTTTGACTTTTTAGATTGACACTCCTATGATGGCTTCAGAGTGGAGGAGACCTGGAAGGCTGACCCATTTTACTGTTGTTCGTAAACTTGATGGGAGTATATTTCCGATGGGGTTCAACAAGGAGGTTACGGACAGAAACTTACAAGCTGGTTCAAATATTCTGTGTGCTGAAAGCAGGTATAGACATTAAAAGATGGCTTGTGATTATTTGCATGACTGCATGTTATTCTGAGTTTGAATATGATGTCTATAAATTGTGAAACTTTTCTGGGAAATTATGATTTCTTCTAGGATTGACCTATCTATTGACTTTGTTTTCAGTGAAAGAGCTTTGTTGAACCGCTTGATGTTAGAATTACACAAGTTGGATAGCGATGTTCTTGTTGGACATAATATTTCTGGATTTGACCTGGATGTTCTTCTCCACAGATCTCAGGTGGGAATTTTGGCTTTTCCTCATAAACAATTTCTTGTCAATTATTTGACTTTTTCACGCTGAATAGAAATTAATTGAATTTTGCATGAGTTTCCTTTCTTATGATTCTTCATCATCAAATGGATGATATATACTCATAAAAACTGGATGATATATGGATGAGAAATAATTGGTTTAGGTGGGTTTGAGCAATTACATCAATCAGGTAGAAATTCATTCTTAAGGCCGTAAAATAGTATGAAAATTACATGAAGACCAAAATTACTTAGAATTGATTATGGAGGATATATTGGGAAGATGGTTAGTTGAGAATGTGGTTTCAATCAATATTAAATGGAATATTAGAATTCTTGGAGATCTGAATTTGTCCTGAAAAGAAAAAAAAAAAACCATGTAGCTATTCCATAATTTTTTCAATCCATGAAAATTTTTTAGGTCATTTTTTATTTTTATTTTTTGTGGTTGGTGTGTAACAGTTGAATGGACACAGTTCCCCATAATTTTCTGTGAAACTCATCGCTGATGCATTGGTTCATGTTTCCTGAATAAGAAAACTATTTTCAGTCAGTTGTTTTCAGTTTACTCTTTGATTTTTTAAGCTTAAAGATTTATCCTGAATTTCAAAGCACAGTTATTTTGGTGTTTTCATCATTTGGACAAGGAAGTGACTTTCATTGTCCCTAAATGACCCATATCTACACTTTGAGTGCTACTACTAAAAACACCCTATCAAAAATTATGCAGGCTTGCAAAGTAGCAAGCAGCATGTGGTCTAAATTAGGCCGCCTCAACCGTTCTACAATGCCTAAACTTAGAAGAAGCAAGGTTTTTGGTTCTGGAGCAGATCCTGGTATCATGTCCTGCATTGCTGGTCGGCTTCTTTGTGATACATACTTGTGTTCCCGTGACCTATTAAAGGAGGTAAAATAATTGTTGAGAACTCATGCTGAGCAGGAATTCTGGATTTTTATTTCTTACTTAGTAACCATCATCATTGGTTCTTTCAGGTTAGTTATTCTTTAACTCACCTTGCAAAATCACATCTAAACAAGTTTCGGAAGGAAGTTGCTCCACATGAAGTTCCAAAAATGTTCCAAACAGCAGAATCCCTACTGGAGCTTGTAGGTGCCAGTGTGTTCACTCTTATGTTTTTTATTTTTTAATTGTGGAGAACTATTTGAAGTGCTTGTGCAATGTTAACCATGGATTATTTTTTTCAATTGATAAACACTTCATTGTTATGGAAGATTTTGGGCTGATGTTCTTGTTTGTGCAAATGAGAATTCATTTAGCAAATGAGAAATCTAGATACATTCTGCAATAGTTTGAACTCACATAAATATTGAACTATGATGCTTGCCATGGTTACTGATGTTAGCAATTTATTTTTCCGTACTTGATATTTTTGACATTAGCAGCAGCTTGGAGTTGAACTTGATAGTGCTTTTGGGTTGAATTGTTGAAACTTGAAAGTGATAGATGTGTAATAGTTTGTAGTATGGAGTATTTTGATGACTATAATGAAAAACTATGCAGAATTTGGGGACTTTATAGTCTTAGGGTGCGTTTGATACACACTACGGTACAGGACAAAGAAAACAGTACAAGACAAATACTTGAGTTACAAGACAATTTTTTATCATATATATTGTTTGATGAACAATGGACAGTACAAACAAAATAATATAAAATTTACTAAAATGCCCTTTTTAATATTAATTATCTTAATATAATTTGCATTATTATTGTATATTATGTGAATTCAAAATACATGACACGATAAAGTTGTTGCAGCTAGTAGATAATGTGAATTCAAAATACATGGCACGATAAGGTTGTTGTAGCTAGCATATAATAGGAATTCAAATGCAGATAATGGGATATATGTGTCTTTTGAATACTTTTACCTGAGACTAAAAGTTGTTCTATGGTTTTCTGAGTAACAAAAAGTCGAGTTTTTATCCTGTCCTCATTTGTTAAATTTGTGCTATCCTATAATCCTTTTTTAAATCAAACGTGGAACAAAAATATTTGTCCTGTCCATAATTTTTAGCTAATCAAACGGACCCTTAGTTGGTAGGTTATGGGATCCTATCAACTTATATGGTCTTGCAAAATATAAGTGTGGGTCAAAGAATTCACTTTTCCCATTTGGAATATTTGATTGATCGAACATTTAATTAGTTTATTTGCTTCTGCTGACTGTCATGGTGTTCTTGACTTGTCCAGATTGAATACGGTGAAACAGATGCATGGTTGTCTATGGAACTCATGTTTTATTTAAGTATTCTTCCGCTCACACGTCAGCTGACTAATATAAGTGGTAATCTGTGGGGGAAAACTCTTCAGGTGAGCCCCTGTCGCATTTACTTGCTAGCTTGATTTGATATTGGACATGACCTAACAGGCAGAGGCCCGCAATTAATGTTTTTTAGTTTATTATTTCAGGGTGCTCGAGCACAGAGAGTGGAATATCTTTTGCTGCATACTTTCCATGCAATGAAATATATGGTGCCAGACAAGTTCTCAAACCATGCAAAAGAAACAAAATTGATGAAACGCAGATTAACTCATGATGTGGAGGATAACAACTTTGATGTAGATATTGATGATGCAAACTACGACAACGATGCTTCTGAAGCTGATAATAAGAAAAGCAAAAAGGGTCCTTCTTATGCCGGGGGACTGGTTTTGGAGCCAAAGAAGGGTCTATATGACAAATATATATTGCTTCTGGACTTCAACAGTCTTTATCCTTCTATTATTCAGGTTAATATCGTTGTCTTTCAAAATATGCTTGGTTTCAGTTACTTTCATTCTACCTTTTGGCATTGTCTGTTTTATTTGCTTGTGCACTTCACCTCTGGTAGTAATCTGTGACAGTTTCTACTGTTTGCAACTTACTGAATTGAATAACAGGAATACAATATCTGCTTCACAACTGTTGAAAGATCTTTGGATGGATCTTTTCCTCGTCTACCATCTAGCAAAACAACTGGAGTCTTGCCAGAGGTAAAAATGCACAGATATACAAACAATTTTATCTTTTAAATTATTATCTAAGAATTGTAGGAACTGTCATATCATTTTGAGCTTGAAGTTTTTTATTAGTTTCTTGTTTCCAAAGTTTGTGTGATTTAGATATGAAGTTTTGCCAAATTGTATCCCCTAATTTAATTGCATTACAATTTTGACAAGTTAGTTGCTTTTTCTCTGCATGGAAGTTGTTTCTATTAAGGTTAAATTACATTTGTTGTTAGTGATGCATTTATACTGAAGTAGTTTATTTATTCTCAACAGTACTAATGGGAGGCTCTGGCTTCTATTTTGTTGCGCATGAATAGGGTGTTTTAAGATTTTTTTTCTTGATAACTGCAATGTAACTAGATTTTCTAGAGTTGTCTCCGTCTTGTTTGTTTCCACTTTGGCTGCTGTTCTTATTTATGTGACAAGCTATAGCATTGGAAAACGAGGATTAACAGAATTTTCGGTGTTTGAAAAGCTACAAAATTAGTAAAGGACGCCCAATCGAGTCGCCATGGTTGTTTCAATGGAAGGTGATGTAGAACGTTGTGACAAATTGCCTGGAGAGAGCAATCTTCTTTTCCCCTAATTTTGAGCATCACATTGGATATTTTTTCTGCATCCAAACAGGATTTGATCACCTATGATATGGTATATCCTTTGCTATTCCCAAATGGGGAATACAAAAACGTAAAATAAAATAACTGCAAGTATCTTAAAGCACAATAAGGGGAAGCCATGGCCGAGCTGGTTGGAGCTAGAGAGATGAAATTGGATTTTAGGAATTTCACCTACAAAACATATGAATTTCAAAACAAAGCATTTTATGACAATTCATTTTAAATTCCCTCAAAATAAACAGTATTGTCTAAAAATTCTTTATACCAAGACACTTTAGCTGTGCAGCATTGACTGGCACAATCAAGGTCCTAGAATATTTATTTGCTTGGTTCACGTTAGTAAAAGTGGTGTGAGATAACTTTATTTTGTACAAGGCAATTTTCGTTCTCCCTCCTGCAGAATATGGAGTTTAGATGCGTGTATAATTGAGTATGTTTGTTGTGCTAGGTGCTGAAAAATCTGGTCGATCGGAGGAAAATGGTAAAGTCGTGGATAAAGAATGAAAAAAAGAATCCTATTAGAGTTCAGCAACTGGATATTCAGCAGCAAGCACTGAAGCTTACTGCAAACAGGTGTTTTTTTATTTTCTTTTCTTGCATCTTCCAAAATTTTATGTCATTCTTCCTTCTGTATGTAAAATGTTATGGTGTGTGATGCAGTATGTATGGGTGCCTGGGATTTTCCAATTCAAGATTTTATGCTAAGCCGTTAGCTGAGCTTATAACTTCACAAGTAAGATGAATATGCTGGCTTATTCAGCATAACCAGTGACTACTATACTCGAATATATTTTCAAACGCAGACATTTTCATTTGCATGTCTATTGGTTGTACAGGGAAGGGAGATACTACAGAGTACTGTTGATCTTGTTCAGAATAACTTGAATTTAGAGGTTATTTCTAGTACTCCGCATCTTGAAGTATTAGAGTATAGTATATGAATTATTTGATGTAACTGGTTGAGAATATTAGCTCTTAATTGGTGTACTGTCTTTTGCTTTATAGGTGATCTATGGTGATACTGATTCAATAATGATTTACAGTGGGCTAGATGATATTGAGCAAGCTAATAAAATTGCTGTAAGAGTTATTCAAGAGGTAAGATTTGACTATTAGCTGTACAAAGCTCCTTTGAGCCTGTATACGGATTCTTGGTGGTTGAGATTCACATCTCCTTTCCTCTGCTCTTGTGCAATATGGTGTGTTAGAGCTAGAAGGAGAGCTTTTCAGCCTTGTTATTCCCATAATAAAATATATTTAATGTTTCTTAGATTCAATTTAAAAGATCATTTGAAGTTATGTTTATACTTCCTGGTTTTTATCATTAGTGAATAGTGAGTTACTTGGGTGATGTGAAGTTGGACAATGCTGCAACGATGTCTTACCATGTTGGTTTGCACTGTTTGCAACTAGCCAACTACAGATAATTTTGGCATGTGTGCATGTTTCAAGAACAAATGGCAGTTTTCCTTTCTTTTCTTTTTTCGTCTAATGTTCTTGTGTTCTGCAATTTCTGCTTTAATTTATCATCAGGTCAATAAGAAGTATAAATGCTTGGAAATTGATCTTGATGGTTTATATAAAAGGATGCTTCTTCTTAAGAAAAAGAAGTATGCAGCTGTAAAGTTGCTGTTTAAAGATGGTGCCCCATATGAGGTATGTTTATTATATTTTATTCTTTTGCATTACCTAACATCTTGGGAAGATCATGCTGTGGGATTAACGTATGGTACAGGTTATTGAACGTAAAGGTCTTGACATTGTTCGTCGTGACTGGAGCTTATTAGCTAAAGAACTAGGAGATTTTTGCTTGACTCAAATTTTGTCAGGAGGGTATGTTACTTACCTTTGCCCAATTTGACTCTTTTAGATGCAGGATTACTAATTTCTCTAGTAACTGAAATTATAGTTCATGTTGAAAATCAGAATATTATATTCTGATTAGCAATTAAATATTCTCCGACTTCTCCAACATCCTTGAGTTGTTTTTCAAACTTGGTGGAGCTCAATTTTTATGTTTTTTATTTATTTGTTGGGAATAAATTTTCTTGTAACAAGCTGAGAGCTTAGTAAGCTTCAGCTTGAGGTTTATAGGAAAAACAAAAAAATTACTTATATAAACATAATATCCCTCTGAAAAGATTATGTTATAGGAACATAATAGCAATTAAAGATTATAGGAATATTATTCCTATAATAATATCCTATAATAATATTTATAGGAACATTATTTGTTGTTAATGGAGCTCAAGAAATAATATTCTGATTTTCTTGAGCTCCATTAACAACAAATAATGTTATAAACATAATATTCCTATAATAATATCCTTCAGCTTGAGGTTTATAGGAACAGCTCAATTAAAGATTATATTCCTATAAACCGCTATTATTATATTCTGATTCTATTAATAATAACAGTTTATAGAAACATATTCTTTAATTTAGAGGAAACATAATATTCTCTATTTATGTGTAATTAATGTAATTAATCTATATAAACATGTTGTGTACTCTGACACACGGTTTTCACTCAAATATCCCTCTGTTTTCTTCTATTTTAACAGTTCCCATGCTTGCAGGTCATGTGAAGATGTCGTGGAGTCAATCCACAACTCGCTAATGAAGGTAAATTGTAATGTTTTGCAGTATCAGACATTTTTTTTTTAATAACCTACCATGTGATTCAAGAATTTGAAAGATGCTTCCTGGAGCTTTGGGCTCACCACACTTTGCCGAAGAGTGGAATGCTATTGTAGGGTGGTCTAAAATTCTGAATGCTTAGGTGTTTATTGCGGATTTTATTCGTATAAATTTTGCCTTACTTTTTAATTAATATTTTTAAATTGGAGTTTGAGGTTTATTTCTCCTGCAAACTAATGCGATTGTATTTGAAACCCTTAGTGCTTAGATGTGTATCCACATTTGATTGGATTAGTCGATTATCTGGAGTAGATTTTTTTTATCCAATTATCAATCATTGGTGAAGGCATTGAAGTTTATTGGGAAATGTTCATGTAAATTTGCCTTACTTTTTAATTAATGATTTTTAAATTGGAGTTTGAGGTTTATTTCTCCTGCAAACTAATGGATGTTAATCTTACAACAGGTACAAGAAGAAATGAGGAACGGACAAGTACCATTAGAGAAATATGTCATTACAAAGACATTGACTAAACCTCCTGAAGCTTATCCTGATGCCAAGAACCAGCCACATGTTCTTGTTAGTCCAAAGCTATTTTCGTTTTTGTTACTTGAAATATTCTGATCTATGTTTTCTTTTGCCGTGATCTACTTGATCCTGAGGATGCTTTTCTTGATCAACATATAGGTGGCACAAAGATTGAAGCAACAAGGTTACTCTTCTGGTTGCTCTGTTGGTGATACAATCCCTTATATAATTTGCTATGAGCAGGTTTGTCATTTAGTCACTCTCCCAATCAAAGGCCAAATAGTGTAATTTTGGGAAATGTTTTTTGCATTGAGTATTTGATGTAGTTTATATGTTGTCTCACTTTGTAAATTTAATATTATGTTCTGCTTTGATTAGGGTGGTAGTTCAGGCAGTGCAGCTGGCATTGCTCAACGTGCCAGACATCCTGATGAACTTAAACGAGAACAAGGGACATGGCTGGTTGACATTGATTACTATTTATTACAACAGGTGGTGTAGATTTTAGTAGCTAATTTTATAAAAAACAGTGGTTACCAAGTACTGTACCCTGGTTGAGTATTTTCTTTTTCCTCTTATAGATCCATCCTGTGGTATCACGTCTTTGTGCATCAATTCAGGGCACAAGCCCAGAAAGACTGGCTGATTGTTTAGGGCTTGACTCATCAAAGGTAAAACATTTCCTAGTTTGTCTCAGCATTCAAAGGGAGGTAATTTACTTATTTTTTGTATCAATTCTTCTGAATTGGTAAACTATATTGTTTTACAGTTTCATCATAAATCAAGTGAAGCTTTAAATGATGATTCTACAAGCCCATTCTCGTCTGTTGCTGATGATGAGGAGAGGTACATCTTGGTTTTAAAATCTAATGTCCCATTAATTGTCACAAATCTCTTAAATGTGCATGGTTACTACCAATGTTAATATGGAGACAGTTAGAACTTTTTTGTTCTGAAGTTCAATTCTAAAATTCAGTATTCTTTGCAGAGATTTGAACAAGTTACAGAATTTTGTTTTACAGTTTTTTAGCTACTTTATGTATTTATGCTTTGTTAGATCTTTCTGAAGTTGTGTTATGATTCATGAATTTTACTTATGGTTTCCCTATCCATAATTATTAATGGATTGGATGTGATAAAATAATTTCAGGTATCGGGGATGTGAGCCGTTGGTCTTGTCATGCCCCGGCTGCTCTGGTACATTTGACTGCCCACCCGTCTTTAAATCTATTTGTTTGTTGGGAAGTGAAAAGTCAACCACCGCGGAGGAAGCTGACTACAATTTCTGGCGTAAGCTGTGCTGTCCTAAATGCCCAGAAGATGTTAAAATTTCTCCTGCAATGATAGCTAATCAGGTTTGACTAATTTAAGATTTAAGGCCTCCAAAAATTTTGTTGTTCAACTGCGTTTCACACTAGGAAGTTTTTTACACCAATTTCAAATCCTGGGATTAACTTCAAAATAGAATCTGCAATAACACTAACATGTTTGTTGATTTGATTTAGCATAGAATATTATTCCTGAGAATATACTTACAGTTCTTTATACTTTCACTTCATGTCAGGTCAAAAGGCAAGCAGAGAGGTTTGTTTTAATGTACTATAGAGGTTTACTAGTGGTAAGTCACCTCTCTAAATATATTATGAATAATAATAGCCTGTGTAAATTAGGTTTCATCATCCTTGGCTGATTTTGCATCCAGTGTGATGATGAAACGTGTAAGCATACAACGCGAAGTATCAGCCTTCGGTTGGTTGGTGATTCAGAGAGAGGAACTGTTTGTCCAAATTATCCTCGCTGCAATGGGCGTCTAGTTAGAAAGGTTTCACTCCATGAACTTGTTGAACATTAACAATTTCTTTCATATATGATTTATAATAGTGAAGCTTTAATGCTTCGGTTTTATGAATTAATTAACTAAATGTTTATTTGATTTTTCAGTTCACTGAAGCAGACTTGTACAAGCAGCTCTCGTATTTTTGCCATGTGTTCGATACTGTTTCTTGTATAGAAAAGGTACTCACTATATGATGCGAGGACAAGCTTAAGCAAACAAACCAATCGGATTTTCAAGATAATTTGTTAATATATGTTATGCGAGTTAAATAAATGAATAATGATATACAACTTGGTTAATCATTATTAATCATTTTTTTTTTGGACGTGACTCTTCCAGATGGAGGCAAAATCCAGAATACCGATAGAGAAAGAGTTGATGAAAATTAGGCCAATGATTGATCGGGCAGCATCAACAGCAGAGAAGATCAGGGACCGTTGTGCCTTTGGGTGGGTGAGATTCGAGGATCTGGTCATTACAGTTTAATTTGCAGATTTGATGTCCATGTGAATCTACTACTTAAGCAAGGGGGTTATCAGCAGAGTCAATGATATATTATAAATAGACTATCAAGGGTTATCGTCACTGGTGTTGCAAGTAAGTCTGATTGAGCAAATCACGTTGGCAGTACAGGGCTGATTAAATCTCTCCGCAATGCCCCTCTGCGGTTGATTTAAGCAGCAGTAATCTGTTCTTGACTGTGTAGCTGTCCATAGAACAATTTCAAATGTTCTGTAAATACGTTTATCTATTATTTACAAAAGCTCCTCAATTGATTATTTTTTTTACTCTGGACTCAGGATAATTTTAGATTATAGTAAATTTAATTTTAAAAGAATTGATTTTTTTGAATTATAGTTAAATAGTTTTATGATTTTTTTTATCGGTAAATATTAGTTTGTTAGTTTTTGTTAATGAGAGAGATTCAAACATGTAACCTCTTTCTTTTCCCTTTCTTCATCCTTAAGCCTCCTTTTCCAACCATCAAACCAATTTCATATTTTCTTGTTGGTTTAAATAATTTTTAGATTCTTGCTAAATTTTCAAATTTTGCTTTGGATCCTTGATAATTTTTTTGTTGTTGAGTTCTTAATATATTAAAAATTGTTTTAGGTTCTTGTTGTCAGATGACGTGGTATCATCTTAACGGTTGATATATATTGGGAAGATCTATTTGAATGGTGTAACGTCAATCACTTAACTAAATGGTAGGAACTTAAAACAAGAATTTTGATATATCAGGGACTCAAAATAACAAAAATATTTATCGGGACTCAAATCAAAGTTTGAAAATTTATCAGGAACATAAAAATTATTTAAGCCTTTCTTGTTTTATGATTAATTGCTGTTTGCAATTGTGATTAAGACTCGTTATAATTTTGTAGTTGTCTAAACTATACATTGATCCGTTCTAATGCAAGGTTTTATAAAAAAAATATAAGATAAAAGTTGTATTTTTTTCTTCAGATAAAGTGAAAAAATATATAAAGAAAGTTTTATTCAGTTCAATTTAATTCTTTTAAAATTTCACATTAAAAATTTATAATGTTAATCTTGTGTTCAAATACAATAAAACTAATAAAAATTAATTTTTTCTTTATAACATGTGAAAATAGAAAAATATTTTTTTCAATTAAATGATAAAAAATCAATATATAAATAAAATGTTCTTTACATTTTTCATTATTTAAAATTTTGTGTGCTATTAAGACTCGTTAAAATTAAGATTTTTTTTCGTATTAATTCATCTTTAGTTTTTTTTAATCTTGTCATTAGCCTTTAGTTAGAGACTACAAATAAATTATTTTTATCAAATTTAAGAATTTAAAATAAAATTTAAAGAATTAACTCTGCTAAAACCAGAACATGTTTAGACTACAATGTTAATATTTTATATTCAATAATAACATGTTATATTAAATAACATCTGTATATCAAACAATAAATATGTTTGTTGCCTAAAAGAAAATAACAAAATATGTTGAAGTTTTATAACAAGAATAAAATAAATAGTAAAATTTAGTAACTAATTTTTTTTAGGCAATTTCCATACATATCACAATTATTGGATATATGTATATTCTGATATAATCACAGGAAAGAAATTTCTATTGCAATTTCTTTTGCCTCTATCAAATACTTAGGTGCACTCCTTTTTATTCCCTTTGTTACCGCAGCTCCCCAACAGGTGCCTCATCGAGCCACAAGAAATGAATGAAGTCATATAATTTTGCACTTACACTAACCTGCTCAAAGTTTGAAGTAAACGTATTAAAAACAATTCAAAATAAAAATTACAAAATAATTTAAAGCATGAAACCTTATATGGAGTTGGATTAAGTCTCCTCATGTGGTCAGATCGCATTTGCTCAAGTTGCTTGATGCATCGCTCTCTTATGTCCTTTAAAGCAGGTAGAATTTCTTCCTTTTTATCTTCAAGAAATACTAAAGTATATTACAAGAGAAAAATAAAATTCGATTGTCATATCTGACTCTGAGAATTCGAGGACATAGCGTTTATAGATGAGATGATGGATAAGGTGCTATTTATGTCCATGATTTGATGACTCAATTTTCTTATAGCTCTTACCTGAACTCCCAGCGCAGTAACACCTTAGAAGCTCCTCTATTTTCTGAGGCACCACATATGCTCTCTTCGATTCTTCAAAGGGATGGCGGCACAGGATTCTTTCTCCCAACTATCATAAAAATATTGTTAAAAGAAAATTATGATTACATTTGTAAATTCCAGGGATTTTCTAACACCGAGAGATTGGATCATTGGAGAGTTGGCGCATTAATTTTTATATATTTTTTTTTTCCGTTTGGGAAGCGTTAAAAATGAGAAATTATTATATAGTATAAGATCATCATAGTCTCGATTAATTTCCACTTGACACGTGACTAAGTTTTATCAATTCTTTCTCATGAATTAAAAATCTGGGATAGATGTGATGTTAAAATTAATCGCAACCGTAAATACGTGACAGTTCAAAACTATGTAAAAATAATACCTTTGGAGAGGGTTCATTTTCCCCAGTCATTATGTCTACCAAGGCATAACCATCTTTCCCATACAATCTATATATTCGCTTCTTGCATGGAATAGTGACCTAAAAACAGAGAAAGGAGTAAAAGGATAATAAGATTATAATTCAATGCAAATAGATGATTCCACTTATATATTCTGTCTAGTGTTCAAACCTTTGAGACAGCTTCAGAAATTTTGATACGAGGTTTATTATTTATCTCCACCAACTTGAAAACAACACCTAAAGCAGCTTGAGCATAACATGTAACCAGGTATGTCCCAATACCATAGGCATCAATCTCGTGACCCTGCAGAGCAAAATGCAATCCAATATAAAAATTTTAGCACAATTGCGCTTCAACCTAAAAAAGTTAAGAAAACATTCTCTAACATTTTGTTTTTTTGAAAGCACTCTTTATTATTCACTAAAATTTATTAGAAATCACAGAATTTTTTGAATCTCAGTTCATATTTAGCAAGTCTCACTGATGATTTTGTAGTTCTCAACAAATTTTAACCAATAATAAAAACTGTATTAAAAGAAGTGTGTTGCTAACACTTCTCATATTATCAATCTCTCAGCTTTTACACACTCTTCATTTTGGCCCACAAGCATTCATGTTTTCATCAGTCACTAGTGATTCTTGCGTTTTGAATTCCTTGAATCAACAGCAAAAAAGCTACAAATTCCAGTTTGCAAAGAGAATTAATTTACCTGTTTGTTTAAAGCATCTAATGTTTCCTCATTAAGGTCATTACTAGCTGTGATAGTCATCTTCCCGAAACTGGGCAATCCAAATTCCTTCTCAATGGAGCAAAACAACTTCCTGACCTCACAAGACAAATATGCAAGGTCACCAGAATCCAGTCTAATGCCAATTGCTTTGTATCTGCTCAGGACATCATCTAAACTCATCAATGAATATCAATTACATGATTCTTTGAAAATGAATCAAGTGATAATGATAAACATGCATGAAAAACTTCTTGACGTACCCTAAATCACTGAGAGCTAATGCAACTGCACAAAAGTTAGGAATTCCACTTCTCATGACCTGTTAACATATGCGAATGTGACTATGCAAAAATAGCTAAGCTAAACAAAATGGTCATGTCTAGTAGCAAGGAATATATATAGTTACCAAGAAAATATTATATACTTACATCGTAAGTGTCTACTAGGGCAAGAAAGTTATCAGGAAATGCCGATGCATATGATGTGAATGCTGCCAGCTCACTTTGATTGGTCTCAGCAAAATTGCCACCTAGTGAATTCGACCGCTGCATAGTAACAAGTGACAACACAATACAGATTATTGTTGTAAAAGCGCAAATACATAAATATATGCTATAACAATGGTCACGGGGAGAAACGGAAGAAACTGAGGAGGGTGTTAGAGTGTAACAGGGGAGGGAATAGATATAAAAGGGATAAACAGTATAGAAATGCTTAATCAATAAAAAGTTCAAGCCTGACCAGTCTACAAAACTCAATACCTACACAACAATCATAACTTGATAATCACGTTAGTCCTAACTCTTATGACTAATAATTAAAAAACCCATATAGCCCTAATTTATTAAAAACACTTTAATAGCCCCAAATATGATAAGAACTCCAAAATCAGAATAAATTTCCAAGAGAGCATTCCATACACCTAATAATCCTAATATCCATTTTCTGTATCCCCTTATTCATATCCCATGTTCCATGATCAGATGGTAAATTGATAATCATTTACAACTTTGACATGAACTGACTGCTATCAGGATGACACCAAACCATATCCCCCTTCCCCAAAAGAATTTAGCTAAAAACCACAAATAAAATCTTTTTATTGAGGATGTAAAGGCTTTAAATCATGATACCTCAATTTTTTTCAGCCAGCTTTGAACCAAACTAACAAAATCTTTACATGTACTTGAACCATCTTTTCTACGAAGCGATTTGTCTTTAATCTCATCAAGGCTCTGCATATCACAGGACAGACAAGGTATGCATAAAAGTAAGCAAAGGAAATATATCAGAAAATGACTCAAGTCATAACAATACTGACAACAGAGAAAGGTAAATTCCATTGTAATAATACAAGAGGATCTACCTCATCATTTCAAGGTTTCCTTTGTTCTATGATTTTAAGATATTACTCTCTCTTTAAGCTTACTTGTTACCTCTCAATTCTATTACTGCATTTGTCACTCTCCAATCCTGATTCTAATAGAAATTTGCTCTTCGCCAGTTGTAAACTTCAGCATTACAATCCTGATTCATAAATGTCTGAACTAAATGCACTGCGTTTAGTTTTTCATATATTGCAGAATAAGGACATAATACCCCTACTTATTAACAGGTACACCTATATTCCCACTAAACACTAGTGCCTCATCACAAACATCATGCGAATATGTCAAAAATTTCAATGAAATGGTCACATACCATATATGAGCTAACGAATGCATGGGAATGAGTGCCGCGAAGAGGAATCCCGAATAACATTCCTGCTGCAACGTTGCTATACGTGTGCCATATGAAAAGTGAAGTTATACAATAACAAATGTAAGGAATAAAAAATCATTGAACCTAAACAAAATGGTAAAAAAGGAATGTCATGTTAACATGATAATCATGCCACGATATAAATGCTGATATAATAATCAAGAAAAGTTGACAATCAATGTTTGAACCTTACCCTTCAATCTAGCTTTCATTTTCCTCTCACGTTTCTCATTTCTATTTTAAAACCAGATTTAAGTTATTTCTTGCGATATGATGCATTGATATTTGATGTATATGGCTAAAAACAGCAATTAAGTAATTTATTATTTTTTGTAAGTTATTAACAAATCTGAATCAGAAATATATTTAATTAATAGTCAGAACTAATACTAACACTTTGTACTATATTGGCTTTGTAATACTTAGTCCACAAAAAAATCCTAGTCATGATAACTGGTAGTTAATAGTTATACACATAATATAATGAACATTTCCTCCCTATTATGGTGCCAAACATACTACTGATACTAGCGTTGAAATTGTTTAATAGATAATACCTTGTTGCATCAAAACCTCCAATGTAACTGTACTTTGATGCACCTACTCCACCATCAGGCCCCTACATTCAAAATAACATTCTTTTGATGAATCATTGAGGAAAGAAAGCAAATTTTCTCATCAATTATTTTCCCAGTAAGATTTAGAAACCTGAGCCCTTCGTAATCCAAACTCAAGTAGAGTTTTTGATTTTCCGGCAACAAAACGATGCCTTGCAGCATTAGTGGAAACTAATGATGCAAAATTAATTAGATTGACAAAAGGTGTTTCCAGCAATTGAACAACCTGAACAGTAGAAAAGTCAATTTAATGCAAGAAGTAGATAGTCCTTGGAAGAAACAAGAATTCAAAAGCAAGAGAGTATTTAATGGTAGCAAGTACTCACAGCAATTGGACCTTCAACTCTCAATAGGGGTACCTTAGGAAAAACAACTGATCCTTCGGGAATAGCATATAACTCAACATCAGAACAGTCAATTCCTCTAAGATAGTCAAGGAAGCCTTCCTATGATTTAATCAATAATTACCAAAGTTGAAATTTATTTTGAAGGGAGAATCTATTAGAAAAACAGCAGCATCAAACTTTGCACAAAAGCATGTAAACTAGATCATGAGCCATATTATTTTGGCCTTAAACTTGTCTCCGTGCTATTTATAAAAATTGTCCAACAACAGAGTTTTTTTATTCTCTGTGTCCTTCATTTATATTTCTTTTTTTGTTTCAGAGATAAATGCTTGATTATACATGCTCTCTTTATATCTTCCTGTTATTGAAGAAATTATAGAGTAAAAGGAGCGCACGCCATGATGAAAATGAGAACACAATGTACCTCACATGAAACAGACAAATTTTTTTTGATATAATCAATGTCTTCCTCGGTGAGCTTGTAATTAGCAACGAACCTCACGCATTCTTCCAAACCAGCGAAGATAGTGTACTCCCCTCCAAAGGGGTTCTTCCGAAAATACAAATCAAAACTGAAACAAATTAAATTACACTCACAAGTCACAAGACTCAACCAAATCATATCATAAACACACGTATATATCGAAATTGCACCCATCCAAAGCAAAAAAAAAAAAAAAAAAAAAAAAAAAAACCTCATGCATGCATGCATGATGAGGATTCAATAAGGGATTGAATTACTCACACAGCACGTTGTTGATGCTTGCCAGCTTTCCAGTATGCATAAGCCATGGTGAATTGATATTGATCCGTTAACATAGGCGTCACCATCGGGTTCGTGGGTCCGGGTATGTTCCTACCCGAATTTTTCTTGGACCCTTTCGCTGCCATTGTTGCCGTTGTTTTGTTCTACAAACAAAGCTTTTCCTATATATAAGAAACAAAACTCTCGAGTGTGAAGCATGCGTGAGTGAAGAGCGTTTGAACGAAAAGTAATAGAATATATATATAGCGAGAAACGTGATTTGATTGGTTCCTTCGAGTTTCTATTATATGCAAAACGTGAATGTTTGTTGTGTTGGAGAGAAGTGGTTATAACTAGAAAACACGACGTAGGAAGAACAAAAACAAGGTCCCAAAACAAATGCAAATGGGTTACGTTTCCAAGTTCTTTGAACAAGATTAAATTAGGCAATGATTTGATTTTTTGTTTGTACTTTTGTTTATTCCCTGTCGACCGCAACCTTTTCCACACACGTGGCAGCTTCTCAACGTTCGCATTCGCCGTTCCTGTCTCATCTAATTTTGGCTATCATTCTCTCTCTGACTGCACCACATTCCACTTTGGTTATTTGCTTTTCAATGCAAACTTTGCATCTTATCGACATTAATTGTGTGAAACAAATTGTTTTTGCATTATCGCTCATTTTTGTCGCTGATCAAATGGTATTAATCACGTTCGCTATATATATATATATATATATAACGAATAGCTGTGTGACTGAAAAGTTGTATAAGTTTCCAGAGCGCAGGGCCATGCATGCATTTCAGAGTAAAGCTTTGATGTCTTTAAACAGAAAATTGGCTAAAGAGTTTCAAAATCAAGCAAAGAAGAATTGGATGTATTGACTGAACGCCACGGGATTTGGAAGTAGTTGCAGTGAAGATAATGTGCTTGAATAGGAAAAGGATCCACCGCAGTTCAAGCATACACTTCTTGCATCCAATGCTCCTTATTTACTTTTTACTTTTTATAAATTGAAAAGATACAAATAAATTATTAAGAAAATCAAGTTGATAATTAAAATGGTTTAAAATGATCGAGAAAGAGTTTTCCTAAGTTAGTTGTTTAGTTAAATTCAATATGTTTAAAAGGAGTAAAAAAATTAAAACTCAATATACTAAATTAGGATATGACATGTGACTCAACTAGAGAGTGATAATAATTCATAAAAAATAGGTTTAAATATTTTTTTAGTCCTTGCAATTTAGCACTTTTTTGCTTTTCGTTCTTGCAAAATTATTTTTTTTATTTTAGTCCTTGTAAATTATGTTTGTTTTGTTTTTCGTCCTTAAAGTGATTTAGATAGTGCTTTGAATAGTGAAAAAACGCTATCTAAACCACTTTAAGGACGAAAAATAAAACAAACATAATTTGTAATGACTAAAACAAAAAAAATAATTTTGCAGGGACAAAAAGAAAAAAAAGGCTAAATTGCAAGGACTAAAAATGTATTTAAATCTAAAAAATACTCTTATTTAAGAAAAACTCTTAAAAATATTCTCACTTAAGAATAATTTTTGTGTGTGTACAATGGTCATCTCAATATATATAAAATCCATCCAGCTTCTGTCAGGTGTTGTTTTCTTATGCAATTTGAGCCCACTTTTTTTTTCTCTCTCCCTTTTATGTTTTTTTCCCCTCATTTTCTCTCTCATGGCCGTGCTATGCACGGGGCTATGCACTAGTTGAAATTTAAATTTATGATCTCATGCATAATACTCCAATCCTCACTGAAGAATAACTCATACAAATACTTTCGTTCAAGACCAAGATTCATATTACTGGATTTTGTATGGTTTTATAACCGCATAGAATTCAAATCATTTGGCATGTTGTTTTCATTTAACTCGTTTTTAAGAAAGACGGGTTTTACCATTTATTTTTTAGTTTCCACCATTTTTCCCTTCTTCGAAGTCCCAACATTAGAATCTTCTTCGTAAGCAAGGGTCTTTCTCAAACTTCATGGCTCATCGTTTATTGAGTAACAAAATAAAACATGGTGCCAAAAGTTGTCTCATAATTTATTGAATAATAATAAATAAATAAAAGAGTTTATGTCTTGTTCATCTTAAATTGATTTGTATTTTTTAATTTTTTTTTTAAATTAAATGTAGAAGAATTATATTTATGTTGTCTAATATCATGCCCTTTTTACAAATCAAACAGACCCTAAAATTATGTCCAATGTTTTCTACTCTTGTCTAATATCATGTATTTTGGAGATGACAAATGGATTGGCCCATCCTGTCACCACCCAAGAAGCCCATGACCAGCGTAGAGGCAAAGGTTTTTTTTTTTTTGATAGGCTCGTAGAGGCAAAGTTAATCAAACGCCACTTCACCTGACAAACTTAACAAACATAATAACAAGCTTAGCATTATAATTTCCCTCAAATTAAATAGTACTTCTAAATTCATAAAAGTTTCCACAAAGTTTGTTTGTAATTTCAACATTTAGTAATTAAAATGTTTGTCAGTTAAAATCCAAAAAACATAATATAACAAATCTAATGTCCACAAGACATGTATATACTATGTGTTCCAATACCAAATATTCATCACACTCAATAGAATATTTAAGTTTTCTCCTATAATTCTAGAATGTATAAAGATCCAAAATTAACTAAAAAAGCCACCGAACAAAGAAATTAATATATTATATTAAAAACTAACGTAATATTATTTAATTATTATCAGTGAGTTAAATAATTGAATCTTGAATCTGTATCTTCAATTGAATAATCAATATGATTTTAAAAACTTTGGTAATACAAACTATGAAAAAGAACTGTTTCTTAAAAAAATCATGTGCAGGCTTAAAATAATTTGCATTAAATTTACTACATCATCAACTGAAAAAAAATTAGATGCAGTTTTTAGGTATTTTTTTATATTCTCTTTTTTTTTTTTTTGCTGATCGTGGTATTGGTACGGATTATTCATCTCCAGAAGCAATGATTAAACTCTGTCAGGGACCGTGAGCGCACACCAAGGTGGGTACTCCCCTCCCAACATGATTTATTCCATACCCAAAGTGACATCACCAAGATTCGAACCCTGGACCTAATTATGAATAAAAGTCATACATGTGGCTAAAATTGGAGGTAAGCCACAAGTAATTAATAATCAAACCAGGATAAATTTTGGAGTATTTTTTTTTATCCGTAAGAATCGAAGACAAATACCAAAAAGTTTATAATAACTCACGCATACCTGCCCAACCAACTAAGTTTAGGGGTGTTCACGGGTACAGGTAACCAGTGAACCCAACCCGACCCAAACTGACCCAATTAGTTCGATTAGGATTTTTTGAGGGTTTGGGTCAAATCCGACCCAACCCATTCAAACCCTCAATGTACGGGTCGGGTAACGGGTTCTGCATTTTGAACCCATGATCCAACCTGACCCGACCCGTAGCATGAAATTTTATTTATTATATATATTATTAAATTAAGAAATACATAAAATCATAGTTTTTTGCTAATTTTTAACCACACATGAATTATATTTCTTTTTTTAATTGTTGTTTTTATTTTTTGTCTTATTTTTGTTTATGTTTTCTCATGCTAATATAATAGTTTATTTTTATCTAAAATAAAATATTGTATTAACATTGAAATCATTCATTTTATTAATCAAATATTGTCACAATTTGATCTCTTTGGAGGGTATGTAGTCATTATATATTTGCAAAGCTCTAGGCAAAAATAAATTGTTCTAAAAAATTCTAATTTTTACAAAATAAAAAATATTTTTAAAAGTTTAGACCCGATTAACCCAACCCGTTTGTGAACGGGTTGGTTCGGTTCGGATTTCACAATAAAATTGCACAAATCCGACTCAACCCAACCCGTAAAATTTTGATCGGGTCGGATAACGGGTTTAGCCAACTAAGTTAGAGTCATTGATGGATAAATTTTGGAGTATGATTTTCTATTTTCTACGCGTTTCTTGGACATTTGCTGCATAACATTTACGGCGTTCACTATTATTCATTGTGAGAAACTTGGAATTGGTATTAGATTTGACCAACATTTTTCCTTTTCTATTTCAAGTTATTTATTGAATCATGTGCAAAATTTGTACTCCATCTTTTATAAACTTATTCCAGTTGCATATATTATTTGAATGAATCAAAATACATAATTTTTTAAAATTATTTTAGAATTTATAATCACCCTTTTGTAATTACGTATGGGACAAATAGAAGTCTCCAATGCTACCATCCCCGTGCCAACCTTCGTTTTTTCGTGAATTGAAATAATCATCATAGGAGATTTTACGGTCGTTATATACTCCGTACAACAATGGGCAGTTATCTCTGCATACATTACATTATACATAAAGAGATTTATCAACTCAAGAAGCTAGAAAAAAATTCTGCTCTCACGTCACGTAGGCCAGAGGCTTTTTGAGAACATTACAAAATGTTCCAAGGGATTGAGATTCCTGCTTTTACGCGGAAACCAACCAAAATTCAAAAAGCAAAGCATTGCATTGCAAGACTGGTAAACTTCAAAAATCTGACTTTTGGGTCTTCCGAGTTGCCACTGGGACCACTTTCTCCATTCTGCAGTCTGGTGAAAAGCTTTTCAAGACATGTTGCATTGCATGCATGAACATACATATATATCTGTATCATCACATATACCTACCTTCCAGTTACCTACTTAGCTGTGATGTAACAACAATGTTGGCCTCACTAATTCTTCCGCCAATGCATGGTTGCAAAGAGTTGTTGTCCTTAGGTTCACATGCTTGCGTGTCAAAAGGGAATGATAATGTCGTGCCTGACTCGAATTCTTTGACAACTGGGGTTTGGGAGAAAAGATTGGAGCATGAGATTATTGTATAGTAATGGAATAGTTAATAGTTATATTGAATTAAACAAGAAGCATATGCGTACCTTGAGAACCACCTAATGTATTGGTATCTGAATGGATAGCACTTGATTGCTGGTATTGCAAAATGTCTTGCCCGCGTATTGGCTTTACAATTCAAGGGAAACATGTAACAAAGACTAATAATAATTTTAACTGGATATGATATACTACAAGGTTGATGAGATTACCTCAGAAGATCCTCCTTTGTGTTGAAGAGGTTTCATATCTGGTTGGATTCGGGATTCCAGTCCGAAAGAAGTTTCTGAGTTGTTAATGTATGGAGGATAGGGCACAGATGGCTGATTTGGCAGAGTGTGTTTGTTAGGTAGATTGGATGCAAAGTGCAAGGGGTTGTCTTGGTGCAGAGGCAGAGTAGCTGACATGTTTAAAGGGGTAGACCTGCTTCTTTCACTTAATTCCATACTCATCTGAGACAACTGCAGAGGCTGCTGCAAGCCTTCAGGAAAGCACATAGGATGCAAGCTCAACCCATTTCTCATTGACAGCATCTGAAATATTGTCATAAAGGTCTCATAAAGTTCACGAGTAGTCCACCTTCAAAAGCCAATTCAATCGTACAAAACCCATTTTGCAATTTTCAAAGTATAACACATTTTAATAATCATAAGCTTTGAGTTCATCTAAATATAAAAGTGAAAAAAAAAACATATATCAGCTTTGAGTTCAGGTTAATTCTTAAATTGAGAATTAATTTGTAATATTAATTAGAGGGAAAGTTTCTTTTAACTGCGAGCAACTAAGGCCTTAGGCCTCCCATTTTGCTGTAAACTTCATACATACCTAATCAACAATAAGACCAGTCTCATTTTCTGTAATAGGAAACAATTAATACTCGCATTTGCTTGACTGGCCAGAGATAAATTTAATCTTTCCAGTTGTTATCATTTGTTAAAGGTATCTTCACTAAAGTTCAATATACAAGTCAAATCCAACAGCACCTGTTACGTACATATGCAAATAGCAATAACAAGAAACTACTAACGAATTCACTGGATTATCATAGCAGCAAACAAAATAACAATGGCACTTCAAATATTAGTAAAACTTTAAATACTTGAACTGATCATTATAACCAGTATCAACATTGATAACAATTTTGTTGCAGGCTTCAGCATAAATGTTAGCAGTTTAGGCATTCAAGTAGAAAACCATTTATATTTGGCGTCAAGACAACAGTTCCAGCTAGGATTTTCTCAAATTTTCCTATATTGTGCAGTTTCCCATACATATACTGTTCACATCGAAAGAATAGCAGACAAGACGGGCAACAATAACTAGAACATCAAAATTCACAAACAAACAACTTCATGTAAATTGCAATTTAAGCTAGGAAGTAGAGAAAGAATATTAAACTTTCATCCTCCCAAATAGGACAAAAAATGCAGCATATGAAAGAGATACAGACCTGTACTTGGAGCTGAAGCTGTTTAAGGTATTCAATAGCTTCGTCAAGCATTGAAGCCTTATCCGTCTGCCACACACAAAACAATTCATTGCACCAAGACTAACTAATAACAAAAAACAGCACCCGTTGAAACTAAGGTTGGAGAAACTTGTGTACCTTGTTAGAATTTGGAATTAGATTTTGCAAAGCCTTCATTTTCTCGTTGATCCTACTCCTTCTTCGCTGCTCAACAAGTCCAAGGCCAGAGCAAAAGCCCACAAGGAAAACCACATAAGCATGGATAAAACCAAACGCAAGTCCGAAGTTCAACAAACAGCCATCAACAGAAAATTCACAAACCTTCTCAGACAAATTATGAACTTCTGCAGCTCTTGATCTTTTAGATGAACTCCTAGAAGGAGCAGGCTTTGTTGGAACCTCTTCGGCCAAAGCCTCAACACCCTCCTACGTTCAGAAATTATGAAGTAAATGTACTTCAAAATTGAAATAACAAAAGATGCAGTGCAGTTTTCACTTCAAAATTCAAATCCCCACCAAAGCAACAAATTCATCCCATTTTTTGTTTACCTCAACTAAAAGGTTCTACAAAGATCCGTACTAAAAACATATCAGGAATCAAAGTTTAGTTTAGTTTTTTTTTTTTTTTTTTCCCACACTCACAGTTATCAATATCACTATCAACCAGAGACCAGCCCATACTACCCAAAAAAAAAGGTTACATATGTTGGTGTTACAATGTCAAACTGGGAACCTTCAGTATTCTGAAGAGAAGCAAAACTACTAAGAGAACCTCAGGCCTTGAAAAGTAAAAATAAAAGCATAAGTAGTGTGATATATACCTCACTTTCACAATCATAGTCATCATTCTCGTTCTCACTCAGTCCAAGAGAAGAAGAAGACACATTTGCAGCAGAAGCACCCTGAGCCTTGAAGGAACTGCAAGCACCAGAACCCGAGACAAAAGAAGCGGTGGAATCAACGGCCGAGATCTTCCCATCTTGGAGCGGTGACGCTGTGAAAGAAGTGTGTGCATTTACGTTTTGGTGAGCAGCGTTGGAGCTGCAGGATCCAGGCATGGAGTGGGAAGAAGAAGATGAACGGAGCAGAATCTGACGCAGAAAAAGTGAGATTTCGTCTTGCGAAGAGAGGTTCTTGTCAAAGTGGTACATGTCACCCATTCCGTGAGTGTTTGAAGAATGCACCACCAAGATGGTTTTTTTTTTTGTTGCAGAAGTGAAAGGGGTTGGTTTGGTTTGGTTTGGTTTTGTTTTGTTTTCCGTGTGTTGAGAAAGAAAGTAAATGGTAACGCAACCACTTTCAGAAACCTGTGGAAAAGGAAAAGGAAAAGGAAAAGGAAGAAGGACATGAACATGACATGATATGATATGGGGAATTGTGGGCGGGTTTTGGATCAGACTTGTGTTATGCCTATCACCAACACTCACGCGCCATCACCTTTCACAACGCTTCACTTTCCACTTCAACCTGTAAAAAAATACTACTCGTTGAATTTGACTCTGACAATGTCTAACGAATCAAAATAAAAAAAGTTATTATAATTTTTAACTTATTTCAGCTTAATTTTTTATGAATTTCCATACAAAAAAAATGATGGATTTTTATATATTAATTAATTGTTTAAAAATATTTTTTTAAAATGATTAATTACATGAGTTATTATGATAAAATAATTAATATTTTAATTTAATAAGCACTTTAAAATAAATTAAAAGAGTCAAATAAACATGGTATATGAGGAGAAGAGAATATATTATTAACCTTAATCACCACAAATACGAGGCCTGCTGTTCCTGTTGCTGTTCTTGTTTCTGTTTTTGCTGTGTCAGAAAGTGGAGTGGAAGTCCCGTGGTTGCACGCTCCACTACGCGTGGCAGTGGCACGTGAGACACATTATAATCTTTTTCTACTTTTTTTAACTCCCTGTCTTTAATTAATAATACTTGGGTTGTTTTATTTTATTTAGGCTATATAATTTTGATTTTTTTATTTTTGTTAAATTTGTAATTTAAATTAAGTAATACATTAACACGAAATAAAATATAAACAATTATTTTACATGTTACATAAAGTATAAGAATTTCGTATGAAATGATCACAATTAATATTAATCAATGGGAGTTGAATCTAGCAAAAAGAGCTAATTTTTCATAATGTGACGAACTAATATTTAAATTTTTACTAGAAAATGTGTCGGTTAATATTTGATAATGTCTTAAAAAAGATTATGTCTGAAGAAAGATACTTGTAAAAAGGAATGGTAAATAAATGAAAATTAATCCAAAATAAATAGTAAATCGTTTGATTGACCAGTTTTCAGAATTATTTAAATTGATAACTTAACATATTTCTGATTTAACCAATTGATTTGATTTTGAAAACTAAAATTGGGATTAAATTGAATTGAAAAATAGGATCAAACCCTAAAAATCTTACAAACTGGGATTGGATCTAATGAAAATAGTTAAAATGATATAACCTAACGAATCAAAATCCGAATTTATATTATATGAAATGTATACATTTATGGGGCATTTGTTTCACAAAATTATTTTGCATTCTCGAAATCATATCCCAGGAATATTATAGATAAGAATGTTATTCCTTCCTTAACATATATAAAAATGTGTTTGGTTAACTTTTAATAATCCTAGGAATATTTTTAAAGTTTTAGAATAATAAATGAAAAGTAAAAGTAAAAAATGGAAGTTATAGTGGAGTTATAAAATAACTTCTCACATTCCCACCCCATTAGCATGAGAATGTTAACTTTCTTGGGAATAAAAGATACTCAGAAATATTTTCTAATAACCTCCTAATAAATAAGAGAATCAACATTCCCACCTTCATATTCCTGGAAATACAAGATGATTCTGTAAAATAAACGCTCCTAGTGGCTAGTAATATTTTCAACATAATTGTTTTTTTTTTTTGAAAAAAAAAACTGCGGAGATAATAATAAAAAAAATCTTTAAAATCTTATTTTATTTGAACCCCACTATCCAGAAAATATATTGTCAACGTCAAGTGTATATATATATATAATTTCCATAGTTGAATATCCCTGTATATTTAGCAATAGACTCACGTTTCTTTTAATTCTCTCAAATTTCGTGTACATTTCATATGAAGACTACTAAGCCCAATTGAATTCACAAATCTCTCTCTAGAAGAGTTCATGCATGTGAATAATAGTTCACACTGTGAATGTAATATCTTATTTTAAACCTTATGTGTAAGACTCTGTAATGTGTGTGATACTATGTGTTAATAGGTAGTAGTTGTATTTAAAAAAATTAAGTATTAGTTTATTTATATGTGGATAAATAATCTCGTGATGGGTGCTATGGTGGAGGAGATGGAGTCTACTTGAAGAATTTGTGGCCACGCTTTGGTGTAACCATTTGTGGACAACAGTGGAAGACAAAGCAAAGAGAACAAAACCCAGAAAGGGAAGAAGCATAAGAAGAAGAAGAAGAAACTTTGGAGAGGTGATAACAAAAATAAAAAAAAATGAACAAGCTAAGCTTACTTCGTTTCTTTTATATATATATAATTTCCATAGTTTTTTTGTAACAGTCATGGGCTATCTCTATCTTGGGCTTACCCCTCAAGAGCTTTCCCATGCGCTGCACTCATGGACTTCCCTAGGATCCAACGGGGTTTTATGCCTTCCGTGGGAATCGAGGGACCTAGACCCCTTATGTTTCCATGTTCGTGGATTCCCAAACATGAGTCTCGCAACATAATGGTGTTGCAGTTGAGACACATGAGCATCATCCTCTTTGCAACATCATTATGTTGTGGTGTTTTCCGCACGGAGAAGTGTCTCTAAATGCCAATGATTCCTGATGGAGCTTCCCCTAGCTCCGTGGAGGTTTAAGTGGACTTTGAGCATCTGTCGGTGATTCCTGAGAGGGCAGAATCATGCAGCCCAAGACCTGAGGCCACACCTGCACCTGAGCCTAGACCAGATAGTCCAGCAGGACCGCATGAGTACACTCTTGTCAGAGATAGAGAACGTCGCACTATTAAACCCATTGTCTGATATAGGTTTGAAGAGTTGGCTTCTTTTGCAATTCTCACCAGTTCAGGAGACCCGTCTACCTTTCAAGAGGCTATGAACAGCCAGGAGAAAGACAGATGGATGGGTGCTATGGTGGAGGAGATGGAGTCTTTGCGAAAGAATCAGACATGAGAGCTAGTTAAGCTTCCTCCAGGCAAGAGAGCAATAGGGTGCAAATGGGTGTACAAGAGGAAACCTCCAGTATCAGAAAAAGAAGGGGAAAAGTTCAAGGCTCGCCTAGTAGCAAAAGGATATTCACAACAGAAGGGGATTGACTATGATGAGGTTTTCTCCCCAGTCGTGAGGCATACTTCTATCAGGGCAGTGTTAGCCTTGGTAGCCAGTCGAGATATGCACTTGGAGCAAATGGATGTGAAGACAGCTTTTCTTCACGGTGATCTAGAGGAGCAGATTTATATGGAGCAGCCAGAGGGGTTCAGTAAAAATGGACTGGGTCTGCTAGTTTGTAAGTTGAAGAGGTCTCTGTATGGATTGAAGCAGTCTCCAAGGCAGTGGTACAAGCGTTTTGATTCTTACATGCTTCGGATTGGCTATAGGCGATGTGAGTATGACTGTTGTATTTATGTGAGGAGCCTTGATGATGGCTCTTTTATTTTTCTGCTACTTTATGTGGATGATATGTTGATTGCTGGTAACCATTTTGCATGATGTGAATGAGTTAAGATCCATGCTGGGCAAGGAGTTTGACATGAAGGACTTGGGTCCTACCAAAAAGATTCTTGGGATGGAGATTCACAGGGACAGGAGGTCCAGAAGACTATGGCTCTCACAGCAGGGCTATGTTGAGAGGGTGCTGGACAAGTTTAGCATGAGTAATGCTAAGTCAGTGAGTACTCCACTTGCAAACCACTTCAAGCTTTCTGTAGATCAGTGCCCGAAGACAGATGAAGAGGTGGAATACATGTCAAAGGTTCCCTATGCCAATGCAGTTGGTTGCCTGATGTATTGTTATGGTTTGCACTAGACCAGATTTGGCACATGTTGTAAGCCAAGTCTGTAAGTTTATGTCGAAGCCAGAGAAGTGACATTGGGAAGCAGTGAAGTGGATCTTCAGGTACCTAAAGGGTACAACAGGACATGGTATCATGTTTGGCAGTCAACAGGGTGATCCTTCAGTTGTGGGTTATGTGGATTTTGACTATGCTGGTGATTTGGATGACAGGAGGTCTACAACAGGGTGTTTTTACTCTTGCAGGTGGGCCTATTTGTTGGAAGTCCATTGTTCAGTCTCTTGTGGCAATGTCAACAACTGAAGCTGAGTACATGGCAGTAGCAGAGGCTAGTAAAGAAGCTGTGTGGCTCACAGGGCTAGCAAAGGAGCTGGGCATTGAACAAGGTGGAGTTCAGTTGCATTGTGATAGTCAGAGTGCTATCGATTTGGCAAAGAATCAGGTGTATCATACTAGAACAAAGCATATTGATGTGAGGTTCCACAAGATCAGGGAGTTGATGGCATCTGGTCAGATTTTGCTCAGGAAGGTTCACACTTCAGATAATGCAGCTGATATGTTAACTAAGGCGGTCACAACTGACAAGTTCAAGCATTGCTTGGACTTGTTGAATGTTGCTCGGTGCTAGACGCAACTATACCCCCTAACCCAGGAGACATATGAGGATATGAGGTGGACTTGCTGTTATCTTCCACAGGGACGGATATTTGTCAAGGTGGAGATTGTTGTGCATGACTCATATTCTATAAGTGAGCAGTTTGGACTTGGGCCACTTGTTATTAGGTTACGAAATAAGTGGGTTGGGGGTGCGAGGGTTTGGCCCCATGGTACGGTATAGGGGTAATATTGTATGCAGTATATTATACACAGTACGATACAGGAGTGATATTGTAAGTCTGTATCGTGGTTTATTCTATATAAACTGATGTAACCCTATTGGCCAAATAACAATAATAGAAACAGTCGCTCTGCTCCCGAGGACGTAGGCACACTTGCCGAACCTCGTTAAATCTCGTGTTTGTGTGTGTGCGTATGATTACTCTGATCTTTAGAATTCCGGTTGCTATTGCTAACAATAAAAAAAAATAGAAGGAAAGAAAAAAAAAAGTTGTCATAAAAAAATGAAATAATTTGAGTTTAATAGTTATGTATTAATAGTGTAAAATTATTTTACACTGTTAATCACTGTTAATATAACTTTTAAAGTAATTATTATAAAATTAAATAAATTTACCATATACGATAAGTTGTAATTGGATGACCATGTAAAATTTCACCACCTTTCATACAACTTTTTTAATATTATATGTATGAATATAATTACTCATAACAAATTTTGTTTTATGCAAAAGGTGATGAAGGATATATATATATATATATATATATATATATATATATATATATATATATATATATATATATATATATATATATATTCTCATTTGTCTAATGTTGAGTTAAATATGAAGTAGACTGAAAAAAAAGAGATTTACATTGTGTTTGATAGAAAGATAAGAAAATGAATGAAAGTATGGGAAATGGAAAGGAATAAAAAAGATGAAAGAGAATTAAAAGATAGTAGAAAGTAAGGTTATTTAGTTAATTAAAAGAGAGTGTAAAAGATGAAATATTTGAATTAAAATTATTAGGTAAATAAGAAAAGAAAAAAAGCATTAACAAATTTTCATTTTATCCTCAACTTTTTTTTTTTTTTATAAATTAGAGGCATGTAATCGATTATACCTTTTGCATAATTGATTACATGCATCGTTTAACATTTTTTTATAACTTGAAGGCATATAATCAATTATATAAAAGGCATATTCAATTATATGTCTAAGGAGTCGAAGGAGTAGCCACGACGAAGAAGGTGTTGATGCTGAATAGTCACAAGTGCAGAAGGGAGAACACCAACACCAACACCAACAACATGAAAAAAAGGAAGTGAAGTAACTGGTTAGTTTTGTCCTATGAGGGTCCTTTTCAAAGGGTTACTTTTGTCCAACAAAAAAATAATGGAACCCAGGACATTTTTAGTATTATTTTCAGCTCTTTTCATCCCATTTTGAGATAAATTTGCAAGCGTGTGAGACTCACTATTTTAGTGCCACTTTCAGCTTTATTTCATTTTAAATAAACATTCACGAGTTTACACTTTCAACTCTTTGTTTACCTTTTTATTTTCACACCTTCATTTTTCATAGCAAATAGACAGAGACTTAGTTGCATACAAAAGATATTTAATTCACGGTTAGACAAAAAAAAATGAAGAAAATTAGAAAAGAGTAAATGACTTTAAAATACTATTTAACTATTCGTGATTTCAAAAAAAAAAAAAACTATTTGTGATTAGAATAAATGTATTTTAGAATTATAATATTTTAGTGAATATATATATATATATATATATATATATATATATATATATATATAAATTCTTTCCTTTTTTATAATCAAATAGCAGAATAAAAAATCATTTTACCTTTTGTTTTCATTCTAACAAAACAACATAGAAAAACATCTTACTTTTTTAAACTTTTTTTTTCTTCTTTAACCAAACATTCCAGTTAATTCGAATTTTAGTATTTTTTCATTGATAAATGGTACATTAGGGCTTAGACTGATAAGAAATAACTTTTTACAGAAGAAAAGGAAATAATTTTTAATTTAACTTTTAAGTGAAAATTAATATTCAAGAAAAGAAAATTAAAAGAAGATAAATTTTCATTTTTAAATTAAAAAAACACACACACACATATATATATATATATATATATATAATTATATACAAATAAATAAAGAGTAAATTACACGAACACCCCCTGAGGTTTGCCTTTATTACACCTGGCACCCCTCCATTTTTGAACCCTACAGAAAACCCCCTAATTTTTGGACTTTCGTTACACTAACCCCCCCTCATAGGCATAAATCATTACACTGACCCCCCCTCTCAGGTTTAAAAAATATTACACTTACCCCCCTTTAGGGTGCTCAAAGTAATGTTCAAAAATGGAGGGGTACTAGGTGTAATAAGAGTAAACCTTAGGGGTGGTCAGTGTAATTAACTCATAAATAAAATATTGAAACAATAATTTCATATTAACTTGTTTTTAAATTTGAAAAATTATTAAAAACTTTTATTTTTCTTCCAAAATTGAATTCCAAGCACACCTTAAAATGGGAACGGTGAGATCAGAATATGATTACTTGATCAGACGTCTCACTCTCTACCTCTATCATTGTCTTGTCCGACTCAACGTCACCTTAGGCCGACATACAACTATGTGACAAATATTTATTAATATCTTTTGGCAAACCTTATTTATTCGTACAGAGTACGTGGCGAATTATGATTGGCTAAGGGTATCTCGAATCCAGCGCTTGCAAAGTCTGTCCTGCGGGAGGGACCACCACAGTATCTGCGTCAATGTCATCCAACGTCACACACACAACGGATCAACGATCATACACGGCAAGTAACACCTACCATCACTAATCAAACACTATTCTCTCTCTCTCATCCTCTGTTTGGTATCCAAAACCAGTAAAAAGGACAGAAGAAAATGATTATTTCTTATATTGTGTACATACAAAGAAGAAGAAGAAGAAGAAGGGATAGAACATAGAAGTAATTTTCATAAGTTAAGAAAATATAAATAACAATATTTTTTTAATTGATTAAAAAGAAAATTTGACTCTTAAGAATAAAAATTTATTTTTCCTTTTTTTTTAGTTTTTCATCAATTTAAATTTTAAACTTTTTTTTTCTCACTTTTACTTTTTTGTTCATCCAACCTAACGTAGCATAAATGATAGTATGAAAAATTTATATTATAATTATTTAAATTAAATTTTTATTTTTCTTAAATAAGAGGAGTATTTTTTTTTCTTTTTGTTAAATTCCAAATGCGTGATTGATCACTCTGGTGAGGAGTAGATTTTGCTTTTGCGATGTGAATGATGAACCCCCTCGTGATATGTATCTATCTATATTCTGTAGAGTATGATTTGGGTGATCAACGACGGCGATATGATAGTTAAAAACTTAAAATTAAACGAGAACTTGTCCTTAAACCAAATGCTAAATGCAATTGTCTATTCCATTCCACTGCATTAGATGGTAAAAAGTATAGGTTATGATTTAGAAGAAGGATCCGATGGTACGAAAGTGAAGGCGAAGGGGAAGGTACTCCTGGTGTGGTCCAATCTAATATCTTGTTGTGGGGTAACGCAACTTTTTTGACTCTGACTTTCACGATACGATACGATAGATGCGCGTTGTTCTATTGTGTTCTGGCCAAGGATGAGGATTGAGGAGACAATTGCCTAACGATATGGGAACAGGGATATTGAAGGGTTTCAGAAATATCAATGTTTTTTTTATTATTTCATATTGTACAACTAGTATGAATTAATAAAAATATATTATATTATTGGCTTAATTCTAATTTTTACCTCTAAATTTTTTAATTTTTGACTGATTTTACCTCTCATAAATTAATTTAGCGTATTTTATTTCCAACTTTTTAAAAAAGTTACAAATTTTATCATCTTTTGATAACGTGACATGTTAAAATAGTTGTACTTTTTACTTCCAATTTTTTATTTTTTGACAAATTTTACTTCTAACTTTTTCATTTTTGACAAATTTTACCTCTAATTTTTTACTTTTTAATGAATTTTATCCTCATTTTTTATGCTTATGTCAGCATGCCATATCATCAAAATTGTGGAGGATAAAAGTTACAATTTTTTTAAAAAGTTAGAGATAAAATGTGTCAAATTAATTTGTTATGGATAAAATTCGTTAAAAATTAAAAAATTTGGGGTAAAAATTGCAATTAAACTTATATTATTAAAAAAATTATTATAATGTTTTAGCGTGAATTTGCCAATGTTGGGCGTTGTTTTAAGATAACATATAAGTTATTTTCTTTAAGTTTTGGTCTAATTCCGTAAAAAAGTCCTACTTTAACACCCGTATATCTTTCACTTTTTCCCTCCTCTTTTATTTTTTCACTGTGTTCCTCTCTTCCTTCTGTGCAAATACTCCAAAAATGAAATCTACATTAATCTTTTCCGTTAAAAAATGACTGCACCTGTCTGCAGTATGCTTACTAAAATAACCACGTAATAAAGTCAAATTAACAGAATTACCATTTTTTTTATCAGGAATTTTGAAAAACAGAATTACCATTAAAATTTTGAAAATAGTGACAAAAATAAAAAGCTATCAAATGTCGACCATATCTTAATAGGTCTGTTTGGTTTACGTGGAAATAAATTTGTTAAAACATGTACGTTTTGACGAAAATAAATACAGGATAAAAAAGAACAATGAATTTGTTATATACAGAGAGAGTAATTTGTGTGAGAAATGATGAGAATGATAAATAAACAGGACAACACGTTAGATAATAGTTGATGTCGTTGATTGTTTGTAGTTGTTGTCCTCTTGAAAGCATGGATTGCAGTTCACCTGGAACCGAATCATAAACCTGGCTGGACGAATTGCATAACCAATCCTGGTTGGTGTTGTGCTTTTTCTCTTTCCACTCTTCATCCCTAAAGTGATTGTGTAGTCCCAAATGGTGTTACACTGTTGGTAATTGATTGTGGAGAGATCAAAACTTTGAAATGGTCCAAAATTTTGAGCAAATTTAAAATGCATGCCACTCTGTATCTTGCAAATATACGGAGGAATATGTTCTTTATAAAGACTCCTGCTTCCACTGTAGGGAATGCTTCATTTTTCTATGGCAACCATCAAGTTCATTGTACTAGAGGTAGAGATGGTGCCTTTGTCAGTTTGCAAGGTGGGATTTCTGAACGAATGAAAACTGACTCTTCTTGTTCTTCTACCTCTCTTACACGTTCTAAAGTCATTTCACATGAGTGATTGCTTATGGCCTTGTCAATGTATACCTTATTCATTCTTGAGTTACAGGAATCAATTAAGCATGCTTACATGGATTTTTTATGGGTAAAATATGTTTTTGGTTTCTCATTTTATCATGATTTTTGTTTTTAGTCTCTCATAAATTTTTTTACTGTTTTAAGTCCTTCATAAATTGTTCTGTTTTGTTTTTAGTCCCTCATAAATTGTTTTGTTATGTTTTTAGTCTTTGACGTTAATTTCAACTGTTAAGTGATGACATGACAGACATAAACTGTGCGTGTGAAAAATTTCTAATTAAGTTTCTAGTGACTTTTAACCGCTATAAATTTTTTAGCGGTCAGAAATGTTTACTTTTGTAACATTTCTTGTGATTTCAGATAATCTGGTGTTCAAGATTTTTTTTTATTTTTTTATTTTTTTAACATTTCTGACAGTTTTAATTTACCAGAAAATTTGCAGTAGTTAAAAACCGTTAGAAACTTAAACAAAGAATTTTCAAGCACAAATTATGCTCGTCACAACATTACTTAACAGTTAAAATTAATGTCAGGGACAAAAACAAAAAAAAAAATTTGAGGGACTAAACACACAGAAAAAATTTATGAGGAACTAAAAATAAAAATTTAGATAAAATGAGAGAAAAAAATATATTTTATCCATTTTTTATTATAAACATTTAGAAATTAGTTTGAGTGTGTAAATTTTGTGTTCAGAATGTAAATATTTGAAACAGCCTTGCAATCAATACATGCCAAATGTATGCTGCAATTGTTACATGATGTCATTTTGTAGATTCAATCTGACACGGTTTTTAGTTTTCTATTTTGGATATACTGTGCGTCAACCTGTGAGGCCAATTCTGATGCAATGTATCATAGTGGTGCCATAAAAATCACGGGGTTACTTACGCTGTGTTTGATTTAAAGTAGAGAAATAGGATAAATAAAAATAGAAAAAAAATAATTTGAAAAAAAAGAAATAAAGTTATATTTTGTGTTGTTTGTTTTAAGAAAAATTGGTGAGCAATAGAATAGTAATAATATTGTAAAGTTATTTGGTATAGATGAAATAGGGAGGAGAGAATTAAATAGACATAAAAATATCGATTATGATACACAAATAAATAATCGATTAAATTGATGCTGTAACTGTTAAAATTGATTATTATATACAAATAATCGATTAAATTGGTCAAAAAAATTGATTACTTAAGTGAAATAATCAATTTTTATTATTTAAAATGATTATTGAGAAGATAAAAATTTATAACTTAACTCTCTTCAAATTCTTTCCTACCAAACGCTCACTCCTTATTTCCATTTGCCGGCCTTTTATCTCCGTCGGCTGAACCGAACATAGCCTTAAAGCATTTTAATTCTACGGGGAATAGAAATTATATAATCTACACTTTAAATATGAATTTGAAAAATGCGAATATATTGTAGAGGTAGGCTTGGTGGTCCATTGACCCGCTAGTTTATCAGCTTATCTAAAGGTAAGTTTATTAACTTATTTAAAAGTTTTATTGTAAATTGTAACGATACTGTACACCCTAATTTAGCGTAACTTGGGGTGTATGAAGTTGAAGGAAGAGGGAAAAGGAAGAAAAATAAAAAGAAAATATAATAAAAATAACATAGAATGATAGAAGAAAAATGAATATATGTTTATATATTTCCTATTATTAAGTAGACTTTTATATTCTGTCAAAATCAAATTAAAAAAAAGATTATGAAAAATAATCAAGTTTAAGATTTAAAATTGTAAAACAAATGAGGCCTATTTAAGTTGGGCTTAACTTAGCCTATTTACAAGCCCATTAACAACCAAAATCTATTAGGAATATCCTTTTTTTTTTATTTCCCCTTCTGCACATCCAAAATCCTACTTTTCTTTTTAGGCACTTTCTTTTTACACCTCCTTTTTTATTTTCAAACCTCCACTTTTTTGATATTTCCAACATATCTCTTCTCTCTCACCTTCACCCTCCCTACAACCTCCCTGCCATCCATGGCCTTCCTTTTTTTTTCTCTCACCTTCAGCCCTTCCCAACCCCCCGCCCCCCTTCTACACATCAAAAATCCTACTTTTCTTTTTAGGCACTTTCTTTTTACACCTCCTTTTTTATTTTCACACCTCCACTTTTTTGATATTTCCAAAATATCTCTCCTCTCTCACCTTCACCCTCCTACCCTCCCTACAACCTCCCTGCTGAACCCCCATCCATGGCCTTCCTTTTTTTTTTTTTCTCTCACCTTTAGCCCTTCCCCTTCCACCCCTCCACCTGCACTTGCTTTCTTATCTCTTTTTCTCTCTTCTTCTCTCCAAAGTCATCTTGAATCATCTTAGTTTTTTCTTCTCTTTTGCTGATCTTGCGAAAACTAGTTTACGTAATGTAATTATTTTTTATACATTACATAAACTAGTTTCCACAATGTAGTTGTGTTTTAATACATTATGAAAATTAATTTCTGTAATTAATTAATAGCATTGGTCACACCTTTTTAAAAAAATGTATTATACAAATTAGTATCTGAAAAGAGTATTTTTGTAAAAAAAATGGGGTGAACGGTGCAAAGAGAAAAAAGAAGGATGTACAAAAAAAAAAACTCCCCTTCTTTTTATAACCAGTAGCTCATGTGAGTTTTTGTAAACAGGATGGATCAACTTTAAAAAAAAAATGTTAGATGTCACATATAAGTAATGATGTGATAATTTGTTTATCACGTTATCCTTTAACCATTTTATTAGTGAGGATTAAAATCAAGGCTTAAATACAACTTTAATTATGGCGAACCCTCAGGTCTTAGTTTTCTCTGCAGGTACAACGGGTGGAATGGGCTCTGGCAACGAACCACCTGACGGTGGCGGCGGTGGTGAACAACCTCTGCAGAAGATGTCTTTCAGGGACAAGGTGATGGGAAACAAGGAGAAACCATCTTCCAGGCAACATGTGGATCTGCTTAAACAAAACTTGGCAAGGATTGAGTATGAGGATGGTAACCCGCTCAAACCAATGGTGATCTTAGCGGATTATGTGTTTGAGGGGTTGTGTGCCCCATGGCAAGATGCACTAGTGGGCAAACTCTTGGGGAAGAGGCTAGGGTTCAATATTATGAATGAGCGTTTGACTAGAATTTGGAGGCTTACTGCAGGCTTTGATCTTATGGATATTTGCAATGATTTTTACATGGTCAAGTTTGATGTTGAAGAGGATAGGGCAAAAGTCATTGGTGATGGGCCATGGATGATTTTTTACCACTATCTCACTGTACAGACTTGGTCTCCTGACTTTGTCTCACCTGTAGCCACAATTGATCGGACTATGGTATGGGTCAGGTTTCCGGGACTGAATCTTCTCTTCTATGATGAAAGTATTCTTCTTGCCTTAGCTTCAGCTATAGGGAGGCCTGTTAAAGTGGATGCTAATACTCTAGATGTAAGGAGTGGACGTTTTGCACGGGTCTGTGTAGAGGTGGATCTCAACAAGCCAATAGTGGGTACAGTTCAATTGCAAAGGCACTGGTACAAAGTGGAGTATGAAGGGTTGCATCGCATCTGTTCCTTTTGTGGTTGCTATGGTCATCTTTCCAGAGACTGTAGTAATCAAGTGAAGTAGACAGAGGTGCATAAGGAGACACCTCAGCCACAACAGCCACTGTAGGCGACGAAGATCCCAAATCCGAAAACGATAACAGCGAATCATGGGCATTCATTGCCAATTAATGAGAATGGGATGTAGCAGAATAATGGGCAATCATTAGTCAATAATGTGATTGCGCCATCAAGGGAGAATGTTCAAGGAAAAAAAATGGAAGTGCCTGTCACTCAATCAGGAGAACCGATTTTTGGGGATTGGCTAGTGGTCCAGAAAAAAGAAACGTAACAATCAAGGAAATAAAAAATAGAAATCAGTTACTAAAGTTTCAGGCCCACCAGCTCTAAATTCTGGAGCAAATATTCCCAAGTCAACGAATCAATCGAGAGCCAATCATAATTAAGGGGGGGCCCAGCCTATTGGGACGTCGTCTCAGTCTCCTAATCCTAGGGTTGGTTCTAAGAATAAGCGCCCTAGAGGAGACAACGAAATTAACATCCACCGGATGATTAAAAATGCCAACTTTGGGAAGCAGTCATTAGTGGCCAAGAACGATAAGCCAAGCACTTCTAAAAGCATAACCTCCTCTAAAGTCAAAAATTATCCAGCGACAGTCTTTGATGTAGGGAAAGGTGTTCTATCGGCGATGAATCTTCAACCTTTATCATCCTGTCGATATGAGGTATTAGAAGAGAATGTTGGCGTGGACAAAGCGTCAGCGATGGAGGTTGTTCGGGAATCTCTTAATCAAAAAGAACATTCATGAGGGACTTCCTGTTCCTTAGGGTTTCGCTACCCTTCCCTTTCTCTATTACTCTTATGGATAGTTTTCATGACTTGTCGTTGATATCATGGAATGAGCGTGGTGCTTCCAGTAAAAGCACCTTGAGACATATGAGGAATATGATTAATAACCATAGTCCTTCGTTGTTTTGCCTGCTAGAAACTCACTGTAAATTTGATCATGTTAAGGGTTTCTGGGATTCCTTGGGGTATAAGGCTGTTTTTATTCAGAAGGCTAGGGGTCATGCTGGAGGCACCTGGGTCCTCAATAGTCATCATGATCTCACCTTTACTCTAATTGACACAAATGAATAGATTATTACTTTGTCCACAAAGGGAATGCTTTTTGGATATGCTCCACTATTTATGCTTCACCCACGCCTTCCTCTAGGGCGTTCTTATGGGACCATCTCACTCACCTTGGGAATTCAGTTACTAATGCTTGGCTTATAATTGGCGACTTGAATGAAGTTCTTTATGCGTCAGAAGTTCAGGGAGGAGCTTTTCATTCTAATCATGCTCTTGCTATGGCGCAAGCTATGGATCACTGTAACATGATTGACATGCATACCATTGGGGGTCTCTTTACGTGGAGACGTAATGTCCAAAGTGGTCTTCATGTTTGCAAAAGACTGGATCGTTGTATGACTAACCCTATATGGAGAGTTTCCTTTCCTCTTGCATTAGTGGAGCTTCTCCCAACACACAACTCTGATTATAATCCTCTCCTGATGAGTTGTTTTAAGGATAGAAGCAGGAAACACAAAGCCTTTCATTTTCAAGTAGCTTGGCTTCATCATCCAGATTATCATGCCATTGTTGACAATACCTGGAAGTCAGCTTATGGTAGTCTACCAATGAAACTGGGGAGGGTGAAAGAAGAATCCATTATTTTCAATAAGCAAGTGTTTGGAAATATTTTCAAAAGGAAACGCCAAATTGAAGGCCTTTTGAAAGGGGTCCACTGAGAGCTTGATTTTTTCTTTTCTTCTTCTCTTGTTTCTTTAGAGAAACAACTTCAAAATCAGTACAACTAGGTGTTAGCCCAGGAGGAGTTGCTATGGTACCAGAAGTCCAGGGAGAATTGGGTTAAATTTGGTAATAAGAATACCAAATTCTTCCATACCCAAACTGTTATTCGGAGAAGGAAGAATAAAGTTTCTAGCCTTATGATTGACGAGATTTGGTGCTCTGATGATGATACTCTTAAAAGGGAAGCCCAGTCTTTCTTTAAGAATCTCTTCCAACTGAATAATCCTTGCCATCCTTCTAGTTTGGTGTTTCAGAACCTGCCTCGCATTGATCAGGAAGCTTACAATTCTCTTTTGACTCACATTTCTCAGGAGGAAGTCAAGCACACTGTGTTTTCCATGAATCCTTTTAAAGCTCCAGGGCCAGACGGATTTCAGGCCATCTTTTTTCGCAATTTCTGGGACACCGTGGGTCAAGACGTTTGGGAAATGATGGCCAATGCTGTGCACACGGGTTTTATCAACCCTAGCCTCATAGATACTCTTATTGTTCCTATCCCCAAGATTGATAATCCCTCTTCTTTGAGAGATTTTAGGCCTATAAGCTTATGCAATGTGGGCCTTAAAATCATCTCTAAGGTGTTGGTAAACCGCATTCGCCCCCTCCTGAACACTATTATTGGGCCTCTTCAAAGTAGCTTCATTCCAGGTAGAGGAACTGGTGAGAATGCTATAGTTGCTCAAGAAATAGTCCATTATATGCATAAAAAGAAAGGGAAATCTGGCTATCTTGCTTTCAAAATAGATTTTGAGAAGGCATATGATTGTGTTAATTGGGATGTTCTAGAGCTCACTTTGAAGGATTTTGGGTTCCCTCAACAAGTTGTCAGAGTTATCATGAACATCACTACTTCCACATCTCTCTCCCTAAAGTGGAATAGTGAAACCTTGGAGCCTTTTCATCCGGTCAGGGGTCTCTGTCAAGGAGATCCTTTGTCACCCTACTTATTTGTGTTGTGTATGGAAAAGCTGGCTAATTTAATTCTTGATAAGGTAGAGGAAAGGAAATAGGAACCTGTCAAAATTTCCAGAAATGGCCCCCAAGTCTCCCACCTTTTCTTTGCAGATGATTGCATTCTATTTACTACAACAAAGTCCTCCCAAGTTAGATTGGTGCAACAAGTTCTTCATGACTTTTTTAGAGCCTCTGGTCTCAAGGTGAGCATCCATAAATCCAGATTTTTGGCCTCCAAGAATGTTTCTCGTGTAAAAATTAATAAATTCTCAAGCATCATTGGCTTCAATCATAGGCCAAATCTGGGAAAGTACCTGGATAAAAGGAGTGACTTTTCTCACATCTTGGATAGAGTTAAGAATATATTGGCTGGATGGAAGTCTAAATTATTAAGCCGTGCAGGTAGAATTACCCTAGCTAAATTTGTTCTAAATTCTATTCCTGTTTATTCTATGCAAAATCTTTGGCTCCCTCAAAGTTTATGTGATGAAATTGATAGAACTACGAGAACGTTTATCTGGGGTTCCTCATGGAATCATTGGGTAAAATGGGGTATTGTTGTGAGGCCTCAAACTCGTGGAGGACTTGGAGTTAGGACTGCTCGAGAGATGAATACTGCACTCTTGGGGAAACATGTTTGGACTATCTTGAGGGAACCCAATAAGCTTTGGGTCAAGCAGCTGTCTAAAAAATACCTTAGAGATAGATCTATTCTCCATCCTCAATCTGATGTTGGTTGCTCTTACAAATGGGCATCAATAACCAAAGCGGCGGCTATTTTATAGTCAGGCTTTCGATTCAATATTGGTGAAGGTGATGTTTCGGTCTGGTTTGATAGATGGAACCCCAATGGTGCCTTATGCCAGCATGTGGATTACGTTCACATATCTGACACAACTTTGACTGTCAAGGATATTTTCCCCCAAGGTTTCTGCCAATGGCATATGTTGGCAACTCCTCTTACTCTTATGGCTAGGCAACTTCTCAGCAGTATTTTCATCAATAGTGAGAAGCCTGATACGGTGATTTGGGATGCAAGTGCTGATGGTTGTTACACTACTAAATCCGCCTATAGATGGATCACCAGAGCCCGGTTTACCCATAATACTGTGCAGGATGCTGGATCTTGGGTTTGGTCTCTTTCCCTTCTTGAAAATGTTAAATTTTTCCTTTGGCTTGCTACACATAACTCACTCCCTACTAATGTGCTTTGTCATCATATATCTTTGTCTGTAGACTTTTCTTGTAACAGGTGTGGAGGACATCAAGAGACTTTGTTTCATGTGTTGAGGGATTGTGTCAAAGCCAAGGCCATCTGGAATGCGATACAATTTGACATGTCTGATGATATCCCTGATGTAGAGGCTGCTACATGGATTCAAAGGCATACTCACCACAAGAGTAATGACACCCTTTTTGCTATTGGTTGCTGGATAATTTGGAAAGCTAGAAACTCTGAAGTTTTTCAAGACAAGGTTCTCCCCAACTGGCTACAAGTCAACAATATTCATCAATTGTTGACATACACTCTTCAGGCTTTTGAAACGAACTCTTTGGACAAGGAGCTTCCTCTCGTAAGATGGATTCCACCTCCAGAACACTCTATCAAGCTGAACTCGGATGGTAGCTGCATGGGTAATCCGGGGATATCGGGATTCAGTGGAATTCTTTGTGATCATTTAGGAAGATAGATATCTGCTTACTTCGGCAATTGTGGTTACTCCACGATGCTTCATGCTGAGCTTATGGCAATTTACCATGGGTTATCCATTGCTTTGAACAAAGGGTTTATTTCTGTTATTTGTGAAGTAGACTCTAAAGCTGCTCTCACGCTTATTTCAAATGGGGTGCCTCCAACTCATCCCCATTCATCTGTTGTCTCCACCATTCGAAGCTTCCTTTTGCGGAATTGGAATTTATCCTTCATGCACACTCTTCGTGAGGGTAACAAAGCTGTAGACTGGCTGGCTAAGGAAGGATCCAAGTCTCATGATCTTTTACGTATTTGGCCTACGTGCCCTAATGCTTTATCTCATGTAATTAGAGTTGATTCCCTGGGTACCTTTTTCCCAAGGGGAAGCTAGCTTTTCTTTTCGCTTTTGTTTTTTCCTGTTTTCCCATTGATAAAAAAAATATAACTTTAATTTCTTTATTTTGTCAAATTTGTAATTTTGGTTCAATTCTTAATTTTGTCTATATTTATTTCTTACACTTTAATTAATTAAATAATTTTTTATGGTACCTCAAATGAATATGTTAGTTCTAGGATTCAATTGGATCAAAATAAAAAAAAATAAAACATAGACAAAATTAAGGATTAGATTAAAATTGTGAATTTTCTAAAATAGGGAGACCAAATATCTCTATTTTAAAATGGAGAAACCAAAAATATGGATTGAACAAAATAGGGACCAAAATTGTATTTAAGACTAAAATTAACACATATAAACATTTGTTTGGTAAGTGTTTTTTTTTCAAAGAAAATATTTTCTATTTTTTTTTGGTTGAAATCTCTAAAAATTTATTTGATGACATAATCATTATAAGCTTTAATATTTTAAAACTTATTTCACTTAATTAAGACTAAAATATGAATTGCATGTCTATAAATAATTTATATATTATGCCTGACCTTAAAGTCTTTACCTACCATGAGACTATTAATTAATGCTATACGACTAAGTCTCGAACAAACTTTTGTTCTGGCGCCATCACTAAGTAGGTCGGATCTTTCTATACATTTTATAAATGGCAAATTCTAGCGTGGACTGTTACCCAAGTGGTTCACCGTGGAGAAGGAAAATAAGAGGTACTATAGATTGAAATATTTTTAAGCTGTTATTATTTTTTTAATGTGAAGTAAAATTACCACTAATCCCTTATTTATAAAATATTAAAAAGTGTTACTGTGCAATAAAATATTGCTTTTATCATCACCGACAAACAAAAGCCACATCTAAACCTTGGAGGTCCTATTATCCTTCAGCACCACCAGTGGCGGTGGCCTCGTACTCATCAACCACGTCACCTACCACCCTCGACAGAGGGATCCTCATCGTCAAGTACCCCGACACCGTTCACGGAAAAATCCTCTCCTTCGTGTCTTTTGCTGTTTCACATTATCACCAAAACTATTTCAATGTTGATGTAGGATTTTGTTTCGTTTTCGTTGAGCATTGACGAGGATGGGGATAAGCTTCGCAGTGTATCAATAATTGTTTTCACCAATTTCTGTCCGTCTCTCTTTCTCTTATCACCGTCATTCGAACTGGGATCCATGAGCATGAGGCATGATTTTCAATCACAACCCCTGAGGCCTGGAATGACAGTAATTTAGATTATTCAGATTAATTAATGACAGATTACTAGTTATAAGTGATTAATTTAGATTAAATGGCAATAATTATTTTTAAATTGTAATTTATGACCGGTAATCATGGATTGACATTGACAAAAGCATCAACCTTGGAAGAGACATGGAGGAGGCCACCGCGTGTGCCGCCGCACTTTGTCACCGAAGCGCTCCTCCTCTCCTTTTATTCTCTTTCCTTTTCCTTTATTTTTTTCTTCCTCTCTGGTCATTCACTAGTCGTTCGATTTAGGATCATCGACAGTGATCGTGACATCATGCGAAGCCACTCCTGTTTCTCTTTTCTTCACTAACAACAGAAACAACGGAACACAACTACACAAACACAAATCGCAGAACACACACCCAGAAACAACCCCGACATCGAAGGCACAACGCCGACCTCGTACGCCACCTATTGCGCCTTCGATTTCAGATTGCGATTTTAACTTTTCATTTGATTTTCTTGTTCTGCGCATCCACCGTCGCCACACTTGAGTTCATCAGCGAGGCGGTTGTCGCGCACCGCCGACCACGGTGGCCATAATATCTTTTTCGACTTCTACTACGCCTGTAACTACAAAAATCCAACTTCTACTACGTTGGTAACAACCTTTGTCTTCGACCATAGGTCCCTTAAAGGCTTCAACAACACCACACACCCATTTGTCAGAATGGTATTTGCTCTTGTCGACGAAGCTAAAAAAAAATCCATATGAAAATATTTTAAAAGAGGGGCCTAATTGTCATTTTGTACTTTTAGAAACAAAATATAAAAATTCGGTCAATAATATTTTAAACTACAGTACCCAATTTTCATACTTCTCCATGATTGATCATTTGGGTAGCTTCTCCACGCTAGAATTCGCCTATTTATAAATACTATTGTTATCCAATAAAACTGAGCCCTTAGTCTAAAGAAAAACTGCACCCAAAAAAAAAAAAAAGACATAAAAATACTGAAAAAGTGTGATGTTTTTTTTTTTAATAAGCCAACTAACATTGAGTACAAGTAGTAGTCAATCCGTATACACACGTTTTTTTTTTTTTTTTTAAATCGTATACACACGTCTTTGAAACTGAGAGATACACAATATATAAGAAATTGCATATGATAGGCCAGAAATGAATATTGAAAGCTATAGAGGAAATGATATGTTAACCGAGACATAACTACCATATTATTGAATGCGAAATTAATATTGAAAGCTATAGAGGAAATAACATGTTAACCGAGACATAACTACCGTATTCAATGTTGCTGATGTGAATCTGAGAAGGTTTAGAAACTTTGAATTCAAAAGTCACTTAAATTATATCTATTTTAGGAAAGCTAATAATAAGGTTTGGTAATCCACTTGAACATTTGAATACAAGAAACAAATACTCTTTTTTTTTTATCCGTAGGAATCGAACACGGTACCGGTAAGTTTATAATAATTTAACCAACTAAGCTAGACCCCCTCAGTAGAAACAAAGACTCTAAGTGTTTGAGACGTCACAAAGATGATCAAGCCTTAATAAATTAAAAAAGTTTAAAAAAAAAAAAAACTCTCAATATTTTGAACTTTTAGAAAACTCAATTTTACTCAATTTTAACTAGCTTCTAATCTACAAAGTGATCTCTACTTATAGGTTAAGCTTCCCTTTAAAATTTCACTAAGAATTGAATTTTCACTAACTATCATAATGGTTTAGGAAGCCTAAAACTCATAAAAATTGACCTAGAACATATGAAAAATCATATAAACTTATTACATCAAAATTAAATACAAAAATTCATAAAAATTAGAAAATAGGCCTTAATTAATTCTTCAGTTCAAAAGCTAAATAATCCATCTAAATAAACTTCAGTATAAAGTGTTGGACTCATTGTGTTTTTCAAATTATTGTCTTTTAGTTTGTTAAATTTATCTTCAAATTGTAAAAATGAGATCATTCTTGGATTATGCTCTAATTTAGCTGAATCTTCTTTAGCTTTTACATTTATGATTAAGCTTTGAAAAATCTTTTTGCTTATTTTGGCTCTTGCTCTTGTCAACGAACCTTCCATCCATTGCAAAAGATTTTTGAAATTATTTTATTGCATCTTGACAGATTCATATGAGTTGCAGTGGCAAGTATGAGCAAAATGTTTTTTTGATACATGTATGAGCAAAATGTCACTCCTGATTAGATAAGATTGAGTAAATTAAATAGTATATAGGTGAGAAGAATTCATACACATAATATTTAAAATTTTATTGTTAGATATAGTGTCAAATCTACTTTTGTAATTGGTTCTCTTACACTTATAGAGTTATAGTATAGTATATTTGAAAACTTGTTGAAAAGGAAATAATTACTTTAGAAAGTGAAAGCTATAACTATTAGTAACTTTTTAAAATCACGTCTAAGATGTAAAAAATAACATCTAAATCAAACATGCTACTAATAGCTGTGCAGATGCTACAATTGCTAGTCCCCTGCAATTAGCGAGTGTTTTGAGTTTTGGTGTTGGTTCATCACTTGTACTTTATATACCACAGCTGAGAAGATGCAACAATTACTAGTCCCCTGCAAATGCAATTAGCCAAACCAATATATATAGACTGGATATATAACTTTTATCAGAATAACACCCAAAACCAGAATTTAAGCGCAGCCTTTCAAACATCACACTATAGGTTCCTTTTTGTCCATTCAATGAAAGACGAGGTAAAACTCTTGATCTTTGCCTTTAGACAAGTCCAAGATCTAATCGTTAACCAATTCAGAAACAAAGTGAATATCATATCCTTGATTTCTAAAAACAATATTTTTTTTTTCTATGAATCTATAAGGAACAAATCACAGAAAACCATATAGATCGAGCACCCTGCCAATTTACCCTTTTTTTTCCCCATAGAATGCACCGGAATATTGCTGAAGAATTTTTATAACATTAGTTAAGATTGTCAGATACACTTATACTTAAGACGAATATTTGTTATGTTGTCAAGTGGATCATTATTAAATTTCATTGCAACTACTAACTCCGTGCTAAATTGAAGACTTCTAGCAATAATTATAATTAATGAATAGTTCACTCAGATAATGGGACATGTATTAATAATAAGAGTGAGGTGTTAGAGAGGATTTTCTAACAAGAAAGTATAGTTAAGGAATCTTTAAAATATTATATATAAAGGTAGCCTGCAAAATTCCAAAAAGGAAGCTTCAGCCTACCAACCCTTAACTACCATTGACGTTAATTATTTCATCAAATCAAAATGAAAGGAATTACCTAGAACACTAGCGCTTAATTGCTATAAATAGGCGTTTTGGGCCATTGTTTACATATCAAATATTCAGAGTTGTAGCAAAAAATATCAAATATTCAGAGAATCCCAAAGACAGAGATGACTATCATTAAGGAAGAGCAACAACCAAACCAAATCGCTGGCCACAAAGAGCTCGGGCACAAAACTCTCCTTCAGAGCGATGCACTCTATCAGGTCTGTTCAATTTCCAACATTAATTTTTCATTTTATCTCAAAATGTAAACATTTTTTTATTATAAAGTCTTGAATTCCCTATAATACACGTACCGATGGTGCAGTATATACTTGAAACTAGTGTGTTCCCAAGAGAGCATGAGAGCTTGAAGGAGCTACGAGAGTTGACGGAAAAACACCCTTGGTAAGATCATGATTATGTACCCAAGAATTAATTAATGTTTGTTTTCTCACTGAAATAATAATATATAGGATGAATGTTGTAAAATAAACAGGAACCTGATGGCTACACCACCTGACGAAGGACAACTTCTAGGCATGCTACTTAAGCTTATCAATGCCAAGAACACCATGGAAATAGGCGTCTTCACTGGTTACTCCTTGCTTTCCACTGCCCTAGCCCTCCCCTCTGACGGAAAGGTCCTTAATTAAGATTTTTAATTTTTTTTAATAGGGAAAAAAGTATTCAACTCTCTTAAACTTTACTCCTTTTACAAATAGGCACCTTAAACTTTAATTGTGTCCCAATTAATCTTTAAACTTTATCTCTTTTACAAATAGTGACCATGAACTTTAATTTCATTTAAATCAATCCTTAAACTTTACCTCTTTTGCACATAGACACCTAAATTTCAATTTCAAGTCAATTAATTTTTAAAATTTATCCCTTTCATAAATAATGTCTTGTATTAAATCGAAGTTAAATTACTAACAAAAAAATCTCAACTGTTTATTTATATAATCTCAAATATTTATTAATTTTATTTTTATAAATCACTTTTCCAAATATTAAAACATAATAAACTTAGAATTAAAAATAAAATAAAACTTTTTTGATTAATGTTATTATTCCCTTTTTATAAATATTTTCTAAATTCATATCCTTTATTATATTTTAAAGGTGGAAAAATAAGTTGTAACAAAAAAATTGAATGAATGATTAACCTTTAAGATAAATAATTTGAAGGGAAAAAAAACTATTTGTAAAAAGAATAAATTTTAAAGATAAGTTGAAATGCAATTAAAATTTAAGGTGTCTATTTACATAAAAGTTAAAGTTTAAATATCAATCACAATAAATTTAAAGTTCATGGTATCTATTTATAAAAGAGGTAAAGTTTAAGGATTAATTGGGACAGAATTAAAGTTTAGGGTGTCTATTTACAAAAAAGTAAAGTTTAGGAGGGTAAAACGCTATTTACCCTTTTTAATATAATATATATGTATAATTACAAATTATTTCCATAATTTAAAATACAATAATAAAATCAAGTTATAATATAAATATATAATGCATAATTAAGTATATTATATAATATAACAAGCTACATGGGTGTATGGCTAATGAACTTTCGTTGAAATTAGATCTTAGCTCTGGATGTTAACCGGGAATATTATGAGCTGGGGCTACCTGTGATTCAAAAGGCCGGAGTAGCTCACAAGATTGACTTCAGAGAAGGACCTGCTCTTCCTCTTCTTGACGAACTCATCAAAGACGTGCGTTCATTAATCATTCCATCTTATTATTTTTTTAATTAGTACAAAAATATGTATATTTATGAAATTAATGTTGAGTATGAGTCATTGTGTATTCCATGCGCAGGAAAAGAATAAGGGAACGTTCGATTTCATCTTCGTGGATGCTGACAAGGACAACTACTTGAACTACCACAACAGGGTGATTGAACTTGTGAAGGTTGGGGGATTGATCGGCTACGATAACACCCTATGGAACGGGTCCGTGGCGGCCCCACCCGATGCGCCTCTCATGGATTATATTAGGTATTATCGCGATTTTGTGATGGAGCTCAACAAAGCTCTTGCACTTGATTCAAGGGTCGAGATTTGCCAGATTCCCGTTGGTGATGGGATTACCCTGTGCCGCCGCATCATCTGATCACTCTGCTCCTTCCCTCCTCTTTTACCTGCAACACATGGAAAAACACAAGTTTCTACTATTTTACCTAATCCACAAATAACACAATGCGTGTCTGCTTGGATGGAATTGATTAGTTTACTCTGGTGTTGAATTTTAGTCTTCTACGCAATTACAATCATGATGTTTCTCTTCCTTTACACAAAAACATGTCTTGATTCAAAATCGTATATGTATGAGATATATATGGATTGTGTAAGCGATAATTAATTCGCTGAATTACGTGCGTGTTTGGTTTCATGAAAAATTAAATGATTTTGAGTTTAAAATTAATTTTAGATAAATTTTTATATGTTTGATTTTAAGTTGAAAAAAAGTTCAAAATTAATTTTAAGTTGAAGCAACTTAATTTGGATAATTTTTGCATTGGATAAAAAAATTATATCAATTTTTTTAAACTTATTTTTATAATAAAAATATCTAAATATAAATCACATCACTTCAAAATTAATTTTGTAAAATCGAAAGAGTCTAGTTCAGTTGGTTCAGTATGGTGCGTGAATTGTTGTAAATTTCGGTACCTATCTTTGATTTCTACGGATAAAAAAAATTAATTTTATTTAAAAACAATTTTGTCAACCCTTATCTAAACATTCACTATAAATGTGTTGAATAAAAGTGTAATTACTAATTATAAATTATTTTTAACGAAGCACTGTTGAACACATGGTTATAAATATTGTTAAATGCAAGTGTGTTTACCAAGCTTTCGAAAAGGATAAGAAACTTTAAGTACAGTTAAGTATCGAATTAAAAATTAGTTTCATAATCACTTTAAAGGACCAAAATTTATGAAAATATCTTGAAATCTTATTATAGAATGAGAATTAAAGATCCTAATTATAATGTTAAAAAAAATGAAGTGTGTTTCTCTCGTAGTTTATTTTTTATTGGAGAGTGGTTGGAGGGTTGATCAGTCAATCTCATAAGTCACAACAACTTTTCAGGGTTTTGTGTTAAATATATAAAATGACTTGACATTTATTTCTATTGAAACAATTAATGAAGGTTATTTAATTAAAAAGACTCAAGTGCTCCCATTACTTTTCTCGTTTTTAGATTTAGAGAGAATATTGTTGACCCAAGAATTTATACGCTACTTAATTTAACATTAATTAATTTTAATTTAATTAAATTTCATATAATTCGTTTTAGAATATTTATTTAATTAACAAAGAGTTATCTTAAATAATTTCTTTTTTGAATAATAGTCACATGAAAGGTTATAGACTGAATTTTAGGATCATTTAACCTGAAATGTTTCAGCCTATGACTAGCCAATAACAATCTTAAGTTGTATCTGATTGGTGATTGGAAATTTGGGGAAAATAAGTTGAGGTGCAGTTTAGATATCCCGTTGGAGTTCTAAGCGTGGTGAGGCTGGCTGGGTGCTTTTATTTTTATTTTTTTAACTTTATTCTTTTCAACATTTTTAGGACTCCAGAGTCCAGACTCAGTAGTTGATGCTCGACCACTAAAGAAGTGAATGAAGCTCTTTCAAAGGGAAAACCAACTAAAGGAAAGGAAAGAAAATAGAGAAAATCTTTATAAAGCAAAACAAAAATTTGATATCAACAAAATGAATCTCTTTACATTTGGCCAAAGGTAGCAGCAAGTAATCCTCCTATTCCTACTTTTTTTTCTTTTTAAGTAAAATGACATGCAAAGACGACTATAATTCCAACTAGGTTGACACTCCAATTATTATCTATCATCATTTGCGACACACCAAAATATTATTAAAAATAAAGAAGATTACAAAGAATGGGGTCATAAACCAAACCCATAAACAATTATTTGAACCTAAAGTGTGGGCATATCTATTCTGGAAAAAGTCTCCACTAGTCAATTACAAGAATCAACGAACTTGATGAAATGTAATCCGCACGATCTGATTAATATGGAACAAATTAAACAACGCTGCAGTTCCAATGGTCTTAATCTGCTACATGTAGTCCGTACGATCCAGTCACGGGTTTTGAACATCCTCTTGCTCCACCTCAAACAATCTTTCCTGAAATAAAAAAAACAGGCTAAAGCAGTAACTATTTCCTAAAAAAAAATCAAGCAGCTAATAATGGAATAAGAAAATGCATATGCATGCAAAAAAGTCTGAAATTTCATTATCTTAACTATAAGATCAACTTAATCAAGCAGTGGTATTTAAAGAACACATTCTCTGAACTATTGGAACATGACTTACTCGGAGAGTCCCTAGTGTAAAGAATGAGTAATTGAGTCAAGACATTTAGATATTGAGTCAGATAATTAATTAAGTTATTCTTTTCACTTTTTAGCCTAAGTTTCCTGCACAATTATGCATGGATCTTCCACTCAATAACACTTGGTTTCAAAAGAGTGCCTGTATCAGAATTATTATTTGCATACTAAACATTTCCCCAGTAGCCAATCAATCTCAAAGGGGTATAAATATAATTTAATATTTTCCCAGTAACCGATGGCCTCAAAGGAGTGTTTAGCATATCTCAAACTTTCTTAATCTAACATACTACGCATTTGTCCAGTAGCCAAACAGTCTCAAAGGTACTAAAAGCTTAATTTTTCCCCAGTAACCTATGACCTCAAAGGGGTGTTTTTGACGCAAATAATACTCCTACGACAGACAATTCTCCAGTAACTAAGTGCAGTGTGTGTCACCATGGAAACCTAAGATTTAACATTTTTTTTAGGTTGCTTAGTAATCTTCCCCAAATACCCTAATGTCAAGACTCAACTGTGTAGTGTGTGAAGAGACCCAACAAGCGCAGTCATGAAAAAAAATAGTACTAACAATGCGCTCAATAAACACCATTACATAGACTGAGATTCACAGTTAAGATATTGAAGTTCCATCCAATAACATGTATGCATGAAATGCAATGCATCAAATAAAAGGGAAAAAAGGGAGTGAGTTTAGGTACTACCGGGAAAGTATGCTCTTTCTTTTCATCACGACCATCTTTAAGCAGTGTCTCCCCATTTTAGCCTGATGAGACGGAGTGTAAGGTATCCCTTTTGGCATGCATGCGGGCCTAGCACTTTTCCCTGTAAAATTGGAAATATATTTGATGAATTGCACTGATAAAAATACTAATAGAGGAAAAAAAAATTACCCTATGTTCGAGACATATTAATAAAACTATAGAAAAATTATAACCCTGAAAATTAATCTCCCTATCTTTTGCAAGAAAGTAATGATGCAATTAATAATGGTGACCACACTTTTATGACTCTAGACTCACTAATTAATACTTGACGCTAGTAAAGAAGTGAATGAAACCTGTTTCTTTCAAAGGAAAAACCAACTAAAGAAAAAATAAAATAGAAAAACTTATAGGTGGCGTTTGAGGGAAGATTCTATTAAGTTTCTTAGATTGAGAATACTAAATTCTTATGTTTGCTACATATATTTTAAAAATCATTCATAAGAATCTAAATTTCTATGAATTATTTTTTTAATTAAGTTTCTCATTAAAATTTATTCATGAAAAGGGGTGAAAATTCAAGATTCTTACGAAGGGATAATTTTTTTTTATTTATAATTGTCTCTCTTATTTCTAGAAATATTTCAGACATACCAAATATATTTATAACATTTCTAAAAAATATGATTTCTAAAAATCCAGATGAAAAATGATTTTGTATGCGAAATCTTAAACCCTAATCCTAAATCTCTCATAAAGTGAAACAAAATTTTGATATTAACTAACAAAATGAATCTGTGTACACTCCTATTCCTACTGATGAAATACAAAAATAAAGAACGTGATGGAATTCGATCCGTACTTGGTGAGGACGACGGTAATGGCTTCTTGATGAAAGGGTGGTTAAAAAGCATCTCAGCAGTCCACCTCTTGTTGGGATCCTTAACGAGACACTTCTCCAGAAAATCCTTCCCCTCTTCCGATAACTCTTCTGGAATCTTGGGCAATTCTTCTCCCATCCCAATTCGAATCATCAACACCCACGTGTTCTCCCAGCTACCCATGTCCCAAGCGTGTTCTCCAGTAATCATCTCCACGACGGTGCAGCCCAGGGCCCATATATCTGCCGGCGACTCATACTCGTTGTCGTTCACCGATTCCGGCGACATAAACAACGGCGTCCCCCTGCACGCGTACTTGCTATTTTTCTCCCCTTTCCTCTTCGCGATCTTAACATCACCATTCTCGAAAACGAGAATGTTCTGAGGTTTCACATCGCAGTGGACGAAGCCGTTGGCGTGAATGTGTTTCAGACCCTCCACGATGGACCTCGTGCACCGCCGAACGTAGGGCTCCGGGAACCTCCCGCCGTGTTTTCTGAGGTGATCGGCGAGGGAACCGCCGGCGGCGTATTCGAGGAAAACGTTGTAGTATTTCTCGCCGTTTTCGACGGTGTAATCTTCCCCGTAACATTTGATGATGTAAGGGGAAGGTCCGAGAATGTCGAGCACGTCCTTCTCGGTCTTGAGCGAATACGAGGTTTGGAAAATGGAGGATTTGACGGCGGTCGGTGAAGGAAACTGCTTGGAACCGTTTATTGGAATGGCTATGTTGACGGTGGCAAAGCTGCCACTGCCAAGAGAGACTCCGCGAACCCAATTCTTCTTCATGGACGGCATGGTTGTGTTATGAAAATTGGTGTGATGAGATATGTGATGCAGTGATGTGTGTTTATATCGCTTTTAAAGAAGAAAGATAGCACAGGAAGTTAGGAGATATGTCATAGTATCTAAATTATCAAGAGTTTATCAAACTGTTTGAATTTGAACAAATATTATATCTTAAAGTTAAGATAATAATCCTCCTTGCATGTTTCAACTTTGAATTCTTAATATATTCATTTTATCCTTTGATAATTAATTCAAACACCTCTATTTGAAGTTGAATTCATCTGCATTTCAAACACCTCTCGTGGTGTGGTGTGGTGTGATGTGGGTTTGTGTTTGTGTTTGTAAAATTGGCGGGAAGGAATGTATATTTGAAGCACGTGATAGTTAAGGATGTTTTCCGCTGATGGTCCTCGTCGTGTTCGTTGTTAGATTATGGAGTAGATAACTAGCTAGATATGCGAAAGTTTACTTCTTTTCGTCATTTTCAACGGGGTTTGATCGTAATCACAAAATGCGGAGATATATAATACCTACTAACTAACTTATCAACTCACTCCCCTTTGAAAACTAATCCTGTTAAAAATAATTTGATTTAATTATCAAAGATAGATCTCCTATCAAAAAAATGATAAAAGATAAAGCTATTTGAAAATATTAATCATAAATTTGACAATCATATATTTACCGTTAGTTTTAAAATATCCCATTTCCTTAAATTGTTTTACATTCGATCCTTTCCTATAGTTTTGGGTCCTAAATAATTCAAGTAATTGATTTTTGTGGTCTCTTTCCTATAGTTTTGGGTCCTTAAACCGGAGCTTTTGTTCACCATGGCCATTTATTTTCCTTCTCTCCTTCAACGTTTATATTTAGCTAGCCCATTGTGGTGGTGTACGATTTGGGGTTTGCACATTGTGTTCCATTGTGGTCCAAACTCCAAACATTCTAATTTCTGCACTGTGTTCCATTCATTTTGCGTAGGCCTCTAAATAAATGATTTGGGTATATAATGGATGCATTAAAAATAATCCACTAATAATTGATTTTAAATTGTTGTTGATTGTGATCAATTTAGATGTGTGCTTAAATTAATTTGAACTACATACTTACATTAAAATGTGTGTGTTTTTTTTTTTTTTTTTAAAAGAAAATGTGTGTTTTTTATTAGAAAATGTAAGAATTAATTTTCTATTTGCGGTCGTTGAAGGTTTGGAAAACGGTGGCGGAAAAATAAGAAAGAAAGAACCATCACTTTCTTAAACAAAACCAAATCGAAAAGGGAGTGTGTCATCACTGCCGGATTCTGCATCCACCACTGCCGCATTTGAGTCCCTCGGCGAGTTCGATGCTGTCGCCGCCAATCACGAAAAAGGGTTTTTTGTTTGCTTGTGTCAAAGTCGACGGTGGGGCCGCTCTCATATGCCGCCGTTGGCACCAAATCAAAGTCGACGACACCTTTCAGGTAGGGATGTTTAGTTTGGTCACCGGAAAGAAGAAGAAATGTTTAGTTTGGTCGCCGGAAAGAAGGAAGAAGCTGTGCAACAAGTTTCAGGAGGGATGTATAACCAATATTTTATGAATTTTAAATGAAGGACTTAAATGTCATTTTGTACTAAATTTTTTTATTTAATTAAATATATTAATAATATTTTGGCTACTATAGCAATTTTTTTACTTCCCCATCGGTGAACCACTTGAGGCAATACTCCACCGTAGAAGGCGCCTTCACGTAGATACAGAATAGAAACAAGTTTTTTTTTTTTTTTTTTCGTTGTGTAGACATTTTTGTCAAAATAAATAATACCAACGTCTTAGGGAGTTTGAATACCAATGAGAAGGTGCCAATAGCAGGGCCTAAAAAAAATGGTCTACAAGACTCGTGTCGTAGGTTTCTTCTTTAGATTACGAAAAGACCATGTTAGATTTTCTTTTAATCTGAATAAGTAGTGGCCGGGAGCTTGGAAAAAAAAATTGGAGGAGCCAAAATAATTAAGATTATATTGTATAATTAAATGTAGTAATTTTAATAATATTATTTTTATGGTTGATTTTAAGAATTTAAAAATAATATTCAAATATTAATTTTTTTTAATTAATTATTTTTTATGATATCAAAATATCTTTTTTGTACTTTATCAATAACATTTTTAGTTTTTTTTAATGAAATTTATACCTTTGTATTATACTAAATTTATAAAAAAAAAAAATAGAGTATTTATTTGTAAATTATTTTTGTGAAAAATTCTTCAAGATATATTAATTTTTTATATATAACAAAATTTGTATGAAAACATATAAAATATTAAATTTTTCTATGAATTTTTTAACAAATTTAAGAAAATAATCATATTTTTGTCAATTAATTAATAAAATAGTTTTTTACAATGATGAAAAAGTTAATATATGAAAAGTATTATAAACGTTTAATATTAGTCATAAGTACTTATGTTATCAAAACTAAAAATTTAAAGTGTAGTAATATTAACATAAAAATTATTTATAAGTGATGTTATCCGATGTGTTAGTAACAAGATCACTGTTGAAGATAATGAACAATTGGTTAAGCCTTTTGAGATGGAGGAGTTCGGCATGCTTTTTTCCAAATGCACTTCGATAAAGCTCCCCGGTCCAGACGGGTTGAATCCAACCTTCTATAAACGGTTCTGGGACATTTGTGGGATAGATATTTTTCAGGCTTGCTTGAAGTGGCTTGAAGAAGGTGCCTTACCCCCTCAATTAAATGATACTAATATAGTGTTGATTCCTAAGAAGGATAATCCAACCTCTATGAAGGATCTAAGACCTATCTTGCTATGCAATGTGGTGTATAATCCTTTCAAAAACTCTAGCTAACAGATTGAAGCCGCTGCTGCCCAAGTGTATAGCTCCAGAGCAATCAACTTTTTTGGAAAGTAGATCCATCATTGACAATGCCTTGGTAGCCTTTATTCACCATATGAAGTGTAAAAGAAAGGGGAAGTAGCACTTAAGGTGGATATGAGTAAAGCTTATGATAGACTTGAGTGGGGATATCTGAGGAGTATTATGTTTTAGATGGGCTTCTGTGATAGGTGGGTCTCTTGGATGTTGATGTGTTTGGAGTCAGTCAAATATTCGGTGCAAGTTAATGGGGGAAGGCATGGGGCTTGTTGTTCCTCAGAGGGGCCTAAGGCAAGGTGACCCACTATCACCTTACCTTTTCATTATTGGGTGTGAGGGTCTTACTTCGTTGATTAAAAGAAAGGAGGCTACAGGGGATATGCATGGTATTCAAGTGTGTAAAAGGGCCCCCACCCTTACACACTTGCTTTTTGCTGACGATTGTTTCCTTTTTTCAGGGCTAATGAGAAGGAAAGCTTATGCATGAAAGATGTCCTTGCCACCTATGAGAAAGCTTCCGGCCAATCTATCAATCTAGCCAAATCAGAGATTTTTTTCAGCAAAAACACAACCAGCAGTACTAAGGAGGAGGTGATTTCTATTTTGGGTGTCTCGGAGTGTTTGGGAATGGGCAAGTACTTGGGGCTTCCTTCTATGGTTGCGAGAAAGAAGAAAGCAGTTTTTAATGACTTGAAGGACAAAATCTGGAAAAAGATCAACCATTGGTCAGGAAAACATTTGTCGAAGGCGAGAAGAGAAGTTCTTGTGAAAGTAGTTACTCAGGCCATTCCAGCTTATTGTATGAGTACCTTTTTTATGGCTACGTCGTTTGGGGAGGAAATCCAAAGAATGATAAACTCTTTTTGGTGGGGTTGAAACAGTGGGTCTGGAAAGGGGATTATATGGCTTAGCTGGGACCGTTTGGCTGTCCGAAAGGAGAATGGAGGCATGGATTTTCGCCACTTCTACGTCTTCAACTTGGCCATGCTAGCGAAGCAGGGCTGGAAGTTTACTTTAGACCAAGATGCTATAGTATCTAGAGTTTACAAAGCTAAATACTACCCAAATGGGGTCTTCTTGGAGGCTAATCTTGGCCATAATCCAAGCTATGTGTGGCGTAGCATCCACGCTTCTCAGGTAGTGGTCAAAGGAGGCATGAGATGGAGGGTGGGAAATGGAAGGAAAATTAATATATGGAGGGACCAGTGGTTAAGGAATGAAGCAAACTCTTTTGTGACTAGTCAGCCAACAACTAATATGGAGGGTTTATGTGTCGTACATTTAATTAATGAAGATACTGGCTTCTTGAATTTGGAAGTGGCTGCTGGAATACTGCAACAAAGAGATATGGAGGAAATTCTCAAAATTCCTCTCTGTCGTGATTTAGGAGAGGATTCAATGGTGTGGAAACTGTCCAGAGATGGGTGTTTTTCTGTGAAATATGCATATTTTTACATTATGGAATCTCTACTTGACATAACTAGATATAAGGTTCCTGGCAACTAGAAGGCTATTTGGAAGCTAGCAGTCCTTAATAAGGTGAGAGTGTTTTTATGGAGACTAGCCAAGGGTTGTTTGCCTATGCGTCTAAGACTGCAATCTAGAGGTGTGCCTTGCCTTGCCATTTGTGTTTTTTGTGAATCAAATTTGGAAAATGAGTGGCATTATTTTCTTGGCTGCCACTCGGTTACTAATTTTTGGAGAGAGACAGATTTGTGGGATCATATAAAGGACTTTGTTGATAATGCTGAAGGTTTCACTGACCTATTTTTTAAGCTCTTGGAAGTGTTGCCTGCAAATATAATGAGGAGAGTGGCTATGTTATTGTGGTCCTTATGATGGAGGAGAAATGGGAAAGTTTGGGAGGATGCGGATCGCCCCCTGAGTGTCATTACTCAGTGTGCTTCTCAGGTGATTGCAGATTGGGATAAAGCGCATCAGAAAATTAAACCTTCATCTCAGGTACCTACTACAACTGTTGGTTGGTTGAAACCTCTTAGTGGGGTGGTTAAATGCAATGTTGATGCTGATGTTTTTCATAGTCAGAATTGTTTTGCAACTGGCCTTTGTTTGCGTGATGAAATTCATTAGTGCTAAATCAGTTCTTTTTGTTGGTTTTTTGTTGCCTGCTGAAGCTGAAGCTATGGCTCTCTTAGAGGCTATCAGCCGGATGGGAGATTTGGGTTACCATAGAGTTATTATTGAAATTGATTGTAAAGTTGTGGTAGATAGGATCAAAGGTAATTGTACATATCTGTCTGACTTTCAAACATAGGCTCTCTTTGTTTGTCAAACTTTGAGATATGTTAGGAGACAAGCTAATTGTGTAGCTTATGCTTTAGCTCGGGCAACACAATTTCATACTAGTCCCCAAATTTTTTATTACATACCATCTTGTATTAGAAATCACATTACTAATGATATGATATGAGCAGTTTGTTTAAAAAAGAATTATTTATAAAAATTACAATAACAAAAAAATACTGAAAAATACTTTCAATTTAAGACTTAAACGTGTTGCTCTCTCTTTCCCGTGTTGATGAAGTGTTTCTAGATTTGAAATTGGACAATATATGCTTATAAGCCCGTTTCAATTCTTCTCAAATGTAACTTAAACTGAGACATACACAGCAGGGGATGACTTTTTTTGAAGTGTAGTAGAAAAAATTTCAATGAGCAAGGCTTTTTTCTTTATCCCTCTATGGCTATTACTTCCTGCACATCCATTTTTGCTTCCTGCACCCCCAAATGTTTTAAATTTCCAAAATTACCCTCCTTTATTACAGAATGGCCATTCCAGAAGAGTATCCCTATTCCGGAATAGCTATTCTGGAATGTGATTTTCATATTCCGGAATAGGTTTCCGGATATTTATTTCTATTCCGGAATAGGAAAATCATATTCCGGAATAGGAAAATCACATTCCGGAATAGCTATTCCGGAAAAGGGATACACCACCCGAATGATAAAATCGTTGCATCTTCCTTTCTTCTTCATTTTGCTTCTTCATCTTCCTTTCTTCTTCATTTTGGTTGTGATGTTGGTGGGGCACGGTGGTTGGTGTTGGTTGCAATGATGGTGGGTGCGTGTGGTCGGATGCGATTGTGATGTTGGTTGCGATGGTGGTGGGGTGCGGTTGCGGTGGTGGGTGTTGGTTGCGATGGTGGTGGGGCGCAGTTGCGATAGTGGTGGGTGCGGTGGTGGGACGTGGTGGGCACGGTGGTGGGTGTTGGTTGCGGTGGTGGTAGGCACGGTTGCGAAGTTCATGGGGCGCGTTGGTGGGTGTTGGACATGGGTGCTTGGATGGCGCAGGAAGGCATGGAAGAGGAGGTGTTAGGGTTAAGGGTATTTTTGTCCCTTTGGGTCTTTTAGGGGGTGTAGGAAGCAAAAAAGGGGTGCAGGAAGTAATTCCCTCCCTTTATATATGCTGGAAAAAGCTTGGGCTGTTTTCAGGCCCTGTTTACTAACCAGTATCTTAATTTTCTTATAATCCAAAAGTGTACTATGGTATTATTTGGTTTTGGGCTGTATTTTAGCTATGTATCTTATACCCTGCCAGGAAGTGTGTGTGTGTGTGTTTTTTCCCCCACCCAAACAAGGCAAATATTCAGTTCATTATTAACCATAAAACACACACACACACAAGATTACCGTGTGTTGTGCATGACTCATATTTTATAAGTGAGCAGTTTGGGCTTGGGCCACTTGTTGTTGGGTTACGAAATAAGTAGGTTGGGGTGCGGGGGTTTAGCCCCGCGGTACACTACAGGGATAATATTGTACGCAGTATATTGTACACAGGACGGTACAGGGGTGATATTGTAAGTCTGTATCTGGTTTATTCTATATAAACTGATGTAATCCTATTGGCCAAATAACAATAATAGAAATTGTAACACCCCAAAAATTTCAACCCAATAAGTATGAACGTGAGAGATTTAATTAGAAAATTTTCTTGTTGGGGAGAATTGTAACGTTGTGGTTTTCCTAATTGTATGATTAAGTGTTTGATTAATAATGAAAGAGCAAACTAAATTTAAATTATGTTGATTGATATAATAATTAACTTAAGTTCTATGTTTTGTTATGGGCCATAATGTTATTGTAAATTTTTTTTGGACTTTTACGTGAGTTCCATAAGTTGTAGAAAAAGAAAAAAAAATAAGAGAAGAGGGGTGTCCTTAGAGGAAGGGTGGATGCAAATAGTAAAACTTCAAATTTAAATATTAACATGTACGAGTTTCTTTCTTCCCTCATTCTCTTCATTCTTTTTTTTACTCTCCCGCAACTGTCTTCTCTTTCTTTTTTCTTCTCCTGGCCGAGGCACCCTACAAGGGAGGAGGAGGCCATTGTTGAAAGCTTAAAAGCTTTGCATGCAAGCCTAGTGTTGTCCCAACATCCTCTCTACCATGCCTTCTCCTCTACACCTTCATCTTCCTCTCTCTCTCAGTTGAAGCTCTTTTAGGTGAGGAGAACTCTTTGTGGATTCTATTTTTAGTCTAAGGGTGGTTGAGAGTTAGGGGGCTCAACCACCTATAGCATGCATGCCCCTCTTTGGCTGTTGTGTGTGCTTTGTTTGAATGCTTGAACATGAAAAGTTGATAAAATGAGTTGGAAATCCTTTGGCAGTGGCTGTGTGAGTGCATGTCCTGGCCTTAGTGTTGTTTTTATTCTTTTGAAACTAAGTGGAAAGGCCCCTGGAACAAGGGAATCCATGCCCAATTTTCGTAAAATTAATTGATGAAGGTTACATGTTGAAAACAAACCCCAAAACAATGTAACAGTGGCTGTTAGGTTCGAGTGTCCCTAGACAGCTCCCACGGTTTTGCGATTTTGGGGAGATCTAACCGTTGGTTTTTCACTCAATTTACTTTTAATGAAAACAGACACAAAAAGGAACAACTTTTATTTTGACACTATGGAGAGAAAACCTCGTCTTGAAGTTTATCCGTGACTTTCAAAATGGCTGTTCTGTTTTCAAGTTTCCCCAGAACATGTCTCGGTTTTTCTCAAATTTCCACTTGTGTGCTTAATGTTTATTTTTCGTTTTTGAACCATTCAAAACTAGACAAAACAAGCTTTTTAACCATATAAATTACAAAAATTATAATGTCCAATTTCTAAATTAACTTTTAAAAAGAAACAGGGAAAGGGTTTTTTAGCTCTATTTTGAGTCTGAAACTTAGGCTGTTAGAAAAAAATTTACTGGGAGCAATAGGTAAATAATTTTGGGGCAAGGGTTAGCTTTTTAGAAAGATAAATATGTTACCTTTCTACTGTAAAAATTTCAGCTCAAAAAAAGTTTGGTAAGTGGGAGAAATTTACATTTCTTTGAGCTATGTTCAGTGAGCACTCAAAATTCAAGGCTGCTGACTTAGAAAATTTTCTAGATGTTTATTTTATAAGTGGGATACCTTTATATAAAATAGATTTCAAGAGATTCATTTTGATATAAAAAATTTTAAATTCCGAGGTCATTTGCTTGTATCAGTGAGAGCTCACATTCAGTATTGTCAAAGAGAAATCTGCCTTTTTAGTCAATTTGTTACTATATGTGTGTTATTTTGAATTGTGGCAATTATAATTATTAATTGTGATTTTGTAAGATAGTAGATATGTAATATCCATGGACCTATTCTGTTTTGGGTTTAAGTCCTAGAGATGTGAATCTTGGGTACTTAATCTTTGAAAGTGTGGTTTTGTATGCTTTTGTGATACAGTCCTTTGGATTGTAGGTTGAACTTTGTGATAAAGTTGTTTGTCTGTATGATGTGTTGTTCACAAGACTCGGTTGCGAGTACTTGTGAGGACTAGAACTATGTTCTAGTGTTTGTGGCTAGATTGCCATGTAACAGATAGATGAAACTTGAACAGTGAGCACATTAATTAGGCTAAAAGATTTATTTTATTTTTATTAAATAGAAATTAATTAACGAACTCTTTATTTTATGCATTGGATATAAAAATAATTTAGCACCTTTGCGTGGAGGAATAAATGGTAAGTTAACATTTATAAAATTGTAAAGTTGAGAGAGCAAGGAAATACATAAAACATAATAAAATTGTCTACGCGTGGTGAATCATGTTGAGTTGAGAGTCGTACAAGGATGATACGGGTGTACGGCAAATTGCTGGAATTGCAAGATGGCAAGAGAGTCGCATTGGGTGTTCCAACTGTGAGAATACTAAAGAGAGGGGGCGGAGTTCGAAAGGCGTGTCACGACGTAATGTGATGATCACCCATAGAAAGGTGATGGAGGCAAGGTCCTCGTATATATATAATTTTGAGCAGAGACGGGGTCTCAGGCTCGGCGTCTATTTAACCATCCAGTACCATGTGCAGTGGAACCCCACTGTGACGAGAAATAATAATCCCTGTGAGGAGGGTTGTTGGGGAATTAGTCCTCGGAGTAATGGATGACCACATTTGGTACCTGGAAGATGATCATAAGGCAAGTTGTTCTTGGAGGGTAAGGCACTGGGTTGTGACGATAGATCACGTAGCTGACTCGGCCACCCTGACAAAAATACGAGACATCATCGGTTGGTGAGAGCCCGCCATTGTACCATGGTGAAGGGTGTACTCCCAACAGTCATCCAACTCAAAAATGTGTAAGACCACTGAGTTCTGGGAGTTCTAGTGGCAGCTAGCCAGTGTGAAACAATTTACAAGAATAGTTGTGGAAACGAATAGGTTTCGGGTGTGACCGTTAGAGAACCACATCGTGGTGGCTAGTAGGATTGTGTATATGACTGTCAAGTCGTTCTGTGTGTACTGCTTGATGAAGCAGAGAGTTCACCCTTTGTTTATTTTTCTTTTAGGAACCGATGGCAGTACCTGTAGATGTCATAAAGACGTTATCTTCATCAGCTTCGTCACTTTTCGTTTGGAGGTTGATCTAACATGCAGGGTTGTGTATTAGTGATGTCTGCTCTGAGTCCTAGGACCCTTTTTCCTTTTCATGTATCTTGGCATGAGTAGACCTAGGTTTCAGATTGTTGGCATGTATATTCAGTTTTCGTATTCTATTATCCTATGTATTTGGTATACGCTTTGGAAAGGTATATATTACTATTACTCCGGAAAATATTTGGGTTATGAAATTCTCTATTTCATGTATATATGTATAGACAGAGTTATTTACTTTATTTATTATGTTTTACTCGCTTTGAAATGTATATTTATATTTAAGGTGACGATAAGCAACTTCTGAAATTAATTAATCAAAAGTTTTAAAAATTTAGTAAAATTACTATCTATGTTTTATTAACTTCACAATTTTTTGGAAAAATTAAAGTTAGTTAACATGCCTATTCAATTAAAATAAGTTTGTAAATGAGAATATATGTAAAACTGGATTTAGGGTGTTACAGAAATAGTCGCTCTACTCCCGAGGACGTAGGCACACTTGCCGAACCTCGTTAAATCTTGTGTGTCTATGTGTGTGCATGTGATTACTCTGATCTTTAGAATTCCGGTTGCTATTGCTAACAACTAGTATCAGATGGCGCTTAACCCTATTGCGAAATTCGAAGTGGGGAAGTTCGATGGAAATGGGATTTTTGCAGTGTGGCAGAGGAGGGTTAAGGATATGTTGGCACAACAAGGTTTTCAAAAGGCGTTGCGCGCAACGAAAGCTACAGAAATGGAGGATGCGGATTGGGAGGAGTTGAAGGAGAGGGCTGTGGCAACCATACGGTTGTGTTTGGCAGACGAGGTTATGTACCACGTTATGGACCTGACATCTCCCGGGGAAATATGGACGAAATTGGAGAGTCAGTATATGTCCAAGTCCCTGACGAATAAGTTGTACATGAAGCAGAAATTGTACGGGCTGAAGATGCAGGAGGGTCCTGATTTGCAATAGCATATCAATGTCTTCAATCAGATTATCAGTGATTTACTGAGGCTTGATGTAAAGATTGAGGACGAGGATAAGACAATAATTCTGTTGTGTTCTTTGCCTAATTCCTACGAGCATTTAGTGACCACCCTAACGTACGGGAAAGACACCATTAGTCTGGAAGAGATCACAACTGCACTTATGTCCCACTGTCAATGGAAACAGAATGCAAGGGAGTGTTCTCAAGGCAAGGGTCTGTATGCGAAGGGGAATAAAGAATGTGGGAGGACGCAAGGCAAAAGGGGTTTTGCGAAGAGGAATAAGTCCAAAACCAGACACGGCAAATCAGTTTTGTGCTACAATTGCAAACAACAAGGGCATTTCAGAAAAGAATTGTCCAAAGTTGAAGCAGTCTGGTGAAGGGGCATCCCGCTCTGCGAATGTGGCAGAGACTGACGACTCAGACTACTACAATGAGGGAGATGTTCTCTCGATTTCATGTAGTCAGCTTACAGATGTGTGGATTCTTGATTTCGGATGTTCTTACCATATGACTCCCAATAAGGAATGGTTCACTACATACAGGTCAGGCAATTTTGGAGTGTCTATTTGGGTGACGACAAAGCTTGTGCTGTTGTTGGAATGGGACAAGTGCAGATTGCTATGGATGATGGTGGAGTGAGAACGTTGTGTGATGTCCAGCATATCCCTGAGTTGAGGAAGAATCTGATCTCACTTGGTACTTTGCAGGCCAATGGTTTTAGTTACAGGACTGATGGAGATCGGGATACCCTCAGAATGTGTAAGGGTGCGTTGACTGTGATGAAAGCACAGCGGACTGTAGGCAATATTTACAGACTGCTGGGAAGCATAGTTGTAGGTCGCATTGCATCTGTTGAATTTGATGATGATGCTCCCAGATTATGGCATATACGTTTGAGCCATCTCAGTGAGCGTGGGATGGTAGAGCTTCATAAGAGAGGACTCTTGAAGAGAGTTCGGAGCTGCAAGTTAGACTTGTGTGAGTACTGTGTGCTTGGGAAACAGTCCAAAGTGCGGTTTAAAGCTACGAAGCACACCACCAAGGGGATCCTTGATTATGTGCATATTGATGTGTGGGGTCCTACTAGAGATCCGTCCTTGGGTGGTTCCCATTATTTTGTCACCTTCATTGACAATTTTTCTCACAAGGTCTGGGTGTACTTTATGAAACAGAAATCCAAAGTCTTTGAGAAGTTCAAGCTGTGGAAGGCTGAGGTGGAGAACCAGACAGGCAGAAAAGTTAGGTACTTGAGGTCTGATAATGGTAGGGAGTACACAGACTCACGGTTTCAGAAATTCTGTGAGGAACATGGCATTCAGAGACACTTCTCAGTGCGAAAAACACGACAACAGAATGGTGTTGCAAAGAGGATGAATAGGTCCCTTACTGAAAGTGCCTGGTGTCTAAGGTTGAATGCTGGCCTTTTTAAGGGCTTTTAGGCAGAGGCAGTGAACATGGCGTGTTATCTGCTCAACCGATCACCACGAGCTTCATTGGATGGGAAAGTTGTAGAGGAAGTCTAGACAGGTAACCCGATTGATTTTAATAATTTAAGAATATTTGGGTGTCCTGCTTTTGTGCATATATCCAGTGATGAAAGATCTAAACTTGATCCATAGTCAAAAAAGTGTGTTTTCGTAGGTTATTCCAAAGGTGTGAAGGGGTTCAAGTTTTGGGATCCAGCTTCCAAGAAGATGGTGATCGGTAGGGATGCAGTGTTTGATGAGCAGTCCATGATGTCACATACAGTTGAGACACATGAGCCAGTGCCAGATGGAGCTTCCCCTAGCTCCATGGAGGTTCAGGTGGACTTTGAGCATTTGTCGGTGATTCCTGAGAGGGTAGAATCATGCAGTCTAAGACCTGAGGCCACACCTGCACCTGAGCCTAGACCAGATAGTCCAGCAGGACCGCATGAGTACACTCTTGTCAGAGATAGAGAACGTCACACTATTAAACCCATTGTCCGATATGGGTTTGAAGAGTTGGCTTTTTTTGCACTTCTCACCAGTTCAGGAGACCCGTCTACCTTTCAAGAGGCTATGAACAGCTAGGAAAAAGAAAGATGGATGCATGCTATGGTGGAGGAGATGGAGTCTTTGCGAAAGAATCAGACATGGGAGCTAGTTGAGCTTCCTTCAGGCAAGAGAGCCATAGGGTGCAAATGGGTGTACAAGAGAAAACCTCCAGTATCAGAAAAAGAAGGGAAAAAGTTCAAGGCTCGCCTAGTAGCAAAAGGATATTCACAGCAGAAGGGGATTAACTATGATGAGGTTTTCTCCCCAGTCGTGAGGCATACTTCTATCAGGGCAGTGTTAGCCTTGGTAGCCAGTCGAGATATGCACTTGGAGCAGATGAATGTGAAGACAGTTTTTCTTCACGGTGATCTAGAGGAGCAGGTTTACATGAAGCAGCCAAAGGGGTTCAGTAAAAATGGACCGGGTCGGCTAGTTTGTAAGTTGAAGAGGTCTCTGTATGGATTGAAGCAGTCTCCAAGGCAGTGGTACAAGCGTTTTGATTCTTACATGCTTTGGATTGGCTATAGGCGATGTGAGTATGACTGTTGTGTTTATGTGAGGAGCCTTGATTATGGCTCTTTTATTTTTCTGCTACTTTATATGGATGATATGTTGATTGCTGGTAACCATTTGTGTGATGTGAATGAGTTGAAATCCATGCTGGGCAAGGAGTTTGACATGAAGGACTTGGGTCTTGCTAAGAAGATTCTTGGGATGGAGATTCACAGGGACAGGAGGTCCATAAGACTATGGCTCTCACAGCAGGGCTATGTTGAGAAGGTGCTAAACAAGTTTAGCATGAGTAATGCTAAGTCAGTGAGTACTCCACTTGCAAACCACTTCAAGCTTTCTGTAGATCAGTGCCCAAAGACAGATGAAGAGGTGAAATACATGTCAAAGGTTCCTTATGCCAATGCAGTTGGTTGCCTAATGTATGTTATGGTTTGCACTAGACCAGATTTGGCACATGCTGTAAGCCAAGTTTGTAAGTTTATGTCGAAGCCAGGGAAGCGACATTGGGAAGCAGTGAAGTGGATCTTCAGGTACCTAAAGGGTACAACAGGGCATGGTATCATGTTTGGCAGTCAACAGGGTGATCCTTCAGTTGTGGGTTATGTGGATTCTGACTATGTTGGTGATTTGGATGACAGGAGGTCTACAATAGGGTATGTTTTTACTCTTGCAAGTGGGCCTATTTGTTGGAAGTCCATTGTTCAGTCTACTGTGGCAATGTCAACAACTGAAGCAGAGTACACGGCAGTAGCAAAGGCTAGTAAAGAAGCTGTATGGCTCACAGGGCTAACAAAGGAGCTGGGCATTGAGCAAGGTGGAGTTCAGTTGCATTGTGATAGTCAGAGTGCTATCGATTTGGCAAAGAATCAGGTGTATCATGCTAGAACCAAGCATATTGGTGTAAGGTTCCACAAGATCAGGGAGTTGATGACATCTGGTCAGATTTTGCTCAGGAAGGTTCACACTTCAAAGAATGCAGCTGATATGTTAACCAAGGCGGTCACAGCTGACAAGTTCAAGCATTGGTTGGACTTGTTGAATATTGCTCGGTGCTAGACGTGATTAAACCCCCCAACCCAGGAGACATATGAGGATTAGGGATGGCAAAAAAATCCACACCCGCGGATATCCGTGGATAAAATCTGCCATGGATAGTATAAATGGATACCCACGGGTAACGGGTACAGGTTTTTTATTTACCCGCTCGTTAACAGGCGGGTGCGGGTATCATAGTATCCGTGCCCGCGGGTACCTGCTACCCATAAAATTACTAAACTACCCTTATATATATATATATATATATAGGAAAGAATCCCTAGTTAGTACAGTAGTCATCCTTCTTCCTTCCTTTCGTTGACCAAAATGAAGCACCCGTGAAAATTATGTCTAGAGATTCAAAATCACAATATAAGCTTCTTATTTCTTTGTTTTTTTTTTAATTAAAGACATGTAATTTTCACATAAAAATTCACTTAATTACACATTTGATTCTTGATTCTTCTTGTAGTAAATAATATGATTTTATTTCCAAATTTTATAGCAAATAAAGGATCTATTTCTTAGTATTTCTTCTAAAAGAATCACCCTTTTTTTTTATAAAAAAATGTTTTTTTTTAATATGAAGTATCCATGGGTATCCATGGATACCCGCGGATATAAGAAAAATCCGCGAATTTTTATAAAACGGATATCCGGCGGGTAACGGGACGGGTAACAGGACGGATTTTCTCTGGCTGGGCGGGTAGCGGGTAACCACTATCCGTACGGTACATGGATAATATTGTACGCAGTATATTGTACGCAGTACAGTACAAGGGTGATATTGTAAGTCTGTATCGTGGTTTATTCTATATAAACTGATGTAACCCTATTGGCCAAATAACAATAATAGAAACAGCCGCTCTGCTCCTGAAGACGTAGGCACACTTGCCGAATCTCGTTAAATCTCGTGTGTCTGTGTGTGTGCGTGTGATTACTCTGATATTTAGAATTTCGATTGCTATTGCTAACACCGTCCGAACTCAAAATATCTATCTACCCCTGCCCCGAGAAAGAAAATCTGTCTCCATGGACAAAAAATTATCTTATTTTAAGATTTTGCAATAAAAAAATATTAAAAATAATGACGAACGTGCATTTATGTGTACTCCAAAACTCTAGCTTTTTATTTATCCACGCAAGAAAGTCAACGGAGAAACGTGACTGAAAATAAAAATGCGACATAGTGAAGAAACTTCACAAACAAAACCTTGAAACTTTAAAAGAAATTTAAAATGAACCCAAAAATAATTAAAAAAAGATACTTATAACTATCGAAGCTTAATTGGAGCTATCCACTGAAAATATTTCAAAATTAGTGAGTCAAGTACAACTATTTTCACCAGGTCAAATAAAAATGTTTATCATCTCTAGAACTATTTTCAACCTTTTAAAAGTAAAAGCTTAATTCAAACAATGTAGGCAAGCGCTTTTCTTTTACGCAATAATATAGGTACGAAATAAGTCATCAAACAAGTTTTACACGATTCCGAATGAGCTAATATATTAGTCATTCCACATCTCAGAACACGTTATATAACATGCTAAGCCTAAAACTGTTTTTCCAAGCTCAGGACAGGAAGTAGGAAACCAGTTTTTCTTTTCTTTATCTGGTTATTATAAATAAAATGAATTTAGTGCAACTAATAAAAACTCAACTAATATCATTTATTGCCCCACCCCCACGGCATCCAACTCATTATCATTTCCAAATTCCAATTATTTAATCATGTATTAAAATCAATGCCATATTATATTACGAAAAAGAGGGATTGATGGAAAATATAATAGACTTATCCACACGGACATATAGGATCCACAATTAAACGGGAAAGAGAATCTAGAATCTGAATCTGTGTAGCATTAGCAACATATATATTCCATAATTTGTGTGTAAAAAAAGCTGTAAAATGCCGGCCGTTTAATATATTTTTTTATTATTAATTATAAATTTTGATAGGCCTCATTTTTTATTTAGTGAGTCTCTGATAATTTTGTAATTTTTAATGAATTTTAATTAATAATAAATATGTATTAAAAAGAGTGTCTTAATAGTTAATAGTACTGCTCAAGTAATAAATAAATAAATAAAACCGGGTAGATAGATACAAAAAGGAAGAACGTGGCAATTAAAAGATGACGAAAACATGAGGACACTTTTTCACTTGGCTTGCTCGGCTGTATTATTATATATATATTTACTGCCAGCTAACTTGGCGGAAGCAAAAGCTATTTCCATCAAAACAGAACAGAACTACGCAGAGTTTAAGGTTAAGGTCCTGTGGTTTTAGCCAAAGGGCCAACCTTAGTTATGGAAGTTGAGGCAGAGATTGATCGCTTGCCAATTGACTTGTTGGCTAATATTTTTGTTCTGTTCACTTCCTTCACTGATTTGGCCCAGTAAGTTGGTGTTCACTGTTTCATTTCATTTCATTGTTTTAATAATTCACTCATTCACCATCCATGACTTGGCTTTGTGATGTGGTTTTGCAAGGGCGAGTGGTGTTTGCAAGAAATGGAAACAAGGGGTGAATGAGTCTCTTGCTCGGAGACACAATTTGAGCTTTGCCGGTTGGAAGATGGATGATGACTCCACTGCTCGCCTTGTTTATCATGCCTACAACCTCACTAAACTTTATATGTATGTATACCTCAATTCTATTATTATTATTATTGGGTTATGCTTTTCCTGATTATAATTCTATGCCCCTCTGTAGTTGTTGATAATAAATATGGATAAATCTTTCTGATATCTTCCCTTTCATGGTCTTTCTTAAACATCAAAGTCAAAGTTCTGTATTGATTTTCAGAGTTTTGGAGATGGATTATAAATTTTGATTGTACGAGGAATTGAATTGCCAATTCAGTGGCAACTACCTCTGCTAATTCAGGTTCAGGAAGAAACCAGTATTTGGAAAAGGTTGATAACATGTTTGTTTAGGGATAACAGGATATTTGAGCGCTAGGGACATGCTGCTTTATTATGAAACCATATTGGTTATATGGTTTCATAACAAAGCAGAGAAATGGGAATCTGGTAGAGTTTTGAACGCTATGTAAAAGCCGCATTTGTATTTTTGTTTTTGATATCAATCTGCACCATTTTCCTGAAGCCGTATCTCTAACCTTTTTCTTCTGATTTGTGGTGGCAATGGTTGGGTAATAGAACAGAAGTTTTTTTTTTTTTTTTTTTTCTTTTCTTTTTCTTCTCTCTTCTCGTTTTTAAAGTTTTCTGATATGTAGATTGAATAGGAGTGAGGGATGTTTCGTACAACAGCAAATAGTGGTTGAATAGATTGGATTATACACGTTAGTTCATTTTAACCTCTAAAGAATACATGAAACAAGTGAGGCGCCATGGGCTTTGATAAGTAAAATTTGGCACCTGAAACAAGCAATAGTAGAGTTTGGTAGTTTATCACCAGTTATAAGCTGATGAGTTGTCATGATGTCAAGAATGTAAGATGCACAACATTTATTTTCTTTTGTATTTGCAGACCGAGGAGCCGTTGGGGTTGCCAAATAACTGATGCTGGACTTCTCAGAATATCTTTTGCTAAGTGTGTCAGCAAACTCACATCCATATCATTGTGGGGTTTGACTGGCATCACAGATGAAGGTGTTGTTCAACTGGTATGTCATTGTTCTGTTTTTTTAACTTACATGCCTGGGGTATGGGACATAAGTTAGGAAATAGGAGAAGGCCAAAAACATTGGAGAGATATTCATCAACTGGCCATGAGCGAACTACACACCTGAACTTGATACTATATTTAAACCCAAAATCTTAGGCTTTACATGTATGGATTCTTCACACTTTGCCCATTCTATTCAATGTGGGACTTCTTCACTCATTTGCTTTCCCAACATGATATTCATTTTTGTTATGAGAATTTTGGTTTTCTACAATACTATCAATGGGATGATATTCATTTTAAAGGAGAAAAACACAAAATTGACTCAAGTTGCAGCTGTTCAATCTCAAATTACATTATTTAATGTAGGGCAGTGGTTGTGCTAGACTATAACAGTTGGGATGAAATTAGATGTATCTTGGGGATTTGAGGCTATTCATGACTAGATTTTGCAGATCCTATTCTAGCATTTGTCAGGTTGATGAACTGTTATTTTAGGTGTTTGTACATCCTTTACAAGGCTAATAGCATGTTTCGATTTCACTTGAGAACCCCAAAACCATGATTTGTACAAAAGTTACCAGAGACAAGCTTTTGCCCCCAAACCAATTTTTGGGACTTAGTCCAAGGAAAAACCAAACAAACTATAAGTCAATTGAATTTTTTTTTTCCTATTTTTAATTCCTTTTGCTTCTCTGATGACAATTATTGTAACAGATATCCAGAACTGGATCTTTACAACATCTGAATGTTGGTGGTACATTTATCACGGATGAATCTCTGTTTGCCATTGCAAGAAGTTGTCCAAAGTTGGAGGTAAGTTATAAGAAATTGAATATTAGGTTTTTGTGTCGAATTATTGTCCTTCTCCCATAACAAAAGGGAAAAAAATAGTACATCAGAACAAAGGGTTTTTATTGATTCTCATGGTCAAAAGAGAAAAATAATCATTCCAATTTACCATTGAGTTTAATTTCTATGTACTATCAATATAAAAAAAAAAATTATACTGTATCAAAAATCATGATAGGTATAACTTTTGTGGTATTTGTATAAATCAACAAACTTATCATACATAACAACTTATGATTGGATAACAATGTAAAAACCATATACACTGTCACTGCATAAACTATTTACTCTTTATGTTGTTTAGAGATGGCATTTCATTCATATCATTGTCTGTATTTAGTGTGTTTAGCCTGGTCATCAATATTTACTGGCTTTAAATGTTTGTGGTATTCCATTGCATTATATATGATTGCTTCTTGTTTTTGTTCAGACCATTGTTCTTTGGAGCTGTCGTCATGTAACCGAGAGTGGGCTTTTTGCCTTAGTTGATAAATGCCTGAAGCTCAAATCAATGAATGTATGGGGAACAAGAGTTCCTGTGGAGTGCCTCAACAATTTACTTATTGTAAGTCCAGCCCTTCAGATAAAAGTTTGAGACTGGACTGCATGTATAGAATCGCGTTCAAGGTGTTGATATAACAGTGGTATTTTCACTGCTTAATTTTTTATGTATAGATTGTTTCGTTCTTGTGTTCTTAAATTCAACTTGCCCGAAAAGCTGAATATGTCAAAGTCCATTCCTGTACAGGAAATATCCTGCGGTAGTGTATATATTGTACTTAATAAAGTTGCTATTACTGTAAAGGATCAATTCATAAAACAAGTCATAAGTAACGATTATTGTACTTTATTGATTCATTTAGTGTATATATTTGAATGTCCCCATCTACCGACTCTATCTATGGAAGTTGCATTCAAAGTATAGAAAGTGTATTAGGACATAGTTTAGATTAATTGCTCAACAAGTATTTAAGAAAGAATAAAATAAAATAAATTAAGAAGTTAGAATAATTAAACCTTTTAAATAAGATAATATCAACTTATACGCCTTAACCTTTTTAAGAAACTTTCTTTTACAAATTTTACTTCTTTAATTCATTATATTCTTTTCTTTTGTAAGTGTTTATTGAAAAGTTTATTTAAACTGACAAGACAAGCTGATTATCCCATTCATATACTAAAATATATTGATGATTCCGCATTTTTGCATATTTTAAAAGATCTGTCTAATAAAATAAGTCATATCAATTGAAAAAAAAATAAAGAAACCAAACACCGAACTTAAGCATAATTATTTAAGATTATTATGCTATTTAGTTATTATTATGATATTTCTATATTTTATATATTTTTAAGAATTTTTTATTATTTTAGAAACTTTTATTTTTAAAAATTGTAATTAACTGAGATTTAATTAAGATTATTATAAAAGATTTAATATTACAAGTATAAATTTAATTATATTTTTATATATATATATTTTTTTTTTTTATCTAAAGTTTATTTTAAAAATTTATTATATGTAGGCCTTATATTGTATTCAATATTCATATCATTTCTATTTTCTAATCCAAGAGAACAAAAGCCGGCCTGAAATCTGATAGCTGATAGAGATACTGTCCTAACAGGTGGAATGGATCAGGTTATTGAGTTGGAAACTCAACTTCAGGACGGTATTTGCTCATGCAACGCTTGGTAACTAGCGGGCAAAAATAAAATTATTTGTTTCGCGTCATTTTTTTTTATATAATTATATTATTTATATCCCTCCTAAAATGTTAAATGATACATCGAGAGAAGAGAGAGCAAAAAAGGCTTTTTCTTTTAATCATTCTGAAGGTGGGGGTTGGGGGGAAAAACAGTTTGAAACAATTAAAATCAATGCAGAAATAGCATAAGATTCGTTCAAATAAGGAATTACCAGTTAGGCCAGAAAGAGAATGAAAGAAAGCAGTTGAAGGCAAATTGTGAGATTTCTTCAATGATTTATAATACCTTTACCTATTAGACGTATTATTTTTCATTTACAGACACAAATTTTATGGTGTAAAAACGAATTTACACGATGTTCTGATTTTAGAAGCTGTTCAAACTTTGTGCAAGTTCCTCAATTAAACTAAAAGGTCCGTGCTCCATTAATTATTGGTTATATGGTTAAAATGTAGGAGAAAACTACTATATTGTTTCAACATCAATACAAAAGTGGAAAGGGAAGACAGGTGATAAGAATCATCAGAATATAATTGTAACAAACCGTAACAATGACCAAGAGTTTCCAGCCATCTTGATCCTATATTGCAAATTTCCTATTCTGTCGTTGATGTTACCTAGGTACAAATCCTGAAACACAATAAGGAGAAATATTATAAATATAATGAGGGGGTAACACCATAACATTACTTAGGGGTACCAACTAAGACATCATATCCACTATCACAATGGAGTGCTATCATATCGATGGAACCACAAACAAAAACAATGTAACAAAGGTTTTTCAAACCTTGGAAACTTGAACCAGGTAAACTCAGCCTTCTAGCTCATGATTCATGTGTTAATAAGGGTATACAACTTAGCTCATTCATTGAGAAAGGTTATCAAATATTGCAGGTTGAATCACAAACACCTTGGAGAAAAAGAATTCTCTAATCTGACATGATCATGATTCATTAAGATTGGTAGCAAAGCTTAAGCAAGAAGATTTTTAACTTGTCAAATTTGTGACATCTTAACATATCCATATAAATAAAATTGAAAGAAATAAAACACCTAACCATAGCTTGGTCAATAACTTCAGGTTAATACATATGCAACTATTCTATCAAATCATTTTTCCAACCACGTTATGCACCTAAATGCAATAACAGAAAAGGAAAGGAAGTGTGGGCATCCAGAGTTCCAACATCTAGAAATTGAGTTATATACTGCCAAGAATGCAACATACCTGAACTGCTCTGGATGCATTCTTAGTCTTTCTCGGTTACCGTCTACCTCAGATGACCTCACAGATCCTTGATTATAGCCTCAGCAATTCCAAAATTTTGTTTGATCTAATTTCTAACCTATAAGCAGTTCTATGACATTTCACTGTTTGAGGCAGTACTTCAGTGTACATACTAAAATACTAGAATCCCTCCTAAAAGACTAGCTCACTTATGATACACAAATATGATAACACTTGGAGCTTCTCTTGAAAGACTTAGCTTGCATATGGTATACAATAATACTCGTCACAATTGCAATAAAACAGCAATAAGCAGGAAGTAAAACAAGAGGAAAAGCCAGCAATTTGGAGAATGGACTGGTGAAGCTGATCTAGAGAACTGAACAGATCCTGTAAAGCTTCCAGCTGTGTTGGTCACTGGACTTGTATTAGGTACAGCAATGTTCTTGCAAGATCCAAAAGGTGCTCCCTCCTGTAAAATTGCAGTAATTATGTAATTGTCTTTGCTATAACTTTTTAGCATCAAAATGCACAGGTGGAAGTTATGCTATGATAGAAATCCATCCACAATGTGAATTCCACCTTGTCATATGATACAACACCAACTTATCATACACACAAATGTTAGTTCTACACCTAATTTTTACATGATGGCCTGACATCTTTGGGAAAGAAAGTAGGTATGGAGAAGTGTATTTCTCTCTTTATTTTGCCAAAAAAAGGTGTAGGGGTTTGACATAAAAAACCAATGAAGAAATAACAAAACTATCATAAAAGACTCCCAAGAGCTAAAAAGAAATTTTGAGGATACAGTCAAATCAAGCATAACATGATTTTACATTTTTGCTACTTTCAACAATAACTAAACCTTTCTTTCACCATCTCAAGATCGAGTATCTCTTGCATTATGGTTGATTTCAAGGAATAATAACACACACACCCACACATAGAATTACATATAGAGATATTTTAAATTTGATAACTGGCCAACTGTCTGCTTAAAATTCAGACAGAATATATGAATCAAATTGATGTAATGTCATATAGATAGACAGTCAGAGTTGTAAGAATATCATCGCCTGATATTTCTTGTTCATGTGTACAATCAACTTTGAATAAACAACTGTTTAACTTTGAATCTAAGATGAATTCCAGAAAGTTGGCCTGAAATTATACTTAATTAGGTTTCCACTCACTGTGAGAATAGAAGACATATGAAATTATCAGAATAAAGAAGAAAGTTCACAAACAAATGGCATTAAGGCAATACATATCTGGACAAGAAATGCAAGCAAACCTGACAAGCAGAGACTGTATTACAGCCGCACAATGAGTGGCCATTCACTTTATCCACGATATCAAAAACACCACCACCATCACTCCTCTGCATGAAATTTCATTTAGAATTCTAAACTGGATATTTGAAGGATTTTCTGTATTATTGAATTGGAATAAACAACCCAGAATAATAAGGAATACCATGTAAAAATTAACTGCTATGAAGTTAGGCAACACATTCCCTGCAGCTTTGTAACATGTGTTCACCATATCAGCAAGTGGAGCTGAATGCTCTTTGCACGAGTCAGCTTCAACTGGATATGTTGGAAAGTAATTCTGCAAGAAAAGTGATGCACTTCCAGAATTTAGCGGCTTTGATTCTTTTCTATGCGGGCAAGAACCCCCTTGAACTCCAGGATCTCCGGCTGCAAGTTAGTGAAAATTATGAGGTTGTCATTTCACATCATGAACAATAGAGATATCCATATCACAATGACATTGCACTTACACTCATTTTCAACCATGTAAGTCCACTGATAAGCTATTCCTTCTTCAGCCTCCTTTGAAGCATCTGAAGTGAAAACAAGAAGTCGGCGATTTGCTTGAACCATCTGTGTTACAGTGGGCCAATCTTCACCTTTTTTGGGCATATCAGACACGGGGAACCAATATTTATCAAGTCCAGCATTTATGAATAGATTAGTCAACCCCTTTGGAGTACGCACATAATCCTCAATTACAATGGTGACAATCTCCGTCGGATTTTCAGTCAAGAATGCCTCGACTTCTCTCAAAGTATTTATTGCAGGTTGCTGAAAACATTTTCAGCAAACCACATTAGACAACACCCCACAAAAGCAAATTTAGATAGTAAAACGAATAACAAAGAGGGGGGTTAGTTAGATTACAAAGGCAGTGAAGTTGAAGCATTGCCCTCGAAATGAATGACAGAGCCAGATATCATTCTCAAAGTCGTACATATCCAACATCAATCCTCTCACTCCATTCTAAACAACATCCATCAAACAAATGTATAAGAATCACTAATGAAACAATTAAGTTATAGATACATATGTGCATATAATAATTAATATCACTCACTTAATTCCCTTCATCATGAAGTTATGCATAAAAATCACTAAAGAAATAAATAAACTATATATTTATAAAAATTAAAACCAGTCACTTCCTTTATCGTGAAGCTGAACTAGAATCCAGAAAATGCAAAATGAAGAAGAAAACGATGTGACGTTTTGTTTCTCCAAGGAATCTCACTAAAGAGGAGAAGAAGAAGAAGGCGCAACAAGACAAGACATACCCTCAACTGGTTAGTAACAGTGTCTTCTTGATTGTAGAAGGTGAGTCTCTGAACTCCAGCCAAAGATGGTGCATCCACGATGCTGAATGAATTATGGGTCATGATCCACGAGTATTTGTTGAAGGGCAAACCATTCACCTGCATGTCCCAAAAAAGAGACAGTTAATGTTGTTGTCAGAGTGAGACATGTTATGTTGTGTTAGCTTATATGTTGTTGGAGGTTACGAGAGAAGTAACGATGGTGGCTTGGCCTCTGGTGCAAACGGGCCGAGTCCGGCCCAAAGCGGGGCAATTGCCGCAGTAGAGGCCTGGCCCACAATCGGTGGCAGCTGAACATGCTTCCAGAACCTGCGAATTATGGCCAAGTTTTGAGGTGAATCTGAAAGCAGTTTGCTTGCATGGATCATAAGTCAGTGTGAAGGGTGAAAGAGAAAAGGAAGTGAACCTGGCAATTGCCGCTAAAGCATGCGGCGGAAGAGGTGAGGAAGAGGGAGAAGAAGAGTGAGGCAAAGATGGTAGGGGCTCTGCATTTGGTGCGGGAATCCAAGAAACGCGAGGACATGGCACCACCACACCAGAGAGAGAGGAAAGGTTGAAACTTGAAAGGAAAAGAAAGAGATTTTACTGTGCAAGAGGAGAGAGAGAGGTTCATCAAAGTTTTGGCTTTGTCACCTTTAGTTTTTCTCTTATTTTGAGGCGATTGCTTAACGTTTATGTATGTATGTATGTATTATGTAATGCACTTTATTATATTAAGAAGAAAAAAAAATGTTTTATTTAAGACAAGACTGACAACATGGGTTAGGAATAGGGTCGACACTAAAGGCTCTTATAATTGTTGAGAGGTTGTTTTTTGGGTTTAGCCCCACTTAAGTTACTTGTTCTCAATGTTTTAAAAACCGGATCGGATCGGCCGGTTTGACCGGTCCGATCGGAATTCGATGGTATAATCGGTTTGGTTCGACAATAGGACCGGATATGCATCTGATCCGGTACGACCCGGGTCGAACCGGTCGATTTTTGCAAAAAATCGGTGACTCGGGTTGAATCGGGTTGTGATATGATTTTTTTTTTTTTGAAAAAAAAGTGTTGAAATGATGTGTTTCAATTTATTTTTTATTTTTTTTGTGTATGAAACTTATTTATGGACTTGTATTGTCATGATTATTGGTTGTTATTTCTTATTTAGAATATTAGGTACTTTATAATGACAATAATTTAAAATTTGAAGTGTTAAATGATTAAATTATGTTAGCTATATTATATTTTTTTAATTTTTTAATATATATCGAGTCAAACCGGTCCGACCAGTGACCCACCGGTTCGACCAATGACCCATTAACCCAGTACCTCGACCGGTTCGATGACCGATCCGATTCTTAAAACACTGCTTGTTCTACGTCGTCCCCTCCACTCTGCTCTCCCTCCTGGGATCTCTTCTCTTTATGCTTTTTCACGTGGTGGGGTATGTTGCTTCAGCCCAGAAATTACTGCTGGAGGTGGAGAGCAGGCACCGTTTTATGATAGGCAGCAAAGCATGCAATTTCCATGCCCATATCCATAGTGTCATATTTTGAGGCAAAAGGCTCAACAAAATATCAAAACTTGATATTCAAGCTGTTTAATATCAATAATCTCTGGACAAAAAAGACAGGTGTTTATCATCAATAGTCTGGGAAGTAGAGATTTATTTTGGTTTTTGCACCTATACGAGATTCCGTGCCTATAATAATTTGCACCTCTCAGAGTGATCTGGACTGAACATAACTATTTCTTGTTACTGAAAGTTTTGTATTCAAGAAAGGATCTCAATGGGAAGGTTTGGGTAAATTTTAAGTTGAATTATGATTAACGGGTATAAAACAATTTATTTATTAATTCATTATGATCAATTAGAAAGGTATATTCAACATATTTAAAAAACTCATTCATTCATTATTTCTTCTTTTTTTTTTTTAATCAGAAGAATGTATTTGAAATTTCTTATTTAACACTCAATTGCAATTTCATGTCCAAGTCAGGAATCGAATCCTAAACCTTAATTTAGGAACATAAATACCAAACTACTTGTGCCTATAACATTTGGTCGTTAATCATTTTAATGAGTGAATATTCAATTTATTATTTAAAAATAACTTAGATTTTAAAAAAATTATGTTTAATTATTACAATATTATTGTGGGTAAATCACAATAATCACAGAGAAGTATCAAAAAGAAGAAATGATCTTTCAATAATAACAGTGGAAAAAAGAACATCTCAGTTCATCTTCAATAATTTAATAATCTAATAAATTCAAATATCATTAACTATTGATGACAACGTATGTCAAAATTAATTTTATGCAAGTAAATAATTGTATAGGATAAATTTATAAAAGGATTTATTAGATTAAACTATATCATGCGTGTCATTCTCACAAAATATCATGTTAATGAAAATTAATATATAATCCATTGTAGCGTCATAAAATTTAACAAATAAATGATAATATGATCGATTTGATTATAAATTGGTTCTTGACTTATTCTTTTAGAAAACCTACAAAACAATTAGTTATCCTATAACGTATACATTGATCAAAATAATTGTTGAATAACGTCACTAAATGGGTGTATATTAAGCTTACACAAATAGGTGTATGCATGTGTTTTGTGAAGTAGGCTATATGTTGAAATCAATGAAAAGACTTAAAGATGCACTTATCCAAAAATTGTCGGGAAAAAAAAACTTATTTACAATTTACTTAAATTTATCTTATAACATAAACACTAATGTAAGTGTTTCTGTACCAATAAAAAAAACTAATGTAAATGTTTAAGAGTTTATGAATATTCATAATTTACTTTTAACTTATTCCAATAAATGTCATAAAATAATTTATAAATACAATTTATAACTTAGATGAAAATAATATTTTTTACATAATAAATATTTATTCAATAAGTACTTAACTATTTATCCAAATGCATCCCAAATTTATAACATTAACTCACCTTTAGGCTAAAAGTATGATACATGCATTTATGCTCATAAAATTTAACGACAGTTCAATATCATTTCCTACACTAGCAATTAATAAGTAAACGATGGCACCAAATCAATATTGATTCTGCACCAATTAAAACTAAACAAAAAAGCGCACAACATTCAACTAGTATGAAACCATATCACAATCATCATGCTTGTACAATTTCACATTAGCCCAAGGTCATTCACAATCTAAATATATTTTGCTAATGTATAATATTTTTTTTTAAAATATTTTCATCATAAATCATTTATACAATTAAAAATTTGACGTGTAAAATCTACACAATAATTTGTTAATTTCAATGATTGAATCAACATAATTTGACGTGTAAAATCTACATAATTTTTTAAGAATTGTAAAACGATATACGTGTGAGGCCTTCTGATTTGCTGATTTGCCCATTCCCCTCCGGGAAAGAATTGCATGGAATTTTGATTAAGCTTATATTTTTCCGTTTGAAATGGTGAATACAGTCGGTTAATATAAAAATGAATTGTTTAAATGTAGTTAGTTACCTATGCAGCAAGAATTGCATGGCATTGCCACGAACAAAAAGCTCAAAATACTTCTTTCGGCTACCAATGAGATTGCTTCCCCTACGTGTGAAAGAATAGCTAAAAGAATTGATTTTTGAAGAACAAACTCCCAGTCCCATTAAGCAAGCTTCTTTGCACGACCACTTGAAGGAGCCCCGTCCTCTTTTTTCGATCCAGATGCCTCTGGCTTCCGAGCCCATGCAGGAGCCCTATCGGGTTCATAACGGTAATCATAGAACAGTTCCTCCCCAGCACAAATCCGTTCCTTGGCAAAAATGCCTACCCTATGATCTCCAGCAACCATAATAACCTGCCAGTTTAAGCATATAATAGACATTGTGAATGACCTAGGAATACTCAATGCAATGTGAAATGGAGCTCCGATAATTAACGCATTTGACAAGGGTCAGAACTGATAAATACCTTTGCATAGCAATTTGGATCAGGAGAATGGTTCGCAAACTTTAATTTATCACCCTTTCGGTAAGCATCAAGAACGAACTGCAAACAACAATCTTATGGTTCATCCTATGTTTGATACATGCTTGTAACATAAAGAACTTGTCTCCCACAAAAGATATGTAGTAGTAAAAGCTTGCCTGATCGTTCAAATTAAAGAGAAAAGATGAATTTTCACGGTCATATATCTTTCCTCGCTTATCTGCTTCCCGATGAGAAATCAACTCTCCAGTATACTCTCCAAGGTATTCATGCTTACCAACACTATTCTGGAGGGTGAACAGATTGCTTTAGCAAAAGGAAAAACCGCACATATATCCATATATGATCATTTATAGGTGAATACCTTTAAGAATGCTCCCCAGCCTGATACATCAGACCTTCCAAGAAGAACCTGTAAGCATATTAGATGTTGCCATCACAGGAAATATAACAGAAGAACTGATCTTCAAGTACAGTTAGCAAAACAAAAGAACAGGCACGGAAAATATTGAGAATGAAGATTGCAATATGGGATACCAAAGTCCACGCAAAATCACATCCCCATGAGGAGGATTATATGTCTACACAGGGAGTTTCTTTTCTAAACATGATTCCATCCACTTCTCTCAATCATAATAATGTCTCTATTATTTTGATAGAAGAATAAATTTGCCAGAAAGAAAGCAAACAAATCTTAATATACCTGTGTAAGATTTCAAAAAGGTAAGACAGAAAAAGGCAGTCAAAGAATTTTACCCTTTGCTGCTGTTTGAGAAGAAGCTTCATGTTTCTACATTCATAATTGTCCCCTCTTTGGCTAGGAATCCCAAGTGTACCATCGCCACAACTGCAACAATAATTTGACCCAAATAGCAAAAAGTATCACGGCAAACAGAGACTTGAGATAGACTGGTAGTAATCAACGAAAGAGGAATAATATATTATAAGCACTTAAGAAGAAAGGCAGAGAAGTCCTGAAAACAGACATAAAATCAAATATTTTCCTAAAAGCCAAATAATTTATTCAGATCCATCATTGTGAGGAAATTATAATAGACATTTGGTAGACAGAACAATCAATTCAATGGGTCAAATTATGACCAAGTTTATAATGATGAGGCAGGTCTGAGAAATCTTAAATATACACATAAAATTACTATCAAGGATCAACATAAAATCAATTAAAAAATAAAAACTAGGAAGTTAAAGTTAACAATACAGGAGCACACTAGCTCAAGATTCTATCTTTTTTATCAAGATCTCGCTTAAGGATTGATAAATATGCACAAGAATACAAGCACATAATCTGCTCTTTCATTACCATAAATAAAAATTAGCAATCAAAAGCATATATAATATTATCTAATTTATCTCTCATCCCAATCAGCTCCGATTATTCTTAATAAGAAACTCATTGGCCAAAAAATTCATGTTGGCCATTATTGCATGTCAAGATTATATATCAAACTATGTTTTGCAATACTAACGCAGTAATCACCTCTACTTATTTTTCTTTTCATCCCTTGTACCTGTTTCTTTAAGTCGACAAGTACATGTTTGTAAAATAATTACTTCCAATGAATATAAGAAATCATACCATCCATCCAATATATGAAAATAAATTATTGCCATCTAAAAGCAAAAAGGTATGAATCTCACCTGACCCAACAATTTCTACAAACATCTGGATCACATTCCCTATCTGCAGCAAAGCATGGACATTGACGACTTCTACATTGACTCTTAGCACAATGACAGCCACGAAATCGATTCTTGCAGCTCTTGGGGCATCTTGATATGAAAAGGGGAAAAAAAGAAACCATCACAGGAATTAACAGATGTTGGGTGCATGAGCTGTCAGGTAGGCATGTCACAATAAAATATCCATGTAAATAAGTACAATAATCCCTAGAATTTGTGAAACCAGCAAGGAATGCAGAAAATCAGCAAAACACTACAATTCCACATGCCTCTCTTTCATCAAGGTTCTATTTAGCCAAGTCAAAAGCTTACCCACAATACTTCTCACAGCAGGTTCCATTTTGAAGACAAGGACACTGCTTTCCACAAGCTGATTGGCAACCACAAGGATTATACTGCCGGCAGGGCTGATCCTTTCTCTCTGTAATCCTTTTCCTAATTGAATGATAAGCAGCAGATTTCCAGGTGTACTTCAATCGACGGACTCTTCCTCTTCTACGTAAGAATCTAGACCTTCGTCTCACTTCATTATTACCCTTACATTCATTTTACCAAAATTGGCTCAGTTAAGCACTATTTGCAAGAAAGAGCAAAGCGAAAAGTACACTAAGTATAATTGCATTAAATCAACCTTGGAATAGCCTTCCATGAGGGAATTTGCAACATCCCCAGGAGGACCAGACATCTTTCCATCTTCACAATTTATGTATTGGAAAACATCCCAACATGTCTTCAGACCATTTAAGAGATTCCTAGCTATTAAGCAACTGCAGTACAAAGCAAAGCTGTCACTTAATAGGTGATTGACAGTCAGAAAGAGAAAAATTATGTCTAGAGATATTGTGGAGATCACTCTATTAGCCCATCATAGTTAAAACAAGTGACATTCAAACAAAAGCAAGCATCAAACAAGACACGAGTGGGCAAAGTGAGACAGTCTAAAGTCTAAACTACATGTGATAAAATTAAGTTGACCCAACTACATGGACAATCTGTAATTTACCCTATATTTATAATTTATTAAATCAGAAGTTTGAGCTACAGAGTTGACACCTCATCTATTTTATAAGCATCTTTTCTGTCATATCAATAAATATGTGCCACACCCAGTTTTCACTTCTTTTTATCTTCCAGTTTTAATATCTTTCATTGGACATTAAACACACATAATTAACAATAACACTTGTTAACCATTCACTTTATCATTAGATTAGACTACAGCACTAAGCTATTCAATATACCAGTTTCGTCACTTTCTCATTAAAGGAATGGACCACCAGCCATTAAATTCAGAATAGTGGCAATACTAATTTTAGGTTTTTGGTTATATAGTTCATTGGAAGGTTCTAGGTGCTTGAAGCATACTAAAATTTCCTTGAACATACTACCCTTGACAAATGTAGATAGATTTACAAAATACTCCCTCCGGTCCTTTATATAAAAAGGAATAACTAATTCATCAAGACCAATAAAAGTAGTTAAGTTAGTTAATTTTCATTAATAATGTCATAAATTTCAATTTTATTCCAAAAATACCCATAGAATTAAATAGTTTAAGTAGTGGTTATATTTAATGACACATCATTCAAGAAATAATTTTTCCTACAATGAATGTAGCTTATAGTTATTAGGCCAATAAATACATTCACCTACATGGGTAATGAATGGTTGTCTCATTAATAAATTTAACAATAAATTAAGGGTATAAAAGCAAATTTACAATTAATACATCTAAAAGTGGGTCCATGTTTCTTATAATTAGGACAAAAAAATGCTCCCATTTGTTTCTTATATAAAGGATGGGAGTATTAATGAAATAGTTGGTCAATGTAACAACTACGTAGGAATACAATGAGCAAAATAGACATTTGGTATAGTAAGTATATGAATTTAATTGGTATACACAATTACTTAAAATAGTTTCTAACATTTTAATACATTATTATTGTTAGTTGTTACCACTTCGGATTTGGTCTTTAAGCAAGCTGAATGGCATCGTGTGATCCATGTAGCTAATCTCACCTAGTGAGATAAGGCTTTTGTTGTTGTATTATTTGTTACCACTCAACTCTTTATAAGTGAAATAAAGGTAATAAAAAATGACATGTCAAAATTTTTGGTGGATATTGGTATAAAATTCTTTTATACTAACATATACCAATTAAATTCCAATTAAAAAAACCCTTTACAAAAAAAAAAAAAGAGAGAGAAAAGTTTAATTAGGCATTAGGTAAGTGGTTTTTCTATTTTGACTTTATAGTTTATCAGATTTAAGCAATTAAAAATACAAATCCTAAATCATTTCACATTTTAAAAATGTCGCTGGACATAAGTATTAACCTGACCTTTTGTTTTTCATAATAGGTGTCAGTCCAAGACCAATGCACAGATGTACATTTAGACATTCTTTTATAAATGAACTACTTTGCATAACTATTTATAATTAAATATTGAATAGGTTCTCTCATAAAACTAACCCTAAAACATTCTTGTCTAGGCTCCCATGCATCCATCATGTGGGTTTAATCTAATTAATAAGTAAACCTCACCCCCCCCCCCCCCCCCCCCCAAAACAGACCTTTCAGTTTTCATTTTAAAAAGCTATTACTTAGATAGCTGATAATAAAGATGAGATATATATTTTGATCACCGTGTAGCTTGTGCTTATTTCAAGTAGCCAAGGAATGTTAGAGACTGGTTTCAAGAATAAGATTTTAAAAAATGAAATCCTATCAACCAAGTCAATCTCTGCATTTTGAACCAGACCAATTATGAACAAGGTTGACTCAATACTTCAAAATTGCACCCCATCCATTCCCCATGAAATTGACTGAAAACAAGCTTAACCTCATATAAACACTTGGACCAGTGGTCATACTCTTACATGCTTAATTATTTTCATGCCAGAACTAATTACACGATCCATGCATTACGTTATATTATATACTTAATATTTAATAAAGAAAAATAAGCCAGGCATCCCCAATCCAAACATATGCTGACCTGTTTCTACCAAAAATCTCCATTCCTTTCTCTAAAAGCCCCTTTTCAAGAGCTTTCCAAGATTTATTATCTGTGATTTCTGGTTTAAAAACATTGTCATCTACAAACTCTTCTTTCCTCGTGTTGTCTTCACTGCTCATGGCATGAGGGTCAGCGACCATATCATTCGATGAACGGTCAAGAGCTTCACTCTGCATTATTTACAGATTATTATGAATCAATTCCTTCTAGATCTTGCCATGCAAAGAAACTTGACACATTTATGTGGTAAAATAATTGTTTCTTCATTATCTTGGTTATAATTGAAGCAAAATGCAAGTTTCTTAAACAAAGAACATTACTTACAATGGAATCAGAATCAGAAACCATTGTTTTCTTCTGCCGTTTCTGCATGCATACTAGGACTCGTTCTGCCACTCGCTTACTGTTCCTTTTACCAATTCCACCTTTCCCCACAGGTTTAGTTTTAGGAGGTGCTGAGTGGGAGGCTGAAACAGCATCTCGTCCAGGACCATTCTCTGAGTCACTACTCTCTGATATGTTTTTTGCATTAGATGAAGCACTTTCACTTTGGCTGCATTTTATCCGCCTCTTAGCAGAAGATTTTTTCCTAGATAAAGCACCACCAGAGCACTTCTCTTCACCATCAGCCTGGGCAGAGGATGTTTTGGCAAATCTTTCCGACTTAAGTACCTAAATCAAGGTTTAAGAAAATTGAGTAAATTGTTAAAAAAGTAATAGATAGATCCCTAAGAACAGATAAATGCATACCGATCGGAAACAATTTGGCCCACAGGGTGCATTTTCAGTATCAGGAGGGTTCCATGTAGGTTGCTTCTCAGCCTGTTAAAGTACCAAGTCATGACTCAATAAATACTGTAGACTACATGAAAAATAGCCAATAAATAGTACTTACAGGGAAGACAAGATCCTGTGAACATCCATGTAATCTACAATCAAAAACCTGAAAAGTAAAATATGGCAACCAATGAGATATATTGAGAAAGATAGTGCAAGCTGTGCAGCGCCTTCATGGAAAAAAAAAAAAAGCTTACAAGACATCGTCGACAAAAGAGGTTGTCAAAAGAGTCAAGAGCTGCTTCAAGATCCTTTTCCAGAAAAGAATTGCCACTTTGAGAATTCTCTTCAGAATCTCCAGCCTTGGAACACCCACCAGCATTGTCTTGAATACTAAGAGCTTCATACCTTGCCTGTATAAGATGTTTGACGGTGTTTCATATCTCTGTAAAGCCAGCACAAAGTAAATGGGAAACGGCTGGACGAAAGCTTACACTACGACCAGTTTTCATCAGAGTAATCGAGAAAGAGAGATGGCAGAAGTGGAAAATAGATAGAGAAACGATTCAATGAATGACAAAAATATACCTTAATTTCACTAGTGTTTCTAGAAAAACACTGAGCCAACGACTCCAGAACAACGTCAGTTAAACCAAACTCTTTGACAGTCATGCTGTAAAATCAAATCAGACAATATGAAATCCACAAAACTCTGTCATGCAACACACGAAAAACAATATGTAATATGATGCAACATAATAGCTAAACATCCTAACATGAAATTCATGAAGTAGCATCCAATCATGACAAAAAAAAAAAGGCTTCAAAAAAAAACCACAGCAGAAGGATGCAAAATAACTGCAGAGTTTTTTTATCTTAATGGAATCAACGAGATCAATTGACAGGATAAACCAAGCATATAATATTTCTATTAATATAATAAGTGTATGAAGTAGTTTCTTTTTCCAACAAAAAATTGAATTATACATTTAACTGATGAAGGATCTTCTTTGATTCTTTCTGTAATAGGAAATATAATAACAAGAAAATAACTGTCAAGCCATCCTATCAAATCTTCTCTTATAGTCAACTGAAAGACAATGCCACATATGCTCCAATGTAAAATAATCACAAAAGAGTAAACCCATGTGATACTTCATAGACAGTGAGCAATGGTCCAATGGAAAATAAATGCTTAAGTAAACTAGAGCCTTTCTTTTAGTACATAAATAACTTCTGAACAACATTAAAACACAGAAAGAGAAAGAGAGAGAGAACAAACACATTGATTTCTACTCTAAAAACTTAACCTCATGAACATGACACAATACAGTAAGACATACATTGCAATTTTATTTTACATACAATACAAACAGAAAAGATCTCACAGGGAAAAAGAAACAGTGAAAGCACCCAATAATAGTTTACTACGCTATACCAACCGAAGTATATAATCTTCTGATTCTATAAATTCTCTTTTCTCCTCTTCATCCTCCATAATTTCTTCCTCACTGTCACTGCAGATAAGTGCTTCTCCACCATTTTGATCATAATAAATTCGCCTCCGGCCTACAACTGACTGATCCTCGGTCATTCTTTGATTTCTGTTCCAGAATGAACACAAGTAGCAAATTTATTCAAAAGATCCATTTTTTTACATCAAGATAGAAGAAAACTATAGAGATGAAAATTAATGGATTGAAAAGCTGAAACTACAATACAATAAAAAGAAAGATGGGTGCTATGTGAAAAGGTAAATAAATAAGTAAACAGACTTGAGTGCTTAATAAAGAAAACACAATAAAAAAAGACATGTGAAGAATGAAGGTTTTTTAAACGTTTTCTCTGCCTTTAATTTCTTTCAATTATATGCATGATACATTCACCTAAGACATTAGGTTAGATTCGCAAAAGGATAGCAATGAGTCATAATTCAGGTTATCACATAATTAACCACTAGTTAAAAATCACATCAAGGACAGGAATACAGCAAAGCAGCAACAAGTAGAGCTTTTATCTACTAGGTGGAGTCAGCTACATGAATTAAATGAAAACATTATTTCCTGTCATGAACCCAATTCTCAGAAAGTACATTTAGATCTAAGTCCTTTTCAATGGTTTCACCTAGAGTCCCCCCCTACTATAGAACTATACTCCATCTGATCCACTCTTCTTAATGGGTCTTCTTTTCGCATAACCAAACCACCTACAGCAAGATTCTATTATCTTTCCTATGTTCTACCCCTACTTTCTCTCTAATGCATTCATTCATGGTCCTATTTTGGTTTTTTGTCCACTCATTAACCGCGACATCCTCATCCTTGCAACACTGAGCTTATGCTGTTGTTGGCTCTTTACCACCTAACATTAAGTACCATACAGCATTGCAGGTGTTATATATGGGAAAGAAAAACAGATTAAGGCAAACAAACCTGTCCAGAAAAATCCATGTAGTGTAAGGAGGCAGTTTTTTTACTTCAGGTAACTTGATAGGACGAACAGCATTCTTCACGGCAACATTAGACCCTAGAAGAACTGCTGTAGAACCATGGCCATCGTCATGATAGCCATTGCTCTCCACATCACCATTACTCGCATGAACACCGTTGTGCATATCAATTGCATCTTTTTGCCTCTTCGTCAGTAGGTCCAGACTTCTATTCATATCAGTAATGCTGCAGTTCCTTCTCTCCGTTGACATCGTGCAGAGATGGTTAGTGACACCAACCAGCTTCTGTCTGTTTTCATCTATTCTTTTCTGATATCCAAATGCACATTATGAGAAAGAAAGAAAGAAAAAAAGGTCCAATCAAAATCAACAACGAATTACAGCCATAAGTTCAGCTATTACACCTTTACATAAACAATCCGTTCCACAGCAACTTGTTTCTTTAAAGAATCAATAACCAGTAACACATCTTTAACAGTCGGACTTGCAGCCTCCGCTTTGTTTGCCTGCATTGAAACAATAATAGCATAACACTCACAACTAAAACATAAAATAACAATTCAAACAAATCTGCCAGTCACACTCAGCATGTAGTGATTGCATGAAAGAATTCATCTGACACAACCAATACACAGTCTCCAACTCAACAACCATAATCTTCCGTAACCAAAAGAACCAGGCAAGTTATAAAAGCTCATTAAAACTTCCCCTAAATGCTGGAAAACCGAACCGCTTCTCGAATAACCTTCCCTATATACAATGCAGCTAAAACTTTCAGCCTATTTTAGCAAGCATTTACCCAAAAAATAATGTAGCAAAGTTGTTTTATATAGAAGTGACGTGAATAGGTTAAAAACGCAGGCAGAGAGAGAGAGACGCAAATTAAAGACATAATTGAAACCAGATCGAAGCAAAAATGGAAATAAAATTAAAAATCGGAAGCGAAATCAACATAGCTAGCTAGCTAGCACGAGTTAAGGAGAGGATAAGTTAATAAATGCATTGAAGAGATATAGAGAGAGAGTACGGAGGGATCGACGAGAGGCTCTGATCTGGAAGAAGAGGGCGAAGAAGAAGGCGAAGGCTTCGACGCCATTGACGGCGACAATGGTGACGAAGCTTATCGGAGCCGATTCGGAAATGGAAAACGGATCGAGATCCGAATCATGCAGGTGGAATTGTCGATGGCGAAGGGTTTTGAGATTTGGCGGGGCGAGTTGAAAGTTGAAACCCTAAGTTAGTCACGTCTCAAAATCCTTAAAAAAACAAAACAAAAATTAGGGAAAACGCTTTCAAGTTTTTTCCGCCGCTTTTGACGACACCTTTTCTTATTTTTCTTTTCTCATTTTTTATTTTTCGGTATTTTGGTTGTTGGGTTGGGGGAAGTGACTGGAATGGGGGGAACGCGATTTTGAATTTATATGCACTGTGGAAACGAGCAAACTACGCTCCTAAGTCTTATCCCCTCCTTCGCTAATTCTCTTCCCCACTTTCGTTGCAACTCACAAATTAAAAATTATATATCCTTGTTTTCGGTTTTCACACTTCGGATTCTTTCTCTGTTTGAAGTTTGAACACTTCAGATTCTTTGTTTGAATAAATAAATAAATAAACATATTTCGGAATCAAGTCATCAATTCATTCAAATATAAAGGATTAAAGCTCACTCTAAAGGATTAAAGTATAGTATAAGGGACTTTTGTTTCGCGTCATGTTCTTTCATTCCCATTTTTATTAGAAGGTTACGAAAATATATTTTTGGACATGTTGTATTTCTAAAAAAAGTTAGATCTTCATGTTTAAAGCAAATTCTATTCCCATGAAAAGGGATGGGTATCTCACGTTCTCATAGAAATATAAATTATTTTTTACATTAACTATCTATTCCCACTATTAAATTATTAGATAAATTTCAATACTTCATAGAATTAATCTCTAACTCTCTATAATATTTTGAATTCACTCAAAAAACATAAAAACGTTATATTATTTTTACCCATTTTCAGTAATAAAATATTTCTTTAAACCAAGAATAATTCTTGCAAAAATAATGTTGTCTACATGCACAGTCAATAGAAAAATAATTTTGTGGAAATAAATAAAAGATACTCTATTGATTGTGATTGTATTATGTTTATGTAATAATTGCTCTTAAAACTAAGTAAGTTTTAATACATGTTCTGAATTTTTTTTAAAAAAAAATATGTATACTACTCAATAAATATGCACTTCTCCGAATGACAAAACTTACACATAATTGTTAAAATTAATTTGGAGTTATTTTTTAATCATAATTAAAATTTTACCTCAATAATTTATATTGATATTTAATATAAATCTTTATTATAAAAATTACAAAAATAAAATTATATTTTTTATTGGAAACGACACTAAAAATGCAATAAAAAATGTAATATAAGTTTTATATATAGCAATGGAAAATGCAAATTGACCCATCTAGGAATCAGTGATGCCATTTGATGTATCTCAGAAACCGTGCAACAGACAAACTTGTTTTGTTAAATTTGTCTTGAATGGCGAGATGTATTAACTCAACTTTAATACAAACATGCTCTCCTCTCAGTCTTTTAATCTTCTTTTTCTTTTTTGAAAATCTTTAATCTTCCTTTTTAGATAGGTTATACATGTCCTTATATATCTTCATTTGATTATTCCTGTTACCAAAAAAAATTTGATAATTCCTCTCTCCTTCCTCCAAACATCCCAAGTGATGCCATTTTTTGTAATTTTCTTTGAGATTTATGTTTTCTTCTCTTTTTCATTTCGTCATCTGCATCTCCTTCTTTCTCTAAAATACATTCACAACCATGTTTTCCTTGTTATCACTTTCATTCTGTTGTTGCTATCATTTCTATATGACGACTTTTTCTCCTGTCCTCTCAACAATCATGACTCACATGTTGTTTGTTACTTTGTTTTGCCATTTTAGGAAACAGAAGCAACACCAACATTCTTCGTGAGAGAAGTACTAAGAATACACTCTGTAACACACTTCTTCAAATACATTCTTTATTATTAATTGAAATTTATTAAAAATTACAAAATCAGGAGAGAGAATCATTAAATAACAAGTGAGACACATAAAAATTTGTGATTTCCAACAAATTTTAACCAACCATAAAAAATATGTTCAAAAGAATGTGATAGAGAGAGTGTTGCTAGCATTTTTCTTCTTCATAATCACAACCATCATCACTTTCGTTATTATTAACATTTTTTATTTGGGAAAAATCAATTTGAACAGTTAAACCAATAGTTTCTTACCTGATTTAGAATTATTGACCATATGAATTTTTTTCTCATTTTTTCAGGCTTTCACTTTTCTAGAGTTTTTGAGCTGATTATCTAGTTGTTTTATTGGTCTAGTCAAGGCAATCGATTTTTTAAACTATGACTAGTAAAATAGAAACAAATAATAGTAATAACTAAGTAAAAATAACTATACGTATAAGAACTTAATTGATATAATATTTAAGAATAACCTTAATAATAATATAAAGATGATTTCTATTTTTTTTTTTTACTTTTTAACAAACATTTTAAGATATATGATTTTGCCACTGAAAACTGTCTGTGACAATAAGATCAAGACCTAAAAGGACACATGTATGTGAAAGGAATCTACTTATTTAAAAAATAAGCCTTAAATACTTACTTTATTTAGTTGTATTTTATTTTTTAATAGAAACGAGTTTAACAAATTTGATTGTTTAATTATGAGATATTACTTTGATGGTTATGTATTATAAATTTGAGATAAATTCAACAATTATAAATATGTATTTATAGATGAAATTAGTTATTTATTTTTAAAATTCTATTATACATTCACTCATATTATAAATTAGAATACATAAAAAAGTGAGGGGGCGTTTGGTTTGAGAAAACATTTTCTATTTTCATTTTCTGTTTTCATTTCTTAAAAACAAATTTCATTTTCAAATTTTTTAGATTTAGAAAATATGTTTAGTTCGAGTTCTTGTTTCCTGTTTTCAATTTAAAAATGTGTTTATTTTATTTTTTTTCTATTGTTTTCCAATTTTGTCTTCACTGTCTCTTCTCTCTCACCTCCAATTCTTCAACATTGCCTCCCTACTACAACCACAATGCCTCTCATCCTCTTGCTGTCGTTGCAAAGTTCTTTGTCGAACAGAGGCTTTCAGTTAGATTGGACTCCAAAGAACCTCACTTTGACTCCAATGGACATGTGCGCACAGACACTCTGACTCTGACAATTCTATGCGCACTCGCACTTCCATGGATCTATGCAACAGGAACTCCAACTCTGACGTTTCTGCGCGTACTTGCATTTCGACCCTGACAAATCTGTGCGCACTTGCACTCACGCAAGTCTCACCATCTCATTTTCAATTGATCAGTGAACTTCAGGGTTGAAACCGCAAGAGGTTGGTAGCGTTAAAGAAAGTGGAGAGAATAGTTTGAGAGAAGTTGTTGTGGGGGATGAGAATGGGACTGGTAACAGGTCCTTACCAAGAGACGAAGGAAAAAAAAATGTTGATGTAACTATAATTACAAAACCTGCCATCGTGTTTTCAACTTTCTTTGAAAACAATGTTTTTTCATTTTTAGTTTTAGGCTCTTTTTTGGAAATGTTTTCTTAAAAAATGTTTTCTAAATTTAAAACAAACACATTTTCAACAATATTTTCTATTTTCACTGGAAATTAAAACAGAGAACAAGTAAACCAAACGTCACTTGAGATTATCACTTTTCCAACTCATTTTCCTTGCTTCTATTTTTTTTTTTCACTTTCATTCTTAAACCAAATATATCCTAGTATGGTTACAGTTTTTTTTTTTTTGGAAAGTTGTTGTTTCATCCTTAAAATAGTTAATATTTTAATGTACTTTAACTCACTGTAAAAATGTAGATGGAATTATTAATGATCTATCACATTTGTAAATTATGAATCTTTTAATTACTTTAATATGAATATTGAATTTGATTTTAAATTTTACATTTTTCTGAAAGTAAAAACTATTGTTATTTTAAATTTGTTGTATTTTAAATTATGCTATGCTATTATTTTAATCCTTTATAAGTTTTATTTTGCTTTTAGTCCCAATAAATATGTTAGGTTATCATTTTAATTTCTATAAATATTATTTTAATCTATGTAGATAGATATGTTACTAACAGATACATAGTTGTCATATCATTTAAGTTGTTGATGTGACAAGACTGACATGTTATTTATTAACCATATCAATATTTAACAATTTTAATTTAACATTAGAGACTAAAAATACTACAGTAATTACAAGTAAATGAAAGAAGAAAAATGTTGAAAATATTAGGGATTAAAACAAAAAATCGCATCTTAGATACTTAAAAACTTAATTAAAGCTGTAACTTGTAACAGTTAAAATGGTCATGGGCTAATATAATAAAGGTTTGAAGAACACATATTTATGTAATTATGGATCATGCAACTTAACCTTTCGTTTTTTGTGGCAATGTTTTTTCGGAGAAAAAAAAAAGAAGGAAAATAGATAAAGGGAGGGAGTGGGAGCAAATGAGGCGAGTAGACAATGAAGGTCGGCGGCGTCGTGTTATACGGCGGAGCTCCACGTGGCAGCGTCGTGCCACTGCTTCTCAGCCGCCGCAGAGTTTCCCTTAGCGTCTCAGCTTCTTCTTCTTCCTCCTCCATTTCTGGTAACGCATTCTTCTTCTTCTTCTTACTTAAACCGTTTCGCTCTTTCATTTTCACTCTTCATTCTCCCACCATCGCAGACCACGTTTCTTTCGTGAAGGATGTAGCTGCCTCTCAGCCTCCTCAGCATCTTTCACAACTCCTCAGTATTTTGAAAACCAGAGGTAAATCAATTTTTCCATCTTACTATTAAAAATTGTACCATAAAACTTCATGGAATCTCAAGTTTAGAATAATCGTGAATCTGTATTTTGTCAATGTACTTGAACATATGGTTTAGATTATTTTGGATTTTTGGTAAATCAAATTGTTCTATGCATATATGCGTAGTTTGAATTCCTTCCCTCGAGGAATGATTTTAATAATTTAATTAGATTTATTTTTCTCATGCTTTTGTGTATAACACAGGTGAATCTATTATCTCTCCGGGTGCCAGGCAAGGATTAATTCCTCTTGCTATACCATTGTCGAAAAATAGCTCTGGTATGGGTTTAGGGTTAAGTGCTATGTGAATTTTTCAAGTTCAGCACCATTTGTGATTATTTTCTTGGTAGGTAATGTAACTGCACTGCTGCGGTGGCCGACAGCTCCACCTGAGTAAGGCTCAATGGCTGTCCTCTGTTGTTGTGGCTAATTTACAACTGTTTTTCATCTTATGATTATAAACTCCTGCAGGATGGAAATGCCAGTGGTGGAAGTCAGAAAACATGGAGTATGGCTTTTAGCTAAGAGTGTAAGTGAAGCATGCTTGGTCTTTTGACTGCATCATTGTGTTTGGTTTTGATATGTTTGTGATTTGTTTAATTGGCACTCAATATGGTATTATTTCGACTCTCTATTTTCTACATGTAGGTAGACCAATTTATACATCGAGTGTTAGTTGAGGAAGACGCAAAGAACAGTCAAGAGAGAAATGAAGAAGTATTTTCTGCTTCGGGTGATGCTGGGAAGAAACTTTACAGAAAGGGTGATTTTGCAGAGTCTGGAATTTCTAACCTAGATATCTATCTTTTGAAAAAGGTATCAATAAATTTTTAGACTGTGTTTTTGACCTTGATGGCAAATCATTATTGCAATAATGAAGAATCTAATCTGTTTTCAGGTTGGTCTATTTCCAGATATAATAGAGCGCAAAGTGTCACGGCATTTTGTGGAAGGAGATCATGTAAGATTCTCATGCATTTAGTTACTTCCTCAAGCAATAGCCATTAATATAAATTGAGACATGTTGGTTATTTCTGTGTGTGGGAAGGTTTCAGCATTAGTAACTGGGGAATTTTATACCAAGAAGGAGCATTTTCCAGGATTTGCTCGACCTTTTGTGTTCAATGCTGAGGTTTTGTTGAGGTTGGTCGTGTAAACCATTTTCTGTTACTCCTTCCAGTTGTTCAAGATTGGAAAACTGACCTTACCATCTTCATCTTCTAAGGAGCCTTTCTTTTCAATATTTTTTTACAGGGTTGGGCGTAAAGTAGAAGCTAAAGATGCCGCCAGAGGAGCTTTGAAATCACCATGGTGGACCCTAGGCTGCGAGTATCGGGTATGTAATCATCATCAGTCTGGCTTTCTGGTTTAAGTGTAATCTTGTTCTCGATCTCTTTTCCTTCTGTACTTATTTTCCTCCTTGTCCCCCTTTTCTTGTATTTCTTCTGTCATATTCGTTTTTGTTTAGGACGTGGCTAATATAGCACAATGGGATGATGAGCAAATTGAGTACATTAAAGAGAAGGTGACTGAAGAGGGAAGGCAAGAAGATCTTAAAAAGGGGAAGGCCCCTGCACAGGTGCCACATATTGTGAACTATAGCACCAAACATCCATGGATAGGGTGTATGCTGATATTCATCTTAATCTTGCTTTCATCTTCAAATCAATTGCAGGTTGTACTAGATGAAGCTGCATTCTTGTTAGATTTGGCTTCTATAGAGGGAGAATGGGATGACTATATAGAGCGGATAGCCAAATGTTACGAGGAAGCGGGACTTCCTGATGTCGCAAAATTCATACTTTATAGAGATTAATATTTTAGCAGATTTCTTTCCACCAACAGGCTTCTGTACATTTCCATTTCGGCATTTCCAGTACTTCATATGGAGTTTTGAAAATAATTAGAGGAAAATTATACAATTTATTCCACAGGCTTGGATATGGATATTTTTCCTTGAGTTCTCATTTCGTTGCAATCAATTTAACCTGAACTCCTCAGATACCTATTATGTTTCATGCTCTACATGTAATAATAATGATATTTTTACAGTCTTAATTCACCTGTCTCAGCGTTTTGTTTTCTTAAACATACAAATAATTAATTCATTAAGACCAATAAAAATATTTAAGTTAGTTAATTTTAATTAATAATATTATAATTTTTTTTGGTATTTGAAAGCAAGCACAAATATTATAAATTTCATTCTTATTACATAATACTCAATAGAATTATTTGGTTTAAGTAATGATTATATTTAATAAAGCTACAAATACTTCAAAGGATGATTTGTTTTTTCTACTTAGTGTGACTTATATTATTAATAGACCAATGAACGCATATTATTAATTAATTATTAATACATCTGAAAGTGGGTTCACGTTTTTTATAATTAGAAAAAAAAAATGTAACCAAGGGAGTTTAGTTCAATTGGTTGAGTAGGATGTTGGTTGAGCAGGATGTGTGAGTTGTTGTAAACCTCTTACCCGTCTTCGATTCGATTCCTACGGATAAAAAAAAATGCAGCTTCTTATTTATTGGATATAAAAGAATATTTAGTATTTACTTTTGAAATAATTTTAAAAAATTTAGTATATTAAATCTTTCTTAATTAGGATCTTTAAAATTCTCGTTAGGAAAGCCTTCTTATATCCTTAATTAGTGCATGGGAGAGCTTCATCAGGGACACTCGTTAACATTTGCCTCTTTTATTCTTTTGATAAAAACAAAATTGAAACTATAAGGAGTTAATTGAGTGAAATGAGATAAAGTCTTATAGGTTGCCACCAAGTCCTTACTCATTTTCATAAGGTGTAGCAAATGCAAGTTTTTTTTTAAGTGTTCTTTGAATGCAAGAGTTAGACAAAAAAGGTCATCCTTTCACCTTAAAATTTTATTTAAAGAATATCATGAACGATCAACACTCAAAGACAACCAAAATAAAAGACGATACTTTTCAGTTGAACCAATTGAGATTGGATCTATTGGAAGGAATTAATTTTTTACAATATGACAAATCAAAGTTCAAATTTCTACTGAAAAATTTATACATATTTAGTATCTGACAATATTTCAACCATAATCTCACATTCAACCAATATCACCATTCCCCTGTCCCAGCCCCCTTTGTCTCTATTTTTCAGCATTTTACCAATGCTCTACACGGTACTACGCGAGGAGAAAAGGTACGTGCAAATAAGTTTTCTTTCAGCTTATGATGACGGCATAACCTTGTTCTATTACACGAAAAGATGAAAGATAAACTCAACTTAGTGTGTATTTGCTTTGCAGTTAACGCACGTAAGCGCTAAGCACGTTCATTCAATCCGAACCATGAGTCTTGTGTGGGCATTTGAGGTTTGTCAAAGTTAAAACCAGATTGGCATTGAGGAAGCTGTCATCCATATATGATCTTGGTAATTATTTCATCAATAAAATTTACATAGAACAGCCAATTGTTATACCCCCCCTCCCCCACAAAAATGTTATACTATGCCACAACAGCTATGTTTCATGCATCCAATAAGTTGAATTTTCAGTTATTAATCTTCAGTTGTATAAACAAGATTCAAGAGCAAAGCACACAAACATCACTTCGTTAGAAATACAGCAATGAAGATATAACTGTTACCCCGTCTCAGGAAGTACTAAAACAACACTAGAAATTGCATTTCATGTGTTCAACGAAAACTGTGTTTTCTTTTTGGATTTCTTTCTCCCAAATAGCCTTCTCCAAAAATTTCGACCACCAGATTTCTTGGCTGGTACAATGGCCATAGAATTAACACTGGCACTGTCCTCCTGGCCTTTAGGTCCATTCAAAAGTAAAATCTTTTCCAGGGGCTGTTTAAAACCAGGAATGCTGGCGGGACTGGAGCTTCTTTCACTTGCTTTGCTAACCTTTGCTTTGGTATCATCATCAGCCAGCATCTGATCAAATAGAGAAGACCGATTTTTCACTTTCATGTCTTTTAGGGGGACAGTATTTGTGTTTGTAATTGTATGACATTGGGCGACAATGGCATTGTCAAAAAGGGAGGCATCCTTTGGTGCAGCTAATGCCTTCAACTGCTTCCCAAGGTTAAGGATGGTTTCTTGACACTCTGCCAACTTTTCTGAAGCAGCAGTTATTTCCCAGTCCTGCAGGATTGATAAACAACCTTCAAATAAAAACCAGTACGCATTGCAACAGAGATGGATTTGCACAGGTAAGCAATCAAGTCAATATTTTAGTTACTGCAAAACCGTTAAATTTATACTAAATGGCAGTTATTATTCATACACCAGGGTAGATGGCTTTTGGCTTTTCTCAGTTTTTGTCTATTGTTCTGATCAATACTCTCCAAACATTAAACACAGTCAGGGCCTCATTTTCATTTATTTGTATCCACTTGTTAAAGGATTCTGCCCAAATTGTTTCCTAGTGGAACTGACAAAGTTTCCTCAGTCCATTCCAAACCACTACTGCTTCATAACTTGTCTTATTTTGTATGAGTAGCTAAAATTATGGAGGGGAGGCTTTGTCTCGGTTTTATTGCTTGGTCTCAATCTCAAAAGAGAGCATATAGAATTTCAAGGTAGTCAGATTTTTGAAATTTGGAGCTAGGTAAAGCATCCATCTAACAATGAAGTCTAGTGGAGCAGTATATAAATAAGGTTTGATATATCAGTAGGTTCCTGAACTATTTTAGAATTTTTTTAAGTAGGTTTCTAAACTAAAAATTGTAATTGGGTGATCTTCTACAATATTTGTAATTGGGTCCTTAGAGTTAGTCATTATAAACCAGTAAATATTTGTAATTGGGTGATCTTCACAAGTAATTATTTTGTTAGTGGTTTCAACCAGCTATAAACCAACTCCAAGAATTCAATTACAAAAATTGTAGAAGATGAAGGACCTAATTACAATTTCTTTTAGTTTAGAGACCTAATTAAAAATTCTCAAAAAGTTAAGGGACCTACTGATTTATTAAACCAATAAATAATAGAAGAGGACAGGTCTCTGCCTTTTTCAAACCATATCATTCAACCATCATTTACAATATTTGTCTGAAAAGAAACATGAAGCGTTCTACTACAAGTTTGTGTCCAAAATATTTGCTAAGGGCTATAATAAAGTTCACTCTATAATAAGAGGAAACAGGAAGTATGAAGATCCAATTGATTATTGGAAATGGTATTATAGATGGAGACATCGATCAGACTGTTTCAATTACATGCTCCTGATTCGTTAAGTTAACAAGTCACAACATATAGGTAACATTTGTAAGCAGTATAATTTTGTTTCTTCAGCAAAAGTAAAAAACAAAAAAGAAGCATTTTTTCTGTTAATATTTTGTGCTTAACACACAAAAAGATATAAAATAGCCAGTATGAATTAGTCTGTTTTCATGACTAATCTAAAATCCTATCCCAACTTCCACACTAAAATAACAGCAGCCTAGGGCTTGGATATATTTATTTGGAACTTGGAAGGAAACAGATCCCAGTGAGACAATTTCCGTGGTATTTCTTAGTTTAAGAGATTTGTATATTGGATATATTTCTGGCATTCAATGCTTCAAAAGAACTTAAAAGCAATCTATGAACTGATGAAGTAACTTGCTCATCATGCTCCAGTCTGAGATTTCCCAATTTACTTTAAAAATTCAAGTTAACCTCATAGAATTATACTATTCAGTGCCAAATCTATGTCTAGATGATGAATAGTGCTTCGAATTGATTAAATCTTCCAGAATGTTATATAAGAAGATAGTAATTTGATCTGAGTATGAGCCATTGAGTAAAGACCAAAAGGGAATAAAATGAGATTGAGAAGAGCTTACAGTTTGCAGTGGCTCATCTTTCTGATTAACATCATTGTCTGACCACTTCTTTGTCATGCTGTGAAGATAAATCTGATGATATGTGAGTGGGCCAATCTTCAAATAAGAAATTAAAAGCTAAATGTTTGAAAATCATAATATACAGTAACAAATATTGAAAGATTAGATTACGGATACCTTTCAAGCTGGAGCTGAACTTCAACACATCTGGTCTCTAATTCTTCACAATATTGATTTTTGTTCTCCAGTTCCACTTCTAATGCCAAAACCTTGTGATTAGCCTCTTTTAATTCAGTTTCTGTTAGCTGAGTGTCAAGATCTGCATTTATGAATGCATGATTTTGTACTTGCTCCTCAAGTATTCGATTCAATTCTTTCAAGGTTTGTAACTCCAATCTCAAGCTGCCAATAGTTTTCTCTGATTCCTGAAGTTGATTTATAGCTGATTGGAGCCTCCCTTCCAAGGCTTCTTTCTCAGATTCAGAACTGATTACTTTATCTTCAATATTTTTAATTTCTTCCTTATCAACATATTGCATCTCTTTAGTTGGAACATCATGACAATCTGAATTAGTTAGCACAGGCAAACATGATAACTGTTCTCTGGGAAGAAGCAACTTATCTGTGTCTGCAAACATCCCTGTTTCAGCTTCATTTTCACTTAGCGTCTCATCCCAATCAAATTGTTTTTTAATGGCATCCCTCATACTAGAAACATCCTGAAGTGAAAAGCAGTGATTCATAATCCAATCCAAAGCTGTAGTCAGTTCTGTGGCAAATTTTTCATGATCAGCCTTGTCATTAAGTAAATCGTAACACACATGGAGAAATTGCTGTAAGACATTACTTAGTTCAGATGTTTTCCACTGGAAAACACGGACCATGTAGCCTGTTGGCATTCCTTGACTCTTATGTGTACGGATATTTCCATCTCTTTTGTACAAGGAATCTGAATTATCATAATCCTCAGCAGGCATGCTAATCCCTTCAATAAGCTCAATTATCTTACCTATTGACTTGCCCAGATCTCTTTGAGATTGCTGTTTAGTTCCCCTTATTGATAAAATCTCAGCATCATTTACTTCACCACATGGATCTACCACAGAATTATTCAAAGGTTCCCATGAGGTTTGATGACCAAAATGGAGAGGCTTAGATCCCTCAAATAGATGGCCTTTGCTTGAATCAAACCCAGATTGATCTGCATTATTTAGATAGCTCAAAGCCAATCTAATATCCTCATGTATGTCATCAAGGTTCTTATGAGTGACACAGTTTTGTTCAAATATCACTTTTACTACATCCAGAAGCCAACCAGGAATATCACCCTTTAATATGTCAATGGAACATGATTCCTGATTTGATGTAGAGAACTCCGACAAATGATCAGACACAGCAATGATCTCCTTACTTATTACTTCAGAGCTAATCTCATTCGGTCTAGCCTCTGGCAGGCCATCTATTTCATTATTTTCTTCTAAAGAAGCATGCGAAATTTCGGGGGCTTTTTCAACAGAGACCACTGCTAATTTTTCCATTTCAAGGAAGTCATCCATTAGGCTTATATCTGAAGGTCCAACACTTTTGCATGACATTGATTCCTTCTGTTTTACACTTCTAAAGTGCTCCAATTCTGAAATCAATGCAGAAGCCCAGGAGTCACCACAGCTAACCTTGTCATCACTGCCAATGTCAGACATTGATGACAAAGATATATCTTGCAATGCAAGATTACTTTTAGGCTGCTCCAAGGTCAATTGACCTCTAGATTCAATCTCTGACTCATGTCGCATCAGTTTAGAAGCTGTGCGAGCAAGCATTACTCTTGAGAATTGGACTTCATTTGTTTTCCTATTTAGCGATTCTTTGAAAGTCATGTTTTCTTCTTCCACAGCACATAGTTGATCAGTCAAAGCAGTGATTCTTCTAATGGTAGTCTCAGGAGAACTGTCAAGTGAAGATTCAACCACTGCACCGGTTGAGTTCATGTTTTTCCTTCTCATTTCAAGTGAATCCTGTTCCAACATTTCAACTTCATTTTTCATTTTTGCCAGGGAAGCTTGACTTGGTAGCCGTTTTCGAACCATTAGACGGAGCCTCTGACATTCTGATTCTAACTTGGCAATTTTTTTTACACTCTGTAGGTGCTGCTTATGAGAAGCATCAGCTGTTCGACGATTAAACTCTCTTTCCTCGTTTCGAATAGCAAGTTCCTTTTCAAGCACTTGAGCTTCATACTTCAGGGAAGCATTATCTTTCTCAATGGACTCTAGTCTAATCATCAGTGCATTATGATCAGCCTCTGCATGAGCCAATTGTCTTTTCAGATCTTCAATCAAATTTTCTTTAGCAATAATAGATTTATTAAGACGAGAATTTTCAACCCCAGATTTAGCAAGCCCTTTACTGGTCTCTGATAGCTGCTCCTCCAAAACTATGCGTGCTTCTTCAAATTCTTTAGAAGCCTTCATCACAGCATCATGGATCCTTTGCTCTTGTTCTTCTCTAACAAAACGTAACTGTTGCATACATTCCTTGAGAGCACCATCCAATTGGGCCACTCTTTCTTCACAAACTAACTGCTGCTGTAACGATTCATCGAGATGTTGCTTCATAGACAATATTTCAGCTTCTGCCTTCTCCCATCCTTCAAAGGAATCTTTAATGAGAGACCGCTAAAATTACTCTTAAGAATAATAAATAATTGATGATTAATATTGTCCAAATTTGCGAACTGAAGGGAAATGATAACCAAACACACACAGCAATGCATGAATATTACCTGCCACTGCTTCTTGTACAATTTTCGTTTGTTTCTTGATCTGCTCATCTTTAGCATTACATTCAGAAAGTGTAAAAGCAAGCTTATCATTTAATCTTTTTAAGTCTTTCTCCAATTTTTCTTTATCAGTTAGAGGAGCCTGTACCTAAAACATAAAGGCAAAACAAGAAAAAATACTAATTATTTTTATCAAGTAATAAAGAAAGCATTATATTCCACAAAATTCTGGGGAAGAATTCCAGGTTTCTAACAAACATGTACATACAGAATTAATATGACCATTTTGTAATTATAAAATATTTCAAGATAAAGGGCCCAGGAAAAAAGCACTTCTGGATTAAAACTTTTACTAATTAGTACTCTTAAAGATGTGAGACGTTGAAGAGGAAGGAAGATATAAGATATAATAGTCAACTTAATATATGAACCTAAAAGTTCCATGGCATTTCTGAGAAGAACAAAATATATATGATGAGAACAGAAACAGTCGATGTGAGACATAATTACATTACCTCTCCATTTTCTTTTGAAGTGAGATTTGTTTTGTCAGTTGCTAAATTTGTCTTCTGTGTGGCTTTTTTCCCCCAAAGCCAAGACTTGTGATCCATAATGATAAGAAGGCTTCAAATGTGAGAAGCCTGCACGGAGATTTTGGTTAGGGGAAGTATGTTACTGTAGTCTAACTGGCAGGATGAGCTAACTGAAAGAAAATAACAACAATGATAACTTATTGAGCAAATCACTGCTGCTATGCAAATAATCTGAATTGCTGTCACTTTTCAATAGCATGAGTTCATTGAGAAGCACTATTTCAATATTTCATCTTTGATGCCATCGCTAAAAAAGGTTGCAAGATATGGCTGGGCCATAGTCCGGATTGGAAATCAGACGAGCTAAGCCAATCTAAGCCTAGCTAAATGCACCAATAATTAACTTAGCTTTATAGCTCACTGAATTGGGTTCAAATTTGTATCTCAATAAAAACAACTCTTTACATAAAAATGATTTAGTGAGACCAAAAATAAATCAAATATATTAAATAAAAAATTGTTATTATCATTATTCTTATAAGATACTATATTAGTATATATGGAATCAGTCCATGGACTAATGAGCCAGTTGCACAAGCTTAAACTCAGTTGATTTCACAAATGAGTGAAAATTCTCAGCTAATTGAACTGTTAATAAACTGAGTCACGAACTGGCTGATGGACTGTTCAGCTCATTTCTCTTCTAACCTAAGCATAATATATCCCTCAAGTAAAGGATGTGAGTGTATTGTCATAGCGTGGCTGTAGAGGATGTAACGGTAATTAAAAAAAAAAATTGTCTCAAAAACAAAGAAATTAACTAAATACTTATATGGTATTTAACCAGAAACTTAGCATCATACAAAAGAGGTACATTAGATCACTAAATAAATAAACATCTCCACACATAAATATTTATAGAAAAAATTAAAAATACTATAAACCTCTATCTCCACAGAAAGCCTGAAAGCTGAAAATTTATTCCATGCATCATTGCAGTTAAAGGAAATTTTTTAATTGAAATGATGGCACAAGATAACAAACAAGATCATGAGAATGAAGTGTGTGGTTTGGTTTCTGACCTCTTAAGAATGAAATGTGAGGTTTTGCTAGTACATGGATCACCCAAGACAAAAAAAACAAAATCTGAGACCCAATGGCGAAGAGATTCAAGTCTGGCATGAACAGTTCCCGAGACAGGAAAATGGTTAGAAATGCGGATTAGAACTTCGGAGCTGCGAATGTTAAAGGGACAGACACAAATGAAATGATGAGTATGATAACGTGCAATGTTTGATCTCTTACCGACACAGAGACTCCACTGGGTACCACAGCTCCAACCATCAGCAATTTCAGCTTTCTCTTTAAAGAGCAAAAAAAGAAAGGGGTTGGTTGCCAAGGAAAGGGAAATGAAGTAAAAAGACAGGAAGGTGTACCCTGCTGGACTAAAAGTCAAAGTGAAAAAGGACACACCGATAATACAGATTTTGATTGCTAAAATTATTGAAAACATGTGTTTTAAGAGTCACTTATTTTAGAAAAACACTAACTTTTCATCAATCTCAGAATTGATATTTTCTCAATATACACTAATGTGATCAATTTTGCATTTTTGCTTGGTAATACACTCTTTACCATTTTATTTTAAGAGAAAATAGGATATTTACTTAAAAATGCAAAATAGTATTTACTTAATTATGCTCAGGGTTTCTAAAATTTGCAGAAAATCTATTTTATCCCTCAAATTAAAAATAAATAAATTAGTTTCTTAAATTTAAAATAATGCGTTTTTAGTCTCTAAAATCATATGATGCTAACAAAAGTGGTAAAACAATAAGAAGTTTTTTTTTTTTTTTACACATCCAAGACTCAAATTGGATATGTTAAGTTGGAACAATCACACATCAATTGATCAACACACTTAAGAAAATCAAATACATGAAAGTATGACGATAGTACAAAAATTAACAGTACAATTAAATCTAATATTTAATATGTTCTGTCTAAGATAAATATAATAAACATCTGCTGAAAATTTTCCCCGAGAGGGAAAAAGAAAAAGTATAGAGGGGAAATTAAGACAGGGTGTCGGCTTGGTACGTCGAACTCGAATGGATGTTATTTGAACGAGTGACACTCATCAGTCATCTCATCGGCCACTACCACTAGCATATGTAATGTACTCTTTCACCCATCACGCATTTAACGATCCTTACAAGTTTCAATTTCGTGCTATTATTGCTGATATTTGTCCCCTCCATATCGTTTGATTCCTCTAAACTTAATTTCATCAACCCTAGCTGTTCAGTTTTTGTTACTTAATTTGAGTGTGCTGTATTCGAGCTCTTGATTCATTTCCTAGCTATTATAATGAAGTAGGCATCTGGCTTTAATTTCACATTCAATAAGGAAAAGCTAACCTGCTCCTTGTTGTTTTAAATGTAAATAAATAAAGGAACATGGGTTGTCCGATTTTTTATTTTATTTCTTTGGTTATTATGGGAAGAAAGTTGATACATGTCCTCTTCCAATTCATAGGGAATGCTAACCAGGAAACAAGACAATATGTGCATGGTAGTTTCCTTAGGTTGTAAGTGTGTTCCCATTATGACAAGAACCAAAACCTTACTCGTGACCACCTTGGGATTTTTATTGATTTAGAGGTTAAGCCTTCAATCATTTTCGTTAATGTTAAATCGATAATGTTGAAATGTATTGTTATTTTTCAAGGAAAAAAGTTTTATTAAAATATTTCACTTAATTAAAATACAAGTAACGTGTCTGAGGAAGCATATATTTATTCATTAGATATGGACACATATGCTAAAATTGTTTTTATACGGATATGAGTTTATAAATTAGTATTTTTCTTCAATATATAGATATCGATCGACACAAGTATTATATAATACTCACCCCAAAAGAATGACATTAATTAATAGATGAAAAATGTTAGATGTTTATTTTCATTGATATAATTAATGAAAAATTTTAAGCTTTTTTTTATAAAATACAATTCAACCTTCCTTTTTATTTTACTTGTCTATCTTTAAAAACTATACTGATAATAGCTAATGCAACACTAAATACTCAAATAGAACACGTTTCCTTCTCCTAAGATGAAGCTCACCTTTTCGATCTCTTCTTATTTCACAAGGAAAGTACACTCAAACAAGTCTATCCTAGTTTGATACTGATCACATTCATATCTCACATCAAGGAAAGGAAATCAATATCAGTTACTTGTAAAAATCCATCTGTTACTTAAATAAGCTAAGTCTGTATGGCAGTTAGTGCTTGCCTGGTTGGTATGTTTTCTCTGTTTCTATCCAGTTTTCTTTCAGGCTAAGAATAAGCTTTTTCAATTTTTTCAACTTGCAGGCTTGCTTCCTTTGTCTCTAAAGTTATTGTATGGAAAAAAATGTCAAAAAACTTCTTATAAATTTTCCAAAAATTTTCATAATTTACTCATTGCTAATGACTTATTTGTACTTGAATTTGTGTGAAATACTAATTATCGTGGAAGTTCTTTAAAATAATTGATAAAAGTTAGTAATATAAACTCTTTTTTGTGATATTATAAAATGAACAAGTGCTTGTGACCACGACAACGACAACAAAAAGAAAAGGAGTGGTTGTTGTTTAAAATGGGAAAAGGGTCAACTGGGATCGATGCATTGTTTCATACGAGAGATACGCCTTTTAGCCTTAGATTATACTCTTGGTATCCTTCTTTCTAAACTTTCCTAGACTGAACTTCATCAATAATGACTATTTTAATGATCAATGATTATTAAAGTTTACTTGTGGTCCCTAATCCGCCCCCTATCTTCGTTAGTTAGAATCCAACTACAACTGGGGCCGAAAAAAAATAAAAGAATGTACCAATGCTGTTTGCACTATAATTAGCTTATGTTACAATCTTTTGTTCCTTTCAGGGACATATCCTGTTGATTACAGATTCAGAATATTGAAAACTAAGAACAAGTTATGATTTTTGTTGTATTTAAATTGGTATAATGAAAAAAATACGAGTTGTATACTAAAAATTAGACGTAGTTTCTCAATGGTTTGAAAATAAGTCTCTGGCTTGCTTTTTATGTTTCTTATCTTATTACTCATTTCTAATTTTGGTACAGTTTTGTGGGAATGCCTTTTAAAAAAAAACTACTATTTTCTAATTAAGTAAACAAATTCATGTTCTAGAACATCATTTGAAACATCATAAGACTCTTTATGGGTTTTTTTGTGGTTACGTTGGATACCATACAATACCTCAACTCTACAGCTAATACTCCACTTTTTGGGGGGTCCGTACTCAGATACTCTACAGTTGAGTGGCGTTGTTGCGCCATTAATGTAGTTAAGTACTTAAGATGTTGCGCGTCTTGCTCTGTTGCAAGTGTCAGAAAATTTGGGCTCTAGAGGCCCACATTTTTGGTCAATAAAGCTTTGCTAGACCCTGTCATCAAATCCTAAGCCCCACAATTCGTTGTTTTTTCCTCCCTCATTATTGTTACTCGTTGACGGATTTATTAATTACTACTCTTAATTTTTTTGGACATATAGCATTTGAAGAAGGTTAATGATACACTCTTTAATATATTTTTTTAATATATTTTTATTAGTTAAAATGTATTAAAAACTATTAAATTATAAGAGATATTCATTAAATATAATGTGAAATTCATAAAAAAAAAATGCATTCGTAAGAGTGTATTTCTAACATTTTTAGTAGCATTTTGATCCTCATGGAAATTGTGCTCTTCAAAAATTGTATTTTAAAATTGTTAAATGCAGTGAGAATGGGAAATTGAAGGACCTTAAGTGTGGCATTGTGGGTTGAGATTAATCCAAATTAATCCAAACAACACTCAAACAAAACAAAAGAGAGTCAATTTGGGGTGACCGATAGTGTTTTTTTTTATTCGTAGGAATCGAAGACAGTACCAAGGGGTTTACAATACTCACGTACCCTACTCAACCGACTTTGAAAATCAATTTTCTTTTTATAGATAAAGATAAATACCGATATTAAAATTGAAAACGAGAAAATATTACCTAATTTAAATTTAAATTGATCAATTAACATCCGCAAGTATGATACACACATATCCAAATACAAATTAATAATGTTGTGAGGTTTTAGTTTTTTGAGTTTCAAGTACGAAATGAATCCTACATATATTGCAATTGTATGATTTTAGTCCCTTCATTAGCTTTTTATTAAATATTTAACAAATTTTGTTGGCATGACACTAGATGATGACATGTTGATAACGTGGTCATTAATGTGTTGTCCGACAATTGACATGGCTTAATTACACTCTTAGTCCCTTGAGTATCACAACTGTAAAGAACTAAAAGTACAATTAAACCATGTTAACATATATGTGTTGGGCAATATGTCAATTGTCATATCATCATTCATTGTCACATTAACAAAATCTATTAAAAAAAATTAATGGAAAATTGGCGAATGGACCAAAATCTTATAATTATGATATTTGGAAGACTCAATTTACGTAATTGGAACTTGAAAACTAAAATAGTATAACTACAATATCATAATGACCAAAAATATAATTAAATTTATTTATTTTTCAATAAATACTAATTGTTCTATGAAGTATATTATTTCGATACTCTCGCCACTGGTGACCCAACGTGAGTTTAATTTTTTTGGGTCTAAACACAACGTGTGTTTGTAAAGAGAGAAAACACTCAATGGGCCTACGGATTTGTTGAGGTGATATCTTGGAAATTGCTATTTTCACCCCAATTTTGCTATTCTCACCACCAGTGGGTGGTTTTTTCTTGATTTCCCAAAATAGCCTTGTACAAACGAATCATGATTCCGTTGTACAAGTATACAACGGAATCACGATTCCGTTAAACAAGAGGTGAAAAAAAGTGTACAAAGGAATCACGATTCCATTGTACAAATTTGTTTCACCCCCTTGTACAACGGAATCACGATTCCATTATACACTTGTCAATGGAATCATGATTATGCTATATAGTGTACAACGGAATCGTGATTCCTCTGTACAAGGGTACAATCCTGGTTCCATTGTGTATGAAAAAATGCACAACGAAATCACGATTCTATTGTGCATGCCATTTTCATACACAAAGGAATCACGATTCCATTGCATATGCAAAAAAACAAAAAAATAATGGAATCAAGATTCCGCTGTGCATTCAACACAGTGGAACCATGATTCCGTTGATCTATACAACTTACGGGTGTGGATGTGAGTAACTGAAGGAGGAGGAGAGTGATACGAGTTTCAGAGTAGGGGTGGAGACTGTGAGGAGAAGGGAGTGGGGTGGGGTGTAAGGAATGGAGAGGGACAGGAGAGTAATTTTACAAGATTAGGGGTGAAGATAGCAATATTTGGGGGTGAGAATAGCAAAGCCCTGATATCTTATGGAAAACCCAAGTTTAACTTGTTCACTCTTTCGTTGGCGCCTCTGCTAGTGTAAGCCCATGCTTCATATTTCATTCGGTCATTCCATTTCTTTTGTTCAGTTGCTGTTGTTTATTGTTTTCTATGCCATAAACCATTCTAACATGTCCTGCGAACAATTTTTGGTTTAGAATTACAGGTATTTTTTCATCAAAAGTAATTCTATTCAAATTAAAAAATGTCAATATATAGTATACTTGTCTTTTTAAGCAAAGCTTTTTATATTACTTGAGATATTGTTTAAGAATAATCAAGCAAAGCTATCGTTGATATATTTGCATTTATACGATTATTATAAATATAATTACATATTTATCATATTTTATAATTAAGATTTTAAATAGTTTTATATGTTTTTGATTGAGTTAGATATTTTAATTAAATTTTTATAGCTAAATTTAATATTAAAATAAGTTGATGTGTCTGAGATGGACTATGCTAACGTATATGAGATGGACTGTTAGTAGACATTGGACTGGATGGGTTCTTGACCAAACTAAAGTCCAAGATTCTCCAATGATTATGAGTTTCCCAACAAAATTGAGACATCACGGAAAAGGAAAAATGGATGGTACTTATAAAAGACACTCTCATGTTCATGTCAACAAATATTCTATCAAAGTGATAATATAAATTAAAGGGTAAAATATGTTTTTGTCCCTAATTTTATCTTGAATTCAAATTGTTTCATTTTGTTTTTAGTTCCTGACATTAATTTCAACTGTTAAGTAATGTCGTAGCGAGCAAAATTTGCACTTGAAAATTTTTGTTTAAGTTTTTAGGAGTTTTTAACTGCTACAAATTTTCTGGCAGACTAAAACCATAAAAAATGTTAAAAAAAAATCAAAACTTCAAACACTAGATTTTCTAAAATCACAAGAAATGTTACAAAAGTAAGCATTTTTTACAGCCAAACCATTTGTAGCAGTTAAAAGTTACTAAAAACTTAATCAGAAAATTTTCACATACACAACCATGTCATCACTTAACAACTGAAATTAACGTTAGGGACTAAAAACAGAATAAAACAATTTTTTAGGGATTGAAAATAGGATAGAACAATTTATGAGGGACTAAAAATAGAGAAAAAATTTATGAGGGACTAAAATCAGAAATCAAGATAAAATGAGGGACTAAAAACATATTTTACCCTAAATTAAATGTTGACTTACTATTGATGTTAATTGTATTTATAGAAATCTAAGATAGATTGGATTCCTTGACATAAACATCAAGATGTTATGAATAATCTATTTGTGGCTGTCCATATCTTTTTGTATTCTCTTTTATGATCTTTCCTTATTTCTATTTATTTTTTGTAACTTCCCAGATATCTCTTGTATCTATAAATAGACTACTCCTTCTAGCGTGCACAAGTCGATTAGGTCCTGCACCGTGCGAAACTCACCTGGACCCTTGGATCTGAAAGTTTGGTGGACATTATGTGGGAGGGATCGCACCAGATCGTGGGGAAGCAATTTTTAAAAAAAAATTGAAATTCCAGGTGGAGTGGAGGCACAGTAGAGGGCCCCACACATGCAGAGTTGCCTTGGACAAAGAGGTCATTACACTTAGATTCTTTGTCGTTTTGTGATGTCGTATATGAATGATGGACCCCTTTTCGTTAATTTAAGCTAACTTCTTTTACCTTTTTTTTTATATTACTTTTCCTCCTTTTACCTCGTTTTACCTTGTAGGTCGGATTGTTTGGGCGAAGCTCACAAAATTCATTTCGACTCCCCGATTTGGACAAAGTGGGATTAAAACAAATTTTGATAAGGAAATTGCTAATTGCACTTATCGTGTTTGCTAATACACTCCCATTTGGTTCTTTATTTTGAAAATTACTCCTGAAAATACACTTCGCCTCTGTGAGGCCCATGAAGATAATCATGGGGTTTCATTTTATGTTAAGCACATGAAGCTTTAAGATTGATTGTAAGCGAAAACATTGTGTTAGCTTATATATTAATTTATAATGACAAATAAAAAATGATTATGTCGTAATCGTTTCGTATGCACTTTGGTATGCTTATGCATTTGCTTCTCCATCTTCATCTTCATATATATACATTTCCCGGGACACCTTCACCTTCTGATGCATCTCCAACTACGATTGCTACCCAAACACAACCACTGCTACGAACTTCTCCCTACTTCATCTATCTTTGCTTCAGGAAGTCGCGTTATTGACCAACAAAATTATCAGAAAAAAGGTAACCTGTTGTCTGCAAGGCTAATCTGCAACAGTGGGAACCACTACTGTACTTGCTATCTACATGTAATAAAATTTTCATTTTTAAAAAAAGGTTTGCTGTGATTCGGTGTGTTCCTGCCCACACAATCTCAACCTTTCTTTTACCGAACTTTTAGATCTGAGGGTCCAAGTGAGTTTCGCACGGTACAAGACATAATCGATTTGTGCACGCTAGAAGGCGTCTACATACAATTATCATTCTCTCTAAACTCTAGTCTCCTATTCTTCTCTACTTTTCTCTCTACTTTCCCTGCTCCGAGTTATATTTTATTTAACACGTTATCAACACAATTGTCTTTCTTCCACGGGTCATCCATAATTGGTATTGCAACATGCAAGAAAAGGTCTTGTAAATAATTTGATTGGAGAAAGTTGTTCTTTCAAATTCAGATTTCAAGGTCAGATTTTATCTTTCTCCAATTTCATTATTCATACTATGTGTTTGATAAAATTTGTGTTCTATTTACAAATTAATCATTTGAGAGTCCTGAAGACTCTATCAAAGAAGAGAATTATTTGAGAGTCCTGAAAACTCTATCAAAGAAGAAAATTATTTGAGAGGCCAAGACTCTGAACTGGTTACATTTCTCTATAAAAATAATATCTCACCAGAAGAGAGAAAATAATACAAAAGTGAAAATAATTTCTTTCACCAGAAGTGAGAAAATAATGTAAAAGTGAGAATAATTTTTCCCACCATAAGTGAGAAGGTAATGCGAATAATTTTTCTTCTTGATTTTCTTGATTATTTGTCCCTTGATGTTGCACCTCCTGAAGTTTAGGTGTACTGTTTGACATTTGGTTAAGATATTTTGAAACTAATTTATCTATCTATTTTATCTTTTACTTTAAAAATTAATCTATTTATTATTATTGTTGATATCAGCACCTCTTTAAAATTTCGTATATGTATACGCAGTACGTTTTACAACCATTATAAATAATGAATTCAGCTTCGTACATTCCCTTAATAAATAATGGATTAAAATTTTGATCTGTTATATATGTTTTATATACATTGCATTTATCTAAAGAATCCAGTCACTGGAAAATTTTTTTATTGCCTTTTATATTATTTTAAGAAGCAAAATGTGTGCTACAATGTTTATAAGTGCATTCGGTGGTTTATAATTGATTTTCTGGTTTATATGAAAACATTGCTTTATAAACACATATATGCTATGCGGTGATTTAAAGAGGATCGTGAATTTATATACAGTGTTTTATATGTTATGAACAATACAGTCAGATCAATGTCGGGGATATATATTTCATTGTTGTATATTAATTTAAAGAAATTACTGGTATTAATTAGATGTTTATTCTAGAAAATTGCAAGCTACTCTATGTTTATTCTAACTATTTTTATTTTTATGATAGTTTTTAAACAAGTCAAACCTTGTAAAACTTGAATTTGTGGCTTTTGATATTACGAGAAAGAATTATTTATCTTGAATATTAGATGCAGAAGAATTTAGTTGTAATGGGTCTTGAAGACTTTATTAAAGATGGAAATAAAGCATCTAATCAAAACTCTATTAGATGCGAAAATACATTTAACTGCAATGGGTCTTGAATATGTTTGTAATACATAAATTACATATCATGTGTGAAAGTTTTATTTGTTGTTTTTGTAAGTTCCAATAAAGAAAGCAGACAAAAGTTTTTTCCATATACTGTATGTGAGACTTTCATTTGAGAGATTTTTCGATATGGCCATGGTTTATATATTTTGTTTAGAATATAATTGAAAAATTCTATTGTTAATGAAGTGGACCTTTACACTTTAGCCATATGCTCCCCTTCTCGACAAATATATATATATTTTTAATTTCTTACCTCTTTGCGACTAAGCAAAACAATGAGTTTTCAATGAAAAATCATGAGGTCCGCCTAATCGATTATACTCTATTCCCAGAAGTGAATGTAGTAATATCTTATTATTATGCTTATGGATAATCTTGTGGTCAGGGCCGTATCGTGATCATGGTCGTGGACAAGGTCATGAAAGAAGTTAATGATAGTACTATGATAGTTTATATCAAGAATAATAATTTTTTCTCTTGTTTAATTAGTAATGCGAGAAGTTAATGATAGTACTATTTTTTATACTACAAGTATGATTGAAGGCTCCAGAAGAGCTAATGTATTGTTACCTGGAGGAACAAGGTTGTACATTAAGTTTCAAGGATATCCATCTAAATGGATACCATATTAAAACAAATAATGAAGGAAATGTGAAATATCTTTATATCATGATACTTAATTGTGTATTGAAAAAAAAAATTACATGCCTTTTCTTATAGTTTGTACTACGCGAATATTAGTACAATGGAAAAGCATAATGTTGTAAACCAGAAGTTTACAAATCAAAATAAATTTGTTGTTTGGCATGACCGGTTGAGCCATCTCGAGTCTATTATGATGCGAAAAATATTGTAAAATTCATGTGGACACCCATTGAAGAGCCAGAAGATTCTTCAATGATTTATTATATACTACATGTTCCCAAGGAAAGTTGATAATTAGACCATCACCACGAAAATTTGGAATGAATCCATTTCATTTTTTAGAAGGGATACAGGGTGATATTTGTGGACCAATACACCCACCATGTGGGCCATTTAGATATTTTATGGTTTTAATTGATGCATCAACTAGATGGTCACATGTTTGTTTGTTGTCAACTCGCAACCAGGTGTTTGCGAGATTGTTAGCTCAATTAATTCGACTAAGAGCTCATTTTCCTGATTATCCAATTAAGAAAATTTGTCTTGATAATGCTGGTGAGTTTAGATCTCATATTTTTAATTAGTGTTGTATGTCTATTGGAATTGATATTGAACATCCTGTAGCACATGTTCATACACAAGATGGACTTGCAGAATCACTTAATAAACATCTAAAGTTGATTGCAAGACCATTATTCATGTGATCAAAACTTCCAATGGTTTATTGGGGACATGCAATGTTGCATGTTGTAGTATTGATTCGCATCACGCCAACAAGTTATAATTAGCTCTCTCCATTGAAATTTATTGAGCAACCTATTAATATTTCCCATTTGAAAAATTGTGAATGTGATGTATATTCCAATTGTTATACCACAACACACTAAGATGAGTCCTAAAAGAAGGTTGGAAATATGTGTTGGGTATAAATCTCCATATGTAATAAAATATGTTGAATCATCAACAATAGATGACTTGATGCGTCGATTGTTATTTTGAATTAGTTTTCCCAACATGAGGGGGAGATAATAAGTTGTTGCAAAAGGGAGATTAGTTTGAATGAATTATCATTATCTTGATCCTCATACAAAAACATTTTGAACCAAAAGTTCAAAAGATAATTCATTTACAAAGTTTAGCAAAAAAAAGTGGCTTAATCATATGTATCAACTGCTAATGCTTCAATGAAATTTGATGTCCCTGTTGGACAATATAATATTGAAAACGAGTCTTAGACATGCATGAAGCGTGGTAGACCCATTGGTTCCAAAGATGAAAAATTCTCAAGAAAAGGAGCTGAAAAGTAAGATGGCTAAATTGAGGTTATGAAAACTTTAAAAGATTTCTTTGACATAATTAATATTTTAGTTCCAGAAGAACTCAGGTACCTGAAATTACTGAAAATAAAAAGATCTCAAATTATGTCTTGAATGGTATGATGGAACCAAAATGAAGTCAACGTTGACGAAGTGTTTGCATATAATATAGCGCTAAATGAAATAAATGATATTGAGGATCAAGTACCAAAGTTCATTAGTGATTGTCGACAAAGAAATGATTAGCCAAAATGGAAAGATGCTATTGAAGCTAAATTAGACTCGCTAAGCGAATCATTTTTGGACTTGTAGTCCATACACCTTGAAGGTGTAAAACTAATTGGATACGAATGGGTTTTGTGCAAAAGCAAAATGAGAATGGTGAAATTGTGAGATACAAAGCACGACTAGTTGCTTAAGGATTTTCACAAAGACCCAATATTGAATTTAAAGAGACATGTTCACCTGTAGTGAATGTAAGTATTTTTATATTTAATGGTTGCTCATGAAGGACTCAATTTACATCTAATGGATGTTGTTACAGCCAATTTGTACGGCTCTTTGAAAAATGACATTTATATGAAACTCCCCGAAGGATTTAATTTGCCCAGCAGTGCAAGTTTTAGAGAAGATTACTCAATCAAATTGAATAAGTCTCTTTATAGATTAAAGCAATCAGGATGCATGTGGTACAATCGTCTTAGTGAGTATTTGCTTAAGGAAGGATATAAAAATGATCATATTTGTCCATGTATTTTCATGAAAAAATCTAAAAATGGATTTGCCATAATTATTGTTTATATAGATGACATAAATATCATTGGAACTCCTGAAGAGCTTCCAAAAGTCATAGATTGCTTAAAGAAAGAGTTTGAAATGAAGGACCTATGAAGGACAAAATTCTGCTTGGGATTACAAATTGAATATTCAAAAAGCGAATTTTTTGTGCATTAAGAAACTTATATAACGAAGGTGCTTAAAAGGTTCTATATGGACAAATCACATCCATTGAGTACTCCAATGGTTGTAAGGTCTTTAGATGTGAACAATGACCCTTTCAGACCTAAAGAAAAGGATGAAGAACTACTTGTCCTGAAGTACCATATCTTAAGTGCTATAGGAGCATTAATGTATCTTGCTAATTATACACAACCCGATATATCATTTGCAGTTAATTTATTAGCAAGATATAGTTCTTCACCTACACGAAGACATTGAAATGGAGTGAAGCACATACTTCGTTACCTTAGGGGCACTATGGACATGGGCTTGTTTTATTCAAATGTTTCAAAGTCATATCTAATGGGTTATGCAGATGCAGGTTATTTATTAGATCCCCACAATGGTAGATCACAGACATGATATTTGTTTACATGCGGTGGTACAACTATTTCATGGCGGTCTGTGAAACAAACCATAATAGCAACATCATCTAATCATGCAACAATTTTAGCATTACACTAGGCAAGTCGTGAATGTGTTTGGTTGAGATTCGTAATTCAACATGTGCGAGAAACTTGCGATTTATCCTCAGGAAAAATGGCATCGACGATCATATGTGAAGACAATGCTACATGTATCGCTCAGTAGAAAGAAGGATACATACATTAAAGGAGATAGAATAATGCATATTCTACCAAAAAAAAATTTCACTCATGATCACCAAAAGAATGGTGTCATAAATGTTCAACAAGTTTGTTCTTATGAGAGCAGATCTCTTTACAAAGTTATTGCCAAGGAAGACTTTTGAGCAACTGGCTCACAAGATTGGACTTCACCGTCTTAAAGATGATTGTCTGCATGAGGGGGAGAAATAAATGCGTTCTGCACTCTTTTTTCCTTCGCCATGGTTTTGTCCCATTGGGTTTTCCTGGCAAGGTTTTTAATGAGGCAGGTGATAACGTATTGAAGGATGATGTACTTTTTTTCCTTCACTAGGTTTTTATCCCACAGGGTTTTTCCTAGTAAGGTTTTAACGAGGCACATTCTAAAATAATGGACATCCAAGGGGAAGTGTTATGAATAATCTATTTGTGACTGTCAATATCTTTTTGTATTCTCTTTTATGATCTTTCCTTATTTCTATTTATCTTTTATAACTTTCCAGATATCTCTTCTATCTATAAATAGACTCCTCCTCCTAGAAAGAATACACACAATTATTATTCTCTCTAAACTCTAGTCTCCTCTTCTTCTCTATTTTTCTCTCTACTTTTCCTGCTCCGAGTTATATTTTATTTAACACAGGATTGATTTTTTTTTTTAAGTGATTATTTTAAAATATATATATATATTGAAAAAACTATAACAACTAGGCTCGATATAATTAATTAATTTTGACTAATGATCTGAATTTATTAGTTTACGCAACATTACCCATTTAAAATTTCTCTCTTTAATTATCTGTGTATCTTGACTGATTTTAACAAATATCTTCAAATTTTGTGAGCATGCTGGCTTGCGTGTGTGTGTTGTTCTCCCCCCCCCCCCCCCCCCCCCCCCAAAAAAAATTAAAACAAATGGTTGTAGTCTTATAGATGTGACGTCCTTCCCCTCTCAAGAGCAACTGGTTTGGGCCTAGGTTGACTTTAGGGCCTCATTTGCATTGATATTCTCTTCGTTGCTAATTTTGGCTGTCGACCTATTCAGCATCTAAGGCTATAGGGTTCCTATAAGATGAGAAAAAACTGAAAACGTGTCCCTCAAACTTGCAGCAATTAGGCATAAAATCAGTTGAACTTGTGCTCACTCAAATTTCAATCTTCCATGAAAGCATGCAAAGTCCTAACTTAAAGGCATACAAAATAAAATTGAGTTGCTCAACCTTATTACACCCATCACGCAAAAAGAACATGGCCGTGACAACCGACACCTCAATTCACAAATTGGTAAATAGTTTGCGTTTGAACACCAAACTTGTTCCCATAAAAGAAAAACAGTGCACCCCCAATGTCCATCACACTCAACATGGAACCCAATTGAGAATAAACCTCGTGACACATTATTCACCATACAAAAAGTTTGCCTCTTTTGGAAAAAGTAGGTTCCCATCTCCCTCTGCTTTTTATTTGGTCACTCACCAAGATAAGTTCATGACAAGACACCAACCTCTTTCTTTTGGCGCTAACAATCGGTTAGAAAACTTAGCAAAAGTCTTCCCATTCCCATATTAGAAACCCGTAAGCATCTCCGATTAGCATAGGCACAAATGGAAATATATACATAACATGTTTGCTCTTGAAATTAAGCAACCGCAAACAGTGTTGTTCCTGTTTCGCATACGTCATTTTTCATTTTTTTTACTAGCTGGATTGCTTGCTAGTTTCACAAGTGTCAAACATCAATGATTGATTACGAACCTCCGTTCAAATTAGGAGATTTCTTTTTCCCTCTTCGTGTAGACACTTAATTTTCTTATTGCCATTTTTGGGGAAAGCATTTGTGTAATCACCAAGCTCAAACGGAATGCGATGAGAAATCATAATCATATAGACATATAGTAACGTAGTCGTGTGACCAATCAAGCCCTAACGATTGTAAAAGGAAAAACAAAAGTGATTGAACGGACTGAATTGACTATGGATGTTAGCAAAATATGATTGTGATTAGCGTTTCATAAGCCTTACTTGTTAATTGATTCCAAATATTGAATGAGTTACTCCTAACAAGAAATTTTCCTCTTACGAATGTTAATATGTTAATCCTCAAGTTTTCCCGGTAGGCAAAGATATTTACAATGTTCCCAAATGCAGCTAAAATTAATTCACCTTGATCGTCAACAATTATACATGTAGTATAATACCTTCATTTACGTCAGAGATGCGATGCCTTGTAATGATATAAAACCTATATATGCCTACTTACTTAAAATGACACAAAGATCCATTCCATGTTTCCCACGTTCATACCACCTAGATGGAAAGGACAATAATCTTTAGATGGTTGCATTGCCCACGACACAAACTTTTCACACTGTTGTCTACGTGACATGATCGATCAATTCACGAGTGCCATAGAATTTTTATAAATATTGAAAAGTAATACAAGTACAATAATATAACATAATGCGTAATAAATAATTTTCAGAGAATTTTAATCAATTTCGAAGACTTTATGGAATAAAAAATATCGAAAGTTTAGTATAAAACATATGATGTTGCATGTTATCAATACACTTTTGTTATAATTTTGTTGAAAGTGGGAATTTGTTTTGAGCCTTGATTGTCAAATTCGACTATATTTAATTTGGTCGAATAGAAAATTTTTCACAATGATCCTAACAACAAATATTTTTTTATCTGTGGGACACTTACGATCATTTATCAGTTGTGGATTGTTTTGAAAAATTAGCAGCACTTTTAACTTAATAGCATGAAACCAGTTAAAATCTCAATTCAACTATAGCAGCACTTTTAACTTAATAGCATGAAACCAGTTAAAATCTCAATTCAACTATAGCAGCACTTTTATAAGGTTGACTTGATGGTTGGAAATAAGAGATTTAAGGGTTGAAGGGAGTAGAGGGAAGAAGAGATTGTAGGTTTGAATCATGTCACTAACATTTTAACAAAAAAATTAACAACTAATATTGGCTGATAAAAAAAAACAATCTTTGATCAAGATTAAATTTAATTAGTAAGATTCATAATCCGATCTAATTAAATCAAATTTAATAATGATTATGTTTGATACCTCAAACTAGGGTGGACATTGAAAGTGGCTAAGGCGATTTTTAGTCGATTGATGGACTATGATGAAACAAGATTAAAATGAGAGTAAAACATCTCCAATAGAAACTTAGATTTTTTTTTTCCACTCATCTTAATCATCTATTTTTATCTTCAAACTTGAAATTGGCCTATCAAAATCTTAATAATTTGAACACAATAACTTAGAAAAATATTTAGTAAAAAAAAACTTTAGAAAAATATTAACTCTAAGTATCATGGCCCTTTGAGGAATCAAAAATTGGCCAACTGAAATATATGATAATTTCAACACTTGGAAAAATTCTTAGTGAAAATCAACAAATTTTTAATAAAATATCTAATTTTTTAATTTTTTAACTAATAGTTTTAAAATATTTTTTAGCTGAATACGAATTTCAGTTGGCCTGCCTGGTTGTATTGAATTATTGATAGATATTTTCTATTTTTGTATAATTTAATTATCTGTTAATCTATTAATTAATAAATTTTTAAACTTTTATCTAAAGCTTTTTATCAATTTTTTAAAATCAATCATAAATAATATTTTTGTATTATCTAATATTTTACTTTATTTTTTTCAAAAAAAAAAAAAACTAAAAGATTGGAGAGTAGACAGAATTCATTGATAGGCTTTGTAGGGTAGTGTTGATTACATACTAACGGAAGACATACAGCGGTGTGATGTGCGTGTGTATTTATTTATTTTTTTCTTTTACCGGTATCATATTCCCTCTGACCCTCTCTGTATGAATTAGAAGAATTATTTTAGATAAGAATGTTTTTAAGAGTTATTTTTCAACAAGAATATTTTTAAGAGTTTTCTTAAATAAAAATATTTTAAAGAAATTTTCTTAACCTTTTAGAAGTTATATTCGAAACGTCGTTAATAAATTAGCACGTTTTAATGTAAATTTGCGTAAAACTAAAATTAAGGTTTGAACGTTTATATGTCTTAATTCAATCTGATAATAATGTTTCATACAAGTTTGTTATACATACGTAAATTAAGAAACATGTTTTTATAATGATATATTATAAATGAAATGAAACAAATCAAATAATAATACCAAAAACTTATTGGTCCGAATAGAATTAGACTTAAAAAATGTGATTAAAAAGAAAAAAATTACTAAAAATGATCAATGAGAGATTTCTTGGACAAATTTTTTGATTTAGCAATAGGCAAGCGCAGCAGTTCACCAAAACAAATAAGGGTTGTTTTTGCACAAAAGAGGATAATAGAGAAAGTGTCAATGGAGTATATAATATATGAAAATCTCCACATATCATCACTCAACAAGAAAACAACCAACAAATCAAATATTTTCGCCAAGTTAAAACAAATTATCACTGCCAAAAAAAAAATTGTTATCGGCCGGGCTGCATTGTCATATTTGATTAGATTTCATTATTATAATTTTTGTAACAAAAATTAATTTATTAATACGAATGTTATGAGTTTATGTTAAAAGTAAAATATTATTCATTAATGTAATATATCTGTACTAACAAGTCAAATTTTATTAAATATAAAGTTTATGTCAACCAAGAGAAATTGATTATAAATGAAATTTCTAGTGTATATGAAGAAGGTGATGGAGATAGGAGTGGGACAAATGCCAGTCTGTGAGAAAAGAGACTGGTCAAGTTGCACATGGGTACAGTACAGGATCTAGAACTCAGAATTAAGATATAAATCCGCGCTAAAGGGTAGATAGAAAAATGCAAAAAGAAGCAGGTGAATAGAATATCAAACGCCAAAACATACCAGAAAAGGAAAGTGTATAAAAGCAACGTTATAAGATACAAGGCAGAGGCAAACATAAAGGAGTGCAGTAGGTGCAATTAAAATGAGGCTTAGATTAGGAGAGAGAGAGAGAGAGAGGTGGCAAGGGCGTCCCAGATAGGGAAACCAAGAGAGTAGTTTGTCTCAGTGAATGATGATAGCGATCATACAATTGAGGGCACATTGTGCTTGTGCTTGTGCATGATAGGACCAATGCCTCCTCACCCAAGTCCCACTCCCAGTCACCATCACCCTTCCATAGATTTATTATCATATACTATTGTATTCTAGCATCAAACACAAACTCAAACGCATACCGCACTGCTCACTTTTTTGTATAAACGACACACAAACATTTCTTGTTTTTATTAAAATGAAATTCAACTAGTCCCCATATTTTTCCAACCCTCAAACCAATCCTTTTGCTAAATTACTTTTACTATGTCAACAAAGGTTGTCATGCATCGATCCTAGGGTAAAACCAATATGAAAAATGAATCTATGTGGATATGTCCCGTAGATCCAATGCAAAGTAAAAGGATAGAGAGAGAGCTTTAACCTACTGAGCACTAGCAGTGAATAACATAGTCCCACTTTGTACTCCATTCTGCAATTTACTAGCTTTTTTTTCCTTCATTTAGAATCAAGGCCTCTGGCATCAATTTTTTGGACCACTGAACTTGTTGTCGTTAACCTACCCTGCCTCTCATGGCTTTGATCAAATATTACCATTTCATAAGCTTACTTAATGTTATGTACTGGTTCTTTTAGTAGGTGGGCTACAAAAATAAAAGCAAATATATCATTGAATTAATTAGCCAAGGGTACATGCTTTTGCCTAGCTCTTTTTACGTATTCATCAACATTGCTCATCCTCGTTTTACGTTCTTTCTTTTTTCCAAATATTCTGGTAGTAATTGGTGAAAGTGAAAAAACCCAGCATATAAAACTTCAACATGTTCTACCCAAAAAACTTCAACGTGTAATTTCAATTCCATGTAAGGCATGAACTTGGGCCCACTTTTCCTAAAATATCTACGATGACGCTCGAGATGACGGAATCGCGCATGTTTTCAATTTTTTTAAGTCATTTACCCGACCAACACAACATCCCAAAAACAATTGGGTTCGACGGATGATCATTCTCACATTATTCTAGTATTATTCCAACCATCGAGATAACAAAGTTTTGGATCTGGTTTGTCAAATGAAAGGTGTAATGCTGCATACTAATTTATATTTAAATTGCAACTAGAGATTATATAATTTATTTTTTAAATAAACTCCATCCACTTTGAAAGAAGAACAAATTTTTTAAGCAGCACTCATGTAAGATCCAAACATCAAAGTTAATATCGAGTCTCAGGTTCATTAACCATTCAGATGCTGTTCCTGTTCCCTCTCATACTCACAAAGTCTAGAATCATTGAACCCAACCACTACACGAACCAATTACTCCTCTGCTCTGTTCCCATAAAGTTACATCCCATAAATAAATGGCCCCAACTCATGTTTCCCCCCGTTAATTAACATTGTTATTAGTACGTGGTACTCAATTTTCTTTCTCGTAAAAGTTAAAACTGACAAAGGCCTTAAACCCCAAACAAGTTACCCCTTCACCATTTATTCCCTTTTGGTTCCTTCTCTCTCTCAATGCATCAGTGTCCTTTTGAAGCTTTAGACGAACAATGATAGGTCCTTCTCGTCATAATAGCCTTTGTCTGACTGCTTTTGGCCAAGAGAACTGATTCAAAGGACACCATCGATGGAGACTATTCATCGCCATCCGGTGATATTTCCAAGACACAAAATAACCCACTTTGCATAACTGTCTCTCTCTCATCGCAAGAGTTAATTTTTTTTTTGCTAATTTTTCCTTCCTTCAAGCTAGTAAGAAATTAATATTTGCCTCAATGTTTTAGGTCAAGCTACCCCCCTCAGAGCTAGCATCTTTCCAATGCAAAGTTTTCAAGGCGAATCCCGATCCGAGTAGAAATAAGGAACAAATTGACAACCATGTGTATGTGATTGCAATATATCCCAAATTAAGAAAACGAATATGTGCTGTCATAAATACTATATAGCGCAGAAATGCAGTAAATCATAGTTATATAAGATCAGAAATTTTAGTCAGCGCCCAGAATATCTAGTATCTAGTTAAAGATTTCATCCGTTGGTTAGTTTGACTGGCCTATACAAAGTCCAGTGAGTTCCCAATTTGGCTTTCCCTTTTCTTTCACCCCAATAGTAAAGTTACAGTTATGTATGGGCTTTCCTAGAGAAGGGGGAGGTTGGGCATAAAACAATAATCTAAAGTCTAAACTGCATCCACTTGTACATGCTCACAAAACAAAATAGGGGGAGATTATTTTAGAATGTAAAATGGCATGGTAGAAATAATCTCTAGGGTCAAGAGGGTCTCATGAGAGAGTGGAACCCATTTTTCTGCAGCCAACCTTGGGAGGGTCTAATCTGCGGTGGGAATCCTGATGATGCTGCAGCAGTTGCTAACAAATGTGGAGGCCCGGCTTGCCATTGTTGTTGATCGGACATTGATAATGAAAGATCACTTCCAATACGGCCTCCGTTGCTGCTGCTAGGAACCTGCATGTTCAGGTGGGGGAAAAAATTAAACTCCACTTGGACAGTTCCTGAATCATCTTTTGTCCATTTAAATTGAATGCATGAGCCAAAACAGATATTTATTGAAGAGGTACCCACATGAAAATTTGGTTGGTGAAGTTGATGTGCAAAATTGTGAGGCATTTGAGGCTCTGCAGGCGACCTATACGGACCATATCTGTGCATTTCTTTAGTGGTTGGGGATTGAAGGTGAGTTTGGCTTAGCAGCCTCAAGGTTTCACTCTCCCCATGACCATCTCTTACATAGGGCTCTATGTTGCTTCTACCACATGGTTTTGGTAGTATATTTACCAGCTGAATGAAATATAATGAGGAGTCAAAAGGGGTTGATTCAGGTAGAATTCAACAGGAAATTAATTGAAGTCTTTATCCTATCAATGGAACGTGGACAACTGTATTTTTATATCTACGAATTTAGTAATCAAATTTTGAAAGACATGGATTCAGTCCCTAATTGAAGGAAAAAAATATATTTTCAATCTTTAAACTATCAATCAAACGTGGACAACTGTACTTTTATATCTATGAATTTAGTAATCAAATTTTGAAAGACATGGATTCAGTCCCTAATGGATTATTTTATGGAAATAAAAAACATCTAAAATAGAAATTCATCAATATAAAACTATAGGTGCCTTCATTATGTTTGACCCAAGGTATAGAGTTAAAATCACATTTTTCCATTAATCAAACATAAGAGTGAACTAGCCAGTAAATAACGAATTTTATAAAATATTACATGAACCTTAGGCTTGCTTCCCCCATTCTGCCATTTAGATTCAGTTGGCATATGCTGATCGGTTGCAGAATTTGTGAAGTGATTCCCTGATGTTTGACTATTGCTATGTTTAGAGCTCGAATTGCCCAAACTCAAATCCAGATTGTGATCTGCAGCTACACCTGAGGATTCTGCCATCCAATAATATATTTAACTAATTATGTGTTGTGAATGTTTTAATAAAATACAAACACTTTGATTAGAACATCAGTGAGTACATAAAACTCATATTCCTTAATTACCAGAATTAAGTTCATTATCATAGATGCTGGGATCAAAATTGGTGACGGCCTCTTTGCCGTTGCATTTTATTGCTGCTTTGTCATATGCCCTATATACAAAAATGTGCCAAAAATTTCAAAACCCTAGCATGCATCGATATTGTCGACTACTTTCTACAAGGTGGGCAATCTTAAAATTGGAAGGGAGAAACGTCAAATTGACAAGCTAAAGAAAGTAAATAGATACCTTGCAGCTTCAATCTCGGTGTCAAACAGACCCAGATAAACATACCTGGTGAATCAAATCAAATTAACTCAATTTTGTCACGGCATGAATAAACATACACATGAATGACATGATCCATAAAATACATATAATAGAAGATAAGGTCCTACTTTTTGCCCAAAAATTGGCCCATTCGAGCTTCCCATCTTCCACACTTATGCAAAGTTACACCTCTATATTTGGAGCTTCCTCTCGGAAATCCAGTGCTTTGTCGGCGAAGTACGTGCACAAACTCTTCCTTGGTTAAATTGCTCATCTACATCAACATAACATTAATTAGCCTTATCACAATAACAATTCAAGATAGATAAAATACTAATTAAGAACTGTAGAGATAAGGTATCACGCGACTGTTTGAGATAAGATAAATGCCTTTCCACAGATTCTCCCTCTCTCTCTCTCTCTCTCTCTCTCTTGATGACTCACCTGCTTCAAGTCTTCCTCATAGTCTTCGATGTTGAAATTGATGTCTGCCTCCACTCCCCGGAACTTAATGGCAGCTCTATCATACGCACTGGCCAGGGAGAGAAATAAATACTTTTATTAATTCGAACCTTATAGTATTAATTTGCAAGAAACGAAATTTTATTTGGATTGGGTTCGACAGTTCGAGATGTAGAAAAGTTAGATTACAAGCTGAACAATAGGTAGAGTGAGAGGGAGCAAGTGCTCACCGAGCAGCTGCATGTGCTGTGTCAAATCCACCTACACAAATTTACCCAGACAAAACTATCTCGTCAGTCATCCCTAAAAATTTCCCCACAATACTCTCTTGTCTGCCTCCCAATATGTATCCACAACAAAACATTATTAAAATTAAAAAAAAAAAAAAACATAATATATATACACTCATACACAAAGTGTAAAACAACAACAACTACCACATATGCAATCGTCCTCATGGACATGGTAATACTTACCCAAATATACTTGCTTTCCACAATCCCTGCAGCACCAAGGACAATCACATCCAAAAGAATCAAAATCTAACAGTTGGGAAATTCAATAAAATAAAAAAGAAGTTTGTTTTTTAGTTGAAATTTACACAGTACTAACCATATATGAGATTCCCATCTACCGGTTCTTCTGTAGAACGTAACTCCTCGATACTGTGAGCTACGCGAGCGTGGTCCTCGTCGACTCTTCTTCATCGGCTCCGACACTTTCACTGCTTTTCCGGCGCCGAGTGTTTCCGACTGACAAAATTTGACACCAACCCAGTGAGCACGTGGGAAGGAGCTTCCGACGGCGGCGGCGGCGGCAGAGACGGGTAGCTCGGAGTCCTCCACCGGAAAAAACTGATGAGTCACGGGTGGGTGGTCACTGTCATCATGGGTCACCGAGAAGCCGAATATTTTGCTGCTTTTTCTCTCCAATGTTCTGCTTCCACCCCTTTCACTGTCTTCTTCTTCCGATCCATCTTCCACTAGCACCGCAGAGGAGCTTGAATTGGAAACAGATCCCACTCTCTTGCCTTTGTCATCATTCAGAGAAGAAGAGCACCCTTCAGATTCGTAGTCCTTTCTCTGATCGGGAGAGTCATTCAGATCCCACATTCTCCAGCTCTTCTTACAGAAGCATATAAGCTAGGGAAGCTGGAGTGTTGAGAAGAATAAAATAATGGGAGGAGTATTGGGAGAGGAGAAGGAAGAAAAATCAAACCTAGGACGAGTGTGAGAGAGAAAGAGGTATGTGTTGGAAAAAGGTAATAAAGAAGAAGGTGTTCAAAGATCTTTGTATTCCCCTAACTGCCCAATACAGCATAGACGAGGCCAGTTTCAGCAAGCTTCGCCGAAAGCATCCCACCTTCTCCAATCTCTTCTCCTCTCTCTCTCTCTTTTTATATTACTCAAAAAAATAATATAATCTATTTTTGTTTTGCTTCTCCCGGAGGAAACTCCTTATATATATTTATTACTATTTTTTGTTTAAAAAAATCACCGTACTGTTATTTATTTCCGTTTCTATGTGATTAATTAATAAAAATGCAAGTGGTAAAAAAAAAAGAAAAAAAAAAGGAGAAAGTGAGAAACCAAAACCAATAACAATAACCATCAACAACTATCTTTTTCTTAAAAACTTTCCCACGTTAACGAAATCGAAAAAGCATCTATCTATCTATCCAACTCGGGTGGTTGTCCTTCTCTCTCAGTGGGTCGAAATTACGCAGTAATGGAAATAGACAGCGGGAGGAGTCCAAAAGAAAGATAATTACTCGGAATAACCTTTTGCAAAATGGTTAATGATGATGAGTTAGGAGTGGAGGCAGCAGCTCCATGTCCATCTCCAAGCGTTTTTATCATTTTAGGATTATGACTAAGTTTTACCATGTGGGAAGGCACAGGGGGTCAAAAGAGGAAAGAAAGTAAATAGGGGTGGCGAGGGAGGGTGTTTTGGGGAAGAAAGTGGAATATTAATTATTGTGAGTCGAGTCGAGACCACGGCAGGGAGAGAGAGAGAGAGTTTGGCATCAGAAAAGGGAAATGAGAATAATAGAAGTAAAAGGAAACTCTTTCCAGAAAAGTCCAATCCAAGAGTACGGGAAGAGGGCCACTTTTGCCTCTTTGGTTCTCCAAGCGTCCAATGCCCTTACAACGCTGTACCTCGTATTTATGAGCCCTTCCCACTTCCTCACTCGCCTCCAACTGCGCGTCTTCTCTCAACCACCACTTTTATTCTTATATTTTTCTTTCGGAAAAAAATATGTATTTTTTTTTTATCTTATACTATTTTCACTCAAATTTAATTTTAGTCTTTATTTTTCTAAACTAATAAACTCAATCCTATAATTTTAAAAATATGTAAACTTAATCCTTCTTTAAACTTTGTGACAATTAAAACTGTCACTAAATATTAAGTTTAAACATAAAAAATGACTAAATTCACATATTTTTAAAAGTTAAATAATTAAATTCATCAATTTAAAAATACAGGTATCAAAATCAAGTTTAATTGAAAGTACGAAAATTAAAAAATATTTTTTTCTTTTATTTCTTTTTTTACAATGCACATAATAGCATCTTCTTCTGTAGAAAAGACAAAATAAATTTTTAAAAATAATTTTTTAACTTTTATAATATTTATGTGGTCTTTAAAAAATAGTTTTTATCAAAATTTATATGATTATTTTAAAAGTGTTAGGAATGAAAAATAATGAAAAGGGACAAAAAAAAGTTAAAAGATAGTGAAAATGAAGGTTGTTTGATTGAGATGAAAGAAAGTATAAAAAAGATTGAATATTTGAATTAAAGTAGTTAAGTAGGTAAGAAAAAATGAAAAGAATTTAACATTAAATAAAAATATGTTATTTTATTATCTATTATAATTTTTTATTAGTATTATTTACTTTTATTATTATTAATATTTTTTAAAATTATTAATATTTATTATTATTATTATTGTTGTTGTTATTATTATTATTATTGTTATAGGGAGAGGGGGGATAACCGATTATGGTAAAATTTTACCATAATCGGTTATCAAGCTGCTATATAAAATAAAATAAAATAAAATAAAATAAGAAAGAAGTGTGCTAGTGCCCGATGTCGTTGTTAAGAAAAAGAAGAAGAAATAAGTATATATATGTTTTGTTCATTTCAGTTCTCTTTCACACTATTTTGCAATGAAAGTTAAAGTGGTAGATCTCACAAAAATTTTAAACATTTTATTTCTCTTTCACTTATAACAAACACACATGTTTTTGTACTTTCACCTCTTTTCACTCCTCTTTCACTTTCACATTTTATCTCCATAGATTTTGAGTTTTGACTTTTTTTGTCGGTTGTGGAACTAATCCCCAATTTAGAGTTTAGACACACTCAATGTTGGAAAAATCCATTGGCACACAACACAAGGATCAAAGGTACGAATGGTTGTTCTCATCTCAATAACTTTTATTTATAATGACTCTATTCACAAATGAGACTCAATGGACTTTAATTGTCTCATCTCTTCACCCAACCTCTCATTATGGTACCGGAGTTCTCTAAGAATTAAAGTACATTTCACTATCTTTGAAATGCACCACTTTACTTTTCACTCACTTCGATAATATTTGGAAATTTTAATTGATCTTTCCAACAAATAAAACCTCTTATTCTTTTTTCAAGGACGTATCATGCTTGATCGAATTCAAGTATTCTCCCCTTATGATTGTTCTATTGATTTGATTGATATATTAAGAAGGATAAAAGTTATTACTAATTTTATACTCTCTCCGTTTCTTTTTATCTGTCGTTTAAAGTTTAAATGTAGATATCAAGGAATGCATTAATTATTTTTATTCTAAAAAAGTAATTATGTGATTTCCTATTTTACCCTATTTTCATTTTTACTCTACAATAAATGCATGTGTAAATTCATTAAAAATTAGGAGAGAAGTAAGAGTATAATTGATAAAAGAGTAATTAGTGTAATCTTAAACTTTGCAGATAAAAATCCGACACTTAAAAAAAATGGAGGAAGTATGTGCTTTTAATGTTGCTTTCCAATTATTATATTTGTTTATCTTGATAACTCACGTAATAAAAATTTTCATTAAATGTCAACCCCAATTATGAAGGTAAACTTTCAATTCTAATTAAAAAAAAATTATTGGCTAGTGAAACCATATTATTAATCGTGTTACATGTTATAGAAAGACCAAATAAGAACCATTTCTATTAATCATTTTAACCGATTAGATTAATTAACATCTCGATACTTAATATAAATTTGTTAGCTTTTATGCAAACCAAATAGAAAAAATTACTAATTGTTGATGCTATTACTAATTGCAGCTCCAACATTACAGAGTTTGGTTCCATTGTGTCAATATGTATTCATGTTTTATTTCATTCTCAAAGCGTAATGGTTCGCTTTATTAAAAGACAAGCTAATCGTATTGCCCATTCTCTTGCAAGGGCATCAATATTTTATGTTAGTCACCAAGTTTTCGATTTTATCCCAACCTGTATTGAATCTTTGATTCTGAATGAAATGATATAAGTCTCATTTATTCAAAAAAAAAAAAAATTAACCTTCTAAAAAAATTAAAAAAAAATAATAATCAAGAACATGTGATTAATCATGATTTTGGAAGAGGCGATTGGCTTTTCAAGGTTAAAACCTCTTTCTTTCAATTAGGGAACCTATATCAATTGCAAGTAAAACCGAAAGTCATATATCTAATCATAAGTGAATCTCTTGTGCTATTGACGTTCTTGCTACATTCTTCATTCGTTATTGCAATTTCTTTTTGTCTGAAAAACGTAACAATTTTGTGAATATGATGCTTACTAATTGATCACGAAATTCTGTAGAAAAAAGAAAAAAAAAACTGATCACGAAATAACATTTAGGATTTTTGGTTATATATTACTTGTGTGATGAGTATATTTGTCTTGAAGTGGGCTTGTGCAACATTTGACAAACTCTTGTAGTATAAATTAATGCCCATGAAAATTATTAAACGAAATTTATTTCACAAACTTTTGACAAAGTTTAATCTCTTCGATATGAAATCATTATTACTCTTGGTAGGGGTGGAAATAGGCCGAGCCGAGCTAGGCTTTGCTAGGCCTGAGTCTGACCTTAGTTAAAAATACATGGCCTGAACCTGACCTGTTTACCTGTCAAAGGCTTTTTTAAGGGTCTGGGTCTGACCTACATAAAAGTCTAGCCTGGCCTATAAGCTTGTTTAAGGGGCCTAATTTGCGATAATTTAACACTAAGATAAAGATAAAAATATGTATGTTAGGCTTTATAAGAATCAAATCTAACATATTTAAACATATTTTTGAGGTTTAATATAACCTTCATGATAACGTATTTAAAAATATATTTTGAAACAAGACAAATTTATTTTTCAATAAACTTAATTATAAGCTTTAGTTTGATTCTTTATGTAGGTCAACATGATTATCATTTAAAAAGATAAATACATGTAAGATTTTAATGTATCATAACAAATTTAATACAATAATAACACTAACAATGAATATTTATTTATGATTTTTTAAATAGGCCAGCCTATTAGACCTAAAAGGCTTTTTGAATGGCCTAGGCCCTGACCTGTTAACTAAATAGACTTTACTAAAAGCCTTGACCTGACCTATTTTCTGAAAATGACTGACCTAACCTGGGTTTGATGTAGGCTAGGCCATAGGCCCCTATCGAGCGGTCTGACCTATTTCCACCCCTAACTCTTGAGAGGATATTTCATCTAAGTTTCACCTTAGTTGTAATGCATCACGAGCGATGATTACTTACATTATATTACTTGTTTTTTAATAAATTATTAATTTACTTATGATATTTGTTGAAGTATAATTACCTTATTCTAAATTTATAATTTTTCACATTATTTTTGTGTTTTCCCGTTAAAACTTCCTATTGATTTTTTTTTCTTCAAATAAATGGCCAACTCTTCCCCTGTAACTCTCACATTTTGCTTGTAGAAATACCTAATAAAATATGGTGTGAGTGGGGGGAGTGGTAATGAGTTTGAATAATTTTTATGATTTAGGTTTAAAATTCATTATCAGCGTTATACATTAAAAAAACCTTTAATCGAAGAGATACTAATTTTATTTTTCGGGCCCTATTTGTTTATAATTAAAATTAGTAATTAAATTTTTTATTGAAATAAAAACTAATTCTAACAAAAATAAAGAAATTTTATTGAAATTAAAACCAAATTGTTATCGCATAAATGAAGGGTAGGAGGAAATTAATAATAAAGACGCTCACAATAAATGATTGAGAGATAAAAACGTGCAGTAAAAAAAAAAAACTTCATGAAATAAAAACGTGAAATTGAAAGAAATACTTAATGAGATAAAAACGTGAAATTAAAGGAAATACTCTTGAAAAATGAAGTTACACAAGTAAAAGAAGAGCATTAAGGATGTAAAAACGTGAGGGTCATAACGGATTGGGGTAGGCTAAGTTTTGCATGTTATGAATCTAGTGCACCTCTCAAGTCTCAATCACAGTATGTTAAGTTTGCTTTATGAATTAAATTATATTATCATAAATGATATATTTAGGATAACTACAACTAAGAATATTATTCCCGTCACAGATATATGGTAAATACTCATAATTTTTTAGAATATTTTTAAATTTATTTTAATTCAAAATAAAAATATTAAAAAAATAGAATAAAGTGAAAGTGAAAAATTATGTTAGAAAATAACTTATATTCACGTGAAAATATAGAATTCTCACCTTTGTACATATGAATAAAAACAAGGAAAAACATGTGTAATCAAGATTCTTAAGAATAAATAATGTCTGAGAATTTTTATTTTTTTTATAACTTATACTAAGTATGAAAATGTTATATTCCTTGCAAAATTCGAAACAAATACACTATTAGCTTAATTTTTTATAATCTAAACTTGTTTAAATAAATGAATCAAAATTAAATATTTTTTATAAGTCAAACATAAAATTGAAGTATTCGATTCGACTCTATTTATTTACACTCCTAAATTATGTAAATAGACATGTGCACGATGTTCATTTCTTTTTTTATTTATTTATGAATTATGACGTACAATTCCAAGAAATTAGTTGAGTAAAGTATAATAGGATCTTGCATATAACAAAACTAGCACGCCATCTCCTCTTGATTGGTGTTTGGTAAAATGGAATAAAATAGAATGTAAGTGAATTGAGATAAAAATTTTGAATTAAAGAAGAGTGTAAAAGTATGAATCTCACTCTTTTTTACTGTTCATTTCATTCATTTTCCGGTTTATTTCATTGCAAACAAACATACCATTAGATTTTTTCAAGCCAAAAAAAAAAAAATTATGATATCTAATTTGTAATTACACAAAAAAAAACCTGTCCGTGACGGTTTGTCTGTTCAACTGCTTCTACCAGCTCATAACAGAATACAGATAGTGGGATACATAATTAATTAAGGATAAAATATGTTTTTTCCCTCATTTTATCTAAATTTTTATTTTTAGTCTTTCATAATTTTTTTTCTGTATTTTTAGTCCCTAAAAAATTGTTTTCTTTTATTTTTAGTCCCCGACATTAATTTTAACTATTAAGTGATGTCGTGAAGAGCATAATTTGTACTTGTTTAAGTTTCTAGCGATTTTTAATTACTGCAAATTTTCTGGCAAACTAAAACTGTCAGAAATGTTAAAAAAATAATAAAAAAAAATCAAAACCTCGAATATCAGATTTTTTGAAATTACAAGAAATGTTACAAAAGTAATATTTCTAATCGCAAAAAAATTTGTAGCAGTTAAAAATCACTAGAAACTTAATTAGGAATTTTTCACACACACAGTTTATGTCTGTCATGTCATCACTTAACAGTTGAAATTAACGTTAGGGATTAAAAACAGAACAAAACAATTTACGAGGGACTAAAAATAAAACAGAATAATTTATGAGGGACTAAAAATAGTAAAAAAAATTATCAGAGACTAAAAATAGAAATCAAGATAAAATGAGGGACAAAAATATATTTTACCCATTAATTAATTAGTAATTACTGCCAAAAAAGTAATTTCTTTAATTACAGAATATAAATTATTTGACGATATCATAAGAGTATAGTTAATGGAGTACAGTACAATATAAAATCTGTCGCATGATTTGCAATATATGTTGTAAGTTTTTTTTAATATTATCTATAAAATAATAGTCAATAATTATCATATCGAGCAACGAAGTTTTTTACTATTTATTAATAAAAATATATGTTTATGTATATATTTTTTGACAAAATATGTTTATGTATTTAATTAATAAAAATTGCTAATGGATACAATAATTATTTTCATAAAATATATGGAAATGAAATCTATTTTTTAAAATAAGAAAATTCTTTTTTCACTTTTGCTTCCATTTCACTCTTAATTTAATTAAAAAACATTTGTTACATTCTTTTGTTAAGAATCTTTCGCACTAAACAATTTAAAACTAAATATTTCTCCTTCTTTACATAAAAAAAATCATTTGTTCTAATTATAAGGAGTATAAACCAAAATTTTAAAGATATTAATTGTTATTTTTTTTATATTTTTAATTTATTGTAAAGCCTACTAACAAGAAATCGATTCATTTCTCATTCCATGAAAGTAGAGGCATACATTGGTTATTAATAATATACTTAAATCACACTCATTGATTAAAAAAAATCATAGAATTATCTAGAAATGATAGTAACACATTATTTTGAACAAATATTCTATTATTAGCAGAAATTTATTTAAAATTATAATTTTTTTATATGTCATGCTTTTTCTTGTTCTTTTTGGAAAAAAAAAAAAAGAAAGCAAAACACTTCATTAAATAAAAACAACAGTGTGGCCACGAGAAGTGACAACACCATGTCAGAATGTACAATAAGCTTCTTCTTTTTATTTTATATGTAGAAATTGAATTTGGGTATAAAAATTTATAAGAATTTATGCATTTGTTGAATCAACTAAATTAAATTTTTTTAATGTATTTTTATAATTTTTAATAAATTTTAATTAATAATTGAGATTGTTAAAATAAGTATATTAAAAATTAAAAAATAAATAGCCTCCTCTTACTGTTATAAAACAAGTCTGCTCTGAACGAAGTTGTGTTGGACGATAAGACATGCGACATGTTTGTCTTTTTAAAATGGATGAAAAAAACAAAATTGTAGGCGTGCGTTTTAGCGTAGGTTGGTGAGCGTGGGTCTACGTATGTCTGACATTGGCAAAGCCAACTCAAAAACCACAGGAAAGATTGATAGATAGATTTGAGGTTAAATATATATAAGTTCTTTTGGTGAGAGATTATTGTATAACTTTATATGAGAGATAACATCACGGTTGACATCATCACCATTTATTAGGGAATAAATAAAAAATGTTGTCTAATACTAGTATAAAATTTGCAATCCATACAAAGTTGTGTTATTTTATAAAAGCTGCTTTACCTTTAATACATCTTATGATTCTTATTTGATGTAACGTGGCTGGTACCAAAAATATAAAATAAAAAAAACTTCTGTACCGCAATTTTATTTCGCACTGACAGTATTTCTGTCCGATATATATAGGTGTGTAAAAAAATGACTTGCATAAAAAAAGTCATTTTTAAAATTCGTATTTATAAATTTAGGTTTGATAAAATACTTCTTTAATATATAAATTAAAAATTGATACTAAATATATTTTTTTTTAAGTGAGCTTAGGATGAGTATAATCCTACTCGTCCCTCGATCCAACAAGACCTAAGGTTGATTTTGATGACTTTGTGTTTTGAGTTGTCTCAATATAGTTCAGTGTCTTATATTTTTTCAAAATATTTTTTTTTTAATAATTGTGTATTAGTTATAAATTCGATAAGAAATGACACTCTAAAAAGATATTAGAGAGTGTCAATATAATTTACTTTAAATGAAATGACAATTTAATAACACTATTATTTTATTTTAACAATAATAAAATAATTATAAGAAAAATATCAATTTAAATAATAACAAAATATTGTTATAATAAAATTTATTATAGATAATATAAATATTATTTATTATTACATTGTAATATATATGATTATCTAAAACTTAATTATTACAACAATTTATTAAAAGCTTTTGTACTTCCGATAATCTAAAATCCATTTCCGTAACATATTTTCTTAAATGTTTTTTTGTTAAATGTTTTGATATATTATTTAGTTAGATTATTTTAATAGATATAATGTTTATGAAGTACTGTGGATTTCATATTATTTTGTTATTACTTTATTTTAAATTTATTTAATTCATTATGATAGTTTATAAAAAGAATTTGTGCTAAGACGATATAGTAAGAAAATATTATTGTAATTATGACATTATGTTTAAATTATTTATATTTATATATTTATTTTGCTTATTTGATGGATCAACTTATGCGTCGTCAATTTTTATAACTTTTTTTTAAAGATGATGGATGAACCTAATTTGCAACTTACCACAAATTAGGTTGAGTTGAGACTCAACCAACTCAACCCAATCTGAAAATGGGTCAAACTCAATACAATTTAATTTTTAGTGGGTTAAGGATACTTTTTTTTTTTGGCTCACTTGGCATCCTTAATGGTAAGTTTGGTTATGTGAAATGGAAAGGAACGAAGAAAAAATATTTGAATTAAAGTAGAATAGTAAAATAGTGGGATCCAAGAAAATTTTTAAAATCTTCCCTTCAATTCCATCCTCTTCCTAGCAACCAAACATAAGGTAAAGGATGGAGAGGGAGAAGGAAGGGGGAGCAATGGTTTTGAATTTAAGAAAGAAAAAAAAAAGGCCGGTAAAGGGATATTGGCATAGTTTTAAAAATTGGTCCGGTTCATTCGATCTGTCTAACTTATAATCGGTTGGATGAATGGTTTATAAACTCTAAAAAAAATGGACCATTGCAAAACCGATCAAACATGTCCAAAATCGGTGTGAAAATTGGTTTGAATTAGTATTTTTAAATATTTTTTAAAATTTAATCTAAAACATTTTCAAGATAAATAAACACGTATCAATATGGATTATAAATAGGTATAAATTATTCTATCAATTATTTTTTAACACATAATTTAATAATTTATATTACTTTATATTTTTTATATCTTAAGTTCTTATAATTTTATATTATATTAATTTTTTATTTTCTTTTTATTATAGATATAAATTTGTTATCGTTAACGAACATTATTGTATTTATTAAAATTTAAACCTAAATATTATGATATATTTAATTTTAACTTTTTTTTGTGACATATTTGATTTAGACTTTTATGTGCATTTTGAATGTTTTTATTTTAGTTGTTAGTGATGTAAAGTTACAATATTAAATTTATTATTATTATTATTATTAATGATTTGGCCATGGTTTAATCACAGCTGAGTCATTAAATCTTAAATCAGTACCTTTAATAATCAGACTAATTTTTAGTTTCAAGATCAATGTAAAAACCTAGTGTTAGCCTAATTGACATTAATAATTAAAAAAAAAACACACAATTTATCATTTAGCGTTGACTTAAGTTACAATAAAAAAATATTTTAAAACATTTAGTAGCGTCGGTTGTTGCATGTGCTACATAAAAAGACAAAAAAAAAAAGTAAGAAAAATATAAAATAAATTATACTAACACTTCATGACATTTTGTGAGGTTGTATAAACCTCATATTTTTCCACTTCTACACTAATCTCTAGAAAGATAAATTCAATAAATTTGGTTTTATAACTTTTTAAACAAACCAAAAAAAAAAACCTTTAATTAAATATGTTCTTAAATTGTCTATTCCAAGTATAAGGTTCTTTGTCTAATATGTATTTAAGTCTAGTTAACTTGTTTAATGTTTAGTATTGAAGCCAATATTTATTAGACAAAGAAATATCTCTTCTACCTATCTATTTTGTTGAAATAGCTATCTATTTAATAAAGATAAAGAGTGTTGGTGCAAAGTGTGATAGGGGGAAACCGAAACGTTCCGTTTTCTTTTTTTTTTTAAGTGGGAGTTGAAGGTGGGCCTATGTTAGAAATATAGATTTCATTAATTAAAACAAATAAACAAGTGGAGAAGACGAAGGCCACGTCACATCGCACCCGAGACGAAATTCCCAACAAGTCCACAACCTCAAAAAATTGGGAACGTGGTTAACTGGTTATCCATCCAATATTTTTCACATCACACACCACTTCTCTTATTCTCTTCTAGTTCTGTGTTTTTCTTTCTTTCTATCTCACAAGACGAGTCGAGAGTAATGAGTGGAGGGCAAAAATTCAAAAAGCTAAACCTTCCCATAATGGAAGTGGGACGAGGCTAAGGTTGAAGAGCTTGTTTTCCCCAAGTGGAAACAGTACCAACGAAGTGGGCCTCACTCTTTTGTTTTTTTCTCATCCCTTTCGTTCAATTATTCAAGCCCAGGCCCACCTCTTTCTCTCTCATCTCACATGTACACCAAGCAGTACCACCAGGCCCACTAACTTTATTATCCTTAACCCCTTTACCTATGTATCCGACCTAACTTCTGTTGCTCCAATTAAAAATTACATATAGTCGCATCTAACTTTGTTTGACTATTTTGGCACTAGGATCATACACCTATAACGGTGTCTGCAAATTACAACTCTAAATTAACAAAAATGGATCGTTTAGGTTCTTCTCCTTGCAATGTCATAAGCTAAAGGAATTGGGGCCCCTCCTCAATTTCCCGTTCATACATGATTACTAGTGGAGAAGCATGATATGCGATGTCTTGTTTGTTTATTTTCCACATAATGAAATATCTTGGTCGACAAAAACCTTAGTTTAGGATGGTTGTTACAAAGTTGAATTAAATATCCTGCTCCTACGAATCACTTTCTCACCGTCAAACCTAAAAAGAACAACGTTTGCTTAAAGTTTCTCTACGTTGAAGATCCAAATTCCATTGATTGCGTGACATGTTTGTAATGAGAGAATTTTAGATAACGTGCATGTTAATTGGTTAAATTAATCAAATAACTTCTTCTTGTAGGCACATAAAAAAGTTTGTTTTGGAATCTTACTTTCTAAGGGGGAAAAGTTATTGAAAAAATCACATATCATGGACCGAAGGAATTTAAAATACTGTTACTAATATTTTTCAACGACTGTAATTAATTGCATGGAAAGAAGTATCAAATTTCTTCATTGATGGTATTATTAACCCAATCAAATGATGTTACAGCCAAAGGGTGGTGTGGAGGTCTTCGGTATTAACTAGAGCTGATTGAATTTTTGTATACCGGTTCTTCGTTATCAAGCAAAAGAAAATAACGGTAAAAAGACTTAAATAACTACTATATGTTTTATGATTTTTCCAAATCTATCCGTTGCAATACTCAATCTCAAAATGGATTAAAAAGTTTAATGGCATTCCCACCTTTGCAACTTGCAAGATTAGTTTTTATGCTTGTTTCACTTAAAAAAGGCAACTGACTTTCTGAACCCAGCCAAATTAAATTCAGAACTCAATCTTCTAACGTCTTTTAAAATTTCTTACATGTTTAGTTTAACTTTTAAAATTTCCAATCTATAAGTTAAGCAAACATTACGATGCATATTTTTTTGATCTATAGGAATTGAAAACAGTACCAAAGTGTTTATAACACTCACACACAATACATATTTAAATAATGATTTAAGACTTTTTAAATCACATTCATTGCAATAATAATTAGTTAAATTTAAATGATTATATATGTGGACATCAAATACAGGCTCAAGTGTAAAGAAACTAGATTCCATCTCGTCCCCCAAAATAGTTACGTGAGCTAGAAGGAGAGGAAGCTATCATAATTCATTGTATTTCCCTCAAACTAAATATTTTATGCATGCGGAATAATAAATGTTTTCACTCTTTAAGTATGGAATTAGTGCACACAAAAGAGAGCAGACATTGTCTGTGGCAGCATATATCCTTAAAAAAATCACTAGTTTTGCTCAAGAAAGTGCAAAATGAACATATTCGAATTGTAACGTGTTCTTTCAATGAGATTAGGGAATGCGAATATTAAGGAATATTGATACGTGGTATGGCACTATGGCTATGGCTAATGGCTTCACGTGTACATTCCATATATAGGAATATCTAGTTTCCAACCACTATATAATTTGACAGTTTTAGAAAGTTGGCAACCAACCTACCAGGGAATCCTATGAAATGCTAATTATCCCCTTTTGCCATGTCCTTACTGCTGCTTATGTATGGCTTTGTTATTTTTACAAAACAACTTGAAAATTTTAGGATTTGATGATTCATGAGACGACGATATGACAAGTTGTAAAATCTTTTCCAAAATCCTTCCATCAATAAAGACAGAGAATATGGACCCAGTTCATATATGACCACAAGATTGAGTGAATCTCATCTACACTATATATGAGTGACCTCTTGAAATCGACAATTACCAAAAAAACACTTCTTTAAAATTATCAGATCAGGAAGAGCTTCACACACACGTATAGATAGATAAATAGAGAAGAGTGATGAAATAAGATTTTTACATTTCTTTTTAGTTTTTAAAATTCAAGTTGTTATTAACATTTAAGGAAAGCTAATTATCTATAATTAAATTATTCAAAGGAGATGTACAAGAAAAATTGTTGGGAGGTATATACACGTATGGAAATATATAAATATCACATTAATAAATGTTTTTTTTTATATAATAAAAGAGTTCCCCAATTTTTCATCTTGATTTTGTACATGTTAAAAAGTTATAAAAACTATTTTTCATAACTTTAATGAAGTCGACATAAAAAGTTGGTTGGTCGGTTTTGCGAGGATGCAACTAAAGAAGTATAAATTCTTATTTACAATAAGCAAACAACGTAACTCATAATTATGTCATTATGATTTTAGTGAAAAGGAATCTTATCATCATTCATTTAATCAACTTTGAGTTCCCTCAGCAGCCCTCAGCTTAATTTGGTCAAACCTACATTTTTGTTTTAATATGCGGCTGAAAATTCATCCACGGAGATTAAAAAAAAAACTTTTATGAACAAATCAAGAGAAAATTTTTATATTACGATAATAGGTTTTTTTATTTTCAATTATCATATTATTTTTAATTATAATATTAAAAATATAATTAATTTTTATATGATGATAATCTATATAAATAATTAAAGCTGTGCATATTCAGAAGTAAAATATTTTACATTTAAATTATTTAAGAATTTATCCCGAAATGTTAATCCAGCATGCAGCACAGCATGCAGCACAGCCTCGTCAGCATAGACTCATCCATGGTTTTGAAAACCGGACCGGACCGGCCGGTTCGACCGGAAACCGGTCTGGTTACCGGTCCGGATGTTCTATAAAATCGGAGGAGTTCAGAACCGGTGGGAACCGGGCCAAAACCGGTCAAGAACCGGTACCCAAAACCGGTTTGAACCGGTTTTTTTTTTTTTTTTTTTTTTTTAATTTTAAATTTAATATAAAATATTTTAAAAATAAATAAAAACACATATTTAATAAATATCTCAAATAGTTATAAATTATTTTATCAATTATTATTATTATTTTCTTGTAAAACATATAATTTACTCATTTATATTAATTTATAATTTTTTTATATCTTGATTTTTGATAATTTTATATTATATTAATTTGTCATTTTCTTTCTTTATTCTAAATGTAAATTTATTATTGTTAATGGATATTATTTTATTTTATTAAAATTTGAACTTAAGTATTATGATATATTTAATTAAACTTTTATGTATTTTTTGAAAGTTAAAACCTTGTAAAGTGATATTTTAAGTTTTATTATAGTTTTTAATGTTATAATGTTATGTGATATTATATTTATTTAATATTATTTTATAAATTATTTTATTATTATTATTTTATTAATACCGGTTTAACCGCGGTTTAACCACGATTGAACCATCGAATCTTGAATAAGTGTCTTGACCGATTCAATGATCGGTCCGATTTTAAAAACATTGGACTCATCATGTGGCCATGGGCCATCCCCACTGAAAGCTTATTTGTGGTGTGAATGGTATCATACATGTAATATGATCAAATCCAGGTGGTTGACTTTTGCGGGTCCCACTTAGATATGATTTTTATGATCAAAATTACCAAATTTCAACGTGAATCATGTGATTATCTACATAATAATTAATTAATGAATTTATATGAGCCTTTGATTGGAACACGTGGACAACGAACCCGTGGACATGTGGATTAGATGGAGTTGTGGAGACATATGATACGATTTTCAACTATCTGAATTCTGAAGTCTAAAGTATTGTAGTATAACCTAGTAAATCATCGAAGAAGAACTTTGCAGTTTTATATTGACATGAGGGATAAATCTACTGGGCATCTATCTCAGATACATTTTAACATTGGCGTATTTGTCACGTCAAAAGATTAAAACAACGTGCAGTGCTTTAATTTTACGATTTAATAAAATATTTATTTATTTTTTGGTTAAGATTTATTTAAATTCAAATCTTATTCGAAAACCACGATGATATCTTTTATTTAATTGTTTTATTTATTAATATTTTAATATTTTGTTTTATAAATATCTTAAATTTATAAAATTCAAATCTGAGACCTTTCTTAAAAAAATTAAACTCAGTACTATTCGAACCAACAACTTTTGGTTTAGTTCGAAACTTTGAATTGTATTCTTAAAAAAAATGATATAATTTAATTTAATTCGATAAAGTGCGATTTAATATTAGATGAGATGATTATTGTTTATTGACACATCTTTATATACTTATATAACGTCTAAAAATATATTATAATTTGGTATTTTTTTATTGTCAAGTCAACAAAATGTCAATAGCTAAAAACTAAAGAAAATTTATAATTTAAAATATATAAATATGTATAAGTTTGGTTTAGATAAGATTGAATTCGGTCGATTTTCAAAATCAATTTCGGAATATGATCCGATCTAAGACAAATTCAATAGTAGCTTTATATTTCAAAAAATAAAAATTGTAAGGCAGTTTCTGTTTTTAAAATTTTTCATTTTAACTTTTAATTTTAAAATGGCATTAAAAAAATGCAAAATAAGAGTTTGTATCACGAGATGGAGGATTTCACTTTCTCTTTTACCGTCTTTCTTTTATTTTTCCATGCGAATTAGCGATAGAAGAACAAAATTAGGATCGAACAAATTCATCACCTATTTTTTATTCGACCTTTAACCTCGTGAGACTCGTAATCTTCCAACTCATCAATATAATATTCTAATTTCAATATTAATTTTCTATCAGAAAAAATATTAGCTACATATAAACAAGATAAACACTTTTTTTTTTAAGAGGAAGATAAGCACTTAAATTAATAATTAATAATACATAAAAAATTGTACAGATCACGTTAGAAATATGCATGTATTTAAAAATATTTTCATACATGTTAATTATTAGTTTAAGTTATACAATTAATTATTATATTATAAATCCAATATTGTATTTTTAGAAAAAGGAATATATCTTTTTTATTTTTCTTTGTAACACATGATTTTATTATCATTTAACACTTATGTATATACACACATTTAAATTTTAAAGCCTTTTACCAACACGTTGTTCCAATTGGAACTAGACTTTGATATCTTATTGATAGATACTTCACATCAATATCATGGTCACACAAAAGTCATTTATTACTTTTAAAATTTTCTTTTACAATTTATTCGTTAAATCTTTAATTATTTTTTTTTGTTAATTTTTCCTCAAATCTAATATTTTTTTTATATTTTTAAATAAACTTCTTTTTTTTTATTTTCGTAAATAAAATGATTTAGTTTTTAATTAATTGTATGTATTTCTTTGTACTTTTAATTTTTTTAGTTTACACTGTAAATTTCATTTTAATTGGAAAATATCCATGCATTACTTAAGATATCTGCCAATAAATTATGTTTACCTAATAATTTAACCGTTAGCAAGAAATGTATCACCCATTACGTCGAGCTCACCAAAGGGAAAAGATCTTCTTCATTTAGCCACATATTCTCAAACTTAAACTTTCTTCAAAGGTTTGTAATCTTGGCTCACCTCCTGCACACAAAGTGGAAGCATTGGCTCTCTTGGATGCTTTATCTTGGCTTAAAGATCTTAATCTTCCCAGCTGCATTGTGGAGTTTGATTGTAAGCATGTGACAGATTCTATTTGTAGCTCCATCTGTAACTTCACAGAATTTGGTACAATTTTGTCAAGCTGTAAAGGAATTGTACATGATCTTCAAAACGATGTCGTTTGTTTTATTTGGGACAAGCTAATCGTGTTACCCATTCTCTTATTAAGACATCAAGATTCTATGTTAGTCACCAATTTTTTTATTTTGCTCCAAATCCTTGATCATAAATAAAATGATATGAGTCTCTTTCTTAAAAAAAATAAAAAATCGCGTGTTTTATCCAATTTATCTTTAGCCTTGTAGCAAAATAATTTTATATGTTTTTTTTTTCTTTTTACAAACTACATGTATCTTGTATGGAAGATAATATTTTTCGAGCTAAACAAGACCATTTTAAGTAGTAAAACTTCATCTGAATATTTAATGCAACTGTGTAAGATTAAACTGAGACAATCTTGCATTAGTTAATCTTGTGTCCAGTAGTATGTATTATTTAATTATACATTAATAAAATTGAATTAAAGTTAATATATTTTATCAATAGTTTTCTAAAATAAGTAAATATTGATATTTATAACAATTTACGCATTCACTCAACCAGCTAGACCCCATGTAAATAAGTAAACATTTAAATTAGTATATGTTTTAATTTTTTTTAAGGTTATAAGATAAGCATATTAAATACCTGGTTCGATTGCTATAAATCTTGTGTTTGAGAAACGTCATTAATAATCCTCTAAATAACTAAAAGAATAAATTAAAATAATAATAACTCATAGTGGGGCAACTCAAATACAAGCTATTAAGTTATTGGGTTGGGCTTTTAAGTTTTTAAGCCCATGTCCACCGCAACAATTGGCTAATTGCTTGATTGGAATGAAACACTTTCGACAAGGCTATTACTTCCTGCACCCTCTTTTTTGCTTCCTGCACCTCCTAAAAACCCCAAACAGACCAAACTACCCTTCCTTCTAACCAATCCATGCCTCCACTCAACCATCCAATACCACTGCCAAACATCACCGCTGGAGCCACCCAAGACCACCGTCACAACCACACACAACCAGCCAACGACGGAAATCGAAGAAAAAGACTTTCTAAAATTAGATTACATAATTCTGGAAAACCTTTTCTGGAATGAAAATGTTTTTTTGGAAAGGACTTTCCGAATTATGTTAGCATAATTCTGGAAAGGGCTTTCTAAAAAAAAATATCATTCCAGAAAAGGCTTTCCGGAGTTACGTAAAATAATTCTGGAAAGGTCTTTTCAGAAAAGAAAAAAAAAACACATTTTTTTTGTATTTCAAAAACTAGTTTCGGGAATACAAAAAAAAATATTTTTTTTTCGGAAAGACCTTTCCAAAATTATTTTACGTAATTCTGGAAAGCTTTTTCTGGAATGATTTTTTTTTCTGGAAAGCCCTTTTAGGAATTATGCTAACATTTCGGAAAGGCCTTTAATGAAAAAACATTTTCATTCCAGAAAAGGTTTTCCAGAATAACGTAATCTGATTTCGGAAAGTCTTTTTCTTCGATTTCCGTCGTCGGCCGGTTGCGTGTGGTTGTGGTGGTGATCTTGGGTGGCTCCAGCGGTGATGTTTGCGGTGGTATTGGGTGGTTGGGTGGAGGTGGGGCTTGGCTAGAGGGGAGGGTAGTTTGGTCTGTTTGGGATTTTTAGGGGGTGCGGGAAGCAAAAAAGGGGGTAAAGGAAGTAATGGCCTTTTGACAATTGAGAAAGTCCGTATGCCATGTAAATGAGGGCTTTACTTAAGACACCTCCTTTTTTGCTCGGTACACCCCATAATTTTTAATATTCCCGTAATATCCTTACCCTTACTCTTACTCAGTTAAGCTGTGTGTCCTTCGTCCCCATTCTTCTTGACTGCATTCTGGTCTCCTTGGCAGCCATTCCATCGTTCTCGCTGCTGCGACTTCGAGTAAAGTGTCTGATTCCTCCGTACATTCGTTCTCTTTTTTGGGTCTGCCGCCTTCATGGTTCATGGTTGATGTATTAACTTCGACGAAGCATCCATTTTAGTCGAAGAAGGTATCATTGGTTTCTGTCTCGTCCTCCTTCCTTCGCAGATTTCTGTTTAAGTTCATCTGATAAGCTATTAATTTTTTTTTTTAGCTTAACTACGGAATGATGGACCCGTATAAAATACATTACGGATTGTATAATCCGTAATTGTATAAAGTATTACGAATTGTACAATCCGTAATACTATTAACACAATTACGGATTATGCAATCCGTAAACGTTGTAACACATTACGGATTGTGTAATCCGTAATGTATATGTACATATACATTACGGATTACACAATCCGTAATGTGTTACAATGTTTACGGATTGAATAATCCGTAATTGTGTTAATAGTATTACGGATTGTATAATCCGTAATACTTTATACAATTACGGATTATATAATCCGTAATGTATTTTATATAATTACGGATTGATGAATCCGTAATACTATATACAATTACGGATTATACAATCCGTAATGTATCTTATACAATTACGGATTGATGAATCCGTAATATAGGGTGCGCTGAGGATTTAGAATTATAAAAGGTAAAAGGATAAAATAGTCAGTACACCCCATTAATTAATTTTAATGGGGTGTCCCAGAAAAAAATTGGAGGTGGCTTAAATAAATCCCTGTAAATGAACTTGAGCCACCATCATGTGGTAAGATGCATCCAAGGCCTACTGCTTAAGTCCCTTTTTTCTTGAATTTTACAGAAAAATAATTCTCAAACCATTAGATAGTGAAACCCAAGAATATCAAAATACTAATAGTGATCGTCGAACCCATTCTACATAACTCAGACTGAGAAATATCGAAATTCGAAAAGATAGTAATGAAAGCAATCATATAAATTTTGAATTCATTCAACTTATAATAAAATAAAATATGATAACACGACCTAGAATAATAGCAAATGTAGTGAAATAAGATCAAATTTTAAATCTGTAAAAAAAAAGATAGAAATTTAATTTCTAAGGTTAAAATTCAAATATTTTTTAAATATAAAATTCCAGCATTTATATTTTACAGTTCTAAAATTTACACCTGTAATGCAAGGTTAAAATTTAAATTTTGAGATTCTTTTTTCTATACTTTAGACTCCTACAATTCAGTTTACTACAGTTTTAATACATTTAAAATTCTTAACTACTAGAATTGAACCTTTTTATTTTATAAAATTTTATACTCCAAATTCCTGAAATTCCCATTTTCTTTCTTCAAGAATTCCACTCTCAAGGTTTATAATTTTATAAAATAAAATCTTAGTTTTCTAAATAATCCTGAATTTCAGAAAAACAAAAAATTTGGATGTTACGTAATGCCTAAAAGACTACATTTGAATTGGGCTGTGTTTTTTTTGGGCTCCTCAATTTGACATCGGGCTTACTTCCCAACTTTAGGGAGCTGGATAATGCTTCTGGAACTTGAAGTCTGAAGCAAGCATTCATATATGAATTGAATATTCGTTGTAACAGAACAATGAAGAAAGCCCGTGGCTTTATTCAGATTTCTTTGTAATAAGTGAATTGTTTTGTTGTATTCAATGTTTCAAGATTGCCAATTTTCTTAGCTTTTTTAAGTACGAGATTGATTGTCATTGTTTACATGTTATGTATTAATGTAATGTGTTTATTTAGCATCTATTGTTTGTGTAAGTGTCGTTAAATATTTTTTTAATGAAGGAGTTGAAGTTTTACACCGTGTACAGCTATTAAACTTAAAATTCACATGATATTAAATTGTTCATGAAAAAGTACGAATTAAAAAAACATTAAAGAATAAGGCCCCGTTTTTTTTTTTTTTTTTGAAAGAATAAGCCCGTTTGAAAGAGTTTATGAACAATTTATTTATACTTATCTTATACTATAAGTGTTTGTAGGAATGTTTGGGAGAACATATAAAAATATCTTATGAGTAGTTCATAAGATTTTTTAAGCTTATTTTTATAAGTTACTCAATATAGCTTATTAGCTACAGCTTATGTGACACTTCTAGGAAAGCCATTGTTTGAATCCTAGCATCCTACATATTGAGTGCCTTTTTTTTTTTTTTTTTTTTTTTTCATTCCTTCTGTTTTTATTTTTCGTTCTCTTCCAAGCGCTTTTATTTTTCGTTCTTCCACTTTTTTCTTTTTCTTTTTCATTCTCCCCCATCCCAAAAGATTTCGTGACTTAGGCATTCCACCTTCATTATTACTTTTTTTCTCACATGTCATAACTCACATTTGAAATCTCTTCATTGAAAGTACGTTCAATTCCCTAATTATAATTTCTAGTGTGAGTTTTTTTTAATTGATTTCTACTATGTAATCTCTCTATTATTGATAGGTGTATGATAAATTTTTTTATTTTATTTTTAATCATGTTTTAATATATATATATATACATATATATATATATATATATATAGAGAGAGAGAGAGAGAGAGAGAGAGAGAGAGAATTTATTTAAATTTTCAAATTTATGATTATATAAATTTTAATCATGGTTTTATAATCTATGGTGACTAGTTTTTTTTTTAATATATTTGTGATTCATAATGTTATATTTTAATTATTTAGTTACTTTTTAAATTTGTTTTATTTATAATTATAATTTGATTCTTAATTTTTTAATTTATAAAATGAGACACCATTTGACAAGTACTTATGTAACAATGTATCCAAATGCTTTAAAATCGTATAAACACTTTTTAACATGCATATCCAAACGTAAATAACTTATTAAATTTTAAGTACTTATATCATAAGTTCTTATGTAATAAGAACTTTTCAAATAAGATCTTAGTTAAGCTGTTTATCCAAACAGATTCTAAATATATCATTAGTATCTCATGTATTATAAAAAATATTCTTTAATTTTAGAAATTTTTAAAAAATTAATTAGAAATATTTAAAAAGCATTTACAATTGTAACACTTATAAGCATAATTAATTTTGAAATTTAAGTGAATTTTAAAAAATAATTAAAATACATTTTCTTTAAATTTAAAAGTTTAACTATAAAATAAAAAATAATTAATTTAAAAATTAGAATTATAAAAATACGTGTTAGTACACATCTCACTCTCGAAACCTATTTTATTAATTTAAATTGAAAAATATAATTACATTAAATTTTGGTAGGAAAGGTTTTTTTTTTATTTTTTTATGGTGGTCATAGCTCAAATCAAATTAATTGGATTTAATGTAATGTTCGCATAGTGATTGTATGATCTGGAAAAACATGTTTCATTTGATTACAATCAGAGCTAAAAGTTTTGATATGCCTTTTTTTTTCAGTTTAAATCACATACATTCTTCACACGAGGTAACATTCAAACCGAAAACTTTACTGAAGAAGAATGAAACATGAAACATGTGGCACTTGAACAATCCAAATCCTCGTGGTGCCCAATCTCTTAATTAAAAAGAAATCAATGAATAACTGATATTTTCAAGGCACTTGCAAACCGGGCCAAAAATTTAAGAGATATTTAAGTTAAGGATATTTTAAAAAGTTTTATTTGGTAGGCGTTGAAACGGAGAGAAGAAATTGACGGTGGATTTTGTGTTTTTTTTTTTGACAGTTAAAGGAAGAAATCGCTGTCCCTGTCGCGGGCAACGATATCTGCAGATTAGAGTGTGAACTCTAAACTCTGAACCCTCAAATCAAATCCTTGGTTGGTTTCGAATTCGAGTCCCAACACAATATGGACTCGGTTCTCTTGCATCTCCACACTCTTCCTCCTCTTTCTTCCGTCACTCACCGCCCTCTTTCTCAGCCTCTCGCCGCCGCTTCTTTCCACCGCTCTCCTCCTCTTCCACGCCTCCGTCTCGCGCCGCTTCTCGCGGCTAACACCCTCACCGCTAATAACGTCTCGGTATCTCTTCTTATTCTCCTCAATTCCCAACTTTATTTGCAAACCATGCTCTTATTATCCAATTTCCTGTAACAGCTCTGATGTGACACCGTTAGGATTTGCAATATGTTACTGTTTTAGATTATAGATTTTCAATTCAGATTTCAGTCTCTGGCAATTTTACCCTCACTTGCTTTAGTTGCGTGGAATTTTGTTAAAACGTTGTGGATTTCATTTCATGGAGCTTTTAATTAAGTTATAGCTTGTGGCTATAGAGTTAGAGTGCGTTTGAAAATGGCTGAAAGGTTGGAAATAGTATCGATTGTTGAGAGTGATAATTTTTATTGTTTCCCCTAATCCGAACAATCGGTTTTGGAATGCTATTCTTAACTCTTAAGAGATGCCTCCTTCGCTGGTGCACTTGATGTGCCTATTTATAATCTAGTTTCATGCTTTGACGTGAAGATTGACAGAGAGTTAGAGAACAAGGTCTCCTTGGGCCTGTTTTGATAAACTTCTTTGTCAGCACTTAAAAGGAGAATAAAATAAGAAGAAGAATATAAGCTTCTTCATAAGCTAATTTGTAAAAGTGCTCTCATAATAACTTCTCCAAAAATTTTATTTTTAACTTATGTATAAACTAATTTTAGCTTATGAAAAAGTTTATTTAATTTTTCTTTTTTATTTTCTTCTTCTATAAGTACTTATGAAGAACTTTATCCTAACAGGCTCTTTACATGATATATCTGCCTCCTTCAAATAGAGGAAGCCCTTTTGTATTCAGGGTGGCAAAAATCACGACCGACTTCATTTTTTGTTGTTGTCATTTTGGCCTGATATTCTTAGTGATTCACTATTTATAGAGTACCAACTTATGAGAAATGTATAAATGTAGTGACCACATTTTGACATGACATTATATGCAGCCAAGCAGTGGACTATACACTGTTGGTGACTTTATGACAAAGAAAGAGGATTTACATGTGGTGAAACCCACAACATCTGTGGATGAAGGTATATTTCATACTTGGTTCATGTCTTATTTCATAGCAGAAGTGTTTCCTATTCTTCTTCTCCATTTTTCTTTGTTGTGAAAGGAAGGGGGATTTTTATTTTAATTTCTAACATGTTATTTTGCAACAGCTTTGGAAATTCTTGTTGAAAACAGGATAACTGGTTTTCCCGTGATTGATGATAACTGGAAACTGGTGAGTTATTCTTACCCATTTTCATTTGTTTAATAAGTCTCTACCATATTTATTAATAAAGTATCTTCATTTTATCTTAAAATTTTCAAAATGCACTGTTTGAATGTTTGTCAAACATATTGTAAAAGAAATATGGTTATGATTTATAAACACAACCTTGACATATCCGTAAGGTTGCTATGTTGAGATCAAGTGGTCACAGTTTCTAGTCACGGAAATTACCTCTCCACTCATAAGGGTTAGGTTGCATACATTTGATGTGGTAACCTCTTGCATTAGTCCACCTTAAGAAATACCTTGTTCTTTTTTCTCGTTTGAAATCCATTGCTCTCTAAACTATCCCATTATCGTCAAAACACTTACCTAGTTATATATGCCTTTTCAGTTTTAACAAATAAAATTCTCAAGACTAGTTAATTTTGATTTGAGAATGAAAATATCATTTTAAGAAAATTTGCCAATGTTAAAATAGTTAAAACTTTGTTATAGGTAGTGTCTATGGCTGAAATCCAGTTGAGGCTGATTTAATCATCTAATAATGAATCAGAAGATTCTCTATGAACATTTTTTTCCCTTTGACTATTGTTTTTATTTAAAACTAAACCAATTCAGCAAGTATAGTTCAGTGGCAGTATATCCTTCTACTAATTGAATCTGATAACTACAACCTTAGAATGTATTAGTAATTGCTTATGGTTTAGTTCCTTCCATTCTTCATTTATATAACCAAATTTGCATGTGAGATTAACTTGGCAGAACATTGCAGGACTAATTTTCATGGAAATTATTTCTTAAGGTTCTTTTATACTCTGTAGGTTGGTGTTGTTTCGGATTATGACTTGTTAGCACTGGACTCTATATCAGGTAAATTGATTTTAAAAAAGAAAAGCAATATCTGCTCCTTTCTCATTTGTTGTTAGTTTGATTTTCACCTTATTCAAAACTTAACAGCACTCTCATTTGATAGGATAACATAAAAATAACTTATTAGCATTTTTAATGCGTTTCTATCCCCAAATTAAGACCCTATAGCTTAAAAAAAGTGTGCTATGCTGGTTTCAGGTCATGGGCTAAAGGATAACAGCATGTTTCCGGAAGTTGACAGTACTTGGAAAGTATGTTTGTGTTTATAATATCTCCCCTTTCATTGTCACTCTATCATTTTTTTTTTCATTTTCAATTCTTTCACCAATTTTCATCAAAGAAACTGAAAAGTCAAACTGACATTGTTAAATAAAAAAGAATTGAAAAAGCGCTGCTGAATGCACCCTTCGTTGCTTTGTTTTCATTCTTCTGTTATAGGGGCTTTACACAGACACTCACTCACTTTATGCTCCTTATTTGGCTATTCCATTGCTCTGTTTTCATTAATCTAAAGTTGAGGCTTCACACAATCTCTTACTCACTTTATGTGCACCTTGTTCAGTTTTTCGTTCTAAATTTTGACATAACTTACAGTTTGGTTTTGTGAAATTCATGGTTGAATTGTTTTGTCAATTCTTATACGTTATTTAAATATGTTTCAAGTTATTTTTCAACGTGTCTAAAATGTTGAGCACTTTATGTTATTTAAATGTTTCAAGCTTTTCTTCAACGTGTCTTTGAGCTTACTATTCAATATGATTTGTATTTCGTGATTCAAAAAATAGCTTGGCAGTTCATAATTTGATAACACCGGCTACAATATTTATAATATCTCCCCTTATTAAGCATGAACTACTTGTTTAGATCTGGTACAAATTATCCTGAGACATCTACTGCTGCTGTAGGCATGTCACTTCACCCCTTGTTTCCCTCAATTACTTTATTATTTGAAACAATCTCAACCCACTTCTCACGAAATATCTGCATGGTTAATCTAAGAAGAGCGGATGTTGGTATCATGTGAAACATGCCATATAGACAACTACGCTGACACTACAAAGTTGGATATGCCCATGGGTGTTTGAAGAGTCGTGAGTGTGTCATATGACCAATAGGGATAAAGTCTTTCCCTTTTGAGCGTTCATGTTTCATAGATGGGTAATGATTGCATTTGAGCTGGATGGTTTGCATTGCGTGTTGCGTTTCAATTGTACTACTAGTTAATTCAACAATGGTTTAGTTTAATATAAGCTCCATTTTGCTGATATTATTGGCTCTTGCAGACTTTCAATGAGGTTCAAAAGCTGCTAAGTAAGACCAACGGAAAGTTGATTGGTGAATTGATGACCACTGCCCCTATGGTCGTTCGTGAGACCACCAATCTCGAGGATGCTGCAAGGTTCTTCCATCTTTTTCCTTTTTCACCCTTGAAATTGAAAACATCCCCCTTCGCTTTTCCCCTTTTAACTTTGTCTTTTAGTATATTTTAAGCCGCCTATAAAAAAGGTAACCATTTTTAAATGTCTATCTTTAGGTTGTTGCTAGAAACCAAATTTCGACGCCTTCCAGTTGTAGATGCTGAGGGTAGACTGGTACGAGACTCCTCCAATCTGTTTTATTTGTTTTGTTTTTCTTTTAATTTTATTTTAACGTTTCTAAATGGTGATTATTAATATCTGAAGGTCGGGATTATCACAAGAGGAAATGTTGTAAGAGCTGCACTACACATGAAACAAGCGAACCAAAAGAAAGCATGATAGGATTCAGAAGATCATTAAAAAATTTAAAATTTGTTGCCGGATTTCATGCAGTAATTCGATTCAAGTGTTCACAGAATTTGTCAAAAAAAAAAAAAAAGTGTTCACAGAAACTTGCTTAAATTGGAATTAAAATTTTAGCTTAGGCATGTATATCTTATTGTTTTGGTATTTACACGAATGTTTGACACGGGAAATATTTTGAAAGGGCAATTATTATTATTATTCTTAATGATCTCGCTGTAATTTACATGGGCCACCTTGGTGATAATGATGTTGAAAATGTTGTGAATTCGCAGCATTAAACATATGTCAAAGACTATTAGATAATTCAGACACAAATTTCAACCGGCATTAATCTACCTCCATACTAACTACTACATCGTTTTAAATCGGTTAGTGGTTGAGCTGAAGCGATGACTGGTCTTGGTCCGTCACTGTAATAAAACGCATGACTAGCTGTTGAGCAGAACGGTTGACAGTAACAGAATGGGACCTGTCTTTTGTTTCTTCATTTTATAAGAAGAGAAAATTAAGGACGACTTCGTTGGCTAATGTTGATCTTTTGGTCAATTTGGCCTCATTACTTTACCCTCTACTCTCCACGTTATTTGGTGCCCTTACAGTCTAGAAGAAAACAAACTCCTAAGTAACCGAGCTCGGGATGTTGTCCTCTTCGCTCATCCAATTCTACATTTGTCTTGTCTTTTACCCTATCCTTGCCTTTATGTAATTTTTCATCTCTTTTGGCCGATTCAATCACTGATGAAGCCTATATCTTATTCTTAATATGGGAGATTAACTTTATCATAAATTAATTAATCACCTACTTACGTCAAGCACGATGTAATCCACAGGACCACAGCTATAAAAACCTTAAATAAAAGTAAAATAACCTCTAATTCTCCGCTAATCATGGACTCATCCTTGACAACAACTTAAAAGGCCCCATAGATCCTAGCAAACCAAATATGGGGTACAGCTCAGACTCAAATCAGAAATCCTCAACAAAGATATTTGTTAATCAATAGAGGAGCTGTAATTTTGCTTTCACATGAAGCTCTCATTTTCTTTTCTTTTTCCTCTTTGTTTCTGGTTTATATATATTATTTTTCGATACAATTGTTGTCTGAGATTTGACTAGAATTAGAAGAAAAAAATAAAAATCTGAGACGACAAAACCGATTAACCGACCCCATCATACATCGTTGTCAAAGGCAGAGCAGTGGCCACAACGTTTTCCCTTGGCAGTGGCCCATTCCATTTCCCCTTTCACAACTCAATAATCAGGAAACAGTGTAGAACCAGAAAAATACCTAACTCTCATTCTTATCACTTTTTAGTAGTTATTATTACTTTAGTGGTTAGCATGGCTCACCCTCTCCTTTTGTACCCAACTGCTGGGCACCGTAGGCCATTGCTGTCCCCTCCCTCCACCTATTTCACTTCCACTGCTTCATTCTTATTTTCTAACCCCAAAACATCACACCTCATTTATAGTAAATCCACGTTCACTTTCATTCCAAAAATTCCTAATTTCCGCCGAATTCCTTTCCACACACCAAAAACAAAATCTTTTTTTTTTTTCCTCACAGAACCAAAAAGACATAATAACATAAGCCCAGAAAGAGATTATTAATTAAGCTAGGAAATTTAAAGGTAAAATAAAACCACTCAAGAGACAGAGAACTAAGAAGAAAAAGAGGCTGCTACTGGACTAGTAGTTAATTTACATTTAACATATTTTTACAACGCCAAAATTTCTTTTGTAAAATCTAAAAATTAAAAAGAAAAGAAAAAGAAAAAGAAAAACTACCCAAGAGAGAAATAAAGTTGAAGGAAAAGATACAGTACAGTACAGTACTCCACACCACCATAGGCCTCATCAACAACATCACTTTGCCTCAGCCGTCGCAAACCCTCCCCGGCGCACGTTAGCAAACATGCACCTTTTTCCTTCAATTGACGTCCCACTCACAGTCTGAACTCTCGGGTTCGGGCATCTTGTTCAGGTCAACAACCCGCTCCGCGAAATCCCCGGACCCACCTCCGCCGACGGAGAGAAGCTCCGGCGGCGGCGCCACGTGGTGGTGGTGGTGGTGGTGAAGGGTTGCCTGAAGAGCATCGACTCTAGCACCGACCTCGGTGGCCTTCTTCCTGATGGAAGCCGCTGACATGTCGCAACCGGCGACGAGGGCGGCGCCTTCTCCGACTAGAAGGTCCGGGAAGTTGAGGCGCGCGGAGGGTCCCCGGAGGTAAAAGACGGCGGTGTCGTAGGCACGTGCGGCGGCGACAGGGGTAGAATAGGAACCGAGCCAAATCCTTGAACGCTTATTGGGCTCTCTAATTTCAGCGACCCACTTGCCCCACTTCCTCATCCTTATTCCTTTGTATCTTCTCTCAGCACCTTCCACCACCACGCTGCTTCTCTTCCTCGTTGTTGCTCTCTCTCCTCCTTCACCCTCCATCTCTCTCTATTTCTTATTCCTTTTGTTCGTTGTGTGTCAATCAAATCAAATCAAAGAGAGAGAGAGTGAATCTGTTGTTCCATGACGAAACTCGTAAAAGAGACGGAAGCGAAAGAAGGGTTATATCATAATCATATATGGAAGAGAGCCTCATGCGACTCGCGCACTAACCTTGTCATCTGGGTAAGCCTCCACGTTGGTATGCTTCCTTTCAACCCCAGCTTTTTATATTTTTATTTTAATGCCATGCCAAATCAATTACCAACCATATAATAATATTATTATTATTAATCACTTACTAGTTACTATCACTCTTTTTCTTTTTTCTATTTCCATTTAAATTATTAATTCACCGACAAAATCACTCACTCGACCCCTCCTTTTTTTTTAAAATGAAATAAAAATTTTCGTATATATCTTATCTATCTACTACCTTTCCCTTTCGTTCTTCCTTCGATATTTGTAATTCTAATTCTAAACCGTCCCTTTTAAGACGCAGGTTGTGGAAGTCAGACAACGCCGTCTCTTTTCCATCAACAATGCATTGCATGTTATTGTTTTCTCTGTTTAGATTTTTCCCTCCCCACGCACATTGTTTTCTTCATACTATCTAAATAATTTAAATATTTTTATGCATACGTATTAGATCAATTCACTCAACCACCGTCTTAATAAATAACATCATATAGACAAATAATTAAATTTCATTACATACACCGTATCAATACATATATATTAAGTTTAGTAGGCATATATTAGTACTGTAGAAGAAATTAAACTATTAATTAATCAGGGGTCATTTTTAATATAAACTCTAAGATAATTATTATAAAATTAATAAATTTACTATAAATGACAATTTCTAATTAAATAATAGTGTAAAACACATTTACATTACCGATACATATATGCAAACTTATCTGTAATCTATATCTATGTTTATCGATATGTATATTATATAATATACAAAATTAAAAGCGGTGAAATGCAAATGCTTTGAATATGTTTTATGATATTTATAACTAATGCCAGTATTTATTTATGTAAAAAATGTATTTATTAATTTCTTTAAGGGAAAAGTATAAACCTCCATCTCATTTTAGGATAGATTTGTGTGGTAGGAAGGAAGAAATAGGAAGAAAAAAAAAAGAGAAAGAGAAAGTGATAGTTCCAACACGTGACTGTGATGTGATATTAAGAAAATATAGTGACAAGAAAAAAAATTAAAAGAGGTCGATAGAAAAAAAAATTAAAATATATTTATAAATACACTTCATTAAGAATTTAAGATATAGGTTAAAAATAAAACTTAACAAATAATCTTAAAATATTAACTAAAAGAATAAAATTTAAATATATTAGATAAAATTTATTTACTGTATTAAAAATAAAACATTACATATTTCTATTAAAATAATTTAAAATATTTGATAAAATATACAAAACATTTTTCAATTAGGGTTGTTTATTTAAGTAGAAAAGAGAAGGAATAATTTAGTAAGAAAGGGAAATCATTAAATTTTAGATCTATTAGTTGTTTGGAATGATTAAAAAAAAGAAAAAAACATATATAATTAAAAATTATAATAAACATAATTTAAAAAATAATTATTACAAAAATCAGTAAACGTATCATACCTATCTATTTATTATTGAATGTCAATATAATTTTTTTTTACACGTATAGCATATTTACTTTTTTCCCCATTGTGTATAAGTTTATGAAAAGAAATGAGATGATATCTATGTTTTGTCGAAAACAAGAAAGTGTCGTTGGGGGAAGACGTGATTCTATTCGACCATAGCTAGCTGTGTGTTAGTGGTACAATAATAGCCTGTCTTTGGATAAGCGGTGGTGGACTTCAACCCACATTTAAAGCAATCAAACATAATAATACTAATTGGTTTCTTATATCAAGGAGGTGTTTGGAAAAAGTAAACAACAAACTAATTTGGGTAAACTATCTTTTTAGTACCTGAAAATGTAATCCACTATCACTTAAGTCCCTGAAAACATGAAACTGTTACTTTAGTCCTTGAAAGTGTAATTTGTCTGTCACTTTAGTCTTTTTGATAAAAAAAATTCTTTAAAATTAACGTTCGTGCTTACGTGATATGCTATTTACCTACGTGACATATTATTCATGTAGTTAGATAACGTGTAATGTAAGCACAAACGTTAATTTTAAAGAATTTTTTTTATCAAAAGGACTAAAGTGACAAACAAATTGTACTTTCAGGGACTAAATTGACATTTTCATACTTTCAGGGACTTAAGTGACAGTGGATTACACTTTCGGGGACCAAAGTGACAGTTCACACAAATATAAGTAAATCTCAAGTAATTTTAATTCATTTAATGATATCATTTCCAAAATATCCTTCATTTAATAGGGGTTTTAATTTAAATGACACCTTCTTATTTTTGATATCAAATTTCAATGAATAGTAGCTTAGGAAAACAACTTATTTTTTAATTGAGATTGGTGTAATTAAATATTGTTAACCAACTTTCTTAATTAACGTGAAACCATTTTTTTTTCTTATATTTGAAGCCGGAGGAAGTAGTATAGTTTAATTTAGAGCAAATATATAATATATGTCGATAAAGTAAAGAATTTTTATACTATTATTAAATAATAAATAATCATAGTATATGATAAATTTGTTAATTTTAACAATAATCATCTAAGAAATCACATTTATTATAATTTTTTATTACTTAATAGTGTAAATGACAGGATATTAAAAATAAACTTGCCAAATTTATAACATAAACTCTCATATAATAGAAATATACTACTAAATAAAAATTTTCGTGTTAACTTTTATTGTATACTATTCATTTTAAAAATAGAATTTTTTAGACATAAATTGTTGTATTTTAAAACTTATTTTTCTCTCAAAATAAATTTTAATACTACATGGTTGCCGCTATCAGGTGTATGATGGTGAACGCCTGATCGGTAATGGTATGGTTGGTTGGTGTCGTTTGCGGGTTAATGAAATGAGGGAAATTCAAAGGGTATTTAATCAGAAAAAAGAAAATGATTATTTATTTGGTATAAATAATAAGTATTTTGTTTCATTTTCATTATTATCCGATATATTTATATTTTTAATAATTCTGAGTGGGCAGGGGGTAGGTCGGTGGTCGGTGGATAGATACCGTTAGCAATTGACTTTCCCTCCACGCAATAACGATAGTATCGGCGATGCCCCATTTTATCCTTCTGAAACATTTGTTGTCATGCGCACAAATAGGGGTATTCTCGGTATATAATTATTTCAATGGCCCACGATGTTAAGTTGGTGTCCTGCTAATTATATTAATGGGCGGCTTAATTGCCTATTAATAATTCGTTTGTTTATACTTTAATTATTAACAAAATCTTATTTTGTTTTGAGTAAAGAATTATTTTTGGTGAAGATTACAAATATTTTTTTACCGGAGAGAATCCATTCGACTATAGATGATAAAATTTTTCTTTTTAAATATTTAATATAGTTTTTTATGTAAAATATTTAATATAGTTATATATTCAAAATTTGAACTTTAAAATCACTAAAATTAAATTAAAATAATTTTTGTTAGTTAATCCATTCACTTGATGACTGTTTCAAGTAAATTTATTTCAATCTTATTTGATTAAATTAAAAAAAAAAAAAAAAATTGTCAATGTTTTCCCTCGATCGGATTTACCATGGCACTCCTTTTATTCCACCAAAATTGAAATTAATATAGTAACTTATTAATTGATATATACTATCCCATTAAATTGTTTTTAAATTAATATTTTTATGTTTGAGAATTGAGACTAACATAAAGACAATAATAATATATTAAAGTTTTAAAAAATTAACATAAACCTACTTTATGCAATAATATATACTAAATAAATTTAATTACTAATATGATCTGTTCAGCGAAAGAAAATAAATAAAATAACAAATTGCTTACTTGTTGGAACACAACTCAACTGAAACAATAATTTAGCACGAAAAGCGGACACGAATAACAAGTACTTTACAATTATTTTACTATTATATTCCATGAATTTTTTTTTTTCCTGAATTGTCTCTGGATAGAGTATCAATGATTCAGAAATTACAGGTTAATTTAACTTTAATGAAATATCTAATACGTCTCTCTCTCTCTCTCTCTCTCTCTCTCTCTCTCTCTCTCTCTCTAATAATAATAATAATAATAATAAATGAACTGCTCGATGTAATTATAAGCGAAAACAAATACTTCTTCTGATTTTTTTATTTATTTATCTACTCTTAAAAGAAATGTTTAGTTCTATTTGTTTATCATTTTAGAAATTTAAAATAGTATTTATTGATATTTTTTCATTACGTTTTGCCGTATCATAGACTTAAAGCAATGATTAAATATTTAAAAAATTATTAGAAATTACAGCGTAAATATGTTGTAACATTAAATATTACACTTTTTAACTGAAATTTTCTACTCTTAATTATTTAATCATTGACCAAAGTGTAATAATTAACAAAGTCGCTACAATTATAGCTTTTCTCTGTTTAATTCTTAAATGTTTTAATGTAAACAAGAGATAGATAGTAATGCATGTGGTATTATAAGTAAGAGATAGATAATAATGAATGTGATTCTATAAAGTTCAAAATACTTTTAATATAAATGAGAATATTAGTTATATCTCTAAATCTGTCTATTATCATTCAAAGTAAACAAATAATATATATATATATATATATATATATATATATATATATATATATATATATATCAACAAATAATGTAAATTATAAACCAATACCGTAAGCTGTTTCGTTTTTTATACTTCTCTTCTTGTTAATATAATTTCCGGGATGTGAAAGCAAACATGTAACTTGGGGATGTTGGTTATAACGCTTTTAAGCAATGTTTGTGTACATAACACGACATTATTGAGAAATGGAAATGTTAGTATATGATAGTATCAATGATTGAATGGGAAATAGAGTAGGGATACATACTAAATAAATTTGTTTTAAAAACAAAGTCATTGAAACTGATAAAGACAAAGATTAAAGGTTTTAGAATACACACATACATATTATATTAAAGGTTTTAGAATACACACATACATATTACATTTGTTTCTTCTCAGGCAGCATCTACCGTGAGTTAGCTATTAAATGGTAAATGAGTGTATCATCACAAGGTTTTTAATCATTAAATATAATATTATAAATTAACAAATGGCTGTCTGCAATGTATCTTCCACACTGTCTGCTGGGAGTGCATGCTTTGGCCTGCTTCATCAAGTTGTTACACGGAGAGGTTTCTTGCAATTGTTTATGAAAAACTTAGGATAAGTTTTTTTTTTTTTTTTTTGGTAATGGAGTTGAAATTAGAAAAATTGTTATTCTGTTGAGTAGATAACTCCATTTTTTGAATAGTGAAGCATGTGTTGTGTTGTAAAAGAGATGGCCACAAAAAATTGTAAGTCATTTAAGAATTTTTTTTTTATCCGTAAGAATGAAAGATAGGTACTTCAGAATATGTTTTAAGATGTAATGATATATCATGTTTGGTTTCATGTTTGGAATGTGATGTTTACAAAAACCCATAATTATTTTATTTTGAACGAGTTTCCAAACACTTGAGAAATAGCCAATGTTGCCACCAATTTGTGACAAGAAATGGACGTTCTGATCTATATGTGAGTTTATTAAAACAATTATGCAGATTACGGATACGGGCCACCTTTGGAATTGAAATATCGGGCAATGGACCCACTCAATAAAATTTCGATAATTCTAGCCTGTTTGCTTTTATAACGTAGCAAGGACTAAAGCAGCAAACTTGCTTTTACAATGTATAAAAAAAAAAAGTAATTTTAAACCTGTTACAGCAATTTGAACAAGCAAGGACTAAAGTATTTTAGTAATTGTTTCACAAATGTTAGTCCTCCTATAACATAGCAAGGACTACAACAGCAATTTGACCAACTTGTGTAACTGTGTAAGGTACAAATATTTTAAAATGAACTAAATTATTTTAAACTGTTAGATTGATCTAAAATAATAAAAATATTAAATTTGGTAGCAAAATTATCTTTTATTTCAATTTAATTTAGTTTTCAGCTTTTATAGTTAAAATTGAGCTAAATCAAATCACACCATTTTAGTTATATAAAATTGTGAATTTTTAATATTAATAAATATGACTAATTGACTATGAATGTGTTTTTTTTTTTTCATATGACTATGATTTTTTTTTAATAGACTATGAATGTGTTTGATAGGACATTGAGGTAGCTTATAGTTATTTTGATTAAAGAATAAGCATATTAACTAGATTAAAAGTGTTTGGAAAATAAAACATTAATTTTTTATAGAGATTAAAACTAACATTTCAAAATATTACGAGGGATTAAAAATATATATTTTTTTTATTAAAATTTTAAAGCAACGAAATTCCTTGAAGGTGACATTACGTGACATGAGAATGACAATATCAACAATGGTGGTGGGAATTAGTACTTCCTTCATTCCAAAATAATGGTTTTTTTAGTCTTTTATTTTTGTTCCAAAATTTTAGTATTTAATTTTAATTTTCAAGTTTTTTTCTCCAAAAATGCCCTTAAATATGAATAAGAGGATAAATTAATATTTGTATTGAAAAGAAACATCAGTCATAAAAATAACATTTTTTTGTTCTCTTCAATTCATATTTTTATAGTTGTAATCAAACCTTACTCTTATTTTATTATTGTGAGTAGTTGAAAAAGTATGAGAAATTATAGAATAATTTATGACAATAAAAGTTGAAAAACTAAGATGTTTTAGTTTAAATTTATATCAATTGAGTATTTTTTTAATTTGTGTGTCATAACTTAATTTAAAGGACTAATATTTTGGAATAGAGGGAGTAAGATAATAGTTTTTTGACTTTAATTTTTATGTATTGTTAGTATAAAAAAAATACATTATTCATCAATTGGAAATTATCGTTAATATAATTTATAAAAAATTATTGTAAAAGTTAACAAACTTACTATACATAGTTTGTGATTAGATTACAATGTAAATAAACTTTTATTATTTACATTGTGAATGAATATATTATTTACTCTAGTTTTTACATTTTGATCCATAACTTTTTTTAAAGAAGCCTACTTAATTATATCTGAATACTGTTTTAGATATATTATTAAATATTTTTTTATAACAAATATTTCTTTATTCTTTTACCACATCAATCTTATCTTATAGTAGTGCTGTTTTTTTTTTCTCTATTTTTTTTTTGTTGTACCAAAACTTGTGAAAAAATTATACAAATATATTTCGTCATCTTGTTATATCAAAACGTACGAATATTACATTGTCGATGAAGATAAATTTATCTTTTAAGAAAATAATTAGTAGCCTAGTAGGCTAGTGGAGAGGTGTTCTGACTTTTTCAATGGTTCACAAGAAAAAAACACAATTATGCATGCACCTACGAGATCAGATCACTTACAAGACCCGGTAGTTGGAAGAAATTGTACAAGTGTCGGAAAATGTTGAAACCGATTCATTCAATACAAAAGAAAAGAAAATAAATGAGCAAGTTATCAGATCGAATTTGCTTGTTTGTAGGACACAGATCGTAGGGATGTTAATGTGCTTGTTCCATTATATACAAGGAAAAGTCAAATGTCGGTGAAAATTGGCTGGGACTCGGAGTAACTTTCTCTTTTTCGGGGACGTACAATGAATGGGTGAAGTTAATGAACACAGTTGGGGTTGACTTTTATTTATTATTTATTTATTTTAAAATGTTTGTTATTTTTTAAAAAAAAATCAAGAGTATTAGTAGTATTTTTTATAATAATTATTTATTTATTACTACTATCTTAAAATATAATTTTATAAAAAAATATATTTTGTCATAGTAATTTATGAAAAAAGTATTTTTAATTCATTCTATTGTGATTTCTAATGCACTTCCAACATATTTTCCAACAAAAGTAAAAGTCTTCTATTATTGATTCCTTAATTAACTATTAGCAAGACCAAAAAAGAATAATATTAAATTTTCATACAAAATATCTTACTAAACGAAGAAATAATCAAATGCATTTTTTCAAAAGATTAAATACATTCATTTTCCATCTAATTATTATTTTATAGTGTTAAGACTTAAGAGGGATATATGTAATAGGAGGATATAGTACTCTCAAAAGAAATGAAAGGAATAATTACCTTGACAACTCTAATATTACATTTGATTTATAGATAAACAAAAATACAAATTAGCCTAGATAATCTCATAGTAAATTATATGCATTTTATCGGGATTTTAGCAGTTTCTTTCTTTCTTTCTTATTTTTAATAACGCAGCCTTTTCTGGTTCGCACTGTGCACAACATTTCACATTTGCTACTGGTTCAACAGAAAATAATTGAAAATGTGATGCGTGGATTATTTTCTGATTTCACAGCGAACAACATTTATATTACTCTTTTGACTCTATTCTACTTTTTCCGTTCATCTTCGTAGACTAGCTTTGAAGTTTGATCAGTGATACAGATAAACTTTTTCAGCGAAAGTTTATGAAATAAATTATACTATTTTTGAAATATTTTATAGTACCTATCAATCAATTAGTTTTTATTTCTAATTTAATCAATCAATCAATTAAATTATTTTAGTTAATCTCCTGTTAAATTTATTAGAACTTTTTGCATCAATTATTTACAGAAATTATTAGCAAATAATTTGTTTTTTGCAATTTTTTCTTATAAAAATAGTGAATAATTATTAATACTTTTTTATGTAAATAGTAAGTAACATTACAGCTTAGTCTGTTAATAATTTATGTAAATAATTGTTTAAAAAAATTAACCAATATTATCAAACGATCAATTACCTCTAAATATTTAATTAAATAATTTAAGTAAAAAAATAATTAATTAATTATAATAAAACATGTCAATAATAACGTAATTATATATATTTTACTATTTATCAGGTGAAAAATTTGTAAAAAAAATAAAAAATCTGTTCCTTGGAGCATGTGAAAGTGGGGAAAAGAGAATGAAAGCATTTCTTCATAATTCACTGTCCTGAATATGCTCTGCCACTTCTCTCTTCCTTGGAGCTTCAATCGCAGATTTGATGGGGCACATGTTATCATTTTCATGCAATATTTCTATTCTCTGTGTTACCGCGAGTAGCATTTGACAGCTTCAATTCTGACGCTTCTACTGTTAGTGCAGCTACGAGTGATTAAGAAGATTTTTTTTTTTTGGTGATTAGATTGGCTGGAACACTCTCGTCTCGTGACCTTTCAAAAGAAGATACGCAGAAGGTAATAAAATTAACGAGACGTTAATTAATCAAATAATCAAACGCTGTTGCTAAGTATTACTTTTATATCAACAAAGAATAGAAACATATCGAGGAACAAAATATCAAAATTAGAGGACAAATGAAACGCGACAATTGTGTCATGACTCATAAAATAGACTCTGTAAGTGATTTTTTCATGTTCACATGGTCAACTGTACGTTTTACTATAGATAATTAGAAAAGTTTTGGTGGTTTTGAAGAAATATCAAACGCAGTCTCCTGACGTTTTTGTTTTCTTCTTCTTCTTCTTCTTTTTTTCCTTCTAAACCACGTCACCACGTGCATGAGACAATTTTTTTTTAATTATATTCAACTAAGGGAATTAACAAACTATTGTTTGAACTCCGGATCTTATTTGAAAGGAATTAAACAGTTATTACTTAAATCAGCTACTTATTGATATTTGTTTATGTTTTCTAATTAAGAAAACATTTTTATTGAAAATGTTAATTTTTTTATAATAATTTGATATTTTTAGAAAAACATAAAATATATGAAAGCTATTTAAATACTCTCCTCAGAAAAGTAAAAAAAGAAAAATAGCATCATAAAGACAATTTTGTTTAAACTTGACCAAAGTGGAATGATTCTACAAAGATTGTTAATATTTTGACACCTATAATTTACAAATACTCTACCAATGTTTTTTATTTCTCTGTATCTTTCTCTTACTTTCATATCATATCATTAATTTTATCAACCACTTATCTCTTCTTTCTTGCTATCTCTCTCAAAATGTATATACCCAAAGAATGTCCATTAGTCATTTCTCTGATCACCTTTATGAGAGTCCGTGGCTGAGGCATGAAACGAGAGGACCCTCATCGCCTTTATAATCTGTATCTCTTTTTTTTTTTCTTTTTTTGATGTTTATAATTTGTATCTTTTTCACATAATAAAACATAAAACGTATCATATACTCCTTCATTTTTAGTTAGAAGTAGGAAATGTTAGAATTATTAGGGATGAGTGGATGACAACGCGCAGGTTTTGGTATTATAGTATTCAATTGCACGTTTTGAAAAAATATGTTTTGGGACTTACCTCTGTATCTTATGGATACTTACTCTGGACTTGTTACCCGCATTTTACTCAAATTAAAATGTTATTTGATATCGTAATATAACGTTGAAATTATTAAACGGCTGACCAACAATACTCCTCAATCAGGAAACTTGAAAAATGGTCTCCTGCAGTAGTGCTACGAAATCATGATGATGAAGATATTAGTTGGATTAGTGAGTTATAGGCATAATGTCAATTTTTATTTTAAAATTAATTTGTATTAAAATCAAAATATTAAATAATGTCAGTTTGCCGCATATTAAGTAATATCGTATCCATACTAGTACACATTCTCATAAAATTTTACGAATAAAATACCGATATGTAAATCAAAATCCATTTAATAGAGAATTCTCCTTGTGAATAATATTTGTGATTATCCGCTAAACTTAAATTCAATTGTCATCCTTAAGTTGAATGGGTAAAAAACAATTGTAAATTAAAATATTAAATATTTCAGATCATGGTGGTAAGTTTCTTTAATACTTTTATAGTAATAATCATCACAAGAAAACAAAGACAAATATCAAAGTAGTGTCATATATGCCGATCTTCATTGGGGAAAAAAATGATAAAACCCATAATAATACCAATAATAACATACGAAAATAATGGTACATTGAATTTATTTTCATATATAAACTTTCGTGTCAAATATGAATTTCAATAGAATTGAGATTTTGGTCAATGACTAATCAAAGTGGGCAGGTAATGACCAACGACTGCGTATTATTGAAAGCAATAATTTAATAGTAAGAATTCATGATTACTATCTTACCTGTTGACTTTTATCATCAATTTTAATAAATACAAATACAAATACAAATTACACGAAATAATATACAAATATAAACTACACGAAATAAATTACACCAACAAAAGTACAGAAGATAAAATGCACCAAATATAATTGATAATATTTTCATCAATATTTAAAAGCTGTAAAAGGTAGCTTTCATACAAATTTACAGTGGATAAAATACATGAGAACTTTACCAATGTGCAACCGTTAAACAGAGAGCATTTAACTTGTGTCCTATTATCTATCTATTTTCAAACACTGAAAATAAGTTTTGCAAATTTTGGGTTTGGGATGAAGGCAGACCAGCCTCCACTGCATTATAGCCGCAAATAACAACTCATAGCGCAGCCCAAAGGTGTCACGAGTGATTGTCGTTTTTTTTTTAACCTTTTTTATTAACTACTACATTTTGCAGCATGTAATTTCACTTTGGCTTCTTCCGCATGCCCATCCGCGATTTAGCATATCTGAGGTTCTTGTTAAGCAAAACCAAACATTGATAAGTAATGAGATTCGACCACTACAAAATTCACAAGTCCCCCTTATCCAAAAAAACAAAAAACGCAGGTGACCAAAGAAAGGATACTCTAAACGCATTCCCTCGCCGGATTGTGAGGAGTGAAGAATTGTGCCTTGCAGACTGTTTAGAGCGTCAGTTGAGCTACCAACATCCTGCACATACAGTAGGCAATTAAACTAGGGGCTTCACAAGATATATTTTCGTGATTCTTCAGAATAATCCTCCAAATAAAATCATGCAAATCACAGATGGCAAGCAACAGGCCAATGAGGCCCATACACTAGTTTTCTGCATGACTTTCACAACAGTTTTCATGTTAGATGCTGAGTGATAAAATACTCCCATTTAGTAGTTATGTATGCAGTGCAAAAAATAGAAGAACAAAAAGAAACCTCGAAATCAACAAATGCAACTGGAGCCCCGTACGTGCTCTGCATCTTCAGTTTCAAAAATCCAGGGTATCTGATGGATATATATAAAAACAAAATCAAATTCAACTTCTACAGATTTTACAAATAAAAAAAACCTCACATGCATACATGTCTACTGACCTAGAAAACACTTGCGTTAGCTCTTGTTCATTACAAGATGGCCCCAGATTAGCTACGAATAAAGTTGCACATGCGGTTGAGTTTTGAGGAATGTAAGGAGTTGAAGACTTCTTCTGTCAACATATAAGATAAGAAACAAAACAATTACTTTAACGTAAAATGCATCAGTTTTAAAATTAAATATAGTACTACCAAATACATATGACGGGGGAGGGGGGGTGATATTCAAATGTGAGAAACATATTGACATAAATATTGCATAAAAATGACCACATTTTATTAATGGCAAACAATGGTTAGATTTGTGTGTATAGGAATGAAGAATAACTTAAGAGATAAGTACCACACTTCCAGATGAAACATGTATACTATCATGTAAGGCATATTTATACAGCCTAATCATAGAAGTAATTAACTAAAGGACCTGATCATTATACAGTTTAACCAAAAGTTTCAAGACAGTCTGAAAAATGAAGCTTATGAAGAGTAGGAATACAAGAGAGAAAATTTACACCCAAGGGCATAGCTCAAGTAGGCATCAAGTCCCTTTGGGAACTGTTGAATTCCACAATAGGAACTCTGACTAGCTTACCATCTTCCTTCCACACCAGTTTGTAGCCCGCCTTTCATCACATCCCACCCCAAGGACCATTCAATTGCTTAGTTGTCAAGACTCAAGAAAAGAATCAGATTAGTGCAAACAACCTAGGAGAAATTTTCAGTGTTAGGTTGGAGGGAAAAGGAGAGGAGGTAAGGGATTTATTTAAATTTATCTTGTTTGGTTCAGAAATTTGGAGAACGGAAATAAGGGAGCTAAAATCCCTTCTCTCCTTTTTTTCTATTCCCTCCAATATTGGAGGGAATGAGGGGTGTGAAAGGGAAAATTGTTTATAATATTTGGACTATGTACACCAAAATGCCCTGAGATTTTATTTTACCTTTCATACCCTCTATTACAAATTTACAATTATAAGGGATTAGTCATATTTTCCCTCCCTACCCCTTGTGAACCAAACACATTGTTATGCAAATACTAGCAGCAACGATAGAACACTACTATTGTACAATAGTGAAGAAAGGGAACATAATGGAATATGGCTCAGATATAATTATTGTTATATTCTGTATATTGTTTCCAAATATAAAAAGAGAATAAAAAAGGAAGTCAGACTTCCCATGCCTAAGATATTTATTAAAACAAAAAGAGAAATGCAGCCTCACTTTTAGATAATCTTCTCCCCAAACCAATCAAAGGGATGGAGAGAAGCAAAAAAAGAAGTTTTTGAATTCAATTAAAGGCTGCCACAACAAAAAAATGAGACACGTTTCAATTAAAAGCACCTAGAGTTTAACACATATAACCAACTGAAGCATATACAGTACGGGGAAAAGTTTTAAGGTGATGCAGAAAACAGATAAGACACTGATATGTGAATACTAGAAGCAATATGAAACCTTTTAATTGTATAATAGTGGAAAAAGGGAACATAATGGAATATGACTCGATTATTATTATTGTGTTATATATTCTGTATGTTGTTGCCACGGATAAATGTAAATGTAAAAGGAGAATAAAAAAGGAAGTCAGACTTCTCATGCCTCAGATATTCATTAAAACAAAAAGAGAAATGCATTCTCACTTTTGGAGAAGCTTTTCTCCAAACCAACAAAAGGGATGGAGATAAGGGAAAAAAAAAAAAAAACTTTTGAATTCAGTTAAAGGGTGCCACAACAAAAAATGTAACCAACTGAAGCACATAATAGTAGAAAAAATTTTAAGTGATGCACAAAACAGATATATTGGGTACTTTATAATTTATAATACTAACCAGATTCGCAAATAGACCGTCACTCACAGCACTCCCATCAGCATTCCCAAGACTATTACAGAAAACAAACAAATAAATAATCAGATGAGATAGCAAGAAACACAAAGGCTGCTACCAAAAGAAAAATAATAGTACTTCAAATGCATTAGTTATTTTCTTCTAATCAAAAGAGTTCCACAACAGAAGCTGAAAATAATGCTGTAAGTTTGGAAAATGTGCTTTATCAGAGTTAGAAGCAATCAACTTCCACATAATAAAACTGTGATTAAGTAGTGCAGATGACCTTTGTGCAGGTGGATAACCAAACGTGTTCATGTTGAAAGCAGGATTACCCATTCCAGGCATGTGAATGCTGCTAACACCTGCTAGTGCCGAAGAGTGCAAAACATGTGCAATGTGAGCTCATAGGTAAAAGTGTCCTTGGTGTGATCAATAGTTAACTGGCCTCCAAGTAACAGAATAGACAATAACACAACAATAGTGAACTGAAAAAAAAACCTCACACAAGCCATATACACTGACAACATCAACGCACTAAACCAAACTAACAACATCATCTTACCAGAATCAGGAGTGGCCCATGATGGTGTAAGGCCTCTAGCTTTCTTATCCGCTCCAGCCCTCTCATCATCTGCTTGTCAGGATCAATCATTCAGTAACATTTTGATTATAAGTTTTCTCAAATGGTGAAAAAATGTAATCAAAACACACACCTATCCTTGTGCGTTTAGATCTAGAGTTTGACTTTGCCAGATCAATATAAAGAGTGGAACCCTTTTCAAGATCAAAGACCATCCCCTGCAAGCCACATTAATCAAAATCAGTAATGCCAAGCATAGAAAAATGCATTTGATGCCACTGAGCATAACATGTGACAAATAAACAGTTAAGTTACAACGAGATCCTCACATTCAGAGCGTGCATTGCCATGATTGCTGACTGCTGACTCGCGAACACAGCGAAAGCAAAAGGCTGTCAACACACAAGAACAACGTTAGAGAAGCAATTCGTAAACCCGGAGAAATTTAAGAATCCATTGTACCTGCGACGAATTGGAGGGGCTCCGAAGATGCGATGACTCGTAACCGGGAAATTCGCGGAAGAGGTTGTAGATTTCGCGGGGTTTTACATCCTCGGGGAGGCCAGCGACGAAGAGAGTGCGAACCTCGTTGGTGGAGGATTGAGGACCACCATAGGAACCGAACACCGCTTGCTGCTGATGCTGAGCCACATACGGCGGATGCACGTGGTGCACCGGCGGGACAACCGCGCCGGGGGGCGGGGGCGGTGGCGGAGGCGGCGGTTGATAGTACTGGTAAGGGAGAAGGCCCGACGGTTGGGGCTGTGAGTAGTAGGCAGCCATGTCGTCCATGGAATTCCAAGTTCACACACCACACGACAAGCCCTAGAATTTTAGTTTATTGAGTGAGTGGGCTTGGAAATTTTATATAGGGCTTTTGCTATATTCACTCCCCTTTATTTATAATACACTCTCCTTTATAATTTTTTTCCCCCCAAAATATCTGAAAATTAATCTTCAAGTCTGCAGGTTGATTTTGCACTCCCCTTTTGTAGTTCTTGGGCCTCTTGAATGGGGGTGAATTTGCACTCTCCATTCTGTAATTCTTTCAGCCTCTTAAATAGTCGATTGCACTCCTCTACCGCTGCGCTAGCCTCCAACCATCACCTCCCTGCTTTAAGCTACGCCCATCATTAACACCATCTGCAAGTCTAAGTTGAAAATAAGAATCAAGATTAAAATCAAACAGAATTTGAAAATAATAACACCTTTCATAGTCACATGCCTGAAAGGGAAGTTATAATTATATTTGTACGTAACTTATTCATAACCATTATCCTTGCCAAATCATGTTCTTCCAACAATATAGTGTTGTTTTGAGTTTGTGATTCACAATATTGTGAATTGGGTGCAATTTTGGTTCTAGAATATTATTTAGCCCAGCATTTTTCTCTTTTCTTCACTGAAAATCATCGTGATTTTGAAGTCGATCTTAAGAACAAATCAATGTGGAGACAAAACAGCGTTTTCTTGTGTTATAGTTATTGTAATTATTTTTGACCTATGAATAATGGACTAGATATGTATGCTTACTTAGAGATAAGAGATATTGCGTTTTGATTTCAATTTGCAAATGGTCAAGCACTGTAAGAGGATGCACAAACGTGTTGGGGGCGGTGTTAATCAAAGGCTGGCGGCGGCGGAGGAGTGTGATCTGCAGCTGAAGAGGGCAAAAGAATTACAAAAAGGAAGTGCAAAATCACCTCTGCTGTGAATATTAATTTTCAGGATATTTTTGGAAAAAAATTATAAAGGTGAATGTATTAGTAATTATGAGAAGTGAAAATAGCAACTCCCTTTATATAGTCAGCGTATTAGTGGGTTCAAGTGGGCTTGGCCGATAGACGAAGGGGCATTATGAAACTGCTAGAGTACGATAATTGTTATTCCCACATTCATTATAATCTTTCCACCCCCAAATTTTGAAATTTAATTAAAAATAAACTTAAATATACTTTGGTCCCAATAGATTTAAATTCATTTTTGGTCTCTATAGTTTTATTATTGTGCAATTTTGGTCCTTCAAAAAAACATTATTGTACATTTAGTTCTCTATATTTTTAAAATTCCATCAACACTTATTTTTCTTTTTTTATTAAATCATAGTACCTATCATACTTACATTTCTTTTTTTTCTATCTCTCTAAGTGTAGAATAGAAAATAGGTGTCCATTAATAATTTTTTTCATAGTTTTCAACCAAAATTTATGTAATACATATATAATTTTTTAATTTACGAGAAAATAAATAAAAATCTGTAGAAAGAATGTACTAATAGTAATAGGTGATCCAAGACCACTTAGGGTATGTTTGGATACCCATTTGGATATCTTAAACATACTTTTGGAGCTCAAAACTCAGTTTGACATCATGTTTGGATGTTTCAAAAAATAATTCTGCAACCTACGTTTGGACTAAACCCGGATTTGAATAAGAAACATCAAATTTGATATTTTTAAAGTAAAAATATTTTTGATTTGTATATTTATAATAGAAACATGAAATAAAAGTACTCTTGATTGATATTATCCAAACAAATTTTATTTTATCAACATACTTTTAAACAAAAAATACTCAAATATAAATCATGTTATAATAAATTTATTTTTATCAAACTTAAATTTATAATATATTTTTAATTCAAATTTATATTTACAAATTTTAATACAAACATGCACTTTAAAAATGGAGGAACCGGCGTAGCTACGAGTCAAGACCATAGTTATTAGACCCGGCTCGGACTGGCGGGGTCGACCCATTGACCCGGGAATCGGTCACCTAACCGGTCCGAGTCACCAATTGGATCGGTTATGCAATCGACCCGGTGTGACCCGGGTTGACTCAACCGGTTTGAAAGTTGACCCGGTGACTCGGTTGACTCGGCGGGTAATGAATTTTTGTTTTTTTTTTTTTTTTTTTACAGGAGAACAATAACACTCATATAAAAAAATTTAATTTATATCTTACACTTATATTATTTATAGATTTGCTTACTTTTTTTTACCAAGCATAACCGCATGTTAGGATTTGAGATGATAAAGCTATTGTCACTTCCAATTTGGCCTTTTCTCCTTGGCTTATATTGTTATCTACGAGTAAAACTTGTATTTATCTTATCTCATCCAATATACTTACTGGTTTGAAAAATGATTATTTTTTATCAGAGCAATAATGAGATGAATGAAAAAATTATATTGTCTAAATAAAATAGGTTTATATATATATATATATATATATATATATATATTAGATTATGTCTGTCGGTGTACAACAATGATAGTTTTAATTTTTAATAAATAGATGATAATGATATATTTTAAATTATAACTTAAGGTTGTGTATGTTGAATTTTAGAAAAAAAATATGTTGTTCAATATTCTTAAACAAGTTCATAACTATGCTTCTAAATGTGTTGAATTTTGTTAAACTTTAAATATTTAATGGTATAAGTTTATAAGCTATCTTTTCTGCACACAAAAAAAAGTGTACAAGTTTTTAGGTTATGAAATTATTAAAAAAAAATTATTAAAAAGTTTACAGATTATGAATTTTTTATTATTTTTTAATACAGACCGAATCATACGAATTAACTATTTACTCACCGAATTAACTTCTGATCTAGTGATTCAGTATTCCGATCAAGTCGATGATCGGATCGGATATGATAACACTGGTGAAGACTCACGAGGCACACGCTGATGTATATTATAATTATAATATTCTAATAACAAAACTCGTGTTCATTATACTTGAAGAATAAAAAATGGCCTCGAGTGTCTCGTGCTTGATTTTTATCTAATACTGTTTTACACTGAGATTTGGATCCCCTGCGGTTCAAAATTGAACTGCACCCCATGCAGTTTGATGACTTCCATTAATAGTACATAATTATTTTATAAGGGTCCCTTTAATTTGTTAAAAATTATGATATTTGACAGAATAAATATTTTTGTTTCACGTTTGATTTGAAAAAGAATTATGTGACAGAACAAATTAAACAGACGAGGATAGGATAAAAACTCCATTTTTTGTTACTCAGAAAATCATGGGATAACTTTTTGTTTCAGATATAAAATATTTAAAAGATACATATATTCCATTATTTGCATTTGAATTTGAGTAACTGTATTTGAATTCTCATTAATTGCTAGCTATAACAACTTTATCATATCATATATTTTGAATTCACATTATTTATTAGCTGCAACAACCTTATCATGTCATGTATTTTAAATTCGCATTATCTACTAGCTAGCTTACTTGTATATATTTTGTATTTTGAATTCACATAATATATAATAATAATGTAAATTATATTAAGATAATTAATATTAAAAGAATATTTTAGTAAATTTTATATTATTTTACTTGTACTGTTCATTGTTCATCAAACAATGTACATGATAAAAAATTGTTCAGTAACTTTAATATTTATTCTGTACTGTATTGTCCAGTACCATCATTTTAACGAATCAAACTGACCTAAAACAAAAGAGTATATATTTTAACGGCCAAGATCCATGCAGTTTTAAAAACAAGTGCAGAACATCTGAATCCGTCTTACACTATACACTAACTAAAAATAAAAAAAAGTAAAAAGTGATCACTTAGTCAGTTTTTTTAAGGGTAAATTACCTTTTTAGTACCTGAAAGTGTAGTCCACTGTCACTTAAGTCCTTGAAAGTATGAAACTGTCACTTTAGTCCCTGAAAATACAATTTGTCTGTCACTTTAGTCCTTTTGATAAAAAAAATTTCTTTAAAATTAACGTTCATGCTTACGTGATATGATATTTACCTACGTGACATGTTATTTATGTAGTTAGATAGCGTGTAATGTAGACACAAACGTTAATTTTAAAGAAATTTTTTTAACAAAAGGACCAAATTGACGGATAAATTGCACTTTCAGGAACTAAAGTGACAGTTTCATGGGACTTAAGTGACAATGAATTACACTTTCGGGGACCAAAGTGACAGTTCACCCTTTTTTTAATAAGCGCATCAACTATTAATGTCATGCAGAAAGCTGAACTTGCGAAATAGCGTAGCAATGGAGAAGCAGGGTGAGCTAAAGTCAATTTTCCTTCCCTTTCTTTCCACTAGTCACATAATCCCGCTAGTGGACATGGCCAGACTCTTCGCCTTGCACGGCGTGGATGTCACCATCATCACCACCGAACAAAACGCCACCGTTTTCCAAAAGTCCATCGATTTAGATTTCAGTCGCGGTCGTCCCATCAGAACGCACGTTGTGAAGTTCCCCGCCGCGAAAGTGGGTCTCCCGGTGGGAATCGAAGCCTTCAACGTCGACACGCCTCGGGAAATGATCCCCAGAATCTACACGGGCTTGGCCATTCTCCAACAAGAGTTCGAAAAACTCTTTCACGATTTAGAACCCGATTTCATCGTCACCGACATGTTCCACCCGTGGAGTGTAGATGCTGCTGCTAAATTGGGCATTCCGAGGATCATGTTTCACGGCGCAAGTTATCTCGCTCGCTCCGCTGCGCACTCGGTGGAGCAGTACGCACCCCACTTGGAAGCGAAATCCGACAGCGACAAGTTTGTCTTACCTGGGCTACCCGACACGTTGGAGATGACGCGGTTGCAGTTGCCGGATTGGCTTAGATCTCCGAATCAGTACACCGAGTTGATGAGGACGATTAAGGAGTCAGAGAAAAGGAGCTACGGTTCACTTTTCAACAGTTTCTATGACCTCGAGAGTGCTTACTATGAGCATTACAAGAGCGTCATGGGAACTAAGAGTTGGGGGATTGGACCAGTTTCGTTGTGGGCGAACCAGGATGCTGAAGACAAAGCTGCACGAGGGTATGCTGAAGAAGAAGAAGAAGAAGAAGAAGAAGGGTGGCTCAAGTGGCTCAACTCCAAGGCAGAGAGCTCTGTTTTGTACGTGAGTTTTGGGAGCATGAACAAGTTCCCTTACTCTCAGCTTGTGGAAATCGCACGTGCGCTTGAAGATTCAGGGCATGATTTTATCTGGGTGGTGAGGAAAAACGATGGGGGTGAAGGAGATAACTTTTTGGAAGAGTTTGAGAAGAGAGTGAAGGAGAGCAACAAAGGGTATTTAATATGGGGTTGGGCGCCGCAGTTATTAATACTGGAGAATCCTGCGATTGGAGGGTTGGTTACTCACTGTGGTTGGAACACGGTGGTGGAAAGCGTGAACGCAGGGTTGCCCATGGCGACGTGGCCTCTGTTTGCGGAGCATTTTTTCAACGAGAAGCTGGTGGTGGATGTGTTGAAAATTGGGGTGCCGGTGGGAGCCAAAGAGTGGAGAAACTGGAACGAGTTTGGGAGTGAGGTGGTGAAACGGGAGGAGATTGGAAACGCGATTGCTTTGATGATGAGTGAGGGAGATGGAGAAATGAGGAAGAGAGCCAAGGCGCTGAGCGATGCGGCAAAGAGTGCTATAAAGGTTGGTGGATCTTCGCACAACAACATGAACGAATTGATTCGGGAGCTCAACGAGATCAAACTTTCCAAAGCACCCAATCCTTAAGACCGGTTCTTCTTCCATGTTTTCAACAAGAGTCATGTTTTATGGGACACACTCCACTGAAATCCATCATTTTGTTTTTCCTTTGCTGTTTCTTTGTTTTTGTTACTCCTAGTTCTAGATGGCCGTATGAGTTACTTTTGAAATTTAGCAATCAATAATGCTCTTGAAATTTAGTTCTCTAATTAAGCTATATCAGTTCAATTCAAGAAAAAGACATTATTGTGTTTTCAGACAAAGATACTATATACTATTATTCAACTAATTGCCACACAATCTTTCTTATGACTCAACATAGTGTTAGACTCAAGAAATTGTACACACAAATAGGATACTTTTATTGATAACAATTCTGGGTAGAACCAGAATTACAACACAATCCCACAAACACAGGCCTAAGCCCTAACAGAGACCTCTTCTCTCTCAAACAAACAAGCAAATTCGTACCCAGCCCCACCCACAACTGCCATACATACATATCTCAGTAAAACACACCCAACTGCCTAATAAAATAACTGCCTAATAATGTCAAACAATAACTGCACTCTTCTGACACTAAACAATAACTGATACATGTAGAAAATAACTGTCTACTGTCACATATAAAAATATAATTGTCTCATACATAAATTATAACTGCCTTCTATTTTTTCTGACATAAACCTTCAAAGACCTATCAGAATTTGGCCTATCAATGCCTCCCGGTACTGAAGCAACCTTGTCCTTAAGGTTAAAATACGGAAATTGTCCCTGGATAATATCCTTATCCTCCCAAGTTGCCTCTGCTATGGGTTAAGACGCCCACTTAATAAGAACCTGTTGAACTTGCTGGCCATTTCGGATAATACTTCTAGAGTTGAGAACTTCCTCAGTCCACAAAAAAGTTCCTTTCTTCAATAAATTGGTGAGTGGTCTAGCCATCTTCCCATAATCTTTCACAAATTTCCTATAATATCCAGTCAGCCCCAAAAAACCCCTAACTTCTTTTACTGATTTAGGAATAGGCCATTTAATAACACTCTTGATCTTCTCTTGATCCACCGCAACCCCTTCAAAAGAAATAATGTGACCCAAGTATCCCACTGAGATTTTTCCAAAACTACACTTCTTCTTGTTAGCAAACAAAAGTTGTTGTTTTAGAATATCCAATACCATCTTTACATGTAATAAATGGTCTTGCCAACATCGACTGTAAATAAGAATATCATCAAAGAAAACTAAGACAAACCTTCTCAAATATGGCTTGAATATTGCATTCATGATGGCTTGGAAAGTTGCAGGGGCATTAGTCAAGCCAAAAGGCATGACTAAGAACTCATAGTGCCCATGATGAGTTCTAAATGCTGTCTTGGGAATGTCTTCTACTCTCATCCTAATTTGATGGTATCCTGATCTCAAATCTATTTTAGAGAAATAACAAGCTCCATGCAATTCATCTATCAACTCTTCAATTATTGGAATTGGATATTTATCAGGTACAGTGGCCTTGTTAAGAGCACGATAATCCACACAAAATCTCCAACTCCCATCCTTCTTCTTAACCAATAAGACTGGACTAGAATAAGGGCTAGTGCTAGGCCGAACGATCCCTGCTTGTAGCATCTCATCTACTAATCTCTCAATTTCATTCTTTTGGCAATGGGCATATCTGTATGGCCTCACATTAATAGGACCAGTACCTGGTAACAATGGAATTGTATGGTCTCTTTCACGGTTAGAAGGCAGCCCCTGTGGAACCTGAAAAACATCATCAAATGATTGTAACAATTCTGCCATCTGCTGCTCCTGTTGTGCACATAATTCCAGTTCAGCTAACACCCCTATTTTTGGTCCAAAATCTAACTCTGGTTGCAATATTTCTGTCCCATATGAGTCTCCTTTATTTTCAACAAACACCATCCCCATAAACTCTACCTCATTCTCTTTAAACAAGGATTTTAATGAAGCCTGTGATTTGCACAAAGAGGGATCTCCTTGCAACTTCATTTTCTTCCCATTTTGCTCAAAATACATGCATAAAGTTCTCCAATTCACCTTTACCTCTCCCAAAGTCTCCAGCCAAGATATCCCAAGAATTACATCCACTCCACCCAAATTAAATAAATGGAAGTCAGCCACAATAGGAACTCCATTTACCATTAATTCCAATTGCTTACACATGCCCGAACACATAACTTGGTGTCCATCACCCAATTTGACCACAAAAACTCCTGTATCTATAATGGGTAACCCCAATTTATGAACAATACTCTGAGAAATAAAGTTGTGACTTGCTCCACTATCCACCATTACCATCACTGAATTATCACCCACAACTCCAATCATCTTCATGGTCTTAGGTCTAGAAAATCCATTCAAGGAGAAAAAAGGCAAGTTCAACATATTACACTTAGTTGCAGGCCCTTGTTGGTCATTATTTGAACTTGATTCCACTAATTCAGCCCCATCAAATTCTGCTTCGTTTCCCCCATCATCATCTTCTCCCAAAATTAACACCCTCAGTTTTCTCTTAGGACACCTATGGAGTGGCCCAAATTGTTGGCCACATTGAAAACAACGTCCTTCTTCTCTCCTCCTAACATACTCTTTGTAAGGTAGGTGTTGTGTCCCCCTATTCCTAAACTGTGAATTTGTTGCATTGCTAGCCGTAGAGCTTGTACCATGAATAGAGGAATTGCTGCCATTTTTAAGATGGTTGGGTCGTGGATCCTGGCTACGGTTAACCCCCAAACTGAGTGGGTTATTTCCAGAAATTGATGATCGGCCTAACCCCACACTCTCATGCCCAAAACTTGGCCTTTGAAACTGCGCAGAAATTGTCTCTCCGCCTGCACCTCTCCCCATTCCAAAAACAGGTCCTTTTGAATTGTTCTTTGAAACAAACCCCATGCTTTCTCCATAAATTTCATTCTCAACTCTCCTAGCCAAATGAATTGCCCTGGTTACAGTTTGAGGGTCATGAGTCCTCACCTTTCTTCTAATCACACCATTCAAACCATTCATAAAAAATCCCAAAGCCAACTCCTCCGGTACTTCGTCTATTTGTGCCAATAGCATTTCAAATTGTTGCACAAATTCCTCCACCCAACCTGTCTGCCTTAAACCTGCTAGTTGTTCATAAGGATTTTCAGTTCCACCAATAGAAAATCTCTTCAATAATTCATCCTTAAAACCTTCCCAAGTCATAAATGGTTGTCTCTTTTTCAAATACCTAAACCAATGAACAGCAACTCCTTCCATACAGATGAAGGCCAGAGAAACCTTCACCTCTGGCTTAGTACTTTGGATCTCAAAAAACTTCTCAGCCTTAGCAATCCACCCGATAGGGTCACTTCCATCAAAGTTGGGCAGTTCAACTTTCTGAAGAGCCTTTTTAAACTCCACTGAACCCTCATCTTCAAAGTTTGAAGAATGAACACCGTAATGCCCATGATCGTGTGGTGGAGTAGTTCTAATATGGTTAGAACTTCCTGCAAAGTAACCTCCATTGCCTGTCTCTTTTTGCTTAGCCAAATCCTTCAATAATGGTAGAATGGTATCCAAACTGTCAAGCTTTTCCCTCATTTCTCCAAAATCTCTGTGGATGTCATGTATGGCACTCCCCATTTTTTGCATCTCTTTCTCGTGGTGAGAATTAGATCGCTGCATCTCAACATTCATCTCTTCCACATGCTTCTCCAACCCTTCCACTCTTGAGTCCATCCTCGTCAAAGGCATCCGGCAGGTCGGACCAAATTGTTAGACTCAAGAAATTGTACACACAAATATGAAATTGTACACACAAATAGGATACTTTTATTGATAACAATTCTGGGTAGAACCAGAATTACAACACAATCCCACAAACACAGGCCTAAGCCCTAACAGAGACCTCTTCTCTCTCAAACAAACAAGCAAATTCGTACCCAGCCCCACCCACAACTGCCATACATACATATCTCAGTAAAACACACCCAACTGCCTAATAAAATAACTGCCTAATAATGTCAAACAATAACTGCACTCTTCTGACACTAAACAATAACTGATACATGTAGAAAATAACTGTCTACTGTCACATATAAAAATATAATTGTCTCATACATAAATTATAACTGCCTTCTATTTTTTCTGACATAAACCTTCAAAGACCTATCAGAATTTGGCCTATCACATAGGAACTGAATAATGTTCCTCAATTCATATGTAATGCAGCTGCTTTTGCTTGTTTCTTTCAACTATTCCCTTTTTCCTTATCTACAATACTCTTTTCAAAAAAAATTGTTTGTTTTTCTTTATAAGATCATTTTTTAATTTCAAGATATATTAATTATTTTTTTCTATAGTATCCTTAATTAATTATTTTTTCTCCAAACATTAATTAATTAAATAAAAAATAATTAAGTGGAGAGACAATTAATTTAAAAAAAAGTTAAGAGCACTTTAAAAAAATAGTATACAATATTAATAAATTTAACGTGATCAATTAAATTAATTATTTTTCTTAAAAAATATGAATGAGTTAAAAAGGTGTTATAAATATAAACTGGGGACGGAAGAGTATACACAAGCCTTAAAACCTTCTTTCTTTCGTATGTAATGCATTTGCAACTGCTTTTTATATATAGTTGCTTCTTGGTACTAACAAACAGGGTTATGTTAATCAATAGAGTGAGAATTTAATAAATATTATTGTCTGACATTATGTTTAGTAAGAATGTCTATCTTCACAGGATTTGGGATCCATCCATTGATTTGCTTCAAAGTTCAATTTTAACTTGATCTTGCTATCATAGTTACTTGTCGACACCCACCAATTGAAATCCATCGTTTATTTTTCTATTATTTTTGTTATTGTTATTTCTAGATGTCTATCGACTACTAATGACGTCCATCGGCATTTTCGTTTGTGTACTACGAATCTATGATGGGTGTCGACAACTTAGCGTTTTCTTAACAATGCTTTTAATAAAAGAGAACACTACAGTATAAAGTTTTTGTACATTGTCATTTATTATAAATTGTTGATAAGTTTATTTATTTTGATTATAACCACTGAAAATTACACTAAACTTAATTTCTAATTGTTTGACAGTATAAAATTCATTATAATGACAGTGCATTTTCGTTAAATCTTAATAAATTTAGTTTTATAAAAGTAAGCGAGGATTTTAATTGAATTTATTTATAATTATTAACTTTTTTTTTTAAAAAAAAAGGTAAGCTGATAATTTTGCTGGTACACAAGTGAACTTTGATACTTTATGATAGACAACGCTACAAGTTAGACATGAGTATCGATACTTACTTAAACTAAAGAGTATCAATATGGACACATGTCATGGTATATAAGAGAAATGTTATTTATAGTTTTATACTAGTATTTATGTGGTCCAAAGAACGGTTGGCGTCATCCAGTACATAGAGTGGAGCAGTACAGTTGGAATTTTAATAATAAATAAATTGTTTGCGCGAGTGCCACGAGTTTACGGTATATTATGGGTAGCTTATAAAGGTGAATGGAGAAAGATCGAGAGTCATCCCTTGTGTGAGTGGAAAATTAACTTGGGTGTTGTAATTTCTCATGGCAACGGAGTACTGTGACGAGAAGCTCAAGGTTATTTTCCTTCCCTTCCTATCAACAAGCCACATCATTCCCATGGTAGACATAGCGAGGTTGTTTGCCATGCACGACGTAGATGTCACCATAATCACCACCCCAGCAGCTGCCACACTGTTCCAAGGCTCCACCAACCGCGATTCGAGTCGCGGTCGCTCCATTAGGACCCACACGGTCAAATTCCCTGCTTCCCAAGTTGGCCTCCCTGATGGAGTCGAGACCTTCAACGTCAACACTCCCCTTGACATGATCTCTAAGATTGGCAAGGGCCTGTCGTTGCTCCAGGGAGAGTTCGAGCAACTGTTTGAAGATCTCAAAGCCGATTGCATTGTCACCGACATGTTCTATCCTTGGACAGCGGATGCTGCGGCCAAGCTCGGTATTCCCAGATTGATATTCCTCGGAGGAAGCTACCTCGCCCACTCTGCCCACCATTCCCTCAAAAAATATGGGCCTCACAAGGACATGCAATCCGACACCCACAAATTCGCCTTCCCTGACTTGCCCCACCACTTGGAGATGACACGCTTGCAGCTACCGGACTGGCTTCGGGAGCCAAATGGATACACTTATTTGATGGACATGATTAGAGATTCAGAAAAAAAGAGCTACTGTTCTTTGTTTGATACCTTCTATGACCTGGAAGGTACTTACCAGGAGCATTACAAGACAGCCACCGGGACCAGAACCTGGAGCTTAGGACCAGTTTCCTTGTGGGTGAACCAAGATGCTTCCGATAAGGCTGCAAGGGGCCATGCAAAAGAAGAAGAAGAAGAAGAAGAAGGGTGGCTTAAATGGCTCAATTCTAAGCCTGAGAAATCTGTTCTCTACGTGAGTTTTGGGAGCATGAGCAAGTTCCCTTCTTCCCAGCTTGTTGTAATAGCTCAAGCCCTTGAAGAATCCGGCCACAATTTCATGTGGGTGGTTAAGAAGAGGGATGATGGGGATGGTTTTCTGGAAGAGTTCGAGAAGAGAGTGAAAGCAAGCAATAAAGGTTATCTAATATGGGGTTGGGCACCGCAACTGCTGATACTGGAGAATTCGGCCATTGGAGGACTGGTGACTCACTGCGGATGGAACACCATCATGGAAAGTGTGAACGCAGGGTTGCCCATGGCGACCTGGCCTCTGTTTGCGGAACAGTTCTTTAACGAAAAGCTGGTGGTTGATGTGCTGAAAATTGGAGTGGCAGTGGGAGCCAAAGAATGGAGACCGTGGAACGACTTTGGGAAAGAGGTTGTGAAAAAGGAGTACATTGGAAAGGCCATTGCTTTGCTCATGAGCAGTGGAGAGGAGAGTGCAGAAATGAGGAGAAGAGCTGTTGCTCTTGGCAGTGCTGCCAAGAGAGCTATACAGTTTGGAGGGTCTTCTCATAATAATATGTTGGAATTGGTCCAAGAGCTCAAATCACTCAGACTTGAACGGATTCACGGAAACTGAGTGACTAACCATGTCTTGGCCCCTGTGTGTGAGACGTATGTTGCGTTTTGCTACATAAACTGAATTTATGTTTGAATTTGCAAATTTCATTTAAGGAATGTACGGCTTATCAAGGAAGGTTGTCTTTGCAAAACTACAAACACTTTTTATTTTAATTATTTTTCAATTTTTAGAAAATGAACTGCAGTAGAAGTAAATTTTAGCATCAATAATCAAAGATAACCATTACGCGTTAAAGAAGTCTCCTCATGAACTTAATAGATGGATAATGATAATAACACATAGTTGTCGAAAAGGCCAAGTCATTTAGTTCCGAGGAAATGGGCAGAATTCTATTTTCCTTTTAGGATCCATATCACATTCAGGTATCAGCGCGTAAATTTACATCATACATAAGCCAACTCTACCTCTCCACTATAACGTGAATAACGTAATGGGAAAAAAAGTGAAAAACTAACATTGAATAACTAGCATATAACGAGTGCAACTAAGTCATTCTTACACCTTAACGGATAAGCAATTTTGTGAATATTCTCCCCCACTTCTTTTGCTTGGGGGAGGAATCAAAAGGTCAATCAAGCAGCTTTCACAGCATATGCCACTGAAGCACATTGTTAGAAGAAAAATCTTCATCGTCACCTAGGTAGCAAAATTTTCAGTGACAATTTATGCTGCCATGGGACATGGATAAAGGTGTTAAATAACAAAATCAAATTGGCTACTAGGTCTAGGTTTGATATCCAGAAAGGAAACAACAAATTCAGAATAGAAAAGTTCCAGGGAAGGAGTCATAATATCATATAATCCATCACAGTAAATTTGACCATTCATATAGAAATGTACCAAGCGAACATCAGGCACAGCAAGTGTCGCCAACAAGTATTATTGGTTGACTTTCACATTGTTATATATTAACACGTTATCCAGACCTGAGAGTAAGCAGAAATTGTTAAAACCATGGAAGTCTGCATATTATGGCAGCCAACAATCACAGAACAGTTTTAACACAGAACAAGAAATAGCTGACAACGACTAACATACTATAATAGTTCCTAAAGTGAGCAGATATAACACTAGACAAGAGGTGGATATTGCTTTGCCTGCTGTCGGACCCTTCTCTTGTACTCAGTCGCATCCTGCAGAAAAAAATATTATATAAGGACACACCTTTGGTAATGCAAAACAAAAATCTGGACCCCCAAGGATGGCACCCGCAAGGGGCAGGGGTAAGTAGTGCCTCCCCGTTCTCCACCCCCCTTCTTGGGGTAATTTTGACTCCCATCCTTGTTTGGATTTCCCCACGAGTCTCTAGAGTCCCCAGCATTGTAAAATAATAATATAAAAAAAACAAAAAATAAAAAGTGAAGGTAGTCAACAAATTTAAGTTTCTTTTAATAAATTCAAAATTGTAAAAAAAAAAAAAAGTTGATACATGAAATTATATAATTTATATTAAAGAAAAGATTATAAATATATTTATACATTAATTATTAAGAAAAAGATTAAAAACCATTTATATGTGTATACACGTGTATATATAAAATTAAGGATGATTTTATCAATTTCCAATATATGGGAACATAAGGCGGGGAGCATGATCCCCAATACCCCATCCCTGTGGAAAAAAACTCCCAAACTAAAGTCCACAAATGGGGCAATCACGTAGGGATCCCCAAAGGATGGGAAAAGTTGTCATCGTACCCACCCAATAGGCCAATAAAGATCACCATGTCTTAGTACCTATTATTCATATTGCACTATGTTCAATGACCAAAAATCCAACATGGAGAGCAAGTATATTAACAAATCCTAGGGAGCAGGGTTGCATATACAGAAACTTTGAAAAGTATATTACTGTCACACCCCACTTTGCCTTGATTAATTATGCTAGCTGTTCTTTACTCTTTGAAAACGATTATAGTTATGAAATTCCCAGTGAAAAGTGTAGGATTTTTCAGGTTAGCTACCTGGATGAATAGATGATAACCCTCTGTCTGGGCAGGGTCAGCAGGATTTGGTTGATCAAGCAGGTCTTGGATGCCCACAAGAATTTGCTTCACTGTTATAGCTGGTCTCCACCCCTAAATGTAAAAGAATGATTCTATAAATACAAAAACTTGGGAGCATGTAAAATCACATTACTAGTTTCAAGAAGTCTTGCAATTATCAAAAGAATATACTTACACTATCTTCATTAAGTATAGACAAGCAAACAGTTCCAGATGGATACACATTAGGGTGAAAGAAACCTTGAGGGAATTTACACTTTGGAGGCTTGCTAGGGTAATCTTCACTGAAGTGCATTGTCAGTGGGAAATACCCACCCTCCCAATCAGTCTGCAACAAATGACATGCAGAATAATTACCATGAAGTAAATAACAGTCTTCACTATTGAACAAGTTGCTCATTCATTTGCAAATCTAATACAAGGCATGAAGTCAGAAAACATGACTCACTGATATAAGCTCATCGTGATAAAATATTTGAGTAATTTCTATGACCTTAATTATGTTAAATGCAAAAGGTCAATATTAAGCACCTAAATGGCATTGGTTTTCATTCCTTTCCCCCTTGTTTCATGGGAGTATGGTTCCTCATCCCAACCGGAAACATTAATTTTAAATATTGTTGACTATAAAAAACTAATGTACCCCAATGCCAAAAGGCTCCTGGCTATGCTAAGGTATAGGGAGGGTCATTATATGCAGCCTTACACTTGCATATGCAAAGAGGCTGGCTTTCGGATTCGAACCCATGACCAACCGGTCACCAAGCTGTAACTTTACTGTTGCGCTAGGGATTTTGGTGTGGGATTGAGAAGGCCTTAGCACTCCATTTACAATGGCTAGATTGATTTTATGGTGTGGTTCTCCCAAGGTTATGTATAGGGCTTATGCCTGAAGCATCAGACAACTAGAAGAGTTTCAAACAAGGTTACCATCCTCAAACTATGCGGCCCACAAATTTACAATTCTGCGGTGCCATACCATCACTAATTCCACCAACAAAAGTATCTGCCATGACATATAAGGCTCTAAAGCACAAAAAACTCCTAAAGGGCGCAACGCATCCAATACTAGCATGTTAACCAAATCGATTCTGTATTTACACCCGGAATCATTGGCCGTGCTGTATAGATATAATAAATTCATGTATGGCAAAGATCAATCCCTCTAGTTTACTTCCAATCCTTGTCATCTTCCCCAACCCCAACCCCAACCCCTAATCACTAAACCTATTGGAGACAAGCAGCAAATAGAAAATAGATAATACAGAGATATATTTTAGCATTGAAGATGAAATCAGAGAAAGTGTTTTAAGAAAAGAGATGTGAAGAGAAAAGGAACGCACCCCAGCCTTGCCAGGAATAGTGCAATGCCAGACCATCAAATTGACGGTGCCATCGGGAAGAGTCTCGGGCTTGGCGACGAAACCCTAAATTGAGAGCAACAAACATGGATTGTAACGAAAGGGGAAAATTAAATTGACGAGATATAAAGCAGAGAAAAGACAATAAAAAAGGGAGGGAAGGAAAGAGTGATACGAACATGTGGATGGTTCTTCCGCCATGACTTTCGCTCCTCGGCAAGGCGTCCACGAGCGATACCAGACATATCTCTCAATTCTCCTCCACTCCTAAAATTTGAACAAGAAGAAGCAGAGTAGAGAGGCGACGATGAATTGGCTCGTTTTCCTCGCTTTATATCTTTGTTTGCTCGATCGGATGGATAAAGAGAGCAGAATAATAATATAAAAACTTGACTTACCTCTCTCTCTCTCTCTCTCTCTGCGCCTGCAGTACAATCTGTACTCAACTAACTTTGCTTTCGCACCGCTTAACCAACGCTCCTGATTTGATTTTGATTTTGATTTGTCTCCTCTATATTCTCTATCTAGTTGGGGATTTAAAAACTGCCTTCCTTTTCTCGCGTGAGAATCACGCCATCCTGCCCCACACGCCATCACTTGACCATTGTTACGAATTTTCTCTTTTTCTCTTTATAGTTGGACAGTACAGTACTATCTTATTTGGTTTAGAGAAAAATGACATTTTTTTTTTATTTTTTTAGTAAGAAAAAAAATAGACAATGTTATTGTCTATTCTTATAAAAAAAAAAAAAAGTAGACAACAAATTATCTATTTAATTTTAAAAAAATAGATATTGACATTTTCAATTTCCATGTTCAGAAAAAAAAAAAAAAAAATTTGTAACCTTAGATTTTTTTAACATATATATGGTATTAATCGTTCATTTTTTTAATCCATTATTAAGATATTTACTTTTGCTTTAAGTAACTAACTTTAAGGCAGACAAATTCCCATTTGCTTTAATATTTTCGTGGTCAGCGGTCAATGCCGCTTTTTCTCCGACTTCCGACAGGTCAATAGCTTTATTTTGGAAATAAGATTGATGAGCGGCATTTTTGCTTTTCATTTTTCTTGGTTATGCATGACTAGTTTACATTTTTTTTTACTTTTTTTTTGTCCAAGCTCTTTTTTTTGGTCGAGGTCTTGGGCCCTTGGGATTGTTCACTTAAAAAATGTTGTACAACACTACAGATTGGACCCAGTCAGTGTGAGGCCTTGATTTCACCAAGGCCCAATATCCAACAATTTTTCTTGTTGAGCCCCATTGTTTTCAACGCTTAGAAACACCGTACACCCCAATTAAGTGGCTCGGAAATTTGGCCAACACAAATAAAGCACAACAGGAAAAATGGAACATTTTTGTACAAAAAAATATTCTTGAACACTTCTTGAGTGTTTACATCTTGAGAGATAAGAAGAGATGATAGATAAGTGATTGATTTGATTGTTAATGTACTGTGCTAGTAAAAGAGATATAGAGAGAAATTAGAGATGTTAATAAAATGTTTGTAATTTATAGACGTCCAAAAATTATCACCCATTTATATAACTATTAGTCTATTATACTTATTTTTGGCGCACTAAATCAAGTTATATCTTCTATACTTTTAACTGGGTTATGGAGAAACTATTAGTGGTTTTAAACTATTATGATCTTAGACTACTATGATTTTTACTAATATTTACATAATATATAGTGTTTGGATTAACTTTTAATTATACCAAAATCAATTTCAAAATCAAGTTGAAATCAAAATAATAAATAGTTGCTTCAACTTTTTCAATTTTTCACCATGATTTTGGGAGTCAAAATTGATTCTAGGAAGTATCTGAACAGACTAATATTCAAGTGTTGTTAATGCCTTTTCATAAATTGTAAAATTTAAATATGTGCTTTATAAACATTTGTTGGGATCATAGACAAGCAATGATACTGCTAAATTCAATTTTATAATCTTGACCACATTAATAATACCTTGAAACACATTATAACATAAAATTATTATTGATTTTATTTATTTCAATTTATTATGTTTACAATTATTATATCTAGATATATTTAATGTTCTTCTATGCAGAAATTTATTAAATTTTACCGAAGTCATTCAATATATATTTAGTTTAATTATATGAAATGAATCATTTTACACTTTTTATAATAAATAATTAATAAGTAATTATAATAATATAATTTAGATATTGAACTTTTTTACTAGTGCAATTAAGAATCCACTAAGCACCATACACATCATACTCTTTATTCTTAAGATTATTTATAATCTCTAAGTGCATAATTTCAACTTAATCTCAAAAACTTGCTTAAACTTATAGAATATGACGGTTATTTCATATTTATATAAATTATTTTAATCATGTCACTGACTAATGTGAAACCTCCAGTATACCTTTCTTCACATTGAAAATAGGACATCTCAAACATAAACTTTATATAACATCTTATGAACTCTTATACAACTTAAAAACATAAATTTTCACATACACAACTTTAAAAAACAACTTATATAAAAAAAAAAGACCTACTCCCTTCGTTCCTATTTATAATATCATTTTCAAAAAATTGTTTATCCTTTTTTATAAGACTTTTTCTAATATCTAGATGCATTAATTATTTTTTTCCTAAAATACACTTAACTAATTATTCTCTCTTCAAACATTAATTAAATAGATAAGAACCAATTAAGTGGAGAGAAGTAGTTGCTAAGTTGAATACTCCAAGAAAGAAGTACACGTTTTTCTTTTCTTTTCTTCGGATTCTCACATTCATCAATTAATGTTATCGGCTGCCTGGCTGGAAAGTCGATCTGCTTCCCCAATCTAGATTACTTTTTACTTTGAAGTCGTTGCATAGCCAAGTACAGAAAACGATACTCACAAAACAAGTAGTATTTGAAGGAGAGGAAAACGTTGCAGCAGGTACTTAGTCCCCTTCATAGGTAGCTACTTGTTTAATAAGTTGCCAATATTCTAAAGGGGTTACTTAGAAACTAAAGCTTAAATCAAGAAGGAAAAGCGACCTCCGGTTTGCAATTAGATATTGGGTCGCCACAGCTATCGCCTACACCTTCTCTCTTTATCTCAAGCCCAACCACCCCAGCACTGCTCTTCACATCCTCATCCTTATTTGGTTCAGCATAAACCATCCTTCATAAATTAAACAACACATATATTAGGAATTAATTAATGCAAAATACCAACCACATAATTAAAGGAAAACCAAATTCAACACAACTAAAACAACTACTAGTACCTCGCTCTCATTAACATTGTTTTCAATTGTCGAACCTGAAAGGAAGGATATGGTTATTGTAAGGTCACTCTCAATAATATTTCCCCTTCCCATTGCTTACACTCTCTCTGCTTCTTGTAATTTAAATCAAACATTCTCCCCCAGAGCTCAGAATCTGCAGCTCTTCTACCACTCCATCCAAAAAAGAAAGAGATACTATTATTCATTCAAAATTATATTAACCAATCTCCAACATGAAGAACACCAACAGCAACACAAAACTGATCCTCCTCCACCCATATATCCAAAAACAAGGAAGCTCCAACCGCCTATGGCTTCTAGCCTTCATATCCTTCTTCACCTTGGCCTTCCTTGCCACCCTCATTTACACCAGAGACACAACAACAACCTCATCTACCACTACCACTACTACCACCTCTTCCACCCCTTTATCTAGTTTCACCAACACCCATCTACCATCCACTGTAATCAACACCCTTCTCCACTATGCCTCAAAATCCAACGACAGCTACCACATGCCCCACTCAGACCTCAAAACCATCTCCGATGTGCTCCGAAAGTGCTCATCGCCATGCAACTTCCTCATCTTCGGCCTCACCCACGAGACCCTCCTCTGGAAAGCCCTCAACCACAACGGAAGAACAGTCTTCATCGACGAAAACCGGTACTACGCCGCATACTTCGAAGAAAAGCACCCCGAGATCGATGCCTACGACGTGCAATACACGACCAAAAGGAGCGAGTTGAAGGAGCTGATAGCTTCGGCGAAAGAACAGGTAGGAAACGAGTGCAGGCCAGTGCAGAATCTTCTGTTTTCTGAGTGCAAGTTGGGACTGAATGACCTTCCAAACCATGTTTATGAAGTGGATTGGGATGTGATATTGGTGGATGGGCCCAGGGGTGACTGGCCGGACGCTCCCGGAAGAATGTCGCCGATCTTCACCGCCGGCGTGCTTGCCCGGAGCAAGAAGGGTGGGAACCCGAAGACGCATGTGTTTGTGCATGACTTCTCAGGGAAAGTGGAAAAGGTTTCTGGGAACGAGTTTCTGTGCAAGGAAAATTTGGTGGAGGCAACTCACTCTTTGGGACACTATGTGCTGGAAAAAATGGATGAGAGTAGCGTCCAGTATTGTAAGAATCACAATCGCTCATCAGGGGCTGCTTCTTCGTCTTAGTTGCTGTCTTCAATTCAACGTTACTATATGCTTTATTCAGAAGTATCCTAGTCAGTCACAATTGCTCTATATATCGTCCATCTGGGTATTTATATAGTTGCATTGTTTACTTCTTGGCTGGATCGAGCTTGTAAGAGATTATTCTTTCTTTCTTTTTTTCTCGTTTTTTGTTTTCTGGCACTGAAGATTGTAATTTCTTCAACGAATTCATGCTTCCAAATTTCAGTTGATTATTATGTACATTACCACAAGGTGGAAAAATGTAGGTGATTATGCGAATAAGAAAATGGAGCTGGTTAAATTGTGAGGTATGAGCCTATGGCCACTAATACTCGTAATTTGGTGCATATATGTGATGCCTCACAAGAAGAATTTTCGTGATTAAACTGGAATGCTGGTCAAGAAGAAAACGCGCTCGGGGCATTTAAGTTGTCCCTCTTAGATGGCTGTTGTGACTATTCTTGCAAGATTCTTTGCGAGAAAGTGTCGTTAACATAATATTGCTCTTTCCTTAATTTATTTTTCATGAACGTTTGAACATTAGTATCCCACCCCTATTTAATTTGGAGAAGTATACTTGCTCCAAGACCTAAAGATTGGACTGAAAGCTACTACTGTGGTCCTCAATTTCTTAGATCTCTTTTACTATACAGATGGATGCATGTGGTGAGACTTCTTTGTTCAATGCTCTCCGCCAAGAAAAAAATGCATATAACACATTTGGAATAAATTACGCAGAACTTCTAAGGTTTACTCTTATTGTATTTGATATCTCTCTATTTTTTTGTATTACTTTGAATACCTTTAAGGGAGAATACCCTTAAGGAGAGCCAGTGTAAGATTTTTTAAACCTAAGAGGGAGGGTCAGTGTAACAATTTATGCTTAAAAGAGGGGGTCGGTGTAACAAAAACAAAAAAATTAGTGAATTTTATGTAGGATTCAAAAATGGAGGAATATCGGGTGTAATAAGAACAAATCTCATGAGGGATTCGTATAATTTACTCTAACATCTACACCTGTTATCTTATTATTTTTAATACACCTTTTATTATTCCACAATTGAAATAAGAACTAAAATTTGCATTATTTTGCAAGTATTAATAAATTTTAATTTATTATAAAAAAAAGTGTTAAAAAAATGTTAAAGGGTGTTACTACCATTTCTCGGCTACTAATTAGTCATTTGTTCTTATTTTGGAGAAATCTAAGAAATACAGATAATTTTCATGAATGTAAGGATGTAGGTAATTCATCAGTGCTTTAGCATTATATCAAATATCACCGGAAGAATTTGAAGGGAAAAAATGAGGATTCATTTTGGATAATGTGACTTATGATCCGTTCAGGACAAATTCAAATTATTTGACTCCTTGTGTATATGTTTCTCTGTCCCTTATACTCTAATAGAAAATTTTCGCTTCAATAAAAAATTAACGGATTAGAAAGAAAATATTGCTTTTCAACTCTACATCATTCATCTGTTGGAAAGACAAAAAAGAGGTTAGAAAACAAGGGCCAGTGATTTCCATTTCCATCCGTCATAGTTAGGTAATTAGGTAAATGGAACAGGCATTCTAAAAAACGACAATTGATGGTAATGATTTATTATTATCAATGGGCCTTACATTGCTGTTTGCTACTTTGTTGTTGTTTTCTCTGTTACTTATTTTCATAATTTCTTTGGATCAAAACCAATGCAGTGGACCTCACGCTGATTATGGCACATTTTACATCATCATAAGTGTATAGTATCTGTGAATCATTCTCGGTAGTCGGTAACGTTAATGTGTTGCTTAACATGCTTGTTGACATTCATTAGTGATTAATTAGGATGACAAGTTCTGTAAAAAAAAATAAAAAATAGGATGACAAGTATGTTTATCTGAGAACCCAATATTTATGGTTTTTAACTTATTAGTATTTGTTCTGTCAAAAAAAAAAAACTTATTAGTATTTGTGTTAGTAAAAGTAGTTTACAAACAAGCTGATTAAATTAAAAGTGTTTGATAAAATTAGTTAATTAGTTAATAAGTTAGTTGATTAATATAAAACAACATAAAAAATATCTATTTATTTATTTGAGATAAAAGAATTTTCAAATAAATTAATAAAGATAAAAAAAAAAGCGGGTAGCATATAAGAGGTAACTTCATTTTAATTTGTATAGATTAGTATAATTTATTTTATAGAGTTTTTTTTTCTCATTAGTCTATAAGTCTATTAGAGAGAAGTAAGACTTAAATAACATAGACTAGACCTAAAAATAAAATCTATAACAAATAACAAATCAATTTTAAACCTTAACTTTTTTAAACAGGTCAAATCTATTTAAATAAAGTCTTGTTCCCTAATCTATTTTCACCCCTACTTATCATATGAACAGAATTTAAACCTAAGCAATGTCTTGACTTGGACTGCGAGAAAGCATGGGAAGAAAATAAGACAAAAGAATTGAGGAAGCCACATGCATGTAAACGGTGAAACGAAATGGATGAATGAGCAAAGAGAGATTGAAGCTATACGCACCCCAAAGCTAAAGTTAAGGCAAAGGCAAAGGCAAAGGAAAGCAAGCAAATACATGAACAAATTAACAAACGAGGTAGGACCCTTGAGTGTTAGAACTTAACAACTGATTCAATTCCACACCCACCCATTTTGACTTTGGCATAGGTTTTCCCACACAGGATTTATGGATCATGAACCCGTCTCGTCCAGTGTACTTAAATTCCAGCCAACCTTTATCCCAGAAGCCAAACGGTCCAAACAAAAATTGCATTAAAAACCCTCTTTACCTATCACTCACCTCACCTTCATAATTTGCCGTCCCAACTACTCTCTCTTTTAGTCAACTCTATTTAACACGACATGTCCGTCCTCTTCTACTCACTTCTTTGACTCCGTTTCTTTCATTGAAACTCCCCCATTAATGTTGAGAGAGATTGTGAGCCATCCAAGATAAGCACCACATGTAAAGCAATCAAATAGAAGAAAAAAAAAGAAATATATATATATATATATATAGAACAAGGAATAAAGCCCCACTTCCTTTTTTTTTTTTTCTTTAGACTTCAATTAAATTAAATCCGTTACCAAATTCGCCTTCTTCACCTTTTTTTTTTAAAAAAAAAAAAAAAAGTATAGTCGTGATGGATTCAGATTCACTGTCGGTCCAAGTCTTTGAAGAGAAAAAAAGATAAAGGAATCCAATATTGTATAGAACATCTGAACATGGAACACCCCATCGATTAATCTCCTTCGAGATAAAACTCTGTGCGAGTAAAATTTTCAATTGTACAAGCCATGATGAATGAATGACAAGATCAGAATATACTTTGTGATGGGAAAACCTTGATTGATTAGTTAAGACTTAAGAGGATTCTAGGATGAGATTAGAAGCTTCAGCTGCAGAGAGAGTGTGGTTGTGTTCTCCTTCATAGGTGACTACCAACATAGATGGGTCATCCAGAGCCCTCTCTACGTGCTTGCGCGCTGGACACCCTCTAACACTGCTGCACTTGTAGTAACCTCTGCAATTAATTATTCCAAAAACAACTCAATTCAGTGATTCACTACTACCACTCACTCCACCCATTCAAAATTAACTCCACAACATAACATAAAAATAAAAACTCGAGGGAAAGGACAGGAAAAAAAAACATGCCAGGCAGGATCTTTCTAAACTTAGCCCATACGGATACGGGAAAGAAAAAGAAAAAAAAAGGAAACAAATTAGGGGGATTCAATTTAGTAAAACAAAAATAAAATATGGGTCCATTTTGAAACTTGAAATTGAAGGGTCAACGAGCAAGCTAGCTAACATATACAAGGATATAATAAGTGGTGAATGGATGATTCAAATCAGAATTCGATGTGAAGGTGCTTATGATATAATGTTTTATATGTTATTTACCTTGGATAAGGAGATCCTTTAATGGGTTTCTGTCCATATTTCCTCCAAGAATAATCATCGGGTGGAATATCAGCCATCTTCAAGCTTATTGCTGGTACCCTCACCACTCTCTTCAACCTCATTTTTCTGCTGCAACAACCGAATCCAGAACAGAATGCATCAGAACCAGACATCACAAATATATAGTTTTTTTTTTTATTATTATTAATTTTTCTTAACAATTTTTAAGGATAAGAAAAAGAGATTCACATATATGATATACCTCTTCTTTGAACAATGGCATCGGCTAGAGGAACTGCCACACTTGGCAGAACCCAAGTTGTCAGAGCTACACTTCCTCTTCAACGAAGAGGAAGAAAGAGGAGGCTTTCCGGCGGAAGAGACCTGAGAGAGATTGGTGATCTGAAAAGGCGTGGCCGGCGACGGCGACGGCGAGGAGGAGCACGGCTGTTTAGTGTCGGTGTCGCCGGTGAGGGAAGAGACGAAGGAATTTGCAGCAGAGGAATACGAGAAATTAATGGTCTTGGAAGAGTCCTTTCTCTCAATGACCCCGGGACCATTTTTGGGGATCAAAGAGTGGTCAATGACAGTGTGAAGGGTGGGTGGCGGGATCTGCTGCAGCGGCGTAGCACGGTAGACTCTGGGTTCCGAAGGTGGAGGTGGGGGAGGCACAGGGGCTCTTCTAAAACGCGCGTGACCGGTTCTGGTGCGGCCCAGCAGCGAAATCACCTTGTTGAACTTAGAAACGGCCACGTCAGCTACAGCTCTGTAGTCGGTTTCAATTTTTTCCATGGAAGACTTTGAAGTTGAATTGGGTGTGTGGTATTGTTGTTGAGTCTGTGACAACAACTTGATGAGTTTCTCTACGCTCTCTAGCCCCGACGCAGCTTCACGAACCGCATTCTCTTCCGCAAAATTGTCGTCCCTATACCCCATCATCAGCTCCACGGCCATACCCATACTTGCATCAAAGAGAGAGAAAAAGGAAACTGGGAAGAGGAGGTGTTAAAGAGCATAGCATAGAAAATAAAGAGGGTCATAGGGTACCCTGGTCAAATGATGCCAAAGAAAATAAAAATAAAAAAAAAGGATAGTGGCTTGTTTGGTTTGGTCCACTAGGTGACTGCACCGTCACGCTAGATAGCTAACCCTCCTCGTCTCGTCTCGTCCCGTCCCTGTTACCGTCAAAATGTAGGTGAGATTGCTTGCATTGCATGTATGTAAGATCTAATCTAATCTAACGCTGAACAGGGTATTTTGGTCTCTGTGAACACACAAAAAGTTTTTTATTTCAATTTTTTTCTTTTTCCAATGAGAAAAAGCATCTGAAGGTAGTGGGGGAGATATTGACTTTTTCTCAGTCGTGGGTCCCAATGAGGGGTTATTATTGATCTCAGCGACGTTGGGTCTTTAAAATCAGGTCAAAGCCATTGTTTTAGCCGTCTGATATAAAGTTTGTGGATCCGTTGCTTGCCAGCTTATGCTTCAGTTGACTTGGATTGACACCTTACTGTGGATTCTTAATGCTTTTTTTTGTCGTCTATTTTTTTTTTAAAACTATTTTTCCCGTCATTTTGTCCCCCTGTGCTTTCTCACCACCGCTAGATTTTTTATTCTATTTATTCTCAATGTCTTTTTCTTCAAGCGGTGCTAGCTAATTTCTAAATCGCCATTATTATAGTTATAACGTACATAATACTACTACCATAAAAAAAAAAGTTCATAATAAATTTAAAAGATTTTTTTATACATATTTTCTTACTTCGGGACTATTTACAAGAGAATAATACTTGTATCGAAAAAAAAGAGAATAATACTAGTTAAGAGAGTAAATTAATAGTTTATTTTAAATTTAAGTAAAACGTTCATTTATAAGATCTTTTTCTCTTTAATTAGTAAGATCTCCAAATATTCTTACAAGTTTCAATCCTTTGAAAAAGTTATGAACTATTTTTTTAATTTGAAACTTAGTTACATTTTAATTTTTCAACCCCTCTTTAAAAATGTGTTATATAAAAATATATATTAGATAGTTTAAAATCACCATATATTTATGGTCCGGACTAATCTTTATAAATTATGTAGTTGAATTTCTCAATTTATAATAAAAAATTAATAATACTTAATCATGTATTATGTGAAAATTAGTTAGGATCATAATCTAAATTATATAACAATTTTCTATGTTAAGTGATAATCAAATCTAAAATCTTCGTATAAGCAGTTCAACCTGTAGTATGACTTATATCTATTGAGTTAGTTAGTTTATACTTTAAGATATTAATTAAGAAATTAAAATAATTGTGTTAAAAATATTATTAATATACTTGATCATTTTCTTGATATATTTCTGACATAAATTTTAATAAAAACTGTTTACCATTAATTGTGTAATCAATGTACTGAGAACCAGTTAACAAAGACCTAAATTTAATAATTCTGTAGGCATCACTGAACAGTGTTACGTATTCCATTATCACCGAAATAGAAAAACGGTCAAAAGTATTTTCTTAGATAACAGGTCAAAAGTATCTTTCATACTTACTATCATTTATTACCTGTATAAATCAATGATCTCAGAGGTACTATTAGGTTTGAACTTTAAACTTAAAATATAAATAAGAAAATGGTTAATTAAATTTGTAGTTCTTAAATTTTTTTAAAATTTGATTTTTAGTTCTTAAATTTTAGTTTGACTGGTCAATGTTTCTAAACTTTTTAAAAATTCGATTTTTAGTCCCTTAGATACTAAAAACCAAATTTTAAAAAAGTTTAAGGATTAAAAACTGAATTTTTAAAAAGTTTAGGGACCTTGACCAGTCAAACTAAAGTTTAGGGACTAAAAATAAAATTTTTAAAAAAATTTAGGAATCTTGATCAGTCAAATTAAAGTTTATGAACTATAAACTAAATTTTAAAAAAATTTAAAAACTAAAAACTTAATTAACTCATAAGAAAAATATACTTGGACAGTGTCTATATCTTGAGAAAGATGAGAAAAGAAGAGATATAAGTGAATAATATGATTAATAATATAATAAAAGAATGAAATAGAAAGTGTTAAAAGGATAATTATATTATTTGAATGTCTAAAAATTATGACTCATAAATATTAATATCTACATTATTATAGAAATTCTAAATTATATTATGAATTGAAAATTTTAAAAACTTAAACTATTAAATAAAAACATAAATATTTTGTACATCAAACTATAATCTTGTATATTACGTATTTAGCTTAAGTTATTTAGAAAAGTAATTATTTATTTTTGTTAATTTATTACTTTTTTGAAAAATAATTAATTATTTCTTTATATTTATGTTGACCAAAATTATCTGAAACGAAATAAACAATTTCAGGTTAAAATAATAGTTGTGCCAAAAATCGTATATATTGCAAATAACATTTCTGTAAAATTTTCAAGTAATTTATTAATGAGCGTCTTAAGACGCTGATTTAAGAAAGAACTTTTAATATATTTTATATGTTAACAAGTTTTGGTTTACACATATTTTACCCACCCCCATCTATTATTGTAATCATATACTCTTTCAGGAATTTCTCATTTTCTCTTTTATGCTGTCCGCTTTAAATGAATAAGATCAACCACTAATAACACCTCTTTTGTTCCTTTACAATTCATTTTAATTATTTGATAAATTTAGATGAAAAAATTGTTAAAAACTATTATACTTGAATAAAATAATTATGAAAGAAATAAAATGATACAATCCATTATAACTATTTGATAAATTTTTGATAGAAAAACATGAAATGGTATATATTAGACTAAAAAAGTTAAAATTAAAAATTAATACACGTTGATATAAAATAAAAATATTATAAAATATCAAATTTATATCTTATTTAAAAATAAAAAAAAATGCGAACAACCAGACATATAGTACATGTTTTTCCGCTAATAATAAAGTTACTTAGTTAAATAAAGACAATATCAATGTAGCACAAGAGGTAGTTAAATGGTACGTGATTTTTTTATTTATTTTTTGAATAATGGTACGTGATTTGTTGTCACAGTTTATCTACGGTTATAGCAGGCTGTGAACCACTGTATCTCTATCCGTGATTAAAGGTCGTCGTTATTCAAAAATAAAAAAAAAATAAAAAAATAAACAACAACAATAATCGAAATTCGAAAGGAACAGGTGATTTCAAAATTTGCAAGATTTGTTATGCAAAAACACCACATGTGCCTCTGGTGAAAGAAAAGTCTGCCAAAGTCAACAGACGATAAATTTGACATTTTCCTCACTGACGAAAGGAATATGATATGACATTCACGTGGCGTTTTTAAGAAACACGTATCGACATAAGAATATATTTTTACAAAATGCAATATATATATATATTAAAAGTTTCTTTATTATCATAAATTTTGATAGGTATTGTTCTGGTGAACACTACGGATCAGGGTACCTACGGCTACGAGTTTCGGTCACAGAGAAAAAATTTATTGGAGAACAAATACAAAATCCAACATGGAGAAGGAAGCCCCAAAGGAAAGATCAACCCAGTCTTTGAAGTTGATGGAAGATATGGCACAGGCTCTAACAGAGGTGCAAATTTCTCCTATTCAGAAGGATAATAATGATGATACTCAAGGTGCAACACAGGAGAAGAATATAAATGTTTGCAAAAAAGACACTAAAGAGAAAAAGAAAGTCTGCCTAAGCAATGGCTCAATCTTGAGGGGACCAGAGGTAAAAGCAAAGCAATCAGAAACAAATGAGGTGTGTTCTATAGAGAAGATATCCCAAGTTGATACAGGGGAGATGGTTGGGATGAAAGGAGCATCAACTACTAATAGCTCAAACCTGAAGACTTAGAAGCGAAATGCTAGAAACAAAGGAGGGACAATAGAGACAAATGGAAGGAAAATAGGAAAGAGAAGGGATAGGGATGAGTTGACAAACATGAATATTGAATCAGGTGACGAAGGAGCTGCAAAAAAGATGTTTTTGTTTACATCGGCGGAAGCTGTGAACCAGCCCCGCCAGACGCAATGAGGCTTATTAGCTGGAACTGTCGGGGGCTTGGGAACCCACCGGCAGTTAGAGCTCTGAGAAAGCTCTTAAACTTAGAAGGTCTCGATCTAGTCTTCTTGATGGAGACAAGAAAATGTGGTGCTGAATTGAATGGTTTCAAGAATGTTGCTGGCTTATCAACTCTGTTTGTGGTGGATTGTTTAGGAGATGGACGGAATAGAGCAGGGGGGGTTAGCTCTTTGGTGGAAAGACAGTTTTGATGTATCTATTATGTCCTGGTCCCTTAATCATATTCATATGGAAGTCACAGAGGTGAAAAGTGGAAAGAGCTTCTTCTTATCTGCAATTTATGGATACCCGAAAGGTAGTCAAAAGCATATGACGAGGGCGCTGATAAATGATTTGAAACCTCCTTCCCCGGAACCATGGATTAGTATTGGAGATTTCAACCAGATTCTCCACCCCGAAGACAAACTTGGAGGTGATGTACCAGACTTGCAGCTTATTTCAGAATTCTCAGAAACTCTTCAAGACTGTGGTTTATCAGAGATTCAGTTTTCAGGCTTAAGATTCACCTGGTCAAACAGGAGGAGGGGACCAAACCATATTGAAGAGAGACTAGACCAAGCTTTAGCAAATGCAGATTGGATGAAGATGTGGGCCTTTTCCCATGTGAGTTCACTGCCAAGATACCAATCAGACCACAATCCTATTTTGTTGGAGTAGGATAGCTCCAACCAAAGCTGCTTTAGGAAGAAAAAGAGGTTATATAGGTTTGAAAAAATGTGGATCAAAGATGAAGATTGTTCAGAGATCATTGGGCACTCTTGGATAAAAGGAGACAATGTTCTATTCAATATCTCTAGAACGGGTGAAAACTTGCAGTGGTGGAGTGCTGGAAAATTTGGAAGTCTCAAGAAGAAAATAAAAGAGCAGAGAGACAAGCTGGCTAGACTCAACAATTCTCCGCAAGATGATGAAGTGCTAGCTAGGACAAAGGAAACAGAAACAATACTCGATAATCTGCTCCATGCTGCGGAGGTTTATTGGTCACAGAGGTCACGAGCATCCTGGTTAAGTGAAGGAGATCTAAATACCAGATTCTTTCATCAAAAGGCTTCACAAAGAAGAAACACCAATTTCATTCAACGAATAACAGATGATTCAGGTAATGTTGTTACAAAATGAATGTGATATTGGAAATGTCCTCACTAAATTCTATTCTGACCTGTTCACAATGTCTCATCCTGTTGACATGGAACAAATTGTAAATCTGGTTGCTGGAAGAATTGATGCAACAGCTAAGGAACATTTGGAAGCTGTTTTTACTGCTGATGAAGTCAAAGAGGCCCTCTTCCAAATGAATCCTACCAAGGCGCCAGGACCGGATGGGACACCAGCTATCTTTTACCAGACTTATTGGGAGGTTGTAGGAGATGATGTCACAAAACTAATTCTGACAATTCTGAATGACGAAGTTGACCCACAAAGCCTTAACAAAACACATTTGGTTCTCATACCAAAGTGTAAAAGACCAACCCATGCAAGTGAATACCGGCCAATCAGCCTATGCAATGTACTGTTCAAGATCGCCACCAAAACCATTGCAAAGAGACTTAAACCTTTGCTGCCAAATGTTGTTGGGGAGTCTCAATGTGCTTTTGTTTAGAACAGATAAATAACATATAATGCTCTTATAGCATTTGAAATCTTCCATTACTTTAAAAAGAAGTCTGCAGGGAGAAGAGGCTTTATGGCTTTGAAGGTAGATATGGCGAAAGCTTATGATAGGATTGAATGGAATTTTCTTGAAGTTGTTATCTCTACCATGGGTTTTCCTCCAAAGTTCACCATATTGATTTTGAGATGTGTAAATACGGTCACTTTTTCAGTCATGCTTAATGGTCAGCCTAATCAAGAATTCAGCCCACAGAGGGGACTTAGGCAGGGAGATCCTCTTTCTCCCTACCTTTTGTATCCTCTGTGCAGAAGTCCTTTCAGCCCTTATCTCAGATGCAGTGGCCAGGAGATGTTTACATGGTATTTAGATAAATCCTAGAGCCTCGGTGATCTCCCACTTATTTTTTGCGGACGATAGCATTATTTTCTCTAGGGCAACTTTGAAAGAGGCATCACATATTGCTCTCATTCTTAAGCAGTATGAAGCTGCCTCAGGTCAGAAGGTCAACCTCAACAAATCTGAATTATCCTGCAGCCAAAATGTGCCAAGTGTCCGACAGATTGAGCTTCAACAGTTGCTTTGTGTTAAGGCTATGGAGAGTTCAATGGCCTATCTGGGCCTCCCTACAATAATTGGAAAATCAAAATCCCAAGTTTTCCAATTTGTTACAGATAGAGTGTGGAAGAAACTCAAGGGCTGGAAAGAAAAATGCTTATCTCAAGCGGGCAGAGAAACCCTCATAAAGGCTATTGTACAAGCCATTCCTTCGTATGTGATGGGCTGTTTCAAATTACCTATATCTGTTTGCAACCAGATTGAATCTCTAACAGCAAAGTTTTTTTGGGGTGGGATGTGCAAGAAAGAAAGATCCATTGGCTTAGTTAGGGGAAAATGGCAAAATCAAAAAAACAAGGAGGCATGGGTTTTAGGATGGTGACAACTTTCAATAAGGCTTTGCTGGCAAAACAATGGTGGAGATTGCTAACCCATAGTGATTCTCTTATGGCTAGGGTGTTGAAGGCTCGGTATTTCCCTCACACTAATGCTTTGGAGGCACAAAGAGGGGCTGTCCCTAGTTACACTTGGTCAAGCATTTTCTCGGCTAAAGATATTATGGAGGAAGGGTCTCTATGGAGGGTAGACAATGCCATGAAAATTAAAGCCTGGTCAGATAAATGGATCCCCAATAATAGGGATAACAGAGTTTCTACACAGCCAGGGCTGAATGATGATGTTAACTTGATGGTGTTTGAGTTGATTGATCAACAAACAAGATCATGGAAGGAAGACTCCATTCGTAGAGTTTTTCAACCTTATGATGTGGAGGAAATACTTACCATTCCTATAAGATCTTTTAATGATCAAGATTAGATCATATGGCAGCACACAGAGCATGGGGAGTATACAGTCAAAACTGGATATCACTTGGCCATGGCTAAGCTGACTGAGCCAGAAGCTTCATTTAGTGCAATTTCGGACTCTATTTGGCAAGATATTTGGAAGGTTAAAGTGGCTCCTAAGTGCCAAAATCTGGTGTGGAGGATATGCAAAAACATAGTCCCAGTCAGACAAAATTTACACAGAAAAATGCAAACCATTGATCCCATTTGCCCTTGTTGTGGTGAAGAGATAGAGTCAGTAGAGCATGCTTTTCTGTACTGTAGAGAGGTTGTTCCTATATGGTTTGCAAGCTAACTTGGGGTTAGAATTTCGAATAACAACCTTTCCTTTAATCAATGGATAGCCAGGTGTTTTGAGTGCATAGACATGTTCTGTATGCAGCAAATTTTTGGCCTTCTGTGGTCAATATGGCGTAGCATAAATGAATGGGTTTTTGAACAAAGGAGGAACCACTTATCTGTGATTATCAATAGAGCATACTGGGTTATCAAGTCTGACACAGGTGAATCTATAACTCCGATTCAACATCCAACATCATGGAAGCCACCATCACAGGTTCAAGGTGTTAAAATTAATTTTGATGCTGTTGTCAAAAAACAGTGGGGACTGGTTTTGGTTTAGTATGTAGAGACCACCATGGAAATATTTTAGCAGCTGCTACAAATTTTTCACAACAATGCTACTCCCCTAAAATAGCAGAAGCTCTATGCATGAGATGGGCCCTTCAGGTAGCTATGGATCTAGCTTTTGATGCTTTTGTCATGGAATCAGATTGCTTACAACTGGTGCAGGCCTGGAAGAAAAGAAATAGCAAGAAATTTTCTTATTTTGATCGTATAATTGCTGATTGTTTTTTGATAGCAACACAGGTTTTACACTTTGATTTCTCCTTTGTAAAGAGAACAGGCAATAGAGTAGCTGATACCCTTGCCAATTTGGCTTTTGCTTATCATGATAGAATGTGGATTGAGGAATCACCCCATCAGGTTGATCTCCTCCTCCTAGCTGATGTAAATGATCATATTGTGGATGAATGAATATCGTTTCCTCTTTCAAAAAAAAAAAACAATGTTTCAAAAACAAAAAACATATTTAGGGTCTGTTTGGTAATCTTATTCAAAAATACTTTTAAAAGAAAAAATAAGAAGAAAAATAAAATAAAATAATCTTCTTCGTAAGTTTAAATTAATTTATACATAAACTAATTTATAAAAGTTTTACGCATAAATTAATTTTAACTTATAAAAAAATTTCTTAAAAAAAAAAACTTATAAAAAAGTTCATTTCATTTTTTTTTCTTATTTTTTCTCCTAAAAATACTTCTAAATAAACTTACTCAAACATACTCTAAGCTTGTATTTTTTGAAATTTGAGCAATTGGCGAGATTTTATAGAGTGTTTGATAGATTTGAATGAAATAGAATGAAAGTGAATTAAAATGATAGTTTTAAATTAAAGTGTAAAAGCGTGAATTCTACTTTATTTTATTGTTTATTTTATTCTTTTTTTTACTATGTTTCAATGCAAACAAACCAATACTAAGAGCATGTTTGGATATAAGTTTGGTAGCTTCAAACTTCATTTTGGATCATTCAATGGATTATGGCTCTTGTTTGGTGGCCTCAAAAAGCAATTTTGTGACCAACATTTCACTTTGAAATGAGTTTGGTGCAGAAGCAACCTGAGGGTTCCTTTTCAATTTTTTGTTTCCAGTTTGGGTCAATTAATGAAAAGCAACTGATTTCCAATAATTATTATTTCCCATTTTACCCACCTTGCATAACTCGTCTTATACAATACACATCGTGCTAAAACCGTCCTAGCCAACCTATTACATATGCTAATGCCCTGGGTACTAAAACCCACCAAAAATAACATTAAAAATCTGAATTGGCCTGCAAGCCACACAAATCACCTTTCAACTTTCAAAATCTCAATTAATCTTATATTTAAATTTTAAAATTGTATTAGTTTATTTTATGTAATTTTTTTTATTGTGTTTTTTAATTTGGAGCAATAAAGCTTAATTATTAATGTTTTTAGACTCTTATTATTTATTAATGAAAATATGTAATCTTATTTTGACATTATTTTTAGTGATTTATTGATTATTTTAACAATATATTATTAGTTCATATTTAATATTATATTATAAATTTTATACCCTTTTCAGTAATTACACATTGAAAAGTATTTTTAATCAGTATCATCCAAACAAGTTTCATTTCATCAAATGTACTTTAAGCAAAGAAATATCCAAACATAAATTCAGTTGTTTAAACTCATTTTTTAGCAAACTTAAATTTTCAACATACTTTTGATTCAAACTTAAGTTCACGAACTTTAATCCAAACATGTACTAAGAGTTTGTTAGCCGAATAAGAGCATGTTTGGATTTTAGGTGGGAGGGTCCAAAAGTATGTTTGAGAGCAAAATAAGTTTGAAATCATGTTTAGTTATCTCTCAAAAGTATGTTTGAAAGTAAAATTTTACCTGCAAACTTAATTTTAAAGAAGTATGACTTGAGATACTTTTACAAATTAAATTTATAAACTTAATTTAATCCAAACTTAAGTTTACAAATTTTAATACAAACATGCACTAAGCCATTTGGAGATGCTGCAGCAGTGAATGCCTGAATGGTAATGGCCTGATGGTGATGGGTTTGACCAATAAAAGAAGTGAGACAAATAATTAATCATTAACTACTTTTTTTTTTAACAATTAACTACTTGGTTTAGTTGTAGATGAAATTTTAATGCGTGAACATACAATAATAAAATTAAATTTTAACTTTGTTAATTGATAAATAACATGGAGATAAAGATTAATTAAAGGTGTACATAGTTGGCCCAGAAACCATTTGATCATTTTTTTCAAGGAAAAAAAAAGAGCTTGTTAGCGGAATAGTTGCACCACATTATGAATTTATTTGGTTGTGTTTTTTTATAAATAAAAAGTATTTGTAATTAAAATGTGTTTTTAAAAATTAATTATAATTATTATGTAAATTTAATGAACTAAAATAAACTATTTTTCGTAGTTTTTAAGAACTTAAAAATAACATCTTCAAAACAATCTAAAACAAAAATATTTCCTGAAATCACTTTTTAAATAGACATTTTTAGTAAACATTTTATTGTGCCAGTGCCACAATAAACATTTTATTCTGAAACAACCTAAATAGTTAGTACAGTAGTATATATCAACTAACAATTTTATTAGTGGAAGAATCACCGTGCCGTTGGACGATTAGAGGCCCGCAGATTGTATAAAAGAGTTTAAGAAAAATAACAATTGAATATGCTGCTAGCTGACCATAGATATAGACGTGAAGGGTCTTGTTCAATTAATTGAGTAGAGTGCTTGAGTTGTTATAAATCTTGATACTTATATTTGATTTTTACAGATTTTAAAAAAAAAAATTAGACCTCCGTGGCTCCGTTCAAACTTCCAAAATTGACTATAATAAACTATAAAACTAATACTACATAAATACACATTTAATATTTATGAGGGTGTAAACGTTGGATGGCTGCGTGAATAGACAATATTCAATACTATCGTTGGCTTCACGTTGTGAATGTTACTGATGACTGACCCACTTTTGTTATAAGTACTATCATTTGAAAGAGGAAACTCAGGAAAGTGATAACAATAATTAATAACTACGAAGAATTATTAAATTGTACGTAAAATTTTGGATTCAAGGTGACAAGATGAACGAGGCACGAATCCTCTCTATTTTGGATTATGGGCAACAAGCGGAGGCCCATTTTGGGCCCACAGGCCATCGCTAACAATCCATATTTGACAAAAACTGACCCAACAAACAAAAACTGACCAATAGTGTTTACCGGAATAAGGTTGCTTAGGTTAGGTAGTTGAAGATCAAAGTCACCGAATTAGAGATGATAATGAGTTATATGAGGAGTCCACTCACCCCGTCACTTGGTCTATTTTTGTTTATTTATTTATTTATTATTTTACTTTTTTTGGCATTCAAAAGTTTAGATGAGTTGGGTCCCAGGGGCTCACCAGGCCAGAACATTCCTCAAGACTCACTGAGCGCTTATAGAGGTATTTACATATCACCCACCAACAAGGTCTTCATATCGATAGCGGGATTTGAACCCACGTCCTTGTGGGATATAAGTCCGATCCTTACTAACTGGACCAACCTTTGTTGGCTATTCATTTATTTGTATCCACGGGTGGATTTGTTTTTATTTTTAAAAAGTGAGTATCTTTTATGAGAATTGAAGAGTTAATCTATATAAATAAAGAGTTTAGTAGTGATACACTGACAGTGTAAAACTGTTTTACACAGTCATCAAATAAAAAATCACCGTGGGTATGACTTTTAAGATAATTTTTTAAAAGTTAATAAACGTACCATACATAGTGGATTGTAATTGGATGACAGTATAAAACTTTTTACACTGTCAGTGTATAGTCCCTTTTCTCATAAATAAAAATAAAAAATAACAGAAATAAAAATCAAATGAAAAAGAAAAATATAATTTTTAGAAAGGAAATGGGACGAAGTATAAGGGTATCATGAGTAGGGGTGGCAAAACGGGCCCAACCCGACGGGTGGGCCCGTTTGACCCTTTTTTTTGGCGGGGTGGGTCAAGGTTTATAACCTGCCAACCCGCTGTGACCCGCCCCGACATGGCCCGTCAAAAAGCGGGTTGATGGCGGGTCGGGACGGGTTGGCCCGCCAACCCGTTTTAATTAATAATTATATATTTTTAATATTTTATACATATATTATTAATATTTATGTAATTTATTTTTTTCTAAATAAATTATTATTCCAAATTTAAGGTAATATATTTAATTTTTTTAATAAATATTTATTATTTAGTATTTTTAAAAGATAAAAATAATTAAAATCAATTAAAATATATATATATATATATTTTTTATTTTTTATTTTTGGTTTTTAGCCGGTTGGTGGGTTGGTCCGCCAACCCGAGTAAAATGGGGCGGACTTAGTTTCGCAACCCACTTTCTTATGCGGGACGGGGCGGGCCAACCCTTTTTCGGCGGGTCAACGGCGGGGCGGGGCGGCTTGGCCCGTTTTGCCACCCCTAATCATGAGTAAGAATTGATAAATAATGGAAATTAAGTTTTTTTTTTAAAGGGAAATTAAGTTTATACTAGTACTTTAACTCTTGTAAATACACAGGTTAAATATTTTTATACACAGTAATTTAATTATATAGATTAGAATCGTTTTATTTTTCTTTCTTTCAATGAATCCAATTAATATAAAAAAACATTTAATTTATTTTAAATTTGAAAATAATAGTATAATTTTAACAATAATATTTTAAAGGAAATAGGATTTTCTAGAATGTAAAAAATAAAAATAGATAAAATTTGAATTTAAAGATAATGGTTTTGTGCTGAAATACCAATTAACGTGATTTTATAGAATGTTGATTTTTCAGGATTATGTTAAAATACCAATTAACGTGATTTTTGGTAAAATTTATTTTGCGTGTTTGGAAACGACTTTGCAATACAGTTTTTCACATCCAATACCAAAAATACGTGAAAGTAAGAACTAGCAGCTTCAGAGAAGACGTGTTTTTTCACGACAAATATGCCATAGGAATCATTTACAAACACACTATTTGAATGAAATTAATTTTGGTTAAAATTGATTTTGAAGTTATGTAATATATATTTGGATATTTTTTATTATAAAAGCAGGTTAATAGTAAAACTCAAAATAATTTTTTTTATTAGCTACCTAAATTTGCTTCAACTCAAAATCAATTCTAAAACTAGAATCCATTCCTCAACTTGAAATTAAACATGCAAAAAATTTACCTAAAATCACATTAATTGGTATTTCAACATAATCCTGAAAAATCAACATGAAACCAAACATATGCAATTATTTTTTTAACTCATAAACATGCACTTATTTGTTAATATAAGTAAAAATAAAAAATAAAAAAAAGTAAATTGAAAAGTAAGATCTTACCTTCACTAAAACAAAAAGTATATATATATATATATATATATATATATATATATATATATATATATATATTGAAAGGAAAACAAAAAGTATATTTAGTATTGACAAATATTTTAAAAAGTAAAAGGGTAATTAAAATGACATATATATTAATTAAAGATTTAGTTTTTTTATCTGTAGAAATCAAACACGGTACTAGGAATTTACAATAACTCACACATCCTACTCAACCAACTGAGCTAGACCCCCTCAATAATTAATAAAAGATTTTGTGATTTAATAATGACTAGATTAAAACAACAACAACAACAATAACAACAACAACAACAACAACAACAACAACAATAATAATAATAATAATAATAATAATAAATGCATTATATAATATTACACAATATATTAAATAATTAAATAATATAAAATTATAAAAAGTAAGTTAGATGAAATTATAAATTAGTATCAATGAATCATATTACATATTTTATAAGGTAAAAATATAATATATAATTAAATCATAATAATTTATATGTAACTTTTATATACGAACCTTTGTTTAATTAAAATTATATTGAAATAAAAATTAAAAAACAAAAAATCTTTTTAAAAGATAAGTTAAAAACCTGATCATTAGCATCGGTTCTTACATGATTTTGGTCTGTTATTGACTATTTTTTAATTGATTTCTTTCTATCAATTTCTTGAACTGTTACAATTGATTCTCATCTCAGTCCAATTGATCAATTAAACCAGTCTGGTGTAATTTGCAAAAAAAAAAAAAAGCGTTCAGTAGTCTATTTGTAGATGGACGTGTGTGCGTGTTTTGGTTGGGTCCAAGTATATGGATGTGTATGTCGCGTCAATTAGCCTACATACATGTTTAACTGGGCTTACTATATATCATTATGAACAATTATTTTAAGGTCCATTCACACCCCTTTGTTTGATATTCACATCTTTTGTCTTTTTGCTGTAATTTTTTATAAAATTTAAGCTTAATTGCACATTTTACCACCAAACTATTATCATTTTGTGAATTTTATCACCAAAGTTCTTTTTCGTGAATTTTACCATCCAAATTTTAAATTTTCGCACATTTTATCACCCAAGTTTTTTTTTCCGCACATTTTACCATTATGTTTTCTTACTTTTGCATATTTTACCATCATGTTGGTAACAAAATGATGTCGTTCTACAAAAATTAGTAACAAAACGATGTTGTTTTATTTTTTTAAAACTTGTTTAGTGGTATGTTAGCATTTGTAAAATGCACAGAAATTGAAAACTTACGTGATAAAATTCGCAAAAAATGGGTGATAAATGTGAAATTAAGCCTAAAGATTAATTTTGTCAAGATATTCAATGTAAACAAGTTTTAGTCCAGTTAAGCCATGCACGTTTAAATCCATAAGGTTGGTGCAGTCACGCATTATGAGCGAGATTAGTCTCTAACCTAGTGATGGATTTAGGAAGGGGGGGGAAGCAAGGGCCTTAGCCTCCCCCTCCCTCAATACCTTTGTGTGTATATATATGGAAGAAAAAGAAAAAGAAAAATTAAAAAATACTGTTAGAAGAAAATTAATAAAAAAAAAAATAGATTTTTGGGTTGATATGTGTTTAATTTTTTTTTCTACTAGTGGATCTTATATCTAATTTTACATATAAAATTAATAATAAATATTTATATTAAATTATTATTTATTAAATAATTATTTATTAGAAAATAAATATTTAAATAATTTTGTAAAAAAAAAATTTGACCCCCCTTTAATACACTCCTGGATCCGTCCCTGGATGGGGTACAGGAAAAAAATCATGCACGATTAAGAAACTCATTGAAATTCGAATTTTTGAACAATGCTTGATAACAAAACTACTAATATATGTTTTTAATTTATTTGACATAATATATTTTTCTTAATTGACATACTATTTATTATTAATTAAAAAGTTTATTATAATTAATAAATTTGTAAATGAAATTCATTAAATAGAGAGTGTGATTTATATTAATTTTTACTCTAAATAAAATAATATTTTCACACAATAACAAAGAACAAGAATGTATTATAAAAAACGTGTGATAAAAATGCATTGCTAACATTATCTTTTACCCCAGTATTTGTGCTCATTTTCAAAATCATTCTTATTGCGTGAATTGTTAAAGTAAAATTCTAATTTAATTAAAAAACACTTATCCATTTTTTTTAATGTAAAATGGTCAAGTGAGATTTGAATTTATGATATTATATATACTACGTAAATCTCCTTGTCATAAGCTAATATGGGTGATTCAAAAACACATTTTCAGTCTTGAACTTAAATTTTGATAAATCTCTTTTTTTCACTCAGAGCCGGCCCAAGCCTAAAGCAAGTAAACCAAGCCTAAAACAAATAAAGCCCTTGCTTTATGCCCCCAAAAATAAAAGTTATTTAGGATTAGTATGTATACAATTTTTGTACGGCCCATAATTTTTCTGTTGTTTTCTCTCACTTAAAAAATAATTACTCATTAATTTTAATTAATAAAGATATGCCTTAATTGACTATATCAGAGACTCCTTTCTTTAAATATATCAATTTTCAATAAAATTAATCCAATTACCCAAAATCCCTTTATCTAAATATATTAATTCTTACTAAAATCAGTCCAAAGGTCACTCTCAAAATATATTAATTCTCACTAAAATATGTTGGACTAAAAAGGCGTCTCTTTAAAATTCACTTTAGGCCTAAAAATATGTTGGGCCACCCTACCTCCACTTGGTTAGAGGGAGGAAAAAATTAAAATTAAAATTAAAGAAAAAAGTAGAAAAAAGATAAAATTAAAATTTTTGTTTTTTAAAGTAAAATTTTCTCTTTGTTTTTCGTATTTTCTTTTCAATTAAACAAAAAAGCATTTTTATCCATTTTTCTTTCCTTTCTATTTTTTCTTTCTTTCTGATTCAAAGACACCGCAATTAAACGAACATATTATGGCATAAAGCAGGCCTTGGGTATTAATGGTGGAATGTAGTAATCAAGCGAGGTAACAGTCTCTGCCTAATAAGAAAAAATGACGAAGCACGTCCCAGTCATTAGCGTACTGGGTTTTTATTTATATCACGAGTTATTAATTACTAATAGGTAAGAAGAATTTCTTTGTTTGCAAGCATATGGCGCTGGCTACCTATGATTTTGACATATCACAACATACCAACCGCATTTGTTTTTTTATCTTTGAATTTTGAAAGCAAATCAAATGTCATTGCATGTTATGTAGTTACTAAATTACATAGCAAAAATAACCCAGAGGTTTTCTGCGGTAAAGTTTTTTTTGTTCCTTGTGCAAACCTTTCCGTGGTGCTGGTAATGATAAGTTGGAGGAATTTGGAAGCGAAGACGACCATTTTATTTTAGTATATGCATAGTTAGCCACATTTTCAAGGAACCCTTTGGTCATATTTGGTTTGGATGCATTTTGTGACTGAAGCAAGTCTCACCCACCCATTTCGCTTTTGCGCACTCTACCTAATATCGTAGGCTGGGTTTGGTGTCCTGAAAGTTCTTATTGGTTTTTTGTTTCCTTATTTCCGCAATATAGCAAAGAGAAAAGAGCAATTCTCTTGTTATTGGCAGCAAATAATTTGGTATACCACCAAAACTTGTTGTAGGTGATGCATGAGTAAAACCTGTAATCGAGACAAATGGATATGTATCACTGTCACTCTCATCAAGAATTGACACAAAATTTGCATTGCAGTAGCAAAAGGCAAGTATAAAGAAGTTTGTAAAAGTCTCATGAGTTGTTGATGATTTTACAGGTAGAGATAGAGATAGAGAAGGAAGTTTTAACAAGGTCAAATAGTGGGAATTATTCATAATATCCTTGGAAGGAAAAAGTTATGCGTATTAAATAATTATTGGAGGTTTCAGACCGGACAAAGCATACCAACTTGGAAAACATAGAGAGACACGACATAATCGTTTCAATTTAAATATCTAACCGCAATAGCTTTAGGAGATTTTGACAGTTTACTGCTTTTCTTCCCAATTCAATTAGCACTTTAGCAGTATCATCACTCCTAATTTTAGAAATGGATTACAATTTACATGTATATCGTGAATTCGGAAAAAGGCGAAAAATAGGGAAATTTCCACAACTGTTGTAATTGTAAGAAATGGAAATTGAGTAAAAGTGTAGGAAAGAGTACAGTTACGGTGTTGGACACAAATTAAGCAAGAAAACAAATGAGATCAAAGAAAAGACAAGACAAAAAGTTCCAAATGTTTTGGTTCGTAGAAAAAAAGGAAATAGATAGAAAACAACCAATTAACTTCGATGTCTAGAAAACGAAAATCCAATCATTTTTTTGAGTTGCTTAGAATGTCCGCTATATAGTCTTTTTTTTTCTTCGTGTTTGGCTGTCGAGAAACTGCAGGAAAATAACCATACGATGGAAGGAAATCAAATTAAAAAGACTCACTTATACCGTTGTTGACACCCGTTGACCTTAGTATTCCGGTGTTCGTGACCTCCTTCATTTGTGTGTATGTCCCTTTACGCAATTAATACTACTACATTATTTATTAGCAGTAAATATGGAATTACCAAAAGTCGTACTTAGCAAATGCAAATTAAGAGTGTATTGTATTTCTGTGTTTTTCATTTATTTTGAATTAATTAATTGTGTCCGAACTGGAAGTTGTTAGAATAATTAAAAAAAAAAAAAAAGCAAACCGGTTTAACCGTAAACCCAAAGAAATGTTGGATGATTAAATCCCAGCACCACCAACCTAAAGCCACCACCATCTCCAACCTTTCTCTTCAAATTCAAAACGCTATCTATTCATTCTGCTACGAACTACAATTCTCAAATCAAATCCAAACATATAATAGTGTCAAGCATTAGCACTTCAACTCACAAACCTTAGTGTCATTTTTGTTTGATACAGAAAATGAAGCTCTCGGCGTTGCAGCAGAGTTACCTCACGCGCCGGGCGAACAGCTTCAGAGGATCGGCGCAGTTGGATTCGTCCGGCGACGGCGCGGTGAAGTCGCCGGCGGCGATTTTCTGGCTGGTGATCCACGGCGTGTGCTGCCTCATCAGCTTGGTTCTCGGCTTCCGCTTCTCGCGCCTCGTCTTCTTCTTCCTCTTCTCGACCAGCCTCTACACCGCTCCGTTCCGGAGCGGTTCGGAAATCGCGGCTCCGCTGGACGTTCCTCCGGCGGCGAACCGGACGGCGGCGGCGGTGGCGATGACCACGGCGAGCCGCGTGGTGGTCGGGCGGCACGGGATCCGAATCCGGCCGTGGCCGCATCCGGATCCCGTGGAGGTGATGAAGGCGCACCGCATAATCGAGAGAGTGCAGAGAGAGCAGAGGGCGCTGTTCGGAGTGAAAAACCCTAGGACGGTGATTGCGGTGACGCCGACGCACGTGCGCACGTTCCAGACGCTTCACTTGACCGGTGTGATGCACGCGCTGATGCTGGTGCCGTACGATCTGGTGTGGATCGTGGTGGAGGCCGGTGGAGTCACCAACGAAACCGCTTCAATTATTGCCAAGTCAGGTCTCAGAACAATCCACGTTGGCTTTTCTCAGCGAATGCCGAATTCGTGGGAAGCTAGGCATAAACTCGAGTCTCGGATGCGACTTCATGCTTTGAGGTTTACTTTTACTACATCCTTTTTACTCGATTATTGTTATTATTATTATTATGCTGAGTGAAGAAGCTTTATGGAGTACTGTTTATGTTAGTGCGCGAGACATAATCACAGAATACAGTGAAAATGCATCATGATTACTTGCTTACGTTTGGTTTAATTTTGAACAGAATTGTGAGAAAAGAGAAGCTGGATGGAGTTGTGGTGTTTGCCGATGATAGTAATATGCATAGTATGGAGTTGTTTGATGAGGCGCAAAATGTGAAATGGATTGGGGCTGTTTCGGTTGGAATTTTGCTTCATTCGGATGACTCTTCGTATATGGTTCAAAGTGAGGAGGAAGGTGCTTCTATGCCTGTGCAGGGTCCTGCTTGTAATGCTACGGATAAGTTGGTTGGGTGGCATACTTTCAATTCGTTGCGGTATACGGGGAGGAGTGCGGTTTATGTTGATGACAGGGCGCCTGTGCTGCCCAGAAAGCTTGAGTGGTCTGGGTTTGTGTTGAATTCCAGGTTGGTTTGGAAGGATGTTGATGGTAAGCCAGAGTGGGTGAAGGATCTTGATGAATTGGATGGGGTTGATGAAGATATAGAGAGTCCATTGTCCTTGCTCAAGAGCTCCTCTGTGGTAGAGCCGCTTGGGAATTGTGGACGTCAAGTTTTGCTTTGGTGGCTGCGGGTTGAAGCTCGCACAGACAGCAAATTTCCTTCTAGGTGAGTCCTCTCCTTGATTTTAGAATTTTTCATTTCTGATGGTCTTAAGTTTCATTTTCCAAGTGATGTCTAACATTTTTTATAATTTGCTGCCTGGTATTTGTTATATTTGACAAATTTGAACATCTGCAAGATTTAAATGTGTTTGATACGATGGCAAACCCACCCAAGAATACTTAGCAATTACCAGTTCTGTGGTTAATGTGAACCTATATTGTTGTTGTCCACAGAATTATCCTGTTAGGAATAGCTGCATCTTGCATTGATATTTGGGCATCAAGTGATGTAGACTTATTTTCTAGGATGATTTGTAGTTTTCCAGCTAAGATGATCCAGGTCAGACTGAGCTAAGCAGAATGTAGCTTAGAAAGTAAACTGCTGCCAAATTGGTGCAGAATTTTTATAGAAGTCGTATATTATACTATTTGTTAACATCTAGGGATACTCTCATCCTGGCTTGAAAAAATTCTCACTTGGCATAGACTTCCATTTGGGCACAAAGTTTGCTTCCCTTCTCCTTTGTGATTATCTTATATAGGGGGATCATCTATTGGATAGTACCTACATGATTCTCTGAAGGTGGTTACCCTCGGGGGTTTACTAAGTGTAAGTGTTGAAACAGTGAAGCATGGTTGAGGGAGGGTTTCCATTATAGGCACCTTGGTTGTTTAATTATCTGGACTACATTTGGGTGTAGAATTGCAGGTTTTCTAAGTCATTAACCAAAATGATCCCAAGGAAGCTGGAGTACAAGGAAGCCATAATCTCTAATTGTCTGTTTGGTTAATATATATAATTGGATATAATGATGGAGTTGATGTTAGGGACTTCACTAGCATCCTAGCATGGGATTCATTGAATTCCTCGTGTTACATATGGGATCAATGGTAATATAACTTAATCATAAATTAATTCTTAGGTGGCCTGTTCAATAGCTCCCTACAACAGGTACCTTTATCTCTCTGAAGTGGTGGTTTTCTTTTCCCTTTAAATGTCAGCAATTACATATGTCATGCAAGTTTCTGTCATTAGATGGACTTGCTAGAAGAAAGGCCAAATAACACCAAACTATACATGCTGGTGTGTTAGATTGAAATTATTGGTTAACGTCTAATAGAGCATACAGTTCAGTTCGATCACTAGTCAATGACGTCCCAAGATGACATCCCAAGAATTTGTTGTGAATGCTTGGATTGGGATCTTTGCATTCTTATCAATAAAATATTTTGTTACATTTAAGAAGTTTCCAGAGGTTAAATTTAAGAGTTGGAAAAAGGGACATTGAGACCTAACTTTCACCATTAGGTGTGTTGTTTAAGGCTGCCCCACGTTTTCCATGGCTTCTTTTCTTTATCTAATCAACTTTTGCTGATCGCAAATTTTCTGGCTTCTGAAATTTGTTCTTTCCCTGATAAACCAAAGCTATTTGTCAAATATGTTGTATTTGTGGTTTTATTCCCAAAGGGTCTTTTTAGTTTTGGGAACAAGACCAATCATGTGTATTTTTCTTTTAATCTTGACTATTCAAATATGATCATTTGTGATGTGGCATCCAAAAGATAGTGCATGGATTTATGCATCATCACGAGCAAGTCTAATATTTATTAGCACATTTTCTGTCCATATCCCTGACTGTGTGATTCTATTATTTTATGCAGGTGGATAATTGACCCTCCTTTGGACATCACTATCCCATCAAAACGCACTCCATGGCCAGATGCTCCTCCTGAGCTCCCATCTAATGAAAAAGTTCTAATCGGCACACAAGAGCAGACGAACAAGCCCTCTACAAGGACTAAAACACCCAGGTCCCGGCGCAGTAGAAGCAAGAGAAAGCATGACACCAAAGTGATAGGTGTGCAAGCCTCAACACATTCCGAACAAAACTGAGATGTTTAAGTACATCTGAGGAATTTACTGCCCTGTGGATACGTGACTGCTGGCCTTCAGCAACAAGAATTTGGATTGATCAAATGGAGAAAGAAAGCTGACGTATTACTGCTACATACGTCGGTGGCATAACTTTTATGGTGACCCGGCCAGCATATGTGCATCTGAGTCTGATTCACCCATTTTTTTATATTGATTTTTTTGTCTTTTTTTTTTTTTTTTTTTTATTGGAGTTCGTTCGAATGAAAGTTTGAAAGGTAATGTCAACTTGGTTTTGCAGCACTTGCTGCTGCCTTGCAGGAAGCCTGTATTCAATTTTATTCCATGTTAATACATATTCTTCTCAATAGGATTATACAATTGTCATTTATTCTTTCACAGGCAGATTTCACTACTTACAGAATAACAATGGCATCCACTCAGCCCTTAAAGGGAAAAGAGGATATTTTAAGATAATAAGATGATATCCGTAATTGATTAAAAACTTTAAAATTTCAAAAGAAAAGAGATAAAAAAAAATGGCATCATTTTTGGATAAAATATACTAAGAGATTAAGTCGCAGTAAAAAAAGCATATTGTGATTCATCTAATATTTAAAGTTGATTTGAAGTAATTAATTCGAGTGTATAAAATAACTTGGATTTTCTGTCAAAAAAAAAAAAAACTTGGATTTAAGAAAAACAATGAGAAATTTTAACGTTAAAAAGAGAAGTTTGAAAATAATAAATAAACTATATTTGGAGAGAGAATGATAAACCATAATTAATTAATTATTAGTTTGATATGATGCAGCAGCAACACGCTCTAAGATACCAACAAGTCGTCTGCTCTTGTAGTGGAAATAGATTCGATTCCTTAAGTAAGTTTTCAAGTTCAAATTTTGTTTAAAATTTTCTTCTTTAAAAATCAATATTTAAATTTAATATATAAAGATTAAAAATTGTTTGAGGTCGTTATCCTTCTGTAATTCTGTTTGGTACTATTATTTTGGCCCAACTCTAGAAAGGCACAAGGGTGAAGGGCCCAATGACCATCATGTTGGGCACAAACTCCTTACCAAAAAAATAAAAAAGAGCTCAAACTTCTCTTGTGAGTCTGGCTCCCAAGGCCTAACCTTGTTAGTCTGATTTTTCTCTCTTTCTTTTTGTTGGGTTGGCTGGGAGTTTAAATGTCAGCAAATCAGCTTAGGTAACTCTCTTAGTAGTGGGGATTATTATCTAAAGTGGGAAAACTAAAGCCTAATGTGTTAAGGATTTGAATATTATTTTACTATGTGCAGTGCATATGATTAAAGTTTATTTTATATAATTAAAATTTATAATGAATAAATACTTTTCAATATATAATTATATTATAATAAAATTTCATAACAAATAAATACTTTTAAATATATAAATTATATTATAATTAAAATTTGTAATATATAAATATTTTTAAATATATAAAATATATTTTAGATTTATGATAAATAATTTATATTGTAAATCATTTATTAACATTAAATTCATACAAATAACATTTCTTTAATGATATTATGCGTATTTATATTCACATATTTCTTTTATTATTTGTAAATAATTAAACTTTGACCGGTGGAGATCGACCTTCTGTTGGAATGTTATTGTTGGATTGGATGCATAAGGTCACTTGAAATGACGCTAAACAACCAAAAACAAGAAAAGAAAAAAAAAAAAAAAAAAGCTTGTATTTTTTGTTCCAACAAGGGTTAGCGCATGCTAGTTACCAAGATTCGTGGATTGAAGCTCATGATAAAGTACATCCATGGAGATAACATTCCAAGAAATTATGTCTCTGAAGAGCACGATGAAATGAGTGAAGAATCAATATCTTAATTTCGAGCACAGAATCAATTATTTGTTGCTTGTGTTGTATTGACTCAATCCGTTTCACGAATACTCCTAACAAGAGTGGGAAAAAAGAGTTTTGTGTTTTCTTACTCTTGATCAAGTGCTTCTGTTGTATTGACTAGAGAAGGTTTAGATATCTTGCTAGGTTCTATTTTTTATTCGAATTATTTAATTTTAAATAAATTAGTTCAGTTTTAAGCTCTTCTAATTAATACGATGGACTCGGAATATACTGAGTGAAGTTTTATTTACACAAGTTTGAAAGAAAAAAGACAACCCTTAGACGTACAAATACATTTGATTCTACCAATTTACCAAAAAAGAAATACATTTGAACACCAATCTAATTTGCGCCCCATTGCAATCATTTGGCTGGTCCCATAATGAATGACCCTGTAGTAATTAACCACATTTCACATGTACGGCTCGTGGAAATAATTAATTTCAACAGCAATTTTCACCCGTGTGAATTTGATGGTGGCTACCAAAGGTTGCAGTTTTTTACAACATACATGCTACATCAATGGTTAGTCAAAGAAAAAAAGGATAGAGGAAATATAGAAGGGAGATTGTGTGTTGTGAGTAGACAAACTTTTTTCTCTCTTAGTATTACAAGAAGGCCAACAGTTAGCACTACAATAAGCTGGCGCGTGCTTTCTTAATGATGCTAATGAGCACCACAGCAAATACAATGTTATCATTCCTACACCTTAATCAAAGGGAAGTGGGGTTAGTTATCATGTGATTTAGTTGGTAATATATTAGTCTAGTATTATTTTATGCTAGAGTTTAATTTTTTTTAAAAAAAAATGGTATTGTGAACATTAGCAAGAATAGATGTTCTAACTTCCAATTTGATGAGCGTACGCTTCTGGCTCCATCCGTGCCAATAAGTTATTTTCATTAGTCATAATTCACGCTGGAGATTGTTAGCTATTGACCAAGATGTTTTAATTTTCTTGGAAAAAAGTCACATGTCTAAATATTAAAGCAGAAAGTGCTTTAAAATAAAAATACAAGACCAGATAAAAAAACACACATTTTAAGTGTGAGAGCTGGGGTCATTTGCTCATCCTGGCATGGATAATTATACTCATTTTTGAAGTGCAAGTTTTTTGCTGTAAAGGTGAACATGCGGTTGAAGCAGAAGGTACTCAGCTATCAAAAGTTTACTTACTTTTTTGAAGTTACAAATATTTAAATTAAAGCTACAATATGAGATAGCAATTTAAGATCTGTCTCCTCTCTTCTCATTTACGTATACACAATCAAAAAGCATGTGGTGCTTTCGAGTAATTTTATATGCTCTGCAATTTTTTTTTAATACTTTGTGAAGAAAGTATGAAATAAAAACATTCTGCACTTTCTAATTTATTTAGTCAATAGGAGGATTAGTAAGAAGATTTTGTAGAAAGATTTAGAATTATATATTTCATTGTTTCAGTTGTAAAGTTATCTAAATGAATTATTAAGAATTTAAGATTGGGACGTGCTCCAATTCTTGATCAACAAGGTGATGCATCGCAAATTTTGATTTCCTTCACGTTTTCCCCACTTTTGTCCTTGCCCCACCTTACTTCTTTCATACAACTTTGCCATGTTCCAGACGTGATTTTCACGAGAATTTGTTTTCATATTTTGTAACATAATTGACATGATTTTTAGTTTTTTAACGGGTTTCCAAAAAGGCATTTAGTGATCAATTTTTTGCTTCCTTTGTTTTTCTTCTTCTTCTTTCTTCTATCGATGTACTCCTACTTAATATCTTATTTATATTTAGATATTTTTAACCTTTTCATATGATATCTATTATTATTTTTCTCTCATTTATAATAAATGTATAAAGTATTTAAAAATTAAGAAGAGATAAAGACATAATAGAAAAAATTAATAATTTTTGAATTTCCAGATATTTTTTTTCAAAAAAAATAATATAAAACAAGTTGGGACATGAGGAGACAATCCCTGCATTAATATTAGACATATGCATTGTGCAGAATTATTATTATTCACGTGGTTGGCTATTCAATCCCGGAAGTTCTGGTTAATGCAATTATGCTACACCAAATTTTTGTATAAGGTATTAAATATTAATTATATTTATTAAATAAGAGTAGAATAATAATTTATATGACACTCTTTTTTTATATTTCTTTCTATCGTATCACTCATTATATTTTTTATTTTTTATTTCTGTTATTTATAAAAGTTGTAAAAAATTATTATATAAATAAAATTCCTCTTTGAATTTTAGAAAGTTAATCTACCAAAAAATAGCAACTAAAGCTTTGTGTAACCAAGCAGTAAAGTTGAAAAGGTGAAGGATCATCATATCATATAGACTATACGATAAGGGGACAAGAGAAAATTGGTGATAACAAATAAGATCTCTGAATTTATAATAAGGGCAGCTGATACCACAGTTTCTCATTATTCTGAACATGTTCAAGCCACTTTTATCCATTGTCTGATGCTATACGCATATTTTAAGGTAAGGGTCTTTTCCAAAATAATTTGGCATGCTACAGATTATATAGAAAATAAGAATAAAGATTGGAATATAATAGAGCCGAGCGCGCTTGAAAGCTGGAAGTTATCCGGAAAGTGTTGCTATTAGGCACAAAGGGGTCCCATATGAGCTGCACAATTTGTTCAAGTCAATTACAACATCCTATTAAGAAGTGTTAAGGTCATTTCAGGCCATAGTCACAATAGACTCAACACCTTTAATCACAAACAAACTATCCAGTTGTATTTGTTTATGAATTGGGCAGCACCATTCATCAGGCCATTGACGAGAAACAGAACAACAACATTCCCTTGAAGAAATGGTAGCTGTATTCAACAAAGAGCTCTTGAGCTGGTACCTCATCACCCTTAAACTCAGAGAAACCTTAGAATCCGGGATTCCATCTTCTCCTAATTCAGTTAACCGATCAACTGAGTTTCCCCAGCAGGAGGAAAGGCTGCTTCAGCAGGAACCTACAGAATCATTGCAAGTTGTCATCAATGAAGATGGTGAAAATTTTCAAGAGGAACCAAAGTCACCAACATCTGAATGGGTGGTAACCATCAAGGAGAAACTAGATGAGGCAGGTCAAGATGATGTGGCAAGTTCATGGTCCAAGCTATCAATCTACAAAATCCCCCACTACCTTAGAGATAATAGTGGCGATGACAAAGCTTTTGCACCCCAGATTGTGTCTATAGGTCCTTACCATCATGGCAAAAAGCGCCTTCGCCAAATGGATCGCCATAAATGGCGTTCCCTTAACCATGTCCTTAAGCGTACCAATCATGACATTAGGCTGTATCTCAATTCCATGAAGGAGATTGAAGAAAGAGCTCGCTCCTGTTATGAAGGACCAATCAGTTTAAGCAGCAATGAGTTTGTGGAAATGCTTGTCCTTGATGGTTGTTTTGTGCTGGAGCTATTCAGAGGAGCCACAGAGGGCTTCAAGCAACTTGGATATTCCAGGAATGATCCTGTTTTTGCAATGCGTGGATCAATGCACTCCATTCAGAGAGATATGATCATGCTAGAAAACCAACTTCCCTTGTTTGTTCTAGACAGACTTCTGGGAACTCAACTGGGAAAACCAGACATGAAAGGACTTGTTGCAAGTCTAGCACTCAGGTTCTTCGACCCTTTAATGCCAACAGATGAACCATTGACAAAAAGTGACAGAAACAAATTGGAATCATCACTTGGAAGCACTAACACCTTTGACCCTTTATCTGATCAAGCAGGTCTTCACTGCTTGGATGTGTTCAGGAGAAGTCTTTTGCGCTCAGGACCTCAACCAATACCTAGAGTATGGATCAAACGCAGGTCAAATGCTCAAAGAGTTGCTGACAAACGGAGGCAGCAATTGATACATTGTGTCACGGAGCTTAAAGAGGCTGGAATCAAGTTCAAGAAGAGGAAGACTGATCGCTTCTGGGACATCAAATTTATGGATGGCAAACTGCAAATACCGCGGCTCTTGATCCATGATGGTACCAAGTCTTTGTTCCTCAATCTCATTGCCTTTGAGCAGTGTCATCTTGATTGCAGCAATGACATTACATCCTATGTTATCTTCATGGACAACTTGATTAACTCTCCAGAGGATGTGGGGTACCTTCATTACCGTGGCATAATTGAGCACTGGCTTGGTAGTGATGCTGAAGTTGCAGACCTTTTTAACCGCTTATGCCAAGAGGTTGTGTTTGACATCAATAACAGTTACCTTTCCCCATTGTCTGAGGATGTGAATCGGTATTACAACCATAGATGGAATACTTGGTGTGCAAGCTTGAGACACAATTACTTCAGTAATCCTTGGGCCATTATCTCTTTGGTTGCTGCTGTTGTCTTGTTGCTACTTACTCTTGCACAAACCTACTACAGTATATATGGATATTACAGACCAGCCGGGTAAGTACCCCTGCAGGGTCTTCCATTTCCTATTTATCAATATTTGACCCTTTACAAGTCTTGAGATATTGATGTGTTTGCGTTGGTTTCAATAATCAAGCCTAGTAAAGAGCTTGGAAGGCTTGAATCCCATTAATTCATTTATTTGGCACAGAAGTTATTGGTATTGGCTAGTTGCTACTGCTGTAATTCAACTTCCTTTTGTAATGCAAATGCTTGCACAACAAATTTGGCTTGATTGCCTTGATAAGCTTTCCTTTCATATTCTGAAAGAGATTTAATTGTTAAGAAGAAAAAAAATCCTCTTGATGTTAGGACTGGAGTAAATTAGTTTTGAACTGTAATATGTACAATAGATTCTGTAAAAATAGAAGTGAAAGTGAATGTGAATGATGAACCTTCGTTTTTATTTAACCTTTCGTTATAAATTTGTCATATAAAATAAAATACTAGAGACTTTTTTTATTTTATAAAAAAGCAAAAAGTACATTAAATAGGAATTTCATTTCTGTAATAACTACGGTAAGGAATTGAAGACCAAAAGTAAGCCAAGGCAATAATACTAAAGCCAAATGAGAGCCACTTAAACATCCAATGTCTTGGAGACTAAAAAAATGGCATTCTCCTGCGTGAAGCATTCATTTTAACAAAAAAAGTATTTAGGGAATATACGTTATCCAGTTTTAATGTCAAGGTAGGCTATAACACTATCAAAATGTTAGTATTTGACCTACAAAAATATATCGCAGGAAAGACATGCTTTTTGTTATTTCAGACATTGCAAAAGGTCGATTTGAAGTATAATCCAATTCACTTAGAATAAAAATGCATTTGAAAGTGTATTATTCACCTTGCACTAAAGTATGGGATAGAATCAAAGTCCAATTAATCACCAAATCACAATCACAGCTCAAACAACTACGGTGGTCGCACTATAAATAACAATGGTGTTTTCCATGGACATGGCAACGGGGGCTTTATAATGGTGACTTTGAGCTCACTTGACCTATTGGAATGAGGGAGTCGGTCGCAGCTACCATTACAATTGCTGAGAAAAGTAGGTTACTAGGTGCAAAGACAGTCCGATACAGGGAAAGGGTCAAGCGGAGCATAGGAAAAAAGTACATAATGTACATAATAAAATTTTCCGTTATTTCTAATGAGAGATGCACATCAAGATCAACGGGAAAATGTCCTGAACAAATGGAATAGCAAGAAACCCTATTGCAAAGGAAAAAAGTCCCATGACCAACTAGACCAAGTGATCGCTTCATCAAAATAAAAAATTAAAATTTAGTTTAAAGGAACACCAAATAAAAAAAGTGCCATAAAAATACTTTGTTACCAATTCATAAGACAAATACTTAGGTTAAAAAAAACAAAACTTGAGCTTGAGGACAATCTGCAATGATAGAGGTTTGACCCGTGAAAAACCTTGTGAAGAAGAGCAACTTTAATATCTCGAATGAATATCAGTCATACAGCCCAAAGTGTGGATAAATCTCATTAATAAAATATATAAATAATAATAATAAAAAAAAAAGGTCCAGACATTCCAAATGCACTCATCACAACAATGCCAAGAAAACCTGAAGGAGGTAATAGTATTGTATAGGCAAATTTATAGGAAAAAATAAGTTCCTGAAAGTCACATGATTAAAAGGAAAAAAAAAATACAATGGAAAAGACAGATCGTTAATACCCCATTGCAAATAATGAAGGGGATTCCTTCTGCACAGGCTTCTTAAAATTCTAGTTATTTGACTATGAATTCAGCAATAAGAGTTTGGCATTTGCCCACCTATTTAGAAAAAGAAAATAAAGAAAAAGGATTTGACTAGAAGGGGGATGTAAAGAGAGAGCCCCCAACATCTCCCCAAAGCTAAAGCTTCTACCAGGACGTAGAAACAATGAAGATGTCCAAACAGTTGCTCAATTGGGAATTGAACATCCAGATGTCATACGCCCATGCTAGACCTCAAAGCAATCTTCTTCAGCCAATGATATCAAGCCACATGCGGGGTTGTGACTTAAAATGTAGCAAATAAAGTTCAATTAAGCTGAAAATTTCAGTCCATGGTCGGGCTTGTGCTTTCTGCTGCTCTCTTTCTATCATAGCGCTAAAAGTAAAATAGACAAAATTAAAGTTTACTATTAGCAACAAGGATGTAATCCTGATAAAAACACCATTAATGGATTAATAACCAACATTTGCCACAACATTTTGAATGGGAAAAAAAATATTAAACCTACCTGTTTCCCAAATGAGAATGGTACATATTTGTATTTGATCATATGTGATATCTGTCTCCTCATTGTAAGTGTGAATAGGACCACCCAGTAGAAAAGGAGTATTGGCCAGAATACTGGAACATCAAATGCACTAAAGAAAGTCATCACAAATGCAATGCAAAACGCCTTTGTGATCGAGTACCTGCCCACAAAGAAAAATTAAGCAGCTTTCAGTAAAAACAACCATCTGCATGTCAAATAATTCTCAATGTGCTTTCCTAAGTGAACAAGAAACTTACTTCCACAACTTGAAGCAATAAAACCAAATAGAACAACATCTAAATAGAATTTTCTTTTATGTCTAAAATGACACTCATTTCATATAATGCAAGTACAATACAAGAAGGGTGAGGCATTGAGAAAGAGCCTAACTGAGAAACTTATGGGAATAGATTCTGCTTGTCCATATTGTGTTTTGGAGCTCATAATAGTCACAAATGTAACGTAGATGCTATTATGATCTGTGGAGGGTTGGCACTTTGAAAATCCAGATTATTCTCAGGATAGGAGCAGACAGATCAAGTAGTCTATCAGTCCATTCCACATGGCAATCATAACCCTACAAGTTTTTTTTTTTTTTTGGACAGAACAGAACCCAGTAAATGACAAAACATTACTAACTCCACAAATGGCAATTACAACAAAGCACGATATCAAAGCTCATGAATGAAGATTGATCTCCTCGGAAGCCAAACCATAGACTTAGAATTGAAAACAGCAACGTAATATAAAATCTAATACAAGATTGTTATACCCTCCTACTCATTAAGTATAACACGGAAGCCAGCATGATCTGCTTAGTGTGGCATTTTCAATATCCATAATTTGTTCTAATGAAAATCTAGACTCTTCTCAGTGCAGGAACCGAAAGATCAAGCACAATACAATAATAGTTTATCATAACCCTATCTATAGCTTTAATTTTTTTGACAGAGCACAACTTATTAAATAACAAGAGAATAGTGAAATAAATCAAACTTTTCCTCATAAGCTCCCTCCCTCATGTAGCTTATCCATAGGTTCAGGTTAACTTGTTTGTGATTTATGCAAGAAGTTTAATTCATCTTTTTTTATTGTCCTGTAAATTCTTATGCAAACTGACTCTAAATCCGCAAATGACAATTCAAAATCAAATCTCGGACTCACAATTGAAGACGGTAAGATTCAATATAAAAAAAGTACGTGGTGGATTACGAAACCCTAGAGGTAGAAGGGGGAATTAGGCGTACCAGAACTTGAACTCGGGGAGGCGGCGAACGAAGGGGCGGAACTCGTCGGATCCTCGGGTGGGGAGGGTGGGGCCGTCGCTAATCTCGGGATCGACCTGAGGGGAGAGGAAGCCGATGAGGAGGTTGAGGATGTAAATGCCGAGGGCGTAGGAGACGATGTAGAAGCCTTGGACCAAGTAAACGCGGAGGACGTACACGGCGGCCACCACCAGGCACCCGATCCAGCGCCGGAGCACGTGCGGCGTCGTTTTGTCCAGCATGTGCTGGTACTGCCGCGACACCGCCAATTTCCACCGCGATATCGCCGCTTCCGGGGAATGATCGTCGCCGGCTCCTGCGTCCATCGCTGCCTGCCTGCCTGGGAGGGTAGTTTTGACTTTTCGAAATGCGAGGGAGGAGGGGAAGGAGAAATGTGGAAAGTGTGATGAGATGAGATGAGACGGTAAGCAGCAAATCAAATGAGATGAGATGAGATGGAAATGGTACAAACAACGAACGCCCCTCTTTTCGGCTCGCTTGTCCTTGCCTCAAGATCTCGCTCCGGTTCGCATCTTAATCTTATTGAACCGGATCAAAGGATTTATTTAAGAATAACAACACCCATTGAATAAAAAATTAAAAACATATCAGGTTTGATTAGGACTTCCAAGATATTATTATTAAAATAATAATAGTAGCATTTTACAGAGAAGACTTTTATACACGGAACTCCATCCGTTTCAAAACTTTGAGTGATTAACATTTTTACATATGAATTAAGAAATATTTAATATATGTAAATTTAGACTAAATTATCCTTATTTATTGATTTACAATTTTTATACCATTTTCAATTACTCCATTTATCTTCCAATAAAAGTATCTAATAAGATTTAAAGTTATCAATACTCCAATAAAAAAAAAGTATTAATAACTAAACTACATATAAGAGTACAATTGAAGTTTTGAAACAAAAATAAAAATTAAAACACCAAAAGTTTTGGAACGAGGGAGCATTGCATTAACTTTTATCTAGTTTTTGTCATTTCTTAAAAAAATCTATTTTTGTCAGTAAATTAATATTTAAATAATTAAATCATCAATAAATTAGTTTTTCTAAACAAAATTCTCCAAATTCAATCCTTAAAGATTTAGGATTTAATTTATCACTAAATTATTCTTCTTTTTTTTTTTTTTGGTGGCAAAGATGGGGCTAGAACATCCCAGGAGAAAGAATTTTATTAAAAGCCACGTGGAAACAAAGTTCCAGATACATGAGCCATGATCGGAGAGTACAAAAAAGAAGGTGCAAAATTAAAAATTTTAACTCCTCCGTGAATGGACAAACCATACTTTGCAAGGGCATCAGCAGCCTGATTAGCCTCTCTGTATATATGATTCCAGACATAAGTCCCTCCTTTACTTATGAAACCCTTTATAGCATTTACCATGTGGTAAGATGCATGAACGGGTAAGCATCCATCCCTGACCAACGAAATTGCAACATTGGAGTCAGACTCAATGAGTATATCTTTGAATCCTTTTTCCCATGCGATCTGCATACCAGTTAGAATCCCCTAAAGTTCTGCTTATGTTATCGAGCAAACTCCAATATTGTATGAGAAAGCCATCACCATTCTACCATTGTGGTCTCGCAAGATACCACCACAAGTTGCTTTACCATTATTATCAACTACACCATCGCAATTTAATTTAAATTGCTCCACAGGTGGAGGCCTCCAAGCTATGAGCTGCACACTAGCATTTATGCTAATACTGCCAACGATTTTAGCTTCAGCAATGAGGCTAGAGAGAATTTGACTAACTGATGATGAAATGGCAAAGACCAAGGTGCTTGTGTCTTGTCTTTTGTCTTCGAAGATAAATTCATTGTGCTGCCTCCATAGCATGGATAGAGTCACACCAAAAACTAGAGCCTAATGATTATTTTGAGGGTCTGCAATTTGAACCAAATTTTCCAGCATCCACGCTCGAAAATCTGAGGTGAAGAAGAGGGGTGAAAGAGTGTTACCCGATATTTTATTCCAAACGTCACGTGCCACCCTACACTCCCTGCAAATGTGACTAACACTTTCACTTCCATTGTTGCATTGAACACAACTATCATCATCACAGAGGTTCCTACAAAATCTTTGGACATTTGTGAAAAAGGCCCCCTTTGCAGTCTTCCATAAATGCATTCTAATTCTTTCTGGTCCTTTCCACCTCCAGATGGCTTTATACAAAGGGTCAGTATGTTCATTGTGTCCCATAACACTCCTGTAAGCTGATGCCAATGAGAAGGTTCCTTTTGTCGTGCCCTTCCAAGCCACCTCATCTTCAATCCCTGTCAATTTTGGAGGAATCATGGCTCTGATGTGATTGCAAACATCCAAGGGGAGCACTGATCCCAACTTTGCCATGTCCCAATGCCCATCATTGGTTAAGAAGTCTGCCACCTTATCTTCAAGCTCAATCTCATTCAACATTTTTAGTGCTTTATGCTTCAAACAACCTTGCCCATTGACCCAACAGTCCTGCCAGAACTGAATAGAAAGGCCATTACCCACCCTCCACATCATATTCTGCTCCACTGTATTCCAAGCTTTAGAAACTCCTTGCCAGAGATTAGACCCTTTTGTATTCTCCTTTATGCTAGGAACATTATTGGTCCCACATCTGTACTTCGACCGAATCACCTTTGCCCAAAGAGAATTCTTCCTCGTTTTTAAGGACCACCCAGCTTTCATCATGTAAGCTTTATTTGTTGCGCGTGTGGACTTAAGGCCCAGGCCACCAGCATGCTTTGATTCATAAAGTCCACTCCATTTGATAGTATGAATCTTCTTTATCTAATCGTCATCACCCCACACGAAAGCTCGGCATTCTTTGTCAATATCCTCACAAACAAATACAGGAAGATTGACAGTTTGCATCACATAATTTGGTATGGCTTGGATAACTGATTTGGCTAGCGTGACGCGCCCAGCCATAGATAAAACCGAACGTTTCCAGTTACTCAACCTTTGTGAGACTTTATCCAACAGGAATCTAAAATCATTTTTATTTGGACTTTTATGAAAAATGGGTACCCCAAGATACTTACCCAGATTGTTTGTGCACTGAAATCCAAATCCCCGCGTAATTTCGTCCTTGATATTTGCCCCAACGTTCCTTGAGAAAAAAATTTTGGTCTTCTCTTTATTTATCTTCTCACCAGAACTATCACAGAATAACTTGAGAATCAAGTTGATTATCTCCACCTGGTTGGTATTTGCCTCAGCAAACAAAATCACATAATCTACAAAGGCAAGATGAGATATTTCGGGGCCCCCTCTTGAAAGTCTAATAGGTTTCCAAACTTTCTGATTCACTGCAAGATTAATCAAGTGAAACAATCTCTCAATGCATAACACAAAGAGATAGGGTGAAAGAGGGTCACCTTGTCTTACCCCCCTATTCGTTTGAAATTCCTCCAATGCTTCACCATTCCACAGCTCACTCATTTTCATGGAAGAGATGCAATTCCAAATGAGATTAATGATATTTGGGGGACACTTAAAATCATTCAGAGTCTCTTGAATAAAATCCCACTTCAGCCTATCATAGGCTTTTTCAAGATCAATCTTAATGGCCATCCACCCCTTATTCCCAGCTTTAGAACGCATGGAATGAAAAACTTCCTGAGCCACAACTATGTTGCACTACTATGACGATTAGGAATGAAGCTGCACTGACAAGGATTCACCAATTTCTCCATCGCTGATCTTAGTCTTTGCGCAAGGATTTTAGTGACCACCTTGTAAGACACGTTACAAAGGCTTATGGGCCTAAAATCTTTTAGCTTTGAAACATTATCTACCTTGGGGATTAAGGTAATGAGCGTACTGTGTATATCCTCCACCCTTCTAGGCTCTTGAAAAATGCTTCGAATAAGGTTGCACAGATCATCTCCCTCTACCTCTCATTGTGATTGATAGAATAAAGTTTGGAGGCCATAAGGCCCAGGAGCTTTATAGCTACCCATAGCACGGATTGCTTGTTTTTATTTCATCATCACTCACCTCCTTACCAATAGCCTCCAATTCGTGATTTTCCAGTTGGGGAAAAGAAGACGTCAGACAAAAAGGTTCAAAAGGAGTGTCATCTGAAAACAAAGATTTATAGAACCCAGTCACATGAGCTTCCAAATCTTCTCCTTGAGAAATCCAATCACCCTGCTCATTTTAGATTAACTCCACTTTATTCTTCTTTCTCCGAATAACAGTCACACTATGAAAAAACTTTGAGTTCCTATCATCGAAATTTAGCCACTTAGACTGCGATTTTTGGAATCACAAGAGTTCTTCTTGAAAAAGAACTTGTTCATATTCCTTCCAAGTATCATGTTGCAACTGTTCCAGCTGATAATTGCTAGAGTGCGTCATTCGAGAACTCAGATTCTGAAAGCTTCTTCATCAACTCTCGCTTCTTAGAGAAAATGTGGCCAAATACATTTTTATTCCATTGTTGAATGGATTTTTGAAACTCATGTATTTGCTTATTCCATGTTCCCATTTTCTTCCAAGCTTTCTCCATAGCCTCCGCAAACCCCTCATGGGTGATCCATGCTGTAACACCCCGTTACATTTGACACAACTTACACTAATGTTTGATCTGTTTTAGTTATTATAAAATGAGGGTGAATTTTTCGCGATTAAGTAAAACATTCATAAAGCATATTTAGCATATAGAAAATATTTTATAAAGAACCATGATCTTCTTTTAAATAAACATCAGTTCATAAATACAGAGAAATTATGTACTGACCAATCCCAACCCATACATTAAATAATCCTAGTCAGAGCAGTACACAATTTCTACCCAAATACAGGAATGAATAAAACTAGCCTTTAAGTCTCGTATCTTCTCGTCGATCTCCGCAATCTCTGGAATAACCGTATCCGCAGGAGAGTTCGATCGTTGGACATGACCGTCATCTTCACGTATCCAATCCACAAGTACATACATAACAAGAAAGAAAAAGGAGTGAGACTTGATTCTAATATATATATGTATTACTAACGGTATAACTACCGTCAATTAATAATAGCAGGGGAACCTAGTATTTATCTATTCATAACGTCCCAATTCTCATCGACTCAAACCTCTAGACGGAGTATGGATCCATATACCACGATTGATCAATCATCAATCATAATACCACCTTCGGGAAGCGATGAGGAGTAAGTATACCTCAACCACTGCCACAGTCCCATACCTGTGCAGCTCCACAATCCACATGGTACTTGACACCATTCCCGGTGTCGCTCAATATCATATCAGTATGCATACTTAAACCACGGGGCAATCTCCCCACGGGGTCACATCCCCGTCACATCAAGAGGTATACCCTCCGCGTCATCATGAAGTTGTCTCTGCGCTTATCGAGGTGTACGAGCTGGCACTATCAGTCCCGGAACGTAGGGGGCCGACCTACCCATTGGGACGTCACACACTCGATGCCTTCCACCCCTTAGACCTTAGCCAAGGTCACGCATATCAACTCACGGCGTACCAAACCGTAACTTCCCGCTCCATCTCCCATCAGGCCTTCCGCCTAACTTGGCTACACCAAGTTACGTAACTAAAATGTACTCTCGAAATATATCCGCAGAGACTTATTCATCTTTCACGGGTCGTTCTCATCCATATGTATAACATACCTCTACCTCAACAAGCAAAGGTTCATCATCATAGCATAGAGATACAACGAAACATAACAATCATAAAATTCAGAGATATTTCTAGTTTCAGCTACTCTGAACACTAACACAGGATATCAGCACATTTCTATCTTACAGACAGTTAAACAAGGTTATCAGAGTGCAATTATCATATCATATATTAAGTATCTAATATAAGGAGTTATATATTATCATAAAATACTTAAGCAAGACATTCGATACTTAATTTTTAATTTCACTAATGATTAATTTAACAATTCGCTAATGTTTAACTGATCTCTGCTTCTATTAAAATTTTATTAAAAACTTGTAAATTTGTTTCATCCTTCCTTCTTGTCTAATTCCTTAACTTAAAGTGTTAAAATAAATAATTTTTTTATCTTATATTATAAATAAAATATTTCTTCACAAACATAAATAAATTCAAATATTGGAAAATTCCTTTCTGATGTGGAAGATCATATTAGACTGCAATCACATAGCATACTTAGAATTTTCCATGAACTAAGTTTATAAAAAAAACTAATAGTAAGAAAATCTTTTTTCTGATGTGGAAATTCAGATAAAACTACTTGATTTTTTTTTTTTTTTATTCTTCTAATCTTATATACCTATTGATATTTATATATATTTACTTAAAAGATTAGAGGTATTTTATTTATACATTTAAATCATTCTAATACTTTCATCAAAAATTCATAAAAGCTTTACGTCAATTATCTTATTCTATAAAAAAATAACTTTTAAAACTTACATTATTCTTAATGCCGTGAACAATTAAAGGTAATAAGACTAAAGTTTTGTTTCAAAAGGTATTACTAAGTAATAAAATAAACTAACAATTTCCCCTTTTTCATTATCCCAACCCGAGACCAAAGTGGCTGTAAAAGACCAAATTCATTTTGACTTCCCATTTGGAAACAATTATAAGGAAATATATATAAGAAACTTTTGTGTATCAAGGCTTATGATTTTAGCCTACCCGGCCGTTACCTTTAAATTTATTTTATTTCCCTCATTAATCTAAGAGGTATTGAGAATCACATTCAGTTTCAAAAGTTGTTTCCAATCTCTCACCCTCACCAAATTCCTCTCACACTCATTTTATTTTTATTTAAGAAAAACTTTCCTTTAATTAATGGAAGTAAAACCAGTAATAAATAAAATGACAAAGGTTCTTGTCCCTCATCTGTAGGACATCACCACTGTACACACATAAATTAGGACTCAAAAACTTTTTTTTTTTCAGTAAAAAGACCTTGGTCAGGAATAATAAAACAAAAACAAAAACGATTCCTTCTTTTTATTTTCCTTACTTTGGCCGGACCTCACAAACTCCATTTACAGTGCTTTTTCCTTTCTTTTTATATAAAAAAAACTCATCCTCTTATTAAGTGACAGAACCGAAAATGGTAAAAAGAAAACAAGGAGTGGTTGTTGGTCCCTCATTTATTTTCTTCACAAGACTAAAGCTTTCTGGGGGTTATTAAATGATTAAAAAAAACTGAACTCAAAGAAAGAGTTACATAATAAAAGAAGTAAGGGTTAGAGAAGAAAACAAGTATCCATCTCTCTTTTCCTTCTGGAGACTGAGAGTATTTGGGTGAGGAAAATTAAATTTTTAAATTGATGAACACACAAGGTTGATTATAGCTTCATAATACAACAAATAAACATGATTAAAGAGCAAAATTAAGAATAAAATTTGGCAGAGTCTCCCCTTAAGGAGAGGCTCCCAAAACAGTCCCAAGAACAAGAACAATTACAAGGAAACAAGAATACAACAGAATATTGAGTAAGAAATTAAAGAAATACAAAAAAATGAATCAAGAGAAGGAAGTATACATCAAAAGAACATAAAATAAGATGGAAATAACAAGAAATCAAGATAGAAGCAACAAGGAATCAAGGCCTCACTCCCCCCTTACCAAGAGAGTGATTTTCGTCCAGCAAGAGGAAGGGAGAAAGAAGAATTGCTTCTTGGTGGTGGAGGAAGGTAGCTTTGATGGTGGGTGATGGAGGTTGAAGAGTTGTGGTGTGTTTTGTGAGAAGAAAAATTGAAGGAGAAGAGGAAGAAGAAGCAGCAGCAGCAAGAAAGGGAAGACTGCAGAGAGAAGGCAGAGTGGTTCGTGAGTGAACAGAGAGAGAATTGAAATTGTGAAGAGAAAAGGCTTTGTAATTGGCCTTTTATAGACTAGGCTCTCTTTTTCATTTTTATTATTTTTTTTTTCCTTTTCTTGTAAAAGAAGAAGATTGCAATGAGGGAGTGCAGCTGAGCTGAGGTAAGAACGTGTGTGAGAGAAAAATGAATGAAATTTTATCTCTATCTTCTTATACTACCGGTATAGATTTTACGTCTAAAAATTTTGTAATTTTTTTAGCTTTTTGATCAAATAATTTTGTTTTAAGTTGAAACTTTGTAAGAGACTTAAATTATATGCATCATTAATTATTATGACTTAAAATTATATTTTTATAATTATTTTCAAAATATGTGAATTAGATCGATATTTTTAGTTAATAATTCATAGTAATTTCATTTTAGTTCTATAAATATTCAAATTTTACCACAAATTATATTTTTATATATGTGACTTAAAAATAAACTGACTTTGTCAGTTTCATCAAGTTTTAATATTTTTCCTATACTGGCTGATCTATTAGCAGTCTGTCTAAAGCGTTCTGTAAAATTTTCTCAGAAGTCTTCTAAAATTTCTGAGAAAATTATCTTAGCCATAATTAAATCTATAAAACATGATTATAAGTTCAAATAATTATAAATAATTATTTGAGACTTATCCTCATGCTTGCCACAATATTGATAATCCAATATAATTGTCGTTCTAATAGTTATTTCAGATTTTCATCTGGAATAATTATTAAAATTTTCAATTATATAAAATATAAAATATCAATCACAATAATGTGATTTAATATTTTATTATCCTATTTGAGATTATCAATTCTTTAAAAACAAGATTAAGAATAAACAAACAATTAATTACGGAAAGTGAAAATGAGGGTGTTACACATGCTGCCAAGAACCTAAAAGGTATCTTGTTTCTATTAACCCCCTCTCCCTTTTTAATTCAACCATAATTGGCCTATGATCAGATTTAAAGGGAGGAAGGTGGAAAACAGTTGCTTCTGAGTACTTCAGTCGCCATTGCAAGTTCATGAGAGAGCGATCTAACCTTTCAGAAATATCGTTTCTCTTCCAGGTATAAAGGCATCCCTGGAATCCTCCGTCAATCAAATCACAGTCTTGCACTACCTTACTAAAGGCTTCCATACTCCTGATACTCGATTGTGTTGGGGATTTATTCCGCTCATGACTATGGAGAAGAGCGTTAAAATCCCCCAAGACCAACCATGGTTCTCTGCACGAGCTAGCAATGTCGTAAAGTCCATCCCATAAGCTACATCGCTTCAGATAATTTGGACTACCATACACTCCCGTCAGAAGCCAGGCTCCATTCTTTCTCCAATCCACTCTGAGGTGGATGAATTGCTCTTCTGATCTTAGGACGTCAACTTGCCACTCCTGATCATCCCAAAGAACCCATATGCCACCTGATTGTCCTCGAGCGTCCTAAATATGGAAACTGTTGAATCCACATTTCTTACAAATGTTCCTAGCCTTTGCTCCACTCGTATGCGTCTCTAGGAGGAACAGAAGAGACACTTTATAGTCTCTCTTAATATCTTTTATGAGGTTAATAAAACCTCGACCTGTAGTACCTCTGCAGTTCCAACTCATCACAATCATTGGGCATTATTTGGAGGGTTGACCTTCATAGGTTTGTCTTCTACAATCATAAGATTGTTGTCATTTGAGGTCATCATCTCCACCTCCTGAGATTTTTCTTGCACTACAGATTGGGTAACTGCTTCCATGTTATGGGACACACTAACTTCTTTGTTTAAGGCCCTATTACCCTACTTTTCAACCCCACCTTTACCCTCCTCGGACTTCTTCTCTATAGGGTTCTTCTGCTTTGCCATCATCTCAAACTTTTGTCTCATGGAATTGAACATCTGTTCCAGAGATTGTTCACCCTCCTGTTTATCCAGAATCCTCATCGTTCTAAGCATATCCTGCTCCGCTTCCCATAAACTACTCCTACTCCCGTCGTTTTGGGCTTTGCTACTGGTAGCTTCGATATCCTTGGACGAGGTATTCCGAGGAACCCTCATGCCTTCCTTATCCTCCTTTGGGGCGTACTTCTTTTTAGTGGCAGCTTGTGTCATCCCCTTTTTGGAATTATTTTTGTTTGAGGTCTGCGGGTTCTTTCCCCCAGTACTGTTCCGCACACGAGTTGGTGGACCTACTTCTTTTTTTGTGGTTTGAGTCCCTGTGAACATCATGTTCGACATGGGACCCGAGTTAGATCCCCCTGGTATACTTCCCTCAGTATTCAGCGTTGAGAATCTGGATTCACTTTCCTATTTTTTCTCTCCCTCATAATTTGCATTAACTCCTTTATTACCAACATTATTTACATTAATGCCTTTCCCACCTGTATATCCTGTATTTCCTTTATTTCAGGATCTGTTATTTTTCTTAACCAACATCCATGGGCCATAAACTGATTCATCCAGGCCGTTAGATATTGTTATTGTTGGTTGATTCTCTGTCGTAAGATTCAAATTTGAGGTTTCCACGTCAACCCTAGTTTGCATGAGCTCTGAAACAGGTTTGTTACTATCATCCTCCGCCGCCGATTTCTCCTTTACCTCCTCCCTTGCCGAAGTCTCTTCCACCATATTGGCTTTGCCTCCACCCTCATTCATTGTCACCTCCTTCTACTTCTCCAAGCAAACAACTTCCTTGTGGCCATATGTTCCGCAATGAAAGCATATTGCATGTAAACCCTCATACTCCAATGACATCACCCTGACCCCTAGCAATGAATTTTGGTATTAAGGGTTTATCCAGATCAAGTTCCACGCAGATGCGTGCAAATTGACCTCTTGAGTGGATTGACGTGACCCTATCTACCTTAAGCATAGTACCCAGCATGTTCCCCACCCTTCATAAGAACGCTTCATTATAGAGTTCAATGGACAAATCAGGGATGTGAACCCAAACTGCCACTATTCTCTCTACTTCCGCATTGTTGATGAAACTTGGCCTCCATCTCTGAACCAAAAGGTAATGTCTTGCCACCATCCACGGCCATTCAAAGATAGCATGCTTGTAGTCCTCTATATTGTCAAACTGGACAAGATAGTAATTCTTTGGCATGTCCACAATTCTTATAGAGCCATTCACTGCCCAATCACGATTGAGTTTGTTTTCCAGAATTTTAAAGTTAATTCTGGTCCCCAATACTCTCACCATTAACGTTCCTTTCCACGGTTTGCACCATTCCATAAACTCCTCGTCAGAAACTGGAATCTCAGGATACTTTGCCTTTATTTCATCAACAACATTTGGTGTGCTGAAAGATAACCCTTTTAGCCACTCATCATCATCAATCAGTCCCGAGAAACCATCGCCTCCATTCGCAAAGCCTTTTGCATGCATCAGCTTCTCCCTATATGAACTGCCTAGATCACCTCCTTTTGGCAACACCCCATTAGCTTTACGTTTCCCTTTTTTACGACTTCTTTGCAAGAGATCGGCCTCTTGCTCCGATGTCTCCTCCAAAACCCTAGCAGAGCCCTCCCCACTGTTAATCATTAGTTATTTTCAACGTGTTTAGCAAGTTTACTACTTTATTCTTCTATAAAGATAAATATGGTGATATTTTAAATAATGGAGGGATTTATTTAATAATATTTTTTCAAAGATTAATACAATAACATTTTAACTTTTTAAAGACTAATTAACGAATTATTTGTTTTAAGATATATTTCTATTTTCATAAATGAAATTTCTTAAAATACTATGACTATAATTTTTATTAATGGAAAAATTCATAAAAAGATGGTTAGAAGTTAAATATTTTAGGAATATATTTAAAATTTAAAATGTTAAGATAATGATAAGGTGAAATAGAAACAATTCTCTCTCTATAAATATTTAACACAATTATATTACTCGAATCCAAATATACTAGTTAAATTAAAATAATTATGCATATTTTTTAGTGGTAAACTTTACTTCTATGTTATAAAATAACTTTATTGTTTTTTTTGTTGTGAAGGAAAATTTGAAAGAGTAAAGATTATTGTCCACTCGAATTATTTTTTTTCACTCATCATCCACTCAAAAACAAGATTAACTATATATATAGTTAATTTTATTTTATAAGTGATTAAAAGTAAAAAAAATACAACCGTATATAATTTATTAATACATAATTAATAATGTTATGAGATTATTGAGATATCTAATAGTAGGTACCTTTGTTTCACAAGTGATCATGAGATTACTAATTGTTACACGTAGTTAACTATATATGTAAATATAGTTAATATTATTTCACAAGTGATTAAGGATAAATGAACATGATTATATACAAATATTGATATACGGTTAATAGTGTCATGAGGTTATTGAAAGATAAAAAGGACTATGCACGGACACTGTAAAACTATTTTACACAGTCATCCAATCACAAACCACCATTTATGGTAAATTTGTTGACTTTTACAAAATTACCTTGAAAGTCATGCAAATGGTGATTTGTAACATTATTCAAAAAGTTTTCATCTGTAAGCATTCTCAGCGGCAGCAATTAATACTGATGGAAGCGCGATGGGTAATCTTGGCAAAGCAGGTGCTGGGGGAATTATTCGTGACATGTGTGGTAATTGGATCGCCAGTTTCTATGGCTCTTGTGGATTTACATCAAATACTCATGCTGAACTCCATGCAAATTTTCATGGTTTAAGCATAGCTTGGCTTGAGGGTATCAGGAATTTAATATGTGAGTCAGATTCAAAGACTGCTCTTGACTTTATCAATAACTGGGTTGAGTCCACTCACTCTTGTTTTCCAGTTGTGGAGAAGATTAGATCCATGAGGCATCATGATTGGAACCTTCAGTTCTCGCATACTCTAAGAGAAGGCAATCAAGTGGCTGACTGGCTAGTAAAAGAATGGGCTAAAGGAGACTTGTATCTTGTTATTCTGGATTCTTGTCCAGCGAGTCTGTTTTCTAAGTTAGTTGCAGATGCCTTGGGAGTCTTGTTCCTAAGGCACTGATCTTCATCTTGTTTTTGTGTTATTTTTCCACTGCATAAAAAAGTGGTGATTTGTGATTGAACGACAGTGTAAAACTATTTTACACTGTCAGTGCATCACCATTAAACTCTTAAATGTCTAATTGTGGTTAATAGTATTATGAGATTTTTAACCATCATACTTTATCTTACAAGTGGTTAATTATGAGAATATCAACAGTCACTTATATTCTATTACATATATAAATATGGTTAATTTTATCTCATAAATGAAATTATTGAAACATATAATGATAGTTAACTCTATTCATAATTAGTTAATTATATTATGAAATTATAATAATAATAATAATAATAATAATAATAATAATAATAATAATAATAATAATAATAATAATAATAATAATTACTTATTTATAAAATAAAATTAATCATATTTATATATGATAATTGCCTTGTGAACTTAAATTGTTGATAAAAATTGAAGGCAACTATCTTAATAGTTCAAACTTTATAACTTTGATTTGATCTCTTTGATAATTAAATTGTAAATAAATTAGATTAGTTTTAGAGTAGTGAATTAGTTAAATTTTCAGCTAATTTGGTTTTCTTTTACTATAGAAGCAAGAGGAATAAAGTAACAAATGAAGATGGAGCTTGAGAATAGTGCAAATTTGAAGAATGACTCACGCTTAAGCAAGCCCTCAGTCTCGCTTAAGCGTGGATTCCAGTAGCTGTCTGGGGTGCAGAGAAGGCCACGCTTAAGTGCCCTTTCACCCACGCTTAAGCTTGGATCCCTGGTTGGACCTTACCTCAGAGTTGTCACGCTTAAGCGTGACATCCACGCTTAAGCATGACTTGTCCATATCATTCAGTTCTTCAGTAGCACTCACGCTTAAGCGAGCTATCTTTGGCGCTTAAGTGTGAGTACATCACGTGGGTTTTTAAAGAGACACGTGACAGGTCCTATTTAAGGAAAAGATCCCATGATTTGTCCTAAAGACATCAGAGAACATTCCCCTTGAAGTGTGTGCTGTTGTGAAGGCTCTTCCATGGCTCTCCTTTCAAGAATTTGCTTTCCTTCTTCATTTTCAGAGCTTCTAGTGTCTATGAATAGCTAAACTCCCCTTGTGTTTGGGGTTTGATGTAATGTTACTTATCCTCTTGTATTTACTTTGATATTTTAATACATATTAAATCTTTTATTTCACTCTCTTGCTTTATTTTCTTATTGTGGATTGATCAACCACTTGCTTTTGGGATTTTACTAATTGGAAAATGTTGCTAAAAACCTAGACCTAGAGTGAAGTAACTAAGGGTTATGCACTAGGGATGGTGTATTAATCTTTAGTCATCTTGTTAGACCCTATGCTTAATGTAATTTTCATTATTAATCTCACTAAGGGATTAGGGGATAATAATGAGAGTTAGAATCTAACCACTAAGGAATTAGGATTTTAGTGATATTTATGGTTGATGAATAATTGATTAAATTGAATGTTATTAATTATCATTAATATAAGTAAGGGAAAGTAGCATGAAATCCAACCCCAGGCACGTTTTTGTCATACTTGTTTAAATTCCCTTTGATTGCATTCATAGTGTTTGATTAAAAGCCCAAAAAAGATTTTAAGTATTTTTAGTTCTAGTTTAGTGTTATTCTTGATTCTCATTTTATCAAAAAACCATCAATGCAAATTTACTTTCCTATTCTTTAGCCTACTCAATTTTTTTTTTGGTTACCATATTATTGGTACGGAGTATCCACCGGCTTTGCCGATGACTAATTTTCATCGGAGAACCTAACTGGCCACCTTTAGTGAAGTTTTTCCTTCCCAACCACGTTTTTTTCATCCACAGACTCGAACCCAGACCTTACTTAAGGGGACCGAGTCCAGCACAACTCAGACCAACAACTTATTTGTAAACAATACTCAATTTGAAACTCAAACAAATAGGCATCTTTTCTTTACATAAATAGGCACCTATACGAGGGAAAGTATTTTTTTTCTTTTCACAAAGTACGAAATTTAAGATCATTTATATACTTCTTAAATTCTACCTAACCAGCACATTAAACCTTTTTTTTTCTTTTTCTAAATTATAAATTTAGTCCTCTTTAAGTTTTTATTCATGATTTTGCTTTCTTTATTTTTTTTTCTATTGATTTTAGTTCTCAGTCTCACATTTAAAAAAATTCACAATTTTAGTTAAATATTCAATTTTAAATATATTTATTTTTATTTTTAATTAATTAAATTATTTCTTAATTATACCTTAAACAAATGTATTAAGTTTAGTCATTTAGAATTTAATTGAAATAAAATAAAAGAAATAAAACATACGCAAAATTAATAATTAAACTAAAATTATAATTTTTTAAAATTTAAGAACTAAAATTGCAGAAAAAAAATAAAAGACCAAAATTGCAGATAAAAAATTAAAGCGGACCAAATTTGCAATTTAACAAATTTTTTTTTATCAGTCCTAATCTTAATTCGATGATAAAATCGTGAATTATGAAATAAGCAATAACGGTCTACCTGTTTATACGAATCTTTCATTTTCCACCGGCGAGCTGTTTATTTCATTGTCATTGTCCCATGGATTTCCAATGTCAAATTGTCGATGACTCCAATCAACCTGCATTGATCTAAATCCTAAACTTGCAAATCACGTGTTTCTCTTCACAAAACCATTATTCCCTTCGAAGCAGATCGAATAGTGTGCATCGCCACCGACTCACACGTAAGCGATCCACTGCTCCTCCATTTTTCATTTCATGTTTCTATGATGCGAACATGCTTCTACATTGTTTACAAATTGCAATCATTGCTCGTCTTCAATCGCAAATCTGTATCAGTGATGCCTCCATTTTCAGATCCCTCTGTTTACATTCCCGACGCCGATGTTTTTGCACTGTTTTGATTCAATTTATGTTCCAATCCAGTTAATGTATGAGAGAACCGCTTTGATTCCGAAATTAATTAGCTTGTGTGAAGTAGATGTTTCAAATTTAGGTGTTCTTTTGGTATTATCATAGTAATTTTACCGGCAACATTCTATGGTGTATATTTATTTATTTAGTTAATTTCTTTTTGTTGTTAGCTGCTTGAAGTTAAACTGCTCATGACTTGGATTGGTTTTCCACTTTGCAGAACTGCATTTGGGTGACTCATGGAACCAGCTTCAGCTGATTCTTCATCTCAACCTACTCCTCCAGTTTCTAATACTGAAGAACATCACTCAGCCAAAGTATCTGGACAAATTGGCAATGCACGTGATTCACCATCGTCACCTGCTTCTGGCATATCATCCTGGGCAAGAAATCTGACATTCCCCCAGGCCCTTGGGCTTGGAGGAGCACAACAGAACTCGCAGACCGAAAACACAGGCATGTCAGCTTTTGCTCGCCTGACTGGTGGGCTTGGATTGCGAATGCCATCAAATGAAACTGCTGCTCCAGTCAATTCAGGAGCTGAGCAATCTAACTTGATTGAATCCGTCACCAAAGGGTTGGTGGACTCTTCCAAGAGTGCAGTAAAGGCAGTGCAGGTCAAAGCGCGCCATATTGTCTCTCAAAATAAACGTAGATACCAGGTCAGTTGAGAACCAAATTTTACACCTGGTTTGGTTTTACCTCTTCCCAGTCCATACCATGGGATAAATTGTATAACTGATCTATGTTATCATGTCCAAATCTGCTGGTTGAGGCACTTGCAGTTGTGTGAAGTGTGAACTCACATTCAATACCTGCCTGGTTTGTTTTTGTCACCTGTCCCTCTTGTATCAGATAATAGGATTGTTCTGGAATTGGCTGCTTAGTTAATGCATCATACTCTTGTGTATCTGATACTCCCTCCAATACAAGTTAACATTTTTCTACCAAATTTATTGAATTTTGAAAATAAACAATACTATTTTTATTTTTTTTGAAGAATTGACTAACCTTCCATGTTGATTGTACTTTAATATTTTAACACTTATTCTTTGTAACAGGAAGATGGATTTGATTTGGATATGACATACATCACTGAAAATATAATTGCTATGGGATTTCCGGGTGGTGATTTTAGCTCTGGAATTTTTGGATACATTGAGGTATACTTATAGACAGTCAGTCCTTGTCTAATGTTTACGCCAAGTTCAGTAGTCATCATTCAATTTTGTTTTAAGGGGGAGCTGTGTTGCAGGGGTTCTATCGCAATCACATGGATGAAGTGATCAAGTTTTTTGAGACTCATCATAAGGTAACATAATATCTATTGCAGTCCTGGGATCATATTATCTGCTCATCCAGTAGCACTTGAGAGAAATTGGGAGAGAAGTGTTGACTGTTGAGATCTAATTGCAAAGTATGAGACTTGAGTCCCACATTGGAAGTATGGGATTCTTGTATATGGAAGTATGAGACTTTGGGCTCTCTAACTTCAGTGGCTAACTTGTGGTGCAGATCTCCCAAGGTTCTTATCAAAAGGATGATCAAAGAAATCTAGAACAGAACCAAAGAGTACTTTTCTTCTGGTTAACAGCGCAGGAATATAGAAGAAAACATTTTATAAGAAAATGTGAACGATCCCCTGTTAAAGCCATCAAATCCCTTCATATAGCATAGAATCCCTTAGTTAAAAAATCCTAACCCTTAGAAGTTAGAATAGATAAGATCCAAGCTATCTAAAGTAAAATAAAAAGAAACTGAAAGACATGAGTAAAATATAAGCTTAATTGCATTTTTAGTTCCCATAAGTCTATGTGTGGTTTTAGTTCTCTTAGTTTTAATTGCTAGCATTTAGTCATTATATTTTCCTAATTGTTCAAATTAATTCCCCCACCCAAATTTCATCCATTAATTAGCAGAAATGTAACAGAGGTGTAATCTATCATTGATCTGTATAGATTTGCAAAGGAAAAAAAAAATATAAATAATTAAATAAAAATAAATATAATTTTTGTTTCATTTTATACATTTTTTTTATTGTTATTTTAAGTATTTTATACATTTTTTTCTTTGCTAATTTATACGAATTATTGATGTCATATCTCTATTACATTTCTATTAATTATTGGATAACATTTTGAGGTGTGGGACTTACTTTGAACAATTAAGAAACTAAGAGGGCTAAATGCAAGCAATTAAAATTAGGAGGACTAAAATCACTTATAGGCTGAAGAATGGGGACCAAAAGTGTAACTAAGCTGAAAATGTAAAATGACACTGCTACAACACTTGGATTAATGGTACCATTTACAACACTCATCTACAGTAGCCCAAACGGCAACCCAATATTTAATTATAAGACAGTGATCTTGAACTCTTCTGCTACATGTAAAGAGATACTTTGAGTACCTGAAGATCTTGAAATTCTCCCAATCTCCAACTTCTTCTACAAATTTGAGCAATTACTATCCATTTTTCTTGTTTCACTAAATGGTTTGCTACAACAATTGATTTCTCCTAGCATCTTGATGTGCTGAGTGTTGTTGACAATTTATCTATTTTCTGACAATTTTATTCTCTTGAAACCTTGATGTGCAGGGAAAGTACAAAGTATACAATCTTTGTTCAGAAAGGTTATATGACGGATCATTATTCCAGGGGAAGGTGTGATTTTCATCTTTATTTTCACTTTAGCAATCCTATTGATGTAGTGGTATAGATGGGTAATAATTTTGACTGTTACCAACTTACCTATCATTTACCTTTCTAGTCTACTGGACGCAGCAGTTGTTCTTTATATTCAGTGCACTTGTTCTTTATGTTAAACTTAAAGTTGAAAATTGGAGTCAACTTGCCTGGAGCTGATGATTTGCAATGTAGCTACTGTAGAGTTTGGTATTTTTTTTCACCAAAAATAAAGAGTTTGATATTTTACATGTTTTAAATGAATATGATGGTAACTCTTGCTCCAAAACACTCTGAAAGACAGGGAAATAACTTTTTTTTTTCTTAATTATCCCATGGGTCCCTGGTAAAGATAAATAATAAGGGAAAAGAATATAGAAGTATTCTAAATTTTATACCTTTTACAAATAGACATCCTAAACTTTAATTTGGTCTCAATTAATCCTTAAACTTTATGTATTATATCTTTCTGTTAAACTGCTATTAAATTACTAACAGGAAACTAATCCTAACCTTTAATATTATTGAATCTTAACCATTCAATAATTTTAATTTAACAAATCAGTAACATTTTCAAAGGAATTTTATGAAATGATTAAAAAAAAGAAACAAAACCATGATGGTATGCTAGTCATCCCTCTTGTTGGACCCCCTTTCCTCTCCTATGCTCAAACAATATATGACTACATTCCAATGAGCCACCTCCTTTTCTTGGGAACATCCTGGAGATACGACAAGGGAATAATGGTATAGGAGCAAAAAAGGGAAAGTCTGCATATGTTTCTAACTCGTCTAACTTTGATGGTCGATATCAGTTATAGTAGGACAGTACCTTGCATATCCTCAACACAGGCATTCAGAAGATCCTGTTGACAAATTATGCAGTGCCATTCCCCAAGGAACTCTAACAATATTTTAGAGTGTATGAAAATCACATAGGAACACACAAAAATTGGATATAAATATGGAGAAAATAATTATTTAACTTTTTAATTGCAGTTTGGTTTGGCAGATGTCAGAAAAAGAATTAAGGAATGGGCCAATATTTTTTTATCAAATTATTGTAATATTCTTGTTTGTCCCATTAACCTATTGGGATTGTTTTCAGGTTGCAACTTTCCCATTTACTGATCATAATTGCCCTCCTATTCAACTTATAGCATCATTTTGTCGAAGTGCATATTCATGGTTGAAGGAGGATATTCAAAATGTGGTGGTTGTTCATTGTAAAGCTGGTATGGGGAGGACTGGACTGATGATATGTAGCCTTCTTTTGTTTCTTAAGGCAAGTCATGATAATCAACTTCAAAGACTTTGGAATGTCAGTTGTGCACTTTTCTCTATCTGAATTTTGCATTTTTTGACTGTCAATATCATTTTGCAGTTCTTCCCAACTGCGGAGGAAGCCATTGATTACTTTAACCATAAAAGATGTGTAGATGGAAAGGCTCTAGTCCTCCCTAGTCAGATTGTCAGTCATTAATTTTGGTTTATTATTTTATTTAAAGATGTAATATTCTGGACATATTCTTCTAAAATTATTTATTTCTGTATTTTTTTAGAGATATGTAAAATACTTTGAACGGACTTTAACACACTTCAATGGAGAAGTCCAGCCTGGACGAAGGTAAGATGTAATTTTGTCACAATGTATCAAAATTGAAGAAGGTTCCTCTTAATTTGGACTTTGACAGGTGCATGCTAAGAGGGTTTCGGCTTCACAAATGCCCTTATTGGGTTAGACCATCTATTACAATTTCTGATCATAAGGGTAAGTAGCAAAGCTCATTGCTTTCTCTTCATGTCATTTGAATTTCAGTAATATTACTAAGTTATGTAGGAAAATATTCCATGAAAGGGTCTTTTCCCATAAAATGATTTTTGTTTATCAATGACTTATCTTTAGTGTGAATTTCAACACATGATTTTTCAGCAAGCTGAAATCACTTAGATTCCAAGTTTTGCATGGAGAGAAAAGGAAAAATGTATAATGGTACAATTATAAAAATAAAATTTGTGTGCAGTCAACTAATGCTGTACCTGATAAAGGAGTAAATGGAAGAATGGGCATAAAATGAGATGACAGCTAAAAATAATTCTTCAATATTCTCTCATTTAAGTATAGCTCAAGAAATTTGAACATTCATCTGGGGGTCTCATTTAGAACTTCAGATATCCTACTATGTACCTTTAATACGGTTACACTTTTTAACCTGAAAGTGGCTGCATCTTTCCCAATTGAATTTAAACCAAAGTAATTGATATGAATTTCTACCTCTGCAATACAGTTTGTACTGTATTTTTTCATGCAACTTGTCAAGTTGTTCTTACGACTGACATTTTAATCTACAAAGCCTGATGTTTTAACTTATTCTCAGGAATTCTTTTTACCACAAGAAAGCATCCCAAAACAAAGGATCTAATGGTACACACTATATTTTTATGCCATCTTTTCTATGAGTTTTGATTCTTTCCCAAAGCCTCATTGCTAATATACGGATTTGAATTTGATTACTGAATTTACTTTCTAAACTCATTTGCAGCCAGAAGATTTCTGGATTAGTGCACCAAAGAAAGGAATTGTGGTTTTTGCACTACCAGGAGAGCCTGGTCTAGCAGAGTTAGTAGGAGATTTCAAAATTCATTTTCAAGATCGACAGGGAGATTTCTACTGGTTTGTTTAGAACACATTTCTTTTGGCACTTCACTCACTTATCAGAATCATTATGATTGTATTGTGGCATATAGAGTGATTTTATTGTATAATTTTTTTATTGGTAAACATATCCGCCATCCAGTCTTAATCTTTTTTATATGAAGGCCTAAATGTTATATCATGATGAATAGTTTCATTCCCTACTCCATTATACATTAAAGATTTGTTCACTTCAAATAGTATGAAACAATTTGTTTACACAGATAAGCAGCTTTCTTGATGTACCACTTTCTTCTTGGCAGTTGGATGAATACAACAATGACAGAAAACCGAACAATTTTGGATGGTTCAGATTTTGATGGTTTCGACAAGGTAAAATATGCACTTTTTCAATGTTATTTTGTATGCGGGTAAACCTTAGTATCTTACTGCAGTTCTGCCCCTAGGTATGTCTATTGGTTTATTCTCTGAACCTGACGATGATTTAAACTTATGATTGCACCCTTCAGAGAAAGATCCCTACTCCAGGATTCAAGGTGGAAGTTTTGATGATAGACTATAATGGCACCCTACCTGCAAGGACAAAATCGAATCCTGCCAACAAAGGATCTGATGGAAACACAAGCAATGCCCAACCTGGTCCAAAGCCTACTACATCTAATTCAAGTGAGAGTAAAGTCCCTAGAAATGGAGATGATGATGTATTCTCAGACAGTGACGAAGAGGAGACCCGGGATACACAAAGCAAGAAAGCTGCAACTGAGTACAAATTTATGGCACCTCATCAAGTATCTGAGGCAACAACAGACCATGTAGGGATGTTGACACACACAACGGATCAGTTGTCACTACAGCATGAGGATCGCAAGCAAAACGATACTTCTGAAGAATCAACTGCAGATAAACTTCATAAAAATCATGCAGGCAATAACAGCACGAACATGGGATCTGTAGGGGCAAGTGACATCAAGGCAATTGCAGCAGATGCTTCAGTTTTTTCCTTTGGAGATGAAGATTTTGATAGTGATTGAAAGGATGTAGGATGAACTATTGATCGATTTCAATACTATTCAGGAAAGCCATTAGGCATTATGGAATCCATTGTTTGCCCTCAATTTGTTGTCAGAAGAACTTTTCTGTATTTTATTATTTAAACACTGTATATTTTAAGGGTTACATGTTTACATGATTCTTTCAAGTATTCTACATGATATGCTTCCCCGTCCTCAACAGCCTCTGCAGAATTTCACAATCCATAACAGCCTATTGTGAGTTGAAGTCAAAAGGTAGCACATACAAGAGAGTAGAGACCAGCATTTTTTTACCAAAATGCTGGGTAACAAATCCAACACCTATGTGTGTTTGATTTTACTTAATTTGAAGAAATCGTCTTTTTTTTAATCAATTCCCTGATAAAATGTTTGGAAAAAATAATTATATTTTCAAAAATAATCATTTGTTAAACATGCAGCATAAGATTCTTTTGCAGAATGCTAATAGAAACAGATGAAGTAGCACATTATCCTATCTTTGGGATAATGAAAGGTAACTCTGTTTCAAGTAACATTTGCTGATGATTAATCTTTGCTGGAAACTGGCTGATCATCTTTAATGAAATCTCATCTCTTAATCATGTTTTTTCATCCACAAGACTCACCTTGCTTAAAGGGACTAAGTCTAATTTTACTCGAACCAATGACATTTTGATTCTGTCTCAAATAACTGGTCGTGCATTTGGAATTAATGATTTAAATATTGTCATGCTATATTAATAGCTTTTCACCATCAAAAGGTTAAAATTAAAGTTTAATAATACCAATATTTAATATAAACTTTTATTAAGGGATTTATTGAGATGAAACTTTAATATTAATTAAAGAATACCACTCCAAATACAGCACCTAAGTTTTGTTTCTCTACCATGTGAGTTAATGAAGCATTTTAATGTTCATTCAGTAAAAGTGGTTCCCAACTTCCGGTGAATATATTTTGTTTCTATATAGATCGTAGAAAGTTTGCAGACCCAACATATGGCCTGTTTCTGTACCATGAGTTAATGAAACACTTTAATGTTCGTTCAGTAAAAAGTGGTTCCCAACCTCCTGTAATTATATTATATTGGGTTACATATAATACAAACGCCAACAGTAGTAGTTACGAGCAAGTATTTTAAGAGGGAAGGAGATTTTCTGCAGTTTTTATCTTTCTATTAAAACTGCACTAAGTGTTCCAACATGTGACAAGCAGAGGAGATAAAACAGACTTTTTACAAAGGTGGTATAACCTAAAACAAATAGGAAAGGGACAATGAATATGAGGGTAACTGACAAATCTAGTCAACAAGAGAAATGCTACTCATAGGAAAACAAAAAATCACATAGCAACACTGCAAAGAACAGGCAATCGACATGAGAACTATCTCAGATATTGGGGAATGCGAACATGGCAAGAATGTGTTTGCTGCTTTCTTGCTAAGATACATCATGAAAAGATGCTACTGGAGACACTATCACTGTTAGACCACCTTCTGAAGGCAACCGGTACTAAATTTCTACCAGCCAAAAACCCAAACCTTGCTCTTAACATTGCCAATCGGTTATTATTACTACTTGAAGAAGCATCAGCATCAGCCTCAGCCACGGTTGTTTGGTTGATGGTTGGTACTGGTAGAAACTCTACCGTATTATCCTGAGCTCCCCCAACCCCATCACTTGCACTCCCATCCAAAGCTTCAAATACACTATCATCATCATCATAATTAAAAGCCAAAGAAACCCTCTGTTCTCGCACCCACTCTACCCCTTTACCAGTAATCTTCTTGCACTTCTTCACCTTAACCTTAACCAAATTGGGACACCCCGAAGCCAGAGCCCCAATCCCTGCATTAGATACAGGACACCCTTTAATGCACAACTTCTTGAGCGCAACACACTTATCAGCAATGCACTCAATCTCCGCATCACCAACGGTTCCAATCCCACAAAGAGCCAACCTCTCCAAATTCCTGCAATTGGATGCAATCGCTGCCAGGCTCGAAAAAGTGGGATAAACACCAATCAAAACAAGCTCCTGCAAATTAAGACAGTGTTTGGCAATCGCAACCAAGCCATCATCACCAATCCTATTAGTCCTCCACCCATCAATGTGAACCTTCCTCAACAACCTACACCTCTCAGCAACCACGGAAAGCCCCGCATTGGAGCACTCAGCGGTCTTCACAACGTGCAAAGTGTCCAACACCAAACAGTTAGACACGGCAACAAGTCCCACATCGGTAACCTGAAGCTTCTCCAAGTGAATCTCAACCAACCCATTGTTGAAACACCCAACCCTAACCAGAGTCTCATCCCAATCCCCCGTACACCCAATAATCTTCAACGTTCGAAGCTTCTTCGAACCAATCACAAGCGGCGCGAAGCTTTGACCGTTCACGAGCTCCTTAAGGCATATAGATTTCAACGAAACCGCGGCTCCAGCCGCCACCTCGGTGATGTGGTGGACCCCACGGAGCCGCTTCAGCGTTAGATCCTCCAAAGTAACGCATCGATCGAGCACCGCCGCGATTCCCTTCGCGCCGAACATGCACGACGCGCACGATAGCTTCTTCAAGGCCTTGCAGTTGTCGCCTACGCCGGCCATTCCGACTTCCGTTATGTCGCGGCACCCGCGCAGCTTCAGGCGCGTGAGGTTCCTGCACCGCAGCGAGATCAGAATCAATGCGTCGTCGTTTAGGCTCGCGCACTTTCGGTCGCATCGTAGAGCGAGTTTCGTGACCGAGTCAAAGCGGTTGAATAGGGAAGGGACGAAGTCTAGTAATTCCGGCTGAGCGTTCAGGGAGAGCCGGTGCCGCCTCTGGCCGTCGACGCGGCGCCACCGCCGGGAGACCAGAGAGCACCGTTTCCGATCGGCGGTGCTCAGGAAATGAAAGACTGAGGCCAAGCAATCGTCGGAGAGACGGAAGGTGTAATCGAAAGCGTAATCAGTGGAATCGAAATCGGAATCAGTGTTGTTTGGATGTAACTGAGGAATTTGGCGGCGGCTGAGGTCCGGCGGAGGCGCGGTGGCGGTGGACGGTGACTGTCCCATTGAGAAGGGAGGGTTTGTGCAGGAAGCGGCGGAGAGGTTATGGAAGGATTTAAAAGAACGCAGCGCGTGGAACTTAAGGGTGGAGGCGCGTGTGGTACTCGCGCAACCACGGGCGTGGCCGATATTTGCGTATGGATTTATGCACCAGAGTCAGCCCAGGTACGTGATAATGGGCTTGCGTGTCTGTGTCATCTTGGACCTGGCCCCTTCCACTTTGCTTTTTTTTTTTCTTTTCCACTTTTCTATTATTTTATTTTTCTATCTCTTTTTTTTTATTAATTTTTCTATCTCTTTTATTATGCACCACAGCACCAGGGGAGTGTCACTCTACATTTTTTTTAAAATAAAAGAAAAGAAAAAAAAAAGAAGATGGAGGTTAAATAGAAAATAAGAGTATGCAGTTAATTCACTTCACAGTTTTGTTTTATGTTTCATTGTTCTGTCTTTGTAATCTTGACACAGGTATTTCTCTACTTGACTAGTTCCATATTCCATATGATTTACAATTCAACATTTCAGGTCAATTTTTATTTTATTTTCCATTCAAACACGTGGACCTTTAAATTTCTAGTAGATTTTCTCGTGATGTTTCCGTCTTCTGAAATGTGAGTTTTTGGTATTTTCACAGGTTTTACTTTTACCCAACAAGTCTTTATCTGTTCCGCCACATTAGTAAAATTGAAACAGAAAAAAGGAAGGAAAATAAAATAAGTCTCTAAATTACGTAAAATAGAGCGGTTGGAGGTTGCTCCAATACGATTGACTCGTAAAACCAATTTTTTTTTTACCTTCCCTCATAACATCAATAATGAAAATTGATAAATATAAAATTATGTGTTGTTACTAAGTCACTTATTTAACAAAAAGTCTATTCGAAATTCCAAGCTACAATATAAAAACTTGAAATGATCTTCAAAACCTCTTGCGTAAGTCTTAAACTGTAATCCTTATTTTCTCCTTCAAACCCCAAAATTCAGCACTTATTGAGGGTTTGACAACTGATTGTAAAAAATAAAACCATAACCAAACCATAACCACATGTTTATTACTCGTTTGTTTAAAGGTAGAATTGATTTTTAATCGTTAAACGTAATTGAGATGTATTATGTATAAAAAAAAAATTCGTACACAAATTTTACATTGAAACGTGTTTACTGCGTAGGGAATTGACTGTTGATGTAAAATAAACAAACCCTTAATTAGGAATTCTAACCTTCAAATACAGATCTAAAAATTGAAACACAAGATACTTCCAATGCTATTTTTTTACTATGTTTATATGAAAGAAATGGGTATTGATTTTGAGTATGTTTAATCTCTTTTGTTTTTTATGAGTTAGTATGTTTAATCTAAGGAGAAGGGATCTGAGCTATTTTTATACAGAACAATTTATATTCGTCATAAATAAAATGTTTTTCCGTTTTCTCAGGAGCAGTGTTTTAATTGAATTGTATGGACCTTTGTAAGTAACAAAGTAACATAATGTTTAAATTTATTGATTTTGTTAGGGATCAAATAAACTAATAATTGATAAATTTATTAATGACTAAAATGTCTGTTAAAAAAAGTCAATCTCTTAAATCAATTTTAATGTCTCAAGAGATTAGTATATGTCTTTCACAAGCTTCAGCAAAAAAAAAAAAAAAAATGTCTTTCATAGGCTAAAATAATTGATTTCGCAATATCAGACATTAATCTAATTAGTTGTGTCAATTTTAGAAGTTAAATTAACTTACAATTGTCAAAATTAAAAACTAAATTTATATTTTTTATAATATCAATAACTAATTAAACTAATGTTTATAATTTAAAGAACTAATTTAATGTATTCTTTATCATCTATTTATCCAAGCATTGACTATACACTTGTTGAAGCTTTTTGTACTTCCACTACTTCGTCAATCTGTTTAAAATATATAAATTCTACAGCGTGAATTGTACCATTGCACATAAACAATACTACATTTTTTTTAGGAGAAAACAATACTACATTTAACAACATATTTTACGGCATCAATATTTTAGTTTATTTATCATTATTTTACCTTTTAAAAACAATTTTTAATACATTTTTCTTCCTTGACTTTTATAATAACTCTATTTTAATTTTCATTTATCTTAATAACTATAATTTCTCATTACAGTGTCATTCATGAAAATATAGTCATTTATTTGAAGTATATATTTTTAGTCCCTATAAAATGAGTGGGTTTTGATTTTGGTCCTTATAAAATATTGTATTTTTCATTCTTCTAAAATTTAAAAATCATCATTTTTTGTCCTTGTAAAATGAATTAATTTTTATTTTGATCTCTATAAAATATTTTTCTTCAATTTTCATCCCTAAAAAAAATTGAAATCACTATTTTTGGTCTCTAACATTCATTTTAAGATAGATAAAGAACATTTATTTTATGGGTCTTAAAAAAAATTAAATGTGTCACATGCTGATATTGTATCATAGACACTAGTAGGTGTCATTTAGGATGGTTATTTGACCTTTGGTTCAATACATCAACAGTTAATGAGTATCACATAATATTAAGATCCAAAAACATGATTTCTAATTTTAAAAGAATGAAAAAAATTATGGGACTAAAATAAAAACTTGTTCATTTTACAGAAATTAAAAACTTTATTTTAAAACAAACTCTACTTAACCATTGAGATTTCATTCAAATTTTATTTTGGGTAAAATATGTTTTTGGTCCCTCATTTTATCTAAATTTATGTTTTTAGTCCCTCATAATTTTTTTCTATGTTTTTAGTCCCTCAAAAATTATTTTCTTTTATTTTTAGTTCCTGACATTAATTTTAACTATTAAGTGATGTCGTGACGAGCATAATTTGTGCTTGGAAAATTTTTGTTTAAATTTCTAGCTGTTTTCAACTACTGCAAATTTTCTGGCAAACTAAAACTATTAGAAATGTTAAAAAAAAATCAAAACCTCGAACACTATATTTTCTGAAATCACAAGAAATGTTACAAAAGTAAACATTTCTAACCGTCAAAAAATTTGTAACGGTTAAAAGTCACTAGAAACTTAATTAGAAATTTTTCACACACACAGTTTATGTCTGTCATGTCATCACTTAACAATTGAAATTAACATCAAAGACTAAAAACAGAACAAAATAATTTATGAGAGACTAAAAATAGAATAGAACAATTTATGAGGGACTACAAATAATAAAAAAAAAATATGAAAGACTAAAAATAAAAATCAAGATAAAATAAGAGATAAAAATATATTTTACCCTTTTATTTTTTATACCACATGTAATGTTGACTAACTGAATATATAGTACTATGAACATAAACTATGAATTTATCTAAAAGTTTGTGATGCTTGTCCTCTTTTTGCTCTTGTGCCCTTTTCTTCCGGTCAAAGTTATGGCTGAGGATTACTATTACGGGGCGTTTGGTAAAGGAGTTTTTTTTGGACTTCAACCAATGTTAGAATGAGAATGTTAATTTTTTATATTTGATTTTTATTTAAAAAAAAGATTTCTAGAAAATAATGTTTTTTGGAAATGTTTTTTAATGAATTTCCAACTAAAACTTTTTCACGTGGGAAGATAGGAATCTAACTTTTCCGATCAAGAGAGAAGTTTTAATGATATGAAAAGACTACATTATCTCCTTCTTTTGAAGTACAAAAATCTTCACTTCGGATTCATCTTTATCTATAAACTTATCTTCATTGTTGAATGTTGCACTTATCCACATGATCCTATCTTTTTTTAATTTTGAAAAAATATTAATTTTAAAATTTGTAATTTTTTACCTTTATCTTTTTTTTAAACATAGATCTCAACTACTTTATTATCTAAGTATATCTCATTTATTATTTCATCTTTTGTATTATTATATTATAATTCAACCTCTAATATGATAGTAAGCCATAATAATATTTCAACCAAGTAAAATAATGTCATAATTAAATTAAATAATTAATATTTGTAAAAAATTATTTTGAAATTAATTTTGTTCGATTTTCTTTTACAAATGTTTTTTCATATATAAATTTATTTAAATCTTGTAATTAAATTAGATGAGTGTCATATTTGTAATAAAGTTTGAGTGAAAAATATTTAATAGAGTTATTTTAATAATTGGTATATTTGTAAAATTTTCTATATATCCAGAAAAGTTATACTGTAACCAAACATATAAAACTTTAATTCTCAAAAAATAAATTATGACTAGTCAAATATATTTTAATCATTTATAGAAATCATGATTTTTAAGAATTGACTTTCCTAAAAATCATGATTCCCGAATATAAAAAAAAGAAAAATTATCCTCTACCAAACGCCCCTTAATGCCTTCACAGAATCACAATTGATGAAGTAACTTGCGTGGATGGGAAAAGCACGCATTCTTGGTGGTGATTGTTTATTTAGTTCTCTACTTCTTTTTACTGTTACAGATAGCTATTGCGGCAGCACGTTTGGTCATTAGCGAGTGGAATGAAAATAATGGTCACTTATTGCTCTTTCATTAGCATCCAAGTGATCCAACACACCACGATAACTTTTGATGCTCCTTTGGTGACTCATATCATATATAGCAAAATCATCCATTTCACATCATCATTTACACTTAGCCGGATGTTTAATTGACACATTCAGTTTATCTTAAACAAAATGTTTGCTGCCTTTTAATAACTTTTTAAAAGAGTTTTAAATAAAATAATAATTATTTTCAAAAATTAAGTTAAAATAAATTTATATTAAGTCATAGCACCGTGCCATTAAATTGTATGTTTAATTTAGGAAAAAAATGAAAAGAAAAGAAATAGAAAATGAAATAATTTTATAGGTTTTTGCCACAACTCATTTTCTTTTTTACTTATTTAGTTGTATAGAAAAAGAATATATATATATATATATATATATATATATATATATGTGTGTGTGTGAAAGAGAGTGAGAGAGTTAAATCTGAATCATATAATCATACATAGAGGATCAAGATTTAATATTATGTTACTACTTAAAAAAGTAATGTGACTTTTTAAAAAACTCACATGACTTAATGGAGGTGTCTGTTTTGCGGATTATTTCTTTAATCTTGGAAATATTTTTTCTTGGGATGGGAATGTTATTCATGGGTATTTTAAAAAAATGTGTGATATATCCGGCGATAATTATTTTATTACCTCATAACAAACGTGGTAATAAATTTTCCGAACCCCATATTCCCGAGAATAAAAATATATTCCGTTAAACAAACGCCCCAATGTGTTTTAATCTTGACCATTCTAGTGGTTAATATTTATTTCTCTCACTCTCAAAGTCATTTCACTATATATATATAGAGAGAGGGATCTACTTACTCCAAGAGTAAGTCTACGATAGTTATTCTTCATATGGGTCTTGCTAACCAGTGCCCTTTTGGAAGAGTTACTCGTTAAAATGAAGAGTAACTATCTTAGACTTACTTTTGGAAGAGTAAGTAGATTCATCTTCATATGGGTCTTGCTAACCAGTGCCCTTAGGACATTGCTAGTTAAGAAATTAAAATGAGAAAATATTTATTGTGAAAATCATAGAAGAGCGCAAAAAAATAATGAACAGCACAATTTTCTGTCTTCCAATAAAAACATTTCTCATGGTTAGCATTTGCCTATATATATATATATTGACATAACACACTATTAATTACCGTGAAATCATGAAAAATTAATTAATTTTTTCTTGCTACGAATTAATTACTGCGGTTAAGAAAAAACAGCACTAACAAATACCAAAAATATATTAAGTAAAAGGAATTAGGAGAGGCGGGAAGAATGTGACAGACAGCAAAAGGAGAAGTCGGGGAAAAAAAAAAGAAAAGAAAAAGACAGAGCATAAATTTATTTGTTTTGGCTGCTCACTCTGACTCGCAACTCTGGCTATTATCTGCGTCAGTAACGTATGTAAAGCAGAGGAGAGGATGTAAATGGCTTCTTCCCTATCATAAACCAATTATCTCATCTCATCTCATCTTCTTTCACCATGCCTCAACCACATTCTCCTTCTTTTTCTTTCCTCCTCTGTCAAGAACAACAACCTTCACCTCTGACGTTTCCCGACAACCTCCACTTCTTCTCCCAACACGACCACCTTCTCTCTCTACTCTCCAAAGAGCGCGCCACGCACTCCACTCTCTCTCCTCGCCACGACGCCGTATGTTGGATTTCTAAAGTTTCCAACTTCCACGGCTTCACTCCTCTCACCACCGTTCTCGCCGTTAACTTCTTCGACAGGTTCGTCACCAGCCTAAGGTTTCGGAGCCAACAAAAACCATGGATGACTCAGCTGGCCGCACTTGCTTGCGTCTCTCTCGCGGCCAAAGTGGAGGAGACACGAGTGCCACTTCTTCTGGACTTCCAAGTACGTTTCCCAACATCGCTGTTTGCTTCTTTGTTTCTCGTTTTTCTTTTAAATTTTGATTATTAGGTGGAGGAATCGAAGTTCGTGTTTGAAGCAAAGACCATACAGAGAATGGAGCTCCTAGTGTTGTCCACTCTCGAATGGAAAATGAACCCTGTCACCCCAATTTCTTTCTTTCAACACTTTCTCACAAGGCTCGGTTTAAAGCGCCACTTGCATTGCCAATTTCTGTGTAGGTGCCAACGTGTTCTTCTCTCTCTCATTGCGGGTAAGTATTAATTATGTTAATAAATGAGATACATACATATAAAACAAGACATTCGTATTAAACTGAAATTAACCAGGTTCGAAATTTTTATTCAGATTCAAGAGTTATGAGTTACCTTCCTTCTACATTGGCTGCTGCTATAATGATCCACGTTATTAAAGAGATTGAACCATTGAATGCAACGGAGTACCGAAATCAGCTTCTTGATTTGCTCAAAAGTAGTGAGGTGTGTGTCTCTTGAGCTTCAATTGTTCAAATCTGCCAAAGATTTGAATGTTTGATTGGCTAATTGGAAAATTTTGGTGGCTATGTTACAGGAACAAGTGAATGAGTGCTACAAACTGATGCTGAGACTGTTAGCTTGCTGTGAAGGCATTCACAATCTTGGTCAGAGGCGCAAACGTTTATCTGAACCAAGTAGCCTAGATGGGGTCATTGATGCATCTTTCAGTTGTGAAAGTTCAAATGATTCATGGACATTGGCATCATCACTTTCAGTGGAGCCAGTGTTTAAGAGGAGAAAAGCTCAGGACCAGCAGATGCGATTGCCTTCAGTGAATCGAGTGTCTATTGATGTTCGAAATGCTCCTCGTTAATAACTTAGAATCATGGGAGGTTTATTTGGAACCGCACGAAGATATGTTATGGAGGTGAACTGCATTATGTTCTTAGTTTTAAGATAGCTGGCTGAACACTTGAAAATGAATGAGGCAGAGAGGCTCCATTCCTTCACTTTGTTATTTGAGTGGAACAAGGATCTGATACTGAGTAGAAAAAGAGTTGTAGTTTTACCTGTGCTAAGTTACCAGTGCAATTTCTATTACGCATGATGTTTCCCAATAAGCACAGTTAAGAGATTTCTTTTGTTTCTTTGTTATCTTCCAATCTCTCCATGTTAGTACAGAACAGGAGCTACACATGGAGGTTAACAGATAGACAAAGATGGTTGGAATGTCTTTAGTGATGCATTAGATAAATAAATGAAACTCTTGTTAGTGGTCAAACTAGACCCGATAACAAGTCTTCTTTGTATCCCTCCAAGATACTCATGGTTTCTTTTATGAATACATAACTTTCTGTCGTTACTTCCCCTAAATCCTCCTTATTGAGTTGGTCACGTGGCAGGTGGGGAACCCTATTTTCCCTATAACATACCAAATTTACAAATCTATTTATGCTTTCAGTTATCTCAATCTGTTTATATTATGTTAATATGGAACCATTTTGTCTGAATTAGATCTTAAGATCCTACCGCCTATGGTTATAATTGAAAACCTTTGATTGCAATCCCTTGGTCAAGGTTTTTGTTGGCTTGGTTGAAACTCATGTATGGACAACACTAACCATTATAATGCATATTGTATAATTTGGTTCCATTTGAGTCATCCTAATTTATGGACATTTGGACTCAGTTGCTCGTTACTAAACTGAGCTTTCAATTTTATATTCTATTTTGTGAATATATAGCTCTTTTCTTGTCAACTATTGGAGGAAAAAATTACAATTCAGTGTGTATGGATGTTTCAATAGTCAGATCAAACTTTTTTCCCCTGTTTGACACTAAGTATGAACATGGGACTTTAAGCAACTTTCAGTTCTACATTCTATTTCGTGAATATATAGTTCTTTTCTTGTCAACTGTTGGAGCAAAAAATTACAATTCCAAGTGTATGAATGTTTCAACAGTCAGATCAAACTTTTTTTTTCCTGTTTGACATTAAGTGTATGAACATGGGACTTTGAGCAATTCAGTGTCTGTGGTTGCAAATTTAATGCAATGTTTGCTGTCACTACCATATTATAATTGAAAATGCAAGTCCATATTATGAACACCATGACTGTTGTCTTATCAAAAGAATTATTTTCTTCCAGTTAACTAAAAATTGGGAGTTGAAATTTAATCATGCCTGTTTTGAGCACTTGTCATTATAAGGTAAAGAGGTCAAAAACAGAAAATGCATTTTGCACGAGATGTATAAGGAAAGAGTGAATAATGATGAAGACGAACTTTATAGCTGCTATGAAATGACCTCAATATAGGTGATGGGTGATCGAGAAATTAATATTTTGGAAAGATGACTTGTCTCTGAACTTCTATCTAGGAGTTTTGTCTGACTTTTATGTTTGAAAAGTGATAGCTATGCTGAAAAAATATAGGTATTACACAGAACAAGAGAAAACAGGCACGCAAAAAAGGCAAAATGATCAAGGGAAGACCGGTCATCAGAGGATGAAATATTTGAAAATGACAAACTTTTGACATGGAGGGAGGTGGCGTGCTTTTGTTACCCCTGCGGTCCTGTTTCTTTACCTTTTTTTTTATCTTTAGTTATGGTCAGCTATATGTTGCGGTTGCATTATACCATAGTTATGATGGTTTTTAATCCACGGCGTAAGATTTTCAAAGTGACAGCTATATCCCTGCCGAACAATAATTCTATGTGATATGATGAGTCTGTTTCAAATTGAAATTTGGCAATTGCAATGCATGTGTTTTCTTTAAACTTACGAGAAGCATTAGGAAAGCCAAAAACTTAGGTTGTCCTGATCAGTCGGTTATAACTTATAACATAATTTCTTTTTTCAGATTTTCTATCATAATACCAGAAACAAGAAGATTGTGACATGGTTGAACTCTATTAATTTGGGAGCTACGATAGTATAATTTTATAGATAGTCTCCGTATACTCTATTAGCTTGTTTTATGTTAATTTTGTGACTATCGCGGCTTAGTAGTAAAGTTGTATGGTAAAGGGACCACAGGTATGACCGTGGCTGTGCCAAATTAAAAGGGTTCTGATGTACAACCAAGAGACAGGAGATGTGCATACCGTGCATCAAAAGCTAATAAGGAGCGAACATGCTCCTCATGCATATAATATTAGGTGCGTTGTGATTTTGGTTAAAAGTGCCAAATTTATGTAAGCCAATTTTGTTTGCGCAGTCATAATCTACCTGTTTTAGGGCGCATTTGCCTTCTTAGCTACCATGCTATTTGGTGTAGATGTGTAGTCTAGCGGCTTAATTATCAGGCTATGTATGTTATGTTATAAATAGGGAAATGAACACGGCAAGCAAACACTTTTACAGCAAGCTATAGTTTGCTTATGAAGTGAATTATCCAAATCTAGACAGTAACTATGTCACCTTAAAGTTGGTTTTATCATTTTCCATACAAATATTTAAAAATAAAAAATAAGGTGAAAGTATGATGACATTTTTATAACTATTTTTTTAAATAAAATGAAAACAATAAATATATTTTTAAATCAAACAAATCCTTAAGTTTTTAACTGAAAATTTAAAGGCCAACAAGATCTTATTGCTAATATTAGTCTATGTTATATTAATTATGTAAAGGCTAAAGTTATCTAAATCTAATTAAACACTTAGTTAATAAGCTTATCACATTATTTGAGCTTATATTGTAAGTTTCACTAGGAATCTTCGCGAAATAGGCTAAACAACTTTGTATGAATGTCATTAATAATTTTCTAGATGCTTTTTTTAGGGACCACCAAAAGCTTAAGTTAAACGAAGACACATCATGAATGATTCTATTACATCGTTAACATGCTCTATCACAGAATAGCCCCTCTGGCTTTGAAGCATAAATAATGCACTTGTCCTTCTATCATGTGCTGATATTAAGTTTTTATTAAAATAGTGAAGGCTATTAGGTAAAAACACGTGAATGATTTTATATTACATCTTTAACAAAAATATGATGCTCGCTAAAGACATGTGTTATTGGCAAGGCTTTCCGGCAGAGACACTTTGTAAAATACCAACAGGCAATAGCCAAACAAAAAATATTATTTTCTAGTTTTTTTTTTTAATTACATTGTCATAATTTTTCATTCTTGTCTTTTACACTAGAGTCGTCTACATCTAATGCTCTATGCATAGACAAAGGATATTGGTATTATTTAATACTACAGCGGGGTGTACATGCCTTAAACGGTTACATGTCATATATCATAGGGACTGATATTGTAGGTGGTTCAAAGTTCAAATAACGTAAAACACTTAAATTTATGCCTATAAACAAACAAGATATTTATACATATTATTATAATAGAGTCTCAGCTGCATTCATATGATCGAAGATCATCAGAAACGCACGCACTCAGAGCTTGGTTCATCTTGTCTTGTTAGATATGTGACTAGATAACCAATCTAGCCCTTCATAGAGTCCTTGGCCGGATGTGGCACAAGTTGGTTGGATGTACCTTTTCATCAATCAAAAAGTAGCCAGAATAAGTTATTAATTCGACATTATTCTCACCAAGTTGTAATTAATTAAAATGTGACATACCAGCGACGCAGGCGAAGTGAATGTAAACCAAGTTTATCTGTAATTTCTGCAACACTTAAAGCATTTGGAAGGTCTTGCTTATTGGCAAACACCAGTAATGTAGCATCACGAAGTTCATCCTGCAAATCTCATCAATATCAAGATGATTGCAACATTATTTTACTTAATTTTATGTCGAAAGGCAAAGCTTGCATTTTTTAAATTTGGAGTGCACTGTGGATAAAAATTTAACCATGATTCAAAGTCTATGGAAATTAAAATTACTGACCTCACTCAGCATTCTATGTAACTCATCTCTGGCTTCTAAAATTCTTTCTCTATCGTTACTATCTACCACAAAGATAAGACCTTGTGTATTCTGAAAGTAGTGTCTCCATAATGGTCGAATCTACATAGAATTTGGCATATAATCAGATTTGAGTAGTTTGAGTAACATGTGCATGGAATGTTATCGTAAATGAACCCATAAATATAATATTCTATCAAATAAATCTATAAGCACCGGATTTCAAACGTCTATTTCTCAAACTATGTACAGCTTAGCTTTTGCACACACCCAAAGTTTTTTTTCTTTTCATCTAATAAATTCTTTTGTTTATCAGAAAAGAAAAAAATATGGAGCTAAAACACTTAATATTATGAGGCCAGAAAATCACAAAGAAAATTAAAAAGAAAAAAAGACACTCAAAGCTTCATCCCTGATAAATTAAGATGAGGCCAGAAAATCACAAATACCTTGTCCTGCCCTCCCACATCCCAGACGGTGAAGCTGACATTTTTGTACTCAACAGTCTCCACATTGAAGCCTATTCCATCGAAGATATATAGCAAATTTAAATCATTCTCATTTTGCACTCGTATTAAAAAAATTAAATAAATATATTCAACGATTTGAGATCGATCCACCTTGTCTTGTCATACACCTTATTTCTAAATGAATATTACTGTAACACATAAATCATGTGAGGTAATTATGTAAATGAATATATATTGTTAGGTCATATTGGAATCATTAAAATTAAAAGATAAATATATATAAGTTTTTTAAATAATCGTGTGACTACTAATTAATTTTTAATCGTGACTAATCATCAAGTCGTACATAAACACACTACCAGCCCATTGATAAACCTTCTTAGAGTACAAGATTAGAGTCCTAATCTGCGTAGAAGACACATGATAATATAACTAGTACGAATTCAAGTAGCACCAAGCAGATCTTCCAAATTTCAATATATTTAATGCCGAGAGAATGAGGAACTGCTTATAAACGATGGTTTAAAGAAACGCATGGAAAAGTAGGGTGACTAGTTGGAACCTATTGTGGGTATTGTAGTGACGATTTCTCCAAGTTTCAGTTTGTAGAGTATTGTTGTTTTCCCAGCTGCATCAAGACCCACCATCAGAATCCTCATTTCTTTCTTCGCATAAAACAGTCTCAACAGTCGTGACACCGTCAAACCCATTGTTGCCTCTCGTTCAACCAAATTTTTAGCTGAAAAAACAACCTAAAAGTAAAACCGTGGAAAATGAAAAACAAAATTAACTTAGAATTCTTTTCATACCAAATAAAAATATAACCCTTGGAATTCTTTTCCGTTTTTTCTTTTTGCAAACTGTGATGAAATTAAAGAAGAGGAAGGTATGACTACCTGAAAAAATGTATTTTTTTGTTGAGAAGCAGGGGAAACTTAAAATTAATCTGTTGTTGGTGTATTATTATATAAACATGTGACCAGAAAATAGCACCAGGTATCAATTCTGCACTAACAGAAAGTGAGAATAGGATTCTCATGTAGATTGCTGAAAGAATAAAGTGATCAGTGATGGGCATGCCATCTTGAAACCATGGGTAATATAAAGCGACTTACGATTATCTCACACTCACACCCCGCCATGCAAAAGTGATCATGTGATATGAATTTTCTTGTCCCATATGTGAGATTCGAGTGGCACGGTACACAACTACAAGTTACATCAGCGTCAAACCAAAGCAATCGAATATATAGCAAAACCATTATACTTCATGCTGTGGAGACGGAAAGGTTCATGCAAAAGCAACAGACCACTATTTTTTTTTTTTTAACTTGTTTTGTTAATGTAGATATTTTGTGGTGAAGTTACCGAAGATGAAAGAAGGAATTTGATGAATTAGCCTTTTCTATTACAAATGTAAAAAACAAGGATTTATGGATCAATCAATTGGATGCTGAATACATCATTGACAATAGTTTGTCCATGTCTTTGTGCTTATAGGACAAGAGCAATAGCAATAATAAGAATAAATTTACATAATGAGAAACCTATATGTCCTTGGCTAAAAAAATTGATCAAACTACATTCCAGAATTACATTATTTTTTGGATACGGCATCCTTGGCAGACTGTAGAGTGGATGCAACAGCAGCAGCAGCACCAGCAAGTACACCACCACTGGTGTTGGTCGAATGGGACTGGTGAATTACCTGCACGTTCCTCTCTTCTTGCCCTTGCCCTGCTGAAGATCGATAATCCACAGTTTCCACCTTTTTTTCCATGGGATTTTGTGCATTCACAACCTCATTCTGACAGAAGAATTCATACAGAGTCATTCATTTATCATGAGAAATGAAAAATACTGGGAAAAGAATGGGCGGAGTTACACTAACCTTCGTAGCTTGTTCATTCATGTTAACTAAGTGTAAATTAAAAATATATGGATCACTTCCCCTGAGGTGATTTGTAATCGAATTTAGGCAGTATTATCAAGCTCTTTCTTGTTTTTCTCTCTCCCCAACAAACATCAATTTTACGTTTTTAAGGAGAGTCGAGGGTGATTTACCAAGTCATGACGACAAAAAAGGCGGAGGAAAAGGGCTTCTAATAACACACCCCACATGTCACCGCATCACATGCCCTCCCATTCGATTCTTGAATTAACCAATTTACCAATAACATTTTTAAATGTGAGAATGTCTAATGATAATCGAGAAACATTCATTTGTTTGGTCAGGTCACATCGATAGCGTTGTTCTTCAAGTCTATTTATATCCTAGAAGGCTAAAACCCTCCAATGAGACAGATCTTGGGGTCATGTTTATCAACCATCAAAATCATTTCATGATAATTCAACAAAAAAAAAAAAAATCATGTTTGAATTCAGGAATCAATTACAAATTCTGAATTGTAATTTGTCCCGAATTGTAAAAGATTTGCCCATTGTTGATCTTTTATGTAGAAAATATATTTTCTAAAATAAGAGAAAATATAGGAGCTTATTTCACTTTTATTCATAGGCTCTATATAAAAGTTAAAATGTAATAGAAAATTCAAATATTAACATTATCTTGATTTTAAAATCAAATTGATAACATCATAAACAATATCCTAAAATTTGAAACATAATAAAAAAATTTAAAATTAAATTATTCTAATTCAAATTACAAATTATCATTAAATATATATTTTCAACATTCATCACCTAAATATTGAAAAGAAAATACTGAAAAATGAAATAGAGCTAATCAATGCACAAGCCAGAAATTACTTGACTAGATTCAGAAACAAGATATTGTTGAGACAACTGCAAATTCTATAAGGCAAAATAGATCTGGTTACATTTTTCTGGGCAGATACTGATTATATATCATCATATTCATAACTTGATAACAGAATTGTCTCCCTATAACCCCTAATCATTATAATATCCCTGTCAATTCACACATGAAACAGGAATTACTGTGACCAAAACAGTTTTAACAAGTTGCTAATTGAATTAACAACAATCCCTCCTCCCTAACAAGTCATAAGAGGTGACTCGCTACAGTGAACATCTGAAACATCAGAAAGCCTCTGTCTGGGAGACAACGTTGCGAGGCCAGCAGTATCAAAATCAATATTGGCAATATTCTTTCTCTTGTGAGTTTCAGAACTGCATTTCTCCTCTGAAACTTCAGCAATGGGGCTCAATCCCTCTATTTCCTTACGACCAACAGAAATCATAGCTTGAGCTTCAGCCACAGCCGTTCCATCATCATCTGTAGCATATAATATCTTCTGTATCGCCGCAACAACCTGAATCACAAAATACAATACAATCAAATCACATATAATCATTACCTAATAGTAATACCAATTATTGGGTTTCACTGATCAAAGTAAATAAAAGTATAAAGTAGGAAAGCAAAGTACCGGTGAATGTTCTATCTCAGGAGTCTGGCACAGTATCTCAATATCTCTCAGCTTTGCAAAGTAGAAATCCCGTTCCTTCTCAAGGCTATCAATGGACAACTTCAACTCCGTTATCTGCATCAACTTCAATGTAAGAGCAATATACTTTCCTTATTCATTTGATAATTCTTTAGACGTGAAAGCAAAAATACCTTTTCTTCATACGCAGGGTTTCCAGCACAAGCAGGTCTCGCAACCTTTGCAGCTTGATTTGTAGGGTTTGCATTAGAAACCTCATTTCTTCGAGCATTATGAGAAGACTGAGGTCTCTGAGCAGTAGAACCCTTGGTTGGGGCTTGGGAATTTGCAGATTTCTTGCTCGTTTCTCTTCCTCCTTTGCAAACCTCTCTCCTCTCCAGAGGATTATAACTACAAACATTCAGCAAGCATCCACTATTTAATTCAAATGCTAATATTTATCGCCAATAACCAAAACATAAATTTACACTATAGAATTCAAAGGTCACAATCTTAAACCCTGACTTTCACCGTGAAAAGGTTAATTTCACAGAATCTAAAACAAAGAGGAATGTGCAACGAAAATTAAATTAGGGATTAGATTACTTGTGCTGTCCGGAATTGACAGAATCGCAGTATCTTTTCATCCATTGCATGAATTCGAGGTTATCCAGTGGCCTTCCTTTCACCAGCTTGCTGACCTCGATGTGCTGAGAAAAAACAAAACGAACTATTCAGTAATTGAATTGAAGATCGTCCAAAATTAAAAGAAGGGTGTTACCTTGGTGATTTTGAGTTTGTTGAAGACATCTTGAAGGACCTTGTAGTTCTGAATCATTTCGTATTCGTTCTTGGCGTCGAAATTGACCTTGTGCATAGGCACGATCCCTGGATGAGCGGCATCGAGAAGCTGACAGTGAACCGCGCCGGAACAAGCCTGAAAGTTTAACGGTCCAACCAAATAGATCTAGTAAGTAATCATCGATCAAAACCTAAACAAAGTTGATGGAGAATTTGGATCGGAAAATAAACCTCTTCGACTTTGGAGAGATTGAGTTGCAGAGTTGAGTTGATCCAAGAAAGAATTTCAGATCTGCCGACGAAGTAAGCCGCATCCATGATCCCAATATTGGTCGCCATTTCTTTCTCTCTCGTTTCTTCTTCTCCTTCTGGATTCTCTCTCTGATAACGGCTCTTTCACAAAGAAACAGAGGTCGCATATATATGGAGACGGGAGCGGGACTATTTCAAATTCAAAATCCCTTGATTGGTGATTAACAAGGAATCGTCGCAACGTTCGGCTAAGTCTTTGGGTTGGGCTTCTCTGTGCGTCGCTGGGCTTCGGGCCATTCATGTAGCGGGCTTTGGCGATAAAAATGAAAATTGGGCCTTCTTATCTAACATCTGACCTGATAGAATACACAGAAGAAGAAGACAAAAAAAAAAAAAAAGAAAAAAGAATACACAGACGACATTCGACCAATCTATTAATAACATGACCAATCTATATAAAAGAAGAAACTTTTGTGAGAATACTTTGTTAACATGAGAAATGAATACTAAAAGAATCTTAATTTTTTATAGGTAAAAAATATTTTTAGTTATTTGTTACGTATTAAAATAAGAAAAAAATAAATGCAGTTTTTAAGTATTTTTAATTTTATTCTTCAATAAAAAATTAAATTTTATTTTGATAACTAGTCTAATAAAAATTAATATTAGAAATCAGTATTGATTATATGATATAAAATTCTAACTTTAATTAAAAAGTAAAGAAAATATTATACTTAAGTTTTACCAATAAAAAAAGTATAAATTTGATTCTTAGGATATGTGTCACGTACGGCTCCGTGACTAACAATCACATTGGAGTGTTGAATATATTCACCAAAAAAACATTAGAGTGTTGAATATCACGCTACTTCGGCAGTTATGTTATGATGATTGAATTAGTGGGAAATGAACTGTCCATTAATTAAAGTTAAAACCATTTCTTGCCACAATCTATCTCTTCCTTCTTTCACTTTCACCATATGGATATTGATTTGATATGCATAGATACCAGCTTAAATATTGAAAAAACAAAAGGGAGAAAAAAAAGCCTTAAAAGGATGTTATTCATCCAAAAGACCAACTTGGCAGTCTTTTTTTTATTTATTTTTGAACAGGGGTGCAATCTAATTGGTTCTAGTCTCTGACTGGAACCATAGATTATACAGCTCCCTCCAATCTTTCGCGTTGACGTTTTCGTTGGTTAAAACCCTCTGAAAACGACACTAGCACCCCCCAGCATTGCTTCCTTGTTTTGTTTGGTGCATTATTTCTTATTTGCTTTTTCCCTATACGTATACGTGCTGTGGGTATTTTTATATTTTAATAAATTTTGTTCATGCAAATGCCCCCAAAAGACTGAATTGCGAGTTATAACAAGAATCTCCTGTTCCACACCAAACAAGAGGAGCATATAAGAATGAAAATTAACATGTGTTTTTACTGATATATTTTCGGCCAAATGTTATTTTACTTTCATATCAATGAAACTGATCTTTAAACTTTTAAAAATATGTAGATTTAGTTTCTCTTAACTTTAAAAAATATGATGAATTCTTAAAATAATAATGAATCCACATTTTTTAAAGTTTGAGGAACAAATTATACTCATAAAAATAAGAAATAGGAGTTTTGATCATGCTCGCTGGTAAAATTCCTCTAAAAAAACATTAATGACCAAAAAAAATAGATGTAATTTTTAAAAATATTTCATAAATTTTTGTGACGCTAATATTAGTGACGAAAAGTAAACTTTTGTCACTAAATTTTGTGAATAATACATTAATTTCTTGTATAATTGGTTCGTTGATTTCCCTAAATTTAAATGGAGGGACATCCTTTATGTCAGAATTATGTGGGGTTAACTATGACAGATATCAGAATCCCTCTGCTCCCTTACAGTAATGACTACTGGTCGAGCATTAGTGGATTTTTTTAAGGAGATTAAGCTCAAATGTACTAAGATTGAAGGGTATATATACTTCATAAAATCTAAGCTTAGACAAATGAAGAAGCTTCGTAATTTTAAGTATTCAAGGTTTAAATTTAACTTATTTAAATAATTTAATTTATAGTGTAAATATATGCATGTAATCGATTATTTAAAGAATTGAACTCAATTAATTTAGAAATAATTCATTCTCTAAGTTGGGTCGACTTAATTTTGGCCGGTATAGTGAATAGTGAATAACTTTATATTTTGATAGATTGAAATTAAATGTTAACTGGATTTTTTAAGTAAGGTTTTAGGTTTGAGTGTTATGAATAAAAAAAAATGTGACAAGGAGGGGAGATTCTACTAAAGTGGTATAATCATATTTTTCAATAGAGATTAATCATCGATAAAGTTAATAGATATTTTGTTGGAATTTTAAGTTTCAATAAATAATGTGGGCTAATATTATAAGACAATTATATTAGCTATTTATCATTAGTGGGCTTTATTTTATGTGGTGAAATTAAGTGTGCCCGTTAGACTACTAAATAAGGTGATATGGGTTTAAATGAGCAGATGTCGGTGTTGGCCCATTAGGGGATAATGGGAACCCTATTAGGTTAACACACTATAAGAAGGCTATGGTCCCCAATATATCGAGCCGTTACACATAGTTTCTCTTCTCCCCATTTGAAGAGTTACGAAGGTCCCATTAAGGAATAAAGAGGCTCCGATTGAGGAAGAACCATAAAGCCGCCGGCTACGTTGTTCATCGGTTGTTCGTAATTCCGCAACAATTATTCAAGAATGCTTAGATCAGGACATTGATTCAGGTATTTTATCTAATCCTTAATAATCAAGCATGTTGTAGATCTTAGGGCTTTTGGATTATTGTTCTGGGATATGTAACTGTGAATTTTGGCTTCCGCATAAAGAATAAAGAATACTAAAATAAGGATTAAAGATTAGATATTACAACAAGTGGTATCAGAGCAGGTCCTCATCGTTTGGTTATTAGGATTCCAGTTTTCTAAATTACCTGGATGAAGTTTTCTTGAATGTTTAATTTCCCCAAATATGAACCTTTTTTTTAATTTTGGGGAATTACTGTGTTATTATAGAAATTATTTCTATCTAGTAAGACACGTACACTCATTGTTGTGTTCCTAAAGAAATTCCTTTATTTTATATGTTGTTCGAAAGTTTTTTTTTGTTATCGGCAGCTGATGGCTTATAAAAGGTTCAACGTTCGATTTTATCGGTTTAATTATAAAAGGGTTCAAGAAGTGATTTCACGTTATCTGATAAGGAATAAAGTTAATGATATAATGCTATACATATTATGAATTCATTGAGAACCTGGAATTATTGGATGATAGGCTTATTAGATAGATTCATAAATTCTACACAAGTTTATTGTCCAGGAATAATAGCATTATGATCCTAAATGAATTCCATTCCTGCCAATTACGTTTCTTTGAAATTTATAAATTGGTGAATGTCTGATGGTTAATTGCCATTTGATTTTGATATGGACATTGATTTGGATCTGGAAATCGTGAATCAATATATAATGGTACATATATATTTACGAATGATGAATGTAACATATATTGATATTGATTCTTTCGAAAATATTTTGATTTCATAATATTGATTTCATTGTAATATGGATTTCATTATATTAATGGTAAATATTCTGAAAGTGTACTGTGAGGTTCTAGATCTTGTGAGACATTTTATTTGATTTCCTCTTTGTTCTCGATCTACCAAGCGGGCACGTACACTTCTAGGTGGTTATTGGACTGCCAGGTGGTGATGCAAACATACAGTTTTGGGTTTTGCATTTATGTGTGAAATTTGTGTAAATTTAAGACCTCCCATTTGATTAAATTGTCTAGTAATTTTGGTTAGATTAATTGAAACAACATGTTTCCAAAGTAACCTCTGTTGCGTAGGTTAATTTGATTGAATTTACATAAGATGTTGTGTGGAATTATTCATGCGAATTGTGCTCGGCCCAAAGGAAGACTCAATTTGGCCGGATAATTACATGCCTGCGATGGTAGATGTGTGGTGATTATAAGGATTGATTTTCCATGTGAATAATGGAGTGTCCAAAGACAATCATTATTTGACAGGAGTTATCACCAAATTAATTTCCATGTGAGCAATGGAGTGTCCAAAGACAACTATTGTTTGACAGGACTTATCACCAATGTTTGACCATTGCGCTGAGAGTACCACTTGCAGTTAGTCCTTTCAATCCAAAGATTGGGGATTAATGGTGCGCTAGGTATCTTGTTTGGGTCTTTAAATTTACCATAAAGATTACTTGTGCATTGTATGTTTATTGTTTTCTCTTTAGTTGTTGCTGCTACTGCTTCTATTTTAACTACTCAATTTTGGGAATCCTAAAGCTACATGGTACAAACTTTAAAGTTTGAAAGAGTCAGTTGAGAATTTTCTCAATTGCATGGAATTGGACAAATCAACCTATTCTAACTACGGAAAACTCTAATAGGGCTTTATTCATCATGATGCTAGATCAAACTGGGTTGTTCTTTATCATGACCATGGATCAAACCAAGTCATATTTTAGAATAAGAAAATGGAGAAAGTTGAGGATACTGCATAAAGTTCTTTTCGATTAAAGAAGAAAAAAAAAAAAGAGCAAGATTAGGAATTTACTTGCTACTTATTAAAAAGGTGGGACATATGAAGTAAAAGTGTCCCAAGTTCATTGCTTGGTGTGTGAAGAAGGGTAAACTTCTTACTTTATTTGTTCTAAAGTTAATTTAGTTTTTTGTACCAAAGGACACTTGGTGGGTAGATTCTGGTGCTACTACTCACATAAATATGTATATGCAAAGTTTCCTGTGGAGCCATCCGTCAAGTGATTCTAAAAGATTCATCTATGTGGGCGATGGCAATAAAGTTGCAGTTGAAGCTATAGGAACTTTTGGGTTGCTTTTAAAGACTATTTTCATTTGGATTTGGTTGAGACATATGTTGCACCGTCTATTAGACGAAATTTAATTTCTATTTTGGACAAATCCGGTTATTCTTGTTCATTTGGAAATAATAAAGTTAGTCTCTTTTGTGATTCAAATGTTGTTAGTTATGAGTCTTTAATTGATATTGAGCATTCCTATTGCAAACAGATTCACGTGGTACAAAATGTAAATTAAATGAGAATTTTGCCATTTTATGGCAAAAGTGCTTAGGCTATATCTTTAAATAGAGAATTCAGAGGCTTGTGTCAGAGGAAATTCTTGGACCCTTAGATTTGTTAGACTTCCAAGTTTGCGTTGAGTGTATTAAGGGTAAACGAACAAACAAACAAAGGGAATTTAGGTGCCGAAAGAGCTAAGGATGTCTTAGAACTAATACATACGGATTTGTGGTCCCTTCCCTATGGATTCATGGAATGGACAAAGGTATATTATTTTGTTTATAGACGATTACTCAAGGTACGGTTACCTTTATTTAATTCATGAGAAGTCTCAATCTCTAGATGTTTACTAGGAAAGAAAATTAAGACCGTCAAATCTGACTGTGGTGGCAAATACTATGGTAGATATGACAGATAAGGTGAGCGACGTCTAGAGCCCTTCATGTTTCTCCTCAATTAGTGTGGAATTGTTTTGCAATATAGGATGTTAGGCAAACCTAGCATGAACGGAGGTGCAAAATGATGAAATGGGACTCTTAAGGATATGGTAAGAAGTATGATTAGTCATTCTTCTCTATTAGAGTCACTTTGGGGAAAAGCATTAAAGACCGCAATTTATATCCTCTACAAGATATAGAGTAAAGTAGTCGCTAAGACCCCTTACGAGCTGTGGACTAGAAAAAAGGCCCAATATTAAGCACATGCACATTTGGGGATGTCTAGCTAAAGCAAGGCCTTATAGGTTGTATGAAGGCAAGCTAGACTTAAAGACAATTAGTTACTACTTTGTTGGTTATATTGAACACTCTCGCGGGTTTAAGTATTATAATCCCACTATAAGATCCTGCTTTGAGACGGGGAATGCAAGATTCCTTGAGAAAGTTGAGTTTGGAAGGGAAGGAAACATAAGGAGTGTTGTCTTTGAAGAATAACTTGTTATTGACAATGGACAAGTCTTTGTTCCTACCATTGTTCAAGAAACAGATCCAGTAATTAATAATGATGTCATTTCTGACATCATTCAAGGACAAGACAACACTGAGATTCCCCCTTAAGCACCACTTACAGTTCAAACTCAACAACCTTAAGAAGTGCCATTAAGAAGATCCATTAGAGAAATGAGAAGTGCAATTTCAGATGATTATGTTGTATTTCTTTAAGAACATAAATATGACATTGGGTTGACTGAGGAAGATCTAATCAACTTTAGTCAAGTCATGCAGTGTTCCAACTCTCAAGTGGATTGATGCCGTAAATGATGTGATAAAGTTGATGGTTGACAATGACATTTGGAATATTGTCAAAATTACCTGAAGGTGTGAAACCCATAAGCTGTAAATGGATATCTATAATCGAAAGGGATTCAAAGGGTAATATTGACATATATAAAGCTCGTCTTGTCGCCAAAGGCTTTACTAAAAAGGAAGGCACTGATTATAAAGAGACTTTCTCTCTGGTTTCTTAGAAAGACTCTCTTAGTACTATAATGGCACTGATAACTCATTTTGATTTAGAGTTGCATTAGATGGATGTAAAGACTGCGTTTCTAAATGGCAACATTGATGAAGCAATTTAGATGGTGCAGCCAGGAAACTTTGTTTAAGGTGATCCAAAGTCCATGGTGTGCATGCTAAAGAAATCCATTTATGGCCTTAAACAAGCTTCCCGTCAATGGTATTACAAATTTCATCTAGTTTTTTACCTCTTATGGTTTTGAGGCAAATTTGGTTGATGATTGCGTATATCAAAAGTTCAGTGGGAGCAAATTTGTCGTTTTGGTGTTGTATGTTGATGACATCTTGATAGCCATGATATAGTTTTATTATCATGAAAGGAGTTATACCAATACAGTTTTGGATATATTCAGCATGAAAGATAGTAAACCAGAAAAATATACCCGTTGCTAAAGGAGACAAGTTTAAGTCTCAAACAGTGCCCTGTTACTAATCTTGAAAAAGGAAAGATGCAAAAGATTCCTTACAAGTATGCTTAAGTTTGTTTTCGTCTTAACATAGCATTTAGTGGGAATCCTGGGGGAGATATATGAGTAATATTGGTATGCAGCACTAGAAAGTAATAAAGCGTGTAATGCGCTATTAGAAGAGAACAAGAAACTACATGCTTACATATCGGAAGTCTAAAAGTTTAGAGATCATTAAGTATTCTGACTCCGATTTTGCGGGATGCACAAATAGCAGACACTCTACATTAGGATACATCTTTAACCATGGTGGTGGAGTTAATATTTTGCTATGAGGCATTGAACCATAAGATATGAGTGCTAAATTTTGTCACTGGTTTGCTAGTTGTTACCAACATTAAGAGGTCATTAAGTATTTATTGTGACAATAACTCAGTAGTGTTATACTCCAACAACAGGAGTTCAACCAAGTCAAAGGTTACTGACATAAAGTATTTGGTTGTTAAAGAAAGAATTCAGAAAATAAAGATATTTGTAGAACATATAAGAAAAGACAGTATGCTAGCTGACCCACTAACTAATGGTTGACATTTAAGGTATTTTCAAGAGCATGTTGCTCATATGGTGTTATTTAAGTTGTTGCCATGGTTTAGTGGGAGTCTTACTCTATGTTCTATGTTCTATGTTTGGATTTGGATTTGGATTTCATACATTTGATTTTCTGCAGAAATAAAGATTATAGCTTACAAGTTTATTATTAAACTTGTTTATTTGTGTGCAATATTTAAATTGTACTTAAGGATTTCAGATTGATCTTATTAAAGACTAAAGTTGGACCAATTGGAAATAGGCATGATTGAGATCACATTGCATGTAATTTTCATGCTGCTCATCCATATTGATCTATGTCATTGAGTGTACTGATGTGGTGGTCATTGGGGTCTTGTCACATTTACCATAGTGACGAAAGCCGCGGTGGTTCCATTATTGATACATGAGATGGACTAGATTGTTAAAGTTGAAGTCTAAAGATAAATAGCGTACGGATGCGCGCCTAAGGAATTGTGATATAATTGTTACAATATGTAGCCCAAGTGGGAGATTGTTGGAATTTTAAGTTCCAATAAATAATGTGGGCTAATATTATAAGACAATTATATTAGCTATTTATCATTAGTGGGCTTTATTTTATGTGGTCAAATTAAGTGTGCCCGTTAGACTACTAAATAAGGTGATATGGGTTTAAATGAGCAGATGTCGGTGTTGGCTCATTAGGGGATAATGGGAACCCTATTAGGTTAACACACTATAAGAAGGCTATGGTCCCTAATATACCGAGCCATTACACATAGTTTATCTTCTCCCCATTTGAAGAGTTACGAAGGTCCCATTAAGGAATAAAGAGGCTCCGATTGAGGAAGAACCATAAAGCCGCCGGCTACGTTGTTCATCGGTTGTTCGTAATTCCGCAACAATTATTCAAGAATGCTTAGATCAGGAATCATCAATGGATTCAGGTATTTTATCTAATCCTTAATAATCAAGCATGTTGTAGATCCTAGGGCTTTTGGATTATTGTTCTGGGATATGTAACTGTGAATTTTGGCTTCCGCATAAAGAATAAAGAATACTAAAATAAGGATTAAAGATTAGATATTACAACATATTTTACACATATAATAACATAGTAAAAAAATATTAAATGTTATCGTTTTTCTTTTCTTTGTACCTCTTAACTTGAAAGTCACTAATTTTTTTTTTTAAAAAAAATTATTCCCTAGAAAGAAAAAACAACATACAGGACATGAAATTGAGGTTGAGTTTGTGAGCTTGAATTGAGGTTGAAGTTGAATTTGTCATGAGATCCGTTAGCTGGTGTGCTACGCCTACACAGCCTTAATTCGCTCAGCCCATGAAATTCCAAACTGAAGTCTGATTCTTCCACGCAGGTATGCTGACCAATTTTTTTTTCCACGACTCAAACTATTATTGTTATAATAGTCATTGTTGTTTCTGAATCTAGAGGCCGACCTAGAATGGTTGCTGAAATTTAAAAAATATACTCAACTATTAAAGTTTTCTTGGTTTCGTCATGTTTGATGCTGATGTATTGGACGTTTCCAATATTACTTATAAGCAAGAAAAGAAATTTCACATTCTCCACTATCCATCAACTTGTGATTTTCTGTATTTATTTTCCTAACTTATTCGTTGGTATAGACTCGTTTTGGATTATGACTCCGACAATGCTGCGTAGATGAATTGGATGCAAGTTTCGCGGCCCATGGTTTTTCTTTCCATTTTTTTTTCTCCCTTTCCATCTAAAGATCATATAAAGCCTATCTGATAAACTGAAATTCTTTAGTCAAAAAAATAAAAAAATAAACTGAAATTCTTCAGATGTATTTTTTTTCCCCTTAGACTTTCATAATTAATAAGTCATATTAAAACTTAATTAATTTAAATTAAGCCAGGTGAGATAAAACTATTTCCAAATCCGTTATTTGAATGCATTTCATTTGTTTAAAAAAAATCATATACTATAAAAATATTTATTACGAATTATTATAAAAAATGAGGTATTGAATAAAAAAGTAGAAATATTTCTTACTGAACAAATTATAAAACAATTTTTTCTCTAACGTATATATAACAGTGTCTAAAAATAAAAATATTTATTCATTTTAGCCAAATCCCATCAACATCTATTAAAAAACAAAGAAAAACAGCAAGCCTAATTGAACATGTACCCAGTCTAATCTCGTGTCTCTTTATCTCTAAAATTAGTTGAGCTACGGGCTGAATTAGTAAATTTTATATTCAAAATGATTTTGGTTTAACCTAAACCTAGTCTAGCTCGAAAATTTAATTATTAACCAAACACGAGATGGTTTGTACAGGTTGGTTTTGACATTTTAAGAGTTTAAGACAACCATAAATAAGGGTTCTTTATGTACAAATATTCTATAATATAAATAAATATTTCATTAAAAATAAATAAATAATTTTATTAAAAATTATGCATTTTGTAACATACAAAATATTTTTTCTACTCATAAATACATACAAATATAAAATGTTACATGCAAATAGGCGTTTAATTTTTTTGGTATAAATTGAAATTTTGTTAGCTTTAATGCTTGATAAGTTGAAAATTTGAAATTCAAGGAATTTTGAAAAAGTCAACAAGATAAAGTTGTTGCTAAAGGAATTGAATTTTCTTTTCGCCTTCCTTACATCAATGTTGTTTGAAATTATTTTAGCCCCATTCAGTCATGGGCCTTGGGTCATTGCCCTTCAAAACAGTCCTCAGGGTTGGCTATGGGTTCGTGGACTAAGCTAACATGTTATCCCAAAATTTTAAAAAATAAAATCCTTATATTGTGTGTGTGTGGCATATCATACGAGAGTATCTTTCTTATGTGAGAATAAAAATAACTAATCTTAACCGTTAAATTAAAATGGATGGCCTAGTTTAATGATGTTTGTTACTTTTGGGCTATGTTGTGGCTTATTTGAACATTAGCTTTTCAAATGTCAATTGTTGCTCTTATGAACTCGTGCTTGTGTCCAAATTTTGCCAAACCTTATGTTAAAGTTTGAAAAATTAAAATTTTACGTTACCATCAAATCTCTAAAAGATATAACAAACAAAAATCAAATAATTTAAAGTATTCAATTATCATGTTTTAAAATATTTCAATTATCATGTCATTCTTCTTTAAAATTGTCGTTAACTCATCACCTTGATCACCCCCACCGCCGCTACCGTCACCATAATCACTACCCCATGATCTTTACTGCCATCGTCATCGTTGCTACCACCACCGTCACCCCCGTTGCCATCATCGCCATCATCATTATGGTTGTTGTTGTTGCCACCACAATTGCCCCTGCCACCACAATGGCGGCAACCAGGGCCGGTCCAATGGTGAGTGAGGCCTAAAGCCAATTTTAAAAGAAAGTTTTTTACTTTAAATGAGGGAATTATATATTGGGCTTTTTTGCTAACATATGTTGCCTTTTTGTTAACATATGGGGCCTTATTTACTTTATAAAAGTTAATAACAAATATTTTTTCGTTGGTGGGCCTAAAGTGAAAGCTTTGGTTGCTTTACCCTTGGATCGGTCCTGGCGGCAACAATCATAGTGTTGATGGTTATGGTGACGATGACAACAACGATCATGGCAATGACGGCAATAGCGATCATGATAGTGGTGGTGGTGGTGGTGGTGATGGTTATGGCGATAATGGTGATGAGTTAACGACAATCTTGAAGAAGAGTGACATGATAATTAAGATATTTTAGAAATTTGATTTTTGTTTGATGAATATTTTAGAGATTTGATGATCACGTGTAGTGAATTATTAAGTAAACTTTTTAATTAAGATCTTCCATTTTAATTTAACAATTGAGATTAAAAATTTTCATTCTCACATAAGAAAAACATTGATGGGGACATCTCAACTGAGAAATCTCTTATAATAAGAAAATGGGAGCTTTTCAATGATAGTCTTTAAATCAAGATTATTGGTAATAGACACTTGAAATTAAAACCCAACTATAAACACATTTTATGAAAATATCACTACCACTGATATCATCGCCATTATCATTGTTGTTGTTGGCACCACCACCATCACGACGTAGCGGTGGTAGCAGCAGTGTTAGTGGTGATTGCAGTAGCATTGGTTTTTAGAGATTAAAAATTTGATTTTTGTTTGATGAATATTTTAGAGATTTGATGATCACGTGAAATTTTAGTGAATTATTAAGTAAACTTTTTAATTAAGATCTTCCATTTTAATTTAACAATTGAGATTAAAAATTTTCATTCTCACATAAGAAAAACATTGATGGGGACATCTCAACTGAGAAATCTCTTATAATAAGAAAATGGGAGCTTTTCAATGATAGTCTTTAAATCAAGATTAATGGTAATAGACACTTGAAATTAAAACCCAACTATAAACACATTTTATGAAAATATCACTACCACTGATATCATCGCCATTATCATTGTTGTTGTTGGCACCACCACCATCACGACGTAGCGGTGGTAGCAGCAGTGTTAGTGGTGATTGCAGTAGCATTGGTAGCGACAATGACAACAATAATGATGATGATGATATTGGTGAAAACGGTGGTGGTGATAACAACAACAACAACAATAATTTCTTAAGAGAGATTTATAATTGAGTTTTAATTTCAAAGGCCTATTATTTTTTAATTATATCCAAGAACTATTATTGAAAATTCTTAATTTTATCGTTATAAAGAATTTTTCATTTGAAACACCCGTATAAGACATTAAGTGTTAAATTTAGAAGAATGATGCTTAACATAACTTTTATTTTTAAAAATAAATTTGATCAATTCAACTAAATTTAAAATTTTCATAATACATATCAAATCTACAAAACTTCACACAATTAAAAAACTGACTGATACCCCACTGCCCCTCTTTGTTTTAAGCTATGACATGTAGTTTAAAATATATGCAAATAACTATTATTTGATTATATATTTACAAGTATCTAAGTCATGCAAAATTTTATATACATGATTGTAGCGAGAATAACACATAATTTACGTAATTCAATAGTTGAATTGATAAAATTTACTTCCTAATAAGAAGTTAATTATTAGAAGTAAACACTAAACAAGTACACAAACATATTTTTCTAACGCAATGTTCGTTACGAGTGAAAGACGGAACATTCAGCTACAGATGAAAGTGAAAGAGTGGTTTGCATTCGTTCGGTGGAGGTGAAAGAGGACTAAAAGAGGAGAAAAAAAAATGTGATTCCCATGCTGAAAATTTTCACCTAAAAAATGAGGTGAAAATGCTACGAAATGCATAGTAAATTGCTTGTCTGTTTCTTTGCCAAAAATACTCCTCTATCCCATAGCATTATATTAAAATATATACTGGACATAATCGAATGCATTGCACCATAATCGAATATCTCGGTTTAAAAAATCATGCTGCACCTATTTTTTTTTATATACATTACACTTATTTTTTTTTTGGAAATATATGCTGAATGATTTGCTTTAACAAAATGCAATATAATAATTTTCTTAAAAGAGGAATAAGTTATTTAACAATGTCAGGGGCAAAATGAAAAAAATATAAATAATTAACTTTTGCTTCTTTTTTTTTCTACAATATTATTTTAATTCAAATCTTTTATTCCTTTTCAACTATCTTTCATCTTTATCAAATAATCTAACTTTTCACTCTCTTTCATCACACTTTTATCTATCTTTCATTCCTTTTTATTTCTCACATTTTTTATTTCTTTTCTTTCCACACAATCGAACAAAGTCTAAGGAAGATGACTCCGTCAAGCATGGCGTGGGGGAATGAATATAAACAAGAAACAACTTAACAGTTAGTAGTCATTATCAAGAATATTAAACTGAACAACACATACAAAAAAAAGGACTCCAACAATTATATTGGGAATCACAGGGTCCCAGTAAGGGACAGCCTATGTAGTAAGTAACTAATAACTAATAGCCACAGGCATTTAGAATTAGACCCACCCTACATTCTGAACGGACCAAAGCAGGTAGACTACGAAGAGCCTAAACTTTATCTTCTCATTCACATTCGGCTACGCATGTCCCACGCGACCAAACCTAACATCCAACAAGTGAAGTGAGAGTTGAAAATTTAGACCATTACTCAGTTGGACGGCTTCTTTAATTGGGTTGTTGGCATCAATTTGTTTCATTGCTGGGACTGGGAGAGTTCTGTGAGTGCAAGGAAAAATTAAATAAAGTTTAATAGACATATATGATTAGTCTAAAAGTTTTTGCATTATTAACTAATCATAAGTTACCTTTGGTATTCTGTAAAAAAAAAAAAGGTATCTTTGATATAATTTGTAAATTAATCATTGTCAAAAATAAAAACTTATTATATACAGTAATTTTTAATTAGATGACACTATAAAAAAAAAGTTTTACATTATCAATACATATATTATTTTTTCACATTAAATTTAATTTTCATCCATTTTTCTTACAAATTTTCTTACTTTAATTAATTTAACACTTTTTTTTGTCCTGTGTTAAAGACTACAAGTATTTTTTGACACACTGAGCCATACTTCAATTTATTTAACACTTTAAAATATATAAAAAATTGATTACTTTTTTTATAATATATAACAAGATATGATAACATAATCATTCGGTCATGTTATAATTAATATATATGCAAAATAAAAACATATATATAATAAATATAGTAATATATATTAATTATAATATATATATATATATATTATATAAAATATGTATTCAAATATTTTTCTTTTAAAAAATATTTGAGGAATAATTATAATTTTAAGAAAAGTAACTACATAAATAAAAAATTGTATAATTTAATTAAAAAATTATAATTTTTATAAATTGTAAAATTTAAAAACTAAATAAAAGTTACTCTTTAGAAAATTGTATGTAGTTTCAATAGAATAATAATTTTTTCATTTAAATATAATTTATATCCTGTTTTATCATTATCTAGTTCATGTTAAAAACAGGATAACAAAACATAATAACATTATTTAGTGTGAACCAAACTCTGAATAAGATAAAAAATAATTCTACTCTCATATCCAATCATATTCTGATTATCAAATGTTGCCTTCTGTTATTGTGAATTTTCTTAATTATCTAAGCTCCTAGTACTTGTCGGAGCCCAAATGCCCAATTGAGAACCGCAGAATGTCGATATGTTAGAGCGGTTCAAGGCAATTGAAAGGGAAAAGAAAATAAAGAGAGGAAACTTAAAACTCTTGGAAGTGAAGTTTATTGAATTGAGTTAGTACTTAGTTCATTGATTGCAACTTTGAATGAACTAAATAGGTAGAAACTTAATAACATATTCATATTTAGAAGAGTTTGGATATGGTTTGTTTCCAAAAGAACGGCCGTGGTAATCATAATATTCGAACTTAGAATATTGTCCTACAAACTCTTATGACTACTTTTTGTTAATGTATATGGGTAGTGGTTGGGTTAATAGTTAAGATAAAACTGAATAATGACCAACTAAGCTCCCAGAATTGAAAGGATGGTGACCCTCCACCAAACCACACCACCTAAGACAGGAAACACTGGGCTCCACCCTTTGACAAAAAATCCATATTATTGGAGGAGCATGATGTCTCTACATTCTACACTCAAGATTTTTTTTTTAATAAAAAAAAAAGTTTTGCTAAAATTAATTCTTAGAGTTAATTTCAAACATTTAAAAATAATGAATACTTTTATTAAAATATTTATTTTATACAAATAAAATAAATATATTTTTAAAAAATATGGCCACTTTTAAATGTTTTAAAATCACGATAGTTTTATAAGTTAATGTCAACATTTTCTTTTATATAACAGAACCGTTCTTTTTTTTCACTCCAATCCAGCGTAGACTTTAGCCAGTTTCAGTTTTCTCAACTACATTAGTGATTGCATTTAATGCGTTTTTATACTTTGGAAAAAGATAGATAGATGCTGCATTCAACACTTAGTAAGAGGAAAAAAAATATAAATAATAGGTGATATAATATAATAAAAAAAAATGAGAGATGTTGATAAGAATTTTTTTTTAGGTCGATAAAAAAGAATATTATTAATATGGGTACAAGTGGTACCAAATACAAGATACAAAGAAGTGAAAGAACTATATCTAAATAGTAAAAAAGTTTCAGAGGTGTTGATAAGGTATTTAAAATTATGAGGTATTTATATATCACTCACTATTTTTATACTTTATAACCCAAATTCTGGGGTGTCCTTTAGTTAGTTTTTTTTTTTTTTATCTTATTTTGTTTTCTTTGGCCATGCGTCTATAATTAGCTCCACATCCACTAACATGTATGACGTATCAAAAATGATATCTTCATTTTAATATCCACCGTTTTAGTTCGATGTTGTCCATGATGGTCCCTCTTCTTTCAGTAATGATTGTATATTTGAGGGTTTTCATCCACTGCATCTGATTGCATCTTTCATCCACAAGAATAAAAAATCTTGAGAAAAACTTTTGATCTAGAGCAACAGATTTCTTCAAGTTCGGGCTTTGTATCTCGGGAATCTTAATTCAATTTGCTAGCTGCTCAATTTTAAGAGAATTAACCTCTTATTTTGAAAAATGAAATGATGGAAGAAAAAAATCAAGTGGCTAGTAATTGACAAATGTAAACACTGAATGCTATGTAGTGTATGTATGTAGATGTATAGTATTATCTATGCAAAGTGCATTACATTACATCAATCATAAAGTTCATATAATAATTTAAAGAACGAGCCTATATGTAGGTGCCCTTAATGCATGCTTTTTTATTTAAATTTAAATTTTCATTTTAGTGAGTCTCGTATTAAAAATTTAAGATTAAATTTCGACATATGTTATTAAAATAAAACTTTATTTGTAATTAAAATGTAATATTGCTATTAGTTTAATTTAATAAATTAATTATTGAAGAACAATTGGATCAAAATTTGATGAATTTACTAGAAAAAGCAAAATATAATGGTGTGTTTGCGGGGAGTCAAAGGCAATTATTTGCGTTTATGATAATAATATATGTTTACGGACAGACAGAAAAATGATTATCCTTTTTAATAAACAAAGGAGGTGAAAAAAGAAAGCCTAATATAATATGAGAAGGAAAAGAGATTCCCGTTATCGAGATTGAAGGCGATACTACAACAAAACGATGCCGCATGAGGGCACAGCAGCACAGTGGGCTTTACTAAGATAGATAGCGGGAATCATGGGATATGAATACGAGGGTGTCAGTGTCACTTATCATCAGACTATTCTACTCTTCAAATCCCCAAACAAAAGAATAAAATAATAAAAAGAAAATTGAAGAAGGAGACAAGGTACTACTATTGCATTGCGATATAGCTGGCAAGGTGGCCCATGACGTTGCCTCCCCTACGCTTAATATCATTGACGGTTCGAAAGCGGACAGAGCAACAGTTTCCACCATAAAAAGCCAAGCTCTCATCTCATCAGTCATCACACAGACAACCTCAACAAATAATAATAATAGTAAAACGCAAACCATTACCTTACCTGAGACTCATACGGCTCCTTACATAATCAATCACCATGCCGGTGCTAACTTATAAAGTGAAGTATAATATGTCCATACATTTGTTAAATTTAAACCAACCAACTAAAACACCCACCCCCACCCCCACCATATTAGTAGGAGTGTGTTGTGAATGCAGAGTAATTAAATACCATATGTTTTTAATTTTTGGTTAAACATGATCAAAATTTTGTATATTTAGTTTATTTATGATTTAATTTTAAAAAATATGATGATTTTTAGAGAAACAAAAGAACTATAATTCATATATTTTTAATGTTTGATGATCAAATGTATCAATATGAAAATACAAGAACTTTGATCATGTTTAATTAAAAATAAAGACGAAAAAAGACATTTTTCTCTCAAAAATAAAAGTTTTAATTTAAAAATGTTAATTACTTAAAAATGTATAAGTTAATTGAATAATTTTAATTTTTTTTATTTTAGTTACTTAGAATTAATCTTAAAAGGCCATGTTGATAAAGTTTTTTAAAATATTTAATCTTTGAATTTAATTTAACAACACGTTACAACCAAGAAAGCCTAACACATTTAATAAATAATTGGGTTTGTCACTAAGGTCTTGTTAGATCTGAAGAGAAATAAAATCAAGAACATAAAAAAAAAAAAAAAGAGTAACGATGTTTCTTATTTAAAAATAAAATAAATTAATAGAAAAATTCAATTTTATTTATTGTTTAAATTAAAAAAATTTCCTTCCTCATGTATTTTTTCCCCTGGACCTAATAGAACATAAATATACTGATTAAGATTTAGGTTTTGTTCATATGAAAATATTTTGTTAAAAAAATATTCATTTTAATGATCTTTATCTCAACTGTCAGTCTGAAAATTTGGTTCATATAGGTCTTGATATTAATAATAGTTTAATTTTGGGACCGCTTCGCTTCCCGTGTCTGAGGTTGAACTATCAATTCAGGTACATACGTGGCATGGATGAGGGAAGAACACATATTTGGGGGGAGCCATCGTAACAACTGTCGTCCTTGTCCGTTAGGGGATTAGTAGTATGCACTACGCACAGTCACTGACCCTGACACCAATACCCTTGTTTTTCACGTGCCAGAAATATTATTCATCAGATACTCTTAATACATACTCTACTTTATTTTTTGGATCCACACATACTCTTAACGACTTCATATTTTTATTTTTTATATCATTTTTCTTATTTTATTATTATATAAAAATTCATTATTTATTGAAAATGCGAAAGTTAAAATACATATAGGTAAATATGAAGAGATATGAGAAAGATGTGGAAACTAATCTTCCATTTGTTTTGGCCGAAAATAGATTCTTACGCTTTGTTTGGCATAAAGGAGATAAATAGAATGAATAATAATAATAAAAAAGAATAAAAATAGGTGAAAAATAAAGTATATTTCATCTATTTTCTCTTTCCAATTTCTTTTTCACTAAAGATAGGTTTAGAAATACCATAGATGGAAAAGTATTTTTATTTAGAGAGGGAGTTTTATTGTTCATAATATTTCTATTTAACTCGAATAAAATTGTCTCTTATAAATAACACTTGTAGTCTATACTAACAAAAGAAAATAATAAATTAGAATGAGTATGAGTTTACCCAATGAGTGTAGTTCAGTTGACAACACACGTTACGTTTGTGGGAGAGGACTCGAGTTCATTCCCTATAGAATACATCATACCCGGACTAAGAATTAGTCTCGTAGCAGACCCAAAGGATTGAAGCTTGTGAAGATACCTTGGGGTCCCATAGGTAAGCCAAAGCCCTAATTATGATGGTTAAAAAAATGAGTATGAGTTTTATTGGTGTAACATTCCACCCAAAATTGGAAAGAATGGTAGGTTGGTGTAGAAAAAAATATATTAAAATATTCTTATTTTTATTTTTATTAGAAATATTTATGTCATTTTATATATCTTTTCCTTTCACTTCCTACATAATTAAACATGATAAAAGAAAGAAAAAATATCTTTCATTTCATTCATTTTCTCTCTTATTAAACAATTTAAAAAGTCATTTCATTTTTTATTCGTTTTCTTTGCTTACTTTTTCTTTCTTTTCTTTTCTTTCTTTTTCTTAAACGAAACACAACATTATAAAAAAATGAAAAATGGGATAAAAAATAAAGTAATGAGTAATTTATAGTAGTTAAAGAATACATAGGTCTAGAAAATGGAAACCAAACTTGAGCATTGCCTTTATTAGTTATTTTTTTATTTATTTTTAATATTATTTATAAAGGCAAAAATCACAAGAAGTGGGGTTGAATTGTGATTTATAAAAATTTTTGCAAACTTTTTATAAACAGCTTGTATCGTCTGTTGAACAAAAGATATAGTTTTTGAAAAAAATCTTTTAACAGACGATACTGCACAAAAGAAAAACTCTTTTTAAGAGAAACAGATATTAATCACAACACAAAGTCAGTTCAAGCAGTTACAGAAAATAGAAGAGCAGGAAAGACAATACAGAAATTTTATATTGGTTCGCCTCACCTCGAGACTACGTCCAGTTCTTCGCAAACCACCAAGTTCCACTAACTTTTTCAAGTTACAAGTATTCTTCATTGCTACTTCTAGCTCACCCAAGTAGTTTTTCACACTTAGCCTCTCCAAGCTAAAAAACCCAAGTATTCTTTACTACCAAGCCACTTCTGGCTCTAAAACAAATCACAAGATTTGTTTGAAAAAAGGGCGCACAGACTTTTGGATATCGTCTTACAGACGGATATACAAGATTAAGAGCTAAGTCTTTTTCTCTCAGGATACACAAGGTGATTTGAGAGCTTTTACAAAGAGAGTTTTTACAAAAGAATGAAGACTCGAAAGAATGCCTGAATTTTGAATTCAGTTCATGTGTTATTCTATATTCAGCACTTCAAATCTTCTTCCATATATAGACTTGCTGAGGAAGTAACCGTTGTCTCTAAACGGTCTTCTTTCTTGCGTCTGACCATAGTCTGAAGGAGGGTGGTTGAGGGGCATTTAATGCGAGCGTCAAATGCTTGTCACCAACTAGTCATTCTGAGCTGATAAAGCATTCTGCTTATCTTTCTTGAGATATAATCCAAAACCTTCTGCTGCAGTGGTTACATCGCTTGCTCAGATAAGTACTTATTGCTAGTTGTAGTGCGTCTTTTAAGGCGAGGGAAGCTTTGACTCTTCTTTCTATTCCCTTTTATGCACTTCGACAGATCCTAGGAGGATGTTCTATGAACATTCCTTGCAAAACAGATAACAAAATGATAGTGCATTTACTATGCCTTTAAATGCTTCTTCACACTAAAGCGTCTGTCTGCGTATCATCTGTATCTTACAGACGCAGATACAACGTTTTCGTCTGTAGGCATTTATAAGACGTAATTTTTTTACTTAATATTTGTTTTGCATAAAATCAAAATAATTAAGGGTCCTGATTCGTCTTATGACTCAACAATCTCCCCATTTTTTATGATGCCAAGCAAATATTGTAAAAAGGTGTATCAGAGATATATAAAATATTAACTATAAGCATAGAATTTAAACAGAGAGAAAAGAAGACTCAGGTTTGATGAGTAATCAAACAACTTGTCTTATTGAAAGAGTTTTCACATCAAGATGCATTTTTTATGATGCCAAGCAAATATTGTAAAAAGGTGTATAAGAGATATATAAAATATTAACTATAAGCATAGAATTTAAACAGAGAGAAAAGAAGACTCAGGTTTGATGAGTAATCAAACAACTTGTCTTATTGAAAGAGTTTTCACATCAAGATGATGTGTTTATACAGATAAAAAAAAACTCTTCTTTTTTCTTGGCCTCCCCCTTTGATGTATCTCCCCCTCAGATGTAGCTCCCTCGTAGCTTTATCTTTATTTCTTTTTACTCTTCCCTTCTCCCCTTTTATGCATGACGATCAGGAAAACCTGGTTCTCCAGGAATGGGACCATCAGAGTCAAAGGTGTCGGAGTCAGAGTCTGATGATAGCACCATAGGGGATCCTGGTGGAGTGGGAGTGCGTCTGCAGCGGCATCCTTTGAAGAAGGCATCTATCTTGATCCACTTTTTGAGCTCAGCCTCGAGTGCTTTTCTATCTGCCAAAGCTTGACGCAGAGCTTTTCTGGTTGCCCAGAGTTCGGCATACAGATCATGGACTTCTTCTTCAGAGATGGGAGGTCTTAATGGTTTAATGGCCATCAGATCATCTTCTGGTTCTTGCACAAAGCCCATAATAAGCATGGAGAAGAAGAAGGTGGACTTCCAGGGCATGATGTCGGAAGAGTCATATGAAGATGGGAAAGCCTGATGTCCGTGGCATTGATAACATCTTCCTATCTTCAGATGATACCCATCTGCAGGAGGCTTGTCTTCAGGTTCCAGACCAGAGCAGAAAGCATCAAACTTCCGTACACGTCTGATGGTCTTTAAGTCTTCAGACGTTATCTCAGCAGCTGATTTCTAAAAGATGGCTTTAATCTCCCGTCTGAAGGGTCTGCCTCTTCGCACTCGAATGTTTCTCTGAGGAGCTTTGTCTTCAGCCTTCTCCTTACCCTTATAATTCAAGATAGGAAGGATTGGGATAACCTTGTCCAGAGCAAGCTTGAATTGGGTTTGATTTGAGGCCACACAGTGGAATTGTGTGCCTAGGAAGTGAGACAACGTCTGTGCCCGTCTTTGGATCTGTTTGAAGGAATTTTGCCTCTTGTTGATCTCCTCCTTATACGTCTGCAGCTTCATATGCAACTCTGTAGAGTAGTCTGAAGATTCTCACAAATGAAAAGTTGGACTTGCTTCTGGATCGTCCAAGTTAATATCTTCAGAATAGACAGAATGGCCTGGCTCAGCATGATTCCAAGGGAGAATCACATTGAGGTAGGCTAGCAGACCCATCATCTGTTGAAGGTTGACAGGCTCATAAAAAGGTACCTCATCAGTGAGCACCGAGAGCCTTCTCCATATTGAGGCTCCAGGTGGATAGTTGCGTCTGCCACTCTTATTATGCTCGAAGAAAATGGAGTTTAGGTCTGGTGCTTTTGTCTGTCACGGAGGAAAGATTTTGAATTGAGGTTCTTCCTTATAGCATGAGAGAGCAGACATTTCTTCTTCTGGAAGAACTTCAAAGTTGGGAAGATTGAAGGGATCAATCCCAGGAATACCTTTCTTCCACAACTCTATAAAGTTGATGGAATCAAGCAGGAAGACTTGATCCTCATCAGTGCAAATTCCCTTCCTCCTCCATTCCCTGTTGCAGCGTTCCCATTCATTGACTCTGGGTCGCTTCCATCCACGGTAGTATCTGATGTTAACATCTGGGTCTGTTGGTGGTTGTACTGGAGGAAGTGGAATGTTGGGGCTTCTCTAGATGATCCAGTCATAACCTCTGTACTTTGTAGCAAGGTCCAGAGCTAGACTTCCATAAATGTACCCCAGAGAGAGTGTGGCTTTGGCAGCATACCTTATTCGTCTGAACAGTTCATCTTCAGTCTGAGTCTGCATGTCTTCATAAGTCTGAGTCTGAAGTTCATTTGTGGATACAGACGATGTGCCACCATAAATGGCCATCTGTTTGGCAGCGTGATCCTCTACAGACAGTGTCAAGTGCTCATCTACCATTCTTTCATCCTCTTCAGGGATTGGTCTGTAGATGGCGCAAGGACCCGAGTCATCAGTTTCAACAAGGTCTTCTCCAATATCTAGACCTTGGGCGCTTGCCTCCAAAGCAGACTGAAGAAGTGCTTCATTTAGTTCTTCTATTTCAGCATCGTCGTCTATTGTGAGCGTCTGAAGCTCCATTTGCTTGTTGGCCATTTCAGCAGATGCTATCTCAGCAGTTTGAATCAGGGCAGATTCAATTTTCCCGAGATCTTCCAATGCTACTTTCTTCTGTTCTTCTTCAGAAAGAGTTTTAATAGACTCAAGAACAACTTCTTCCATAGCTTGTTCTTCTTCAGCATCGTCTGCAGGAGCCAAGACTTCTTCAGCATCCTTCCTCTTTTGTTCTTCAGCTGATAAAGTCTTCACAGACTCTTCCACAGATTGTTGTAGTTCAATCTACTCTTTTTCCTCAAGGCTTCTATCTAGCTTAGCCTTTTTAGCAGCTTCCTTTCTTGACAGCTCCTAAGCTTTTCTGATGGTTGTTGCTTCCTTTTTGTCAGCTGGTGGAGGAAAAAATGGAGGTTTGGGCTTGGGTGCAGGCTTGGATTTGGAAGAGGTTTGGGGTTTAGATAGGGGTACATCAAGAATCTCAACATCTGATTCTTGGGTTTGGGAAGGTGAAGGTTGAGGTTTAGGTTGGGATTCTGGTAAGGTGGTGAGTTTGGCTTTAGTGATGATGCGGATTTTAGTGGTTCTGGTGAAAGGCTTTTTGAGTGGAAGTTCCGGGATTTATTTAGATGGTGCGTCTGAAATCTTTCTCTTTAGATATGATGGAGGGTTTGAAGATGGTTGTTGTTTGGTCTTTTTGGGTTGGTCTGAGGAAGGAGGTTGGATGTGTCTAGTGGTTGGTTGGGTTGGGTTAGGGTCTTTGCGATAAACGCAAGTTCGTCAGACGATTCCTCCTTGGGCTCCTTCTTCACCTTGATTCCCTGCTTTTTTACCCATTCAGGGAACTTGTGAGCGATACCCATCCTCACAAAAAGTGGTTCCTGTCACTTGTGTGGGTCCGCCAGAAACTTCAAACTCCGTCAGATCCACACCAGCATCCCTCATTAGTTGAGTGAACAATATGCAATAAGGAATGAGGTTTTTCTGCTTCTTCATGGAGAATCTGTCTTTGAAGGCCTGTTTCAGATGATAGAAGATTAAATCTGGGAGATTGATCTTCTCTCGTATAACGATGTTGTAGATGCAAAATCTGTCCCTTTCACTCACGTGGTCCCTTGACCCTGTCCTTAGGAGCACGATGTTGAAGAACATGTTGTGAAGGAGTCTGCTGACGTGGGTCATGTTGGCAGACCGAAGAAAGATCTTCATCGCTGCAGCTCTCTTCTTGGGGTTTCATTTGCAGGTCTCACCCCATCATAGAGAAGTTTGTCCACCTTCTCCTGGGTGATTGTCTTCTCCCAGTCTTTGTCGAAGACCAGACCCTCTTCAGCACAACCAATAGCCTTAGCTATGGTTGTAGGGCTGATCTCTACTGATGTCTGACCAATCATCCCCTTCATGCATTGGTCATCCTCCATATTGGTCGTTCCCTAGAAAAGAGCATATGGACCATGGTACTAGACGCTTTTTTTCCAACGAAGTTGGTCCATCCAACTCTGGTAAACATGTCTAGAACATCAAAGCCTTCCTTTGCCAACTCCTTTAGGTTCGCCCACTTTCCAGGAATGAAAAGCTCTTCTGGAAAGGTTGCAGTGGCTTCGTCCATATTGCAGATGAGAGGAGTAGCAGGGGATGGAACTTGCTTCCTTGGTGCCATTGTTCACAGAAGGTTAGGTTTTAGAAAAGAGAAAATGAGAAAGTTTTGATCATTGAAGTCTTTGAGAAACTTAGAGAATTTCAGAGAGATTAGAAAGATCAAAGGAACCTTCTTCTTTAGGCACTTTGTCCTTTTATACCAGAGAAGATGAGAGAGGAGATGGAACATCATAAAAAGAGCGATTTTAAAAACATTAAAAACTTTTCAAAAACTGTCTCATCATGGCGAAAAGGGCAGCGCATGTTTGAGTAAAAACAAAAAGACTTATAACCGTTGTGAGCGTGGGCACTCTAACATTTGTACACTTGAACACACATTAGTTCCAACAGATTAAAAAAGAAACAAGACGAAAGGTATCGTCTGATGAATGCAAACATTAATCTGAAAGTATGTGCATATGCAGATGATTTCTAATACAGACGAAACGTTCTTCAGACAACGGTTTTGTAAAGATATCAGCCCATTGGTCATCTGTGTCTACAAACTTAATATCGAAAACACCTTTTTGAGCATAATCACGAATGAAATGATATCTGATTTCAATATGCTTTGCCCTATAATGTTGTATGGGATTTTTTGATAAATTGATTACACTAGTATTGTCACAATATACAGGTATATTGTTTTCAAAACTAGAGTAATCTTCTAACTGATATTTTACCCATAGCAGCTGTGAGCAGCAACTTGCAGTAGACACATATTCTGCTTCTGCAGTCGATAACGCGATTGAGTTCTGCTTCTTGCTTGCCCATGAGATGAGACAGGGTCCTATAAAGTGACATCCTCCACTTGTGCTTTTTCGTTCAACTCTGTCTCCTGCATAGTCTGCATCGCAATATCCTACTAACCTGAAATCTTGATTTTTCTTATAGAACAGACTGAGGTTAGTGGTTCCCATAGATAACGTAAGATCCTTTTAACAACCTTAAGATGAGACTCTTTAGGATCTGATTGAAATCTAGCGCACAGACAGACGCTATGCATAATATCAGGTCTACTGGCTATAAGATAAGAAGTGAGTCAATCATACCTCTGTAGATCGTTTGATCTACTGTTTACCTGATTCATCTTTGCTCAAGGGACTGGAAGCATGCATAGGTGTTTTCATTGGTTTAGCATCTTCCATTTTGAATTTCTTAAGAAGCTCCCTTGTATATTTCTGTTGATGAACATAGATACCCTTACTATCTTATTTGATCTGAAGTCCTAAGAAGAACTTAAGTTCTCCCATTATACTCATTTCAAACTCGCTTTTCATCAGATCAGAAAAATCCTTGCAAAGAGATTCATTAGTAGCTCCAAAGATAATATCATCAACATAAATTTGAACTATAATGAAATCTTTGCCAACTTCTCCTCTGAAAAGAGTAGTATCTACTTTGCCTCTCATAAAATCATTTTCTAAAAGAAAAGAGCTCAGTCTGTCATATCAAGCACGAGGTGCTTGTTTCAGACCATACAGAGTCTTCTTGAGTTGAAAGACATGATCTGTAAGAGTGGGATCTTCAAAACCATGAGGTTGTTTAACATAAACTTCCTTTTCGATAAAACCATTTAAAAAGGCACTCTTAACATCCATTTAAAAAAGCTTAATGTTTTTATGAGCAGCAAATGCAAGCATGATTCTTATAGCTTCTAATCTAGTTACAGGAGCAAAGGTTTCGATGAAGTCTATACCTTCCTGCTGATTATAGCATTGAGCTACTAATCTAGCTTTGTTTTTTACCACTTTTCCTTGCTCATCCAGTTTATTTCTGAAGACCCATCTTGTTCCAATGATGCTTTTGTTCTTTGGTTTGGGGACAAGGGTCCAGACGTCGTTTATGGTAAACTGGTTTAATTCTTCTTCCATGGCTAAGATCCATTCATCGTCTATCAAGGCTTCGTCTGTTGTTTTTTGCTCTATTTCTGAGATGAAAGCGTATGATGCTTGATCTCTGAAGGATGATCTGGTCTTTACGCCTTCTTTCTGATCCCCTATGATCTAATCGTGTGGATGATAAGTTACGAATTTCCAGTATCTTGTCTGTGATTGAGAGTCAAACGCTCCTTCAATCTGAGGAAGAATTGCCTGAGAGGGTTGAATTTCATCTGACTTTGGTGTTGCAGACGGACCTATCTGCATATCTGCAAAATCATCCTCAAGATCTGATGGTCTCTTATCAGATGTTAGTCCATCATTAAACTTAACATGGATAGATTCTTCTACAACTAAGGTTCTTGTATTGAAAACTCTGTAAGTCTTAGATGTATCAGAATATCCTAGAAAGACACCTTTATCCACCTTAGAATCAAATTTTCCCAATTGATCTTTGGTGTTTAAGATGTAACACTCACATCCGAAAGGATGAAAGTAAGCAATGTTAGGTCTTCTTCCTTTCCATAGTTCATAGGGAGTCTTTTCAATCACATAGTTGACTTATGCTCAGTAGGTTATACCTCAGACCTTCAACATAAAAGACGTTGTCTATGGAGGTTAGGGAGGACATACCAACTTTACCTATGCCTGTGATGCGTCCTTTTCCCATGCCTCCAAAGGCAACTGCTCCGCCTTCAACCGACTTTAGGCCTAGGAACATAGATCTTTCTCCCGTCATGTGTTGTGAGCAACCACTGTCCAGGTACCAGCTCAAACCCTTGCCTTTTCCTACCAAGGATATCTGAAATAGGAATAATCTGAGACTTTGGTACCCAAATCTTTTTGGGTCCAGCAACATTAGTGCCCTTAGACATTTGCTTCTTCTTATGTATGCATCTGAACTTGGAGTGCCCAGATTTTCCACAGAAGTCACATTTGTGTGGATCAGACTGAGTAGAAGCAGATGCATCTTTTTCTAAGCCTAAACCAGATTTATCATGGGGATGTTGATGATATTTTAAAAGCATAGTGAGAGTGTTAGAACTCTCCAGAAACTTCCCAAAGTCCTTAGTTAAACATGCTACTTCTTCCCTTAGTTTTTCAACTATGGATGAATCGTCTGTTTGACTAGGGTTGCTGGTTTGACTTAGGCTTTTTTCCATAGTCTTGACTTTTTCTTCTAGTTCTGCATTTGATTTCTTCAGCAATTCTATTTCACAAACAGATTGTTTGAGTTTTTGTTTAAATTTTTTACATTGCTGAGAGATCATATGACAGTTCTGAAGTAAAATGTCATAAGGCATCTCTTCTTCATCGTTTGATGAAGAACCAGATGAGCTTTCAGATTCAGAACAAGTTTTTACCTCAACTTTTTCTTCTGTCTCTACCATCAGACAGACATTTGCTTGTTCATCGTCTGAGCTATTGCTTTGCTCATTGTCTAAGTCGTCCCATGTGGCCATCAGACTTTTTTTCTTTTTCTTGCCGTTGTTGGACTTCTTTTTCTTTAACCGCGGACATTCAGACTTCATATGTCCTGGTTTTCTGCATTTGAAGCAAATGATCTCTTGACTGTCCTCCTTATCTTTCTTCTTGAATCTGGAATCCTTTTTCCTGGAGGATTGTCTGAATTTGTTCTTTTTCTTCAGCATCTGCTTGAATTTTCTTGCCATGATGACAACCTCATCGTCTGTAGATCCGGCAGAACTTTCGTCTGATTCTTCTGTTTGAACTTTCAGAGCCTTGGGGCTCTTATCTTTTCTTCTTTAATGGTGTTGGTTTCACCAACCTTGAGAACAGCGGATTTGATAGCGTTGTTTGTAGGTAGTTGATCTCGGTTCTGCAGGTGCACTTCATGCACTCGTAGAACTCCTAGCAACTCATCCCAAGACAAGGTTCTCATGTTCCTTGCTTCTTGGATAGTTGTGGTCTTGGGTTCCCATACTTTGGGCATGCTGTCAAGAATCTTCAAATTTACCTGAGCTTTAGTGTACGTGTGCCCAAGAGATTGCAGGTCTGAGAGAAGAACCTGAAGTCTCCCAAACATGTCATCGACACTTTCTCCTTCTTTCATGGAGAAACTCTCATAGTGTCTGGTCATAGTGGCAGCTTTTCTTAGTTGAACAACTTTTGTTCCCTCATAGTTGGTGCAGAGAGAATCCCAAATCTCCTTGTCTGACTTTAGTCTACGCACCTTCTTATACTCATTTCTGGTTAAAGCACAAGTCAGAGTATATTTGGCATTGTTGTTAAGTTGAAGGATGTTGTAGTCATCTTGAGTCCATTGATTCTCAGGCCTTGTAATTGGAATATCTCCATTTATAATGATGTTCTATAGTTGATACTGGTTGGACTTGATGTACATCTCCATGCGATCTTTCCAGTAGGGATAGTCATCTCTAAGAAAGGCTGGAGGCCTTGTTAGAGAGGCTCTCTCAAGAATGAACTGATTGTCGTGACTAGCCATCTGGATCTTTTCCTCTAGACATGGTCAGGTGCTCAACCCTTAGAGGCTGAGCTCTGATACCAAACTGTAAAGGCAGAAATCACAAGAAGAGGGGTTGAATTGTGATTTATAAAAATTTTCACAAACTTTTTATAAACAACTTGTATTGTTTGTTGAACAAATGATATAGTTTTTGAAGAAAATCTTTTTACAGACGATACTGCACAAAAGAAAAACTCTTTTTAAGAGAAACATATATTAATCACAACACAAAGTCAGTTCAAGCAGTTACAGAAAATAGAAGAGCAGGAAAGACAACACAAAAATTTTATACTTGTTCGCCTCGCCCTGATACTACGTCCAGTTCTTAGCAAACCACCAAGTTCCACTAACTTTTTCAAGTTACAAGTATTCTTCACTGCCACTTCTGGCTCACCCAAGTAGTTTTTCACACTTAGCCTCTCCAAGCTAAAAAACCCAAGTATTTTTTACTACCAAGCCACTTCTGGCTCTAAAACAAATCACAAGATTTGTTTGAGAAAAGGGTGCACAGACTTTTGGTTATCGTCTTACAGACAGATATACAAGATTAAGAGTTAAGTCTTTTTCTCTCAGGATACACAAGGTGATTTGAGAGCTTTTACAAAGAGAATTTTTACAAAAGAATGAAGACTTGAAAGAATGCTTGAATTTTGAATTCAGTTCACGTGTTGTTCTATATTCAGCACTTCAAATATTCTTCTATATATAGACTTGCTGAGGAAGTAACCGTTGTCTCTAAACGGTCTTCTTTCTTGCGTCTGACCATCATCTGAAGGAGGGTGGTTGAGGGGCATTTCATGCAAGCATTAAATGCTTGTCACCAACTAGTCATTCTAAGCTGATAAAGCATTCTGCTTATCTTTCTTGAGATATACTCCAAAACCTTCTGCTGCAGTGGTCACATCGCTTGTTCAGACAAGTACTTATTGCTAGTTGTAGCGCATCTTTTGAGGTGAGAGAAGCTTAAGAAACTTTGACTCTTCTTTCTATTCTCTTTTATGCACTTCGACAGATCCTAGGAGAATGTTCTATGAACATTCCCTGCAAAACAAATAACTAAACAATAGTGCATTTACTATGTCTTTAAATGCTTCTTCATACTAAAGCGTCTGTCTGCGTATCATCTGTATCTTATAGACGCAGATACAATGTTTTCGTCTGTAGGCATTTATAAGACATAATCTTTTTACTTAATATTTGTTTTACATAAAATCAAAATAATTGAGGGTCCTGATTCGTCTTATGACTCAACATTATTTAAAAAGTAAATTTAACTTTTTAAACTACTCTTCATACTAATTGATAAAAGATTTTAATTCTTTGAAATTTTATTTTAAATAGATTTTTTTTTCATTTTGAAAGCCAAATATTGATATAACAAGAATAAAAGAAGTAATTAGAAGTAAAATATGGAGTAAAGAAAAAATTAGTTTAGCATTAATTTCATAATAGGATAAATTTGGTTAAAATTTATTTATATTTTAAACTATTATATCTGACTTTAAATTTTCTTATATTCAAATAAAAAAATGCTTAGTAAATCTATACAAATAATAAAAGAAATGTCTCCATTACTGTATACTTTTTTTTTTTTTTAATTTCTTCGCCCTTGAACTGATATTAAAAACTATCCTGCTATTATATTTAAACCACTCTCATAAAAAAAAAATTCTCACTAAAATTTTCAATATACAAAGAAAGGAAAAATTTACATTATTAACTGTATTAACTAATTCTAACGTCAAGAAATAAAAATTATAGAAAGACAGGCACTGCCACTGGCAACAAATACTCTCTTCGTTTCTAAATGTTTGATGTTTAAGGTTAATGTACGCAGTTTAAGAAATATTTAATACTATTCACAAATAATATATTTAGTCTAAAATACTCTCATTTAATATTTATAATAGAAGAATATGTGAAAATTTAAGTCATGTTAAATAGGAGCATATATAAAAAAAAATAATTAATAAGTCTTAAAATATATAAAACATAAAAAATTTAGGAACGGAGGAAGTATTAACCAGGTCTGATAGGGACGCTTGCGTTGAAATTGGGCGGATGAAATTCGTTGGCCTTCCTGTCCGCTCGTTTTTAATTGTGGCAGATATTCAACCAACCATTTCCCGCTCTTTACCAAAATAAAATAAAAAAAAATTAAAATCTATTAATATCTAAATAAAATTACACTTTTATATAATTATAAATTATCATTCATGATAATTTTTATAATAATTATATTATAAATTATATCTAAAATATGTTTTAATTAATTGGCAGTATAAATGTCTTTATATTAACAGCATACGAAAATGAAACTAAAATGAAAAATCAGCCATCTATAAAATAAAATAACTAGCCATTTTTATTTATTCTCATTTTGAAGTTCTATGCTTTGATCATACTAGTCCAAATGTCTCATTATAATCAAATCTTTTTTTTCTTTCTCATTATCGCCTCAAACAACTAGTCTTGCCTTTGTGCAAATCTACGTTGCCATCAGAGTTGTGTTGAAGTTTGCATTCCCCCGTTCTCATTCAATAAATCTCTTCCTTGGTGGTAAAGTCTTTAATGTCCAAGTACCATTACACTATTGAGCATTAAATTCCTACTTCTTGGCATTTTACCACTGAGCGTCTTGAATGACTACCAAAACAAGTTGATTAATGTCATGTTGTGATTGTTGCAACAAATTGCATGTTTAAAAAAAAATAGTACAAGTCTTGTTTCTGTCTGAAGATGTTGGGGATGATCTCCTACTCTTTACTTCAATGTCTTCTATAGGTGTTTGAATCCTCCTATATGAACAATGGGGGTACCTGCAAAAGGCACTCCAACGCTCAAGTCAGGTTTCGACTCAGAGCATTTAATGTGAATAATAAATGAGAGTCCAAAAGTCCTTTACCTTGAGGGGTGTACCCCCTTTTATACTTATCTTGTTGGGTCTGGACCCTTATGGGCCATGACCATTCCTTAATGTCTGATTCACATTGATTAAAGTGGCTTAATTATCTCCTAATCTCCGATTTACCTTAATAATAGTCACTTAAAGGAATATGTATCGTCCGAGTGCTATACTTAGTATTCGGCTAGGGTGGCGCCGAATACCCCCATAATGGTATTCGGCGATATAAGTAACTGTTCGTAAGGGACAAGTGTTCGGCCAGATTTAGACCGAACACCTGTATTCGGTTGCTCTGTGGTGGAAGGTATTCGGCTACTTATATAGTCAAATATCCCACCGGTATAAGTCTCAATGTCTGTAATAGTATATTTCGTAATTTAGGACACTAATGATGTGTGTGAAGTAGAAATAGGATCATTAGTATAACTTATGATATGACAAATGTAATCCTTCGATGATTGACACTTCTCATGAACACGCCTATTATTCCAAGTTTTTTTTTTTTAACTGAAATTATTCCAAGTTAAAAAATATCTGTATATATTATTGGTCAAAGTTTTCAAAATAATGGATACATCTACTATACAATCACTCTTTTTATCATCGGTGCTCCCCTTGTATGATGTTCACTTGTGTTAGGATGGATCATCATTTAGAGGAGACCCATCTTTCCACATATTGGTGAGTAGTGAAATAGAGTAATCTTGTATAATAGGGTGTTTTGCTAGGTAGGAGAGAATTCAGTTCCACAAAAGGCAATAACTCTAGAGTAAAAAAAATACTCCCTATACTCCATATCATATAATTGTCATTATTTTTTAATTTTTTTCCCTAGTTGTTACTGGAAAAATATGAAAATGACTAATTAGTAGTAAATCTTACACGAAAATGTCCCCTGTTTAGCCTAGATCAAATATAAAATAAAAAATTTATTACAGGTCAAGGATGTGCTTAATACAGTTTTATTTTTATCATCTCAATTATCTATATTACCTTTCTTATTTTATTTTTATTCATAATGTTTGAAGAAAAAAAAACCTATTTAAAGGTAAATTAATCTTTTAATAATTATTTTATTTGCTTTTTTTTTTCACTCTTCTATTCCATTTAACAAATTGATCATTTTTTTATTCCTTCTTATTTTTATCTCATTCCATCTAAACAATGCACAAATTTTACCTTATTTCTCTTCACTCGCCCTCCTCTCTTTTTTTTTTTCTTCTTTTTTTTTCTTTCCAAATCTAAAAAAAGTGATAAGTAAAATTGTAAATTAACCAAATTTTAAATAGATTAATTAGACCAAATAAAATAATAAAAAAACTCATATGAAATAAGTATCTCAAGATTCAAGTCTTAATTCAAATTTAAATCAAGTTAATTAATAATAAAACTTAACCTAACTTCAATTATTTCTAATACTATTCACTAGCTAATTTAATTGGGTTAATCTTTAACTATTATACCACAGTCATAAGCACAAGTGTGCAGATGATCCCTTGAGTCAGGACCATCGCTGTGACCCTATCTCGTGAGTAGCCAGGGAGTTATCCTCCTTCCGTATCGCTTGTTCGATTTTAGACCCTTTTTTGTTATCCTTTAAGTCTCTAAAACTGTAATTTGGTTATTATTTTTTTAATTGTTGATTTTTTAAATCGTAAAATTATGTGTGTTTCACTCATAATTATGTGATTTTTAACAATTTCTAATAAATAAAAAAGCATTTTAAATGTGAGAAAAATATCATATAATGTAAAATAATTTTATACTATCATCTAATCACAAATCATTATATATGATAAGTTTATTAACTTTTATAATAATTAACTTAAAAGTTATATAAACTATGATTTATCATTATATAATAGTATAAAATCATTTTATACTATCAATTACTGATGTATAGTCATTAAACTCTTTAAAAATGTGTACCGATAAAAAAAACAACTCTTTAAAAATGTGGTAAAAATTATATTCCTATCATTCCTTTTTGAATAATCTTGGACGATTCGGGACGAAGGGAGTAATATAATAGAAATATCACGAGGATGGGGCATTTTGGTATTCTTACACGGTATAACTTGTTGTTTTGCCGCTTCAAGGGGCGTAGGTGCCACGTGTGTATGCTTTGTTCAATACTCAAGCACGTGATAAAGTTTTGACCACGTGTAAAAGGAATAACAAATAAAATCACTGGAGCGGTAGAGTGTGAAGTGAAGATGAATCAAAGAGTTTTTTTTTATTTAATTATTTATTTTTACTAATATTGATTGATACAAGTGATAGTAACCCATAATCAAGTGATCTACTGTCTCAACCCAGTTGGTTTGTTTTCAACGATGAATAATCTATACTAATATTATAATCAGAAAAAAAGAGTTTTTTTTTAAAATCTTTTTTCTTTTCAAAGTAACTTGGTTAATACCCTTAATTACAGTTGTCCCCACGTAACAGTTTCAATGTTGCCAAAGTACATTTCTCTGTATTTGCTTTTCTTTTTCGGGAAAAGAGTGCTCTATCTGCTGAGTTAAAAGCCTGTTTGGCAATCCATCTCGCTGTTACTGTATCAGTTTTCCTTAGGTGAATACAGCTGCAAAGCAAAATACAGATTTGAAATTATGGTTACTGTGATCAATGATCACCCAACCCTTTCATTTATGACTCCATTTCTAATTCTACCGCCCCCTACATCTCCCTATTGGGATTTTTTGACCACTTAAAATGACAAATTTGGCATATCACAGTTATTATATGTTATTTCCACATTTCACATATGTAGTAAATTTGAATTATAATTTTTATGGATTAAGAATTCTACCTATGTCATTGTTAGAATATTTACTAGTTTTGGATTAGTTTGGCCATTTTTTTTCAACTAGGAAGTATTTAAAGTTTTTATTTAATACCCAATTAATCTTTTTTCCATCGAATTTGTTTATTTTTGGGTAAAATAATACCTTTATATCTAAGGCAGGTCAATCCATTTTTGATAAAATGATACCTCCAACTCCAATTACAATTACATATGTAAGATAGGAATCGAACCCATAGTTATGAGAGCTAATTACTAAATCACTTGTGTCCAAATTTTGGTTTAGCTGCCGATGTTAATGAATTATCAGGTGAAGCTGATATTTTTATTATGAGCAAAAGTTTAGAGTACGAAAGAGTCTTTTTTTTTGTGTGGGTACATGAAAGAGTCATTATTTTATTTGTGTGTAGAGTGCAATGTAGAGAGACAAACGAAAGAAGAGGACCACACGGTGGGTAGTATATGTACGACGTACGAGTAACAGAAATGGATACGGATCTGTTTGGTCATAATAATGATATCTTTCCTTTCCCATTTGAATACCCGATCCTATCCGACAATCTTCTCTCTCGCCCTTTCCCCATACCTTTGTTTAATCCATCCCCTAATCTTCCACTTTCAGATTATCAATTAATTAATATTTAATAACTGACAAATACGTGGGCTTCATAATATAAAAAATACTGGTTCAACAATTTGCAAAGATTGAAGAATTTTTAATTAAACAATTTGGGGGGTGAAGGGCATAAAAAAGGGATTGGGAGAAGGGCAGAATAAGAATTGAGGAAGAGGAGAGGAAAGTGTGCCCAGGCTTGGGGGAGTGTGTAAGAGAACCGGATCCGTACAGGGATGCAGGTGTTGTTTAAAAAGAAAATGCAAGTGACCGGCACGTGTGAGTGAGGATAGATAGAATAGGCCGTTATAGGATGATATGGTGGTGGGGGTGGCAGGTATAGAATACAGGCTGGACTGACAGAAAAGCAGTAATGATTCGCCTTCTGATTCGGCGACCAATCTTGTCGTTTTTCGCCAGCTCAGCCTACCGGTGGGTCCCTACTACTATTTTTCCCAACAAAAGGACGAAACTTAAAAATCCCACACGAAATGCTCTACAGCCTGGAGTCCTCAGTCAAACTGAAACCAAAGCAGAAGGAACCTCACCCAACTCCAACCCAACCGTTATCATCGATATCTCATTCTTTTCTTTCTCTCTTTCCCTTTTTTATTCTATTTTATATTTAATGTTATTTTAAGGTCTAAATTAGTGCCTTTCTGGATATTAACTTCTAAAACCGTTCTATTCACGTAACTGTTCTATATTTTGTTTCCACCAAAAAAATTCTACCTTCTCCTTTCTTCTGTGAAATGCACTCTTTGGGTGCATTAAATTAATTAAACATTAAGTAAAAATAATTTTAAAAAAAGGGCTACATGTACAATTCGATTTCAGATCTTTTAACCAGGTTAGTAATCGTCTTCATCCATATAATATTATATTTGGCTATATTATACATCATATCATGTCTATAAAAAAAAGCTCAAAAGAAAATCTTGAGGTGTTGTAATAATAAGGTCTTGAGTAGTTAATTTAGGTACCATACATAATAAAATCTTGAAGTAATTCGTTTTATTTTTAAAATAGATTTTAATATTGAGTCTTTTATACATAAAAAAATTAAAAAATGATTTAATTTCTCACATAAATTACTATAGCATAAGACAAATAAAAAAATAGGAAAAAACTATATGGTAAAATAAATGAAGCAATTAACGAAGAAAATCTTTATAAATGTTTTAAAAAAGTAACTATAAAAAATTAAACTCTAGTTTGGAAAAAAAAATATGTAATAATAGAAGTGAATGGCTCTCCTCCCCAGGCAAAGGTATAACTAAGTGGAGCGTTGTGTGTGTAATAGACGCGCTCTTGGTGTTGCATGGGGAAATAATTTGCGTGTGTTATTTTAATTGAGTTTGTTTGTTTTGATTGTAGTAGTAATTTGAAAGGATATAAAAAAGAGGGTGGTGACTTGTGTAAATGGGAGCAGCTGAGAAGTGACGCGTGTCCTATGACAGCTGTATCCCAAATCCCAATCCAACCGCTTCCCTGGAAGAAGCGGTACCGATTGCCCATAACGCTCGCTGACAACTCCAAAACCTAACTTGCCAAACCGGTGTCCTCACACCCTCTCCCTCTCACTCTCACATATAAGCGGCCAAACCAAGCCAATGCTCCATCCACACCACCAAACCAATACAGCACGCCACAGGAGGAGCCTCCTGTTTCTGTTTCTGTTTGTTTCCATTTCCTCTCACAAAATAGTATTGATGAACACTAGCAGAAAAGACATGGACCGGATCAAAGGCCCATGGAGCCCGGAGGAGGACGAGGCTCTGCAGAAGCTGGTGGAGAAGCACGGGCCCAGGAACTGGTCCCTCATCAGCAAGTCCATTCCGGGCCGGTCCGGCAAGTCCTGCAGGCTCCGGTGGTGCAATCAGCTGTCCCCCCAGGTGGAGCACCGGGCCTTCACTCCCGAAGAGGACGACACCATAATCCGGGCCCATGCCCGCTTCGGCAACAAGTGGGCCACCATAGCCCGCCTCCTCCACGGCAGAACCGACAACGCAATCAAGAACCACTGGAACTCCACCTTGAAGCGCAAGTGCGCTTCAACCATGCTCGACGACAACACTCCACCGCTGAAGAGGTCCGTGAGTGCCGGTGCTGCTATTCCAGTCTCCACTGGACTCTACATGAACCCTCCCACACCGGGTAGCCCCTCCGGATCCGATGTGAGCGAGTCCAGCGTACCAGTTGCATCATCCTCGCACGTGTACCGACCCGTGCCTAGGACTGGCGGGGTTCTACCACCCGTAGAAACGACGTCGTCCTCCAATGACCCTCCAACTTCGCTATCCCTATCCCTCCCCGGCGTGGACTCTTCCGAAGTCTCCAATCGGATAACTGAGCCAATCCATGCTGCCCCTCCGCCACAGCCGTCGAATACTATCCCTTTGCTGCCAATGATGGCGCCTCCGGTGGCGGTGAAACCGGCGGGGTTGGCGCCGTTTAATTTTAGCGCAGAGTTCCTCGCTGTGATGCAGGAAATGATAAGGAAGGAGGTGAGGAGTTATATGGAGCTGTACAATCAGAATGGGATGTGTTTTCAAGCCGCAGTGAATGATGGGTTTAGGAACGCTTCAGTGAAGCGTATTGGAATTAGCAGGGTTGATTCGTAAATATCAGCGGAGAATGGAACACCAGTAGAGATGAGATAAAATGTTCATTTGCTCCTTCAAATGGGAAAAAAAAAAAAAAAAAAAAAGCTGTTTTTCCCCCTTTTTTTTATCAATGTTTTTAGGCAATAATTTTGGTTAATGTACAGTGAGAGAGAACTCGATCCCGAAAGAGATGGGTTGAATGGAAATCGGAATGAAAGAGGGAGATAGATGTTACTCAAGAGAAAAAATCTGAAATCTCTGTTAACTTTTTTTTATTTTTATAAATCCTCTCTTGGTCCTGTTCTCTAGTGAAAACAAAAATTTAATAACAAGTTTAGAATAAACAAAATCCTCCAAATCTCCCTATAATTATAAACCTATTTTCTTGCTTTCAAAGCATAAATTTCAATCTCGATTTGGTTCGAATTAATAGAAATTAGGCTCGTGGTGTTTCACGCGACAGGGTAACTGAGTAGCAGAATTTGGAAGTAGTTAAAATAGTTTAGTGAAGGGAATATTACTGAATCGATGCATGTTTCAGTTTTTATGCAGTTTCTATGTCGGGACCCAAAATGGACAGATTTAATTTTAGTGTTTTTATTCATGACTTAAGCTTTTATTCGTCGAAGGAGTAAAATTTGAACAAATATATAAAACTTGGTCAAGACAAGAATAGCCAGTAATCCCTTGTTACGCTGATTAAAGATAAAAAGTGATGTTGAGCAAGGAACAGTTTAGTAGAGCGTGGCCCCCATGTGTTTTGAGAGATAAGATTGAGTTGCTGGTACAGTGCATAGAACAGCCAGAGAAGAAATCTTTCTCATGCATCAAGCGTTGAAATATTTTGGGTTATAAAGCTGTGATTGCTTTGAAATGTATTTAGTTGAAAGAGTCGTGGTAACGGAAGGCGTTATAAATTTCAAGTGGCCCAGGAACAGAAACAAATAAATTAATAAGCGATGATGCTCTAATGCATTTGGTTATATAACGGTTTCGAAGAATGTAGAAGCTGGGCCAGTATATTCACTCTATATTCAAAGTATAAACAATTGCTGAGGCTATTCTAAACCACTAGTTTCTTTCATGATTTGCAATTCCATTGATATTTTTTTATTTAAAAATTTAAACAAATTAATGACATTGATGTCCAATTTTAGTGTACAATTCATATATTCATTGCCGTCTAAATAGATCCTGATACAGGAAAAGAGTGAAGTTGACTCTGCAAACCATGAGCAAAATAATACTGTGCCTGACATGGGTAGTTTACAACTAACGGATTAACGGATAGATATAAATCTAATTGTTCAACGTCATGGCATCACAGTTAATTAGCTTCAAGGTAAACGGTTGGTTTCCCTTACACTCGCTCCCTAATTGGAGATATTATTCCCTTTTTGGGATGACAGATATAGCAGAAATTTTTATTTGTTGTCAAAAATACAATAATGTACCACCAAATGCACAAATTAATTAGTGTGAGATTATTTTAACTTAAATAATACTACTTAAGTTTGAAATTTGAGTATGTAATTATGTTCAATACTCAAAGAAAGAATTTATGACCTACTCCGAAGAAGAATTTTTTACCCCTATAATAATTTTACCAAACTCAAATAAGACAATGACCTATAAAATAAACACAATAACTTCAAATTTAAAAGTTGAACAATTATGTTAGAAATACGCCATTGTAAAAAAACTGCCTAATTATCGGTAGAGGTAGGTCCAAGATTTCAGTCTCTGATTATGGCAGACAATTAATGAAGCCAAAGCCAAAAGATGCCGCTGAGACATCAGATGCTCAATTATATTACAGCAATACTAGAAAATTAAATTAAGAATTGTTTTATTACAATAATAATTGGGTAACTGTCCTGGATTTCTCGGGGAAAAGATGATATTGCCAATATGCAGGCCAGTTGATAAGAAATGAGGTAGACCAAGATCCAGACCATATGTGTGCGGAAAGAAAGAAAGTAATTATGCATTATGTAACAGAGCACTTTCGGTAATGATTTAGAATAATACTATCTAAAGGTGAATCGAGATCGATGTCTGTGGGACAGTGATTAAGAACTTAAAATTAAAAAATACTCTATCGTGATTTTCAATGTAATTTTTAATAAAATTATTATTAGTTTTTTTTATCCAATAATAAAAATATAATAAGTTAGATTTGGTTTTTTACTTAAGGAAAATACTCATTTTGCTACAAATGATTAAATGTTTCTGCCTTAATGTTCACGTGCCAAAATCTTAGGTAGGAGTATTTATTGGTTTGGATTCATCCACAAGCTAAACCAAATCAATGATATGTTTGAATTTGGTTTGAATGTTTAGATCCCAATTGAACCAAATTAATAAAATCTCATATATATTTGAAGTATTGGTTTTGTAATATGGGATATGATTATTCTTTTTTTTAATCCTATGATTTTATTAATTTGTACTTATCAATTATATTAACTAGTGGAAGAAAAAAAACTAGTGGAAGAAAGGTACTCGGTGCTTACAGTTATATTTTTTGGATAAATATAAAAATAAATGGGAAGTTAGAAGAAAATAGGGAATAAATATTGAATAGAAAATTGGAAAAATAAAAAGAAATATAATATACAGTTAAAGGGTAAAATAAAAGATAGAGAACAAATATTCATTGAAAGTTTTTTTTTGTTAAGTTTAGATTCCTAATCTTTTAGTGAATGATGCCAATTGCCAAGTCGACGTTTTGAAGCTTGAAACGTGTTACTAATATGAAAATTGAAATCCATTATCAGTAACACGTTTTGAAGCTTGCCCTTCACGAGAAAAACTGTCACAATTCAATCGAAGTTTCTAAATTTCCGTCGATGCCACAAAAAACTGAACTCGACTATCTCATTTAAAACATTGACTGATAAAGCACCGCTTTAAAAAAACTACGAGAATAGTTTTTTAAAGAAAAAAACTACAAAAATAAGCATCCATTCTTAGAAAGTGGGTTATGGGTCTAACTCAACATTACAAAATTGGTTTGTAAGGTGAGGGTTGCCCTCACTTATATACACTATTTTGGCCTTATCACTAATCGATGTGGGATCTCCAACACACCCCCCTCACGCCGAGGACTGGACATCTCGAACGTGAAGTTTGCAGGATTGGACATCTGCGGGTGGTCTAATAGCGGCCCAATAGCGGGTGACATGATAGGCCCACAACAAGGCACAATTGGCGCAACAACATACCGCTAGGATAGGCTCTGATACCATGTTAGAAATCATGGCTCAGAGGTGGAGAAAAGAGAGAAAGGGATAAAAGTGAAAATTGGATTTACTCAAATGAGAAAAATCAAATTATATGGGTACAAATGTGGCTTATATAGTCAATCCTAGTGATACTAATATTTTATATTCTAATAGCCCCCCGCAAGCTGGAAGTGCAAATTAGCATTTTCAGCTTGGGATGAGTAATACAATCCAAGATAGAGGAAATACAATGCAACAAAGTAATGAAAAGTACAAGAAAAATATAAGTTGTAATCACATTGACTAAACAAGAAAAATATAAGCTGTAATAAAAGTGGTAGCGGCCGAGGTGCATAACTCCTAGAAGTCTTCGACCTACTTCTGGGCCCCTTCAAACTTCTTCCAGCGTCTCCACAGCACTCATTCCAACAAAATCAATAATCCTAATATTGGGAACAACTATCAAATGCCAAATTAGGCAAGCAAAGCTTAACCATGAAGAGTAAACCACTCAAGACAAAAGTTGAAACCAGAATCCCAATGCTCAACCACCATAAATGGCAGAAGCTAAAACTATCAAAGGCACAAGGCAAAGGCTTAACCACCAAGCAGAAACTATACCTCAAAGTTTAACCACTTGGCAGAAGCACAAATCAATGAAAAATGCTTAACCACCCTAAGGCAGAAACAACCAAGCTTAACCATCAAGAGTAAAGGCTAAACATGCTTAACCACTCAAGACAGAAGCAAAACAGCAAACACTTGGTGTGCATGCTTTCAACACACTAAACCATTAACAGTTTCAGTGGCAACATGCAAGAAATTACACAAAACTTATCTCCAAAGCCAAGCTGAATAACAACGAAATCATCAAAGGAGCAAATCATCGAACAACTGATGTGCAAGAGAGAGAAAAAAATCGAGCAGAAAACCACTGAACAGTAAAGAGACCTCTGAGCTGAATCTTCTTCCACCAAGAACTCCAACACAATGAACAGAAAAAAAACAACTTGTGAGCAAAAATAGCACATCATCAAACCAAAATCTGGTCTCGCACAACACCACACATCATCACTGAACAGAATCGCAATATCACGTCGGCATCGGCGGTGGATGCCATTGCAAAACAAACACAACGAAAGGAATCTTCGATTGCAAAAGTGAGGGAGAAGAAATCAAGATTCATAGAAACTGAAATGTAGTTGAGAGAGAGCGAGGCATGTGACGTTGTAGTTTCCTAATTGTATGATTAAGTGTTTGACTAATAATGCAAGAGAAAAATTTAAATTTAAATTATGTTGAAATAATATAATAATTTACTTAAGTTCTATGTTGTGTTATGTGCTATGGTATTACTCTTGGATTTTTAAAGAGGTGTTGGACTTAAAGGGTGTGTTGAAAGATTTTCGGGATTTTTACGTGAGTTCCATAAGTTGTAGAAGAAAATAATAAGAAAAGGGAGTGTATTTAGAGGAAGGGTGGAGACAAATAGCAAAATTTCATGCAAATCTCCTTCTTAAACGTCCAAAGCTTCATGTTTCTTCCATTCTCCTTCATTCTTATCTTTCTTTTTCTATAAGTTTCCTTACCGTGGATGAGAGATTTATTTCTACCTTAGCTTGAAGCTTGATTTCTTCTTTCCTAGAGATTTCTTAGCTGATTTTAAGTTGGTAAGTCTAGTTCCTTTTTATTCTTGATCTCTAAGTAACTTTCTCATCTCTTCTCAAGAACATGAGAAATAGGTCTTGGTTAGATTTTAAGAGATGAGAGAAATCTTGATTTTTGAGTTTACTAGGTGTCTCCTAGTTGATTCTGTAACAAAACTTGAGGACAGATCACTCGAGAATCTCAAAGTTATCCTCTCTAGCTTTTTCTTCTTCATGGTTTGAGTCAAGAGCTATAGGTAAGGGAAGCTTCATAACTGTTTGAAATGATCTGGTGGTGATATGTTTGGAATTCTGTTTCTGTTTGTATGCTTTAAAGATTTGTTATGATGATGTGATGATTTTTGCTCTCTTGATTTTTTGATGATTTGAGCTGAGTTTGTTGTGACAATATGTTGTTGTGCTTTTGAATGATATTGTAAAAGATGGAAATGGTTTCAAAATCTTTGAAACATGTGTTCGTAATGGGTTCTGAAAGGTTCTGGGTTCTGTAGAAAACCACTCGTCTAAAGAAAACCATCGTCCATCTACCTATACTACAACTAAAAACAACATCCAGTGAATACTAGAGAGTAGTAAAACCAGCGTCCAATGATCCAGTGTCTAGAGATCAACGTCCAATGACCCAGTGTCTAGAGACCAGCGTCCAATGATTCAGTGTCTAATGACCCGCGTCCAGCAGTGCCTTATGTTCAGTAAAGTCTGACGTCCAGTAATGGTGGTTGTGAAATTATGAGGGTGTGTTTAACAGAGAATTAGAACCTAGTCTTGTTACGAATGAGGATGTTGGATATGCCACTATTTTGGTTCTAGAACTATGTTAGCAAATTCACATTTTTGGTTAACGTTGATGTTGAGTTGTGAGTAAGGATTCAAGTGTTGAGAATGCCTTACTTGTGCTTATTGAACTGCTGGATGGGTTCATAAGCTTGATTTGAGAAAAATGGTGAATTTATAACATAGAGGGAACGTGTGGCAATCAGAGTTGTTGAGTTGTGCATGATATTGCATAAGGGTAGGCACGTAAGTTGAGGGTGCTAGGTAGACTCTCAACCTAGTGCTGGAGGATTTCGTGATGGCCAATGGTGGGCATATAGAATAGGCAAGTGGGCGAATTCCTAAAGATGGAAGGTTTTGCAAACCTGACAGAGGTAAGCCAATACCAACACTTGTCTATAATCGATTAAATTCACACTTCCTCCACATGGTGGCTCAAGGGACTCCCTGAATGGTCTAAGGTGAGACTAATGGTAGGGGATGGGGCCTATGGGGACCGCCCGAAAGTTGTTGAAATCTTCATGGAGTCGAGTCAGCATAATGTTGCATGATGATATTGATGTATGGAATGATACATAAAGTGAACTGAATATTTATTGTGAATGATGTTGATTGAAATTTGTGTATATATTCTATTATTCTTTTTATAAGTAAGCTTACCCTTGCAATTTGTGTTTGTATTGTTTTACTGCAATGATCGTGTGGTTAACACAGGAGCAGGTAGTAGTGATGGTGCTGGCTCTCATGCTAGTCACGATTGAAGATTGGACGATCCTCAGATTGGACGATCCTCCTGTTATGTTGATTGGACGATCCTAAGATTGGACGATCCTCCTGTTTTGCTGATTTTGTTCTAGTATATATATGTACATATTACGGGGACCAGCTTAGGATTTTTGTATAAATATTAAGATTAGTGTGAATGTTTTCTACAAGGGGATCATTCTTCTGATGTTATATGAATCTTCGTATTTTAATGTGTAAATCGGTATATTATACTTGGACGATGTGGTGATGAACGTTTTATGTAGGTACATATGTATGTATTTTAAATGTGAAAAATTTATACGTTCTTTCACATGATAATAATTAATAGAGCGTTTAGTATAACATATCCGTAACGAAGATTGGTCGTTACAAGGCACATCGAGATAGATCTGAAATTGAAACTTCAATTTGACGAAGATGTTGTAGCAGTGAAGAAAGAACGAAAAAGAAATGAACGAAAGCTCTGAAAAATGAGAAAGAAGATGAGCAAAAAAAAATGGAAACGAAGATATGCTATTAGAATGTTGAAGCTGAGTGAGGGTTATGTGATTTTGAGAAATTGGAAAAATGAAAGATAAAAGAAGAAGAAAGAAAGAAGAAGAAGCAGCGGAAAAATATTTATGGCTGATGGTATCGCTCTGATACCATCTTAGAAAGTGGGTTATGGGCCTAACTCAACCTTACAAAATCGGCTTGTAAGGTGAGGGTTGCCCCCCTTTATATATATTATTTTGGCCTTGTCACTAATCGATGTGGGATGTCCAACATCCATACTTGTCTAAAATTAAGCAACTTGAAAAAAAAAATTGTTGGAGTAAATGAATTGTTATTTTTATGAAGGTTATAAAAGTTACTTATACAAGTAAATCTCACCTTGTTTAAAAATTTAAACATATTTTAAGTTAAAATAAGTTTTTTTGGGTTAATAATGAAATAAAATGGAACTTACTAAAAATGAGTTAAGAATTTAAGTTAAATTTTAGACTTTTAGTTTGTTAAAAAAAATTATTACAATAATAATTAAAGAGTGTTTTTAAATCTTATGTGATAACAAAGAAGCTAGCAAATATACTAAGGGGGTATAACTCAGTTGGTTAAACAGGGTACGTAAGTGTTGTAAATATCTGGTATTGTCTTCGATTCCTATGTAAAGAAAAAAAAAATCTAACAAATATAATAAAGCTACATATAGTCACGGGAAATAGGAATTCCACTAAAAAGAAAGAGCAAACAGAAAGAGGAGTGGAGATCAGAACCGCCAAAATGAAAATTCAGTAAAAAGTAAACTGTAAATTGGAAGGGAGTATGCGTATGAGTATGGGCTCCTTCGAAGGTGTGCTTTTTTGGGGCTCACTCGTTTTTCTAAGATATTCACATTGCATTGGTTTAATGTCATTACTATTGATAAACTAATTAATGTGATCTTAAACTTTGTAAACGATAGATAAATAGAAACAAAATTCTTCCAAAAAATCGACAATTAAAAAGAAACAGAGAAAGTATTAAAACTCACCACCTTTTCATAAACAAAAATAGTCCCGACCTTTAATATTTTCCAACACAATGGAAGCAAGTTTCTATTGTGTATCTTAATAAAATTTTATTAAGACATACAATAGAAATACAATACAATTCCATTGTTTTGTGACCTGTGAGGAGTGTAAAATATCAGGAGTATTTTTGTTAAAAAAAAAATTTCTGAAAAGTTGAGGAGTTTTAATAGCAATTTGAGAGTGTCAATAGTAATGCCCTTGGTTTAATGGTTCCATCACTTGTTTCTTTTGACCAGGGCATGGCCCGTATTGAGTGATAGCCCCTAAGTTCAACCCATGAAATAAAACCTCCAAAGAAACTCTTATGAGAAAGCACATATTTGCTGAAAAAAAAAAGAAGGAAAGAAAGCACCTATTCGTTCGTGACCCAGCGTCAATATACAAAAGAGACTTGCGTCCGATATGCACTGAGCGAGCGATAATAGAACTATAAATTAATATTTAATAAATAGAATATTTTAACTTATATATATATATATATTTGGAGTCCAGTTGATTTTTAAACTGCACAAAATCTACACCCTTCCTTAAAAAAAAAAAAAAATTTACACCCTTAATTTTATAATTAAAAATTTGATGAATATATAAGATGAAAATATATCAAATAATTATAGCAAAAAAAAAAAAATAATAATTGGATTATAACTGCATGACCTATACTGTTGCTTTTCAAATGCAGGGGATCCTTGTCCTAGGGAGACCATATCATTATCTATTGCATGTTATCCATGTCATTATTTTATTTATTTAGAATATACTCAAGTAGTAAAAAATTTCCATATAAAAAATTAAAATTCTTCTTTATCTAATTCTATTCACATGACATTTTATTTAATCTTTATATATATAAAAGTAATAGTTTTTAATCCTAAAAAGGAAATAATTTCCCGCATAAAATAGAGGCATATTTGTATTTTCGTATTATTTTATTCTCATAAAGGAAATATTTTCCCGCTCATCTTAAAAAGGAAATAATTTCCCATCTAAAATAGGAACATATTTGTATTTTCATGTTATGTTATCTTTATATATATAAAAAAGATTATATAAAGATAATTAAATTAAAAGAAGCAAAAATTAAAATGTTAACTTATGACTATAATATAATTAAACTAAAAATATAATTAAATTAAAAAAAAGTAAAATCACTAATTAACTTATGACTAATATATTATTTCTTATGATTAACAAATAAGTGTAATTAAATTTTTTTAATATAATAAGTCTAATATAAAGATTTTTATATATTAAATTAAGATGATTTAAATATAAAATTAAATTAACAAAAAATAAGTAAAAAATAAAATATTAACTTATGACTATAATATAATTAACTTAACTAAAAATAAAAATAACTAATTAACTTATGGCTAATATATTATTTCTTATGATTAAAAAATGAGTGTAATTAAAATTTTTAATATAATATGTCTAATATAAAGATTTTGATATAAACATTAAGAAAAATTAAATATATAATTAAATTAACAAAAAAATAGTTCAATATTAAAATATTAACTTATGACTATAATATAATTAATTTAATATAAAAATAAAAAAATCAATTATTAACATAATTATTTTGGAGATTGATTTGGAGAATTAACTCTATTCTATTATTAATTTCTTAAAATTTATTATTAATTTTCTAAATATTATTACTATAATTGAAATTCAAATTTTATTATGTGGAACTACAAATATGTAAACTATTTTAAATTTCAAAATAAATCATTAATTTAGGAATGAAATAGGAATTATAATCCTAAATAAGTTACTCACCTAGATTAATTAACATTAAAATCAATTAACTTTAAAATTATTTGTCTATTGATTCTATTTTCAAAATCAATGACCATACCTTATATATAAAAGTGGAATTTTTAAAATACATATAAACCGAATTCTTAAATATAATAAAAATTAATGATTGAACAAAAATATTCATAATCAGTTGGTGAATAGATACTAAACTCTATATTTTGCAAAAGGAACATGAATAATTTAAAATGAAACGTGAATATTCTAATCAGGTAATTAAAATACATATAAACTGAATTCATAAATATAATATAAAAAATATTTTAATTAATAAAATAAATTAATAAGGTAATAAAAATAATTTCCATAATTAATTATTGAACAAAAATATTCATAATCAAGTGAATAGATACTAAACTATATATTTTGCGAAAGGAACGTGAATAATTTAAAATGGAACATGAATATTCATAATCAGGTAATTGTTTAGTTTTGTACTCAATCTATTTATATATTTTCGGTATTCATTCCAAATATTATGAAGGCAATTTAATTTAATAATAATAATTGAATTAATGTTGATTAATAATACACTTTTGCAATTTTATGAGTGACGTGTATATATAAGAATGGAGATTCATCTATGCCAGTAGACAACAATCTGCATTTGCATATACTGGAAATAAGCACGTCTGTTTACAAAGGTTTTTATTCTATTTTCTTTTCTATTTTTTAAGTATTTCTGTTACAATATTCTTGCTTCTTCATTTTTAGAATGTGATTTGGAAAAATTAACCAGTTAAAATGCTTCCTATCCTTTCTTTTATGTTTCCCCCAATTTTTTTGAATTTTTTTTGGATTTATTTTGTTCATATAATTTTTCATCCTTCCTTTTGTTTTTCTGCATTTATTTGCATAGGTTCTGCAATTCACTCTAAAAAAGGTATGGTTCTTTTTTACTTGACGATGTTTTATCTAAAAAAGGGATAATGATATTTGGTATTGAATTTGAAAGCGTGTGTTTTTGCTCTATTTAATGTGTTTGGTTACTGATACAAAATGTCATCTCCTGCTTGCCTATTGATGCAATGTTATTAATGTTATTATGGTTCTACTTTATATCTCTTCAATCAATTTCCTTAAAAAAAAAATAATAACTTATCATGATCTTATCACTTACAATATCTGCTGATATGAGAAAGTAATTCAAGTGGTGCTTCTCTTGATTAAAAATAAATAAAGGTGAGAAGGTTGAAAATTCTAAATTGGCTAAAAATTATATCGTATCAAATTGGTTAAAAATTAAGCAGGTTTTTATTTTGTCTCAAGTAAAGGTCTCGCACTTATTCTGATCTTATTACATGCAGGATATGGGAAAGCAAATTATGTGGCGCTTCTCTTGATTAAAAATATATAAAGGTGAGTAGGTTGAAGTTTCTAAATTAGTTAAAAATTATATTCTTGAAATTAGACAGTATGTCAATTTATAGTTTATTATTTTTTAATGTCTTTCTTATTTCAATTTCATTCATCAAATAGTGAAAAAGGGCTAGATATTGTATGGCCTATGTTGAGTCATAAGACGAATCAGGACCCTCAATTATTTTGATTTTATGCAAAACAAATATTAAGTAAAAAAATTGCGTCTTATAAATGCCAACAGACGAAAACGTTATATCTGCGTTTGTAAGATACAGAAGATGATACGCAGACAGACGCTTAAGTTTGAAGAAGCATTTAAAAGACATAGTAAATGCACTATCTTTTTGTAATTTGTTTTGCAGAGTATATTCATAGAACATCCTCCTAGGATCTGTCGAAGTGCATAAAGGGAAACAGAAAGAAGAGTCAAAGTTTCAGAAGTTTCCATCGCCTCAAAAGACGCGCTACAGCTAGCAATGAGTACTTGTCTGAGCAAGCGATGTGACCACTGCAACAGAAGGATATGGAGTATATCTCAAGAAAGATAAGCATAATACTTTATCAGCTCAGAATGACTAGTTAGTGACAAACATTTAATGCTTGCATTAAATGCCTCTCAACTACTTTCCTTCAGACGATGGTCAGACGCAAGAAAGAAGACCATTTAGAGACAATGGTTACTTTTTCAGCAAGTCTATATATAAAAGAAGATTTGAAGTGCTGCACAGATAACACACGAACTGAATTCAAAATTCAAGCATTCTTTCAAGATTTCATTCTTTCTCTTGTAAAAATTTGTTTGTTAAAAAGCTCTCAAATCACTTTGTATATCCTGAGAGAAAAAGACTTAATTCTTAATCCTGTATACCCGTCTGTAAGACGATAGTTAAAAAGTCTGTGCGCCCTTCCAAAAACAAATATTGTGATTTGTTTTAGAGCCAGAAGTGGCTTGGTAGTAAAGAATACTTGGGTTTTTAGCTTGGAGAGGCTAAGTGTGAAAAACTACTTAGAAGAGCCAGAAATGGCAGTGAAGAATACTTGTAACTTGAAAAAGTTAGTGGAACTTGGTAGTTTGCCAAGAACTGGACGTAGTCTCGGGGTGAGACGAACCAGTATAAAATTTTTGTGTTGTCTTTCCTGCTCTTTCATTATCTATAATTACTTGAACTGACTTTGTCTTGTGATTTAAATATGTTTTTCTTAAAAAGGTTTTTCCTTTTTTTTATCTGTATAGTATCGTCTGTAAAAAGGTTTTCTTCAAAAATTATCTCTCTTGTTCAACAGACGATACAAGCTGTTTATAAAAAGTTTGCAAGAGATTTTTAAATCACAATTCAACCCCCCCTTCTTGTGATTTTTGCCTTTACAACCTATTTGGCTTCGTGGTAGAGGTTTCACATTTACTCCCTCCGGTCATTTTTATAAGAAACAAAAGAATGTTCTTTTTTTGTCCTAATTATAAGAAACATAGACCCACTTTAAGCTGTATTAATTGCAAGTTTTCTTTTTTACCCTTCATCTTGTGAAATCCATTAATGAGACACATATTCATTTCTCATGCATTTATTGGTCTATTAACCATACAAGTTAAACTTATTGGTGGAGGTGCAGTGTCATTAATATAACCACTACTTAAACCAATCAATTTAAGGGGTATTTTTGGAATAAAATTAAAATTTATGACATTATTAATTATAACTAACTAACTTAACTATTTTTATTGATCTTGACAATTTAGTTATTTATTTCTTATATAAAGGACAGGAGGGAGTATATCTTAATCCTTGCAGGGAATCTCTTTCTGTATTCTCTTTTTGGATTGGTGTGCTCGCTGACATACCTTAGAGAGAGTTTGCAAGTAATAACACTAATATTGTATAGTCATGTGGCTTTCTATTTTAGCTTGGGGAATTGGCCTTAGTATGTTGATAGGTCTGATGCCATTGAAAAACATTCCAAACTACAAAGTACTTAATATTAACTTAATTACCAAATGTATCTTATGCACTTGATAAACCATGTATTGTTGTAAGCTTATCTAATACTCATGAGATGTCGACTTTTTATCATCATTTAGGACATATGTTCAAGTTTTTAAAAATTTTGCTAATAAAGTATACCTCTCAATTCTCTAGATAACTTCTATTTGATATGCTTTATAGTTAGTCTCATCTTTAAGTTGCTCCCTACTAAAGGCATATCAGATGGCTAAAATGATGTTTTGAAGGTTGTTAATATGGCCCAAATATTTGAAGATAATTGTATGGTTATTTTTTTATTACTTTAAAGATGCTATCCTTTTATTGGTGTTAAGATCCCACCTAATAATAGTGGATACAATTATATTTAAACAAAACATAAACTCCAATTTATATTTAAACAGAAGATAACAATTTAGATGACACACTAGCAATTGCATCATGTATGTACATGTCAATTTAATTAGAATCTCACATTGAATAAATTACTTATTCATTTCCCTAAAACTTTACTTAATAATGTTGTTATTATTACTATTATTAAAAAATTGATATATTAAATTAGTTTTAACTTCAAGTGAATATTCGAATGAGTCAATTAATAGTTTAGCTTAAAAAATTTAAAGTGATAAACTAATTTAAGTTATAGTATTTTATATAGGTGATGATGAAAATTAATATTAATTTTATAATACTATATAATACACTGTCTATGGCCATTTTCATAATACTATACAATCAGTGCATGGTCATTTTTCTCATACTATTTTACTATTTAAAATGTGTTTTCATAAAATTGATGTTTTTTTTAATGAACTTTATTATTATATTTACATTTTGAATGACATTGATAAAACATTTGTCATATTGATTTGAAGTTTTTGAAAAGAGGATTTACATGTTAGCCATGAATGTATTATCATGATACATTAATGTTCTCACAATCTCTAGATTTATATATGTCCCATATTCATGAATAATAGTAAGTTGCAAAGTAGGTAACGTTAAATTTAATTATTTTTGGATAAAATGTAGGAATTATGAATAAATTGTTCGATTTGTTTTTTTTTAGAAAAAAGGAATAGTATGAATATTGCAGTAAAAAAAAAAAGATTGCTATATTTATAAGAAAAAAATAACAAAATCAATTGAAAATTTATTTTTTATAAATAAATTAGATTAAATTATATTATTACAAGAAAAAAATATTATGGTTTTTTATTCTTATGTGGTATTTTAAAAATATAGAATCAAAATTTCATTAGATACAAAATATATATGAAAATATCTTTATATATATATAAGTAGTAGTCATGAATATTTATGTAATTTTAATTTTTTTACTCATTTTAAGGATAAAAGAATAATTCTATTAGTCATTTTCCTACTCATAATTTTAAGGCTAAAAGAGTAATTTTAACTTTTCCACTCTTTTTAAGGATAAGTAATTATTTTTAATATTCAAATCACATTCCCAATCAAATCTGGATATTGTCATATATATAAGATTTTATGATTCAATTTATTTTAAAAATATATATAAAGATAATAATAATTATAAATGTTATTAATAATTAAAATGAAATATATATGATATCACATTAGTGCATAATTACATTAAATATATATAAATTGGACAAACATAATTATTAATTTAATTTATAATAGAGATTAGAGACAATTTTACATTTTGATATATATATATATATATATATATATATATATATATATATATATATATGATATTAAATATAAATTCTGATATACAAAGATATTAAAATAGGAAATTAAAATACTTAAGATAGTTTGACACGTTTGAATTTTACGTGTTAATATTAATTCAATTAAATTCAATTAAAAATCACACATAATAGATTGGACAAACATAATAAATCTATATAAATCTATATTTTGCAGCCTAAACCCGCCCAAAATAGGGATCTTTATATCCATCTGTCACATGGATAACCATACTAAGGCAAATCCATTAGGATAATTAACATTTTTTTATAATCATTATTTTTTTTATGTCAAGAGAGTCTTAGATATTTATATGTTAAATTTAATGTATACAACTTATAATGATGTTTATTATTCTTTTTATATCAAAACATCATTCATTTTTTTTAATATGAAAGTATAAAAAATTATATTTTTTAAACAATTATATATTCTATTTATGTTGCACTAATCAATCTTTATATCAACCTGTCACATGGATCACCATACTATGGCAAAACCATTGAGATGATTTGTTTATAATCATTAATTTTTTGATGTCAAGAGACTCTTAGATATTTATATTTTAATTTTAATGATTACATCTTTTATATTGAATGATGTTTACATTTCTTTTTATATCAAAACATCCTACATTTTTTTAATATGGAAGTATTAAAAATTATATTTTTGTACAATTATATATTCTATTTATATTGCGGTAATCCATCTTTCTATTCATTTTTCACACTGGTAACCATATTAGGGTAAATCTATTGGGATGATTAACTTTTTTTTTTTTTACAATCATTGGTTTTTGATGTTAAGACACTCTTACAGATTTATATTTAAATTTAATTAATACAACTTTTATATAAATAATATTTAAATTTCTTTTTATATCAAAATATCCTTCAATTTTTTTAATTTGAAAGTACAAAAAATTATATTTTTAAACAATTATATATTCTATTTATGTTGCATTAATTCATATTTATATCCATCCGTCGCATGGGTAACCATATTAGAGAAAATCCATTTGGGTGATTATTTTTTTTATAATCATTGATTTTTTTACGTCAAGAGACTCTTAAATATTTATATTTAAATTTAATGTATACAACTTTTAAATGAATGATGTTTGTATTTTTTTAATACCAAAACATCCTTCATTTTTTTTAATCTGGAAGTATTAAAAATTATATTTTTTTATACAATTATATATTCTATTTATGTTGTGTTAATCCATCTTTATATCCATCTGTCACAAGGGTAACCATACTAGGACAAATCCATTGGGATGATTAACTTTATTTTTTATAATCATTGGTTTTTTTTTTATGGAATAATCATTGATTTTTTGATGTCAAAAGACTTTTAAATATTTATATTTAAATTTAATGTATACAACTTTTATACGAATGATGTTTGTATTTTTTTATACCAAAACATCCTTCATTTTTTTAATCTGGAAGTATTAAAAATTATATTTTTATACAACTGTATATTTTATTTATGTTGTGCTAACCCATATTTATATCCATCTGTCACACGGGTAATCATACTTGGACAAATCCATTGGAATGATCAACTTTTTCTTATAATAATTGGTTTTTTGATGTTAAGAGACTCTTAGATATTTATATTTAAATTTAATGTACTCAACTTTTATATGAATGATTTTTGAATTTATTTTTATATCAAAACGTACATCCTTCATTTTTAATTTGAGATTACAAATAATTATATTTTTTAAACTATTATATATTTTATTTATGTTGTGCTAATTCATCTTTATATCCATCCGTCACATGGGTAATCATATTAGGGCAAGTCCATTGGGATGATTGGTTTTTTTTATAATCATTGGTTTTTTTTATGTCAAATAACTCTTAGATATTTATATTTAATTTTAATGTATACATCTTTTATATAAATGATGTTTATATTTCTTTTTTATAACAAAACATCCTTCATTATTTTAATTTGAAAGTTTGAAAAATTATAGTATTTTTTAAAAGCAATTATATATTTTATTTATTTTGTGCTAATCCATTTTTATATTCATCTATTGCACGGGTAACCATACTAGGACAAATCCATGTGGGTCTTTAATTTTTTTTTATAATCAATGATTTTTTTATGTCAAGAGACTCTTAGATATTTATATTTAAGTTTAATGTATACAACTTTTATATGAATATTTTTAAATTTCTTTTTATATCAAAGCATCCTTCTTTTTTTAAATCTAAAATTATAAAAAAAAAAATATTTTTTAAACAATTATATATTTTATTTATGTTGCGCTACTACATATTTATATCCACACATTGCACGGGTAACCATACTAGGACAAATTCATTTGATTGATTAATTTTTTTTTTATAATCATTGGTTTTTTTTATGTCAAGAGACTCTTAGATATTTACATTTAAATTTAATGTATACAACTTTTATTTTGAATGATGTTTATATTTCTTTTTATATCAAATCATCCTTCATTTTTTTTAATATGGAAGTATTAAAAATTATATTTTTATACAATTATATATTATATTTATGTTACGGTAATCCATCTTTATATCCATTTGTCACACGAATAACCATATTAGGGTAAATTCAATGAGATGATTAACTTTTTTTTTTTTTAATAATCATTGGGTTTTTTTATGTTAAGAGACTTTTATATATTTATATTTAAATTTATTTTATACAACTTTTATATGAATGATGTTTAAATTTCTTTTTATATCAAAACATTCTTCAATTTTTTAATTTGAAAGTATAAAAAATTATATTTTTTAAATAATTATATATTCCATTTATGTTGCTCTAATCTATATTTATTTCCATCCATCGCATGGGTGACCATACTAGGACAAATCCATTTGGTTTTTTTATAATTATTGATTTTTTGATGTCAAGAGACTCTTAGATATTTTATATTTAATTTTAATGTATACAACTTTTATATGAATGATGTTTAAATTTCTTTTTATATCAAAACATTCTTCACTTTTATTTTTTTTCATTTTTTAATTTGAAAGTATAAAAAATTATATTTTTTAAACTATTATATATTCTATTTATATTGTGCTAATTCATAATTATATCCGTGCATTGCACGAGTAACCATAATAGGGCTAGTCCATTTCGGTAATCGTTCATTTTTATAATCATGGATTTCTGGAAGTCAAGTGAGTATTCCATTATATCCATGTATAAAAAAAAGTATCCTAAAGAATTTATTAGCTAAAATTCACAAGTCTAAAATGTAATATTTTTTTTATAAAAGTAGTAGTTGTAAGAGTAGTTATAAGACAAGTATATTCAAATACACTCTTTTTATCGACCAAAAAGTTTAGATGTGCTCATAAAAAATGTGGCAACTTTATAACATATATGAGATTTGTTTCATGAAGTTTTACTTCTAGGCATATAAATCTGAACATTTAATCATGGCAAAAAATGAAAGAAATAATTAATGAAGACTTTTTTTTCCCCAAAACTCTTATGAGTTAAAATTCACAAAAAAGTTAATTTTGAAATAAATGTTAACCATTTTTTAAAATATATAATTAATATTTATTTTAGAAATATTACAAATTGTATATTACTACATTTGCTCTTATATATAAGAAACAAATGGTAGTATTTTTTTTCTTAATTACAAGAAACATATGACCACTTACAAACAAGTTACAAATGTATTGATTTCTAATTTCTAATTTTCTTTAATACTCCTAATTTATTGTGAAATCTATTAGCGATATATCATCATTTCCAATGAAAGTGCGTGCATATTTCAAATATTTTTTTAGTAAATATTGTTCAATTGTTCGGTTCCATTAAATAAAAGTAAATACATTTAGGATAAAATTGTGACATCAGTTAGATACAAAAAAGATCAAGTAAAAGTTATCATATTCTTTCATAGACGTTTATGCCCATTTTTACAGTTAAATAAAAAAAATAAAATTCAAATAAAAATACTCAAATCCTCTGTCGATGCACGGGTCAAAAATCTAGTTTTATATAATAAGTAAAAAAATTATTTTATTTTAAATAATAAGTATATATTCTATTTTATTTGAAACAATAAGCAAATAATTAAACAATTTATTTATCTGTATCTAAATGCACATATAATTATAGATAAATAAATACCAGGCTAAATAACTAAATTTAAGTACGGAAAGAAATGTCTCGATATTTTATTAAGAGTTTAATTTTGATAAAATAGTAGTGTAAAATTTTTACATTATCAATTAATTAAAAACTATTTTAAATATATTTTAAAAATAATTATTATAAAAATAAAAAGTATTATCATATGTAATAATTCATGATTAAATATAATTGTATAATAATATAAAAAATTTACATTGTACGTTAATGCATTATAAATAAATTTATTTATTAAAGCTAAAGATTCTTTATATTTGTGTATTCTACTTTGTCTCCAATAATCCAATTAACAGTTATATTTAGGGATAAAAAGAAAAGAAAAAAAACTCAGCACCGACTGAACTGAAAGTTTGTTAAACGGACAGCAAAGTTTATTATCAAGTTTGTACTTTAATTATCAAGTTTGTTTGCATTTCACATTACGGACAGCAAAGTTTAATTATGAAGTTTGTACTTTAATTAATTGTTTGAGTAATTAATGTTGTTCTATTTTTTAGACGATTGCTGCCTGATTGAAATCATTAAATAGTAAATTAACTAGAAAACAGAAAATTTATTAATGAAGGATTGAATTATTCATATATAATGATGTGCTTGTTCACAAAGATATTCAATTAGGTGCATGGACGGTATCATTGGGGAAGCATGCACTAGTGGTGTCCACCGCCTCCGGGGCTAGGACCTGAGTCTTTAATTCCAGCAAAGATCATGTCACTGTTGGAAAATTGGTGTTCCTTGTTTTCCCCGTTGATGAATTCGAGTCCCTTTCCTTCATCGCTAGGACCCGAGCCCATAATTCCTATATTTAATGGACGGGCTTCTACCATGGTCACAAAAAACAGGAAGAGAACCATGACACTTTTAGCGGGGACAATGGTTTTCATTTTTGTTAAAATAAAATGGTACAAGCCAACGAACAAGAGAGACGGAGAAAATAAAAGTACTATGAGCAGAAATTAAGTTGAGGTCTTTGTTTGTTCAGGAAATTTTTGACATATATATATATAGGTAATTAGTGAAACTGAATCCGCATCCTCGGAAGTGGTGGTGCAGAAACTGAGACATTATGACTTGGGCGTCACTATGTTTGACTTTAACTATTCTAGTGTGTGAATTCATGGCGAATATTTTCTCTTGGAAGAAACCGTTCAGGGATTTCTGCAAATCAGTTTGAACAAAGTCGCAGGTATTGAAGGAAAAAGTAAACTAGAAACGGAAGAATTGAGTGTCCATTAATTGCTACAGTTTAATTGGTGAAAGAAGTCATAAGGTATTTCTCAAAACAGGGAGCGTTTGACAGAGACGAAAGTTTTTCATACATAAGAATCATAGATGTGGAATAGTTAAAATATAACCGTGAATATATTTAGTTAGTCATGAATATTACTGAGAATTTTTATAAATGTTTCTTAAAAATTCTCATATTTAGTTTTAATATAACTTTTTTTTATGTATAAATGCATATCTCAAAACATATTGAGAAATCACGTTTAAAATGTAGAAATTATAATTATTAGTTTCTTAGAAAATGTGATAAATCATATATGACATATGAGATGTGAAACCAAATAAACTATAAGTGTTTTTTTTGTTGACAAAAATACTCTTTTAATAAAAATATATTAAATATGCTTTTCTAAAATTTTATTATTTAAGTTATAATATTTTTTTATTTAGCATATGAGAATCATTATTATTTAATATTTTTGAAAAAGTAAAATATTTATGCAAATATTTTTTCAAAACATAGGTATTTTCTTACTTCTATGTATCTTCGAGTACAAACAAAAAATTAAAGGAACTATATAGAAGAGATTGTCGGATCATTAATCCAACGTTAGCCTTATATGTAAATAATTATGTATTGCAGACTGTCATTTAAGGTTAAGCCCAATTAAAAGTGATCTAATAAGATTTAGGTAATTTGGACTTTAATGTATTTAATAGGGTATGAGCCTTTAATGTATAGAGACTGGATGGTAATTGTATCTTTATAATGGGCTAAGATAGAGATATCCAAAAGATAATCCTAGGGTTGTATATTAAAGAGGTTATGATCCCCATGTCACACGTACGATGAAATACATGATATTCATTCTCGTCTTTTTTGACATCCCCATCATCAGAAAGAGACAGAGAGAAAGCTAAAAGGTTCTTTCAAGAGAGTACGTGATGATCTGGAAGGCCAAACCGCACAACTCTAAAGAACGATTGGTCATCATAAATTCAGGTATGCTTTCGCTTTAATTTCTTAATGATTAACATGATTGATTCGGGATTGATAGATGATGATCTAAGGAATTAATTTAGCTCCAACAGAGACAAATATGATGCATTAATATTAACAATAAGCTAAACTACACATTTGGTTTTTTATTTTAGTTTTTAGATTCAGTTTGGTCCTCACATTTAAAAAAAATTAATTTATTTCTTTATGTTTTAAATTCGAGTCAATTTATTCCTTTTGAAATAGTGATTATTTTTTTTTTGGACATTATTTTGAACTATTTTTTAAACTAATTTAAGAGGTAAAACTTATTTGATTAGATTCACTTGAAAATTAAAGAACCAAACTGGTGTTCGAACCAAAAAGGACCATAAATTTGATATTAGATTTTTTTTTCAATTTTTCGATTGGTCATTAAATTTACTTTTCGCGTATTTTTTATCATGTTTATGACCTTTTTTGTTTGAACACTATAGAGTTCTATAATTTTTATGTAGGTAAATCTAATGAGATAAATTTCACATCTTGGATCAATAAAAAAAAAAGGTTCAAAATCATGTCCCAAATATAAAATGATCACTTTTTGGTTTGTACCAAAGATATTCTTTAATGGATAGTTTTTTTTTTTTTAAAAGTTATCATTTTATATGTAAAAATGAGATTTAATGGATAGTTAGAGACTAATTTTTTTTTTACATGTAAAAATTATCAAAATAATTTTTTTTTCTGCTATCAAATCTTTTTCATACGCATTACCAGAAAATTAAACCTCCGTTGCTTAATTTGGTAACACGACTGCAAAGTTTATTATTAAGTTTGTAGTTCAATTAATTGTTTGCGTAATTAAAGTTGCTCTATTTTTTAACTACCGTTGGAACCGAAAATGTTAATCAAAGAATCAACTATCATGTAGACTATTACTGCCTGATTGAATAGTAAAAGTAGGAAACAAAATAAAATTTAAGGAAGGACTTAATTATTTATATATAATGTGCTTGTTCACAAAGACGTTCAATTAGGTGCATGGACGGTGTCATTGGGGAAGCATGCACTAGCTAGTGTCCACCACCTCCAGGGCTAGGACCCGAGTCTTTAATTCCAGCAAAGATCATGTCACTGTTGGAAAATTGGTGTTCCTTGTTTTCCCCGTTGATCCCTCCAACTTCAAGGGTCATAGTGTTGATGAATTCGGGTCCCTTCCCTCCGTCGCTAGGACCCGAGTCCTTATTAATCTCTTCAAAGGCCTCAGTGTTGGTGAACACCACGTCCCCTATACTTAATGGACGAGCTTCTACCATTATCACGAACACAAAGTTAAGGAACAAGAAGAGAGCAATGAGACTTCTTCTCATTTTTGTTAAAAATGGTACAAGGCAACACAACAAGAGACGAAGAAAACTATATGAGCACAAACTTTTGGTCTTTCTTCAGGAATTTTTTTAGATATATTTATACAGGTAAGTTTAAGTAACTGAGTCCGCATTCTCGGAAGGGGTGGTCTACCTATGAGTCACTATGTTTGACTGTGCGCATTCATCGTGAATATATTTTATTTTTATCATGTAAGAAACAGTTGAGGGATTTCTGGAAATCAGTTTGAATATTCGGTAGTGTACTAGTTGGGGTATTCGGCAACACATACAAACCGAATACCCCCCCACAACAGAATCAAGTGTTCGGTACCCAAAGCTTAGCCGAACACCCTAACGATGTATGATCCGTTCGGCAGACAGAGTATTCGGTATTTATAAATCCGAAGACCCCTAAAACCCCCTCATCTCGAACCTAAATGATAGTATTCGGCGTCAATGGGCCGAACACTGGTAGAAGTATATACATCATTAAGTAATTAAATACTCTTAATTATCACGTTTGTGATTAAGAAAAGAGTTAAGGTCCTTCAGGGCCAAAGGCCCATGAAGGCCCAAGCCCAATAAGAATATCTATAAATAGGGGATCCACTCCCCAAGGTAAGCTCTCGGATTTTCGCATTTATTACACACATTAAATGCTCTGCGCCGAACCCTAACTTGAACGTTGGAGTGTTTATTGCAGGTACCCCACCTTTCGGACAAGTTACAAAGATATTAGAACACAAAGATACGACGGAAGGTCTCCCTTTATTCCCAGGCAGGAACATTTTGGCGCCCACCGTGGGGCCCGGTAAAACTTTTCCCGCAGCCTCACAAAGAATGGTTACTACTCGAAGTCACGCACACATGGAAGAACGTCTCGTCAACGAAAACCTGGTGGAAGATCAGACAAATCTTTCGTCAGATTTGAGGCAGTTGCGAGCCGACATCTCAGCTATAAGGCAACAGCACGCTCAAGAGTTGTCGGCCCTTCGCCGAGAAAATGCCGAGTTGAGGGACTTGAACCAATCCAGGAGACAAGAAAATCATAGACCAGACAAAAATCATGAAGAGGAGTCGATAATCAACCTTAGCATGCAGGGTACGACGAATCGGCCTTCCTTTTCTACTTTTAACAATCAGTCACGTCCCTGTAGACATCCTTTTGTCTCAGGGATCATGGAAACTCCCCTGCCTCCAAACTGGAAGAACCTTAGTCTGGACCGATACGATGGTAGCACGGATCCAGATGAACATGTAGATGTGTATGTAACCCAGATCAGTTTATACACCTCTGAAGATGCCATTCTATGTAGGGTGTTCCCCACCTCCCTCAAGGGACACGCCCTTAGTTGGTTTACTCGCCTACCACCGAACTCCATTGACAGCTTCGAGACGTTGGTCGCCAGATTCGGCAATCAATTTGCAACTAGCAGACCCCATCATCTAACATCAGTGGCACTAGTCAATATTCGGCAGGAACCAGGGGAATCCCTAAGAAGGTTCATGGAAAGGTTCGGCAAGACTGCTTTAAACATCCGGAACCTAGACTCGGCAGTGGCTATGCACCAGTTAGTAACGGCTCTTAAGCCAGGAGCCTTTGTCAACAGTCTCTGCAAAAAACCGGCTCTTGACATGGATGACCTCAGACGACGAGCAGCAAAATACATGCAGATGGAAGAATTATCCGAATACAGAAGCTAGGTCCAAGCAGAATCCAATCCAAGGAAGAAGGAACAAGAAAAAGATTATCAAGGAAAGGGAAAAGACAAGATCAGCAAAGAGAAGGAGTATCGTGGCTCCAGGTATACAACTTATACCCCGCTTAACACCAGTCGAGCCCGAATACTAGAACAGGCTCTGGCCACAGAAATTTTAGCCATGCCAAAGAGGGCCAACACACCCCTTAAAGCCGATTACAGCAAACAATGCCGATACCACCGCAACAAGGGTCACTCCACTGAAGAATGTGTCGCCCTTAAAGACAAGATAGAAGACCTCATCAAAATGGGACACCTTAAAGATTTCGTCCATTATCCGAAGACCGAAAGGTCTCATTTTTGGAGAAATAAAGACAATGACAGAACCTATAAGACGGACTTTAACCATGCTAGAAGAAACGAGAGACAAAGAAGCAGGTCCAGGGAACGACAAGACATAAAACCCTCAAATCCTAGGAGGGTTATCAACACGATTGCCGGAGGGTTTGCGGGAGGAGGAAGTACTTCTTCGGCTCGCAAAAAGCACCTCCGGCTAGTCCGGTCAGTCAACATGACTTCAACTACAAACAAACTCAAAATGCCACCCATCACCTTCACAGATGCTGATTTTCAGGGGTCCGACCCAATGCAAGATGATCCGATGGTCATCAGTGTAGACGTGGCCGACTGCACAGTCCGGAAGACCCTAGTAGACCAAGGAAGCTCGGCCGACATCATATACTGGAACACTTTCAAACAACTGGACATACCGGAGAAAAAGCTCATGCCCTATGACGAACCCTTAGTTGGATTTTCCGGAGAGAGGGTTAACACCAGAGGGTGTATAGATTTGGACACAACCTTTGGTTATGAGGGAAAAGAGTACAAGACCATAAGAGTAAGATACATTGTGGTCCACGCCAACACCTCGTACAACATACTACTCGGACGACCATCATTGAACGCCCTTGGAGCCGTAGTCTCCACTCCACATCTAGCCATGAAATTCCCATCAAACCGAGGCACGGTCGTCACGGTCCACGCTGATCAAAAGGCAGCAAGAGAATGTTACCTAGCTAGTCTAAAGGTTACTCAACTAAGGGAAGACGACAGCAAGTCGGTACACATGGTCTCGGCGGCTGAACCCTCGAACCAAACTTTAGATCTCGATCCCAGAATTGAGGACCAGCGAATGAAGCCGAATGAGGAAGTCCATCCATTTCAAATTGGGCAAGAAAAAACTCAAATTACATACCTCGGAAACAATCTATCCGAGGAGGGTAGATTTCGGATTCAAAGGGTAGTAGAACAAAATGCTGATCTCTTTGCCTGGAAAGCCGCCGACATGCCCGGTATTGACCCAAAATTTCATTGCCACAAGTTGGCAATATGCCGAGAAGCAAGACCGATTTCCCAAAAGAAAAGGAAAATGGGAGAGGATAGGAGGAAAGCAGTAGAAGAAGAAGTGTCCAAACTATTGGCTGCCAATTTCATCCGAGAGGTTAAATATTCCACTTGGTTAGCCAACGTCGTCATGGTAAAGAAGGCAAATGGAAGATGGAGAATGTGCACGGACTACACGGATCTAAATAAAGCTTGCCCAAAAGATGCCTACCCACTACCAAACATTGACAGATTGGTCGATGGGGCAGCAGGACATCTTTGTCTTAGTTTTTTAGATGCCTATTCAGGGTACAACCAAATCCGAATGCACCCGCCAGATGAAGACAAAACAGCTTTCATAACCGAATCAGCCAATTTTTGCTACCAAGTGATGCCCTTCGGCCTGAAAAACGCGGGGGCCACTTATCAAAGATTGATGGACAAAGTTTTCCAAAAACAGTTAGGACGAAACCTAGAGGTATATGTCGACGACATGGTTGTTAAATCTTCCATGCCTGACGAACACGCAAAAGACCTGGCAGAGATCTTCAAGGAAATCAGGAAACATAACATGCGCCTAAACCCTGAAAAATGCGTATTCGGCGTCCAAGGGGGAAAATTCTTGGGCTTTATGTTAACATGCCGAGGCATAGAAGCCAATCCAGATAAATGCGAGGTGGTTATTCGCATGAAAAGCCCGAGAACCCCAAAGGATGTCCAGAGACTCATAGGGAGAATTGCCTCTCTATCACGATTCCTGCCTAGAATTGCCGAGAAGGTAAAACCCATTATGCGACTGCTGAAAATAGCCAAGAACTTTTCATGGAACCAGCAGTGTGAAGAGGCTTTTCAAGAACTAAAAAAGACCCTTTCGGCCCCTCCCATACTCCAAAAACCAGAACCTACAAATGATCTAGTGCTTTACCTGTCGGTTTCCCAAACAGCCATAAGTGCGGTTTTAGTACAGGAACGGAAAAGTGGTCAGGCTCCCATATACTTCACTAGCCGAGTACTACAGGAAGCCAAGACCAGATACCAAACGATAGAGAAGGCTGCCCTAGCATTAGTGAATGCTGCAAGACGCCTGAGACAATACTTTCAAGGACATCGGGTGATTGTCAAAACCGATTGCCCAATTGCAAAGGTATTAAGGAAACCAGAATTAGCAGGGAGAATGATTGCATGGTCAGTAGAGCTCTCGGAGTTCGACTTAAAGTACGAACCGAGGGGTCCAATCAAGGCACAGTGTCTAGCAGATTTTATCAATGGACTCCACCCTGCTGAAACTTTTGAAGAAGAATGGTGGACGGTACATGTTGATGGATCATCAAACCAAAGGGGAAGTGGTGCAGGCATCATACTAGAAGGACCCAACCAAATACGCCTGGAACAATCATTACGATTCGGTTTTAAAGCATCCAACAATCAGGCCGAGTACGAGGCCTTATTAGCTGGGCTCAGACTGGCCAAAGAGATGGGAGCCCGAAAGGTACAATGTTGGAGTGATTCGCAAGTAGCAGCCGAACAGATCAACGGCGTTTTCCAAGTCAAAGACCCTCAATTGCTGAAATATTATCATACTTTCATTCAGCTGAAACAAGAGTTCGAGGAAGTAAGAGTGAATCATTTAGCCCGAGAACACAATGATAGGGCAGATCGGCTCGCTAAATTAGCTACTACCCAAAAACCTGGACAATTAAGAACCTTCATCCAGGAGACGTTGCCCGAACCAAGTATAACCGCCGGAGAATGCATGCAGCTTTCGGCAGCCAAAAGTACGTGGATAACCGAAATACAACAGTACTTGGCACAAGGACTCCTTCCGGAGGATAAAGAACAAGCCAAAAGATTGCGAATCAATGCTTCAAGATACGTTATGATAGCCGAAGAGTTGTACAGAAGGGGATTTTCCATGCCTTTGTTAAAATGTCTTGAGAAAGAACAAGCAGAATATGTGATGAGGGAGCTACATTAGGGAATCTGTGGCATGCATTCTGGAGCGCGAACGATGGCAACACGAGTTCTCCGAGCAGGATATTACTGGCCGACCCTCAAAACTGACTGCGCCGAGCACGTAAAAAGGTGTAGCCAGTGCCAAAAACATGCTAACCTTATTCACCAACCGGCGGATAAGTTGCACTCCATATCGTCACCTTGGCCTTTCGCTGTATGGGGAACCGACATCCTAGGTCCTTTCCCTGTAGCCACTGGACAACGCAAGTTCTTAATAGTAGCCGTCGATTACTTCACAAAATGGATAGAAGCCGAGCCTTTGGCAATCATCTCGGCTCAGAACGTACAGAAATTCTTGTGGAAAAACGTCATCACTCGCTTCGGCATTCCATATGCAATCGTCACAGATAACGGCCTACAGTTCACAGACAAAAAGTTAAACTCTTTCCTTGAAGGTTTGGGAATAAAGCATAAAGTTACCTCGGTCGAGCACCCCCAAACAAATGGACAAGCAGAAGCCGCAAACAAAGTCATCTTAGGAGAACTGAAAAGAAGGTTGGGAACGGCCAAAGGGGCTTGGGCCGAGAAGATACCCGAGATATTGTGGGCATACAGGTGCACCCCTCAATCGACCATCAAAGAAACACCTTTCAGAATGGTTTATGGGACCGAAGCAATGATCCCAGTCGAAGTAGGAGAACCCTCATTCCGAAGACAAAACTTCGAGACTTCCGAAAACGAAAGCTCCATCAGGCACGAACTAGACTTGGTTGAAGAAATACGTGACCGAGCACGTCTCAATGCCGAAGCATGCAAACAAAGGATGACTCGAAGATTCAACTCAAAGCTGAAACCGCGAGATTTTCAAGAAGGAGATCTAATCCTAAGGGCGCAAGGCGATGCCCGAAGAGATTCCAAAGAAGGAAAATTGGCAGCCAATTGGGACGGCCCATTCAGAATTCGGCAAAACCTCAACAATGGAGCATACAGGTTGGAAGAAATGTCAGGAAAAACAATACCAAGAACCTGGAACTCCACTCATCTTAAATATTATTTCAGTTGATGTATTTTTCACTATATATTTAAAAAGTGATACTTTCTTCCCTCATTTTTATCATCCCTACAAAAATGTAAAGGGATGTACAAATCGCTATTATTATTATTTGAGCACCCCATTCGGATTTTCTGCAAAATGGTTTCCCTCCCGAGTGCTCCCACTCGGCTAAGGATGCACCATTCGGATTTTTTTCAAAATGGTTTCCCTCCCGAGTGCTCCCACTCGGCTAAGGATGCACCGTTCGGATCTTCGAAAAACGGTTTCCCTCCCGAGTGCTCCCACTCGGCTAAGGATGCACCGTTCGGATTTTCTTCAAAATGGTTTCCCTCCCGAGTGCTCCCACTCGGCTAAGGATGCACCGTTCGGATCTTCGAAAAACGGTTTCCCTCCCGAGTGCTCCCACTCGGCTAAGGATGCACCATTCGGATCTTCTTCGAAAAATGGTTTCCCTCCCGAGTGCTCCCACTCGGCTAAGGATGCACCATTCAATAAAGAAACCTAATACTCGAAAAATACTTACATTCCTACTTCGTTCAACAATAACACTACAAGTCTTACTAAGACAATTAAAAAAGTGAAATAAGCTAAGTTAAAAATCAACATGAAGAATATATTTTCATTAGATTAATCAAAAAGGCCGAGCCCATGTATACAAAAAGACAAAAGGCTCTAACGGCCTAAAAACTATAGAATCTTTATATCTTTCCCTACTCGTCATGAACATCGACGTCTACAGTTTCTTCATCTCCCCCCTCATCAGCGGCCCCGAACCCTGCACCATCAAGAGGATTCTCGAGAATCGCATCATTCGGGATGTCATCAATAGGCATCAATTGCCCTTGATAAACATCCTTCTCCATATCAAAGATGCTGCGATCACGAACGTTGTAAAAATGGGTTATCTGCCGCATCCCATGGAGGAAACCAGCCTCGTGTTCGGCAACAATCTTTTCTTCAGCCGAAGCACGAAAACTCTCCCTTGCAACACGTTCCGCATCCCTTTCTTCCCGAGCCTCGGCCAACAGAGCCCTTAGCCGCGCCAGCTCATCAGATTGAAGCTTAGCATCCTTCTCGGCCATTAACACCTTAGTGTCTAATTCATGCACTTTGACCGAGAGGTCCTTAACTTCATCCTTCAAGCGCCCATTGTCGTCGGCCAAAACCAAGTTGGCCTCCAACACTTGCTTATTAGACGCTTGGGCCTCCTCCAAATCCTCCTTTAATTTTTCGGCCTCCCTCAAAGGATTCCCAAACAAATGATAAGCAATGGCGGTCGCCCTCGCTTGAAATTCACAAAAAGCCGACCAGTTGTCGTTGGCATCGGCTTTGCTGAGGATGGCCTTCCCAGTATCCGAAATATCATTTGAGCTCACCATCTTCTTGGGCCGAAAGTCCTTAGCAAAAAACCCTTCGGCAGTCAAAGCATTGATAGCCGATAAAGAAGACGAAGCAGGAAAACCCAAGGTCTGTTGCTTCAGCTTCTTAATCCTTTCTTCTTCCGAAGCCTCACGACTCCGGTGCCTTTTCTTGTGCTCTTTCTCTTTGCTTTTCTTTTCTCCTGCTGGAGGAGGCACAGTGTCTACGGGAGGTGATCGGGGGGTCGGTTGTTTGGGAATGGAGGGCACGGTAGCAGTTCCAGACTTGTTCCCCACAGCTTGAGCCCGATTCCTCCGAGCATTCCGGTATGAAAAAACATCACCTCCGGCGTCGGCCATAATACCTACACCAAAAAACCCTAAGTCAATAACAAAAGCCAAAACTTTTAAACACTTGCAAATAAAGAACAAAAATCTTACCACACATATCTGCTAAAACAGTGGAAGAATTTAACAGGGCCACAAGCTGCCTAGCAGGGAGCTTTCGGGGGAGAGACTCTAGAAAAAGGAGATCCTCGCGTTCTGTTTCGGTCATCATGGACTTCGGAAACTTGTCATAACGCCGAGGGTTTTGCTCCCAGTAGAACGGAAATAGGGACTTCCCACTCGTATCATAAAGATGGTGAGTCCCTATATTCGGCCTAACAACTACTTTAAAGAAACCAGTTTTAAAATTCTTATAAGAGGTAGTGAATGACTTGAAAAGAGGCCTTTTCGGTTTTCTTATTAAAGAGACCCATAGACCATCTTTAGGCCGAGTACAAAAATAATATAGAAACACGTTCACAGAAGGCTCTATGAAATTAAAAATACATAGGGCCCGAAATGCCTGGATGGCAGCCCACCCATTCGGGTGCAACTGTGAGGGTGCCACGTTTAAAACCCGAAGCACCCCCATAGTGAAGTCGTCGAAAGGGACCCTTACATGTAAATCACGAAATACGCAATCATACATATAAAAGAAATCCCTTTTCGAGTTACCTTTCCCCATGAACACAAATTCAGGGTTCGGCTCTCGCCGACAACACTGTAAACCTACAGGACAAAATTCATCTTCGGCAATAGAAGACACATCTACATAATTTACAAAGTTAAGGACGCTATTCCTATCGTCATACCGAGACCAATAGGCCCCGACTTCCCCAGCAACCCAGGTATACCCGGGAAGGGTAATGGGTGGAAAAGCTTTTTTCACATGAACAACCCGAGGTTTACGCTTCGGTTTTGCTCCAGAACCCTCCTCCGCCGAAGAGGCAGAAGAGGCCGCAGGACCCATAACATTCTCACCCATCCCCTCTCGGTTTGGAAACGAAGAAGAAGAAGCCGAAGAAGAAGAAACGGACTCAGAAGACGAGGCAGTTGAAGACCCCTCGCCAGAATCTCCACTGTTAGAGGGAGCGGACGAAAAGTCAACTACCTCGGTTCCCCCAGAAACCTCACGGCCAACCGAACTCATAACAAAAAAGAAAAAGAAAGCAAAAGCCGAACCCTCGTACCTTAATTAAGACGAAGAAGAGTGAAGCTAGAACAACTATTCGGCCGAGAGCAAGAGAAGAAGGTTTTAGTGAAATCGTAAATATGAGCAACGAGAATGACATCTCTACCCTATTTATAGGGCCCAAGCCCATAACGGTCCAGAACCCCCCAACCGTTAGATCTGTCAAGATCTAACGGTTCATGTAATGCAACGCTTCGATTCCTCCAACCCAACGGCTTTATTCTGCCTTAAATGGCAGTAATTTCAAAAGGCACAACCTTAGAACACCAGTATCAACCAAACAAACCCCTTCGCTCTTTTTCTTTCGCTTGAGGCTGGGGGGCATGTGTACTAGTTGGGGTATTCGGCAACACATACAAACCGAATACCCCCCCACAACAGAATCAAGTGTTCGGTACCCAAAGCATAGCCGAACACCCTAACGATGTATGATCCGTTCGGCAGACAGAGTATTCGGTATTTATAAATCCGAAGACCCCTAAAACCCCCTCATCTCGAACCTAAATGATAGTATTCGGCGTCAATGGGCCGAACACTGGTAGAAGTATATACATCATTAAGTAATTAAATACTCTTAATTATCACGTTTGTGATTAAGAAAAGAGTTAAGGTCCTTCAGGGCCAAAGGCCCATGAAGGCCCAAGCCCAATAAGAATATCTATAAATAGGGGATCCACTCCCCAAGGTAAGCTCTCGGATTTTCGCATTTATTACACACATTAAATGCTCTGCGCCGAACCCTAACTTGAACGTTGGAGTGTTTATTGCAGGTACCCCACCTTTCGGACAAGTTACAAAGATATTAGAACACAAAGATACGACGGAAGGTCTCCCTTTATTCCCAGGCAGGAACAGGTAGCAACAACAAGAGTGTAAATAAAGTAGCAAGTAAACAAGAAACAGAATAATTACGTGTCCAATTGCTACAGTTTGATCGGTAAAAGAAGTCATAAAGTATTTCTCAAAACTAGGAGCGTTTGATACGGATGAAAATTTTCATACATCAGAATCATAAATGTAGGTATATTTAGGTCCCATTTTGGGTGATTTTCCATTTTTAATTTTGAAAATTTTTAAAATTAAAATCAATTTTAGTTTTTAGTTTTTATTTTCAGTTTTATTTTGTTTTTAATTTTTAAAAAGTTGTTACAAATCGAAGATCGATAAATGAGTTAACAATTTTATCTTGCTTTATTATTAAAAAATACAATATAAAAAAATATCGACACATAACAAATAATTAAACCCGTGGTGGCAGTAAAGGCAGTGACAGTGGTGGCGGTGACGGAATGGTAGTGGTGGAGGTGGCGGTGGTGAGGTGGCGATGGTAGTGATGGTGGTGGTGGCGACGGTGGTGGAAGTGGTGGTGGAGGTGATGGCGGTGGCAAAATGGTAGTGGTGACGGTGATGACAGTGGTGGTGGCGGTGGTGGAGGTGGCAGTGGTAGTGATGGTGGTGGTGACGGTGGCGGTGGCGATGGTGGTGGCAACGGCGGCGACAGTGGCGTCAATGGCGATGGTGGAATGGTGGTTGTAACGACCCATCATCGTTACAAATTTGTTATACTAAAACATTGCCTAAATATTATCATATGAAATTTCAAATAAATTTCTTTCACATTTAACCCATATTATATGTACCTACTTTCCTACATATAATGTACATCATCACATCATAAAAGTGTTAAGTCTGGCTTTACAAAACTTAAGTATATATATATATATATATACAATACCAATATAGTCCTCTTTTAAAGGACATTCATAACAATCTAAATATTTATACATAAGTCTTAAGCTGGTCTCCATAATATGTACATACATAATAGGAACAAAAACAGTAGAACTGGAGGATCATCCAATCTTTGAATCGTCCAATCCAAAGGAACAAAAAGATCGTCCAATCTTCAACCTTGACTCGCATGAGAGCCTGCACCATCACTATTACCTGCTCCCGTGTCAACACACGATCATTGCAGTAATACAATACAAACACAAATTGCAAGGGTAAGCTTCTTATAAAAAGAATGATAGAATATACACCAGATACAATCAACATCATTCACACTAAACATTCAGTTCATTTCAGATGTCACTCCATACATCAATATCATCATGCAATATTATGCTGACTCGACTCCATGGAGATTTCAACAAATTTCGGGCGGTCCCCATAGGCCCCATCCCCTACCATTAGTCTCACCTTAGACCATTCAGGGAGTCTCTTGAGCCACCATGTGGAGGAAGTGTGAATTTAATCGAATATAGACAAGTGTTGGTATTGGCTTACCTCTATCAGGTTTGCAAAACCTTCCATCTTTAGGAATTCACCCACTTGTCTATTCTATATGCCCACCATTGGCCATCACGAAATCCTCCAGCACTAGGTTGAGAGCCCACCTAGCACCCTCAACTTACGTGCCTACCCGCATGCAATATTATGCACAAATCAAACAACTCAGCTTGCCACACGTTCCCTTTTATGTTATAAATTCACCATTTTTCTCAAATCATGCTTATGAACCCAATCTAGCAGTTCAGTAAGCACAAGTATGGCATTCTCACACCTCGAATCCTTACTTACAACACAACACTAAATTTAACTAAGGGTGAATTTCCTAACATAGTTCTAGAACCAAAGTGGTAACCTATCCAACATCCTCATTCAATATTTCAAATCTACACTCACAATTATATTATATATCTCAAAGAATGTCAATCGCACATTTAAAATAATTATTTATATAAGAAAACTAATATATATCACATTCATAACAAAACTGGGTCCTGGACTCAAAGCTGAACAAAAGCACCAGAGTTGACAAGAGTTGACTGGACGCTGGTCACTGAACGCTGGGTGGGTCACTGGGTCATTGGACGCTGGGTGGGTTACTGGACGCTGGGTCTGCAGAATCGGACTCTCACAAAATTTACAACTAACAGAACATCGTAACAAGATTTTCTGCAGAATCCAGGGCCTCCCAAAGGATCCCAAGCACCCAAAAACATGCCTCAAAGGTTTAGGGACAATTCACAACACTTACAAGACCATTTCAAATCAAAACAACACATCATGATATTATATTAACTTCAACTTAAGTCACAAATTCAACCAAATCATCAAAAACACAAAAGAGAGAAAAACTCATTGTGTCATAAAAGTAAATCTCAAAGAACATCCAAAAGAGCAAAACTCAAATACCAAACACCACCAAATCATTCAAACATGTTTAAAGCTTCCCTTACCTAAACTTCTTGACTCAAACCTTGGAGAAAAAGCTAGAGATGATAACTTTGAGGTTATCGAGTGATCTGTCCTCAAGTTTTGTTACAGAATCAACTAGGAGACACCTAAATCAACATCAAAGTAAACTCAAAATCAAGATTTCTCTCATCTCTTAAAATCTAACAAAGACCTATTTCTCATGTTCTTGGAAAGAGATGAGAAAGTTACTTAGAAATCAAGAATAAGGAGGAACTGGACTTACAACTTAAAATCAACTAAGAAATATCTAGGGAAGAAGAAATCAAACTTCAAGTTGAGGTAGGAATCAAACTTCCATTTGCGGAAAAGAGAACTTAGAGAGGAAGAAAGATAAGAACGAAGGAAATGGAAGAAATAGGAAGCTTGACACGTTCAAATAAAGAGATTTGCATGAAATTTTGCTAGTAACACCTATGTTTCCTCTAAAAGCACCCCTTTTCCTTTTTTTTTCTTTTCTACAACTTATGAAATTTACGTAAAATTTCCAACAACAACCTTACCTTTTAATCCCAACCGTACATAAAATATTTTCAACAACATTATAGCACATAACAAAACAATCTATTTATCAATTCTTTTATGTAAATTATAGCTTTAAATTTAATTTTCTCCTGTATTATCAATCAAACACTTGATCATACAATTGGAGAAAATCACGACATTACAGTGGTGGCGGCGGTGGTGGAGGCAGTGGAGGAACGATGGTGGTGCGGTGGTGGAGGTGACAGTGGCGGTGATCGCGGTGGTGGCAGTGCCAATAATGGTGACAGCGGTGGCGGCAACAGTGGTGGTTGTGGCGGAATGGTGGCGTCGACAGTGGTGGTGGCAGCGACGATGGTGAAATGGTGGCAACGGTGACGGTGGTGATGGTGGTGGCGACGGCGATGGTGGTGGTGGTGGTTGAATGGTGGTGGTAGTGGTGGTAATGAGAATGTTTTTTAAAACTAAAAACCAAATTCAGAAAACCTTTTTTCTTGGATTTCAAAAATGTAAAAGTGTTTTAAAATTGAATTAAAAACCATTTCAGCTCTATTTTTGCTGAACACATTTTGTTTTGAAAATTACATTTGAAAACCAAAAATCAAAAATTGGCAACCATCCGGAACGGACCCTTAGTTAGTCACGAATATTATTGTTTGCACGATCTATGTTAAAAGAGATTTTAATTATTATCAAATTATTAAATTATACTAGTGTCATTTACATTAATTATTACACCATTAAATAACTTTTTTTCTCAAATATTTTTAAAAATATATATCTTATATTTTATTTGAAATAAAAAATTTATAAATTACATATGACATTTACTTGCTTATACTAACATTAAACCTAGTAGGGGGAGGAAGTAAAAGTAAAAATAACTAATCCCATCCCTTCATATCTGTAACTTTAAGATATGTATTAAGAATGTGCAAATTAAATTTAACTGCATTCTGCTCTGTTTTTCATCGTTAATTTTCTTCTTTGTTGAATTATGTTTATGAGTTTTTTTTTTTAGATTCACCTCAATGATGAATCGTTTAATAATAATAAAAAAAAAAACAGTTTCTGACCATTTTAGTTGCAAGAAAAAGGAAGTTTTGGGGAGAAATACACGTTCCTCTCTTTCGGTCAAAGAAAGCCAGATTCGTGATGCTCAGGCCCTTCAATTTTTGAAATATGATATTATGATTGGAGACCACCAATTGAGGATTCTAGTTGTCCCGAACTTGGATGCACCATTTTGACATCCATCAATTGTGACAGGTGAAACTTGAAAGGAATAAATAAGCGCACAAACTATGGATTGTTATACAAAAGTAATGTTTTCACGCCATACTTCTTGGAAGAAGAACTCAAATTTACGGTAAGTTTTTTCTTTTAAAAAGTTAAAAGTGATTATTATCGTCCCCTGATTTAAAAATAACACACGTCCTTATCGGGGGGACAAAAGTGATAAAAAAAAACTTTAAAGATCAAATGGTGATTATTTTCAAAATAAAAGGATGAAAATAATCACTTTTAAATTTAAGAGAGTAAGAGACGACTAGACTGGCAAAAAAATTATTTTAAAAAATTAATTACATTTGAGATGAAAAAAGAAAAAGAAAAAGCTACACATTTTTTATAATTTTAATTTACTTATATATTATAAAATAAATTAAATACTAAATTAATAATCATATTTTAATTCAAACAACATATACAAAATAAAAAATAACAATGAAATTAAAATATAAAAAAAAAATATTAGGGTGCACCTCAAGTTTGATAAGTGAAAATGATATAAGATTTGTCGAGATAGATAAACGTGAGTAATTGCTCAACACAATATAAGGTATGCATTAATCTTAACTTCAATGTGTATTGTGTCCATCTACCTATTCCCAAGATTTATCGCTAGTTACCTCACTAGTCTTTTCAACAGTAGGTTGAGAGCTCTCCAACTTACATGCTTGCTCATATCACAACACAAGGTCCATTGACATTTACCTCAAATGTGGACTCATACTTCTAGCACAAGTCCACCGACATCTACCTTAGTTGTGGACTCATATATAGATGCATGTTTACACTATTAACCAATAAAATTAGTGTTTAAAATATTTAAGTATTCCTTTATATCAACATCACACTATAAAGGTCCCACCAAACAACATTTATAAACAGGAGGTAGGTATTTCACCATTGACCCCTTCCAAGTAGGCGTCACAACAAACAATTACTACTTAATAACAGAATTTTTCTTTATTTTGTTAACATTTTTTGTACTTTATAAAATCTTATGTAGTGTCTGATTTAACATTACTTAAATATTTTAAATATTTTCTACTAACAATTTATTTCTTCCAAAAATTTAATCTTTATAGATAGTAAAAAGAAGGTTAATTTACTAAAATATGCTTAATTCTCCATAACACTCAACGAACTTTAAAATTCCAAAACAACTTCAGATGAATTTATCTTGTCTTAATTTTTTTTTTATCATAGACTACTAAACTTACCAAATATTTATATAAAGTTTTCCAAAAAATTTTAAACCATTTGATGTGAATTTATATTTTTGCCCTTTCCTTTTATATTCCTTCTATAATGTAATTTAGTGTTCATAGCACCACTTAAAAAAGTTATTTCTATTTTTCTTTTAAATTTAACCATTTCAAATAAGATCTAATGGTCTATATCAAATTTTCTCAATAAGAGATGTTCTCATTTATTGTTATTATATATTAAAAGACATCGCAACTACCGATGAGAATTGAGTCTAATAAAAATGGTTAATCCACCGCAACGTAGTAAACGAACAATCGAATTTTTATCAGAAGAGGTTTCTGTATTTAATGGTCTACATTATCTCAAACAAAATTCTGACAAAATATATGAGGGAGAAAACATCAAAACTTAAATATTAAAAAAAATCGGTGTCATTGATGAACATTAAATATTAAAAGACATGAGAGCCGGTGAAATTTGATCTACAACTTGGCATCCACGTGAGAAAAATAATTGAGATTCTTGCAATCTTTCTTGATAGTTAGGGGAATATGAACCCAAGTACAAATACTCCGCTTACTAATGACCCTAGCACATTGATTCCACGTTCACTTTTGCATCTGGTACTCACTTTCCACCCTAAACATTTGCACTAAAATCTTGGAACGCAAGATCCTCTTTGTTTCCCATGCAAGTAGAAAAATATTCTCTAGTCAAAATTTAGAGTGTCAAAGGTTTAAGTTAGGGGCACCGGATATTTATATATTAATCCGATTAAAGTTTTTGAAAAAAGTTTATTAATATTGTTTAGATATTTTTAAGCGATTCAAAAAGTTTTTTTTTTAAATATAACAAATTGACTTAATAATGATAATAACCATTAGATCTATAATAATATGTAGTAGTATAATATCGTTAAATTTTTAACACATTTCTGTACCATTTTTTTTTAACACATTTGTTAATATTATATACTTGTTACTTTATTGAAAGTTTTAAGTCTATTGACTTAATATAAAGTTTAAGTTCATTAACTTATTTACAAGTAATTTTGCTTATTTATTTATTTAAAAGATTTTACAAAAAAATAAGTTTTTAAATAGATATTGAATTTTTCTCTTACTCTTTTATGGGTGCTGATTTGTCAATACTCCAAAACAGTGTAATGTTCACTTAACACTTTTTATTTATTTATTTTCTATCTCATTCTTTTTTTTTATTCATAAAAATTGAATCAAAATACCTAAAAATTTAGGACTCACATACTCTATTCAACCAACTAAATTAAATCTCTTTAATTATTTCATTCTTCTTATTACATCACGCCTTTAAATTTATCAATCAGTTATCTCTTATTTTTCCTATCTCTTTTTGAATATCTGTACCCATTGAGTATCAATGAATCGTTTTTCTTTTTTCTATTCAAAAACTCTTCATCCACCCAAACATCCCTTAATAGGTCCCACCCCAACAAAGCCCTTCACCGTTCATTAAGTGAAAAAGTAAAGACCATTGGTTTGGCTTGCCCGTTCGAGATGCCAAAAGTAATCTTTTCAGCCCCCATCACGTCTCTTTATTTGGGTATAAACACGCATGGCACTTACGAAGAGGGTTGAAGCTAGGCAACAGAAGAAGAATGATGAGACGCTCTAATATTTCACTTATAGTGGTCCTCATGGTGTTGGCTATGACAATGCCTAGCCTTGTAAATTGTAGAGTCCTTGCATCACAAGAAAAGCCCACTCATGAACCCGTGAAAGAGAAGGCCAGCATAGCTGAGGATAATAATATAAGCACACGAGTTTTGATTGGTAGCCAAGTCAACACGATGTCTTCAGGGCCAAGCAGAAGAGGTTCAGGTCATTAACATTATCTTTCGGTTAATGATTGCTGGCGTTTATTTCTTTACCCGTTTAATTTACATAACAGATCAGATTGTACATATATATATAAATGATGAAAATTGTGTAAAACTGTAAATTTTGTCTTTATGATATTTAGATGTTGATATTTTCTCAGCAAAAATATTAAGTACCCTCGATTCTCTTTTTGCACATAAATTAAAATAACAACTTGTAAGCTTGGAATTGTGTACGTAGATGGACCAAACGATGAAGTGCTTTATGTACTCATGCCGTATGCATGGTATAACGGCCGTAACAAGACTAAGATAGTTGTTTTATATGCGACTCAATATACGTATGTGCCATTAAAAAATAAGCGCATCATTATTATAAAAAAAAAAAAAAAAAAAAAAAAGCGCTTCACAGGTCTTCACTTATAACGGGACAAGAAATTAATGAATGACCAAGCTTGATCACCATTTAATTTAGCTAGTGATCATATATATACGTCTGTACTATCATGCTACTTGCTGACTTATTCTCAGCGAGTTTGAATCTATTTTACCCTTGACGATGGAAGGATCTATTATCTCTTCCAATACCCTTTTGTTCTTGCAAAGGATTCCCCGTTTAGCCAAGTTTATACTTGCTCTCTTAGAAGCATAAGATTTGTATTAATTGGCTGATCTTGCACATATAGTACACTTCGAGAAGCACTAGCCAAACAAATAGACATCAAAATTTTCGGTCAATTGATGGACCTGAAGTACTCGAGATCAAGTTAACTAAATGTGGTTGTTGTTCAGGAGGACCTGTTCTTGATAAGCCAAAGTCAACAACTCTATCCACATCGTTTTCATCGTCAAACAGCATATTTGAGGAGTTTACATTGTGGAGAGTGATTCTCCCACAAGATCCTTTGTAATAAAGACCTCCAGCTAGCATTAGCAGCTCAAATGCAAATTTTAAGCCTGTGTTGATCGACAAAACATTGATGTGATTTTTGACATGTCGTTGCCACTAAAGAAAACTAATTGAATCCAATTCCATATAGATTTGCATACTCAAGAAAGGACTTTTTTCCACCACTAGCAACAATTAGAAAATTATTACCCCAACTAACACCGTTTGCAAATTATTAACACAAGTAGCAACTATTACTGTATATAGTGTGAATTCGGGTTTGCAAATCCCGAATTCACACCACTTTTTTTTTTTTTTGGTTATACAGTTTAGAAATCGGGTTTGACACCGCCGATTTCTCATCTGTTTTTTTTTTAATTCTTTTTTAAAACCTTCTTTTTAATTTCCTTTATTTATTTATTTTTCTTTTGTTATGAAATCAGGTTTGACATCCCCAATTTCTGAAACTTTTTTTTTTCAAATTTCTTTTTTAAAACCTTATTTTTAATAATTAAGTTTAATAATAATAGTTTTTAATATACAAAATTTATATATTAACTTTTTTAATAAATAGATTTACCCAAATAATTTATGTAAATAATGTAATTTGTTTTTTTAATTGTTAAATATATAAAGAATAATAAAATTAATTTGTTTACATTTAAATTTATTATAAAGTCGATTTAATTAAATTATATTTTTTTAACTATAACTAAAATCCAAATTAGTACATTTGAATATAGTTAGCTAATTATGAGTTAATAAATCATTTTAAATAATAAATGTTAATGTAAACTAGAATTACTAATATTTTGGAAAAAAAAAACATTACATTGAACTTAAATTACAGTGCACATGATTAATAAAAAAACAAAGCTAGGGAAAATCATAACCTACAAACAACAAACATTAATGATCACAAAAATAGGGAAAATGATAACCTAAAAATAACAAACGACAACAATCACCAACTATACTTGTTTTTTGATTAAAAGTTCATTCTTCTTCTCATTTTAACAAGTTTTGGCGGTGGGGGAGGTTTCCACCGTGGAGGTGAAGTTGTCTCCAACAGCTCAAGCAATCGTTCAATTAGAGATTTTTTGCTCTGAAACTTTGCACATAACTCTATTGGGCCCGAACTGTGGTATTATGCATATACTGACTACATATGCGCTACATCATCATCAGTTTGAACCTGAAATGAATTGTAGCACACATGTTGTTGGTCATCATTCCCCGTAGGGCGTCTATAGAAAATTTTCGATAAGTCTTCGCCTTCCTGATCTTCCATTCGTAATGATTGTAAAATTTGCTGCTTAAGTTAAAGAAAGGTGCAATTGTTAGGAACCCTGCAAGGTTGAGGTTGGAAAGACCTGAAGTAGATGCCTTGTTCATTTGTGAGTATTTGTCCATTGTGGTAAACAAATGAAAGTGAGGAATTTGTAATATTTAGACTTGATGTTTCGCCGACGCATGACATTGTCGGGTGAGAAGTTTTGGAAAAGATATAGTTGTTGAAGGTTACTTGTGTATTATTGAGTTAGATATGTGTACTGAAAACGCTTTGTATAAACCTTGCATTTATAGACAGACATTACCAATGAAACGAATGGTGCACATTGCACCGAAAATTTCAACGATTGAGATTGCACCGACAATTGGATAAGTGTGGTTGTGTTATTTACATAGAGAAGCGCAACTCGTCAGATTATCGATCAGTGTGTTTGTTTTTTTAACATTGAAAAGCATAGCAGGTCTGACCATTGTTTAAAAATGCATCGGAGAAGTAAATAATGACATTCCAGGATAAGTGTGTCTAGCTTTCTTTGCATGGAGAAGTGCAACTTGTCAGATGATCGATCAGTGTGATTGTGTTTTTATCGTCGGGAAGCATAACACATGAAAGCATTGTTAAGAGATGCATCGAAAAACCAATTAAATGACAAACCAAGATAAGCGTGGCTTTTTTTATACATTAACAACTAAAACTTGTCTATCCATGAATTGGTGTTCTTGTCTTTCTTACATTAAGTGTCAAACCATAAATTGCACCAAAAGTGATTTTTTTCAATTTTCGAGCAATGTTTTCATGCATTTTTAGACTGATTCAAGTGATGAAAGTTTTACTGTTGGTTTCATCGACATGAAAACTGTAACATCCTCATTTTTAATTGGTCTATTTTCTTTTTATTAATAATTTAATATTGATTCATACTATTGTGATCAAAATTTCTTGTTCTACTTAATTGTGAATTTTTAATTATTTCAGACCAAAGTCCGGAAAACTATTAAAACCACGATTGAGTATATAATTGTTTGTATTTATGGCATATATGAGGAAAAGTCTCAAATAATTACGAAATAATCATTTGAACTTGAAATCATGTTTTATAAGTTTAAATATGTTTTATAGGCGTGAATACCCAAGAAGTTGAATTTTTATTCAATTGAAACAATGATGCAAAATTAACAAAAATGATGTAAACAGTAAAAACATAGGTGCAAAAAGTAATTCAAGGAGTGACTGTGCATATGAACGGTACTTCAATTGAATAGTATCGTAAAATGCTCTAAGTAGACTATTGATAGGTCAGCCTGTATAGAATTAATATCAAAACTTGAAGAAACTGACAAAGTCAGTTCATGTTTAAATTACACATATAAAAATATAATTTTTAGTAAAGTTTGAAAATTTATAGATCTAAATCGAAATTACTGTGAATTATTTAAAAATAATTATAAAAATTTAATTTTTAGTTATGATAATAATGAACATAAAATAAGTTTACTAAAAAGTTTCAATTAAAAATAAAATTGTTTGATCAAAAAGTTAAAAATTAAGCGTATAAATTTATACTGGTAGTATAAGAAAACATAAAATTTTTCTCACGTAACTTATGTTCCCAGCTACCCTCTCTCATGTGATCTTCAGCTACCCTACCTCACGTGCCTTTCACCTACTTCATCTACTCTCACTCAAGTTAAAAAAAAAAAAAAACCTCACTGACCTCTATAAAAGGAGGCTGCTCCTTCAGTGCTTCATACCCATCGATCCACTCTCTGCTTTCTTTCTTTCTTTCTTTCTTCTTATTCTTTTCACACCACCACTTTTCAAACCTTCATCACCCCCACCTAATTTATCTTCCATCATCAAGAAGCAATCCTGAAGCAAGATTTCCTCTTCCTTCAGCTACCCTACCTCACGTGCCTTTCACTCAAGTTGAACCACCTGTTCTGAATTTTCTGAAAAAATTCCATTTTGTTTGAAATTACTGGGACAAATCTGGACTGTTTTCTGGAAAAATAAAAATATCATGATATTTATACATGTATTATAGATCTACCATAAAAATTTCATAACAAAATAAGTTCGTTTACTATTTTTATAAAATCGACAAATTTGACTAGATGATTCAAAGTTTTCTGGAAATTTTTAAAAGTTTATCTCTTCAACTTTTGATTTGACTGGAAACGATAGTATAAAACATTTTCAAGATTACTTGACCATTAATTTAAGATACTTAAAAGAAGATTATGATGAGAATTTATTTTCTTTAAACTGAGTTTTTTTAAAAATTAGTAAAGTAAAATCCGAAATAAGTATGCTCTGGGGTTATAGTCTAATTTGACATTCAACATCAGAAATTTTCAATATTGAAATCTATTTATACTTGTACAAGAAATATTTTCTAAATAAGCTAGAAAATTATTCCTATTAAATAAATTAAGTTAAGGAATTTGACAAAGAAAAAGATAAAATAAATAAAATTCAACTTTAGAAGTTTTAAATTACATTTATATATACATTTTAAAATTAATGGAGATATAGATTAGTTAACTATTAGCTAATTCTTACATTATTAGTAAATATTAACTTAAGTATCTAATGTCTTATTTAATATTACACAAATTCTTATATTAGATACTTAAATTGTTTGTAATGTATTGTTCTCTTGATATAAGATTGTGAAACGTTATACTGTATAATTTTATAATGGCAATGTTAATTCTCTATTTGTAAAATAGAGATATTTATATCATGTAATGGTTAATTACACTGTTTGTCTGTCTGGAGGACAGAAATATTATTACCTTATGTTGGTGCTCAGTGATTGAGACCAAAGGTTGATAGGTAAATGGTGAGTACTCTAGTGTGAATACTGTTAAGAGAGGAACATGCAGCGGCATGTTGCCTATAGTGGAAGGCACAGCCTGGCAAGCTGAGGAGTGAAAGGCAGTGACTCACTGACGGAAGTCTAGGGGGTATGGTGTCGAGTGATGAAGTAACTAAAGACCAGGAGAGCACCCTGTGTCGGAGACTTCATCTGACCAAGCTTGGCAACCCCAACAACTGCTCAACATTCCATTGATTGGTGCGAGAGTACGCCTGAGTTATATAGGACTGTGAATGTCCTAAATTGAGATAATTTGAGTTCATCTAGGGAAGATGAAGGTTTTTGCCATAAGGTTGAGGCGTATGTACTCCCAATCACTTCCAATCGGGGAGTATGGATCCATACTGCGTCTAGAGGTTTGAGTTGTTAGGAGTTGGGACGTTATGATTAGATAAATACTAGGTTCCCCGCTATTATTAAATGATGGTAGTTTATACCGTTAGTAATACCTATATATATTAGAATCAAGTCTCACTCCTCTTTCTTTCTTTTCTGTATATGTACTTGATGATTGGATACGTGAAGATGATGATCAAGTCTAGCAATCAAGTTTCTTGTAGACGTGGTTATTTCAGAGATTGAAAAGACTAAGAAGAGATACTAGAAGATACGAAACTAGCAGGCTAGTGTTATATACTTTTATGTTTTGGGTTAGGGTAGAACTTGTTCACTGCTCTGACTAGGATATTACATGTATGGATTAGGAATAAATAATACTTGATTTCCCTGTATCTATTAAACTCTATGTATAATTCTGTATCATGAACTGGTGTTTAATTTCAAAAGGTAATGGTTCTTTATATAATATTTATGCCTTTATTATTTCGTCTTATCTAAATATGTAAAAAAAAAAAAATTTATCCTCATTTTTATAATTACTTAAAACAAATACAAATATTAGTGTGGATTGTGTCTAATGTAATGGGGTGTTACAAAAACTGGGGGAATGAACCATTTTTTGAACCAAAATACGTGATATACATAAAGATAAATAAGCCCAAAGTTACCCTCATGGAATGGATTTTTGCATAAAAAAATTATTTTCAGTTTTCGAGCAGCATTTTCATGCATTTTTAGACCGATTTAAGTGCCGAAAGTCGTATTTTTGGCTTCATTGACATGAAAACTAAAGGAATGAACCATTGTTTTTAGCAAAATACTTGACATACATAAGCATAAATAGTCCAAAGTTGTTGTCATTGAATGATTTTTTGCACAAAAAGTGATTTTTTTTTTCAGTTTTTGGGCACTGTTTTAATAGATTTTCCTTCCGATTTAAGTGCCAAAAGTTGTAGTATTGGGTTCATCAACATGAAAACTACAAGAATGAATCATTGTTTGAACTAAAATACCTGATATACATAACCATAAATACTCCCAAAGATGCCTTCATGGAATGAATTTTTGCACAAAAAACTTATTTTTTTCAGTTTTCAGGCACTGTTTTCATGCATTTGTAGACCGATTGAAGTGTCGAAAGTTGTATTGTTGGCTTCAACGACATAAAAACTATGGGAATGAGCCACTGTTTGAACCAAACTACCTGATATACATAGGCATAAATACGCCCAAAGTTGCCCTCATGGAATGAATTTTTGCACCAAAAGTGATTTTTTTCTTCCAGTTTTAGGGCAATGTTTTCATTTTTATTACATTGTGTTTGCCTAAAACTTGGTTGAGTCTCATAATTTGGCGTACTGATTCGGTGTACAAATGGTACAATTAAAAGTTGCACTTTTTTTAGATGGACAAAATAACATACTTCAATAACTAAATTAAATAAACACAAATTAATACATACAACATTTAGTTAATGCAGTACTTGCTAATAAACATAAGAAAAATATCCAAACTAATCTCCAAAGTGCAATCCAGTTCCACAAGGTCGAGGTTTCCTCATACGTCGCGGATTTTGGCGGGGTTGTTGTTGTTGTTGTTGTGGTGGTGGTAGTGTTACGTGTTGTCCATCATTATGAAGTTCTTCATGTGAATCATCGAAATCCTGAATAATATTTAAATTAAACGAAGGCGGAGTAAAAATCAGAAGGGTCTCATTCCGTGACGAATTGCCACCCTTGTTATGGGGATACAATGGGTTTGAATCTGAGTAAATACTTTGCATGTATGCAATAGGTGACTCTAGCATTCCCAGATTTGCACCAAACAGGTTACCGTAGAATTCTGCTGGAGTGGATGCAATAAATGTTGATAATTATCAAAGGTAAAATATAGTTGTTGTCGGGACGAAGACAATGCAAATGATTGATGACGTGGCTCCATCTCTTCATTGGGCATGGTGTCAAGAACGGAGGTACTGGGTGTTGTGGTGTGTTGCTCCTTCGTGCATGTTGTTGCTGATGATGTTGTCCTTCGTGGTGATCGTTCACCATGTTGTTTGTAGCATTGTTGTTGGGTTGTTGTCTTAAGTTCGTTGTTTTTATGGAATTTGCATGGTACTGTTCAAGGTATTCATGGGTGTGATGTACATGTCCCTGCATAGGCTCCCCCTACCAATATCCTTTCTTTTCTTTCTTCCCAAAACCTTATCCACTTAGCATTTTTTTCTTGCCAGTTCTCGCTAGTGTGTCCCCGCATGTCCACTTTGTGTAATTTACTTAAGTTTTTTGGTAGTTTTGGTAGATCCTGGCGTGATCCAAATTGGAGCTTTACCCTGACTGTTTGTTGCCATACAACCACTGCGAATTGAATCAATGCAATGCATGTAGTCCATATGTGTGAATCGTTGAATGCCTGTGGCGGCATGGATTGGACAAAAGTAACATACGGCATCCAAATGAACTAATATATTAACAAAATAATTAGTACATTGCAAATGTTCATTAAATATTGTAATATCAACTTATAACTGATTAAAATATATTTAATACCTGATCAGGTCTCATATTATCAATTCTTGTTCTAAAATCGATAGGATCGGCATGAGGAGTTCCAGAAAAATGTAGGCCACCCCCGCTCCACCTAACAACTAATGGATACGTTGGTTGTCTTTGGCATTGTGGTGCAACGAATGGCATGCGATACCATCCCCAGGATTGTAACAATGATGCACACTCACCTATGCATTTAGCATCTGCTTCTGTTGCCCGACACATTTCTCTGTAAAGTGTTGCTAAACAAGCGGAGCCCCAGCTATATCTACGAGCACGACTAAGATTAGTTAACAAGGTTAAATACATTAGGTGAACTTTGTTACCTGATTTATTTGGAATCAAAACCCCTCCAATCAACCCTAGAATGTATGCTCTACAATGAGCTTCTAATTGGTGTCGTGTTGGTTGTTGTGGCAAAGGTGGAATATTTTCACGCAACCATTTTAGTTTAATCGCCGATCCTACTATTCCATCGCGTTTAGGTGGAACAACGCCTAGATAAGTCTGACACATCTCTTCCCAGTCAAAATAAGTTGGTCCAGTCACTGGGTTTCCCTTTTACACGCAATCTTAGTTGAAGTGCCACGTCTTCCAACGTTATTGTACATTCTCCCACTGGAAGATGGATAGTGTGTGTTTTAGGTCTCCATCTTTCAACGAGCCCAGTTACGAAATGGTGATCAATCTTGAAGTGTCTGAGCTTTGCTACTTCAGCAAAGCCAGCTTCCTCTAACAATGGTTCTATTAGAGGATTCGGCGGAGGCATTGAGTGACAATATGAAACAATCAAATTTGGTTTATTTCCTTGCATATGAAAACATAAATACAACATTGTTACCAACGAAATTGTGTGGTGCAATCATTTAACGGAAAGTTTCACACTTAACATGTTATGTATATGGGCACTTCTGTGTTTGTGCTGTTTCCAGAGCAGTAATGAAAACTCCATAGATTTTTTCGTATAACAACAAAGACTTACGAAGACAAACGGATTGAAATGGATAATTGTTTAGGGTTTTTATCAAATATTGTGTGTATGTTGTTGCCTCTTAGTATGTGTATTTATACTTGTGTTTCAAATCACACTATGCTAATCTTGACCGTTAAATATTTGCATGAAATCTTGATCGTTGCCTAAAAGTGTTGCCAAAGACAACCATTTTAATGTTCATCAAAAGCAACCTTCCATTCAATATTGTAGCCTTAGCAAGTGTGTCAAATCAATGAGCGAACTGAGTTGTTACATTTTTTTCAATTTCTTGTTTCTGTTGAATGAACAATATGACCTATCAAAGAAACAAAAGTCTTTGTCTGTGATAGTCATGCATTAATAGTTTCCTACGTCAAAATCGATGTGATATAACCCATTAAATCTATCCGAGCAATCACAGTCGTTGCTAAAAATTTTAAAAAAATCGACTACACACTGACATATCACCTCACGTGACAACAGTGACCGCGTTGGAATCAATGTAATCTATGCCTTTCAAATTTTTAGTGCAATCCTATCCATTGTGTTCTTTTCACGCAACACCTATAGTTTTCTTTTAACACCTCACATCTTCCTATAAATAGTTCCTGTTTCTAACATCCCATCACATGAATACTCCCATCCAATAGTCACCTCATTAAGCGATTTCAACATCATGAGTTCGTCACCTTCTTTTGTAGTGGTCTACTATAACGATGAGGTCAGACAAACTGAGTATGGGCCGCAGTTTGTTTTTCGTTACCTATACTATCCCATGTTGATGGAAATTACTTCTGTCGCAACACTAGATGGTTTGAAGCAAACCATACACAACAAGCTTCGACTTCCCGAGGGCAAAACTGTAAGTGAAATCCATTTTCGATGCCTGATTCAATTTGTTGGTGGATGTTTTCATTATACATGTTGTAAACTTCAAGATGATGATGATGTCATATCATTGTTCGATACACTTCGACAACACCCAATCATGACCTCAGTCGAGTTGTATTCTACGATTGAGGATACTAATACACAATCATGGAGGTTGTTCGATGGTCTTGCACAATATCTTGACCAAAGTATGAACTTGGGCAAAGTTGATAATTGTTACCACAAGAATGACAACAAATTCTACCTTTAAATTAGTATGATGTAGTTAAAGTTTTGATTTCAATGTGTGTTCTGCTTTGTTTTAAATTTTCTTTGGCATGTTGTGTTGATGTTGTTGTTCTTCAATGTTTTCAATATATTAGTTCATGTTGTTATTTGATTTCAATTGAACAAATGTACCATCTAACTAAACAATTTGAAATTTAAACGACATTTATAAAATCAAGAAAATATAAATAAGATTTACAAGCGTGCTTGACAAGAGCAAAGAAGAAGCCCAACCTTGTGGGGCCCGGGGCAGTGCCCCGGCCGAGAAAATTTTTGCATCAAAATACGTGTCATATTGTTGATAATCTTTACAAGCGTTCTTGATGAACAGTGATTGATTATAATTTACAGCCTTGCCTACAGTTGTAGTGATTATAATTTTAAGTGTGCCCTGGTGAATAGTGTCAAAAGTACATTGATTAAAGTTGTCATTGTTATAGTCTGCATTCATCTGTCCTGAGTTTTAAATTTTCTGCATCTAAACGCGTGCCATATTGTTGATCAACTTTACAAGCATGGTTTCTGAACAGTAACCCGTCACGCGTTGGAAGGAGTATCGTGCAGCTTTTCAGCCTTGCCTACAGTTGCATTGATTATAATTTAAAGCATGGCTAGTGAATAGTGTAAGAAGTATATTGATTAAAGTTGTCATTGTTATAGTCTGCATTCATCTGTCCCGAGTTTTAAAATTTTTGCATCTAAACGCGTGCCATATTGTTGATCAGCTTTACAAGCGTGGTTATTGAACAGTGACCCGTCACGTGTTGGAAGGAGTATCGTGCAGCTTTTCAGCCTTGCCTACAGTTGCATTGATTATAATTTAAAGTGCGGCTGGTGAATAGTGTAAGAAGTATATTGATTAAAGTTGTCATTGTTATAGTCTGCATTCATCTGTCCCGAGTTTTAAATTTTTTGCATCTAAATGCGTGCCATATTGTTGATCAACTTTACAAGCATGGTTGCTGAACAGTGACCCATCACACGTTGGAAGGAGTATCGTGCAGCTTTTCAGCCTTGCCTATAGTTGCATTGATTATAATTTAAAGCGTGGCTGGTGAATAGTGTAAGAAGTACATTGATTAAAGTTGTCATGGTTATAGTCTGCATTCATTTGTCCCGAGTTTTAAATTTTTCACATCTAAACGCATACCATATTGTTGATCAACTTTACAACCGTGGTTGATGAACCGTGACCCATCACGCGTTGGAAGGAGTATCGTGCAACTTTTCAGCCTTGCCTACAGTTGCATTGATTATAATTTTAAGCATGGCTGGTGAATACTGTAAGAAGTACATTGATTAAGTTGTCATGGTTATAGTCTGCATTCATCTGTCCCGAGTTTTAAATTTTTTGCATCTAAGCGTGTGCCATATTGTTGATCTGCTTTACAATGGTGGTTGATGAACAGTGACCTATCACGCATTGGAAGGAGTATCGTGCAGCTTTTCAACCTTCTGAACTGTCAACCATTGAAGGATTTAAAAATGTGCAGTTTCGTGACCTCTAAAGGATTGAAAAGTGTGAAGTTTCGTAACTCGTGCATAAATGTTTATTTAATGCATAAAACAAGGTTTTCATACAACACACACTTCTCAGACATCAAAAAATTCTTTCTTCACCATAATCTTCTGATAAAACCCATATTGAAAAAATGTCTTCTCGACCACAAGTTATTGTTGTTGTGATCTTCTACAATGGGGAACTTAGAGAATCATATGACGGGGTGGTCTTTGACTGCAAAAATCGATCGTTGTTGAGCATGACACGAGGCATGACACTGCATGCCTTATACCAAAGAATACAACACAATGAAACTCAATCCAACGCAACAGATTGAGGAAGTAATCTACAGATGTCCATTGATAGCTGGTAAAGGTCTAATAAGGTACACGCAAATACCACTACTTGAAGACTCTGACATTGAGAACATGTTTGTTGTTTACAACCATCATCAATGTCTTTCTGGGTTTGAGTTGTTTGTAAAATATGGTGATGCTATTTCACCGACCCAGGTTGCAGAACCAACGAATTCTAATACATACCAAGCAGGTTACGTTGAAACCAGACCCATATTGACCAATATGACTGGGCCACCAATGTTGGCTCATCCTACTATACTCCATCTGAATGTTACCAAATTGATTTCAACAACAGATAGGACGAACAACATGATTGAGTTTCCAACATTGAGTCATACACGCAATTGTTGATCGGGCCTTCGTACACGCAATTGTTACCATCGGCATCAACTTATAACTATGAACAACCTTCTCCTCATGTATCATTGAGATCCCCAATTGTGTCAGCGAGCACCCGAATGGTAGAGGATTTGCCAACGGCCGAACAATCTCAACTGTAACACCCCTTTTTACTATTAAAGATTTTCTTATTAATTAAGAAATTTATGAAGTAATTCGATATCCAATTATTGAAAATAGCCTTTTTGATTCGGGAAAATTTGTTTTTCCTTTAAAAAAATTGTTACTTAAAACTCCAAATAAAATCATCCCCAATAACTTATTAATATATAAAAATTCCTTTTAATGAAATATCAGTCTTAATAAATCAGACTCATTTTATAAGACATTAACTTCGATGCAAACCATGAAACATAACAAAATCTTCTTTAATTAAAAACATCCTCAGATCCAGCATTATATTATTCTATTACACCGAATATATTCATGCATTTACCTTCTTGGAATTTAACACATTATTCATTTGAGCCACGTATAAAGAGTTGTACATCATAATATTAAAACCAAGTCTAGCCCTTTTTATACAAGAAAGTACTAAGACTCAGAGCAGTGACTCAATGAAAATTTCAAAAATACCCAATTAACCCAAATAACATCCTAGAAGGATCCTCTTCTTTCTCTTAAAACATCCACTCGTGTTCACAGTGCTTGTTGTAGCCTTTCGTTCCATCTTTGTTGTCTGCACAAGATCATTTGTCTAAATCTGAAAAATAAAGGCGTATGGAGTGAGTCTCTCTCCTCCTCTAAACCAACAACCAAACGACCTTCCGGTCTCAAACAAACATACAACATTAACCACTTCACAGTGGTGCTCTCACGAGTCTCACTCGAAACCTATTCGTTTCCACAACTATTCTTGTAAATTATTTCACACTGGCCAGCTGCCACTGGAACTTCCAGAACTCAGTGGTCTTACACATTTTTGAGTTGGATGACTGTTGGGAGTACACCCTTCACCATGGTACAATGGCGGGCTCTCACCAACTGATGATGGCTCGTATTTTTGTCAGGGTGGCCGAGTCAGCTACGTGATCTATCGTCACAACTCAGTGCCTTACCCTCCAAGAACAACCTGCCTTACGATCATCTCCCAGGTACCAACTGTGGTCATCCATTACTCCGAGGACTGACTCCTCAACACTCTCTCACAGAGTTTATTTTCTTTCTTCATCGCATGTGGGTTTCCCGCTGCATATGGTACAGGTGCGGACGAATTGACGCCGAGCTAAAGGTACCACCTCTACGCTCACATATGCATATATAAATAAGGACTTTGCCTTTATCGCTACATCGTAACGATCTCATCACCTCAAGTGACGCGTCATTAGCAATCCGACCTTGGTTCACAGATAACTTGCAGCTGAAATATCCCACGCGACCTTTTATAGATCTGTGTGAGCTTTTCTATCAAAGGCACTCGACGGCGGTCCTCAATCAACATATATCCCAGACATACAACACGGAGGTCAAACTCCCCCACTATCACAGTGGTTAAACATTACGACCCCGTCATCTCACAACACAATGCTCACCGTAGATAAAGCCTCCACACGACCTGTCTCACAATTATCCGTTCAAGCTTTGTCCACGAACCAATCCGTTCAACCGTCTCACACGACTTAGCGTTAGAGGTTCCTTCCTCCTTTCGATTCTCACCACGATTCGAACAATCACAGTTCACAAACTTTCAAACACATGTGCGTATCGCACTTTACCCAATCATGACCCACATCATGATTCTTAACTGTCTTACTTTGTTTTATTGAAATCCTCACCCACTCTCACATTTTATGATTATTTCAGTCATTTTGTCCAAATCCATGCCAGGTCCTAAATTCTTTTCTAAGTCCAAACATCCGTCGTCCTCCATGTGCATAGGTAATTCTTAATTACTAATCCATAATGTTATTAAGTTCACACTCTTAATTATAGTTGATTCACTATTGCTCATAGTGAATATTATTGATTACTAGAATGACCTTCTAGTATTCACAAATGTACTCCATTTGGAGTTCATTTGCTCCCACACAAGAATGAAAAATTCTCGTTCCCACAATCAACAAACCATCACAAGCAATTCACATGCACAAACAAATTTCAGCACTCTTTGCCCGAGGATCACATTCTTCCCGGTCTCCAATTCACAGTTAATAATAGAACAATCATTAATAATCAATAATTCAATAACTCAACATAATCCATTAAACAACATCATACACACATTTTCTATAGGAATTTCCCTTTTGAGGTGAAATATCCATTAGCAAGTCCAACGAATGACATTAGGCATAATTACGAAATCACTTAATTAATTTTCATGCATATACTTATAGCTGTACATACATACCAAAAATTATTTGACCTAGCAAATTAACTTAGAATTTCGTGAAATTTTACAGGAACCTAATACATCACATATATTTCATCATATAAATTTATCTCACGAAAATTTAACCCACAAATATTATTTTTGAATTAAAAACAGTGTCTGTACATGCTCTGTAAAACACAATTCCATATTTTTAGAAAATAGCATATCAAATTCGTTTTATGTGAAATTTTACAGAGAATACCTCCAACATGTGGACCATCACATATAATTTCCTCAGTATCAAAAACCCACCAAAAATATCTTTTTTTGAATTTTTAAAGCATTTATGTCTCAGAACATAGTCTCCCATATAAAAACATAAATAATTACCAAAAATACCTATAAAATTCCGATAAAATTCACAAATATTCCACATAATCCAAATAAGGTTACAAAGTTTTCTCATAGCCAAATTCGTACAAAAAAAATATTTTTCCCATTTAAATTCTCCACTGTCCAGTTTTCATTTTTCACAACAATAATTTTCTAAAATTACTTCCCGACTTTTCCTAACCTTGAAAAAATTCAGAGATTACCCTCATGATACATAAAATGAACGCATGGTTCCAGTTTTCCAAAATCGCATCCCAAAATTCTTGTAAAAATCAAAACAGTCCCATTCTCATAATTAACAGTTTTCAAAAATAATTCCGGTAAAAATAGTTACAGTGTTCAAAAAAATCTGAGAAAAATACCACGACATCCAGAGGCATCAAAACATAGGAAAATATATTTACATCATCAAAAACGTGCACGAAAACCGAGACGAAAAATCCACACAGTCACAGGATCCAAATCACAAGTAGCTTATTTCGGGTTTTCAAAATTATTTACAGACCATCAACAACAGCCACAATCCATATTTAACAAGAAAACAAGGAAATAGCTTAGGGAAAAAAAAAAGAAACCCCTCCATACCTCGACGAAATCGAAATCCAATCGGTGGGTATTGAAGCTCTAGTCTCCCTCTATGATATATCCAAGATTAATCGGTAGAAACTTTGATTTGGAGGCTCAAATATCAGAGAGAAGATATGAAATATTTAGAGAGAAGCACGAGGGAGAAGACCGCCTCGGCGACGAAGAAAAATGAAAAAAATAGAAGCATGATTTTTTTCCAATTTTGCTATTTGCACCACGCTTCCTATAAAGACACCCCCCTTCTCTTTTTTTTTTTTTTTTATAACTTACGGAACTCACGTAAAAGTCCCAAAAATCTCACAATAATACTAACTATATTTTAATTACTCAATCACACAATTATATATTTATTGAGTTGTAATTTTTAGGATGTTACATCAACCATATTATGCTAAGGTCGGTGCACCAGATGAAAATCTTGGTCCTTATAGTGAGGACGAAGATGAATTGATCTTAAACAATAACAACGACGACGACGACAATGACGACAATGATGAACTCAACATACTGCCCACGAATGATCAATCGTCACCAGTAGAACTTGCCTACGATGTGCCATCACACATGCGTAATATAGGCAACACTGAACGTTACCAAGATCAGCAGTATGGGCACCTGCTAGACCGACCAGATGAAGCCAACCGTGTCCCAGGAATAATCTCTGAAGGCATGAGATTTGCCACCAAAGATGAACTACAAGTTGTAGTGAATGAGTTTTGCGTGAAGAATTATGGGTCTTATTCTGTCGATAGGTCTAATTCTAAAACATGGTTGCTCGAATGCACCGACCCAAAGTGCGAATGGAGGTAAAACATTTTAGCATCATTTTTTCACTATTCCACAACATTTATGTTTTGAAATAATAATAATTAGTATGTTTGTACAGGTTAAGAGCATCAGCAGGGAAACGTACTCAACAATAATGGAAAATCAAATTACTTAAGGAACCCCACACTTGTGTCTCCACAAGGATTTCACAAGATCACAACAAGCTCAGGTATGACATCATTGGAAAAAGCATTCTTTCTATGGTTAAAAATGATGTCACGGTGTCAATACCAACCTTGATTGCACATATCAAACAACTTCACAAGTTCACCCCTTCATACAAAAAGGCGTGGCTCACTAAACAATGGGCAATTGAACATGCATATGGCAATTGGGAGCAATCGTACACTGACCTACCCAGATTATTGCTAGTGCTCCAAAAGTATGTTCCTGGCACCATTGTAGAGGAACAGAAGGTGCCTCCAAAAGACGAAGGAAATGTAATTCCTGGTTGTGTAATGTACAAGCGGCTTTTTTGGACCTTCAAGGCTTGCATCGATGACTTTGCATATTGCAAGCCAATAGTATTGGTTGACGATACTTGGCTTTACGGCAAGTACAAACACACGTTGTTAGTGGTCATGGCACAAGATGGGGACAATCACGTAATGCCAATAGCCTTTGCCCTTGTTGAGGGTGAGACCACGTCTGCATGGTATATTTTTCTTCAAAATTTAAAAAGACACATGACTACACAAGACAACTTATGCCTGATCTCGGACAGGCATAAAGCAATAATAAGTGCCTACCAACGAAAAGGTAGTGGATGGATGGAAAACAACTTTGTGCATGTATTCTGCATTCGACACATAGCACAAAATTTCATGAGACAATTCAACAAGTCACCTCAAAAGAAGGACATTATTAGCATGGGTACATACAAGAACTAAACAACTTATTATTTTTTACAACATTATTTTATACTAACTAACATTGTTAACGTCTTTTGTTGAACTCAACTTAGGTTACGCCATGACTCTGCCGAAGTTCGCATATTACTACAACAATTTTCGAGCTGAAAATCCAGCCGCGACAAATTGGCTTGATCAAATCCCTAGAGACAAATGGACAACAACATTTTCCTCAGGGCGCGATGGGGACACATGACTACAAATCTGGTCGAATGCATGAACAATGTGTTAAACAAAGTAAGGAGTCTTCCAATTTTTTCGTTGGTCAACACGACGTATGAAAGATGCAACAAATACTTTGTCACAAGGGGCAGCAAGCAATGACAATGATGGCCTCTGGTAAAGAGTTCACAGACACTGCTGCCAAGTTCATTGTTGACGAAGAAGCTAAGGCTAACTCTCACCATGTGCTTGAGTTTGACCAACACAAAACATTTTTCTTAGTGGAAGAAACCTATCATCCATCACAACGGCGTTTGCCAGAAAGATACGGTGTAGACCTTGCGGAAAGAAACTGTGATTGTGGTAAACTTCAAAATCTCCACATGCCATGCTCGCATGTTATTTCTACGTGTAAGTTCATAAATGTGGATTACAGGCAGTTAATCCATGATGTTTACAAGCTTAATTATGTCGCCCATGCATACAGTGGATCCTTTGGGAAAATGAAGCACGCTAGTTACTGGCCACATTATGAAGGACCACCAATGCGACAAATCCAGAATTATGAAGGAACAAAAAAGGTCGTCCAAAATCAAGTCGTATTCAAACTGAGATGGACGAAAGAGAAACGGGGCAACCAAAACGCTGTTCAGTATGTAGAACCCCAAGTCATTCAAAGAACAAGTGCCATCATCGTCATGCATCAACTTAACCTTTGTGACATACCCATTCATGTTGTACTATCTCATAAGTTATTGTTAAATATCATTTTATGAATATTGTTAAACTTAAATTTTGCCTGTGTTTGTGCATTAATATGTTTTATTGTGATTTTAATCATTTATTTATTAAAGAAATGGGCAAATAAATTCATGAAACAACAAAACAAACACATTGCCATTAAAAAACACACACAACATTACAAATTCAAAACAAACGACAACATTTCAAATGCAAATGGAAATACTTTCAAATAAAGTGGCTAGGAGACAGATTCAGCTCGTCCCATTCTTCAGAGTTCATACTACCATAGGCTAGATGATAGTATGGACGACGACAATCTTGATATTCTCTTAACTCTAACATCTCCAACATCATCTCTGCATTTGCGAAGTCTATGTCTTTCTGTGTAGGCTCATAAGTGGAAGACCCTGCTTGTGATGGTTGACGAACAATGCGTTGCGGTGTAGGTTGCGGTTGCGGTTGTGGTTGTGGTTGGCGGTGTCGATGGCTGGAAGTCTCTACTTGTGTGTTTTGAATAGTGGCCAGTAACTCAACACACGTCAACTCAAGATAATATTCGAGTGCATCAAACATGTTTCTCACATCATCATCATCCTCAATCCTGCAAGATGTATAACGAATATGGTCTCCAAACTTTGCCATCGGACATCGATAAGTAAGTTCAGAGACCATATGCCCACGGCCACCATTAATTTTTCTTAATATTGTTTGTTTTAAAAAATGAAGTGGACTTGGACTGGCTTTGTTGATTCGCATAGACCTTGAGACATCACTAACAAAGGATGGCCCTTCATTAGTGGTGACGATTTCACCGTTGTAATAAACAACGGCAAACACTTTGTCGTAACTCATTGTATTTTTTTGAAATGAAAATTGAACACGTTAGACGATTCAAGTTGCAAGAAAATGTGTTGTAAATAACTTAAACGCATACCATGGATATTTATAAAGGGTTCAAAACATACAAAATCAATATGGGTTACTGTTCATGCATGACAACGAGCGGCTAGTATTTCATTGATCCATGTCGACGGTTGAGATCTTGCAAATTCAAATGTCGTTACTGTTCACGCATGTTGAATTTTGCAGAGATCCGTCTTTTCTTGCCAGCCAATTGAGCGGCAAGGATTTCATGGATTCGTGTCAGCGGTCGAGATAACGGGAATCCAAAGATGTTACTGTTCATTAAGCATGGAAGTTGCAACAATCCGTCTGCCCATGACAAAGAAAAGAAAGGCCACAATTTTATCGATCCGTGTCAACGGACGAGATTGCGGGAATTCAAAGATGTTGTAACTGTTCGTTCAACATGGAATTTGCAGCGACATGTCTTTTCGCGACAGACAAAAGAACGTCCGGGATTTCATTTATCTGTGTCAACAGTCGAGATCGCAAAAATACAAATGCCATTACTGTTCACGCGTGATGAAAGCTGTAGAGATCAGGCTTTTCGTGGCAGAGGAATGAGCGGTCAGGATTTCTCCGATTCATGTCGATAGCCGAGATCACCCAAATTCAAACGTCATTACTATTTAAACATCATGAATTCATCTAGAGATTCGTCTTTTGTGACAGCGAATGGAAAAAGAAGCAATAAACATGTTTTTTATGTTCAAACCACGCATATCAGCAAAATAAAAATAAGAAATCTCCAAATTCATGTTGAGTAGACCGAAAATCACAATGACCTTTACATAAAACCAAAAATTATAATAAGAGTTTCAGTAATTTAAAAAAATTGTGTAAAAAAACACATCCTTTTGTAATTTAAATTTAGATTAATTTTTATTATTCTACCAATAATAAATTAACAAAAATTTTCTAAAAAAAATAATTTATTATCAAAATTTGAAGATTCTAAAAAGTTATATATATAAATAAAAAATCTCTACCTATTAAATTTAAATAGGATACATTTTTAGTTAATTGTATATATAATTAATTTTTTAGTTTAATAAATTATTACTTTATTTTTATATATATTTTAAATAATAAATTTGAAATGTTTTTTAGTTAATTAAAATAATAAATTAATTCATAAAAAAATAAAAGAATTAAAAAAAACAGATGAGAAATTGGGGGTGTCAAACCCGATTTCTAAACTGCATAACAAAAAAAAAGGTGGTGTGAATTCGGGATTTGCAAATCCGAATTCACACTATATACAGTAATAGTTGCTACTTGCGTCAATAATTTGCAAACGGTGCCAATTGGAACAATAATTTTCTAATTGTTGCTCGTGGTGGAAAAAAAGTTTGAAGAAAGCTTTGAATAACTCATGACAAATAAAAAAATTTGTAGAATTCTCTGCCTTATTAATCTAAACTCTAAAGGCAAATCTACATGTAAATAAAAGCTCTTCTCCCATGTAAATTTTATTTTTATAGTTATTTTATAAATTTTTAAAATAAATAAAAATCAATAGTGCATTAATTTTCAGTAAATCAGAAAATACATTTTTCAAATTGGAATTTGCCACCGAATTAAGATGACAACACTCACGTCATGTGTCCTCCTGTATGAGACCATTTTTGAAGCCCATTTAAAGCACGTATCTTTCTGCTGTAACCATATGTACGAAAACCGCGGTTTCAAGGCCCATGGTTTTCATTTTCCTGCTATTGTGTCACTGTATCCATTCACCAATCCATTGTCCTTTCCGCCCCCACTCTCTCTCCAGATATATATATATATATAGTACATACCAGCCAATGACGCGTTCCGTTTGGTAGAGAGAGAGAGAGAGGGGAAAGGGAAAGCGAAACGACATGATGGTAGGGCAATCGACGGCGACGAAGCCGAGTCGGAGCGACGACGTTTTGGATGCTGAGGAGCAACTGAGGATCGCTAATCAGATCAGAGCCCAATTCGATGCCTTGGAACCCAAGCGACCTATCAAACCCAACAGAAGCGAACCCGACGCCGTACGGCAACACCCCGCCGTCTCCGTCAACGACATACCTGAGCTTCACAAGTTTCAATCCCTTCAATCTCGCTCTCAGTCTCATGTCTCTAACCTCTTATCTACTTCTTTTTTCAAGAAGAAAAAAAAAATTAAAAGAAAGAATTTTTGCTGGGCTGACGACCGTTAAAATTGGCAGGGTATAATTTCATCGGCGGGGGTTGTGGATGCACAGGATGAGTTTGTGGAGACGCAGTATTATAAAGAATTGGCGTCCATTGACAAACAGCATCATAAGGTTCGTGATCAATCCCTTTCTGGATCCGCTTCTTTTTATCATTAGTTGAATCAAATTGGACTCTCTGAGTTTCATTTTGTGTTTTTGGGGTTGAACAGACAGGGAGTGGGTTCATAAAGGCGGTGGTGAGAGAAGGAGAAGGAGAAGGAGGGGAAGGTGGATATGAGATTCAGTTGCCCAATAACCATGTTAATGCTGCTGAAACCCAACCCAGAGCCTATAAAAGCAACCCTGCCACTAACGACTGGGTTCCTAACTCTGATCAATATCAGGTATAGATAGAGAGAGAGAGATTTTATTAGATAGTATAATATACTATGTTGTGTGTATGATGTCAAATTAAATAGCCTTATGTTTTTTTTATGTTGCAAGTTGTAACAGGTTTTCGTCTCATCCAAGCCAAATAGGAGCGAGAGTACTTGATGCTATGCTAGGTGAAAATGGATTATCATGTACCTGCTTTTTCTTATTATGTATGCCTATTTGGTGTTTTACAGGAGATGGAGTGTGGTGCTTCGACAGTTGTGGTATAATAATACTATAGTCTAGAAGAGGAAGGACTTTCATAATGTCCGTCATATGATTGGCTTTTGAACACCTACCCTAAATCACCTTTCTTCTACGTTGTTCTCGAACATTTCCACTACTATAGTTGTCGAGGTAGTTAACTTTACCAATATTAATATGAATCTACCTGTACCAATTATATATGTAATATGACCACTCGAAGGAAGAATCCTGTATTAGGTTTGTATTTCTTTTCTCTATTTTCGTTTTTTTTTTCTTACGAAGAATTCAATTAACTTGTATTGGGAATTTGGGATAAGTTCGAAAAAAAAATTATGGTATGCATCTTTGGAGGTTTTTTAAAGGCTATTCTTTTAGCATATGAAAAACAATAATAATACTTTTCTTATAATTTATTTTTTAAAAAATTATATAATCATAATAAAGTTCCAAATATATTCTTTAATTGGACAAAAAGAATATTTTTCCTTAAAGAAAAGAAAAATATAAACTAACAAAGCAAGTGCTTCGATGCTTTCTCACCATAATGCGATCCGGAATGCAAACTGAATCGATATAATGCTTTTATTTTGCTATAGCCTAATATGCTTCTATCGAATCAATCAATCAATCTATGTCAATATGTCAATGTATAAATACATATATACACATTAGTTATAAATACATAATAGTAGTAATGTATTCTCCATTAATTATTGAAGTTTACACTTTGCACAAATTATGTATAAAAAGACTACTTTAGTCGAGTCCTTTTTAGTTTTTATTGAAAATACACGCACACTGACAATGCTCACATAATGAAAATTTAGAAGTGAGAATACATGCATACCAATACCAATTGACAGTTCATTCAGAAAATTTTGCTGATGATTGGACGCGATTTGCATTGGGCCTCCAATGGAATGACCTTGGGCACAAGTGTCCCCCGTCCTTCTGTCAGGTCAACTTCTTCCTCCCCAATCCTTTTCCATTCAAAGCATTGAATCAAGGAACCTAAAGTCAACCCCAAAGTTCTTTGAGCCATGCCTGCACCAGGACATGCCCTCCTCCCCAACCCAAAAGGCATTAGCTTGTGGCTATCTACTGGGCCATTCTCAAATCTTTCGGGTTTAAAGCTGGTTGGGTCAGACCACAGTTCTGGGTCCCTATGAATGGCCCACGCATTCACAAATAACATCGTGTGACGTGGTACGGCATAACCTCCTACCATGCAATCTTCGGAGGAGAAATGGGGCAACAGCAACGGCGCTGGTGGATGCAATCTTAGAGTCTCGGAAATTATATTCTCAAGATACTGTAATTTGGTAACATCTGCTTCCTCTATCAAACGCTCTTGCCCAATTTGCGTGTCCAATTCAAGCCTTGCTTTCTCCAACACTTCTGGATGGTTCAACAAATTTGACATGGCCCACTCTAATGCTACAGCGGAAGTCTCCGTTCCAGCCACAATCAACACCTGCAAAACAAGAAATAATTTATGAATTATGAATCCTGCAAACGAAACAATCTAAGAGAAAAATTAATTCCATACCATAATAAGGCCTTTGATAATTTGGTCAGTGTAATACTCAGGTTGTGACTCTTGTAACGAAAGCAGATGATCTATCATTGTATTTGAATTTTGCTTCTTATTCCGATTCTCGTCAATGAGTCCTTGAAATAGCGCGTCCATCTTCTCCCCAGTTTTTCGTAACTTCTTGCGGCCACCACTAAAATCGAACCATCTCAAAATAGGCACAAAATCTCCGAGGTGCGATCCCAAACCGAACTGCGCCATCTCGTTCATGATGTCTCTAAATTTGTTAGCCTCCTCAGCGTTGGTCCCGTCGTTTTCCTCGCCGTAATAGCGTTTACCGCACACCATTCTCATGATAGTGTTAAACGTCAGATCCTCAAACATGGACCTGAACTCCACTATCGTGAAATCTTCTTTATTAGAAGCCATAGCCAGCTTTCGGAGAAGCTTCAGGGTCTCGTCCTTTCGGATTTCCAAGAAGGAATTGAGGCGGTGAGTGGAGAGGATCTCGAGGGAGCTGATACGCCGCAAGTTGCGCCAGTGGTCGCCGTAGGATGCTGCTAAAAGAATAGTGTGGTTGTAGCCGAGATACTTGGTCTTGATAGAGTGGAAACGATTCGCGAATACGATGTCGTTTGTGGTGAAACATTCTTCGGCGGCGGATGCAGATGAAACCACAAGCACCGGTTGGGAGCCGAACCGGAGAGAAAAAATAGGGCCGTATTTCTGTGAGAGGGAGTGCAAGGTGCGGTGAAGTGGTTGTTTCAGTTGATGGAGGTTGCCGATGACCGGAAGAGATGGTGGACTTGGTGGTGTCTTTTTATATCTGTTTCTGAAGAATAATAGTTTTAGAGTGATAAGAAAAAGAAGGAAGAAAATGATGTTGATAATATAGTCTTCCATGTTTAGCAGCGTTTGTCAGGGTACTTGGATTATACTAGTCTGAGCACTAAGCCTCCGTTTTTAAGGAGGGAAATAGAAAAAAAAAAAAACAATGTATGATGTAGATCTCAAATTTTTTATATTATATTTTATTTAAATGTTTTTTTATTTTTATTTTTTCTATTTCTATTCTCTCTGCAACTAATTAAGGGAACGGAGTCGGTGATAGATTGGTCCAAATTTGGAGAGTAGGTATGATTAAAAAAAAATAGAGTAGGTAGTCCAAGTGGGTGGTCCAATTTCGGGAGGATACAAAATATATATACGGCTTAAATGTAAGGCTGCATCTATGGTGCACCAGATTTATAAGTGGTTTACCGTGGACCACTTTTAATAACCTTTAGATTCATCTTAAGCTTACAATAATACCATGTAACCTCTGCATTGGATTTCTTTCCCAATTCCCTCTACAGAACTACAGCCACTCTCCGCCAGCGCTCCGCCGTGCACCACCGCCGGAGACGATTTCCGGCGGTGGTTCCACTTTTTTTTCCCCCTTCTCCTTCCCTATCCTACTCTTGCGATACCAGAAGCCGTCAACTCCGTCGCGGTTTCGTCGTTCTGACTCCGGCATCGGGGCTCCGCTGTCCCGGCACAACATCGCAACTCCCCGTCGCAACTCTGATGTCGCGGTTTCGCTCCACTGTGGCAGCTTCAATCTCGCATCTCCGACTCCACGAATCTGTTCTAAAGCCGCATCGACATCCTCACCATGAACTGCGTCAACATTTCCATAGCAAAAGCCAATCTCCATAGTTACAGATCTCAAGTGACAACCTCCTCGTCGTGTACAAGAACGTCATCAGCACCGGAGAGATCTCGACGATGGTGACAAGGACGATCTCGAAGAGGACCTCCTCATGTTCCTTACTTGCCGCCGCTTCCACCCCCAAGATCTGCCGCAGATCTTCGACTTCGAGATCTGAATCTGCTGTAGAAACAAAATGGAAGAAAAGATGAACATTTTGAAACTCAGATTTGGAAGGAGAGCATTTCAAAATTCAAAATACTGAGAAAAGATGAGGAGAAAATAGTCATCGGAGGTAGTGGGTGGTGACGGGTAAGTGGTGACAAAAAGGGAACGGTGGTGGTGGTGGGTGGTGATGGGGTCACCGGAGACAATGGAAGGACCACCGAAAATGGTGGAGAGAGAGGGAGGGAGGGATAATAAGGATAAAGATATGGTACTGAAGATGCACAATAAAAATGTATACCTTAGATTAATCTAAGGGTTTCTAATAATGATGCATAATGGACCACTTGTGAAAGTGGTCCACCATAGATGCAGCCTAAATGTAAATTTAGTTCACATAAATTTATGTTTTTTAATTTTAGTTTTTGTAAGTTTATTTTTTTATTTTTAGTCGATTTAAGTTCATAATTTTTCAATTTCAGTTTTTGTAAGTTTTTTTTGTAATCCCTGTAAATTTACATCTTTTTAATTTTAAACTTTTCAAGATTTTTTTTTTCGTTTTTAGTCTTTATAAGTTTGTGCTTTAAATGATTAAAATTGGAAAAACATAAACTTATAAGGACTAAAAATGAACAAAAAAATTTACAATGACCAAAATTGGAAAAGCAAGAAATTACATGGACTAAAAGTAGAAAAAAAAACCTACAAGAAATAAAACTGAAAAAGTACAAACTTACATGGACTAGATTTATATTTAAGTCTATACACTTTTTACTTGGTTTTATTTTTTTTTTACTTAGAATGAAGGTTAATATATGTTTTTCGTTCTTATAAAATTAGAAAAGTTCAATTTTCATTCCTGCAAAAAAAATTTGTATGTTTTTAGTCCTCATAAAATTAAAATATGCGATAGTTTGGCCCGGAGCTAGGTTTGGACATGTAACATAACTGTCTTAAGGATTTTTGGGTTAAAAACCATTGCAAATTAAAAAAAAAACATAAATTATAGAAAAGTAGCCACAAATTACACTTTTTTAAATTTTTTTGGCAATTTATGCATTTTTTAATCCCCGAAAATCCTCACATAGGTTTGGATTTACCCGAACCTTTCTCCATATCAAAATTTGACATATTTCAATTTTGTAAGAACGAAAAACATATTTTAACCTAGAATGAATTAGCATCTTACACATAAATAAAAGACATAAAAAAATCCAATCAATATTTTGTTTTAGTGAATTTATGTTAAAATATTATAGTAAGTTAATATTTAATTTTAAGAAAATAAAAAATTATTTGTCTCTCTTCTCCTACTCATTTCTCACTCTTCTCCCGCTCATGTCTCTCTGCTCCTTCATTTTTTTCACGCTGCATTTTCATGTACTCATTCTCTGAACTCTCTTTTTTTCTTATGCATAATTAATTACATTATTTACTTGTTAAAATGGAAATAATGAGTTGCTGTAAAACCGTCCTTTAACGTTCTTAGGATGAAAATCATTTTTTCACGGAGGAAAAGTCAAATATCTTGGCTTCTAGCATGGATGATCGATTATACACGACGCCAAACATTAATTTATAGTACTTTTTTGTTTTTTTTTTTCTTTTAAGTTTGTTGAGCTTTGACTTAATGGATCTGGCAAACTATTTAGATTATGACTCACTTACATATAAAAATCACAGAGACGGAGAGATAGAGAGCCTTCACACACATCTATACCAAACTGAGTAACTGACAAAGAACATGTGACTAGTTTGTATTAAACAATCACATGATCTTTTTAAATCACAATCATTTTACAGTTAAATTGATAATTTATTCTCTACTAATTAATTTACTTTGTATAATTTACCATCCATAAAAAAAAAATTACACAGATCTCTTTTATTAAATCACATGCACACTTAAAAAACTAGTAAGTTTCTGATATAAATATAAATAGATAAAAATAAGTAAGCCATCATAACTCATAAGGCTAGTAATTCAACGAGATCATTTGAAGATGGACGCGCTTTGCATTGGGCCTCCAATGGAATGGCCTTGGGCACCAGAGTTCCCCGTCCTTCAACCAAGTCAACTTCTTCCTCCCCAATCCTTTTCCACTCGAAGCATTGAATCAAGGAACCTAAAGTCAACCCCAAAGTTCTTTGAGCCATGCCTGCACCCGGACACGCCCTCCTCCCCAGCCCAAAAGGCATTAGCTTGTGAGCATCTACTGGGCCATTCTCAAATCTCTCAGGTTTAAAGCTGGTTGGGTCAGTCCACAGCTCCGGGTCCCTATGAATGGCCCATGCATTCACAAATAACATCGTGTTACGTGGTACGGCATAACCTCCCACCATGCAATCTTTGGAGGAGAAATGGGGCAACAGCAACGGCGCTGGTGGATGCAATCTTAGAGTCTCGGAAATTATATTCTCAAGATACTTTAATTTGGTAACATCTGCTTCCTCTATCAAACGCTCTTGCCCAATTTGTGTGTCCAATTCAAGCCTTGCTTTGTCCAATACTTCTGGATTGTTCAGCAAATTTGACATCGCCCACTCTAATGTTATAGCAGAAGTCTCTGTTCCAGCCACTATCAACACCTGCAAAACAAGAAATAGTTTATAAACGCCTCACTTATGTTATGAATCCTGCAAACGAATCAATCTAAGAAAATTAATTCCGTACCATGATAAGGCCTTTGATAATTTCGTCAGTGTAATACTCAGGCTGTGAGTCTTGTAAATAAAGCAGATGGTCTATCATTGTATTTGAATTTTGCTTCTTATTCCGATTCTCGTCAATGAGTCCTTGAAATAGCGCGTCCATCTTCTCCCCAGTTTTTCGTAACTTCTTGCGGCCACCACTAAAATCGAACCATCTCAAAACAGGCACAAAATCTCCGAGGTGCGAGCCCAACCCGAACTGCGCCATCTCATTCATGATGTCTCTAAACTTGTTAGCCTCCTCAGCGTTTGTCCCGTCGTTTTCCTCGCCGTAATAGCGTTTACCGCACACCATTCTCATGATAGTGTTAAATGTCAGATCCTCGAACATGGACCTGAACCCCACTTTTGTGAAATCTTCTTTATTAGAGGCCCTAGCCAGCTTTCGGAGCAACTTGAGGGTCTCGTCGTTTCGGATTTCCAAAAAGGAGTTAAGGCGGTGAGTGGAGAGGATCTCGAGGGAGCTGATACGTCTCAAGTTGCGCCAGTGGTCGCCGTAGGATGCTGCTAAAAGAATTGTGTTGTTGTAGCCGAGATACTTGGTCTTGATAGAGGGGAAACGATTCGCGAATACGATGTCGTTTGTGGTGAAACATTCTTCGGCGGCGGATGCGGATGAAACGACGAGCACCGGTTGGGAGCCGAACCGGAGTGAAAAAATGGGGCCGTATTTCTGTGAGAGGGCGTACAAGGTGCGGTGAAGTGGTTGTTTCAGCTGGTGCAGGTTGCCGATTACAGGAAGAGAAGGTGGACTTGGTGGTGAATTGTTATATCTTTTTTTGAAGAATAGCAATTTTAGAGTGATAAGAAAAAGAAGGAAGAAAAGGATGTTGGTAAGGTTGTCTTCCATCATTTCCATGCGATGCACAAGTCTGAGGGTATACTGTATACATATACTAGTTTCGTGCACGCTGTTTTCTTTTGTTGATTAACTAGTCACTTCGTCTTGTGTGTACTAATTAATTTCAAAATACTTTGCCGTGTTTAAAGTCATGACATTTAAAGTTCGTGGAGTTTGCCAATTGTGTGTACACATGGAACATACATCTTACATTGCATCTGCGTGGAGGATATTCACCTTCACTTGTAAATTCAAGTCAAAACTATCTATTTAATGCAGAAGTAAGTAATATTTGCCTCACAGTTATATACGTTTACATTTACACATTGGAACGCCAAACCAAACATAGGCATATTGTAATAGATATATCTCCCAACAATTTAATCTTAATCCAACATTATAAAACAATAAACAACTCCAGGACCAAAAAATTAGCGCAACTGCAATACTACACATGATAAGTTGATAACTAACCAAGGGTACAAAATAGACTACAATTAAACTCCGGTACAATTAAACGACGACAATTGAGAGAAAAATCACCGGTGAGCAATTCAACTTTTCTTGCGTAAGTTGTATCCATTACAGCTTTATTAAAGTTGCTAATGCTTCTATAGTTCTACATAACAAGTACTTCTTTGCTTTTATATATATATATATATATATATATATATAAGTTTCCTACTCCGTGCGGACCGTGCACGTTATTTCCTTTATTGCTTAACTAATCATTTTATCTTTTGTTCTATTTTAAAAATGATTGAAGTGTTTAAAGTCAGGTGGAGTCTAGTATGAAATTCTATATGGTGAGGAAGTGTCTTTTTAGTTATTACAGCAAGTTAGTTATCAGGAGAAAAAAAAAAATATTTTTAATAATTTTTAATAAAAAATAAAAAAATCATTTTTATTAAATAAAATTATATAAAAATTATTAAAAAAAACTGTTTATGCTCTCTTCCTCTCTCGTTCCTTCTGCTTTCTTTTTTCTTTTTATGGATTTTTTCCAAGTCTGAGATCTATTCCACCGCATTTCCCTCTCTGATTTTTCTGGATTTTTTGTTCAGATCTGATATCCACGGCTCCTCCCTCCTCTCCCTGTTCATCGCATTTTTCTGATTTTTTTATGTTCGCGATTTGATTTTTTTTTTTTGCGCGTGTTTTTTTTTCCTGGGTGTGCGTTTTGTGTTTGGGGTTGTTTGATTGTGTTTATGTTGTTGGTGAAGAAAGGGGAAAGAGGGGATGGTGGTTGCGGTTGTGCGAAAGAGAGGAAACGGGAAAAAAAGAAGAAAATAGGACGAGGTTGGCGGCGACGGTGACTGGGAGAAGTCACGGTGGCAACGCATTCGACTTCCGCGATGGCACGTCGATTTTCAAAAAATCCCGACAGGGGAGGTCGTGGGCATTGCCGGTGGGAGTTACCGGCGAGAGGACAGTGCGGAAGGGGTCGCCGATGCGGATCTAGAAATAAAAAACTTCTTGCTCTTATTAGTAACTCTCTTTTCTATTGAAGAAAAATTTGGTTATGATCTTCAGTTTGCTGGAATATGACCTTGGACTGACTTGATGATACTAAAAGGGGTCTTAGAATCTTAATATTCTTGTTTTGAGATTAACAAATAAATGTGTGTAATTTGTTCAAAATGATGTTTCCTAAATTTGCATCTGTGATGATATCTTAAAGGAAAATTATAAAATCTTATTAAGTGTTTATTATTCACGCAGGAGGTGTGTTGAGTGTTCATATGTTTAAGAACAGGTGGTCTGGTTGTCAACAGGCTTGACAGAGAGATGAATGACAAAATTAAAAAATGATTTTTTTATTTTTTTTTTCTCCCGGTAGCTAACCTGCTGTAGTAGGTAAAAAGACACTTCCTCACCATATAGGACTTCATATTAGACTCCACCATAGTTATCAGACCCGGCTCGGACCGGTCGGGTCGTCCCATTGACCCGGGAACTGGTCACCTAACTCGTCCGAGTCACCAATCGGATTGGCTATGCAATCGATCCGGTTTGACTCGGCCGGTTTGGAGGTTGAACCGGTGACTCGACGACCCGGTTGACTCGACGGGTCATGAAGTTTTGGTTTTTTTTTTTTTGCAGGAAAACAACAACACTCATATAAGAAAATTCAATTTATATCTTACACTTATGTTATTTATATATTTGCTTACTTTTTTTTTACCAAGCATAACCGCATGTTAGGATTTGAGATGATAAAGCTATTATCACTTCCAATTTGGCTTTTTCTCCTTGGCTTATATTGTTATGTACGAGTAAAACTTATATTTATCTTATTTCATCCAATATACTTACTGGTTTGAAAAATGATTATTCTTTATCAAAGCAATAATGGGATGAATGGAAAAATTGTATTGTCTAAATAAAATAGGTTTATATATATATATATATATATATATATATATATATATATATATATATATATATATATATTAGATTATATATTACATTATGTCTGTCAGTGTATAACAATTATAGTTTTGATAAATAAATAATAATAATAATATATTTTAAATTATAACTTAAGGTTGTGTATATTGAATTCTGAAAAAATGCTCAAATTTTTTAAATAAGTTCATAACTATGCTTCTAAATATGTTGAATTTTATTAAACTTTAAATCTTTTAGTGTATAAGTTTACAAGCTATCTTTTCTGCACACAAAAAAAGTGCACAAGTTTACAAGTTGTGAAATTATTTAGAATTTTTTTTAATATAGACCGAGTCATGCGGGTCAATTGGTAACTCACCGGGTCGACTCGTGACTCAGTGACCCAGTACCCCGACCGAGTCGATGACCAGTTCAAGTCTGATAACACTAGACTCCACCTTAAAAGTCATGATTTAAAGTTCGTAGAGTTTGTCAATTGTGTTCACATATGGAACATACAATGTGAATCACATCTTCCATTGCATCGACGAGCATGTTTGGTTTCACGTTTATATGACTATAACTTGAGTTTAGGATTAGTCAAACTTGATTTTTCATTGACCATCATGTTTAGTAATCAATTGCTCACTTAATTTGGATGATCTAAACTTTAGTTAAGTTGAAGCTATTTGAAATAGTTTTTGTATCACTCTAACTTGAGTTCATAAATTTATTCCACACACCATATGACCACCCTCAAAAAACAACCCACCACGCAAGTTCCTATATTGAGTACAAGGGTTATAAACTATTTATGTACCCAAAGTTACGTAAATAGAAAATAACCCCACTCATTTTGGCAAATAGTAAATCAACTAGAATGTCCCCTACTGAGAACAAAAAAAACCTGTTGTCTGCCACTAGTCGGACCCTATGTTGATAAACCACCCCTAATCTTCACGTCAACACAAATGCCACTTACTCTCGGCACCTAACCCAATGGCATCCAGATGCAAAAGTGGCCTGTATGCTAACATACATTTAGAATTCATCAGCTTAGGATTAACCTTTCACACACGCTCCAGGGTTATTGCACCATTCCACACATATCCTTGATATTGTATGTCAATGACCATCATATTAAGATTTTTTACACATACCCCTTATAGTCATTTTGGTAATTATACATTCAAAATGAATTTTGATTACAAGTTTTTAAGTAACTTTGTGTAACAAAATCAATTTTTTAATATCTATTATCCAAACAAAAATCACATCTATAAAATTACGTTCATTCAAAATCAATTCTACAAACGCGTATCTAAACACGTACTATGTGGAGGATCTACCTTCACTTGTAAATTCAGGTTAAGACCATCTGTTTAATGCAGATATCAATAACCTACATCTAATTGAACCTAATTCAACTACCTTTGCATCAATTTTTCAACAATTGATTTTATTGCAAACTTACCATTTTCCCACTTCTGCTTTTCTTCCTCTTTTTTTTTTTTTTTTTTTTTACTTCTATCGTTGAAGAATAAATTTTCATTAGTTATCATATTCTAAATGATATAAAAATTGTAAACAATAATCATATCTATAAATTGAAACACATTTCCTTCCGTACTTTGTTTTCCTCTAGCAAGCGACTTTTGACATTTTTGTTTTTCCCACTGCATTAGTTGTGTTGTTTGCAAAAATTTTGATTTTTTTTCCCATATTTTTCGGGTTCTCCTCCTGCTCCATGTTCAGATTTTCCTAATTATGGTCATACAACTCATAAATTAACATGATATTCTCATATGCATCGAGCGAAATGCAAGAATCACAGGAAAATTAAAACAATGCAATTAATTTTTCATTTGAAGCAAATGCATTTAAAATACTATTTTTATTTTCTTGTTTTGAGTTAGAGACAGCCTTCTACACACATCTATACCAAACTAACAAACAACATATCACTATTTTGTATTAAACAATCACATTTTTTTTTAAAATCACAATCATTTTACAGTTAAAATGATAATGTATTCTCTAAAAATTAATTGACTTTTCATAATTTATTATCCATAAAAAAATTACAGAAATCTCTTTTATTAAATCACTTGCACACTTTAAAAGATTATAAGTTTCTGATATAAATATAAATAGATAAAAATAAGTAAGCTGTCATAACTCATAAGGCTACTAATTCAACGAGATCATTTGCACATCGACAATTGAGAGAAAAATCAAAAAATCTTATTGATGATTGGACGCGCTTTGCATTGGGCCTCCAATGGAATGGCCTTGGGCACAATAGATCCTCGTCCTTCGGTCAGGTCCACTTCTTCCTCGCCAATCCTTTTCCACTCAAAGCATTGAATCAACGAACCTAAAGTCAAGCCCAGAGTTCTTTGAGCCATGCTTGCACCAGGACACGCTCTCCTCCCTAACCCAAAAGGGATTAGCTTGTGGGCTTCCACTGGGCCATTCTCAAATCTCTCGGGCTTAAAGCTTGTTGGGTCAGCCCACAACTTCGGATCCCTATGAATGGCCCACGCATTCACCATCAAAATCGTGTTGCGTGCCACGTCATAACCTCCCACGGTGCAGTCTTGGGAGGAAAAATGGGGCAGCAGCATCGGCACTGGTGGATTCAATCGCAGAGTCTCAGAGATTATGTTCTGAAGGTATTGTAATTTGGTAACATCCGCTTCTTCTATCAAACGCTCTTGTCCAATTTGCGTGTCCAATTCAATCCTTGCTTTCTCCAACACTTCTGGATTGTTCAACAAATTTGACATTGCCCACTCCAATGCTGCAGCGGAAGTCTCTGTTCCAGCCACAATTAACGCCTGCCAAACCAAAAAAAAAAAAAAATTATTATTATGTGAAGGTTATATTCACGCATCATTTTTTAAAATTTCATAATGACTTATGAATTGTATTAAAATCAAGTACATGTAACGTGGAAATCATGAGGAGCATGGTAAAAATTATGAATCAATATATATGTAGCAAAATATTAATGACTCACCATAATAAGGCCCTTGATAATTTGATCAGTGTAATACTCAGGCTGTGACTCTTGTGATGAAAGCAGATGGTCTATCATGGTATTTGAACTTTCTTTCTTATTCCGATGCTCGTCAATGAGTCCTTGAAATAGCGCGTCTAGCTTCTCCCCAAACTTGCGTAACTTTCTGTGACCGCTAAAATCGAACAATCTGAAAACCGGCACAAAATCTCCAAGGTTGGACCCCAACCCCCCGAACTGCGCCATCTCATCCATGACCTCTCTAAACTTCTTAGCCTCCTCGGCGTTGGTCCCATCGTATTCCTCGCCGTAGTAGCGTTTGCCACACACCATTCTCATGACAATGTTGAACGTTAGTTCCGAAAACATGGGCCTGAGCTCCACTTTTGTGAAGTCTTTAGTAGAGCCCCTAGCCAGCTTTCGAAGCAGCTTCACGGTCTCGTCCTTTCGGATTCCCAGAAAGGAGTTAAGGCGGTGATTGGAGAGAATCTCGAGTGAGCTGATACGACGTAAGTTGCGCCAGTGGTCGCCGTATGAAGACACTGTAATAAGGGTGTGGTTAAAGCCGAGGTACTTGGTCTTGATAGAGCGAAAACGGTTCGCGAAAATGATGTCGTTTTTGGTGAAGCATTCTTCAGCGGCAGATGCGGATGAAACGACGAGGACGGGTTGAGACCCGAAACGGAGGGAGAAAATAGGGCCATATTTCTGTGAGAGGGCGTGCAGGGTGCGGGGAATGGGTGGTTTCAGCTGGTGGAGGTGGCCGATTATCGGAAGAGACGGTGGACTCGGTGGTGGGTTTTTTAATCTTTTTCTGAAAAATAACAGTTTCAAAGTGATAAGAAAAATAAGGAGGAAAAAGACGTTGACAAGGATGTCTTCCATGTTTGGCATTTGATGAGGCGGTCGGATGGATTTAATTTAATACAAATCTTATCGTGAATACATTGTGTTGATTGATGTGTATATATAGTCCCTCATAACAAGCGGCTGCGAATAATATTCTAACTTATAAATGTCAAAATACTACTTCTTCTTTGACTTTAACTTTGAACATATACCTTTCAAAACTTTGAACATACAAATATTTTCGTCTAATTATTTTTTATAGGTCTTAATAAACCTTTGTAATATTTTATCAACATTATCTTAGTTTAAGTGAGATTAGGCTCAATTTAAAAAAAAATCGAATTCAAATTTTGTGAATAAAAAAATCGTGATTATAAAAAAAGAAAAATTATACTAAAAGTGATTAACTAAGATTTTCAGTAAAAATTAATTATCCGTAAAACTAGTTAATATTTCCCTATAACATAATTTTTATAAAAAAAAAACTGTAAAATTCTTCTAGAATTTGAAAGTTTTTTATATGTCAAATACTTTTAGCTTTTCACGTATCTTTTTTCTTCTGATCATTTTTATATATCACGCAAGACTTAAGATATTTTAAATAATATATAAGTAAAATAATAGAGAGACGTTAGATACATATTAACTAAAATTTATTGAAAAAATAAAATTGTCTAAGTCTAACTTCTTATTTAATGAGTTGATGAAATTAAAAGACCAAAAAGGTAAAAAAAAAAAATTGTAACTATAATAACTAAAATAGTATGTTTTAAATTATAGGGATTAAAAAAAAAAAAATCGTTGCAGCTATGTGAACAAAAAAAGTAACTAAATTTGTATGAGGCGGTCGGATGGATTTAATTTAATACAAATCTTATCGTGAATACATTGTGTTGATTGATGTGTATCTATACTCCCTCATAACAAGCGGCTGCGAATAATATTCTAACTTATAAATGTCAAAATACTACTTCTTCTTTGACTTTAACTTTGAACATATACCTTTCAAAACTTTGAACATACAAATATTTTCGTCTAATTATTTTTTATAGGTCTTAATAAACCTTTGTAATATTTTATCAACATTATCTTAGTTTAAGTGAGATTAGGCTCAATTTAAAAAAAAATCGAATTCAAATTTTGTGAATAAAAAAATCGTGATTATAAAAAAAGAAAAATTATACTAAAAGTGATTAACTAAGATTTTCAGTAAAAATTAATTATCCGTAAAACTAGTTAATATTTCCCTATAACATAATTTTTATAAAAAAAAAACTGTAAAATTCTTCTAGAATTTGAAAGTTTTTTATATGTCAAATACTTTTAGCTTTTCACGTATCTTTTTTCTTCTGATCATTTTTATATATCACGCAAGACTTAAGATATTTTAAATAATATATAAGTAAAATAATAGAGAGACGTTAGATACATATTAACTAAAATTTATTGAAAAAATAAAATTGTCTAAGTCTAACTTCTTATTTAACGAGTTGACGAAATTAAAAGACCAAAAAGGTAAAAAAAAATTGTAACAATAATAACTAAATCATTATGTTTATCTAGGGGGTTAGCTCAGTTGGTTGAGCAGGATGCGTGAGTTATTGTAAATCAAAAATGGTCATTTATAGCTCTTTTTTACCATTAGATAGCGCTTATTATGCGCTATTGCTGTAACCGCTATATATTATTATATAGCACTTCAAAAAAAATCGATGTGTTGGATGATGGATAGCGCTTTTTATAGAAAGCGCTATTATATACACGCAGTAGGTTATACATAGCGCTTCTTCTAGAAAGCGCTATCTTTTCTTGCTATTTTTTTCCTCCATTGCTTTCCTTCATTCACAATTTATTTAAACTTGTACGCAAAAACAATCCAAGATATCCATAAAAACAATAAAGAGTTCCATACAAAAACTATCTAGCAAAGAAATAACAAGATATTCATCATCTATGATAAGCTAATTGATAAAGGGATAAATACGCAAACTTAAAGAGAAATTAGACAAGATACATCAAAAGAGGCATATAGAATACTACAATAGTCACACTTGAGCATGTTAGATATTCTCATAAACTAGCACAGAAGTTAATCCAAAATTACCTTAGTGGTGGGATCCTTCTTGCCTAGCCTCTTTAAGTGATCAAGAACCTCACTACCAACATCCTGCATATTAGAAAAATTAATATACTTACATTATGACAAGGCACATAAAAATCATTAACAAAGCAACACTAAGTCTAGTCAACTGACCTACCAACTCAATTCTGAGCTGCAAACAAGCCTCTGCCAGTATAAAACTCCCATAAAACAAACACATGGAGCAGAGAAATGTTACATATTAGAGTGAAGAATGTTACTTGCTATTGTTAACTCATAAGTTTAAATAAATTACTAATAAGCTTTTACAAATTCCACCTCAATGAGAATTTACTATAATGCTAATAGATGAATTATTAAAAAAGGCTACACGACTTGTTCTGAATCATATATGAAAACAGAAATTTAGTATTCTGGAATTGAATAAATTGTTTTATATTTCCAGGTATGCAAGGCCACTAAGCCTTGTGGTATTTCTATGAATCTGTGTTTATGAGCAAACATTATTTGAACTAAATTAAAATATAAAAATGATATATAAACCTAGTAGACAATGTAAAATAAGAATGGAAAAATGCAGTGAGATTTTCAATGTACCTTTGCATAAGACCCCATTTCTACAAAAGATCCTTTATTACCTTTTTTCTTACCTGAACAAGAAAAATAAAATTATGAAGGGAAAATATAAATTATTATAATCTTCCAATGATTTAACAATAAGCAAAGCTTATAACTTAAGATAAGTTAAATACAGTGTCAATGTTTTTTGCTTATCTCAATGTTTCTAAGGAGAAAATATAGATTTCACACTCTTAGAGGGAAGAAATGTATAAAGTAAAAAAAAGGATATATTTATATGAATTGTGCTAACAAGTGTTTTATATAAAAATGTTAGTTAAAGAATTAATCAATAGATAGATTATATTAAAATTCACAGTATGTTGCATTGACAATATTAAATGTAAAATTTTTATAAACTTTTTACTTTGGATTTGTTAGCAAGTGTTCTTAACTTACTAGTCAGCAATCTCTTATTTATAAAAGGAGATACACATAACAATAAGCACTCTCATTCTCATATTCCTCCACGTATGCAAGCAACCTAGCAGTAAAAAAAAAAGGCAAAAGCTTATCTGAAACTCCCATCAAGGGGTTTATCATTTATCAAACACTTGGTAGACATATTTAGGGGCTAGAAACCTTCATTTCTATGTATAGTGATTGGTGCATACTATGCTTTCTTTTTTCAATTTCAGAAGCAGTTCACTAAAATTGCATCAATATTAATATATGTGGTACCAAAAGCTCAAATGAATCTACCTAAGACTGTGATAGTTAAGAATCACTTCGTATAATGTCTAGTACCTAAAAGCCACTTTGCTTTCTTTCTTCAATTTCAGAAGCAGTTAACTTTGCATTTCACTTTGTCAGTTATTCACCTAAAGAGGAAAATCAACATTTATCTAGGATACAGTCATTTCTCAGTCTAGCAGGGTAAGAAATTGCAAGCTCACAATTCAAATCAATTTCCAGCACAGAGAAATACACAGAGAAATGCCAAATTTCCAACACTCGGATCAATTTTCAGCACTTAAATCACAACAAACTAAAGAGAGATTTCTAACTCAGAATCAAACCAGACACACCAGACGTGAGACACAACTTGACGCACTTGACCAGGGGCACCAGACGCACCTTCAACGCCACAGATGCACCTTCAACGTTTCACGAACGACAATTGAAATGTTAATAACACGAAATCAAAACTGTGAGAAAAGAGGAGAAAGAGGAATTGAAATCCAAACCGTGAGACACACCAGATGCACCCTCAACACCACAGACGCACCTTCAACTTCAACGACCATTGTAGGGTTTTGAGTGTGAGGGTTTGACGAACGACGAAGTCATTGTGAGTTTTTGAGTGAGCGTGAGGGATTATAAGGTGGATCACTTTCATAACTAGTCCACCATGTATCATAATCAAGAGTATTTATATTCATCTAAGGTGTGCAAATTTATGATAAACCGTAGTCGCGACCACATTCCCAGTGCTGTTGAACCCCTTCACATCGTCGCAACCCAACTTGAAGTGCACTCTGCACATGTTACACAACATCTTTGTCCCCAGGCTGTCTCATTCTCCACCGCTCATCTTCACCAGAGGCAATTTTTAACAGCAACACCATTTTTTTTTCACTTCTCCCTTTCCTTCTTCTTCTCTATTCCTTACTCCCCCCCTCTATGCCTAGCAAATCGGAGCCCATTACCCTTTTTTTTGTCCTGTAGTCCTATTTCCCCCCATTCTTAACCTAGCCAACAACCACCCTTTCCACAATGCCCTAACCACAAGCAACATTCGACCCCATTAGATTCAAGTGGTTCCCACATCCTAAAAAGTAACCACGATGTTGTTGTTCAATAATCAACACAAATAAAAATGATAATGTATTCTTGACTAATTAATTATGTTTACATAATTTGTTGTCTATAAAGAAATATACACAAATATCTTTTATTAAAGCACATACACACTAAAAAATCACTTTGTAAATTTATGAATTATAAATACAAATACAAATAAGTCGTTGTAACTTGTAAGGCTACTAGTTCAACGTGATCATTTGAACATCGACCACAGTTCAGACTTCCAAGAAAGTTAGAAAATCTTGCTAATGATCGGACGTGCCTTACATTGGGCATCCAATGGAATGGCCTTGGGCACTATAGTTCCCCGCCCTTCGGTCATGTCAACTTCTTCCTGGCTAATCCTCTTCCACTCAAAGCATTGAATCAATGAACCTAAAGTTAAGCCCAAAGTTCTTTGGGCCATACCTGCACCAGGACACGCCCTCCTCCCCAACCCAAAAGGGATTAGCTTGTGAGAATCCACTGGGCCATTCTCAAACCTCTCAGGCTTAAAGCTCATTGAGTCAACCCACAATTTTGGGTCCCTGTGTATGGCCCATGAATTCACCATTAACATTGTGTTACGTGACACGTCATAACTTCCCACGGTGCAATCTTCAGAGGATAAATGGGGCAACAACATTGGCAATGGTGGATGCAATCGTAGAGTCTCAGAGATAATGTTCTTAAGGTACTGTAATTTAGTAACATCTGCTTCCTCTATCAAACGCTCTTGTCCAACTTGATTGTCCAATTCAACCTTTGCTTTCTCCAACACTTCTGGATTGTTCAATAAATTGGACATTGCCCATTCTAATGCTACAGCAGAAGTCTCTGTTCCAGCCACATATAATGCCTGCCAAACCAAAAAAAAAATTATAATTATGTGCATTAAGGTTAAATTCTCGCATCATTTTTTTTTTTCAAAATTTCATAACAACTTATGAATTGTATTAAATAGGTTAAATGTCACTTTTGATCATTTATGTTTTAGTGTTTTTTTTCGTTTTGGTACATTAAGTTTTAAAAGTCAGATTTTGATCCTTTATATTTTTCAAAAATTTCATTTTAGTCATTTCTTCTGTTTTCAGTTAAGAACATTAATATTTCATTAAATTTATTTTGAAATTATTAATTTAAAATATTTGTGACTAAAAATCGTCACTATATTTTTTTTCAAAAAAAAAATAAGAGAAAGAGAGAGAAATCACACATAGCATATTAATTATCAATATCAATCAATAAAATATGCAAAGACAAAAATATAAGTAGTATTCAAATTATCATGTGTCTTTATATGATCCTAACTAATATCATTCAAGTTCTTTAATTAGAAGAAATAATTAATAATCCTCAATTATATATTTTATATATATATATATATAAAAAATTAATTGAAATCATGATGATTTAAACTACCTAATAATGTATCATCAATCTGATGCAAAGAAAAAGAAAGACTCACCATAATAAGGCCCTTGATAATTGGGTCAGTGTAATTCTCAGGCTGTGTCTCTTGTGAGGAAAGCAAATGACCTATCATGGTATTTGAACTTTCCTTCTTATTCCGATGCTCATCAATGAGGCCTTGGAAGAACGCGTCTAGCTTCTCTCCAACCTTTCGTAACTTTTTGTGACTACTAAACAATCTGAAAACCGGCACAAAATCTCCAAGGTTGGACCCCAACCCGAACTGCGATATCTCATTCATGACCTCTCTGAACCTCTTAGCCTCCTCGGCGTTGGTCCCATCGTATTCCTCGCCGTAATAGCGTTTGCCACACACCATCCTCATGATAATGTTGAAAGTCAGCTCCGCAAACATGGGCCTGAGTTCCACTTTCGTGAAGTCTTTATCAGAGACCCTAGCCAGCTTTCGAAGCAGCTTCATGGTCTCGTCCTTTCGGACTCCCAAAAAGGAGTTAAGGCGGTGATTGGAGAGAATCTCGAGCGTGCTGATACGACGCAAGTTGCGCCAGTGGTCGCCGTATGATGATGCGGTAATAATGGTGTGGTTGAAGCCGATATACTTTGTCGTGGTAGAGCGAAAACGGTTGGCGAAAACGATGTCGTTTTTGGTGAAACATTCTTCCGCTGCGGATGCGGATGAAACGACGAGGACGGGTTGGGACCCGAACCGCAGAGAGAAGATAGGGCCATATTTCTGTGAGAGGCCATACAAGGCGCGGTGAAGTGGTTGCTTCTTCAGCTGATAGAGGTTGCCGATTATTGGAAGAGATGGTGGACTCGGAGGTGGGTTTTTGAATCTTTTTCTGAAGAATAATAGTTTTAAGGTGACGAGAAAAATGAGGAGGTAAAGGATGTTGATAAGGTTGTCTTCCATGTTTAGTAAAGTTCTTGACTCGGTGGGATTTCCATACAAACCTGATCGTGATTACAAGTGTATATATATACTCTCAATAATATCATTCCAATCCTGAACAGCCGATGATGTTATTCTAATTTCCATGGCTGCCGATAATATTCTAACTTAGAAAGGTAAACAAATACTACTTTGATTTTAACTTTGAACTTAAAAGCAATTTCCTCCAATTATTTTACTTACGTCTTAATGGCACCTTGTAATATTCTTCTAAAATTTTAAGGTTTTTGATATGTTAAATATTTTTAGTTTTTCATATATTTTATTTCTTCTGTTTCATTTTCATATATCGTACAAGAATTAAGGCATTAATTTTAAATAATATATGGATATATAATAAGTCAAATAATAGAGAAATATTAGCAACATACTATATTTTGAATACATTTCTTTAATTCATTAGCATTGATTAAATTTATTGAAAAATCATAAAAAAAATAAAAAATTTATTTCTTATTCAATGAATCTTCACTTGTAATTTTGTATTTTTTAACTAATAATAAACACGTGTTAGAAGAGTATGTTAATTAAATTATTTTAATTTAAAAATAAAAATAAAAATATCGTTTAATAAATAACTAATCAAAGTGGAAGAAATATTTTGATTTGATACGGAAGTTTATAAAATATCAGTCAATGTGAGTGAACTCTGGAAGGCTCGAGGCAGTGCATTATTTTCGTCTAATTATTTTTTATAGGTCTTAATAAACCTTTGTAATATTTTATCAACATTATCTTAGTTTAAGTGAGATTAGGCTCAATTTAAAAAAAAAAATTGAATTCAAATTTTGTGAATAAAAAAATCTTGACTAAAAAAAAACATTACACTAAAAGTGATTAACTAAGATTTTCAGTAAAAATTAATTATCCATAAAGCTAGTTAATATTTCCCTATAACATAATTTTTATAAAAAAAAAAAACTGTAAAATTCTTCTAGAATTTGAAAGTTTTCGATATGTCAAATACTTTTAGCTTTTCACGTATCTTTTTTCTTCTGATCATTTTTATATATCACGCAAGACTTAAGACATTTTAAATAATATATAAGTAAAATAATAGAGAGACGTTAGATACATATTAACTAAAATTTATTGAAAAAATAAAATTGTCTAAGTCTAACTTCTTATTTAATGAGTTGATGAAATTAAAAGACCAAAAAGGTAAAAAAAAAAAATTGTAACTATAATAACTAAAATAGTATGTTTTAAATTATAGGGATTAAAAAAAAAAAAATCGTTGCAGCTATGTGAACAAAAAAAGTAACTAAATTTGTATGAGGCGGTCGGATGGATTTAATTTAATACAAATCTTATCGTGAATACATTGTGTTGATTGATGTGTATCTATACTCCCTCATAACAAGCGGCTGCGAATAATATTCTAACTTATAAATGTCAAAATACTACTTCTTCTTTGACTTTAACTTTGAACATATACCTTTCAAAACTTTGAACATACAAATATTTTCGTCTAATTATTTTTTATAGGTCTTAATAAACCTTTGTATTTTATCAACATTATCTTAGTTTAAGTGAGATTAGGCTCAATTTAAAAAAAAATCGAATTCAAATTTTGTGAATAAAAAAATCGTGACTAGAAAAAAACATTATACTAAAAGTGATTAACTAAGATTTTCAGTAAAAATTAATTATCCATAAAGCTAGTTAATATTTCCCTATAACATAATTTTTATAAAAAAAAAACTGTAAAATTCTTCTAGAATTTGAAAGTTTTTGATATGTCAAATACTTTTAGCTTTTCACGTATCTTTTTTCTTCTGATCATTTTTATATATCACGCAAGACTTAAGACATTTTAAATAATATATAAGTAAAATAATAGAGAGACGTTAGATACATATTAACTAAAATTTATTGAAAAAATAAAATTGTCTAAGTCTAACTTCTTATTTAATGAGTTGATGAAATTAAAAGACCAAAAAGGTAAAAAAAAAATTGTAACTATAATAACTAAAATAGGATGTTTTAAATTATAGGAATTAAAAAAAAAAAAAATCGTTGCTATGTGAACAAAAAAAGTAACTAAACCTATCAAATATTTGTCAATGTGAGTTAACTGTGATTACGCTGGAGATGCAGTGCAAACCAACAATATCCTAAACGGGAAAGAGAACAACAAAAAAACAGCCTAGTCAAATGAAATGCTTGTGCTTTTGTTAGAAATTACAAAAAAAAAGTTATTACATAGGCATTTTTTTATTTTTTTTTCAAGGAAGTAGACAATTTATTAGACGGATTATAAGGTGGACCACTTTCATAACTAGTCCACCATGTATCATAATCAAGAGTCTTTATATTCATCTAAGGTGTGCAAATTTATGATAAACTGTAGTCGCGACCACGTTCCCACCGCTGTTGAACCCCTTCACATTGTCGCAACCCAACTTGAAGTGCACTCCGCACATGTTACATAACATCTTTGTACCCAGGCTGTCTCGTTCTCCACCGCGTGTCTTCACCAGAGGTAATTTTTAACAGCAACACCGTTTTTTTTTTCACTTCTCCCTCTCCTTCTTCTTCTCTATTCCTTACTCCCTCCCTCTATGCCTAGCAAATCGGAGCCCATTACCTTTTTTTTTGTCCTATAGTCCTATTTCCCCCATTCTTAACCAAGCCAACAACCACCCTTTCCACAATGTGTAACACTGTGATTTTTTGTAATGTATGATAAATGATTTAATTAAAATGTAAGAGAAATTAAATTTAAATTATGTTACATAATGAGCTAATTAATAAAATGGAATGAATTGTTATGTGTTGTTGGATGTTTGGTGGGTTTCACTAACTTTTAGATCTTAAATATGTAAGCTTTTAGTTATGTAAGGGGGCTGTAGTTAGAGGAAGCATAGGTACAATTAGCAAAAGTTGAAGTCACCCTCTTATTCTTAAACGTGTAAAGCTCTTCCTTTTCTCTCATTTTTTCTTCATTCCTTTCTCCTCTTCCAAGTCTCTCTTCTCTCATGAATGAAGTTGAATCCAAACACTTGGTAGCTTGTTTTTCTCTTCCTTAAAGCTTCTTGGACTTGCTTTGGAGTTGTTTTGTTTGTGTTTCCATGGATGGTGTGATGGTGTTGTTGATTGGAGGAAAATCCCTTGGTTGAACTCAAGATCCTTTTCTTCTCTTCTCTTCTTCAAAGATCTAGCTTGGGAGATGTTGTAGGTAAGGAAAGCTTAATCTCTCCTTTTGTTTTATAATGGATTTTGAGTTGTTTGGTTTGAATCTTGAGTTATTTTGTTGGGGTTTAGTGTTTAGAAGCTTAAGGAATGATTATTGATGTGTTTATTGTGAGTTTGGATGCTTGGGTAGCCATTGGTAGGCCTGGAATCGTGAAATTTCGAAGAAGCCATGTTGTAGAAAATTGCAAATTGGCTTAAGCCAAAAATTTAGGCTTAAGCGAATTTAGGATTGTATGCTAGATTTAGCATTCTGGACAAAAATTGGCTTAAGCGGATTTTGGGTCGAATGTGAAGTGGGCGAAATTGGCTTGAGCTGAAATTTTTTAGCTTAAGCAGATTTTGAAAATTTGACGAATGGCTTAAGTGAAAATTTTTTGGCATAAGCTAAATTTAGGCATAATGTTTTGTTTTACCCTGAATGCTTTCTTAAGAGTTCCCAAACCAATTCCAAGTATGTATATAGTTGTTTTATGAGTTATATATGTTGAGTCATAAGACGAATCAGGACCTTCAATTATTTTGATTATATGCAAAACAAATATTAAGTAAAAAGATTGCGTCTTACAAATGCCAACAGACGAAAATGTTGTATCTGGGTCTGTAAGATACAGATGATACGCAGACAGACGCTACAGTCTGAAGAAGCATTTAAAGGCATAGTAAATGCACTATCGTTGTGTTATCTGTTTTTGCATAGAATGTTCATAAAACATCCTTCTAGGATTTGTCGAAGTGCATAAGAAGGGAATAGAAAGAAGAGTCAAAGTTTCTGAAGCTTCCCACGCCTCAAAAAACGCACTACAGTCAACAACCAGTATTTGTCTGAACAAACGATGTGACCAATGCAGCAAAAAGATTTGGAGTATATCTCAAGAAAGATAATAAGAGTGTTTTATCAGCTCAGAATGACTAGTTGGTGACAAGCATTTAATGCTCGCATTAAATACCCTCAACCACCCTCCTTCAGACGATGGTCAGACGCAAGAAAGAAGACCGTTTAGAGACAACGGTTACTTCCTCAGCAAGTGTATATATAGAAGAAGATTTGAAATGCTTAAAACAAGAAAAAATCCATATTCAAGCTCTCTTTAAAATCTTCATTCTTTTAAGCTCTCAAACCACTTTGTGTATCTTGAGAGAAAAAGACTTAGCTCTAAATCTTGTATATCCGTCTGTAAGACGATAACTCTAAAATTCTACGCTCCCTTTGTAAAAACAAATCCAGTGATTTTTTTTAGAGCTAGAAGTGGCTTGGTAGTAAAGAATACTTGAGTTTTTAGCTTGGAGAGGCTAAGTGTGAAATACTACTTGGGTGAGCTAGAAGTGGCAGTGAAAAATACTTGTAACTTGTGATATGTTATTGGAACTTTGTGGTTTACCAAGAACTGGACGTAGTCTCAGGGTGAGATGAACCAGTATAAACTCTTGTGTTGTCTTTCGTTGTCTTATATCTCTGATAACTGCTTTGAACTGACTTTGAGTTGTGATTAAAACCTGTTTCTTTTAAAAGGCTTTCATATGTTAAGATATCGTCTGACAAAACATTTTTTTCTCAACTTCTATATCGCATCAGACGCTTCTTTCAGTTTACAAAAAGTTTGCAAAATTTTTGTAAATCACAATTCAACCCCCCTTCTTGTGATTTTTGCCTTTACAGTTTGGTATCAGAGCTCAGCCTCTAAGGGTTGAGCACCTGACCGTGTCTAGAGGAAAAGATCGAAATGGCCAGTCACGACAATCAGTTCATTCCTGAGGGAGCTTCTCTAACAAGGCCTCCAGCCTTCCTTGGAGATGACTATCCCTACTGGAAAGACTGCATGGAAATGTACATCAAGTCCAATCAATATCAATTATGGAACATCATCATAAATGGAGATATTCCCATCACAAGGCCTGAAGACCAACGGACCCAAGATGACTACAACATTCTTCAACTCAACAACAAAGCCAGATATACTCTGACCTGCGCCTTAACCCGAAATGAGTATAAGAAGATACACATGCTGAAATCAGCCAAGGAGATATGGGATTCCCTCTGCACCAACTATGAGGGAATAGAAGATGTCCAACTTAGGAAAGCTGCCACTTTGACCAGACACTATGAGAGCTTCTCCATGAAAGAGGGAGAAAGTGTCGACGACATGTTTGAAAGACTTCAGGTCCTTCTCTCAGACCTGGAATCTCTTGGGCACACATACACTAAAGCTCAGATTAATCTGAAAGTACTCGATAGTATGCCCAAGGTGTGGGAACCAAAGACCACAGCTATCCAAGAAGCAAGGAATATGAGAACCTTGTCTTGGGATGAGTTGTTAGGAGTCCTTAGGGTACATGAAGTACATATGCAAAACCATGATCAACTACCTGCAAACAAAACTAACAATTCCACTGCTCTTAAAGTTGGTGAAACCAGCAACATCAAAGAAGAAAAGAAAAGAACCCCCAAGGCCCTGAAGGTTCAAACAGAAGAATCAGACGAAAGCTCTGCCGAATCTACAGACGATGAAGTCGCTCTCATGGCAAGAAAATTCAAACAGATGCTGAAAAAGAAAAACAAGTTCAGACAGTCCTCCAGAAAGAAAGATTCCAGATTCAAGAATAAAGACAAGGAGGACAGTCAAGAAATCATCTGCTTCGAGTGCAGAAAGCCTGGACACATAAAATCCGAATGTCCAAGGCTAAAGAAAAAGAAGTCCTACGGCAGTAAGAAAAAGAAGAAAAATATGATGGCCACATGGGATGACTCGGACAGTGAGCAAAGTAGCAGCTCAGACGATGAACAAGCAAATGTATGTCTAATGGCAAAAACAAAAGAAAACGTCGAGGTAAAAACTTGTTCTGAATCTGAAAGCTTATCTAGTTCTTCATCAGACGATGAAGAAGAGATGCCTTATGACATTTTACTTCAGAACTGTCATATGATCTCTCAATAATGTAAAAAATTTAAACAAAAACTCAAACAATCTGTTTGTGAAATAGAATTGATGAAGAAATCAAATGCAGAACTAGAAGAAAAAGTCAAGACTCTGAAAAAAAAAAACCTAAGTCAAACCAGCACCCCCAGTCAAACAGACGATTCATCCATAGTTGAAAAACTAAGGGAAGAAGTAGCCTGTTTAACTGAGGACTTTGGAAAATTTCTGGAGAGTTCTAACTCTCTCACTATACTTTTAAAATATCATCAACATCCCCATGATAAATCTGGTTTAGGCTTAAATAAAAATGCATATGCTTCTACTCAGTCTGACCCAGACAAATGTAACTTCTGTGAAAAACCTGGACATTCCAAATTCAGATGTATACATAAGAAGAAGCAGATGTCTAAGAGTACTAATGGTGCTGGACCCAAAAAGATTTGGGTACCAAAGTCTCAGATTATTCCTATTTTCGATATCCTTGGTAGGAAAAGGCAAGGGTTTGAGCTGGTACCTGGACAGTGGTTGCTCACGACACATGACGGGAGAAAGGTCTATGTTCCTAGACCTAAAGCCAGTTGATGGCAGAGCAGTTGCCTTTGGAGGCATGGGAAAAGGACGCATTTCAGGCATAGGTAAAATTGGTATGTCCTCCCTAACCTTCATAGACAACGTCCTATATGTTGAAGGTCTGAAATATAACCTATTAAGCATAAGTCAATTATGTGACAATGGTTATATAGTCTCCTTCAACAAGGACAAATGCATGGTCAAAACAAATAATGGCAAGTCTGTCTTTTCTGCCAGACGACACAACAATCTGTATAAATTGACCTTATAGATCTAAGCAAGCAGAAGGTAACGTGTCTGCTATCTAGAGAAGATGAAAGATGGATTTGGCATAAAAAGCTTGGGCATGTGAATCTGAAACACATTTCGAAAATCTTAAAAAAGGGTTTAGTAAGAGGATTGCCTGAGATTTCTTTGAAAACTCATCTTCTCTGTGAAGCATGTAAAAAGGGGAAACAAATTAAAACTTCGTTTAAATCTAAAAATATTGTTTCCACCTCCAGACCATTGCAACTTTTGCATATGGATTTATTTGGTCCTACTAGAACGTTGAGTCTGGGCGGAAAGAAATATGGCTTAGTTATTGTTGATGACTATTCTAGATATACATGGGTATACTTCCTAGGCCATAAACATGAGTCCTTTAAAGTCTTTGAAATATTCTATAAACGAGTTCAAAATGAAAAGGGTTTTTGCATCTCTAGCATCAGAAGTGATCATGGAACTGAGTTTGAAAATGCTGAGTTCAAATCTTTCTGCGAAAAGAATGGAATTTTCCATAACTTCTCTTCACCGAGAACACCTCAGCAAAATGGGGTAGTTGAAAGGAAAAATCGAACTCTGCAAGAGATGACTAGGACCATGCTCTGTGAGAACTCTCTTCCTAAACACTTCTGGGCAGAGGCTGTAAACACTGCTTGTTATGTTCAAAACAGAGTATTGATCAGACCTATGATTAAAAAGACTCCCTATGAACTATGGAGAGGAAGAAGACCCAACATTGCTTACTTTCATCCTTTCGGATGCGAATGTTACATCTTAAACACCAAAGATCAATTGGGAAAATTTGATTCTAAAGTAGATAAAGGTGTTTTTCTAGGATATTCTGATACATCTAAGGCCTACAGAGTTTTTAATACAAGGACCTTAGTTGTAGAAGAATCTATTCATGTTAAGTTCAATGATGGACTAACATTTGATAGGAGACTATCAGATATTGAGGATGATTTTGCAGATATGCAGATAGGTCCGTCTGGATTATCCTTCAGAGACAAAGCATCTTATGCCTTTGTCTCAGAACTAGAGTCAAAAATAATAGAAGAAGCCCTGACAGATGATGACTGGATCGTAGCCATGGAAGAAGAATTGAACCAGTTTACCAGAAACGACGTCTGGACCCTAGTCCCCAGACCAAAGAACAAAAGCATCATTGGAACAAGATGGGTCTTCAGAAACAAACTAGATGAACAAGGAAAGGTGGTAAGAAACAAAGCTAGACTAGTAGCTCAAGGCTATAATCAGCAGGAGGGTATAGACTTCACAGAAACTTTTGCTCCTGTAGCCAGACTAGAAGCTATTAGAATCATGCTTGCTTTTGCCGCTCATAAAAACATTAAGATTTTTCAAGTGGATGTCAATAGTGCCTTCTTAAATGGTTTTATTGAAGAAGAGGTGTTTGTTAAACAACCTCCTGGCTTTGAAGATTCCACTATGACAGAACATGTTTTCAAACTCAAAAAGGCTCTGTATGGTCTGAAACAAGCACCTCGTGCTTGGTATGACAGACTGAGCTCTTTTCTCTTAGAAAATGGATTTATGAGAGGAAAAGTAGACACCACTCTTTTCAGAAAAGAAGTGGAGAAAGATTTCATTATAGTTCAAATTTATGTAGATGATATTATCTTTGGAGCTACTAATGATTTTTTATGCAAAAATTTCTCTGATTTGATGAAAAGCGAGTTTGAAATGAGTATGATGGGAGAACTTAAGTTCTTCTTAGGTCTTCAGATCAAACAAGATGCCAAAGGGATTTATATTCATCAACAGAAACATACAAGGGAGCTTCTTAAGAAGTTCAAAATGGAAGACGCTAAACCAATGAAAACACCTATGCATGCTTCCAGCCCCTTTAGTAAAGACGAATCAGGTAAAGAGTAGATCAGACGATCTACAAAGGTATGATTGGCTCACTTCTTTATCTTACAGCCAGTAGACCTGATTTTATGCATAGCGTCTGTCTGTGTGCTAGATTTCAGTCAGATCCTAGAGAGTCTCATCTTAAAGCTGTTAAAAGGATCTTACGTTATCTAGTTGGTACCACTAACCTTAGTCTGTTCTACAAAAGAAATCAAGATTTCAGGATTATTAGATACTGCGACGCAGACTATGCAGGAGACAGAGTTGAACAAAAAAGCACAAGTGGAGGATGTCACTTCTTAGGGCCATGTCTCATCTCATGGACAAGCAAGAAGCAAAACTCTATTGCTCTATCTACTGCAGAAGCAGAATACGTGTCTACTGCAGGTTGCTGTTCACAGCTGCTATGGGTAAAATATCAATTAGAAGATTACTCTAGTTATGAAAATAATATACCCGTATATTGTGATAATACTAGTGCAATTAGTTTATCAAAAAATCCCAAACAACATTCTAAGGCAAAGCATATTGAAATCAGATATCATTTCATTCGTGATTATGTCCAAAAAGGTGTTTTCGATATTAAGTTTGTAGATACAGATCACCAATGGGCTGATATCTTTACAAAACCTTTGTCTGAAGATCGTTTCGTCTGTATAAGGAATCATCTGCATATGCACATGCTTTCAGATTAAACATTTGCATTTTACCAGACGATACCCTTCATATGACTTTCTCTTCTTTAACTGTTGGAACTAATGTGTGTTCAAGTATACAGACGTTAAAATGCCCACGTTCTCAACGGTTATAAGTCTTTTCGTTTTCTTTCTTTCAAAACGTCCGCCGCCCTTTTCGCCATGATGAGAACAGTTTTCGAAAAGCTTTTAATAATATTAAAACCGCTCCTTTTATGACGTTCTCTCTCCTTTCTCATCTCTGGTATAAAAGGACAAAGTGCCTAAAGAAGAAGGTTCTCTTGATCTTCCTTATCTTTCTAAACTATGAGTTTCTCAAAGATTTCAAAGATCAAAACTTTCTCATCTCCTCTTTCTAAAAACCTAAAATCTTTCTGAGAACAATGGCACCAAAGAAGCAAACTGCATCTTCTGCTACTCCACTCATCCACAACATGGACGAAGCAGTTGCAACTTTTCCAGGGGAGCTTTTCATTCCTAGAAAGTGGGCGAGTCTGAGCGAACTTGCAAAGGAGGGCTTTGACGTTCAGGACACGTTCACCAGGGCTGGGTGGACCAACTTCGTTGGTAAACACAGTGTCTGGTACCATGGTCCCTATGCCCTCTTCTAGGGGACAGCGAAGATGGAAGACGACAAATGCATAAAGGGGACGATTGGTCAGACGGAAGTAGAGATCAGTCCTGCAACCATAGCTAAGGCTATTGGTTGTGCTGAAGAAGGTTTGGTTTTTGACAAAGATTGGGAGAAGACCATCACCCAAGAAACGGTGGATAAGCTTCTCTATGACGGGGTAAGGCCTACAGACGAAGATCCCAAGAAGAAAGCTACAGCGCTGAAGAGCTTTCTTAGGTCTGCCAACATGACTCATGTGTGCAGACTCCTTCACAACATGTTGTTCAACATCGTGCTCCCAAGGACAGGTTCAAGGGACCATGTGAGTGAAAGGGACAGATTCTGCATTTACAACATTGTTATAGGAGAAAAGATCAACCTTCCAGATCTGATCTTCTATCATCTGGAACAAGCCTTCAAAGACAGATTCTCCACAAAGAAGCAGAAGAATCTCATCCCTTGCTGCATGTTGTTCACCTAACTCATGAGGGATGCTGATGTTAATTTGACTAAGTTCGATGCGTTTGAAGGAGTTACCCAAGTAACAGGAATAACTTTTGTGAGGATGGGAATAGCTCACAAGTTTCCTGAATGGGTAAAGAAGCAAGGGACCAAAGTAAAGAAGGAGCATATGGAGGAATCAACCGATGAACATGCGTCTGGTACAAAGGAACAGACATTACCTAAGCCCAAACCCCCACAAACGAAACCACCAAACGCACCCTACCTCCCTCAGACCAACCAAAAAAGCCAAAACAACAGCCATCCTCAGACCCTCCCTCATCCTTAAAGAGAAAGGCCTCAGATACTTCATCTAAAATAATTCCTGAACCGCCTCTCAAAAAGCCTTTCACCAGAGCTACAAAAATCCGCATCATCACCAAAGCCAAACTAACCATCTCACCTGAACCATCACAAACAACACCTCCAAACGAAACTCAACCTGCCTTCTCCTAGACCCAAGAATCAGATGTTGCAATTCTTGATGCTTTTCCCCCCACCAAAACCTCACACCTCTCCCAAACCCAAACCTTCACCTAAACCTAAAACCTCATCCTTTCCTCCTCCGGCCAACAAAAGGGAAGCTGCAGCCATCAGAAAAGCTAAAGAGATTTCAAGAAAAGAAGCTGCCAAAAAGGCTAAGTTGAATAAAAGCCTTGATGCAAAAGAACAAATTAAGTTGGAGTAATCTGTAGTAGAGTCCGTGAAGACTCTATCAGCTGAAGAACTAAAAAGGAAGACTAATGAGGAAGCTTCAGTCCCTACAGACGAAGCTAAGAAAGATGCTGACATGGCAGATGCTGTTCTTGAGTCTATTAAGACTCTTTCTGAGGAAGAACATAATAGAGCAGTCATAGAAGATCTAGGGCGTATTGAATCTGCCCTAGTTCAAACAGCTGAAATAGGGTTGGCAAAACGAGCTGGCCCGGCCCGTTTTGGCCTAGCCCGCTTGTGGCCCGCCGAAAACAGGCTGGCCGGGCTGGCCCGCCTAGCTGCCACAGGTTGCATGTCTTGGCTCGCCCCGCCATAGAGTGGGCTGGCGGGTTTGCCCGCCAGTTTTTTTTTAGTTTTTTTTATAAATTTATTGCAAATAAGATATAAATAAAATGATCTTGCATCACTTGTATCATAAAAGAATAATAGAGAGTATTTTTGTTACTGTGAAGTGTGAACACAATTAAAAATAATTGCAATATTATTTCATTTTCTTCAATAAATCACAAACTAACAGTCTTTTAACACCACATCATCATGAATAACATCTTAAAAGGGCTTATCACAAACTAATAGTCTTTCAAAAATACATCACAAAATATTAATAGTCCCTAATAACTTATATTATTTTAGATATATTAATTAAAAAAAAGTGTTGGCGGGCCGGCCCGTCCCGTCCCGCCCAGTTTTTTTTTAGTTTTTTTTTATAAATTTATTGCAAATAAGATATAAATAAAATGATCTTGCATCACTTGTATCATAAAAGAACAATAGAGAGTATTTTTGTTACTGTGAAGTGTGAACACAATTAAAAATAATTGCAATATTATTTCATTTTCTTCAATAAATCACAAACTAACAGTCTTTTAACACCACATCATCATGAATAACATCTTAAAAAGGCTTATCACAAACTAATAGTCTTTCAAAAATACATCACAAAATATTAATAGTCCCTAATAACTTATATTATTTTAGATATATTAATTAAAAAAAAGTGTTGGCGGGCCGGCCCGTCCCGTCCCGCCTATGGCATGGCGGGTTGGCGGGCCAAAGTGGGCTGGCGGGCTGCAAATCCCACCCTGCCCCGCCAAATTGGTAGCGGGCTGGCGGGACCGGCCCGCCTGGCCCGGCCCCCTTTGCCATCCCTATGAAATTGTATATACCGAAGAGGCCAACAAACAAGTGACGCTTCAGACGCTTATCATCGATGACGATGCAGACGAAGCTGAAATTGAAGAGCTAAAGAAAGCCCTTCTACAATCTGCACTAGAAGCAAGTGCACAAGGTCTGGTTATTGGGGAAGATCTTGTAGAGACTGATGATTCTCGCCCACGTGCCATCTACAGGCCAGTCACTGAAGAAGATGAACGACGAGTAAATGAGCACTTAGAACAATCAGATGCAGATCGCGCCTCAAGGCAGATGGTCATCTATGGTGGCTCGTCATCTGAAGTCTCCTCTGCACCTCAAACTCAGACAACTGAAGAATTGCAGACCTTGACTGAAGACGAGCTGTTCAGACACAGACGGTACGCTGCAAAGGCCACTCTCTCGCTGGGATACATTTATGGAAGTTTGGCCTTAGAACTCGCTCCCAAGTATAGAGGCTATGACTGGATTATCAGACGTAGTCCCAACATCCCTCTTCCTCCAGTACAACCACCATCAGACCCCGATATCAATGTTCGTTACTATTGTAACACCTCGAAAATTACAACCCAATAAGTATGAACGTGAGGGATTTAATTAGAAAATTTTCTTGTTGGGGAGAATTGTAACGTTGTGGTTTTCCTAATTGTATGATTAAGTGTTTGATTAATAATGAAAGAGCAAACTAAATTTAAATTTTGTTGATTGATACAATAATTAACTTAAGTTCTATGTTTTGTTATGGGCCATAGTGTTATTGTGAATTTTTTTGGACTTTTAAGTGAGTTCCGTAAGTTGTAGAAAAAGAAAAAAAAAGAGAAGAGGGGTGTCCTTAGAGGAAGGGTGGGTTCAAATAGCAAAACTTCAAATTTATCTTAAATTTTAACGTGTAAAAGCTTCTTTCTTCACTCATTGTCTTCATTTTTTTTTTCTTTCCCGGAAGCTCTCTTTTCTCTTTTTTCTTCTCCTGGCCGAGGCACCCTACAAGGGAGTTGGAGGAGGCCATTGTTGAAAGCTTAGAAGCTTTGCATGCAAGTCTAGTGTTGTCCCAACATCCTCTCTCAGCTGAACCTCAATAAAGATGAGGGAAACTCTTTGTGGATTCTATTTTTAGTCTAAGGGTGGTTGAGAGTTAGGGGGCTCAACTACCTACATTATGCATGCCCCTCTTTGGTTGTTGTGTGTGCTTTGTTTGAATGCTTGAACATGAAAAGTTGATGAAATGGATTGGAAATCCTTTGACAGTGGCTGTGTGAGTGCATGTCTTGGCCTTAGTGTTGTTTTTGTTCTTTTGAAACTGAGTGGGAAGGCCCCTGGAACAAGGGAATCCATGCCCAATTTTCATAAAATTAATTGATAAAGGTTGCATGTTGAAAACAAACCCCAAAACAATGTAACAGTGGCTGTTAGGTTCAAGTGTCCCTGGACAACTCCCACGGTTTTGCGATTTTTGGAAGATCTAACTGTTAGTTTTTCACCAAATTTATTTTGAATGAAAATAGACACAAAAAGGAACAACTTTTATTTTGACACCATGGAGAGAAAACCTTGTCTTGAAGTTCATCCGTGGCTTTCAAAATGACTGTTCTATTTTCGAGTTTTCCTGGAACATGTCTCGGTTTTTCTCAAATTTCCACTTGTGTGCCTAATGTTTCTTTTCCGTTTTTGAACCATTAAAAACTAGAAAAAACAATATTTTTAACCATATAAATTTAAAAAAATATCATGTCCAATTTCTAAATTAATTTTTTAAAAAGAAACAGGGCAAGGGTTTTTGAGCTCTGTTTTGAGTCTGAAACTTAGGCTGTTAGAAAAAAATTACTGGGAACAATAGGGTAAAAATTTGGGGGAAAGGGTTACCTTTTTAGAAATATAAAGATGTTACCTTTCTACTGTAAAAATTTCAGCTCAAAACAAGTTTGGCAAGTGGGAGAAATTTACATTTCTTTGAGCTATGTTCAGTGAGCACTCAAAATTCAGGGCTGCTGACTTAGAAATTTTTTATAAAATTTTCTAGATGTTGATTTTATAAGTGGGATACCTTTCTATAAAATATATTTCAAGAGCTTCAATTTTATAAAAAAAAAATTACATTCCAAGGTCATTTGTTTGTATCAGTGAGAGCTCACATTCAGTACTGCCAATGAAAATTTGACTAAGTAGTCAAATGTGATTGTTAATACTTGTATTTTGCCATTTTACCTTCAATTAATATTTTGATTCTGTGAGATAATGGATAGAATACAACCAATATTATGATTGATTCATTCAAGTCTCAGGGAGGAAAATCTTGAGTATTTGATATTTGAAAGTGTAATTTTCTCTGTTTTGGTGATACGGTCTGTTGACTGTAGTTTGAATCTTGTGATGAAATTGTTTGTTGGTGTGATGTGTTTACAAGACTCAGGCGTGAGTGCTTGTGAAGACTAGAACTTTGTTCTAGTGTTTATGGCAAGTTTGCCATTTAAAGATAAATGCAACCTTAACAGAGAGCAAAATTAATTATGCTACAAGATGTAATTGTTATTTTATTATAAAGGAATTAATTTAATTAACTCTTTATTTTTATGCTTTCAACATAGAAATAATCTTAGCACCTTTGCGTGGAAGAATAAATGGTAAGTTAACATTTATAAAATTGTAAAGTTTTGAGAAAGCAAGGAAATACATAAAACATAATAAATTGTCTACGCATGGTGAATCATGTTGAGTTGAGAGTCGTACAAGGATGATACGGGTGTACGGCAGATTGCTGGAATTGCAAGATGGTAAGAGAGTCGCATTGGGTGTTCCAACTGTGAGAATACCAAAGAGAGGGGGCGGAGTTCGAAAGGTGTGTCATGACGTAATGTGACGGTCATCCATAGAAAGGTGATGGAGGCAATGTCCTCGTATATATATATAATTTTGAGCAAAGACGGGGTCTCAGGCTCGGCGTCTATTCAACCGTCCAGTACCATGTGTAGCGGAACCCCACTATGACGAGAAAGAATAATCCTTGTGAGGAAGGTTGTTGGGGAGTTAGTCCTCGAAGTAATGGATGACCACATTTGGTACCTGGGAGATGATCGTAAGGCATGTTATTCTTGGAGGGTAAGGCACTGAGTTGTGACGATAGATCACGTAGCTGACTCAGCCACCCTAACAAAAATATGAGACATCATCGGTTGGTGCGAGTCCCCCCATTGTACCATGGTGAAGGGTGTACTCCCAACAGTCATCCAACTCAAAAATGTGTAAGACCACTGAGTTCTGGGAGTTCCAGTTACAAGAATAGTTGTGGAAACAAATAGGTTTCGGGTGTGACCGTTAGAGAACCACATCGTGGTGGCTAGTAAGATTGTGTATGTGACTGTGAAGTCGTTCTATGTGTACTGCTTGATGAAGCAGAGAGTTCACCCTCTGTTTATTTTTTTCTTTTAGGAACCGGTGGCAGTACCTGTAGATGTCATAAAGACGTTATCTTCATCAGCTTCGTCACTTTTCGTTTAGAGGTTGGTCTAACATGCAGGGTTGGGTATTAGTGATGTCTGCTCTGAGTCCTAGGACCCTTTTTCTTTTTCATGTATATATGTATAGACAGAGTTATTTACTTTATTTATTATGTTTTACTCGTTTTAAAATGTATATTTATATTTAAGGTGACGATAAGCAACTTCCCAAATTAATTAATCAAAAGTTTTAAAAAGTTTAGTAAAATTACGATCTATGTTTTATTAACTTCACAGTATTTTTGGAAAAACTAAAATTAGTTAACATGCCTATTGAATTAAAATAAGTTTGTAAATGAGAATATATGTAAAACCGGATTTAGGGTGTTACAACTATCGTGGGTGGAAGCGTCCCAGAGTCAATGAATGGGAACGCTGCAATAGGGAATGGAGAAGAAAGGGGATTTGCACATATGAGGATCAAGTTTTCCTGCTTGATTCCATCAACTTTGTCGAGTTATGGAAGAAGGGCGTCTCTGGAATCAATCCTTTCACTCTTCCCAACTACGAAGTACTACCAGAGGAGGAACTGCCTGCGCTCTCATGCTATCAGGAGGAACCTCATTTCAGGATCTTTCCTCCACGACAGACAACAGCACCAGACTTACACTCCATCATCTTCGAGCATAATTCGCGTGGCAGACACAGCTATCCACCTGGAGCGTCCATCTGGAGAAGACTTTCGGTGCTCACTGACGAAGTTCCCTTCTATGAGCCTGTTAATCTGCAACAAATGATGGGTCTGCTTGTATACCTCAACGTGATTCTTCCCTGGAATCATGCTGGGGCAGGTCGCTCAGTCTACTATGAAGATATCAATTTAGACGACCTTGAAGCAAGCCCAACCTTCAGTCTTTGGGAATCCTCAGACTACTCTGCAGAGCTAAGGATGAAGCTGCAGATGTATAAGGAAGAAATCAAAAAGAGGCAGAACTCCTTAAGGCAAATTCAGCGTCGAGCATAGAGGCTGCCCCACTTCTTAGGCACACAATTTTGCTATGTGGCCTCCTCTCAGACCCAATTCAAGCTTGTTGTGGATAAGGTTATTCTCATACTTCCCATCTTGAACTATAAGGGTAAAGAGAAAGTTGAAGAAGATGATGGTTCTCCTTAAAAGAATATTCAAGTACGCAGAGGAAGGCCCTTCAGATGGGAGATTAAAGCCATCTTTAAGAAGCCTGCTTCTGAAAGAACATCTGAGGATCTACAGACTATCAGACGCATAAGGAAATTTGATGCTTTCTGCTCTGGTCTCGAACCTGAAGACAAGCCTCCTACAGACGGGTACCACTTGAAGATAGGCAGATGCTACCAGTGCATTGGACATCAAGGATTTCTCTCCATATCCAGTGCCTCCGAGCTTATGCCATGGGAGACTAAGTTTTACTATTCATCTGACAAAGATTTTTCCTTTATTGTGGAACTTCCTTTTTCCACTTTCTTCTTTGATAAGCTTATCCTGGGTATAGTGGAAGACCCAGACGAGATTATTGAACCATTCAGACCATCGATCATAGAAGAACAAGTTTATGATCTGTACGCCGAACTGTGGGCAACCAGAAAGGCCTTGCGTCAAGCTTTGGAGGACAGGAAAGCACTGGAGGTTGAGCTCAAGAAGTGGATCAATATTGACGCCTTCTTCAAAGCACGTCGCCGCAGACACACTCCCACTCCGCCAGGATCCCCTATGGTGCTATCATCAAACTCTGACTCCGATACCTCTGACTCTGACGGTCCCATTCCTGGGGAACCAGGTTTTGCTGATCACCATGTAAAAGGGGGAGAAGGGAAGAGTAAAAAGAAATGAAGATAAAAGCTAAGCTACATCCGAGGGGGAGCTACATCAAAGGGGGAGGCCAAGAAATTTTTTTTATATGTATAAACACATCATCTTGATGTGAAAACTCTTTCAATAAAACAAGTTGTTTGATCACTCATCAAACCTGAGTCTTCTTTTCTCTCTGTTAAAACTCCATGCTTATAATCAATTTTTTTTCTGTAGCTCTGATACACCTTTTTACAATATTTGCTTGGCATCATCAAAAAGGGAGAGATTGTTAAGTCATAAGACGAATCAGGACCCTCAATTATTTTGATTATATGCAAAACAAATATTAAGTAAAAGATTGCGTCTTACAAATGCCAACAGACGAAAATGTTGTATCTGCGTCCTTAAGATACAGATGATACGCAGTCAGACGCTACAGTCTGAAGAAGCATTTAAAAGCATAGTAAATGCACTATCATTGTGTTATCTGTTTTTGAAGAGAATGTTCATAAAACATCCTCCTAGGATCTGTCGAAGTGCATAAGAAGGGAATAGAAAGAAGAGTCAAAGTTTCTGAAGCTTCCCACACCTCAAAAGACGCGCTACACTCAACAATCAGTACTTGTCTGAACAAGCGATGTGACCAATACAGTAGAAGGATTTGGAGTATATCTCAAGAAAGATAAGCAGAGTGCTTTATCAGCTCAGAATGACTAGTTGGTGACAAGCATTTAATGCTCGCATTAAATGCCCTCAACCACCCTCCTTCAGACGATGGTCAAACGCAAGAAAGAAGACCGTTTAGAGACAACAGTTACTTCCTTAGCAAGTGTATATATAGAAGAAGATTTGAAATGCTTAAAATAAGAAAAAATTCATATTCAAGCTCTCTTTAAAATCTTCATTCTTTTAAGCTCTCAAACCACTTTGTGTATCCTGAGAGAAAAAGACTTAGCTCTAAATCTTGTATATCCGTCTGTAAGACGATAACTCTAAAAGTCTACGCGCCCTTTGTAAAAACAAATCCAGTGATTTGTTTTAGAGCTAGAAGTGGCTTGGTAGTAAAGAATACTTGGGTTTTTAGCTTGGAGAGACTAAGTGTGAAATACTACTTGGGTGAGCCAGAAGTGGCAGTGAAAAATACTTGTAACTTGTGATAAGTTATTGGAACTTGGTGGTTTGCCAAGAACTGGATGTAACCTCAGGATGAGACGAACCAGTATAAACTCATGTGTTGTCTTTCGTTGTCTTATATCTCTGATAACTACTTTGAACTGACTTTGAGTTGTGATTAAAACCTGTTTCTTTTAAAAGGCTTTCATCTGTTAAGATATCGTCTGACAAAACATTTTTTCTCAACTTCTATATTGCATCAGACGCTTCATTCAGTTTACAAAAAGTTTGCAAAATTTTTGTAAATCACAATTCAACCCCCATTCTTGTGATTTTTTGCCTTTACAATATAGAAGGAGTAAAGTTGTGTGTATCAAGGTATCATATATTTCACATTTAAATGAAGATTATTATATTGTTGATTAAGATGCTTATAATTTGTTGAGAAGAAATTATTTATTATTGAGGTGTATGTGTTTTGTTGAGATGATGAAATGATTGATAGGGTAATATGTATGATGTGAGTGTGAACTATGTGTTGGAACCATCCCTATATGTTAAAGAGGAATTAGCTATGTCCTTTGGGAAGATTTTTTTATAGAAAAATTGTATACTTGGGAAGGTGAGTTTCACACCAGAACTCCGGCCACTAAAGCGACCTGGGGGTCTTGCTAGTGGGATATCTTCCCAAGTGTCACCCCTATGTTTTGACTCCGAATGACATGTTGGAGTGTTGAGAACTACTTCCCTAGAGGCTTTGTGACTATTTTAGTGTATAGGGGATGAATTGTTGTCATGGTTGAGGATTGTGGATTGTAGAGATGTATTTGGATCCTTAAGTCAGGCCATTGGAGATGGCGGGTACGGAGGTGTCGTATCTAAGACTGTAAGGGACTCCAAATATGTTTTGCCACTGGAATACGGTGGGTGCTCACAGTTGGTGCACAAAAATATTCCAAATGTTGCATTTGCATAGTTGGTGCGTAGGTGTGCACAGTTGGTGCACAGACATATGAGTAGGCACGTAAATTGAGGGTGCTTGGTGGGCTCTCAACCTAGTGCTGGGGGTTTTCGTGGTGGCTAATGGGAATGGGCCTATAGAATAGACGAGTGGGCGAATCCCTATAGATGTAGGTCTTGCAAACCTATAGAGGTAAGTCACTATAGCACTTGTCTATTTTTGATAAAACCACACTTTTCCCGTAGGGTCAGCTCAAGGGACTCCCTGAATGGTCAGAATGTACAGACTATGGTAGGTGATGGTGCCTATGAGGGATCGCTCATATGATGTTGAACTCCATGGAGTAGAGTCAATGTCTGATGTTTAAGGTTGCCTAGTGGCTGTTGGTGTATGATAATTGTGATGGTTGATTTATGATGAGACTTTTTATTGTTGATGTACTATGGTGATTGAGAACTTGTGATGGGTAATGCTTAGATGTGATTCATGATGTTTGTTGGTTTATGTTGAGAATGGATGTTTGAACTATGTTGTTGATGATTGGTTGAGTATATGAGATTTTCTTATGACAAGTTAAATGTACATGTATTCTTTCTTTTAAAATACCAAGTTTTAATGTTGATATATATATATATATATATATATATATATATATGTATATATATATATATATGTATGTATCTTTATGTTTTTATTTAATAGCAAAATGTATTTAAATGTGTTTATTCTAGTAAGCTTACCCTTGCTTGTGGCACATGTGGTTGTGACTGTGATGATCTCGAATTGTGTTCGGGGGAGCAGATGGAGTTTAGGTGGATCTTTCTCTTGGAGATATTGTGGATAGAGCGTACGAGGGATTGAAGACATGATCATTTCTTTCTCTTCCTTTGTTTGATGTTATGTATAGAATGAACTAGTTTAGGGGTACTGTGTATTCATTATGTGAAAAGATGTATGTACATATAATTTTATTTAGTCAAACTTTGTATAAGAGATGTTTATAAATTGAGCTTTGAATTTTATCTGTTGGTTTTGGGAATCGCGGAAAAAAATTCTCTAGTATTTTATCAATAAACTAATTAGAGAGTTTTTAAAATTTAATGAAATAGAATCTTTAGATGTTAGATATGTAACGAAGGTGGGTCGTTACACAATGCCCTAACCACAAGCAACATTCGACCCCATTAGATTCAAGTGGTTCCCACATCCTAAAAAGTAACCATGATGTTGTTGTTCAGTAATCAACACAAATAAAAATGATAATGTATTCTTTACTAATTAATTATGTTTACACAATTTGTTGTCTATAAAGAAATCTACACAAATCTCTTTTATTAAAGCACATACACACTAAAAAATCACTTTGTAAATTTAAGAATTATAAATACAAATAAAAATAAGTCGTTGTAACTTGTAAGGCTACTAGTTCAACGTGATCATTTGAACATTGACCACAGTTCAGACTTCCAAGATACTTAGAAAATCTTGCTAATGATCGGACGTGCCTTACATTGGGCATCCAGTGGAATGGCCTTGGGCACTATAGTTCCCCACCCTTCGGTCATGTCAACTTTTTCCTCGCCAATCCTTTTCCACTCAAAGCATTGAATCAATGAACCTAAAGTCAAGCCCAAAGTTCTTTGGGCCATACCTGCACCAGGACACGCCCTCCTCCCCAACCCAAAAGGGATTAGCTTGTGAGAATCCACTAGGCCATTCTCAAACCTCTCAGGCTTAAAGCTTGTTGGGTCAACCCACAATTTTGGGTCCCTATGTATGGTCCATGCATTCACCATTAACATTGTGTTACGTGACACATCATAACTTCCCACGGTGCAATCTTCAGAGGATAAATGGGGCAACAACATTGGCAATGGTGGATGCAATCGTAGAGTCTCAGAGATAATGTTCTGAAGGTACTGTAATTTAGTAACATCTGCTTCCTCTATCAAACGCTCTTGTCCAACTTGAGTATCCAATTCAACCCTTGCTTTCTCCAACACTTCTGGATTGTTCAATAAATTGGACATTGCCCATTCTAATGCTATAGCAGAAGTCTCTGTTCCAGCCACATATAATGCCTGCCAAACCAAAAAAAAAATTATAATTATGTGCATTAAGGTTAAATTCTCGCATCATTTTTTTTTTCAAAATTTCATAACAACTTATGAATTGTATTAAATAGGTTAAATGTCACTTTTGATCATTTATGTTTTAGTGTTTTTTTTCGTTTTTGTATAAGTTTTAAAAGTCTAATTTTGATCCTTTATATTTTTTGAAAGTTTCATTTTAGTGATTTCTTCCGTTTTCCATTAAAAACATTAATATTTAGTTCACTTTTAAATTTTGAAATTATTAATTTAAAATAGTGATGGCTAAAAACCATCACTATATGTTTTTTAAAAAAAAATGAGAGAGAGAGAAATCACGCATAGCATATTAATTATCAATATCAATCAATAAAATGTGCAAAGACAAAAATATAAGTAGTCTTCGAATTATCATGTGTCTATATATGATCCTAACTAATGTCATTCAAGTTCTTTAATTAGAAGAAATAATTAATAATCCTCAATTATATTATATATATATATATATATATATATATATATATATATATATAATTAATTGAAATCATGATGATTTAAACTACCTAATAATTTATCATCAATCTGATGCAAAGAAAATTAAAGACTCACCATAATAAGGCCCTTGATAATTTGGTCAGTGTAATACTCAGGCCGTGTCTCTTGTGAGGAAAGCAAATGACCTATCATGGTATTTGAACTTTCTTTCTTATTCCGATGCTCATCAATGAGGCCTTGGAAGAACGCGTCTAGCTTCTCTCCAACCTTTCGTAACTTTTTGTGACTACTAAACAATCTGAAAACCGGCACAAAATCTCCAAGGTTGGACCCCAACCCGAACTGCGATATCTCATTCATGACCTCTCTGAACCTCTTAGCCTCCTCGGCGTTGGTCCCATCGTATTCCTCGCCGTAATAGCGTTTGCCACACACCATCCTCATGATAATGTTGAAAGTCAGCTCCGCAAACATGGGCCTGAGTTCCACTTTCGTGAAGTCTTTATCAGAGACCCTAGCCAGCTTTCGAAGCAGCTTCATGGTCTCGTCCTTTCGGACTCCCAAAAAGGAGTTAAGGCGGTGATTGGAGAGAATCTCGAGCGTGCTGATACGACGCAAGTTGCGCCAGTGGTCGCCGTATGATGATGCGGTAATAATGGTGTGGTTGAAGCCGATATACTTTGTCGTGGTAGAGCGAAAACGGTTGGCGAAAACGATGTCGTTTTTGGTGAAACATTCTTCCGCTGCGGATGCGGATGAAACGACGAGGACGGGTTGGGACCCGAACCGCAGAGAGAAGATAGGGCCATATTTCTGTGAGAGGCCATACAAGGCGCGGTGAAGTGGTTGCTTCTTCAGCTGATAGAGGTTGCCGATTATTGGAAGAGATGGTGGACTCGGAGGTGGGTTTTTGAATATTTTTCTGAAGAATAATAGTTTTAAGGTGACGAGAAAAATGAGGAGGTAAAGGATGTTGATAAGGTTGTCTTCCATGTTTAGTAAAGTTCTTGACTCGGTGGGATTTCCATACAAACCTGATCGTGATTACAAGTGTATATATATACTCTCAATAATATCATTCCAATCCTGAACAGCCGATGATGTTATTCTAATTTCCATGGCTGCCGATAATATTCTAACTTAGAAAGGTAAACAAATACTACTTTGATTTTAACTTTGAACTTAAAAGCAATTTCCTCCAATTATTTTACTTACGTCTTAATGGCACCTTGTAATATTCTTCTAAAATTTTAAGGTTTTTGATATGTTAAATATTTTTAGTTTTTCATATATTTTATTTCTTCTGTTTCATTTTCATATATCGTACAAGAATTAAGGCATTAATTTTAAATAATATATGGATATATAATAAGTCAAATAATAGAGAAATATTAGCAACATACTATATTTTGAATACATTTCTTTAATTCATTAGCATTGATTAAATTTATTGAAAAATCATAAAAAAAATAAAAAATTTATTTCTTATTCAATGAATCTTCACTTGTAATTTTGTATTTTTTAACTAATAATAAACACGTGTTAGAAGAGTATGTTAATTAAATTATTTTAATTTAAAAATAAAAATAAAAATATCGTTTAATAAATAACTAATCAAAGTGGAAGAAATATTTTGATTTGATACGGAAGTTTATAAAATATCAGTCAATGTGAGTGAACTCTGGAAGGCTCGAGGCAGTGCATTATTTGCATACCATCAGGCTGTTGCCACTTGCCACACGGAAAATGGATAAAAAAATCCCAGTCAAATGAAATGCTTGTGTTACAAAAACGTGATTACGTAGACAAATTGTCAAATGTCCATGTCTTGCTTGAAATTACTCCATAGATGTGTTCATGGTAAGAAACAAGATTACACAAATTTGACACGTGGCATAGGATAGGAACATAGGTTGGATTTTTTTTCTTCTATTAAAACATTTTACCTGCATTTGTGAGCATATATAGCATCAGGCCTTACTTAAGCTTGATTGATTTTATAGTCTTGAGATCCAACGGTCTGTTAATTTGTTATAGTTTTTCTTTCAGGTCTATTTAGTCTTTATTTATGTCTGACTTAACTTGTTAGTTTTAGATTTATTTTACATTAAGGTTTTAAATGGCTAGATTGATGTGTTTATCTTTAAACATATTAATAAGTTTGGCTAAATTAAGTCCCTTGTCTCTTCTTTCTAGTTAAATCTTTGAGAATTGAGATGGCCTCATATTGTATTAGTTTGTTATTTTTGGCTAATAAGAGAGAGAGGAGGCAAACAGAGGAGAGAAAGGAGAGAGAAGAAAAAGAAGAGACATAGAGGTGAGAGAAGAGACAATGTGGAAAATTTCAAATTCTTTTTTTGTGAAATTTGAAACTTTACAATTTTAAGAAACAAAATATTTTCATAAATTTTTATAATTTCAATTTCTTCCTAATTTTTTTATCCAAACAACATATTTCGTTACAAAGCATTTTAAATTCTCTAAAAAAAATACTCTATAAAAATTCTTCATCCAAATAAAAAGTAAAAGTCATATCAATGATAATTTATAATTAATAGTATACAAGTTTTCTTCCTGAATGCACACAATGCTTTGTTTTTTGGATAAAAAACTCCATTTTCCTTATATCGACATTGTTAGGGATGACAAAACGGGTCAATACGTCCCGACCCGTCCCGCCATTGACCTGCCAAAAACGGGTTGCCAGCCCCGACCCGCATAACAAAAATGAGTTGCAAATTCAAGTCCGCCCCCGTTATGCTCGGGTTGGCGGGTTAGCCCACCAACCCAGTTAGCCCACCAACCCACCAAAAATCAGAAAATTAAAAAATAAATAAATAATAAATATATTTTAATTGATTTTAATTAATTTTTATCTTTTAAAATATTAAATAATAAATACTTACTAAAAAATTAAATATATTATCTTAAATTTTGAATAATAATTTTTTTAGACAAAAATAAATTAAATAAATATTAATAATATATGTATAAAATATAAAAATAAATTTTTATTTTATTTTATTTTTTATAAAAACGGGTTGACGGATTGAAAATCTCAACCTGATATGCCAAAAAAGGATCAAAATGGATTGACCCGATGGTCCAACCCGTTTTACCACCCCTAGACATTGTTTTGTCATAGTATAGTAAAAAGCTCATAGATCATTCAACCTATCATCATCATCATCATCATCATCATCATCATCATCATTTTTATTATTATTATTATTATTATTATTATTATTATTATTATTCATTGAAGTAACATCATGCATGCACATGACTATCGTGTGTGATGTCGACTTGGGTTGCTTATCTCGTGTGATGTCGACTTGGGTTGCTTATCTCCTAGTATTAATTATATTAGGTGGGAATCAAATTTAGTAATTTCCATAAATTTCATTTTTTTTTTGTGAAATTTGAAATTTTACAATTTTAAGAAATAAAATATTTTCATAAATTTCAATTTCCTCCTAAATTTTCTATCCAAACAACATATTTCACTACAAAGCATTTTAAATTCTCTAAAAAAAATTCTCTCTTAAAATTCTTCATCCAAATAAAAAGTAAAAGTCATACCAATGATAATTTATAATTAACAATATACAAGTTTTCTTTTTGAATGCAACACAATGCTTTGTCTTTTGGATCAAAAATTCCATTTTCCTTGTATCGACATTGTTAGGGATGGCAAAACGGGTCAACCCGTATTGACCCGTCCTGCCATTGACCCGCCAAAAACGGGTTGGGCCGCCTCACCCCGCATAAGAAAAGTGAGTTGCAAATTCAAGCCCGCTCTGTTATGCTCGGGTTGGCGGGCCCTCAGGTTGGCGGGTTGGCCCACCAACCGCCAAAAACCACAAAATTAAAAAATAAATAATAAATATATTTTAATTGATTGTAATTAATTTTTATCTTTTTAAAATATTAAATAATAAATACTTACTAAAAAAATTAAATATATTACCTTAATTTTTGAATAATAATTTATTTAGACAAAAATAAATTAAATAAGTATTAATAATATATGTATAATATATATATTATAATATATATATATATATATATATATATATATATATATATATATATATATATATATATAAACGGGTTGGCGGGTTGAAAATCTCAACTCGAACCGCAAAAAAAAAAGGGTCAAAATGGGTTGACCCGATGGGTCAAACCCATTTTGCCACCCCTAGACATTGTTTTGTCATAGTATAGTAAAAAGCTCATAGATCATCCAACCTATTATGGTTATTATTATTATTGTTATTACTATTTATTGAAGTAACATCATGCATGCACATGACTATCGTGTGATGTCGACTTGGGTTGCTTATCTCCTAGTATTAATTATGTTAGGTGGGAATCAAATTTAGTAATTTCCATATATGTCACCAATGTTTTCTCTAAGGTGAATGAGATGGTGAATCCATAATGAATTGCTAATTGAGGTGTTGATTGAAACATAAGCAAAATGATAATCGGCTTGTGTGAACTCTTTGGTATTGATTGAAACTATGGTCTAACTGAGGTAGCGAATGGCGAGGTATCTCTGCAAAAGACACTACGTAAAGTAATGGTCAATGTAAGTAATAAAATTTTCTGTTATTATTTATTAAAAAATAATGCTCTTTCTTATTTTTATTAATTTGTTTCACAAATTTAGAAAAAATATAACTAAAAGAATAATTAAATTTTTATTGTTATTAGTTTCACAAATTTAGAAAAACATAACCATAAAAGAATAAAAATTGAAAATTTAAAAGTAAAAAATTATTATTTTTTCATATATTTAGGATTAATATATGTAATTAAATTGTGTTTATTTTCTAAATTATAAATATACATAGTTTCTTTACCCATTTGCCAAAATTTTAAAATAATTATACTATTTTGGAAGGTTTAGAAAATGGAAAGTAAAAAAAATATTAATATAGAATAAATAAACAAAATAATAAATTTAAAAAATAATTTTTTAATATAATTAAAACAATTTTGAATATTAACAAAATACTTTTTTTATACTTTTAACTTTTCAAATTTTATTTATTCATAGTTATATTTTTCTAAATTTGTAAAACAAATAACAATTATGACATAGTTGATTCAGAGAAAACAATAATTACTTACTCTATATCAATGTATATTTTTACTTTGTTTATTTATGGTCAATATATATAAGTAATAAAATATATTTTGTATGATTTATTAAAATTTAATGCTCTTTTTATTGTTATTTATTTTATTTTTTGGATAAAACTATAAGAACTCCCACAAATGACTAAACACGAATAAATCTTCTCATATGCACGAGATGTGTAAAACAATAGTTAACCAAGACATTTCTATGTGTTGACTAACAAAAAATTGACATCTAATCCAAACCGAACTTATATATATATATATATATATTATTCATAAATTTATAATATCACATATGTTTATATTTTTATTTTTTTATATATTTATAAAATTATCACATAACTCATACCACCTATTTATGAAAAATATATTTATTTAAAAATAAATTTTTACTAACTATTTGAATTAAAATGCATAAATATAATTATCATATCTTGTAAATTTCTTTTAATATTGTATATATTTAAAAAGTTATATTATTATTAATTATATAACGACATATAAATATAATATTTGATCCTTTAAATTATTTTTATTATGTTTATTATATATCTATCATTTATTTAATACTAGATAGTACCCGTGCGATGCACGAGTTTATTGAGGATGAAATACATTTTATATATGTATAAATATGTTGACAATGTTAATAATTTGTTATATTACTTAAAAAAGATATAAATCTAATTCAAATTTCCGTAATAAGAAACTTATTCATTAATAAAAGTAATAAAAGATAATTAAATATGTTTATTTTATAATACAACTCATTTAAAAAAAATATTATACAACTATAAATTCAAATTTCACAATGCCACTTTCTTGAAGTAAAAAATTTCTATATATATATAGACAAATAAAACTATATAACAAAAATAAGATGAAAATAATAAGAAAATTAATTATAAGGAAAAGAACTAACATATTGCTCTATTAAAATATTTTTTACTGAGTTCATTAATTTAACATCCTATAAAAATATTAGAAACAAAATTAATGGAATGAATAAAACAATATAAATTTAAGAACACATATTTAAATGATATAAATAAGCGCAATGTTATATATCACATTCATTTATATTAAATTTCATATAATATTATAATATTTATGTTTGAGAGAGGCATTTTCTAATATTTTGAAAGACAAATTATAATTAAACATAAAAATTAAAATAGCACTTTAATATATATTTTTGATAAACAACAATTTAACATTTTTATTATAATTTTATTAAAAGTTATATAAAAAACTATTGCCTTTTCATGTATTAAATAAATAAATGATCAAATACTTATTGTTTTTTTAAAAGATACATGTGAAAAAAAAGACAATAGAAAATCACATCCATCTATTGTCACAAATTCAAATTAACCACATAAATATATATATATATATAGTATGATAATCTTTATTTGACAATTTATATTTAATTTCATTATTTCTTTAAGATATATAACATTAATTTAATAATAAATATGTAGTATTGTCCCCTTTATATTTATTATCATCCATGTTTAATTGATTTTAATTTTTTCAGATACTTAGGTGATGAAATTATCTATTCTATTTGAAAAATTACTTAAATTATAACTAATATCTAAATCAATTTAAAAAAATTAAATTTGAAATATAGATATAAATATTTATATTAAATTATTATAATAATGAAAAAAATTATTAAAAAATTAAAATAATTTAAAATCCAAATTTAATGTGCATAGAGAAAAAAAATAAACAAACACATGAATTAATTTTAATATGTTATAATTTAATTGAATCTAAATTAATTAGGTAAAAAATTCAAATTTACTTAAATAAAAAAAAAGTCTTCAATGAATTTGAGTGAGAAAATATTATAAAGGAAAAATATATTTTTATATTGAAATTAATATAATAATATAACAACATATTCAGAATATATATATATATATATATATATATATATGTACTACTCGGACTCGGCACTCTACCGAGTAGTCGAGCTGGCCGAGTAGTAACTCACTCCACTCGGAGAATAATAACGGAAAGAATAGTTTTTATTATATGATAAGATAGATCAGATCATAAGATAAGGATAGAAAATAGAATTATCTCTATCTTCATCACGAGATTTGAGGAGATTTGATAGGAAAATAACCCTATCAAATCTATCCATTTACACTTTATAAAAATAGAGCAACCCATCCCAATCGAGGTGCGAAACTCTAATCCCAATGGTGATACCTGTCTACTACCTCTGTGCCTCTAACTTGAGCATCGGAGTGTCTTTGCAGGTACACCCCCCACCGTCCATCGAGGAGATTCTGGCGAAGCCACCGCACCGGAGGACTTACCAATTTTGGTAAGAACATTTGGCGCCCACCGTGGGGCCCGGTGAAACTATTCCCAGCCACACCAATCTAGACGACATTATTCCAATGGCGACAACCCAGAGCAAAATAGCGAACCACGAAAAGCGACCACAGGGGGTGGAAACCCAAATCCTAGGTGTACCGCCTCCAGGGGATACCTAGGGAGGTAACCCCAACAACGTGGCGCCCTTCCCGCGTCAGACGCTCGAGAATCATCCGTTGATCCAAGCCCTGCAAAGAGAAGTCAACATGTTGAAGCAGAACAACGCTAAGGAGATAGAAAACCTCTGCAAGGAGAACGCTACCCTCCGAGAGCAGTATCAAAAACTGCAAAAGGACTGGAACGGACTCTCGACAGCCCACGCCGCTACCAACAGACTCTCGGCAACCCACGCCGCTACCAACGGACTATTGGCGGCTCACGCAACCGCCAATAGACATCCTGACCGAACAGAGTAGGAAGATACCACCTTGAGCGAGGCAGGCCGAACAACAACCCATCTAGAGTCCAGACCCGCGTCAGGATCGCGAGCACTCCCAAGACGAAGCGCAATACCTGAGACAACGAGGCGTCACCCGTTCGTAGATGGAATCATGGAGACTCCACTACCGTCCGGGTGGAAGCCCTTGTCCATGGACCGATACGACGGACTGACCGACCCTGATGAGCACATCGACGCATTCGTCACGCAGGTGAACCTGTACACAAATGACGACGCCATCATGTGCCGTGTGTTCCCAACAACCTTGAAGGGGGCAGCGTTGAACTGGTACACACGACTTCCCCCCCCCACTCGATCGACTCTTTTGCCACGTTAGTCGCTCGTTTCGGCGCTCAATACGCTACGAGTCGACCCCACCACCTGACGGCAGTGGCACTAGCCAACATCCGGCAAGAGGACAACGAGTCTCTCAGGGACTTCATGGAGAGATTCGTCGAGATCTCCGTCAAGATCCGAGACTTGAATGCACAGGTAGCACTGACCGCCATGCTTATGGCACTAAAGTCCGGACCTTTCTCGGACAGCCTTTGCAAGAATCCACCACATGACATGGACGAGCTCAGAGCTAGAGCAGCAGGATACATTCAGATGGAAGAAATGACCAAGTTCAGGGAACGAGTCAGGGGCGAGTCCTATAAAAAATAGGAAGAACGAGAGAAACCAGGAACAAGCCGAGAGCGGAGTAGCAAACCTAGAAGCGACAGACCGCCCCGTGCAAGGTTTACCCATTATACCCCTCTAACAGATAGCAGAGCATGAGTTCTGGAAGAAGCCTGTAGCGCCGAGCTGATAAGCCTGCCTACTCGAAACCGCTCCCCAGAGAAAGCAGATAGGTCTAAGTTTTGCAGATACCATCAAGTGCACGGACATGCCACAGAGGATTGCACCACCCTGAAAGATAAGATTGAAAAACTTATCCAACAGGGCAAATTACGACGCTTCGTCCGAGACGACAGCCGAAAGTCCGAGCGAGAACGAACCCGGGACGGGGAAGACGATCGCGATAGAAAAACCAGACGCACGGAAGAACCCCGCCAGGAGCAACAGACTAAACCTCCCAGAGCTCGACTCCGAGGTGTTATCAACACAATAGCAGGAGGATTTGCTGGAGGAGGAAGCTCGAGCTCGACAAGGAAGAGACACCTACGCAGCCTCCGATCAATCAACTCGGCTTCAACAGGTCCTAGAATACACAGGAAAATGCCCCTATAACTTTCACAGACGCAGATTTTGAAGGCATAGAACCCAATCATGATGACCCGGTGGTGGTCAAAATTGAGGTCGCAAACTGGTTGGTGTGCAAAGTCTTAGTCGACCAAGGCAGCTCGATGGATATCCTGTACTGGTCCACTTTCCAACAGCTAGACATCCCCGAAAGTAAGATACAACCGTACACTGAGCAGTTAGTCAGTTTTGCAGGCGAAAAGGTTGATACCAGAGGCTACATTGACCTCCTCACTACCTTTGGAGATGAGATGGGGTCCAAAACTATCACGGTCAGGTACCTCTTAGTCAACGCCCTCACTTCATACAGCATTCTCATAGGTAGGCCGGCACTCAACAAACTAGGGGCAATAATCTCAACTCCACATCTGGCAATGAAATTCCCAAATTCAGAAGGGAAGATAGTGACAGTCAAAGCTGATCAGGAGGCAGCCCGCGAATGCTACTTAGAAAGTCTAAAGATAGTCAGCGGCAAAAAGGTCCCAGAACTGACAGTAAAACACGTAGCATGCGCCTCACTCGTAACACCAATAGAGGAGGCCGATCTTGACCCCAGGGAGGCTGAGCCGAGAGCAGAGCCTACAGAGGAGGTAAAATCCTTCCAAATAGGAAGAGAACCAAAGCAATGCACAAAACTCGGGACTCAGCTAGCAAACGAGACCAAAAAAGCAATCGCCAGAGTCATGTTAAACAACGTCGACTTGTTTGCATGGTCAGCCGCCGACATGCTCGGAATCGACCCGAGCTTCCATTGCCACAAGCTTGCCATCTGTCCAGAGGCTAAGCCAATCTCCCAAAAGAAAAGAAAACTCGGGGCCAAAAGAGGAAAAGCGGTCAAAGAAGAAACTGAAAAGCTACTCAGCGCCGGCTTCATAAGAGAAGTACAATACACCACATGGCTTGCAAATGTGGTGATGGTAAATAAGGCAAACAGAAAATGGAGGATGTGTACTGACTACATATACCTTAACAAAGCATGTCCAAAAGACTCATACCCGTTGCCAAGCATAGACAAGTTAGTAGATGGAGCAGCTGGCTATCCGATCCTGAGTTTTTTGGATGCATACTCCGGGTACAACCAGATACCAATGTACCCACCAGATGAGGAAAAGACAGCATTCATAACAGACACGGCCAATTACTGTTACACGGTAATGCCATTCGGACAGAAGAATGCAGGAGCAACATACCAGCGTCTGATGGACAAGATTTCCGCAGACCAACTCGGCCGAAACCTGGAAGTCTACGTCGACGACATAGTGGTTAAAAGCAGAGAACCAAAATCACACTCAGGAGACTTGGCCAAAATTTTTTGCGAGATCAGAAAACATAATATGAGGCTAAATCCTGAGAAATGTGTGTTCGGAGTGCATGGCGAAAAATTCTTAGGATTCATGCTCACCCACAGGGGCATAGAAGCCAATCCGGAGAAATGTGCAGCTATCATAGGCATGAGAAGTCCGAGTAACATAAAGGAAGTACAACGGCTAACTGGAAGACTGGCATCCCTGTCCTGTTTCTTGCCGAAAGCAGCAGAAGTAGCCAGACCCTTTTTTCAACTGCTCAAGAAACAACAGGTTTTCGGATGGAATGAAGAGTGTGAAGCAAACTTTCTAAAGATAAAAACACTACTCTCATCACCACCAATTCTAATGCGACCTGAACCCGGCAAGGACTTAGTATTATACCTAGCCGTCTCGGGAGACGCAATCAGTTCAGTCATCATTCAAGAAGAAAATCAGACGCAAAAGCCAGTCTACTACATAAGCCGAGTGTTGAAAGATGCAGAAACCAGATACCAAATGATAGAAAAGTTAGCACTAGCCCTGGTCACCTTAGCATGACGGCTACGACCATACTTTCAAAGCCACCAAATAGTGGTACGAACAGACCACCCAATACGACAAATACTGAGGAAACCAGAACTAGTCGGAAGAATGATCGCATGGTCAGTTGAATTATCCGAGTTCGACATCAAGTATGAATCGAGAGGACCTATCAAAGCACAGTGCCTAGCCAACTTTATTGCTGAGCTAGCACCAGTAGAAGAGGCACCCTTCCCATGGTGGACCCTTTACGTGGATGGTTCCTCGAACGAAAAAGGCAGCGGAGCAGGAGTCATAATTGAAAGCCCTGAAGGGATTATCCTAGAACAATCACTCAGATTTGACTTCGACACATCCAACAACCAAGCCGAGTATGAAGCCCTACTAGCAGGACTGAAACTCGCTAAGGAAGTGGGGGCGAAACACCTTAGATGCTGGAGCGATTCAAAATTAGTCACCGGGCAAATGGATGGATCCTATCAAACAAAGGACCCCCAGATGACAAGATATTACCACCTGGCCTCCCAGTTGAAGGACGAGTTCATTAATTTCGAACTTAACCACATTTTGAGAGAACAGAATGAAAGGGCCGACCTGCTATCAAAGTTGGCAAGTACAAAGAAGAAAGGCCAACATCGAACTGTCATATAGGAAACAATATCCGCTCCGAGTATTGACAAAATTGTCTCTAGTATCAACCCGACAGACAGAGAATAGATGACCGAGATATGGAACTTTCTGAAGAAAGGAACCCTCCCAGAAAATTGAGAAGAAGCTAGAAAAATCAGAAGAAAGGTCGGTTACTATGTCATAGAGGGAGAAGACCTTTATAGGAGAGGCTTCACTGCACCGCTGCTGAAATGTGTCACGAAGATTCAAGCCGAGTATGTGGTAAACGAGATGCATAAAGGAATATGCGGAATGCACTCAGGAGGAAAGGCCATGACTGCCCGAATCCTAAGAGCCGGATACTACTGGCCAACAATGCGCCGCGACTGCGCCGAATACGTGAAAAAATGTCAAGAATGCCAAAAATATGGCAACATATCCCACCTACCAATAGAAGAGTTGAACAATATCACAGCACCATGGCCCTTCGCCATGTGGGGAGTAGACATATTAGGCCCTTTTCCACTTGCTAAAGGACAAGTGAAGTTCCTCCTCGTCGGAATCGACTACTTCACAAAGTGGATCGAAGCCGAACCCTTGGCAACCATCACCGCCCACAATGTACAAAAATTCATATGGAAAAATATCATATGTCGATTCGGCATCCCTCAATATCCGACAACGGTAGACAGTTCACCGAAAAGAACCTGGAGGAGTTTTTCAAAAACCTAGAGATTCGGCACCGAGTGACCTCAGTGGAACATCCGCAAACCAACGGACAAACTGAAGCCGCAAATAAAGTGATACTCGGAGAACTGAAGAAGCGAGTAGGCGACGCTAAAGGAAGTTGGACCGAAGAACTTCCTGCAATCCTTTGGGCATATCGCTGCACACCGCAATCCACAACGGGGGAAACCCCTTTCAGACTCTCATATGGATCAGACGCCATGATACCAGTAGAAGTCGGGGAACCCTCCCTACGAAGAGCAAATTTCGTCCAGGTAAACAACGATCAATTACTAAGGCATGCACTTGACATGACCGAAGAGACCCTCAACGAGGTCCGAATCAGAACAGAGGCCTGTAAAAGAAGAGCCGAGAAGAGGTATAATACCAAGATCAGACCAAGAAACTTCGAAGTTGGATATCTGGTTTGGAGAAAGTGCGGGGAAGCTAGAAAAGCAATAGGAGAGGGTAAATTGGCAGCCAACTGGGAAGGCCCTTCAGAGTAATCGAGTCGCTGGGAAATGGAGCCTACCGATTGGAGCATCCATCCGGCAAAACCATCCCCCGAACTTGGAACGCGACACACCTAAAGTTTTACTACAGTTAGAAAAATTGTAAGTGGTGATGTACTCTTTTTCCTACTTTGACATTTTTTCTCAAGAGGTTTTTTGTCAAAGAGGTTTTAATGAGGCACACCCAATTTCTCTTATTAATAAAACTCCTTTCTTCAAATTATCTATTTATATTTGACCGAGTAGACCAATCGGATACCGGCATTAAATACCAGAGAAATACTTGGCATTCCGAAAGGAGAATGACCAAACTACAAACTAACCGCGTAGACCTTTTATAAGGATACAAAAAGCGAGTTAGACTTAACAGCGTAGACCTTTATAAGGATAAAAAAGCGAGTTAGACTCAACTGCGTAAACCTTTATAAGGATACAAAAAGCGAGTTAGACTTAACCGAGTAGACATTTATAAGAATACGAAAAGCGAGTTAGCAAAAAAACCGCGTAGACCTTCACAAGAATACGAAAAGCGAGGATACGAAAAGCAATGATACAAAGACAAATAACGAAGAAAATTCATTAAACACCCTGTTCGGTAGGCTGGGTACGAGCCTTACAAGAAAAGAGAAAATCTACTAAGACTAAGTAGCAGGCTGAATAAGGCCGCCTGGAGCATCTTCCCCCTCCTGAGTAGAACAGCCGGGAGCATCCTCACCCTCAAGAGCAGACTCTTCCACCAACTGCCCATCTTTATTGATATCCTTATCAACATCAAAAAGAGAAGTGTCGGCATCCTTGAAGAAATAACGAACCTGGCGAAGTGCCTTGCTGAACCCGGCCTCATGGGTCGTAACGATTTCATCTAAGACCTCGCCTAAATCGGCTTTAAGCTTAGCCTTAGATTCGGCGGCCTCAGTCTTTGCCTGAGCAAGCTCGAGAATAAGCCTATCCACCTCAGCCTGTAACTCCCGGGTTGAGTTCTCAGACGCAACTAAGGAAAGCTTTAAATCTTCCTCACGGCCCTCAGCTTCCTTTAACTTAGCCTCCACCCCCTCCTGGGACCTTTGAGACTCTTCAGCAGATTGAAGAAGAGTCTCGTTGGCCCGGGTAGTCTCCACCAGGGCCTGCTTGGCTTTAGCGGCAGCTTCTTTCACCATGGCCAGCTCCCGGTGGCCGCGGTCGAACTCCTCGGCCCAATACTGAGTAATGGCCCATAAACGAGCTTGGAAGCGACAAACAGCCTCCATAGAGAGCAGCGGCCCAGCATCCCTCAACATATCCCGATCGACTTGACCGAGATTGTCAGCATAGATGAGAGCCCCGGGGTTGAAATCCTTCCCCCAAAGCGAAGTCCGCCCATCTTTCATAGAAAGAAAGGCCGGATGTCTCTCAACAACATAGCCCGCAGCTTGAGCACCAGGTGGACTCGGCTTCGATTTCTTGGAAGGGCCATCCCCCCCATAACAACCTCTCGTTGATCTCTCTTCGGAGAAGGAGAAGGAGGAGGAGAAGGAACGGATGGAGCAACTCGGATAGCCTCAGCGGCAGGCTCCTTGCTCTTCAGCTTCTCTAGCCTCTGCTTCTTGGCCGTCTTATAGTCGAATTTCCCCATCACAGCTGCAAAAGAAGCAAACATCAGTAAAAAATAAAGTAAAAGAAGGAAGACCGAATAAAAAGAAGATACTCACCGTCCCAGTCCTCTCTCGAAGTCCGAGAAGTAGGAATCCCCACAACCGTCTTACAAGATAGGGAACGCGGCAGCTCGCACAGTGTAACCATGTCATCCTGATCTTCAGGAGACATGTCCACGACCTGCCAAGACAACCGTTTGTTTGGGGAACCTCGGCCTCCCACGACTGTCAAAAAACTCGACCTCCCCTTCCGGACCCGGTCGGACACGAAAGAAACCACTCTTGAAATTTTTCCAAGAAGATGTATATGAACTAAGGATGGACCGACCAGGAATCCCGATCAGGGAGACCCAGCCGCCCTTCTGACTCTCTTTAACTTTGTAATGATACAAGAATTTGGGAGCAGTAGGAGTAATAAAAAATTTACTGTAGAGTACCCGGAAAGCCTGTAGCGAAGCCCAGGAATTCGGATGCAACTGCGTAGGAGCAACATTCAATGCCCAAAGAACGTCAGCTTCGAACTGATCAAACGGCACTGTGATGCCGAGAACCGAGAATAAAGCTTCATACACAAGAGTAAAATGAGGTTGGTGCGGGACAGCAGACATGAAAACTCGATCATCAGGCCCACAGGGCTCGACATGGACCATACCCGGCCTTTCCTAATGACACAAATCAATAGTTTCGAGAAGAGAAGACAAAGCCTCATCGGTCTGATACCGAGAGGCATACGCACCCACCTCCCCGGCTACCCAGGAATAACCGGAAGCAGTAACAGGAGGATAAACCTTTTTGTTACCCCTAGGCTCTATAGGCTGGGGGTGAGTGGGAGGAAAAGGAAGTCGACCACGCCGAGTCTCAAGAGGACGATCCTCAGTAGCCTCAGAATCATCTAGAACCACCCCCCCTTACAGGAGCGACCAAAGGTACCTGTGCAGGGTCGACGGATGGACGAACCACCCCGACACCCGCGACAGCAACATTTGCCGCCGACGCACCATCACCAATTCCACCAGAATTAGAGCGGTGCAAAGGAGAACCGCCATCGGAACCCTCTCCGATGAGGCGAACCTCCGGCGCAAGCATACAACCTCCACCGGAACGCCCCGAATCCCCGGAAAAAGAAGACATTCTAGAATAACAAAGAAGAGAAATGGAGAGGAGAAGGGCGTACCTGAACAAGGAAAAAGAAAAACCTAGAAGAAGGAGGACAAAATGGCAGAAGGAAGAGAAATCTCGCCAGAAAAATAAAACACGTAGAAGAAAGTGAACACCGGTGTCAACAGTGCCCTTTATATAGAGCCCCAAGTGTTTCGAATGCGAAAAGGCGAAATGGTCTGAATCGTTGGATCAAGACCCCTCACCAGGCCAATCAATGGCTATGAAGGCTTGAGACCTTTGGGAATCCCTAGATCTTTTCAAAATTAAAATACAATCATTGTCGCCTTTAACACCCTAAATCCGGGTTTACAAATATTCTCATTTACAAACTTATTTTAATTCAATAAGCATGTTAACTAACTTTAATCTTTTCCAAAAACTGTGAAGTTAATAAAACATAGATCGGAATTTTATCCGATGTTTAAAACTTTTCATTAATTAATTTTGGAAGTTGCGTGTCACTGCCTCAATTATAAGTATACTTGAAATAGAGATTTTCATATCCCAATTACTTTTCGGAATAATAGTAATATATACATTTCCAAAACGTATTCCAAATACATATACGAAAACTGAATATACATGCCATCAATCTGAAGCCTAAGTCTACTCATGCCAAGATACATGAAAAGGAAAAAGGGTCATAGGACTCAGAGCAGACATCACTAATACCCAATCCTGCATGTTAAACCAACCTCCAAACAAAAAGTGACGAAGCTGATGAAGATGACATCTTTATGACCTCCACAGGTATTGCCACCGGTTCCTAAAAAAATAAAACAGAGGGTGAACTCTCTGCTTCATCAAGCAATACACAAAGAACGACTTCACAGTCACATACACAATCCTACTAGCCACCACGATGTGGTTCTCTAGCGTTCACACCCGAAACCTATTCGTTTCCACAACTATTCTTGTAAATTATTTCATACTGGCCAGCTGCCACTGGAACTTCCAGAACTCAGTGGTCTTACACATTTTTGAGTTGGATGACTGTTGGGAGTACACCTCTCACCATGGTACTATGGCGGGCTCTCACCAACCGATGATGGCTCGTATTTTTGTCAGGGTGGCCGAGTCAGCTATGTGATCTATCGTCACAACTCAGTGCCTTACCCTCCAAGGTCAACCTGCCTTACGATCATCTCCCAGGTACCAACTGTGGTCATCCATTACTCCGAGGACTGACTCCTCAACACTCTCCTCACAGAGTTTATTTTCTTTTTTCGTCGCCTGTGGGTTTCCCGCTGCACATGGTACAGGTGCGGACGAATTGATGCCGAGCTAAAGGTACCACCTCTACGCTCACATATGCATATATAAATAAGGACTTTGCCTTTATCGCTACATCGTAACGATCTCATCACCTCAAGTGATGCGTCATTCGCAATCCGACCTTGGTTCACAGATAATTCGCAGCTGAAATATCCCACGCGACCTTTTACAGGTCTGTGTGAGCTTTTCTACCAAAGGCACTCGACGGCGGTCCTCAATCAACATCTGTCCCAGACATACAACACGGAGATCAAACTCCCCCACTATTACAGTGGTTAAACATTACGGCCCCGTCATCTCACAAGCACAATGCTCACCGTAGATAAAGCCTCCACACGACCTCTCAACACTTGCCCATTTGGCTTTCGGTCACGTAAGATTATCCTTCTAAATCGACGTGTAGCAGTTATCCACTACACCAGTCACACGTGACCCCCAATGAAAAGGTTTCCCTTCTCATTCGATCCTCACCAACACAAAACAAGGATCACAAAATTACTTATGCCAATCATCAATTACTAAATTCACACTCTTTTTACGGATTAATTCATTACTTTCCGTCATTTTAATTACAAAATCATTGTTTTCCACAAATGTGCTCCGCATGGAGTTCATTTGTTCCCACGAAGATTATAAATCCTCGTCCCCACATTCAACATCCAAAACACATCAAAATCATGCGCACACAACTGTTCCACAATGCCCAGGGTTCACACCCCCCAGGTCTCAGTCCACAATATACATAGTATCAGTTAATTTGTATAATGAATCAAATCATAGATAATTAGTCATAGCATATTGATGAATATTCACCTTTAGAGGTAGAATATCATCTCTCAAGCTTAAATACATCATATCACATCAATAATTTTATCACATTAACAAACTTGACCAAATGAGGTCGATTTTTCTTTGACAGTACTGAATGTGAGCTCTCACTGATACAAGCAAATGACCTCGGAATTTAGAACTTTTTATATCAAATCAAAGCTCTTGAAATACATTTTATAGAAAGGTATCCCACTTATAAAATCAACATCTAGAAAATTTTATAAAAATTTTCTAAGTCAGCAGCCCAGAATTTTGAGTGCTCACTGAACATAGCTCAAAGAAATGTAAATTTCTCCCACTTTCCAAATTCATTTTGAGCTGAAATTTTTACAGTAGAAAGGTAATATCTTTGTCTTTTTAAAAAGGTAACCCTTACCTCCAAATTATTTCCCTATTGTTCCCAGTAAATTTGTTTCTCACAGCCTAAGTTTCAGACTCACAACAGAGCTCAAAACCCTTGCCCTGTATCTTTTTAAAAATTTAATTTAGAAATTGGGCATGATAATTTTTGTAATTTATATGGTTAAAAATCTTGTTTTGTCTAGTTTTTAATGGTTCAAAAACGAAAAAGAAACATTAAGCACACAACTGGAAATTTGAGAAAAACCGAGACATGTTCCAACTAAACTTAAAAACAGAACATCCATTTTTAAAGCCACGGATGAACTTCAAAACGACGTTTTCTCTCCATGGTGTCAAAATAAAAGTTGTTCCTTTTTGTGTCTATTTTCATTTAAAACAAATTTCGTGAAAAACCAACGGTTAGATCTTCGAAAAATCACAAAACCGTGGGATCTGTCCAGGGACACACGAACCTGACAGCCACTGTTCTATTGGTTTGGAGTTTGTTTTCAACATACAACCTTCATCAATTAATTCTACGAAAATTGGGCATGGATTCCCTTGTTCCATGGACCTTCCCACTCAGTTTCAAAAGTACAAAACAACACTAAAGCCAGGACATGCACCTACACAGTCACTGCCAAGGGTTTCAAACCCATTTCATCAACTTTTTACATTCAACCATTCAAACAAACACACACAACAGCCAAAAGAGGCATACATGCTGTAGGTAGTTGAGTCCCCTAGCTCTCAACCACCCTTAAACCAAAAATAGAATTCACAAAGAGTCCCCCTCACCTTAGATTTTTGGTTCAGCTGAGAGAGATGAAAAGAAGACAAGTTGTTGGTGATGAAGAGATGACCTCCCAGCTTGCATGCAGCCCACTAGCTTCACAAAAATAAATGGCTTCCTCCTTCCCTTGCAGGTGCCTCGGCCAGGAGAGAAAAAAAAAAAAAAAAGAAAGAGAACAGAGCCGCGCGAGAAGAAAGAAGAAAAATGAAACATTTGGAAGAATGATGAATGTTATTTTTGCAATTTTGCTATTTGCAGCCACCGTCCTCTAAGGACACCCCCCTTCTCTTATTATTTTTTTTTCTTTTTTTCTACAACTTACGGAAATTACGTAAAAGTTCCAAAAATCTTACAATAACTCTATGACACATAACGAAACATAGAACTAAGTTAATTATTATATCAATCAATATAATTTAAATTTAGTTTGCTCTTTCATTATTAATCAAACGATTAATCATACAATTAAGAAAATCACCACGTTACAATTCTCCCCAACAAGAAAATTTTCTAATTAAATCTCTCACGTTCATACTTATTGGGTTGTAATTTTCGGGGTGTTACAATACTCCCCTCCTTTTAGGAATTTCGTCCCTGAAATTCACTGAGTTTAAGGTGAAATTATGCTAGGGCCATAATCCTCTTTATCAACTCAACGTTGAAGATTTAAACTTAATGTATCCCTTATAAGTTGTAGGTAAACTACTAGGTAGGCCTCTAGGTCAAGAACAAGTCTTTCACCTAAGGATTTCCTTTGAATTTAGCTTTCTAAGATGTGATTTTGGGAAGCAACCCTATGATACAGTGATCTTTTCATTTTAAAAACCAAAAACAGATTTATTTCACTTAAAAACAAGATCGTGAGTTTTGGTTTCATCCAAATCGGAGTTACAGTTTGAAAACTACGCACGTTTTAAGTTTGCAGTTTTAAGGAATTCTAGAAAACGATTTTCTACGCCAATTGAGCTACAAAACTTGAAATCCTTTGGGACTTGAAAACAGATTTAATATGCATTAAATGTGACTTAATGGCTTTGGTTTGACTCAAAAACTCAAAGCAGTTTGGAAATGACACACATTATAAGTTTGCAAAAAGCATGTTTCTAGAAAACGGGTTTTTCTACCAAATTCATTGTATAATGCTTAAACTTATGTGGGACCTCAAAACAGATTTAGAGGGTACTAAAACAAAGATTTGGGTTTTGGTTTCACTCTAAAAGCTCAAACGGTTTGAAAATGGCGTACGTTTCAAGTTTCAGGTCAAAAACAGCTTAGAAAATAGATGATTTTCAAAGGTGAATTTAAAATCCATAGGGAGAAACTTTGAAAATCCTCAAAACAGATTTTATACACCTAAAAATAAGATTGTAGGAATTGGTCTCACCTCAAAATTCATCTCGGATCAAAATCTAGGCTTTTCGGTCACTTAAGGAACTAGTTTTGGGTCAAAATAAACTTAGGGATCCAAAATGATCTATGTAAGTCCAATGGCTATGAAATTTTGTGGAGAACTAGACTTTGGTAATACAAAACTGTGGAAAAAGGTTTCATTCTGAAACTTATCATATACAAGGAGTTATGCAATGCCAAAGTTCGCACTTTTACCATTTCGGGTCATGTCTTTTGTACCTAAAATGTGCAATTTTTGACTCTTATCATCTTGTTTTAGTTTTACTAGCTAGCATTCACCAATTTGAGTATGGCATGATACTAAAACTCAATGCTTAGCTCAACAACATTTCTAACACCCTTTATACATGTCTAGACCTCAACTTTCTATGTCTAAACACTACCAAAGACTTTTCCTATAATTTTCTCTTCATAGAAGGTATTCTAAATATGCTTTAAGTATCTAACTTACAGGTACATCCTATTATCATAATTCCAACCAAATCACCATTTGGATGTCTTCTAAATTGTCTCCAACCATTCCAATCTACTATCACCAATTTAATCACTTATTGAATTCGACTTCTAACATCCAAATCACACTCTCAAACTTTGCAATCACTTACTTTCTCATCTTAAACACTTTGATACTATTTTAGCATTTGTATCTTATTCTTCCCACTGAATCATAATTTAACCATCAAGAACCGTCACATATACCTACCAATTAAATTCTACAAGGTGGGTAATTGATAACCTCAATTATACAGGCCTTAAATCACCACTTACACCATGAAATATATAATTAAACATGTTAAACCCGCAGGCTATTTTACTGCACCAGAAAAATGCACTATTTTGGTCTTGAATCATGTCTAAAACAAAATTTTTCAAGTCCTAATAGTTAATATATCAATCCTACTACCAATCTAAACCACGATACATTGTTTCAACATTCAAAACACGTGAAACCATCCATTAGAACAATAAGGCAATAACCATACTCTCAAGATCTTATCATCTTCCAAACATCAAGGTATCTTCAAAACTTTGTTTTCTTTCCTTTGTCAAACTCATCCTTATTGTATAAACTCAGAGTTTCATACCTTCTTTCTCAACTACCTCATGGATACGAACTCGTACTCTCAGAATATGAAGGACAAGAACAACAACACAACTTAGACAATATTTCAAGAAATTTAGTATTAGGAGGGAAAGTTATCTTGATTGAGTCCTGAGTGTGCACCTTCACAACTCTATCAAGATTTTCTTTCTTCCTTCAAAACATCCACCTTGCTTCAAAAGCAAGAAAGATAGAAGTAGTAATTTCTCCATGTGGATCAAACGACTCATAAGACTTAAAAACAACACATTCCCATGGAGTAAATGACTCTTATTGGGATTAAGGACAACTCGATCACCATTGATATAATTTCTCAAAACACGATCGATCAATTTTATTTCCACTGGAGGCATAGACACTGAAAGAAGTTCAGGTTACCACATGATAAAAAAAATCATGTGCAAAGCATCATTCATACGAAATGAATGACCCTACTAAGAATTGAGATATTTCATTTACAAGAATAGTAGACTACTCAAAAGTAGACTACTTGAAACATGTCCAATCGACTCATTCTTACAAGAAAAGCAATGATAAAATAAAATATTCAACATCATTGTACAACTTGGAAAAGAATATAATGCATAAGGCATTTACTCGTAAGAAGTCAAAACAACTTGATAACACTGAGGGACAACTTACGCATAATGCATAGACTTCTCTATCACACTCAACCCATTATCCCACTATAGATGCCAAGGTCTTAAGGATTCCTTAAGGCAAAGCACAATCTAGAGAAATAACCCTGTCTCTTAGCTTTTTGATGTCTAACTAATCTCACAATTCAATTGGCAATTCTATGGGCTATTACACATCCTCAAAAATGTCGGCATTCCCTTCTAACGACGTTGCATCAACGATCTCACATGCCTATAGTCTAACTAATCATACATTGCCACCACAATAGTTAATGCATGATTACGCTGTTACAAACAACTTCATATCTTACACACTACCCACACATAGTAGGTATAAGATCACACAACATACAATGTTTCTTTCACCACCATTAAACAACAGTCGATGCAGGAGCAATCAGTTCAATCAATTCATCCTACATTGCTATTAAAGAATAGTCAATGTGGAATCACACAACATCAAACAATTCATCTATACTGTCATCAAGCGACAGTCAAGCCAATCACACACTGCACAAGCAATAGTTAAGTCCACACCCCAGTCTTGGTAGGACGAACTGCTCTGATACCACTAATGTAACACCCTAAATCCGGGTTTACAAATATTCTCATTTACAAACTTATTTTAATTCAATAAGCATGTTAACTAACTTTAATCTTTTCCAAAAACTGTGAAGTTAATAAAACATAGATCGGAATTTTATCCGATGTTTAAAACTTTTCATTAATTAATTTTGGAAGTTGCGTGTCACTGCCTCAATTATAAGTATACTTGAAATAGAGATTTTCATATCCCAATTACTTTTCGGAATAATAGTAATATATACATTTCCAAAGCGTATTCCAAATACATATACGAAAACTGAATATACATGCCATCAATCTGAAGCCTAAGTCTACTCATGCCAAGATACATGAAAAGGAAAAAGGGTCATAGGACTCAGAGCAGACATCACTAATACCCAATCCTGCATGTTAAACCAACCTCCAAACAAAAAGTGACGAAGCTGATGAAGATGACATCTTTATGACCTCCACAGGTATTGCCACCGGTTCCTAAAAAAATAAAACAGAGGGTGAACTCTCTGCTTCATCAAGCAATACACAAAGAACGACTTCACAGTCACATACACAATCCTACTAGCCACCACGATGTGGTTCTCTAGCGTTCACACCCGAAACCTATTCGTTTCCACAACTATTCTTGTAAATTATTTCATACTGGCCAGCTGCCACTGGAACTTCCAGAACTCAGTGGTCTTACACATTTTTGAGTTGGATGACTGTTGGGAGTACACCTCTCACCATGGTACTATGGCGGGCTCTCACCAACCGATGATGGCTCGTATTTTTGTCAGGGTGGCCGAGTCAGCTATGTGATCTATCGTCACAACTCAGTGCCTTACCCTCCAAGGTCAACCTGCCTTACGATCATCTCCCAGGTACCAACTGTGGTCATCCATTACTCCGAGGACTGACTCCTCAACACTCTCCTCACAGAGTTTATTTTCTTTTTTCGTCGCCTGTGGGTTTCCCGCTGCACATGGTACAGGTGCGGACGAATTGATGCCGAGCTAAAGGTACCACCTCTACGCTCACATATGCATATATAAATAAGGACTTTGCCTTTATCGCTACATCGTAACGATCTCATCACCTCAAGTGATGCGTCATTCGCAATCCGACCTTGGTTCACAGATAATTCGCAGCTGAAATATCCCACGCGACCTTTTACAGGTCTGTGTGAGCTTTTCTACCAAAGGCACTCGACGGCGGTCCTCAATCAACATCTGTCCCAGACATACAACACGGAGATCAAACTCCCCCACTATTACAGTGGTTAAACATTACGGCCCCGTCATCTCACAAGCACAATGCTCACCGTAGATAAAGCCTCCACACGACCTCTCAACACTTGCCCATTTGGCTTTCGGTCACGTAAGATTATCCTTCTAAATCGACGTGTAGCAGTTATCCACTACGCCAGTCACACGTGACCCCCAATGAAAAGGTTTCCCTTCTCATTCGATCCTCACCAACACAAAACAAGGATCACAAAATTACTTATGCCAATCATCAATTACTAAATTCACACTCTTTTTACGGATTAATTCATTACTTTCCGTCATTTTAATTACAAAATCATTGTTTTCCACAAATGTGCTCCGCATGGAGTTCATTTGTTCCCACGAAGATTATAAATCCTCGTCCCCACATTCAACATCCAAAACACATCAAAATCATGCGCACACAACTGTTCCACAATGCCCAGGGTTCACACCCCCCAGGTCTCAGTCCACAATATACATAGTATCAGTTAATTTGTATAATGAATCAAATCATAGATAATTAGTCATAGCATATTGATGAATATTCACCTTTAGAGGTAGAATATCATCTCTCAAGCTTAAATACATCATATCACATCAATAATTTTATCACATTAACAAACTTGACCAAATGAGGTCGATTTTTCTTTGACAGTACTGAATGTGAGCTCTCACTGATACAAGCAAATGACCTCGGAATTTAGAACTTTTTATATCAAATCAAAGCTCTTGAAATACATTTTATAGAAAGGTATCCCACTTATAAAATCAACATCTAGAAAATTTTATAAAAATTTTCTAAGTCAGCAGCCCAGAATTTTGAGTGCTCACTGAACATAGCTCAAAGAAATGTAAATTTCTCCCACTTTCCAAATTCATTTTGAGCTGAAATTTTTACAGTAGAAAGGTAATATCTTTGTCTTTTTAAAAAGGTAACCCTTACCTCCAAATTATTTCCCTATTGTTCCCAGTAAATTTGTTTCTCACAGCCTAAGTTTCAGACTCACAACAGAGCTCAAAACCCTTGCCCTGTATCTTTTTAAAAATTTAATTTAGAAATTGGGCATGATAATTTTTGTAATTTATATGGTTAAAAAGCTTGTTTTGTCTAGTTTTTAATGGTTCAAAAACGAAAAAGAAACATTAAGCACACAACTGGAAATTTGAGAAAAACCGAGACATGTTCCAACTAAACTTAAAAACAGAACATCCATTTTTAAAGCCACGGATGAACTTCAAAACGACGTTTTCTCTCCATGGTGTCAAAATAAAAGTTGTTCCTTTTTGTGTCTATTTTCATTTAAAACAAATTTCGTGAAAAACCAACGGTTAGATCTTCGAAAAATCACAAAACCGTGGGATCTGTCCAGGGACACACGAACCTGACAGCCACTGTTCTATTGGTTTGGAGTTTGTTTTCAACATACAACCTTCATCAATTAATTCTACGAAAATTGGGCATGGATTCCCTTGTTCCATGGACCTTCCCACTCAGTTTCAAAAGTACAAAACAACACTAAAGCCAGGACATGCACCTACACAGTCACTGCCAAGGGTTTCAAACCCATTTCATCAACTTTTTACATTCAACCATTCAAACAAACACACACAACAGCCAAAAGAGGCATACATGCTGTAGGTAGTTGAGTCCCCTAGCTCTCAACCACCCTTAAACCAAAAATAGAATTCACAAAGAGTCCCCCTCACCTTAGATTTTTGGTTCAGCTGAGAGAGATGAAAAGAAGACAAGTTGTTGGTGATGAAGAGATGACCTCCCAGCTTGCATGCAGCCCACTAGCTTCACAAAAATAAATGGCTTCCTCCTTCCCTTGCAGGTGCCTCGGCCAGGAGAGAAAAAAAAAAAAAAAAGAAAGAGAACAGAGCCGCGCGAGAAGAAAGAAGAAAAATGAAACATTTGGAAGAATGATGAATGTTATTTTTGCAATTTTGCTATTTGCAGCCACCGTCCTCTAAGGACACCCCCCTTCTCTTATTATTTTTTTTTCTTTTTTTCTACAACTTACGGAAATTACGTAAAAGTTCCAAAAATCTTACAATAACTCTATGACACATAACGAAACATAGAACTAAGTTAATTATTATATCAATCAATATAATTTAAATTTAGTTTGCTCTTTCATTATTAATCAAACGATTAATCATACAATTAAGAAAATCACCACGTTACAATTCTCCCCAACAAGAAAATTTTCTAATTAAATCTCTCACGTTCATACTTATTGGGTTGTAATTTTCGGGGTGTTACAATACTCCCCTCCTTTTAGGAATTTCGTCCCTGAAATTCACTGAGTTTAAGGTGAAATTATGCTAGGGCCATAATCCTCTTTATCAACTCAACGTTGAAGATTTAAACTTAATGTATCCCTTATAAGTTGTAGGTAAACTACTAGGTAGGCCTCTAGGTCAAGAACAAGTCTTTCACCTAAGGATTTCCTTTGAATTTAGCTTTCTAAGATGTGATTTTGGGAAGCAACCCTATGATACAGTGATCTTTTCATTTTAAAAACCAAAAACAGATTTATTTCACTTAAAAACAAGATCGTGAGTTTTGGTTTCATCCAAATCGGAGTTACAGTTTGAAAACTACGCACGTTTTAAGTTTGCAGTTTTAAGGAATTCTAGAAAACGATTTTCTACGCCAATTGAGCTACAAAACTTGAAATCCTTTGGGACTTGAAAACAGATTTAATATGCATTAAATGTGACTTAATGGCTTTGGTTTGACTCAAAAACTCAAAGCAGTTTGGAAATGACACACATTATAAGTTTGCAAAAAGCATGTTTCTAGAAAACGGGTTTTTCTACCAAATTCATTGTATAATGCTTAAACTTATGTGGGACCTCAAAACAGATTTAGAGGGTACTAAAACAAAGATTTGGGTTTTGGTTTCACTCTAAAAGCTCAAACGGTTTGAAAATGGCGTACGTTTCAAGTTTCAGGTCAAAAACAGCTTAGAAAATAGATGATTTTCAAAGGTGAATTTAAAATCCATAGGGAGAAACTTTGAAAATCCTCAAAACAGATTTTATACACCTAAAAATAAGATTGTAGGAATTGGTCTCACCTCAAAATTCATCTCGGATCAAAATCTAGGCTTTTCGGTCACTTAAGGAACTAGTTTTGGGTCAAAATAAACTTAGGGATCCAAAATGATCTATGTAAGTCCAATGGCTATGAAATTTTGTGGAGAACTAGACTTTGGTAATACAAAACTGTGGAAAAAGGTTTCATTCTGAAACTTATCATATACAAGGAGTTATGCAATGCCAAAGTTCGCACTTTTACCATTTCGGGTCATGTCTTTTGTACCTAAAATGTGCAATTTTTGACTCTTATCATCTTGTTTTAGTTTTACTAGCTAGCATTCACCAATTTGAGTATGGCATGATACTAAAACTCAATGCTTAGCTCAACAACATTTCTAACACCCTTTATACATGTCTAGACCTCAACTTTCTATGTCTAAACACTACCAAAGACTTTTCCTATAATTTTCTCTTCATAGAAGGTATTCTAAATATGCTTTAAGTATCTAACTTACAGGTACATCCTATTATCATAATTCCAACCAAATCACCATTTGGATGTCTTCTAAATTGTCTCCAACCATTCCAATCTACTATCACCAATTTAATCACTTATTGAATTCGACTTCTAACATCCAAATCACACTCTCAAACTTTGCAATCACTTACTTTCTCATCTTAAACACTTTGATACTATTTTAGCATTTGTATCTTATTCTTCCCACTGAATCATAATTTAACCATCAAGAACCGTCACATATACCTACCAATTAAATTCTACAAGGTGGGTAATTGATAACCTCAATTATACAGGCCTTAAATCACCACTTACACCATGAAATATATAATTAAACATGTTAAACCCGCAGGCTATTTTACTGCACCAGAAAAATGCACTATTTTGGTCTTGAATCATGTCTAAAACAAAATTTTTCAAGTCCTAATAGTTAATATATCAATCCTACTACCAATCTAAACCACGATACATTGTTTCAACATTCAAAACACGTGAAACCATCCATTAGAACAATAAGGCAATAACCATACTCTCAAGATCTTATCATCTTCCAAACATCAAGGTATCTTCAAAACTTTGTTTTCTTTCCTTTGTCAAACTCATCCTTATTGTATAAACTCAGAGTTTCATACCTTCTTTCTCAACTACCTCATGGATACGAACTCGTACTCTCAGAATATGAAGGACAAGAACAACAACACAACTTAGACAATATTTCAAGAAATTTAGTATTAGGAGGGAAAGTTATCTTGATTGAGTCCTGAGTGTGCACATTCACAACTCTATCAAGATTTTCTTTCTTCCTTCAAAACATCCACCTTGCTTCAAAAGCAAGAAAGATAGAAGTAGTAATTTCTCCATGTGGATCAAACGACTCATAAGACTTAAAAACAACACATTCCCATGGAGTAAATGACTCTTATTGGGATTAAGGACAACTCGATCACCATTGATATAATTTCTCAAAACACGATCGATCAATTTTATTTCCACTGGAGGCATAGACACTGAAAGAAGTTCAGGTTACCACATGATAAAAAAAATCATGTGCAAAGCATCATTCATACGAAATGAATGACCCTACTAAGAATTGAGATATTTCATTTACAAGAATAGTAGACTACTCAAAAGTAGACTACTTGAAACATGTCCAATCGACTCATTCTTACAAGAAAAGCAATGATAAAATAAAATATTCAACATCATTGTACAACTTGGAAAAGAATATAATGCATAAGGCATTTACTCGTAAGAAGTCAAAACAACTTGATAACACTGAGGGACAACTTACGCATAATGCATAGACTTCTCTATCACACTCAACCCATTATCCCACTATAGATGCCAAGGTCTTAAGGATTCCTTAAGGCAAAGCACAATCTAGAGAAATAACCCTGTCTCTTAGCTTTTTGATGTCTAACTAATCTCACAATTCAATTGGCAATTCTATGGGCTATTACACATCCTCAAAAATGTCGGCATTCCCTTCTAACGACGTTGCATCAACGATCTCACATGCCTATAGTCTAACTAATCATACATTGCCACCACAATAGTTAATGCATGATTACGCTGTTACAAACAACTTCATATCTTACACACTACCCACACATAGTAGGTATAAGATCACACAACATACAATGTTTCTTTCACCACCATTAAACAACAGTCGATGCAGGAGCAATCAGTTCAATCAATTCATCCTACATTGCTATTAAAGAATAGTCAATGTGGAATCACACAACATCAAACAATTCATCTATACTGTCATCAAGCGACAGTCAAGCCAATCACACACTGCACAAGCAATAGTTAAGTCCACACCCCAGTCTTGGTAGGACGAACTGCTCTGATACCACTAATGTAACACCCTAAATCCGGGTTTACAAATATTCTCATTTACAAACTTATTTTAATTCAATAAGCATGTTAACTAACTTTAATCTTTTCCAAAAACTGTGAAGTTAATAAAACATAGATCGGAATTTTATCCGATGTTTAAAACTTTTCATTAATTAATTTTGGAAGTTGCGTGTCACTGCCTCAATTATAAGTATACTTGAAATAGAGATTTTCATATCCCAATTACTTTTCGGAATAATAGTAATATATACATTTCCAAAGCGTATTCCAAATACATATACGAAAACTGAATATACATGCCATCAATCTGAAGCCTAAGTCTACTCATGCCAAGATACATGAAAAGGAAAAAGGGTCATAGGACTCAGAGCAGACATCACTAATACCCAATCCTGCATGTTAAACCAACCTCCAAACAAAAAGTGACGAAGCTGATGAAGATGACATCTTTATGACCTCCACAGGTATTGCCACCGGTTCCTAAAAAAATAAAACAGAGGGTGAACTCTCTGCTTCATCAAGCAATACACAAAGAACGACTTCACAGTCACATACACAATCCTACTAGCCACCACGATGTGGTTCTCTAGCGTTCACACCCGAAACCTATTCGTTTCCACAACTATTCTTGTAAATTATTTCATACTGGCCAGCTGCCACTGGAACTTCCAGAACTCAGTGGTCTTACACATTTTTGAGTTGGATGACTGTTGGGAGTACACCTCTCACCATGGTACTATGGCGGGCTCTCACCAACCGATGATGGCTCGTATTTTTGTCAGGGTGGCCGAGTCAGCTATGTGATCTATCGTCACAACTCAGTGCCTTATCCTCCAAGGTCAACCTGCCTTACGATCATCTCCCAGGTACCAACTGTGGTCATCCATTACTCCGAGGACTGACTCCTCAACACTCTCCTCACAGAGTTTATTTTCTTTTTTCGTCGCCTGTGGGTTTCCCGCTGCACATGGTACAGGTGCGGACGAATTGATGCCGAGCTAAAGGTACCACCTCTACGCTCACATATGCATATATAAATAAGGACTTTGCCTTTATCGCTACATCGTAACGATCTCATCACCTCAAGTGATGCGTCATTCGCAATCCGACCTTGGTTCACAGATAATTCGCAGCTGAAATATCCCACGCGACCTTTTACAGGTCTGTGTGAGCTTTTCTACCAAAGGCACTCGACGGCGGTCCTCAATCAACATCTGTCCCAGACATACAACACGGAGATCAAACTCCCCCACTATTACAGTGGTTAAACATTATGGCCCCGTCATCTCACAAGCACAATGCTCACCGTAGATAAAGCCTCCACACGACCTCTCAACACTTGCCCATTTGGCTTTCGGTCACGTAAGATTATCCTTCTAAATCGACGTGTAGCAGTTATCCACTACGCCAGTCACACGTGACCCCCAATGAAAAGGTTTCCCTTCTCATTCGATCCTCACCAACACAAAACAAGGATCACAAAATTACTTATGCCAATCATCAATTACTAAATTCACACTCTTTTTACGGATTAATTCATTACTTTCCGTCATTTTAATTACAAAATCATTGTTTTCCACAAATGTGCTCCGCATGGAGTTCATTTGTTCCCACGAAGATTATAAATCCTCGTCCCCACATTCAACATCCAAAACACATCAAAATCATGCGCACACAACTGTTCCACAATGCCCAGGGTTCACACCCCCCAGGTCTCAGTCCACAATATACATAGTATCAGTTAATTTGTATAATGAATCAAATCATAGATAATTAGTCATAGCATATTGATGAATATTCACCTTTAGAGGTAGAATATCATCTCTCAAGCTTAAATACATCATATCACATCAATAATTTTATCACATTAACAAACTTGACCAAATGAGGTCGATTTTTCTTTGACAGTACTGAATGTGAGCTCTCACTGATACAAGCAAATGACTTCGGAATTTAGAACTTTTTATATCAAATCAAAGCTCTTGAAATACATTTTATAGAAAGGTATCCCACTTATAAAATCAACATCTAGAAAATTTTATAAAAATTTTCTAAGTCAGCAGCCCAGAATTTTGAGTGCTCACTGAACATAGCTCAAAGAAATGTAAATTTCTCCCACTTTCCAAATTCATTTTGAGCTGAAATTTTTACAGTAGAAAGGTAATATCTTTGTCTTTTTAAAAAGGTAACCCTTACCTCCAAATTATTTCCCTATTGTTCCCAGTAAATTTGTTTCTCACAGCCTAAGTTTCAGACTCACAACAGAGCTCAAAACCCTTGCCCTGTATCTTTTTAAAAATTTAATTTAGAAATTGGGCATGATAATTTTTGTAATTTATATGGTTAAAAAGCTTGTTTTGTCTAGTTTTTAATGGTTCAAAAACGAAAAAGAAACATTAAGCACACAACTGGAAATTTGAGAAAAACCGAGACATGTTCCAACTAAACTTAAAAACAGAACATCCATTTTTAAAGCCACGGATGAACTTCAAAACGACGTTTTCTCTCCATGGTGTCAAAATAAAAGTTGTTCCTTTTTGTGTCTATTTTCATTTAAAACAAATTTCGTGAAAAACCAACGGTTAGATCTTCGAAAAATCACAAAACCGTGGGATCTGTCCAGGGACACACGAACCTGACAGCCACTGTTCTATTGGTTTGGAGTTTGTTTTCAACATACAACCTTCATCAATTAATTCTACGAAAATTGGGCATGGATTCCCTTGTTCCATGGACCTTCCCACTCAGTTTCAAAAGTACAAAACAACACTAAAGCCAGGACATGCACCTACACAGTCACTGCCAAGGGTTTCAAACCCATTTCATCAACTTTTTACATTCAACCATTCAAACAAACACACACAACAGCCAAAAGAGGCATACATGCTGTAGGTAGTTGAGTCCCCTAGCTCTCAACCACCCTTAAACCAAAAATAGAATTCACAAAGAGTCCCCCTCACCTTAGATTTTTGGTTCAGCTGAGAGAGATGAAAAGAAGACAAGTTGTTGGTGATGAAGAGATGACCTCCCAGCTTGCATGCAGCCCACTAGCTTCACAAAAATAAATGGCTTCCTCCTTCCCTTGCAGGTGCCTCGGCCAGGAGAGAAAAAAAAAAAAAAAAGAAAGAGAACAGAGCCGCGCGAGAAGAAAGAAGAAAAATGAAACATTTGGAAGAATGATGAATGTTATTTTTGCAATTTTGCTATTTGCAGCCACCGTCCTCTAAGGACACCCCCCTTCTCTTATTATTTTTTTTTCTTTTTTTCTACAACTTACGGAAATTACGTAAAAGTTCCAAAAATCTTACAATAACTCTATGACACATAACGAAACATAGAACTAAGTTAATTATTATATCAATCAATATAATTTAAATTTAGTTTGCTCTTTCATTATTAATCAAACGATTAATCATACAATTAAGAAAATCACCACGTTACAATTCTCCCCAACAAGAAAATTTTCTAATTAAATCTCTCACGTTCATACTTATTGGGTTGTAATTTTCGGGGTGTTACATCGCCGCCCTTGGGAATCTTTACGACTTCTATATGTCTGAAACAACACCATCACCAAATGACGTGACGCTTCGAGAACCAAACTCGGACTTGTCCAAATGGAACGAGTAAACTCGCCTCGGCCAAGCAAAATCCGAAATTGGTACAACCCTACTTAAGCTCCTACATTACTTCAAAGCTTGGGGGCATGTGTACTACTCGGACTCGGCACTCCACCGAATAGTCGAGCTAGCTGAGTAGTAACTCACTCGGACTCGGAGAATAATAATGGAAAGAACAGTTTTTATTATATGATAAGATAGATCAGATCATAAGATAAGGATAGAAAATAGAATTATCTCTATCTTCATCACGAGATTTGAGGAGATTTGATAGGAAAATAACCTTATCAAATCTATCCCTTTACACTCTATAAAAACAGAGCAACCCATCCCAATCGAGGTACGAAACTCTAATCCCAATTGTGATACCTGTCTACTACCACTGCGCCTCTAACTTGAGCGTCGGAGTGTCTTTGCAGGTACACCCCCACCGTCCATCGAGGAGATTCTGGCGAAGCCACCGCACCGGAGGACTTACCAATTTTGGTAAGAACAATATATATAATTTAAAACATTAAAATAATTATAATAATGAAGATAAAAAATTATTAAAACATTAAAATAATTTAAAATTCAAATTTAATGTGCTTAGAGAAAAAAAAAACAAACACATGAATTAATTTTAATATGTTATAATTTAATTGAATCTAAATTAATTAGGTGAAAAATTCAAATTTACTTAAATAAAAAAAAGTCTTCAATGAATTTGAGTGAGAAAATATTATAAAGGAAAAATATATATCTATACTGAAATTAATATAATAATATAACAACATATTCAGCAAATATATATATATATATATATATATATATAACACAACAAATTCTATGATTTTATGTATCATATTTATAATTGTTCGTTTTAAATTAATCTTTAAGACATAGTTCTATTACAATTTTTTTTACTTAATTAATTCAAACCAAAATATATACGGTTATAATTACCATAGTTATTGTAATTGGATACATACATTAATTTTGAGTGAATTTGAAGAAAAAATTAATTTATTTTTATTTGAAATGATATTTATAAGAAAATTCAATGAAATTTTTTGGTCAAATTCAATTCAAATAATTGACGATTTCATATTTAGGTCAAATTAATTGTTAATTCTAAATTAATCATCTATTTTAAATTTGGTCCAATAAAATGCTATTAAATTATTTGAAATTGACAACATGTGTAATAATTAAATAAACAGTATGATAATAAATTAAACGAGCACTACATATTTAGGCTAAAATTAAAGGTCCATTTTAAATTAATCGTCTATTTCAACTTTTGATTCATCAATCAAAAGATAAAGTAAAAATAAATTTCTATATTTGTGTGTCATAATTGTCCATAATTGATTTGTGTGCACACATAATTTTTCATTAATCAATTTGTATAAAAATGAATTGGAAAATTATACATAAGTAAAAAAAAGAGTAGGAAACATTGTAGTGTTTAGGGTTAATGTCAACACTTCCAATTAAAGACCAAACGATAAGCCTAAGAAAAAAAAAAGAAAAACAAGAATAAAAAAAAGAAAAGAAAAACAAAGGAGACATAATTAAAAAAAAAACACTGCAACTCCATCATCAAACCCCCACCATACCTCTATCATAAACACCATAAAAGGTTCATGATAGGATTAATCTCAACACTTATAACCAAAGACTAAACAGTAAGCCTGAGAAAAAAAGAGGAGAAATATGAATAAAAAAAAAAGAGAAGAAAAACAAAGAAAAAAACATAAAAAGAAAAAAAAAACTACAACTCCATCAAACCACCACCTCCTGGGACTTCTGGTTTTTGGGGCCTTATTCGTGACTCATGTGGGCATTGGCTGTTGGGTTTTTCTGAAAATTGTGGCTTCACTACTAACATGCATGCTAAGCTCTTGGCAATCTTTAATGGTTTACGGGTAGCTTGGAATGCTGGTTATAGGAAAATCATTTATGAGACTGACTCTAAAATGGCTTTTGATTTAATATCCAAAGGTTATCCTCCTTGGCATACACATGCTTCGATCATCAACCGTATCAAGGCTCTTGCAGCTCAATAATGACATCTCTCTTTTCTTCACACTTTAAGGGAAGGCAATCAATGTGCAGACTGGTTAGCAAAAAAAGGATCTTATTCTTCTAATCTTTTTGTAATATGGGAGGTTTGCTCACCTAAGTTGACACCTCTTATTTTGGCAGATACCATTGGGGTGGTCTTTGTAAGTGCTTAGTCTTTGCCTGTCTTTTATGTTTTTTTTTAATGATCCAAAAAAAAAAACCACCACCATGGCTTTATCATGAACGCCACTCAAAATTACAACAAGTGTCTCTGGAAGTATCATGGCTCCTAGTCTCACTGTTTCATTGCTTTTATAGCCATATTAACCATATACTTAATTATGGAAAATAATCATATAATCATATTGATATTGATATTTGATATGATTATAATATTTACTCAATTGTATAAATCAATTAATAGCAATATTTATTTATCAGTTATGAAATATAAACATAATCGTAATATTAAGGAAATATTTTTTTACAATTTTAAAATTACTTTAATTAAAATATTAATATATTATGTAGGTTATTAAGCATTCAAAATAAAAATGACTTTAATTAAAATATTAATATATTATGCAGGCTATCAAATATTCAAAATAGAATTTTAAAATTTGATTCTCACAATATTATTTTAAAATATAAAGTTGATGAAGATATATTAATTTAAAATTTGTTTATTATCTGGAAAGAGAAATTATCAATTATTAAATTATTATAATTAGTAAGATTATAAAATAAAATAATTATTAAATTTATTAAATCAATTAATTATTATATAATATATAGATAGATAGATAGATTTGTTTTTAAGAAAAATTAAAAGTGAGATTAAAACAGAAAATCAATCATAAATTAAGATTTGTTTTAAATTGGATCAGATTAAAATTTTAAACAAATTGACTGAATAATAAATTAAGAAAACGGAAGTAATTGAATAAAACACACATATATATATATATATATATATATATATATATATATATATATATATTTTAAAGTAATATTTTTTTTTCAAAACCTATTCAACCTAATCCGTAAATACCCCTATAAATACACTGAGATAAATTGCGAAAATTAAGAATAACATACTACCCATAAGCCGAAGGAAACAAAACGACTTCCGCAGCGCGGTGCAGAGAGTAGCTGTTTTGTCATAGTGCCGTGTGCTGTGGTTGCAGCGCAGCTGCCACCTAACAAACGACCGTTTGCATTCGCAAGGCTCCTCCTCTGCGAATCAGAATTCAGAAGCTGCCCCATCCTTCATTGTTTCGGCACTCGCTCTACCTCTTTTTCACACACTCCCATGCTGTTTGCATAAGCATTCATTCATTCTCGGAGGGTCACTAAAGCCGTTTGCTCAGGGAACATGATTCCCATCACCTCCGTCGAATTCAACTATCTCGTGTTTCGCTACTTTCAGGAATCAGGTTTCTTTCATTTCCTTCTTTTCTTTCCATTATTACGAATTTCATTAGTGTATATGCCTTTCGTTCTGCTCGCTTGCTATTTTATTGCTCCTTTGCGGTCCGTGAAATGTTGGCGGTTTAGAGTTTGGACGAATTTCGTGTTTTGGAATGCTGACTGTTATGAGCCGGTTGGTTTGACTAAGCGTTGAAAATATTGTTGCAACTAGATTAGGGTTAGCGACAATTGTAGTTCAGAAAATGGACCTTTGAGTTTTTTGGTTGAAGGTAGAAGGAGTGAACGTTGTTAGATCTGTTGCTGAAAGATGGGTTACCGGTTTTGAGACTACAATCTTATAGTTCTGAAGTGAAATTTCAGTTTATTTTCTAGTTTTGAGTTATGAATTTTTTGGCATTATCAATTGCTCACCCAATTCTGGGACGGGAGTTGCAGTTGGGTAAAACCCTTTCCATAGTGGTAACCAAACCCTCATTTGCAACTGTTATGAGCAAATCACGAGTATGCTGGTAGTAGGGTTTCCAGCAAGGTTTGGATGACTGTGGCTGGTGGTTAACACAGTGGTTCGAGTCTCCGGTTGCAGTACCTGTAGTGACTCCGATGCCAAAGTTAGTTCACGAAAGAAGAGAGTGAAATTATGAGAGTGTTAGTTAGGTACCTGTCGAGTGGAACCCTTTATATAGGGATACCTTGGCGGGAAAAACCGTTAGAGTTGTTAAGGAGCCACGTGGCCATAATGTGCTGTAGTGCTAAGTTGCTCAAGCTAGGTATTGCTGAGATAGGGCACGTGGTAGCTGCTAAGCCAGTTGTGTGCTTAGCTAGTGTGGTAACACCGAGATAACCCACTGAACAGCAACCAAATTTCACCTGAGATTGCAGTCTACTTCCACTGCAACCAAACATTGTTAGGTTTTCAGTCATGATCATTATCTACTAAAATGCAAGCAAAATCTTACTTTAGTCCCTTATATTATATGCAAGAGCAAGGGTTTTAAAATAGGACTGGTCATTAAACTCGTGACGACAACTTTAAGGTTTAATAATCTAACCGAGGAATCGGTAATAATTAACAAATATTATTTTAATTTTTTATATAATATATCAAACAATATTAAACAAAACAAAACATAATATTCATGACTATTTTCGTATTTGAACCCGTGATCGACGGGTCACAAAGGGCAACTTTACCGTTGCACCAAGGCTTGCCCTCTTAATATTCATGACTTTATAATATTAAAAATCAAATTTCACTTATAAATGTCATTACTCATAACACACAATATTCAAAATTAAAAATAAAACCAAATTAAATATGTCGTAACATAAAAGTTTAATAACACAATAATATCCATTATTAATAAATACAATTAAAGACTAAAAAATATAATTGATAATTATCAATCATCATAAAATTAGGTTAAAATTGTATCAATCATTATCATATTATTTTTTAATTAAAAAAATTTAAAAGATTTTTTTCCAATGATCTGGTTCAGATCGTTGCTGGCCGGTTTTGAGCTGGTTTTATACTGGTTCTTTGCATGACTAGTTTGGAGGTTGACTGAACTGGACGGGCAAGCTGATTCGATCCAATTCTGACAACTATGTGTAGAAGTCACTTTAGTATATTTTATTATTAAACTTTTATTTTATTCCCTTTAATCCCTGACTTTGGAAAATGTTATTCATGTTGGTCCTTTTCCAAAGTTGGGGACTGAAGTGAAGTTTTGGTAAAATTAGGGACTAAAATGATTGGCACACATGATATAGAGACTAAAGTGAGAGTTTACTCATTAATATACATTTAATTCAGAACTATTTGTTGATATATGCTTAATTTATTTCATTAATGAAATATAGCATATATTGTCAAAACTTTTGCTCATTTTGGACTGGAGTGAGAAAAGTTTATAAATTAATGATGCAGAGTATGCTGAAGATAACTGAACATATAATATATACAGGAACATTAACTAACTTTCTGCAGAACTATGTATTACTGTCTAAACCAATAGAGGAGTTAACAAGTACCACTTCTCATTGTTATTAATCTTCCATCTTGTAATTGTATACAGTGTTGTTAAATGGTGGTGCTATGGCCGCCATGGCGGAATGGTGTGGCGGTTTTTTTTGCCAACCGCAATATGCAATTTGTGAAGGGAGGCCCGGTATGGCGGCGCCATAGGCCGCAATAGCATGTTTATATGGCGGAATTTTGGCCTTCCGCCGTGTTTTGCCATCCGCCAATGATAACATTGATTGTATATCATATTCTTCATTGTTCATTCATCTTTTATTTTAAAATTACCTGTACATTTTTATTTAATTATGTAATAGACTGTAGTTTATATGACTACTCTGATATAACAATGTTTGTTGGATGTTTCACTTTATGAGACATATAAGATTAGATAGATCAAGATTATACACATCAGGTGCTTAATAATTTCTTATTCACTTTTAGGTGATTGCTTTTGAAATATGATTTTGATTGTACTGACTATTGATGTAAGTTAGAAATTGTATTTGAAATAATAGTTGAAAGGAAAACTAGTAGAAGTTACGAGTCATTGACTCTTTAAGAAACAAAGGAAACGACTATCAGCTGCTTTAAGGAGTTAAAGTTTGTTTGATCCTAGGCTTATAACCTTCAAACATAATATATAAAACTCATTAGAAGAATTATTCTTTCTGTGTGTGTGTGTATTCATGAAATAAATGCTAATGCCAATTTCTCATTTATAAAATTGAATTTCTTAAATGACTTTAGAAAGATAACTATGATGAATACTCCATTGTTGCAATAGTGTCAACGGAATAAAATGGACTAGGGCATCCGTTAGAGTGAGAAAAGTTTCTTGAAATTGATTTTATAATTTCTTTTACTCAACAATTAAAATATGTTTCTTTCCATTTTAATGAAGCTTTCTATATTGATGAGAAGGCCATAATGTGTTTCTTTCCATTTTAGTGGTTTTTGGTCATTGTTTTTATAACTGCAGGTTTCACACATGCTGCTTTTGCATTTGGAAATGAGGCTGGTATTAACAAATGCCCCATTGATGGAATGTTGGTACCAACAGGTGCTCTTGTTACACTTGTTCAGAAGGGGCTACAGTATTTGGAAATGGAAGCCAACTTGAGTAATGTTAGCATTCCTTATTTTTTGAACTCTAGTTTTTACTATCAGCATAACATCCATGTGTTTGAGTAGTGTTTAAGCTTTCATACCCTAGGGTGCATGCTGATCAATGTTAGCTTCCAGTGTGATGCAGAGCTGGATGAAGATTTTTCATTCTTACAACCTTTGGATCTTATCACGAAAGATGTGTATGAACTTAGGAAAATGGTTAATGAAAGAAGGAAAAAAATACAGAAGGATAGAAATAAGGAATCTGAAAAGGAGCATGAAGGTGGGCGAGGATGGGTAAAAGAAAAGGAAAGGCATGAAAGGGAGAAAGAATGTGAAAAGGATGGAGAGAAGGCAGAAAATCTTAAAGAGCAAGAGCAGCAGCATGACAATCAGACCGGTACAGAAATGGTCACAGATCAAGAAGATATGGTTACTGTAAAGCATGCAGAGAACGGAGAATATGGAGGTAATCACCTATTGTTCTCTGTTGCATGTTTGGCATTTCATGTGGAGTAACTGCATTATTTTTATTAATAATTTCCCCTAAATGTCAATTTCTTATAATCCTATGTTCTTTTGTTATTTTTAACCATTTTCTATTCATGCATACAATTTTTTGCTAGTGTTAAGGTTAACTCCTTGTAAAATTTGTTTAATTGCAGTATATTTTCTTGCATGTTGTGATTAGTTGATTAGCTGATGAATAAGGGTGGGCCTTGGTGCAACGGTAATGTTGCTGCTCTGTGACCTGAAGGTGATGGGTTCAAATCCTGGAAGCTGCCTCTCTGCTTGAAGGGCAGCTGCATGCATCTACCCTCCCTATACCCCACCTAGTGGAAGCCTCGTGCTCAGGCTGCCCTTTTTGTGATTAGTTGATGAATGGTGTAATGACTGATGAATATAAAAATGAGTCCCTGATATTGTGGATAGCTAGTAACTCTCAGCTTATTTTCATTAAGTACTTATTATTATTATTATTATTATTATTATTATTCATTCTCTATCAACCATACTTCTAAAAATATTGACTATCTGGCTTGTTTTATAAATCCACTAAAAACTATGTATCTGGGTTGTTGTTGTGATGAGTTTCAATGAATTATTAGTTTATTGTTAGCCACTTCTGTGGGATTTAGGATTAGAAATGTTCTCTTTGATATCATGTATTTCTACTTATTATGTCCTTATTCAATATACTGATTATTTCTAGTAAAAAGTTCTTAATTTTTTATTCGTTTTCTTTATTTTTCTTTAGGAATATCCCAATGAAATTCCTAATTTAGTTGCTAGTTTTTACATCACTGAAACCCACCTGCTCTCTGAGAATATGTAAAAAATGCATACTAGTTTTCTGTTTCAATTAATATTTTTCCTTCAAAAAAAGAATTAAAAGTTCTCATTCATTTTTATAGGTCCACAACCAATGGACATCTCTACAACATCAACATTGCATCCATGTGAAATTCCTAGGTCAGACGTGATAGTTATGGAAGGGCATACTTCAGAGGTAAAGTATTTAATTAATGTGTTTTTTGTTAGTAAACTTTTTACATTTGCTTTCATCTACTGTTTCTTCTGTAAAACTCTATTAATGGGACTATTTACTGTACACTTAGGTGTGTGCTTGTGCATGGAGTCCTACAGGATCTCTTCTAGCATCAGGGTAGGTATCTTCTCCATGGTTGATTTAATTTTTGCATAAGATATTTATTCATGGGTGTGTATTTTATAGTTGTACACTATATTGCTCATCTTGCATTTCCATTTGTTATACTTCCTTTTTGATGAAGAGATGCTGACTATATTCGGGATTTTTTGTGCTTGTTCATCTTTAATTTGAGGATGTTGGCAAGAGTGGTTGCTATGAGTCTAGTCAGAATTATGCATTAGTTGTATACTTGTATCACTGCTTATACTTTTGGGGATTTAAGGACTACTAGATTCCTGTTCTTAAAAGCAGCTGCAAGTTTTTAAAAAATAAATAAAAATGTTTGAAAATGTGTTTTTGGTATTCAGTTTCTGCAACTTTAACTTTGATTGTTGTTTATAAAACAGAAGATTACAACGATTTTAAAATGTTTTAGACTTTGGAGTTACATGAACAACTACGTTCATGGTGTCATTAAGGCAATTATATCATAAATAGCAATTACATAGATAGTATTGGATATCTTCCTCATTTGCTGGACATTTGAGAAAAAACTTTGAATGATTTGGGTTTAAATGGTATCCAACAAATTTCACCCATCTTCACTGGCATTTGAATTCCTTTGTCATGGTGTTTAAACTAACAACAAGAAAGGGGGTTTAAATGGTATCCAATGCATTTCACCCATCTTCACTGGCATTCAAATTCCCTTGTTTCCATGGTGTTTAAACTAACAAGAAAGGGGATTCTTTCTGAAGATCTCCATCTTTCCTCAACTTCTCTTCTTCTAGTCTCTTTTTTAGCCATTTGACCATTTGCTTAAATAGTTTTTGGATACAAAAGCAGGCTTGAACTCTCTATCTGTCCGTCTGTCTATCACAAATTACAGATATCGGATATGGTTGAGGGGTTTTGGTTGAATCATGACACTTGAGTTTCCTGAGTAACATGAACTATTCAATTTATTTTGTTATGGAAATTATGGAAATATACAATAGATGGAATTACATTTTTTCCCTTTCTGATATTTATAATGATATGCTTTTCTTTTTACTAAGCTGGTCCCCTTCTTTGTTTTCTAAAACTCTTTCAAAAATAATTTAATTGTGAACATATTTGTTTTGAAGTGTTTTTTACTTCTGTAACTAAAAACTGTTTTTTGAAACAAATGAACTAGAATAGGATCAAAAGGCCTTAAATTTTATTCGCAATAAATTTCTAAAGACATATGTGATGTTAGTAGGAGGACATGACAGTTATCTTTATGATATTGAATTCTGATTCTACATATCCTTGTTATCTATTTCTTCTTTAGAAAATGAAAAGTGAATAGATTTATTTATGTACATTAATCTTTATTTTTGTTCTGAAACATGTTTTAAAGAATGCTTTTGTTTTCTGACATATTTGAAGACGGTAAACTATTTCATAAATAGGGACCAGATAAATGGCTTCTTATGATATCTTTTCACTTTCTTTCATCATTTCAACTATAGGTCTGGGGATTCAACAGCTCGTATTTGGACAATAGCAGAAGGGAGATGCAAATCTGCTTCACTGAATGGCCCTCCGAATGTATTGGTGTTGAAGCATGTTAGGGGTAAAACAAATGAAAAGAGTAATGATGTCACCACACTTGATTGGAATGTGAGTTTGACTGCATATTCTAATTTGTACCCAAGATGATTACTGATAGTGACTTCATCCTCCTTTTTTTATTTTTTTATTTTTGACATACATCTCTATGTTTTTCAAACCTACACTGACCTCACTTAAGCAGGGGAGGTTTGTGACAAAGAAATTGTACAAGGTTTTTAGGGCACGTTTTATATGTTCCACTTCCAAGGGAGGTTTGTGTAGGTCTGTTATGTGAAAGTGAAGAAAATATATGGGAGATTTAGCATTTTCTTTTTAATTTTTTTTTCCTGAACTTTTGACTGAAAATATTTTAAGTATGATTATTTTTTTCTCTCTCTTTGTATGCTTAGGTATTATTTGTGCTAGTGTAACATATGTAAATTCATGGTTATTGTTTGTAATATTTAATATGTTTAGTCATAATTATCTATTTATGAAAAGTTTGACCTCTAGTTGCTGTTGTGCAGGGGGAGGGGACATTACTTGCAACTGGTTCATATGATGGGCAGGCAAGAATTTGGACCACCAATGGTAGGTCATTTCTTATATCCTTAGACTTTGCACTAATGCCTTTTGGGAGTTATATGTGATTAAGATGGAAAGACCTCAAAAATGCTATAACCCAGGGATGGATGCTCGAGTATTAGTTGGGGGAGAGGGGGCTTCCCCCCTAACTTTTTTTTTTTTTTTTTTTTTTTTTTTTTTAACATTGTAAATGAGTAATATCACCGGCCTGTGCAGCGATTTGTTTTCCCAGTAATATATTGCTTTCCCCAGTAATATTACGGGCTTGGATAACAATTGTTTGCCATCATTTGATCTCTCTCTGCTTGCCAATTGCCATCATTTAATCCTGTTACTGTCATTATTCTACCAGGACAATGGGGAACTAATTTTATAATATTTAATATTTTATAGCAACTTACTGCCAATATTATTTTATAATATTTCACAAGAACATTAAATATTGTTGCACCAGCCCAATGGAGAACTATGTTTTTAGTGCTCAATATTTTATCAACTTGGTCCCTCCTATCATTCAAGCCTTGCCCCGTCCCTAGTCCATTTTTGCTTTTGTAACAGAGCCTGTTTGGTAGATGTATTATACTGTAAGGAAACTGATGATGTGTGTTGGTATCCAAATGCTGCAATGCACTTTTTTTTGTTCATGCTTTGATGAGGCGCTATGTAGTGATGATGAACATGAGATTTGAAAATAAACAAAAAGACATCAATCAGCAATGGTTTTCATCTGGTTAATAATGAGTAATGATACTCCCAGGGATAGATAAAAGTTGAGTAGTATTATTAATTAATATAATGAATCTCAAACTAAATGATTTGGATGATAAAGAATATTATACTTTTAACAACTTTTATTATATGTTAGCATATGCACCACTTGAATGTGTGTCCGCCTTTTTGCTTATCTGTTTTGTGTGAATACCCTCATTGTTTGTTTTAAGTGTTGATATCTTCGTTATATTTTTTCTATATGTAAAATCGTTAGTTTTATGGTTGTGTTTGGTTACCCGTTGGAAAGTTGTTGCATATGTTGTGGTGGAGGAAATGTGTTTTTTTTTTTGAGTTGGGCCAAACGTCCGCCAGGCTCTATTCTATCGGAAAACCAAACACACTATTATGTGTGTATTTGGATTTGCTCTTATGACTTTAATCAAAATCATTATTTTGATCATGTAGTGGTGTCTTTGACCAGGTGAATTGAGGAGTACATTAAGCAAACACAAGGGACCCATATTCTCTTTGAAGTGGAATAAGAAAGGTGATTATCTTCTCACTGGAAGTTGTGACCAAACTGCAATTGTATGGGATGTGAAAGCTAAGGAATGGAAGCAACAATTTGAATTTCATTCAGGTAAAATTTTGAACACACTTTTCCTTATAAGGGGGAATTTTATAATATAAAAAGAACTCTTGGCAAGAATATTTTAAACCATGTTTATGGATTATTTTTAAAATTTGGGCTTGCTATGTTGTTTAGGTTGGACACTTGATGTTGACTGGCGCAACAATGTGTCATTTGCAACAAGCTCAACTGATATGAAGATACATGTTTGCAAGATTGGTGAAAACCTCCCGATAAAAACTTTTTTTGGGCACCAGGTTAGTGCACTTGACCTTGTTTTTTTGAAGATTATGCTATGCACCGTTACTTATGATACTGGGATTACACCTGTGGAAGGGAGAAGTTAAAATAGGAAAGCATGGTTAACTAACTGTACAGATTGATGGATGACGCTGGGATGGTGCTTTGAAGATGAATCCATCCCCTACTTTAACCATATGAATCTATGGACAACCCTGGGATGGTGCTTTGAAGATGAATCCTGATAGAAACTAGGATTGTCTTATTGAAATGTAAGAAAGTGCAATGCTAAGGGATTGTACTTTCACACGTATTACTTCCCCATATAACCACTCACCACACTCGCTTACTCTATCTCTCTGTATCTAACAGCCTAGGTTGAGGCCTTCTCTAACTTGTACCATCTAGAATATGTTTGGACTTTGGATAAACCTGGGCTATCAAATATGGTTGGACATGCTGGACTGGAAGGACCCCAGTCTGATTCTGATCTATAGAAGTAGTGCTGACAAATCCTGACTTTCTAAGTTGTCTGATTACCTTGGTGGATTTCTTAAAAAAATTTGCAGCACTACAGGAATTATTTGAACAGCAAAGTCAGTAGTTAGTAACCTGCTTGATTACTGAATTCAGCTTAACTAGTTTATAGGTCCTGCATTAAGTTGACATATTTCATTAAAATGCAATATAGTGCTTGGATAAGTCTTTACTGTCTAATGATGACCTTTTGCAATTTCAGAGTGAAGTTAATTGTATCAAATGGGATCCCACTGGTTCATTATTGGCCTCATGTTCTGATGATATGACTGCAAAGGTAATATCACTTACTGATCTGATTTAATTTATCATTCCATAATAGCTTTTTTTTGTTGGTACTGGATTTTGCAATCAAACATTTTATGAAATTTTTTTTCTGGTAAATATGTATTGTTGCTGAATTGTTTGTAAATTATTTTGTGTTTGTACTCAGTTTATTGTTTCTTGTTTTGTAGATATGGAGTATGAAGCATGATAAATATCTTCATGATTTTAGGGAGCATTCCAAGGTACCAATTATGAATATTTCTCAATGTCAGATGTATTTATATTTCCTTTTGAATTTTTCATGTGTTATGCAGATAGTTGAAAAAACTAAATAATTATTTTGTAGGAGATATATACTATCAGATGGAGCCCAACTGGTCCTGGTACAGATAACCCTAATAAAAATTTGGTGTTGGCTAGGTATGTTAGTTGCTTGAAGTTAGATTCATTCCTCTGGATTTTTTTCCATGCATTTATAAGAACTTTATAAGAACCCATTTGTAACAATGGTATTTTCAAGTTGCTTAATTTTAAGAATCAATTTAAGCAACTCCATTGGAGTTTGCTCTAATTCGTATGCCTCCTAGAATTAACCTGTAGCACAGGTGGTTTGCTTGGGCCTAGAACTGGAGGCCTTACCAAGTGACTTCCCCTCTAGCATGTTAATTATTAGAAGAGTTAAACCCATTTTACGTACTGTATATGGCAAAGTTTCTACTAAATTGGTGCTGTTTGTTTTTCGTAAAATATTGTTGTCTTTTAGTTTGTTTATGTTGAGCAATGCCCCATGTGCAGGTGCATATACAATTATACATGCAATCATGCCTGCTTGCATTTTTATATTTTTCTTAATACCAGACGAAAAGCTTGTTTCATTTATTTTAAGCTACCTAGTCATCTTTTTGTGCAGTGCATCATTTGATTCAACGGTAAAGCTATGGGATGTGGAACTTGGGAAACTTGTCTACAGCTTGAATGGACACAGGTATAGTTGTTTTTTTAGCTTTGCTTTATTCATGTTTGGAAGGAAGCATAAAATTCCCCCTCCCAGCCTCTTTTCCCTTCTGTTTAAAAGTGATTGACAGTGTGATACAGGACTCATCAACTTGAAGCTTGTAACTTCCATTTTGTATTTCACATAGCTTTATTGAATTTTCTTACTTTCCAAGCTTCTTGTTTATCTGGTAATTATTGTATAGCCCTGTTCCTGCAAAATGGATTCCTTTCGTGGGAAACATTTCAAATGCAGTAAAGGAGGCTGATAATAGGCTAATAGGCTGTTTCTTTGAATATAGCCAATCCCTTTGATTCCAATTTGTTTATTTGTTCCTACAGAGATCGTGTATATTCTGTTGCATTCAGTCCCAATGGTGAGTACTTAGCCAGTGGGTCTCCTGACAAATCGATGCTCATATGGTCCTTGAAGGAAGGCAAGATCGTTAAAACCTACACTGGTGATGGAGGCATTTTTGAGGTCTGTTGGAATAAGGACGGTGACAAGATCGCTGCCTGTTTTGCCAATAATACAGTTTGCGTTTTGGATTTCAGAATGTAAGATCCTGAGAAGCACCAAGTTATTTTGGCTAGTCAATTGTTTTTCCCCCCTTACTTTTGATGAGATCGGTAGAAGTGTATTACCCCTATTTTGGGTGGATAGGCTTCCCGTCTTAAACATTTGTAGGCATAACTCATGGTTCTCGGATCCTGCTGTGATTTCTTGCTATGAATTAGTAAGAAGTTACTTGTAGGAGTATATTCTTGATTAAAAAATGTATATATTTAGTTGGACTACATCGTTAAAGCCATACTACTGGAAGCATCCTCTGCCAGTTGCTAGATTGTCCCTGGGAATCCAAAGAACTTTTTACATGGTTTATTTGAGTTTATCTTATTACAAGTATTTAAGTTAACATTTTGAAGTGTTTAGTTAAACATGAGAAAGGAGCTTATGACTATCGTATTATCTCTTTTTATTTTTTTTAATAAATTTCATGGTGAAATTTATCAATAAGTTTATAGAATTAAGTTTTTATGACAAGTTATTATATGTTAAGTTTATATGATGAAATATGATTGATTAAATGTTAAGTTATTTAACTTTGTACTCCCTATCTTATTTTGTAATGCAGTCAATCCTATTCAGCCTTTTTTTTTTTTTGTAATGCAGTCAATCCTATTCCTTGTAATATAACAGATTGTACATATGCTAATCTTGAACTTCTCTCGACATCGTTACGACTCAATCATCCTACAAGTTTTGTCGCTCACCTGGATTTGGACACATCCTTACCTCGTTAAAACTCAATACTCCTACAAGCTTTAAAACTCATCGACGTCATAGCTCAAAACTCGAGGGGTTATATAGCATTTGGATTTTTCTTTTCTTTTGGGTGAATTTATATAGCATTTGGATTGAATTTAGCTATGTCTCCGTGTTGGTATAAATCACCGCAATTATCTACTTAAGGCCTTCTCTTCCTACACTCCTTATATCTCAGCCTACACCCCTTTAACTTCTTTTATATACTCTCATCCCTCTCCCTGCTACACTCCTTCGTCTCTCCCTCCTCCTTTGCTCAGAATCTCTCCGACACCCTCCCAACAGCTACAACACACTCTCCTTTGTCCCGGTCTCTTTTTGTAGGTGTTCAAACCCGTACACCACCCCTCTTTCATTGTTGTAGTCACCGGTAAATTGGTCCCCCCACGCACCCACAAAAAAAATGCTATTTATTCAGAATTACCGAATCCGGAATGCAACAAACAAGAGGGTGTTAGTGCAGAAATATGAGGGGTATTTTGGGGATTTAGCTTTATTTTAAATTTAAGGGATGTAGGCTGAGATATACGGGGTGTAGAAAGTAACGCCCTCTGCTTAAACACATGGTGTCCAAAAGGGCCTTTCCACAATCTGTCTGGGCTACAGTTCAGTCCAATGTGGGGTGGGTGCTCTGACAACAACCACACTAGGGTTTAGCTTCTTCGCCAGACGCTACCTAAACCCCTAATAGTGGGTTTCATTTGCGCACAGAGCAAAACCAAAAACATGGCGTGGCGCTGCGGATCTCTCTCGAGGTCGTTGCTCACCGCCGCGAGAACCATTCCAACTCGTTCCTCCATTTCTCACCTTCACCGCCCTTCTTCTTCGCCTTCCCTACGCTCTCATCTTCTCCACTCTCGCCGCCCCCTCAATACACTCCCTAGGTAAGGTAACTTGTGTTTATTCCCTTTCTTACCTATTTTTCATAATCATTCATATTTTCTCAATTCAAATATTAATTTCACAAGGACTGTGGCAATTCTTGGGTGCACGCAGTCGCTGATGCCTCTGCACAGCGCTGACGCCGCCGCTCGTCTCACTTCTCACATTTCCGTCGAATCGCGCGCTTGCTGCGAATTGTCCCAGGGTACTTGTTCCTTCCGAATTCCTATTTCTTACATTAATGTGTTCTGCGCTGTTCATTTGTATTTCCATTCTACTCTGCGGTTGTGTGTTGATTTGCGAAATCCTTTGTGTCCAACAGGTACTTAAATAGACTATACAATCCGCGTAATTTGTGATAATACTTTTGGCTGGACGTGAAAATGGTGGCTAATGCTGTGAAGCAGGAAGCCTGTTGAGGTTTGTTTGGGTAGTGTATTTTAGAAATATTTCAAGTGTTTTTATCATTTTTATAAAAAAATAAATAACTATCTATTCTTCTTAGAAACTTTTCAGGCTAATTGAACAGTATCGACATTGTTTTACTTTGTATCAGATAATAGTAACAGTGTTCTTATTATATGTTATGTTGTTGTATATATTATATTAGTTGGTAGTGTTGATTAGGGATGGCAAAGTATATCCGGACCCTACGAGTACCCGTCAAAATATCCGCAAATGGATAGGGTAATAACCGCTTTATTGGGGAAGGGTCCGGGGTGGGTATTTACCAGCAAAAATTTAACGGAAATGGTGCGGGTACAGGTTATATAACCCGCCCCGTCCCGCCCCGCCCATATTATATATATATATATATATATATATATATATATTAATTTAATTAAAATATCATATATTATAAATGGTTCCACGATGGGCAGGTTCTGCTTCTCTGATTTTTTAAGAGTTATGCAGATCGGTTCTTTGTTTGACAAAGTATTTAGATATAAAACAACTCTCTTGCAATGTAGAATAGCTGTGTGATCGAAGGGATTGATTGGCAGAATTTATTTGAATCAAGTTTACTTGGATGCTGCAAGCACATTAGGCGCATGACAGTAGTTTTGGTTTGCTGGGAAAATTGTTTTGTACATTGGATTGGGAGTAATTTCTATTGTAGTTTGAAGACAAGTATCCATAGAATTTATGCTTCAAGTTACATATTCTTTTTGTAAGATGTTTGTGGGTTAGGTATCCCTTGTACCCATGCATTAATCAAATTCTTTGTTTGGCTAATATATATATTTCAGTACCAAAAAAATAATTATATATTTTCAATATTACGTAACTTTCAATTAAACATAACATGTTTGATACAAAAGGTATTGATTTATTTTGGGTGGGGTGGAAAAAACTTTTGAAAAGGTATTGCTTTACGGTTGGTTGTTTTTAATGTTATTTATGAATGTTTTTAATGTTATATTTGGATTATTTAAGAGTGAATTTTCAATTTAATTTTTTTAAGTAATATTTTTTATTGGTTTATTAACTTTATACGTAAGTAAAGTGCGGGTATAGATATATAGGTATCCAACGGATACGGGGATGGGGATTAAAGTTGCTACTCGTGCGGATATGGGAACGGATACGGGTATTTTTTTTAAACGCAGGTATGGGGACGGATACTATTGTACCTTATCCAGACCCTACCAATTGCCATCCCTAGTGTTGATGCTCATTATTGTTCAAGTTGTTGTAAACCCTGCTCAATAAGTGAACTGTGTAGGTCTTTGTCCATTTAACTCCGAAAATTAGGCTTAATCACAAAATTGGTGGATAACCTATCCAAAACCAGTTTAAACAGTTATTTTGTTGAATCAAAAAACTTTTTCTTAGCAAAATAAAGGTTCAATGTCTAGTTACAAAGGTTCACATACGGTTCCACCCCATGATGGATCGTTATACTATTATTATTGTAAAGAGGGAGGTGGAAATAGCAATCCTCTACTATATATTCCTTTAGTTTTTTTTTTTCTTTCCACCATTTTGTTTATTTGCATTCATAAGTGTTTCAATGGTCTAAATCAAACGGACAGATGCAAACCCTGACCCACACTGGAGATTCCTCATGACCATTTCAGAACTCGTCATTGTTGCTTGCACACGTTGGCTTCAGTTAGTGCTGATAACTTGTTAGGTTGGCCGACTGGTTTGAATCTTTGAAGTTGGAAGTTTGAACAAATTATGGAATAGCATATTAGCATGTTTATTTGGAATCTTTTGAAAACATGGTTCGGAAGTTGGAAGTTTGAACAATGGCATTTTTGTTCGTTTGGAATCTTTTGAAAAACATGATTCGGACAAAAGTTTTTAACAATAAACTTTTCCCCAAACAACGAACTTTCCAAAATGGAAATGCCTTAAAAGAAATTGGAAATGTATGAAGCATTTAATAGGTATTAAATAATTTCTGATGGTTTTTTTTTAAAAGAAATAATTTCTTATGGTTAAAAATGGTTAGAAATTGCTATATTTCAGATCCAATTAAATTTTTTAATACCTATTAAAATTAAATGCTTTAGATAAATAATTTTTGGTAGTTTTGAATTGCCAGCAAATAAACTGTCAAAAAATGTAATAATAATAATAATAAAAAAAAAATTAACATCACATCATCATTTAAAGATAAGTTTAAATTCATTTGTAAATATAAAATATTAAAATAAAACTTTTAAAATATAAAAGACCAAAAAAGAAAAGTAAATGACAACTCATTTTTTTGGGGCCATAGTCACGAAGTAAATGGCTCCCAGCTTCGTCAACCTGTTTTTGTATTTCAGTATTTGGATCCATGTCAATATATGTGTCCAAATGTCTAAAACCTGCCTGAACTTTTTTTGCTTTGCTACTGTAATTTTATCACATAAAACTAATATTTTAATAACTAAAGATATCAATTTACGATTATCCGTTAAATCAGGAATTATTAAATTATATTTTTTTAATATTTTTAAATTATTATATAAGAATTACATTCCTCTAAAAAATCTTATAATAAATAGTTAAATAATAAGAACTTTTACATGAATTTCATGTATGAGTTTTTATTTATATAAAAAATTTAAATAAAAAAGAAAAAAAATCATTTTTTTTATTAAAAATGTTAGTTTAAAACGATTTTTTTTACCACTGATTGGCCCAATTTTGATCTATTTTACTTCATTAGTTTTTCAAGTTATCAATATTCACCAATTATTCACTATTTTTATTTTATTAAACCATCAGTCCGGTTTTTTCTTCTTTGCATACAACATAAGGGTAGAAATGCAAGTAAATGCACGGGCATTAGTATACATTCCAATTTTTCCAAGAGGGATTTTAAGAGGCTCTGATATCTCAAGCAATCTATCTATCTATATCTATATATTATATAAAACACAGTCGCTGACTAGAACTGGTTGTCCACGTGTTACATTTTGTTGACATTTAAAATTAAAATATATATTATATGATATGATTCAAATTAATTGATAGTACTAATATAAATTCGAATTCAATTTTGGGTATAAAACACAGTTGCTAAATACTGAATATTTTAAAAAGTTTCAAATTTTATATATAATAAAATTATATTTTTTTAAAATTAACATGACCAACATCTTTGATTTTAATATTCTTAAATAAAATTATAAAATAATATTTTTTAAAAACTAACATTAGCCTTTTTAAATATTCCCAAATAAAATCATATAGTTCCCTTTTTAACTAATGGATATACATATATTAATTGAAATTGAAATCCTTTAGTTGAAATCTTTTAAAATGCCACACTCCCTACTGAAATTTATACATAATTTGAAATTAATTGAAATCTTTCCCCTTTAAAATGACACAATTTCCTTTTTTTTAAAACGACACAATTTGTATTAAATGTACGGTTTCACAACAATTCTTTCATTGTACTATAAATTGCAACAATCAGATTGCAGCTTTCTTCTATCCCTCTTCTTCAAACGTATTGAAGAACTGTCTCCACAACAAGTGTTTATATCCTCCCTCTCCCCATTAGGTGCCTCCACAGTAAGCGGCTTATATTCTCTCCATTAGGTGAGTATTGTTTATGCACCATTTTTTTTCTCTTATTCTTTGTACGATTTAGATGACCTTAGTTATTTTACATTCTTATTATATCATGTAAGAAGTCAATTGGTAAGTTTTAGCACAACATCTTATTCAATTCAATTCATTGCATTATATATCATCATATATTATTTTAATTTTTATGTTTCATTTTTTCAACCAAATGCTTTGTATTTGGATTTTTTTTCCTCCGTACCAAGTTTTACATTTTTTACTCATTTGTTATGTGGTGTGAATAAAATACAAATGAATTATTCTTTTTTGTTTTGTGGCAAGCTTCAAAGGACTACTGGAAATTATCATCATTGGAATAAATTTTGTGCTACTACTAGATTCAAGAAGGACAATAGTTTATTACTTAAATTTTCAAGTTGCAATGTAAATATTGTTAATATATATAGAATTGGTAGATATAATTTTTTATTTGTTAGTGTTGTTCTCATTTAATTATCATTTTTTATCGATGATTGTCGTTAATTGTAGTAATTACAATTGATATATTGAATAATTTCTTACTTAGATATGTTGTTATTTTCACTTATCATTGATACCCATTATAATTTGTTAGTGTTGTTCCCATTTATTTATCAAATGGTAAATAAGGAATGTTCTTTATTTTTTTTAAAATAAATTAACAATAGAAAATTTTACTACTACTTTTATTCTAATTTTAATTCTCACTTGTTTATCATTGAGAACCTATAGAATTTGCTAGTATTTTTCATTAATATGGTTTACTTTAAAAAAATAATTAATGATAGAAGATTTTATTACTGCTTTAATTCTAATTATAATTCTCATTATACAGTTTATATTACTTTGATTTTTATTATAGTTACAACTTATTTTGTATTTTAATTTTTTTTCATTGTCTTTGAATTCTTTGCCATTTGCTTCATGTCCATTATAGAATTAGGTGTTAATTTATATTGGTTGTTGAATATGTTATATATCTATTAATATTAATACTTTTCGTAAAAAATATTTCTAAGAAAAACAAAATCTTAAATTAGTATATCTTTCCACTTGCTTCACTCATTTTGGTTTTGTTTTGGAATAGTTTTATATTTTTTATGTGTTACTTTTATACGTTTCTTTTTTTTCATTCGCTTTGTTTTTTTCTAATATTTTGAACTTTCTTTATATAAGGAAATTTTATCATTTCAAAAAAAAAAATATAAGGAAATTTAACATTTATTAATAATATTTTTTGTCTAGCAAAATATATCATTTTATACTTAATTAATTTATATTTAATTAGGGACCAAATAATATTGATTAATTAGGGACAAAAGAATATATTTGTTGCTTACTTTTTTTTTTAAACTAATTAGTATATTAAATTTTGTATTTTATCTCTTGATTGTTTGCTACGATAAATATATCCAAATTAAATTATAAATTAGTTATGTTTATGATTTAAAATTATAATTGTATATAATTTTTTACATAATTTTAAATAAACTATATATTTATAATATCCTATAACCAAAACTGCCAATAGTATGCACTATAATCATCTTATGAAAATTAGCATTTTAAACAAGTATATTATATAAAAGAAAGGATAATGCAATATTATATAAAATTAGCATGAAAATTGGCATGTTAAACAAGTACATGTTAAATAAAGCACGGATTTTTTTATTTATTTGTAGGAACCGAATTTGATTCGTAGGAATCGAAGACAGTACCAGGGGGTTTACAACACTCACGCACCCTGCTCAACCAACTGAGCTAGACCCCCTTGGTAACAAAGCACGGATATATGTACTAAAAAACTAATATATGTACCAAAAAACAAAGCATGGATACAAAAAAAAATATGTAGAATTCAAAGCATCCTAATATATCCTATCTATATATCAATATATATAAAATTTACGAATCCAAAAACAGCTTCAGAAAACACGTGGCGAAACACGGTTGCTTCTCAAGCATTGGATGACATGTGTCATCATTTCATGCTTCGGAATTGTTTGGTCCGATTACAAACCAAATTCAAATTCAAATACATTTAATTGATATTTAATTTTTTAAATTAAAAATGGAATCATAAATATTATAGATTTACAAAATTATAAGTATATCAATTAATCATCCTTAATTTTCGTTAATCAATATCAATCAATATATATAAAATTTGCAAATCCGAAATCAGCTTTGGAAAACACATGACGAAATAAAGTTGTTTCTCAAGCATTGGATGACACCTGTCATCATTTCATGCTTCAGAATTGTTTGATTCGGTTACGAACTAAATTCATATTCAAATACATTTAGCTCTCATTAATTTATCAGGAACAAAAATTAATTCAAAATCGTTTTTAATTAACCACATCAAGAAACTATCAATCAACATTAATTTGAAATTCTTCCAAATCAATCAATTATCAAAAATTAATTAGTCAATTACACAATTACATTTATGTATTTTGATTTCATTTAAAAAAAATCATTCAGAATTTTGAATTAAAATAGATATTTAAGTTGCACATCCAGTTGCTCTCAAATCTCTTCTGCAATGACTTCTATTTCTTTTTTTTTTTTTTTTTTCGCTCAAAGGGGCAAAAACTCATTATGTGGGAACTTAGTCCTTACAAAATCATACCAAAGAAGGTATTACAAGAAGAAGGAGGCTCCTCAAACCATGTAGTTCCCAACAAAAATTGGTGTCCTATCCCAACCATATAATCTGTAACAAAATTTCTCTCTCTATAGGAATGTGTCAAATTTCTATTATTCATGGTGTCATCTTATTTATCTAATTGTGATTCGTTTTTTTCTTATATTTTTTTTTAATTTATATGATACAATCTATTTATCTCTTTTAATTTCATTGAGTTTTTGGGTTTGTTGTTTTTCTAGGCTTAGCACTTTCCATCACGAAGCTTTTGTAGTCTAAGAGTGAGAGATATTATCTAATGGTAATTCTTTTATCTCATCAAGGTGTTTTTTTTTAATCTTCTCTTTTGATGTGTTTATGGGTTTACTCACTAATTGTTTTTTATTGGCTTTACAATTTCTTGCCCTCATTATGTATGCACTTGCGATTTTATAAAGAGTCTTTCTCAATATGTCTGAGTTACATTGATAAGAGGAAAGTTCTTATAGTAACAAAAGGACGATGAATTTGGTGAGTGGTCACATAACAACTTTGTAGCTAGGTATATCACTACTTTTTGTCTTATTATTTTTTTTTTGTTCTTTGTGCAAGTATTTCCTTTGTGTATTTTTTTCTATTTCTCATTTTAGTATTTTTTTGTGTAGTACTTTGGATCTGGTTCAAAGTATAATATTATTGTTGTGAGTCATCAACGAAGGAAAATGACGAAAACATTGGAGTTACCTTAGGAAAACATTTATTTGCCTAAAATATGGATAAAATGGAGAACTGGTCAACAAAATAGTGTGTATATTATGTGTTTAATTTTATAATTGAAATAAAACATTGTTATTTGACATTTATTAATTTAAAAAAGATGTGGTCATTTGAAATGTCCTTGCGGGTTGAGCATTTAAATTATTCATCATGTAGAACAAATAAATCATAAAATGTAGTGATACATGTATATTTAATCTTTCTCCTGCATAAAATGTTAATGGCGTGATACACTATAGGTAGTCAAAGAATATATATAATTTTACTCTTTGCAATTTATTTATACATACAACGAGTGAAGAAAAAAATTAAAATTAAAATAAGTCTTTCCATTGTATTATATAAATATAATTAAATGTTATTATAACGTTATAATAATAAATTAAAATAATATGTTAAATAGAATTATTGATAGGTTTGGGAATAAGGAGTTATATGATCGATGGTCAGGGATGTTAATTCAAAGTAAAGTTGAAGGAAAAAATAATCTATTTTTGTTTTAATTAATGCTTTGGAATTTGATTATTTCTATATTAAATTATTTTTTTAATTTTATTTTGTCCATCTAAAATGCTATTTTTATTTTTATAAATAAATTTCACATTTAATCTCATTATGACTATATAGCATTTAAATAAAATTATTTTAAAATTTTTTATGTTAATTAATTTTTGTAAATAATTTCTTTAGAATAATAATTTATGTTAAAAATGAATATTATTTGGGGCAATATTTTAATTACATAAAATGGACCAAAATAAATGTGATAAGAAATTATTTCCAAAAATAAATTTTGGTCCATTAGACTGCAATTGAATTATTATCCAAAATAAAATCAAATTGAATTTTGTCATGATTTTATTTTTTGAAGCTTTTTTGTCCATCAAAATTCTATTAATTTATTTTTATAAATAAATTTCATATTAAATTACTACTTAACATTTAAATTAAACTATTTCTAAAAATAAATTTCATGTTAAATAATCTTCATAAATAAATTATATAGGACAATAATTCATGTTAAAAAAAATTTAGGACAATAATTTAATTGCAGTTTCATGTACCAAAATAAATATGATAAGAAGTTATTTCCTTAAATAATTTTTGATCCATTACGGAGCAAGTAAATTATTGCCCTAAATAAAATACAATTAAAATTCTATTATGATTTATACAATTCTAAATTGAATTATTAATTTTTTTACTATTTAATGTCCAATTTCAACATATTTTTAATTAGTTTTCATAAATAATTTATTTAGGGCGATAGTTTTTGTTAAAATGGATTTTATTTAAGGAAATAATTTAATAGAAGTTTCATGTACCAAAAATAAATGTGATAAGGACACTTAATTAAAATGACAATCAAATTGAGACATCATCTATATAATGGTATTGATACATTTCTAAAAATAATTTTTGCTTCTATAAAGTTTTTGCCATTATTAACTATACTAATTAAAAACTTAATGATAATAGGAATTAAGTCGATCTAACAGATCTGTTAAAAAAAAGTCGATCTAAATGATAATAGGAATTAACATTATAATCATTTTTAATTCAATTATGATTATATAGATAGTAACTCAAATAAGAATTAACGTTCATGATCTAGAATTACAAATTCTTATATTAACACGATGGAAAAAAAAATAGGAAAAGCATAATGATGTTGGAAATTTAATTTCTTTAAGTGATGAATTAAATTTTAAAGAAAAAAGAAAAGAAAAGTCATAACAAAGTTATAACAAAATTATAGGTAAGAATGATAATGGGCATTGAACCCAGCAGGTACCGTAGTAGTAAAAGAAATCATGTTCCTTATTTGCTATAAGATTATATTTTGTAAAAGGTCTTTGAATATGATTTTAATTTTTGTGATGTTTTTTTAATTAATATTATTTATTTATTTATCAATTTTTCATATTAATTAAAGTGTTCGTAATGCATATAAGCATAGACATTTATATACCCAATGCTAAATGACACAGATATTAAAGTTACTAATCACATGGATATGGGTCTAGGTACGGGATTTTTCTAAAGTGCGGATATGGGGGAAGGTACTATATTATCCTACTCAGACCTTATTCACTATCATCCCTTATTGTAAGAAATAAAATTTAACATTATAATTATAATATATTATACATATGAAATATTAATCATAATTTCAATTGTTATTTTTATTTTGTTCTCATATTTTTTAAATATAATAATTAATCATATCTTCAACCAATTATTTATACTACACAATAGTAATTAATAATTTAAATTTTCTTATACTTTATGATCCATGATTGATATCCAACACAAAATTCTTATTATTTGTAGTTAATAATTCCTAATTCAAATTTTTCATATGTTAAAATTTTAAAATATTGTCCACAAATTAGCATTATGTCGTGCATGATGTGCATGGCTTGAATTTAGATTTTAATTTAAAAACATATAGTTAAAAATGTCATTTCATAAAAATATTTTATTTTCATTTTTTTTTATTTTAACTTGGAACTCTTACTTTATATTGTTTGAAATATTATTTCACAATAATTATTTAAGTTATTACCTTACCTAACACATAACTAATTTTTATTTCTCCCATTTAGTACATTTTAAAAATCATTGTCTACAAAATATATAATCAACTATATATCTATGATGGACAACAATAATTAATAATTAAAAATACTATACTTTAATTATAAATAATTCTTAATATAAAATTTTAAAATGTTTATATATTTAAAATATTTTATAAAAATATTTATAAATAATTTGTTTACCCGTGCATAGCACGGGTCACTCATTCTAGTTATATAAAATACAATTGTTGACTAGATTGGTTGTCCACAAACATAAAATATTACAATATCATATCAAATAAATGAATGTGATATATGACATTACGTTTATATGTAATCATTTAAGTATGTGTTCTTAAATTTATATTGTTTCATTTATTCACTTAATTTTGTTTCCAATATTTTTACATGATGTTAATTTAATGAATTCTATAAAAATATTTTAATGGAACAATATGTGAGTTATTTTAGTTAAAATTATTTTTCTTATTTTTTTCATCTTATTTTTGTTATAAAGTTTTATTTGTCTATATATATAAATTTTTTTACTTCAAGAAAGTGGCGTTGTAAAGTTTAAATTTATAGTTGTATTATAATTTTTTTAAATGAATTGTATTATAAAATAAACACATCTAATTATATTTTATTAATGAATAAGTTCCTTATTGCGGAAATTTAAATTAGTTTTAGATCTTTTTTAAGTAATATAACAAATTAACAACATCGTCAACATACTTCATACATACAAAAAATTCATTATCTTCTCAATAAACTCGTGCATCGCACGGGTACTATCTAGTGTAATATAAAATACGTTTAATACAGTGGAATTTAATTACTATTTCGAGGCACAATTGATTCCTTGTTAACAAGCATTTTTTCTGCCAAAACAAATGTTTACTTTTAATCAAAATTGTCGATCTAGAACTATGAGTAGTTAAAAAAAATGAGGCGCAATAATCATGATAGTTTTTTTTTTTTTTTAACTGTCAGATTCTCAATCCAAAATTAATTTTGGATCTGAACTAATTTGAATTAATTTAGGTAGATTTAAATTACAAAATCTCTTAAAGCTTTATTTTTCCTAAGAATCAAACTTAAACTTTTGCTTACGACAAAAAAAATAAAATCTTTATCAGCTAAACCAATAAATGTTGGTAGCGTGGCTATGTCTTTGCACTCTAATGTAAGGATGTACGAGTACTTAATTAAGTTGATAAAAAATAGAAATATAAATTTGTTGAAAAAAACTATTTTTATTTAAAATTAACAAAAATATGATAAATAAAGTTTTATTGGAGGACTTAGCCACCCTAACAGGCTATTTTGATTCGGCCTCCATCGAATTCCCGATTCCTTATGCCTTTTTCCCATAATACAATCCTGCCTGTTGGACCCCCTAGAAGGAATTGTTTTCTTCTCTCTATCTCTGCTACAGTATTTTGTTACGGAGCAATACTTTTTTCTCTTATTTTACTACTGTCTAAATACATGATGAGTTATACAAAAATGTTTTTATATCAGATAGAATTGATGTTTTGTTTTATTATACAAGCCCACAATACTGGGATTAGCATATGCTATAAAGTTTTTAATTTTTAAAGGCTTCTAATCATTGATTTTTTATAATTATTTTATTAAATCGTTATTCCGGATAAGCTCGTATCCAATTCACCTAAGATTTCGAAATTGCCCTCCTTTAAATGCACTGCATTATAAAATTTATACTTAATTTAAATGAAAGAGACAATTGTGTTAATTATATCCTCATATAGGACGTGTTTTCTATATATTCATGGCTTATATTCCTTTCATTGTTTTCGACAAAAAATTGACAATTAATGGGGACAAATTAATTGTGGCGCAGTAAATCTTTAGGGGCTAACAAGAATATTCATCCCTAACCTATATGTGAATATTGAAATATAATTTGTCTTTGAAGGCCAATAATTTGTGAAGTGATTTAATGGTATTTTAATGGATTGAAAAACTCTTAATTGCCTGGATTTTATTATACACATGTAATCAAATGTATATATTGTATTGTAATTGTTGTAACTTGGAACTTTGAACACCATTGATCGTTATCCATATAAGTAATTAATACTAGCTACTTTTAATGCTTTTAAAATTATATATATATATATATATATATATATATATATATATATATATATATATATATATATACTATCCCCCAGCAAAAAAAAGTGAAAACTTTTTTAGTTTAATGGTGATGCATTGACAGTATAAAACAATTTTACACGGTCATTCAATCACAAATCACCGTTGGAATGCCTTTTAAGATAATTTTTTAAAAGTCAACAAATTTACTATACATGGTGGGTTGTAATTGGATGACAGTGTAAAACTATTTTATGCTGTCAGTATATAATCCTTTTTCTCAAACTTTTTTAACATTAAAATCAACTTGTCCTTACATAAAATCAAAGCCAATGAAACACCAACATGTCGTTGGTCCAAATGACATTGGGCTTAGATTTCTTTGGTAAGGTCTCAAATTTGAATTTTGTAGAAGAAACATACGTAATCATGAGAAGAGACTCCATTAAAGATTGCAATCAGATTTTTTTGCCGATAATTAGCCATTGGCAAATTAAGCCAGTTAATACTTCAGATTAGCATGGTGACAAAAAAAAAATAATGAAACAAATTAACATGTGTTGCTTCGAATAAAAGGTATTCAAATCTCTCTCTTTTTACATAGAAATACAAATCTCTTCAACATATAATCTTAAGTTTGATTGAAATTCATGAATAGAAAAAAAGAATATTGTTATCCTCAATAAAAAAAGAATATAGTTTGAAATATTGTAAGTTTTGCTTTAATAATTAATCAATAATTCTGACCAATCTCTACATAATAATACATACTTAAATTTTCAATTTACAAGGAAAATTTAATAATACTTAATTAATTATGTATTATGTAGATATTCGTGAGATTTTGGACTATTTAATAATTTCTTATGTTAGAAGAGGTGTTACTAAACATTTATCATTGTTGCAATATTTACTTTCTTGTACCCTAACAAGCATGGAACTGCTGTACCGTAGAGTAAATATAGACAAAGGTTGAGATAAGAAAGCTAAAATGTTAAAAATTTAATTAAAATGTATTAATACTGTAAAAGCCTTCTAATAAAAATTATATATATATATATATATATATATATATATATATAGAGAGAGAGAGAGAGAGAGAGAGAGAGAGAGAGAGAGAGAGAGAGAGAGCAGTCATTTGATTTTGATAACAAGGAATGTATAAAACATGATTTTAAATTAGTGAAAGTCACCTGTGGTATAGACCAAAAAATTAGTGAAAGTCATTCGCGGTGTGAACCATTTGGGAAAGAATGAAGCAACTGCGGCTCCAATAAAAAACACAAATGATTATACCAAGTGACAATGAATAAAAAAACGCTAGAATAGAGCTACTCATGTTCCACGCAGCTTACTTTTCAAAGTGATTATCTCGTCGAGTACATTTTTTATTAGCTTTACGAAATGTTTTGCTGGGCCCGAACTAAGCACATGGATTTGATTCTTCACGGAATTTCTTATGGATATTTTGATAAAACCAAGGGCAATGATAATTAAAATTCTTTCTTGAAAGTGACCTTAAATGGATTTTATTCTTTTAAAAAAATCTAATGACAATGACTGACAATTTTTATTTAACGACCAATCATGCTCAAAATATTGCATGCAGTACTGTTACATAGTATTGATATTTTTTTTTTCCCTCTTGCTTGCTGCAATACGGAATATACATTGAGTAATAAAATGGTCGGAATTAATTTCCATCAAACGAAAAAAAACGGAAGAAATCAGTAGCCCCAAATGTAGAATATAATCAATTACTTCCTTTATATCATAATATAAAAAAACTAATTAATGCAATTTACTAAATGTCAGCATTCTGATTAAATAAACACTGCAGGCCCTGCATTTATTTATTTATTTTTCCATGGCAAAGAATCCTAACCATACAGGTGTGATAATATTATCAGAATTCATGATCACTCATGACTTTAAATAAAAATTAGATAGTTTACACACACACAAAATAAGGAGAAGAAACTGTGACCCCATCCTTATTTACCACTTGGCTTGTAAGATCGAAGAATTAATTAATAAAACCCTCTTAATGAATCATTTGGTACCTTCCCAAAGCTATGTCACATAATATATATATATATATATATATATATATATATATATATATATATATATATATATATATATAAGGAAGAATCATTATTGGGAAAAGAGCATTAAGCCCCCTTAAACTTTACTTCTTTTGCAAATAGACACCCTAAACTTTAATTTTGTCTCAATTAATCCTTAAACTTTGTCTCTTTTGCAAATAGACACCATGAACTTTAAATTTATTATGATTGATACTTTAATTTTAACTTTTTTGTAAATACACGCCTTAAACTTTAATTGCATTTTAATTTATCTTTAACATTTATCTTTTTTACAAATAGTTTTTTTCAAGTTATTTATCTTAAATGTTAATCATTTATTAATTTTTTTATTACAACTAATTTTTTAATATTTAAAATATAATAAAGAATATGAATTTAGAAGATATATAAAAAGGAGAAATAATAACATTAATCAAAAAAAGTTTTTATTTGATTTTTAATTTTTAATTTTATTATGTTTTAATGTTTGGAAAAGTAATCAGAGAAAGGTCTGAGGCACACGTTTGCGGTTTGGTGAGGATTTAATAGCTATACAATGAGTATAGAAATTTAGGAGTGAAATTGTATTGTAATACGTAAATGTTAGCTTCAGTTTACTGTATGTTTTTATGCAGTAACTTGTTCTTGGAATGAGTCTTATTTTGGGCACCTCTTGTGCTCATAACAAGCAATCTTATATTAATGAATTATTTAGCTTATAAAACAAATATTTGGAAAAGTGATTTAAAAAAATAAAACTAATAAATAGTTAAGATTAAACAAATAATCAGTTGAGATTTTTTTATTAGTAATTTAACTCTAATTTAATATAAAAAATTATTTATGAAGTTAGTAAATTTTAAGAATTGATTGAGATGAAATTGAAATTTAGGTGTCTATATGTAAAAGAGGTAAAATTTAAGGATTGATTGAAACAAAATTAAAGTTTATGGTGTTTATTTGTAAAAGAAATAAAGTTTAAGGATCAATTTGGACAAAATTAAAGTTTAGGGTGTCTATTTGTAAAAGGAGTAAAGTTTAGGGGAGTTGAATGCTCTTTTCCCATCATTATTTAAAAAACTTTTTTTTTCCGTTTATTATATAAATTGAAGTTTAACTTAGGCTAGCAGACCGACTCTCCTTTACCACGATCCAATACAATGTATGTTACGTTTTGATTCAACACACCAAAGTTGTGAAAAGCCAATTCCTAGGACTAACAGACAAAAAATTACTGATGCAATAATCCCTGTATCTTTTCTGTCACTATTCTTTGATGATAAAGCTAATAATGCCCCCACCATCATCACGCGTGCACATCTGTCCTTGACTCTGTTTTCGTCAAGTTGTTTGCTTCACTAATTCAAAACCCTAGTCTCTAACCTAGACGCGAGGCTTTGAAGATTGACAAATTTGGCAAAACATACATTAGTTGTCACGGACATAAGGATGTGTTGTTGGTTCCCACTCTAACTACTTTAACGCAGGACCACCCCCCCACTATCATATTTACCATGTACTGTGCTGTACGCGGAATCCATCAACTTGGCCCATTACATGCCCAAAGGCACAATTCGTGAACCAAATTAACTAATGCTTAAATTTTACAAGAAAATATATATCACATATTTATTATGCCTTCTCATCATGTAAAAGTCCTTAATTAATGAAGAGATCAAACTTTAAACCATATCATGTATAGTCTATTATATGATTTATATCATGAGCCAACTATCCTACTGCTTTAAACCTTAGACAACTAGGTCAAATTTTCTATATTGCACATTTAAAGTGATTCATACCCATATCAAATTTTATATATATATTGCATATTTAATAGCGATTCATATATCGTACATAGATTTGTTCCTCTTTCTTTGTTTTTGAACTTATTTATATTTTTTCTTTGTTTCTAAACTTATTTAATTATACGTTTTCATTTGTTTAATGCATGTGAGGCTTCTACTTTCTGGTAAGTGATGACCTTCCACGCATTTGCTTTGCTATGCTGAAGCCTTTATGCAAGAGCTAGCTACATATTGTGCCCTTTTAATTAATTGCATATTTGCATGAGAAAGTCGCATCATTGAACATGTGTAGCCACATCAGATTCGCTTCCAAAATTTCAAGACTGTACTGGAAACGGGTCTGCGACAGGTGAATGTGTGTGAGTGAAGTTTGAATAAGCTAGCGTAACAACTCATCATTTGTCAAAGAGAGACACAACCAAGTTGCTGAAATGGTCGTGTGGAAGAACTGGTCCAATTAATATATTTTATTTTATGACAGAGAAGTTTATTCAAACTAGGTTTCTTGACGGCACCACACTCTGTACTCTGTAGTACTACGTAATGTTGCACGTAAAAAATGCAGTCAACAATATTCTAGAGCCAGTTGGGTTTGACCATTTTTTTTATATATATTTAAGAAACCATGTTTCTTTTGTTGCTCAAACGGAAGTTAAGTCCGGTTAATGTTACAGCATTGCACGACAAGAGGTTTCCTCGCGTGGAAACTTGGTAGGATTAATTATTAATTAGTTAATTATTTATTAATTCTTAGTTGTTTATGGCTGATTTTTCTGTAACATGTAGGTGGTTGCTGCACCTTGCACGGTTGCAACTCAAATTATTTGCTGCCCTAAAAATTTCTTCGATTGGGACTGCGGACCATGACACGTGGTTATGCTAATGAGAATGATCACGTTATGTTCAGTGTTATTCTAAGAAACTTTCCAAATCAACGTTAGAAATTGCAGCAGAAAAGGGTGCATTCAAAATTGGCGCTTGCATGCATGGTATCTTATCTTGCTATACCTTCCCTTTTTATTTCACTTAGATCCCAATTGTTATTGTTATACACTTTTAAATCTTTCCGCGAAGTTTCGCACAGACTAGGTGGAATGTGAGTAAATTATTGGATCAAAGCTTCGGTGACTTCCTGAGAGTAGCTGGTATTTCTTCCCATTCTGTGTGCATGCATTCAAACATGTACGAATTGCAAAGTAGTTGTGCAGTCAATGTCCCAGAAATTTTCTTTCTATTAATGCCTAATCATTATGACATGCATGCACTAGGAGATTGTTTTGATCAGAAAATGTAGGGCATTGTTCACTCATATCAAAGCATGATAATCATGTTTGGAATAAATGTACTGATAATCCTTAAAAAACTTGAACATCATATAGTTTGTAAAGGCCCATGATCTCTACCAAAAAAGGCAGAAAGCCCAAGAAAGGTACAATTTTTATTTATTTTTATTACGAAAGGTACAATTTTTCATTCAACTTAGGACAGTATTTTTTTTTGGGTTAATTATGTTTTTAGTTCCTGAATTTTTTCGAGTTTTCACTTTTAGTTCCTAAATAAAATTTTGACTGGTCTTAGTCCCTGAACTTTTTTTTCTTCAATGTTTTTAGTCCCTCAACTTTTCTCAATTTTTTTTTTTAGTCCCTAAACAAATATTTGACCGGTCTTAGTTCCTGAACTTTTTTTCCTTCAATGTTTTTAGTCCCTAAACTTTTTTTCAATTTTTATTTTTAATCCCTAAACAAATATTTGACCGGTCTCAGGGACCAAAGACATAATTAACCCTTTTTTTGAAGTGATTGTGTGCGCTATAATTTTTTTACAAAATTTAAAAATACTATTAAGTTTAACTTGTGAAAAAGTATTGGAATATTTTTTAAATATTTTAAAAAATATTTACGTAATTCTTATATTTTAAACATTATTTTAATTTAAAAAAATTCTACAAAAAGAAAACCTCAAACAAACGGCTCTTAATCTCCAACCTTTTTCCATCGAATGTTGTATTCCCTTATTTTAAAAAAAAAAACATTAAAATATCATGAGGTCGATTTGCCAAAATAATAATAAATTTTAATGTTTCCCAAAAATTACACCGTACTTGTTTTTTCTTCCTTGACTAACTATTGACTTATCATCATTAAGTATTTTAGAATAAAAAATATTTTAAGTTTAATTGTTTAAATTAGTGGAAAGGACTAAAAACATAAACGATAAAATTTTGATCGGTCAAAGTTTTGATTGGTCAAATTTTCTTGAGGGATTAAAAAAGTAAAATGTGATAAAATGATATACCATTTTTATAAATTGTCTTTTCTAATGGTTGCAAAATTGCTAGAAAAAACTTTAAGAAAATATTTTATCATGTAACTATCACGTCAAACTAGTAATTCATGTGGCAAGTCACTTGGATCCCAATGTGGATGTCATATCATTACTTAATAGTCTAAGTTAACGCGAGGACTAAAAACATGGATGAAAAATTTATGAAAGACTAAGACTAGTCAAAGTTTATTTTAGGGACTAAAAGCAAAAATTAACAAAAATGAGGGATAAAAACATAATTAAACATAATAAAAGTTTCTGGTTGTAAGGCTCTCTGCCTCCTTCAATTAAAAAAAAATTAGATAAGATATAATTAAAATTTTATTAAGTCTATAAATGACTTATATTTATTTTCAAAATATGACTTTTAATTTTTATTGTATGTTACATTATCAGAGTTAACTTAGCATAGGAGATTTGGGTAATATGCAAAAAGGTCATAGGTTCTAATCTCAGTGTGATTATTATATACCAAAAAAAAATTGATGTTACATGATATACTATATGATTATATTTAGATAAATTTCTTCATAAATACTTATAAAAAAATAAAAAGATGAAATGCGTTAAATTTTTTCATAAGTTAAAATCAATTTATGTATCTTAATTTTTGAGAAATTAAATAATTTTTTTTTATAAAAGTTAAGTACACAAGTTGATTTTAGTTTATATGAGAAACTCGATTTATTTTATTTTCTTATAGTGTGTTTAGATTAGATTCATGGTGAGAAATAATCAATTATTTTCTCATGATTAAGATAAAGTAATAAATAGTTGCTTCTAATTTTTTATGATACCAACATGATTTTGAGAAGTATAATTGATTCTTGGTATTTTATATGACTAATTTAGTAATTTACAATTTAAAAAGTTCCATTCCATCGTGTGCATCCCAAATTTGGAAAAAGAAAAATAAGAATAAGTAATGGAATGGAATGAACTCGGTCTCGTTCCTTTTCCATTCCCTTTCACATAAATCAAACAATAGAAGATTTAATAGTGTTTATAAAACTCAATTTAAACCACTCTCTAAAATATAAATGTAATAAATGATGTATTTTATTACTGTAAAATAAATTTTACTCATTGTATTATTGAAGTATTCATGTTAATTATACCATAGCTGGCATTCGTATATTATTACTGTAAAATAAATTTCTACTCGTTGTATTATTGAAGTATTCATGTTAAATATACTTACAGAGTTGGTTTTCTAGTAAAACTTCAAAAGAAAATATATTGGACGAAAGGCACAAGACAGTGGACACTGCTGTGAAGACAGCTGCGCCGTGTATTCTCGTATGCATGACATTATACGAAGCAATGCAATATCCCATATTTATTAGTATTAAAAGCTAGCTGCCTCCACACAACTAAGTGGGATCGTCACCATGATTAGATTAACTACGGTTTCCTTGTTTCTTCTTCTTTAATTTAAACTAGTGCGTGTATCCTTGTGATGTTCTGGATGAATTTTTTTGTGACAGGCAGAATAAATTTTTTAATTTGTATATAATAATATATAAACAAATTATATACTTTTGATTTAAAAATATTAGATATATGAATCATATTTTAAGAAATTGTTTATTAACAATAAGATTTTATAATTACAAAATTCACTTCAACTATTTTCAATTTCAAAAGATATTTATAATAATTTTAAAGTTTAAAATTTCAAGAACTCAGTTATAATTTTTTTAAGTAATTAAAATTAGAAAAATATAAATTTAATTATTTAATTACTAATTTCTTTATTTGAATATTTTTCTATGTTTAATTGAAATTAAATAATTAAGAAACGAACACTAATCCACATATACAGTTTTCTTTTTTTCAATTATTACTGCATGTAATTTAAATAGTATATTATTGAAAGAATGAATGAAACAATAATTTAGATAAGTGATAATTAGAAAAGAAAAGGATTATTTGTTTTTTTAAAAAATATGACTTAGTAATAAATGGTGGACCTAAAACATAACTGAAGAGAGTTATGAAATCAAATCATTTTTATCATATATTAATAAATTTTGTCATGCATTGTATTTGTATTTATAAAAATAGACGATGGTTAAAATATAAATTAATAAAGTATAATAAGAGACATTGTTTTGTTAAATAGATAAAGTATAATAAGAATAAATTGAAGAAATAAAATAACAATGTAAAATCAAATATATTAATTTCTTATGAATCTATAGTATATATTTTTTTTTAAATTTTCTTTCTTTGAATAATTTTTATGAATCTATAGTATATTAAAGTTATATTTTTATAGTATTACATTAAAATTGATCAACATTTAATGTAATACAGTATATTAAAGTTCAAATTGATGAATTGTATAAAAAAATTAAATTTCTTTCCTTAAATAATTTATATGAATATATAGTATATATTTTCCTTGAATCATTTTTTTATACATTTGTTTCTTCAAATTGGTGAATAAATAATTAAGATACAAACACTAATCCGAAATAAATAATAAATAATAAATAATATTATTATTTTATCAAAATAATTTCAATGATTATTTAAAATTTTAAACTAATCCTTTTGAAATTGCATGTTAATTGAGAAAGAAATATTTAATTTCTTACCTTCTGATTTTAATACTCCCTCTGGTCTTTTTTATAAGTAAACGTAAATTAGGGATGTTATTAAGGTAGTTGGATCAAGCATTGCTTGGATTTAATGATGATGTTTTTAATTACATAAATGAACCAAATCAATCCTTCTGTTCTAAATTTTGATGGTGAAATTATTCAAATGTTAAATTTTTGTTACCTTTTAAATTTTAATCTTTTGTTACTTTTTTTAAGTATTTAAATTTACCTAATGTTCCTGGTGAGAAAAATTTGTATACATGGCATCACTTTTGGAAAGAAAAGTTCTATAATTATGGTAGATATAGATTATTTTGATGTATATTCTTTTAAGTACACGTCTAATTATTTTAATTTTAATTACACATAAACCCATTCTTTATGCTTGATATATTATATTTACCTTGTCATGTTTTATTATTAATAATATTATCTTAAATACTACAGGTGGTGAATTTTTTAAGTTTGATTGGTTTATTAAGTAACGTACAAACCTCATTTGGATACCCCATGTTTATTACAATATAAAGTAAATGATTTTTTTGTTACAATATGTTTAAATACTTTAAACACCAATATATATTTTGTATATTACTTAAAATTTTAAATTGGAAAAATAATAGTAAAATGATTTTTTATCAATATTAATATTTTATTTAATTTTTAGACAATTAACACTAATATTAAGCCACATCTCATGAGTGGTAACGCAATATGGATGCACCTTGGCATTCTAATGTTTATCAAATATTAAGAAAGCATATAATAGGCTGTCAAAAAAAAAAAAAAGAATGCACATAATAGAGATGGGATAACATCACAGAAAAATATGTGAAATGATATTTAAAAGTAAGTGTCCAATACATGAACGTATAAAAAATATTAATCTATATCTACCATAATTATAGAACTTTTTTTTTCCAAAAGTGATGCCACTGCTATTGTATGCAAAATATTCTCTAAAAAATATAACATTTTAAATTAGAAAAATTATATACTGTGTACTTAAAATTAAAACCAGTTAAATCGTTATCTTAGACAACAGGCAGTGTACTACCAAAAGCACTGTAGCAGTAGTTAATTATTTATTTAATTTTTTTTTTCATTTGCACAGTGGCTTGACAAATTCGGCCATTAATCTGAAACTTCCAATTTACTAATTTGATTCACGTTGCAATTTATATATATAATTAAAGATAGAAATTCCTTATACTATCGGTGTTAGATTAACAAAAGTTTTAATAAAAAAAGAGATTAAAAAGTGAAGTGTGAAATAACTAAACATATGTAATACTGTATCAAAAAACTAACTAATTAAAGTGATATTATCAAATGGACTACCATGTTTGTCACGCGGTGGTTTTCTTAAGTTACACATAAATAATCAAATGTGAATTGTTCCATGCGCATATATGTACTAAAAAATTACCGTTTCAGGTAAAATAAAAATAAAAATCATAAACAATTAAAATACTAACCTGTATTCAAAAGTTGATTCATGTTCAAAGTATTTAACCAAGGTGTAATATACGTAAAAAAAATGTGATTAGTAGAAAGAACGAAAGAAAAAAAAAATTCAATAACAACCCAAAAAGTTAAAAAAAAAATGCTTATGAGAGATAGAAACCATAAGATAGTAGAAGAATACACCCAGAAAAAGGAAACCCAGCAATTACAAACTGCACGATGACAAATGAAGAGGCACAATCTCTCTTCACTAAGCAAAATCACAAATGAGAAAAAAAAAAAAATCAAAACTACAACAAAAGCATATACACGTACCTTTAGATCATGAAAGGTAACCAAGCAATATAAATAGGCACACTACAAATGAGTGGTTTTGCTCTGAAACGAAAACACAGTTTAATGTAATTTATATTTTAAATTTAATGTAATTTGAAATGGTGAGAGTTTTTAGGAACTCATTCAATAACCAAAACCCACTATTTTTGAAAGTTTAAAAATTATAATATTATAATAAATATTAGAAAAGATAAATGATTCGTTCTTAAATTTAATGATGTAAAATATCTTATTTATTCCTATTTTATCTTAATTTGTCACCAATTTTGTTTAATTAAATAATTGGCTAATTAAATTTATGAAAATATTTCTATTTTTTATAGACTGTTTAGGAGGAAAAATCTTTAATTTAATTAGCTAGTTAACAATCCAAAAAGTTAAAAAAAAAATGCTTATGAGAGATAGAAACCATAAGATAGTAGAAGAATACACCCAGAAAAAGGAAACCCAGCAATTACAAACTGCACGATGACAAATGAAGAGGCACAATCTCTCTTCACTAAGCAAAATCACAAATGAGAAAAAAAAAAAATCAAAACTACAACAAAAGCATATACACGTACCTTTAGATCATGAAAGGTAACCAAGCAATATAAATAGGCACACTACAAATGAGTGGTTTTGCTCTGAAACGAAAACACAGTTTAATGTAATTTATATTTTAAATTTAATGTAATTTGAAATGGTGAGAGTTTTTAGGAACTCATTCAATAACCAAAACCCACTATTTTTGAAAGTTTAAAAATTATAATATTATAATAAATATTAGAAAAGATAAATGATTCGTTCTTAAATTTAATGATGTAAAATATCTTATTTATTCCTATTTTATCTTAATTTGTCACCAATTTTGTTTAATTAAATAATTGGCTAATTAAATTTATGAAAATATTTCTATTTTTTATAGACTGTTTAGGAGGAAAAATCTTTAATTTAATTAGCTAGTTAATGATCAAAATATTTAAAATTTAAATTTAATTAATTAATGTCCAAAATTGTTTTAATTAATTTGTAAACACTCAATTTTTTTATTCAATTTCCGTAATTGAGGGAATGTATAATAATTAGTGGATTTAACTGTGATGTTTTTAATTATATAAAAGATCCAAATCAATCCTTTTATTTTAAATTTTAAATTTTGATGGTGAAATTATTCAAATCATTAAATTATTGTTACCTTTTAAATTTTTGTTACTTTTTTATGCATTTAAAATTATCTAATTGTCCTTGAAAGTTTTGGGGGGAAAATTTTATTCTTTATGTATATTCCTTTAAGTAATAAAGGATTATTGTTACCTTTTAAATTTTTATTACTTTTTTATGCATTTAAAATTACCTAATTGTCCTTGAAAGTTTTGGGGGGAAAATTTTATTCTCTGTATATATTTCTTTAAGTAATAAAGGATGCATATTTATTATTTTCAATACATAAATTTAACTCTGTACGTTAAAGGACGACAATATCTTTTACATTGACATCTTTTTGTAAGAAAAGAATTATAATTGAATATCAATAAACAATATACATATATAATATAAATCTTTTTGTATATTTTGAAATTATGTGCCTGTCGACAACAAGGACAGAACCAAAAAAATGCTAAAGAGTTTAGGACCGAAACGAAAGTAAAAGAAGTCTAACCTAAAATCATACGAATACAACACAAGACAGTGATTCAATACGACGCAGGATATAATGATATGACAACAATTTAGAAACATGGGACATGATATCGTTGTAGGTTCTATTTAGATAAACTTATATATAAATACTTATAGGAAAAGAAAATAATAGTATGTATGGATGTTAGCTTCTTCTACTTTCTTATTCTTTTTCACTTTTCTTCTTTTTCTTTTATCTTCTATATAATTTTCATCTATCTTCTTCTTTCTTATCTTTTTGGTCTAGATCACAGGTATCTTTTACTGGAAACAATCAAGTTCAATCGGAGTATGATCATTATAGGCGGCAAAACTTTCTCTCTAAGTATTTAACGCAGCTATATATCCAAACTCTAACCCGAGATCACTGATTAAGATGAAAATGTCAGTTGATACACGCGCTTAGTAGTCTTATTCTCTCTCATCTATCTTTTATATATTTTTCTGCTATCTTCTATAAAATCTTCTTCTTCTTCCTCTTATATATTTTATCTTCTATCAAATCTTCTTCCATAACTGTATTGCCTAAATATCTACAAATTGTTAATAACTTGTATATTTGTATTGCCTAAGTATCTATAAGACTATAAGTGTTTGTTTGATGCACTAAATTTAGCATAGAATTGGGAATTGAAATTTGAATTGAACTTTAAAATTTTAATTATGACATTTAAAAATTTAAAAATATTTTTAAATTGGAACCACAATTTTAAAACTCAATTCTACGAAATTATAATGCAATATAAACTAGTTCTTCCTAATTCATTTTTGCCATTTTTTATCTTGATTATCATCACTATATACTATTTCTATTATTGTCACCACCATGAGTACTGTTTCCTTACCTATCATTATCCTTGTTGCTACTATTAACATTAGTTAGAGGTATCAAACCAGAATTGGAATTTAATTCAATTATAATTCTTTACAAAACCTAAACATAAACAAAAATTACGATTCTGAACTATTTCAACTCTGATAAAAATATAATTGTAACTGTAATTTAAACTACATTCTAATTTCAAGTGTCAGATGGAAGCTATTTTTTATTATTATATTTTCTTGTAAAATTATAATTTTATTTATAATTATTTTGGATATACCATCTACTTAATTTTTATTTTCAAGAGTTAAATTTTAAATGAATAATGATACACTTTTTTTTTTAAAAAAAAAAAATACTATTTTTTTATCATTAAAGATTTCATTTCTAATCATTAATTATCTTTATGAATATAAAGTTATATTTTATTATTATTTTATTTCATTTTCTAACATTTTTTTACTGCATTTCATTTTATAACATGAAAGTGCATGTTACATATTACATTAATAAACAAAATTTTATTAAAAAATGATAAAAAAAACGTAATTTTTTATAACTCAATTATGAGACAAGTTATATATTTTTTAATAAGACAAAATTTTTAAATGCAAGTTCAAACAAAGGTTAGGTGAATGGTTTGGATTATTTCCCCTTTTCAATATCATGACATATGATGACGTTGTTCTCTTTGCCATCTTTGAGGAATCATTAATTAATTATCATTGTATTATATATTACTTATGTCGATGAATTATAAAACGAAGGCAATCTAGTATTGTTTACGTCGTTATCGAAAGAATCCTAAGACGTTTTTGTGAAACCATACTAACACCTAGAGTGTAATTGGATAGGAAGGGTGCTTGATAAAACGAAAGTTTTAAATTTTTCAAGAATTTGAAATTAGAAATATTTGATTTATTATTTAAAATAATATTTTCAAGAAATAATATTTTTTGAAAATGTTTTTTATCTATATTTTTTAAAGAATTATTTCTGGGTTGTGAGAATCTAAATTTTGTTGAGATGAAAAAGGTTTATCACGTTATTCTTATTAAATAGTTTAATATGATAAATAATTAAAATTTCTAAATTTTTTATTAAAATTAAAGGTGAAAATCTTTGATTATCAACTAACATATATAAATATTTTTAAAAATATTTATGACCAACTAAATTTATTTTAGTCATTGATTCTCGAACATAAAAAAAACTCCATACTACTAAACACACCCTAAAAGTAAAAAAAAAAAAGAAAAAGAAAAAGAAAAAAAAGGCAGGAACATGTTATGTTTAATTTTTAAACAAGAAGAATATAAGTATAAGTAAAACAAATATTTAGAGAAATTAATGTAATTATCCCTTGCTACTAGTTTTCATTATTTTGGATTTTTGGTATATTGTGATCTCTTCATCTATCATACGAATCATTTGACTTTTTAATAATTATATTCTGATGTCAATTGAAATTTGTTGAAGTTATAATATTTCATCCTATTCAAAGTATGACCCTGCGGTCTTTCATTAGAACTTGATGGTTGTATAAATGAAAAATATTCCTTCAATGTAACATATATTTTTCCATATCAAAATTCTACATTCCAACTTAATCTTTCATCATAATCCAAATCCCTAAACTTCAATAAATAAAAAAAGAAACCCACAACTTAATTGTTTATTACTGCTCTTAAGTCTTAATTAACTCCCTCTGTTGGTTGAAAAAATGGTGTGACAAAGTCTTGACTTACTGAGCTAAATAAGTATTGGGCTGTCTCTTACAGAAGCAAATGGGCTACAAGAGGGTTTAAGCCGGCACCCATCGCTTTCGGAGGCCAACAAACCCTGCAAGGAAATGGCCGCGTGGTTTGGCTGACGCGTAGGCTGGGCCAACTTTGTGATGACGTGGCGATACAATGGGCCCCACCTGTCGGCCATGAAGGCCCATCCCTACGTGTTCCCTGGCCCACATGTCGACCAGCCAAGTCTACAACAAAAGCTGGTTTCATTTTTTGTCCCCCAGACCCGGCATGAGCCCCTCAGCGTCCTTCCAAAAGTTCTATTTGCTCCGCCTTGTTAACGTGCCTACCCATGACCGGGAACCATGACATGGCACTAACCTTTTGCCGCTATAAATATCCCTCTCCCTCTCTCATTTCCCTACACCGTCCTACCTTCAGTGTTAATTTCCATTCACTCTCTTTATTATATTAGCTCTACCAAAACCCTTCTTCCTCCTCCATTAACCTCATCATGGCCGTTGAATCTGAGGTCTCGTCCTTACCTCGTGACGAGAGGAGCGCAAAGGCTCTTCAGTTCATCGAGGAAGTAACCAAAAACACTGACTCCGTCCAGGAGAGAGTCCTCTCCGAGATTCTCACCCAAAACGCCGAGACCGAGTACCTCAAACGCTTCGGACTCAACGGTGCCACCGACCGTGACACCTTCAAGTCCAAGGTTCCTGTCGTCACCTACGAGGATCTGCAACCTGATATTCAACGCATTGCAAATGGTGACCGCTCTCCCATCTTGTGCGCTCACCCAATCTCCGAGTTTCTCACCAGGTAAAAGCCCATGCCTCTTGCCTCTTTATTTTTTATTTATATATTTATTTTACATACCATAATTATTAATCTCACTGTATAAAATATCTGATACTCAAACTCAAATCCACTAGTTAGCCGGAATAACTGTGTGATACGTTTTGTCTCGCGCATATATGTCAGTTTTTTTATGATAATTCAAGGATGCTGTGATATTTATGATATTGTATGAATGTCCTTTGTATTTTTTGGATGGTGCTTAAATGAATATAATTAATGTTAAATTAAAAATTACAGTTCTGGAACATCTGCTGGCGAGAGAAAGTTGATGCCAACCATTCATGAAGAAATGGACCGTCGTCAGTTGCTGTACAGCCTTCTCATGCCTGTGATGAACCAGTATGTCAACTGTAAACGTTAGCGTTTTTTTTTTTTTTTCATTAATTGCCAAGTGACGTATTCATCGCAATTATGGAAGTAACTTTTAATTTATTAATTTTGTTTGTTTCTGCATCCGATTGCGCAGATACGTTTCCGATTTGGACAACGGCAAGGCGCTTCACTTCCTGTTCATTAAGGCAGAGACCAAGACACCCGGTGGGTTAGTGGCGCGTCCAGTGCTGACGAGCTACTACAAGAGCGAGCAATTCAGGAAAAGACCATTTGACCCTTACAACGTCCTCACAAGCCCCAACGAAGCCATCCTTTGCCCCGATTCCTTCCAAAGCATGTACACTCAGATGCTGTGTGGCCTCATCATGCGCCACGAGGTTCTCCGTGTCGGAGCTGTTTTCGCCTCTGGCCTTCTCCGAGCCATAAGGTTCCTTCAGCTCAATTGGGAACAATTGGCCCTTGATATCCTCACCGGAACCCTAAACCCCAAGATCACTGACCCTTCCATCAAGGAACGCATGTCCAAGATCCTGAAACCCAACCCTGAACTCGCCGCTTTCATTAAAAATGAATGCTCCGGAGAAAACTGGGAACGTATAATTGTGAGGATTTGGCCCAACACAAAGTACCTTGACGTTATAGTCACCGGTGCCATGGCTCAGTATATTCCCACACTCGATTACTACAGTGGTGGCCTGCCTAAGCCTTGTACCATGTACGCTTCTTCTGAGTGCTTTTTCGGCCTTAACCTTAAACCCATGTCCGAACCCTCTGACGTGTCTTACACCATTTTGCCCAACATGGGTTACTTCGAGTTCTTGCCCCATGATGATTCCTCTCCTATAACTCTCTCCAAGGACTCACCCCCTCGCTTGGTGGAACTAGCAGATGTTGAACTTGGTAAATTCTATGAACTCATTATCACCACCTATGCAGGTCTTTGCCGTTACAGGGTTGGTGACATCCTTCAAGTAACCGGTTTCCACAACTCGGACCCGCAATTCCGTTTCGTGAGGCGCAAGAACGTTTTGTTGAGCATTGACTCAGACAAAACGGACGAAGCGGAACTGCAAAAGGCCATTGAGAATGCCTCCGAGTTGCTGAAACCATTCAACACCAGCGTTGTGGAGTACACAAGCTTTGCTGACACAAAATCCATTCCGGGGCATTACGTGATTTACTGGGAGCTCTTGATGAAGGACTCGTCTCACCCTCCCACAAACGAAGTTCTGAACCACTGTTGCTTGGTGATGGAAGAGTCGCTGAACTCGGTGTATAGACAAGGAAGAGTTGCTGATAACTCTATTGGGCCGTTGGAGATACGAGTGGTGAAGAATGGAACGTTTGAGGAGTTGATGGACTACGCTATCTCGCGTGGTGCGTCGATTAACCAGTACAAAGTGCCAAGGTGCGTGAGCTTCACGCCCATAATGGAACTACTTGACTCTAGGGTGGTTTCTTTTCATTTTAGTCCAGCTGCACCGCACTGGACCCCAGAACGTCGTCGTTGAAGGAAGGGTAACGTACAGCAACAACATGCAGTGGTCATGCATAAGATCTAATAAGGAGAAAAGAAAAGAAGAAAAAAAAACAAAGGGTGACAGAAAAGGGTTGTTCATTGTTGTTGTTATTATCATTGCCCGAACCCGAAAGTATCTGTATTTGTTGATTTGATATTTCCAATGTGCTTGTTTTTCTCTTCTTTTCCTCTTTATTATGTCTTTCTTTTTTCTTTTTGGCCTTGCCTTTGTTAAACAGTTATGCGCTTTTAACTTTTTTTGTCTGTGAAATATAAGTTCAATTTCAAATGGGTGCGCCATGTAATTAATTAATTGTCATATAAATGCTTGTTTTCCCTTTAGTACTTTTTGATGCTTGTTTACCCTTAGTATGGAAACCATGTTTACACCCTGTATTTTGGCGATTTGAAAAGACGTCGAAAGCTCAGATGATGGTAACCGTTCATGTTTAGGGTGCCTGGATTTGGTAAGAATTGTAATTGTGATGTGATCAATGTTCCAAATTTGAAGTTATCTCTTTCAATAGGCACTATGCGGGTGTACTTTTGTGCACGTGCTAGATATTCTGTCTGTGGCACTAGGTTGGTTTATAATTCGTAGGAAAGTAGAGATTGTGAAATGTGTCGAGTGCGAACCGTAGTTTTGGCATTAAGCTTTTAATAAATAAAAATCTTTAATTGAGGCATTATGTTCTTGGAAGCATCTCACAATACCTTTATACCGCACTGATGCGGGCGGTTTAGTGCGTGGCTGCGTGAGGGAGCTTATTACTGTCACAATTGACAGCCTTAATATATAATTTTCAATGAATATTTAATTACTTTAGATTAAATTTGGTAGCCTTTCTAACTAACATCTTTGACTCTCTTTACCCCGTCTGATTTAAGGAGGAGGAAAGAAAAAAAGGTTCAAACGCACTCTTTCTGCATTCTACAGAATTTGAAAGTGGCCAACTGGAATTGGAATATGCTTTAAAAATGAAAACAAGAATGTCAAATTCCATATAAAGTGGTTTTTACATTTTAGCTAGTTAGTTAACATATTTGACCGTGTTTAGCTTATTTGACTTATTATGCAACACGAGTTGTATTACTGTGAATATTGCTGTGAAAGTCGCAGTTATGATTCAATGTTGTACTTGAATGCCCATTAAAGCAACCAAAAGAAAAGGAACAAAAGAATAACTATATTTAAAAATTAAAATCATCGGTGGAGATTAAGTTATATGGAGAGTAATTCTCATTAAAACTATTTTGTTTAATAACTTTATATAGAAAGATATTATTTTAAAAAAACAACTCTTAACAAGAATTATTCTTTGAATAATTTAATCCCAACTCAAATTATACAAATAATTTATGAGTTTAATATATATACATTATTAATGTAAAATTTTGTATTATGTAATTAATAAAAAATCATGATTAATATGACTTTAAGGTAATTGTTATACAAGTTAACAAGTTAATTATGCATAATAATTTATGGTTGAATGAGTGTACAAAAGTTTTTTATATTTTTAGTGTATATATTATTTATTCATAATTTATCCATATTATTTTATACTAGATTTTGACCTGTGCGTTGCACAGGGTAAATAGGATGTTTAAAAAAATTTATTTAGATTTTGTAATTTGTTATATTTTTCTCTTCATACTTTTTATAAAAAAAATATAATTTTACCATAATAATGTGATTTCAGTTAAATTATTCATTCCCGTAAATTAAGTGAAAATTTTCTACTTGCTTTTATAAATAAAAATAAAATTCATCCTTGTGTGTTATACTTTATATATAATTTTTATTTTAACATATTGGCATATAAATATCAATGTATAAAAGAAAATTAAAATTTGTCATGACAAAAGAAAATCATGAATAATTTATTTAAGTGAGAAGATAATAAATAAATAAATAATTATTTGCTTAAAAAATAATTTTAGACACTAATTTTGTGTGGAGAAAATAATAGTAATTATGTTGATTTAATTTTATTTTTGTTTGTTATGAAATTAAATATATATTGATTATGTAAAAAAAATTAACTCTAATTGGACAAAAATCTTTTAGTAAAAAAGTTTATCCTGTGAATTCAGTGTAAATTTTTCTACTTTTTTTTTATATAAAAAATTATTCTCGTGTGTTATATTTTATATGGTAAGTTAAGTCTAAATTTTTCTTCATACTTTTATGAAAAATATTCATTCCCATTTCTTATACTTTTTTCATACTTTCTATGATCGTAAAATAAAACATTCAATAAAATATTTAAATCAGGAAAGAGACAGCCATAAAAAAATATACTCAAATTAAAATTATTATAAAAAATATAATTTTACGACAATAATTTAGATATTATTATGACTTCAGGTAAATTGTTTATCCCCGTAAATTAAGTGAAAAATTTCTATTTGCTTATATTAATAAAAAAAATTCATCCCTATGTGTTATATTTTATATATAATTTTTATTTTAATATATTGGCATATACATATCAATGTATAAAAGAAAAGTAAAATTTGTCTAGGTAGAAGAAAATCATGAATAATTTATTTAAGTGAGAAGATAATAAATAAAAAATGACTAACTATTTGCTTACAAATTAATTTTAGATACTAATTTTGTGTGGATAAAATAATAGTAATTATGTCGATTTAAGTTGATTTTTTATGTAATTAAATGTATATTTATTATGTAAAATAAATTTTAATTTTGATTTAAAAAATATTTAGTAAAATAATTTATCCAATGAATTCATTGTAAATTTTGCTACTTATTTTTATAGAACATTTCATCCACGCGTTTATAATTTATATATTTTATATGGTAAGTTAAGTCAAAATTTCTCTTCATACTTTTATGAAAAATATGCATCCCCATTTGTTATATTTTTTTCACACTTTCTATGATTGTAAAATAAAATATTCAATAAATTATTTAGATCAGGAAAGAGACAACCATAAAAGAATACATTAAAATTAAAACTAATATAAATAAATATAATTTAACTATAATAATTTAGATATTAATGTGATATCAAGTAAATTGTTCATCCCATGAATTAAGTAGAAATTTATACTTGCATTTATAAAAATAAAAATAAAATATCCTTATGTGTTATATTTTATATATAATTTATTTTTAATATATTGGCATATACATATCAATGTCTAAAAGAAAATTAAAATTTATCCAAATAGAATAAAATTATGAATAATTTATTTAAGTGAGAAGTTAATAAATAAACGAATGGTTATTTACTTAAAAATTAATTTTAGACACAAATTTTGTGTGGAGAAAATAATAGTGATTATGTTGATTTAATTTAATTTTTGTTATGTAATTAAATATATATTAATTATGTAAAAGAAATTTTAACTTTGATTGGACAAAAATCTTTACTAAAAAAGTTTATCCATGTGAATTCAGTGTAAATTTTCTTACTTATTTTTATATAAAAAATGTTCATCCCTATGTGTTATATTTTATGTATTTTATATGATACGTCAAGTCTAAATTTCTCTTGATACTTTCATGAAGAATATTCATCAACATTTGTTATATTTTTTTTTTTCATATTTTTCATGTTTTTAAAATAAAACATTCAATAAATTATTTAAATCAGGAAAGAGACAACAATAAAAAAAATATAATTTCACCATAATAAATTAGATATTAATGTGACTTCAGGTAAATTATCTATCATCGTGAATTAAGTGAAAATTTCTACTTGTTTTTATAAGAAAAAAATATTCATCCCTATGTGTTATACTTTATATATAAATTTTATTTTAATATATTGGCATATACATATCAATGTATAAAAGGAAATTAAAATTTATCCAGGTAAAAGAAAATCATTGATGATTCATTTAAGTGAGAAGATAATAAATAAAAAATGAATAATTATTTGCTTAAAAATTAATTTTAGACACTAATTTTGCATGAAGAAAATAATACTGATTATGTTGATTTAATTTTATTTTTTTATGTAATTAAATATATAGTAATTATGAAAAAGAAGTTTTAATTTCCATTGAAAAAAAATCTATAATAAAAAAGTTTAGGGTAAAATATATTTTTGGTTCCTCATTTTATCATGATTTCTGTTTTTAGTCCCTCATAAAAAAATTTATTATTTTAAGTCCCTCATAAATTGTTCTGTTCTATTTTTAGTCCCTCATAAATTATTTTGTTATGTTTTTAGTCCCTGACGTTAATTTCAACTGTTAAGTGATAACATGGCAGACATAAACTGTATGTGTGAAAAATTTCTAATTAAGTTTCTAGTGACTTTTAACCGCTACAAATTTTTTAGCGATAAGAAATGTTTACTTTTGTAACATTTCTTGTGATTTCAGATAATTTGGTGTTCGAGGTTTTGATTTTTTTATATTTTTTTTAACATTTATTACAGTTTTAATTTGCCAGAAAATTTGCAGTAGTTAAAAACCGCTAGAAACTTAAACAAAAATTTTTTCAAGCACAAATTATGCTCGTCCCAACATTACTTAACAGTTAAAATAAAGGTCAGAGACTAAAAACAAAAGAAAACAATTTTTGAGAGACTAAAAACACAGAAAAAATTTATGAGGGACTAAAGATAAAAATTTAGATAAAATGAGGGACCAAAGACATATTTTACCCAAAAGTTTATCCGGTGAATTCAGTGTAAATTTTTCTACTTATTTTTATAAAAAATTTCATCCCTGTGTTTTATATTTTATATATTTTATATGGTAAGTTAAGTCTAATTTTTTTCTTACTTTTATGAAAAATGTTCATTCCTATTTCTTATACTTTTTTCATACTTTTTATGATCGTAAAATAAAATATTCAATAAATTATTTAAATCAACAAAGAGACAACCATAAAAAAATATACTCAAATTAAAATTATTATAAAAAATATAATTTCACCACAATAATTTAGATATTATTGTGACTTCACTTAACTTGTTCATCCCCATGAATTAAATGAAAACTTTCTATTTGAGTTTATTAATAAAAAAATTCTTCCCTATGTGCATATATCAATGTATAAAAGAAAAATAAAATTTATCTAGGTTTAATATATTGACTAACTATTTGCTTACAAATTAATTTTAGACACTAATTTTACGTTGATAAAATAATAGTAACTATGTTGATCTAATTTGATTTTTATGTAATTAAATATATATTAATTATATAAAAGAAATTTTAATTTTGATTTAAAATTCTTTAGTAAAATAGTTTATCCCGTGAATTCAGTGTAAATTTTTCTACTTATTTTTATAGAACATTTCATCTCCGTGTGATATATTTTTTCACACTTTTTATGATCGTAAAATAAAACATTCAATAAATTATTTAAATCAGGAAAGAGACAGCCATAAAAAATATATTAAAATTATTATAAATAAATATAATTTAACCATAATAATTTAAATATTAATGTGACTTCAAGTAAATTGTTCATCTCGTGAATTAAGTAGAAATTTCTACTTGCATTTATAAAAATATAAAAAATATCCTTATGTGTTATATTTTATATATAATTTTTTTTAATATATTGGCATATAGATATCGATGTCTGAAAGAAAATTAAAATTTTTCCAGATAGAAGAAAATCGTGAATAATTTATTTAAAGGAGAAGATTAATAAAAGAATAATTATTTGATAAAAAATTAATTTTAGACACTAATTTTAAATTTTAATATTTTTATCGTGAAAAATCATCTACTAAAACTAAATTGATATGTAATTATTCAATTTAAAGAATAACTAAAATACAACTAAATTTATATTCTATTTAAAAATAATTAAAATACAACTAATTTTCTAAATAAATAACATATTTCTAATACATACATCATGTGAATGTAGATAGAATACAAACAGGCTAGAAAATGAAAAGAGTAACAACAAATATATAAGCAAACAACCTTTTAAATACACTAATTAAAATCTTTTAGTGGACACCTCTTTTTTCCATGCATAATAATTCATTTTAAACCCATGTATTTTATAATTTATCTCAATTATAAACTATTTAAAATACATTAAAGTGATTTTGTTGGACTATTTTACTTTCCAAATTTATATATCATTTTAAAATATTATAGTCTAACCGTGTCTTATGATGGATTTTAAGAAATAATATTTTGTTCAACCTCTTCATATATATAATTTTTATTTTACTATGCTTTAATTTATATGAGCTGGATATTAAAAAGACAACTTAATGCAAAATGGATTTTGTTTTAAAATTGACTTTTTAAATTAAGCTGTACTTGACCTAAATAGATTTCTTTCAAAATTAGATTGATAAAAAATAAAATAAAATAATTTGTTATACTTAATTCCAAATTTGTACTATTTTATGAGGTTCAAATCATATTACTTTTAATCATATTACTTTCGTCAAACTGTGTTTAATAATATAAATTAAGAAAAATAAGTTTTACATAAAAGCCTTCTTTGTACTAATTTAAAATCAGTCAAGAATTTTTTTTCCAGAAAATTTATTCCGATAAAAATTAATGTTTCATATAAAAGTATTTATTATAAAATTTATATATGATAGTTAATATTCAGGTTAGTTACTCAAGATATACGAATTAAATAAATTAAAAAACATGAAAAATAATTGTTAAAAAGTTAAAATAAATGTTACTCAAGATATATAACTTTTTGAAAATTTTAACTTTTTGACAATTATTTTTCATGTTTTTTAATTTCTTTGTCAAACGTATTGTCTAAGTATTTTAACATGTTTTTTTGGTATCAAATAAATAAAACTATCAAAGATAATTTTGATATAAAGATATTTTCAATTCAAATAAAAATAAGTTTGGTCATTAAATATAAATATAAATTTAATTTTTTATGCTAACAACTTTTATTAAATAATTACTGAAATTAAGTTAATTTTTGTTTTACCCAAATTGAAAGGTCAATCCAAATTAATTTCAAAATATTATCAAATTTTAATTTAAAATAAATATTTAAGAAGAATATTCTAATTTAATGTCTTCCAATTTAATGAAATCCACTAATTTAATTTAATGAATTAGTAAGTTATTGCATTAATGTCATTTAATTTAATGAAATCCACTAATTTAGCCTCAAAGAAAAATTACATAATGTTAATTACAAATTGATAGAAAATAAAATTACATGAATGCCTTTCTTTTGGCTGGAAAAAATAAAATTACATAAATGTCCATAACAGCTACTTTTATATATATAAAGATTATAGTCTTTATTTTACTTTCCAAACTTATATATCATTTTAAAAGATTATAGTCTAACCGTGTCTTATGATAGATTTTAAGAAATAATATTTTGTTCAAACTCTTCATATATATAATTTTTATTTTACTATGCTTTAATTTATATGAGCTGGATATTAAAACGACAACTTAATGCAAAATGGATTTTGTTTTAAAATTGACTTTTTAAATTAAGCTGTACTTAACCTAAATAGATTTCTTTCAAAATTAGATTGATAAAAAATAAAATGAAATAATTTGTTATACTTAATTCCAAATTTGTACTATTTTATGAGGTTCAAATCATATTACTTTTAATCATATTACTTTCGTCAAACTGTGTTTAATAATATAAATTAAGAAAAATAAGTTTTACATAAAAGCCTTCTTTGTACTAATTTAAAATCAGTCAAGAATTTTTTTTCCAGAAAATTTATTCCGATAAAAATTAATGTTTCGTATAAAAGTATTTATTATAAAATTTATATGTGATAGTTAATATTCACGTTAGTTACTCAAGATATACGAATTAAATAAATTAAAAAACATGAAAAATAATTGCTAAAAAGTTAAAATAAATGTTACTCATATAACTTTTTGAAAATTTTAACTTTTTGACAATTATTTTTCATGTTTTTTAATTTCTTTGTCAAACGTATTGACTAAGTATTTTAACATGTTTTTTTGGTATCAAATAAATATAACTATCAAAGATAATTTTGATATAAAGATATTTTCAATTCAAATAAAAATAAGTTTGGTCATTAAATATAAATATAAATATAAATATATTTTTTTCTGCTAACAACTTTTATTAAATAATTACTGAAATTAAGTTAATTTTTGTTTTATCCAAATTGAATGGTCAATCCAAATTAATTTCAAAATATTATCAAATTTTAATTTAAATTTAAAATACATATTTAAGAAGAATATTCTAATTTAATGTCATCCAATTTAATGAAATCCACTAATTTAATTTAATGAATTAAGTTATTGCATTAATGTCATTTAATTTAATGAAATCCACTAATTTAGCCTCAAAGAAAAATTGCATAATGTTAATTACAAATTGATAGAAAATAAAATTACATGAATGCCCTTCTTTTGAGCCGAAAAAATAAAATTACATAAATGTCCATGACAACTACTTTTATATATATAAAGATTTCTTTTCTTTTTATCTCTTTTGTGTATAAGTATATAGAGAGGAGGGATCTACTTACTTCAAGAGTAAGTCTTTTAGAGCTACTCTCCATCCTCATCATTCATTTTCTTGAAATCTAATGGTTGTAATAAGTAACTAATCTTAACCATTAGATTTAAAAAAAATGAATGGTGAGGATGGGTAGTAACTCTCTTATAGAGAGTTACTCTTGGGGTAAGTGAATCCCTCTTCATATATATATATAGGATTTGCTAACATACTCTTACCTATTTTTTAGTTGGAGTATATTAGCAACCTTCACCAATTTTGGACAGAAAAATCTAACCTTATCTTTTGTATTAATTAATTGTTGTTAGTGGTATTAAAGTAATTTAAGATTTATTTTTTTAATTTCTTTTAACCAAAACAAAAACTATTTCTCTCTCCTCTCTCTCCAGTAGACCTCACTTTTAAAAATCTATTAAGTTGACAAGAATAAAAGCATACACAGAAAAAAAAAACCAACAGATGAAGGACTTTTTCCTAAAACTAAAAATCAATATTAGTTATAATTCATGATCGAAATATAAGTCATAAACTTGTCCCGCATGTTTTCACGTGAACATTGAAGTTCATCCCCTGGTGTTGTGTGATGGATTTGTTATTTTGAGCACCAATCTGTGTTGCCCACAATGCTTCTCCATTAACGTTAAAGATATACCATGGACGGCCTAATGCTTTCGCATTCTCTGCAAATTTGATCTTCCGATGCTACTGGGAGTTAAAGCCAGAACCGGTGTGATTGGCGACGATCACATCAAGGTTGTGGTTGAAGGAGAAGGCCCGATGGACCTTTTTGCCGCTGCGGAACATGGGAAGGTGTTGCCGAGGCGCGATTGCGTCAAGGAAGGTGAGGCGGAGCTCCGTCGAGATGCAGAAGGTGGAGGCCAACTCCGGCAGGATCGGACTGTCAGAGTAAGGTGAAATCGTTGACTGTGGGAAGACCCACCTCCCACTCCATCACACTTCCCAAAATCGTGGGGACTATGAGAGAGAAACATTTACTTTAAATTTTGTTAAAAAATAAATCTTAAATTACTTTAATACCCCGACAACAATTAATTAAAACAAAAGTCAAGGTTGGGTTTTCTGTCTAAAATTGTTGGTATAGGTTGCTAACATACTCCAACTAAAAAATAGGTGAGAGTATGTTAGCAAACCCCCCCCCCCCCCCCCCCCCACACACACACACACACACACATATATATATATATTATGAGAGAAAGACATCTTATGAGAGTTAAAAGGTTAAATCTGGACCATATAATTATATATGGAGTGTCAAGATTTAATGTTATGTGACTTTTTAAAAAACTCACATGATTTAGTGTGTTTTAATCTTGACTATTCAAATAAGATCTAGTGGTCAATATTTATTCCTCACTCTCATAAGATAAGTTCTCTCACTAGATATATTTCTTATATATATATAATATAAAACACAGTTGTCGACTAGGACTGGTTGTTGTCACATTCTGGTGACATTTCTAATTTTAGTATCAATATAATCAATTAATTATTGATTTGCACAATCACAATCTTAATATTTGTAAGACATTTAATATATAATTAATTTTCTTTCCAGATTTAAATAGAAATTTTAATATTATATTTTGAATGTTTTATAACCTGTATAATATATATTTTAATATTTTAATTAAAGTATTTTTTATTCAATTTTAAAATTATTATTATTATTATTATTATTACTATTATATTATTATTTTTATTTGATTTGATTTTATATTATATATTTAATTATGCTAATCATGATATATTATTTTAAATAACCAAATATTGGCATCAATTAGTATACAATTGTTATCTATATCTATATTATTCTAAATAGACATGTCATATTAGAGATTAATATGTAATATTGTTTTAAGGAGATTTAAATTTAAAATTTGAAAAGAATATCTAGAACATGAAAATTTTTTGCTTAAAAAAAACATGATAATTTTATACCGTAAATAATAAGATCATGATAGTTTATTGTAAAAATAAAACATTAAAAAAAATAAATGCTAAATCAATTAGCATTTATTTGTAGGCGGTATCGTCTATGGACAAATTAGATCAAATCAATTAGGATCATGATCCAAATTTAAATATTCAGCATATTACTTGCCAAATTTAATTACAAAACCCTTCCATTTAAATACCCATACTTTTTCAGAGTTTTTAATGTTTTGGTAACATCTTCTACAAATTATTTTGAGTGTCTTTTTGCATCTATCATTTTTATTTTCTACATTTCTTTCTTATTTGAACGTATTATACTAGAGTGTTTTTTTTTTATAAATTATTCCTTCATGAATGTACATGATTGGTAAGGAAGATGATGACATGAATTTATTCGTCTAAAGTTGGAGGCAATATGAAGATCATGATTTGTCAATATATCATTAGTCACGCTACTTAAAATTTTGAAGAATCTCACAAAGCTATTGATCTCTCGGTAACTACTTTATGTTATGATTTGGTTATTAGTGAATGTTTTACCGAATCCTGAAATATTTAATTTGATCTATAACTATTAGTCCAATTTGTATTTTTTTTATCAGGTTGATGCTAATGAAAATACTCAATGCACTAAAAAGTAGAAGAAGAGTCTTGAATATGTAGATTCTATAAGTGTCGTTGAAGCCTGCAGGAATCAAATATCAACCACAAAAATGACAAAATTATTAGACATTAAGAAAATTTATATGAATGAATAGTGAAATTTTTTTGGCTTTGATTTATGTAATTTTTTGTACTTTTGTATTGTGATCGAATTCATATTGGCTTTGTTTTTAATTTAATGATTAAATTTTAAAATAATATATTGTGATCAGCTTCATATTTTTAAAAGTAATATATATTATACTTTTTCTAATTACTTTACATATTTTATATATTAGGTAATTATAATACACATTTGGACCAAACAAGTTATTTGTAACGGGACAATTTGACCTGCATTGTTCGAGTGATTTATTTGTGTATTTAAAAATGTATTATTTTCACTTTACCAAATCTAATGTCTACAAAAGACAAACCTTTGTGAGTTCATACCTTTTAATTTGTTTTAAATTTAAATTGATTTTTTAATTTATTATATATATATATATATTTATATATATTTTTTATCTGATTAAATTCATACTTACCAAACATGATACTGATAGACTGTACCTGCACACATTATGAATGATTTCATTCCTTAGGAACAAGATATTTTATTTCTGGAACTACAACAAATTTCACGTCTTCACGTTTTTATTTATTAGTTATATTATTAAATTATTAAAAGAAAAATTATAAAAGTGTTACATTTATTAATTGAAAAAACTTAAAAATATATTTTGTTAAATTCTCATAAGTTTTTAATTTATTTTGTAGTTTGTGTTCTTTATTTTTCAATAAGAAATGTATTTTTTTTTATTGATATCCAAAATCATTCGTGGTCTTCACTACCACTTTGTTGTCTTCATATGAAAAAATATTAAGTAAAAACTCAAGTATCTTTACAATGGAAACATATTTTTTTTTTAAAAACTAATAATTATAAGATGCAATATAAAATATTTTATTATTAATATTTCTTATTAAAACTATGTATATATCTAAGTTGTATACAAATGTAAAATATATTTATAAAGATAATACTTTTTAAACGATTAATATAAATTAAAATAATATAAGATATATGTTAATATATAAAATTATTTTAATATATATCAATATTCATAACTATATTAATATATTTTTGAAATATTTAAATACATAGATGTGATTCTTAATTGTCTTTTTTCACATGTATCTTTTAAAAAAACAAATAAGTATTTGATAATTTATTTATATTTTCTAATACATGAAAAGACAATAGTTTTTCAAATATCTTTTAATAAAATTATAATGAAAATTTTAAATTTTTATTTATCAAAAAAAATGTTAGAAAATGTTAAATGGCTATTTTTAACTTTTAATAAAATTTTAATAAAATTATAATGAAAATGTTAAATTTCTATTTTTAATTTTTAAGTTTAATTTATAATTTTCTTTCAAAATATTAGAAAATGTTTCTCCCAAACATAAAATTACAAGATCACATCAAATTTAATAAAAATGAATGTGATATATGACATTGCGCTTATTATATGTAATCATTTAAATATGTGTTCTTAAATTTATATTGTTTCATTAATTCGCTTAATTTTGTTTCTAATATTTTTACAGGATGTTAAATTAATGAACTCCATAAAAAATATTTTAATGGAACAATATGTGAGTTCTTTTAGTTAAAATTAATTTTCTTATTATTTTCCTCTTATTTTTGTTATATAGTTTTATTTGTATATATATATATATATATATATATATATATATATATATAATTACTTCAAGAAAGTGACATTGTGAAATTTAAATTTATAGTTGCATTATAGTTTTTTTTTTAAAATGAGTTGTATTATAAAATAAACAATATAATTATCTTTTATTATTTTTGTTAATGAATAACTTTCTTATTGTGGAAATTTGAATTAGTTTTAGATTTTTTATAGGTAATATAACAAATTAACAACATTGTCAACATACTTTATACATAAAAAAAATCACCCTCTCCTAAATAAACCAGTGCATCGCACGGGTACTATTTAGTATATTATATAAAACACAGTTGCTGACTAAAACTGGTAGTCCATGTGTCACATTCTGGTGACATTTATATATTTTGTGTATCTCATTATATAATAATTAATTGATTTAATAAATTTAATAATTATTTTATTTTATAATCTTACTAATTATAATAATTTAATAATTGATATTTCTCTTTCTAGATTTAAATAAACAAATTTTAAATTAATATATCCTCATCAACTTTATATTTTAAATAATATTGTGAGAATCAAATTTTAAAATTATATTTTAAATGTTTTATAACCTGCATAATATATTAATATTTTAATTAAAGGAATTTTATTTTGAATGTTTAATAACCTACATAATATATTAATATTTTAATTAAAGTAATTTTAAAAGTTTACTGATATTGATTCATTCGATTTTTATTGATTGTAATTAAATGGTAATAAAAAATTTGTAAAAAAAATCTTTCCTTAATATGACGATTATGTTTATATTTCATAACTGATAAATAAATATTTTTATTAATTGATTTATACAAATGAGTTAATATTATAATCATATCAAATATCAATATCAATATGATTATATGATTACTTTCCATAATTAAGTATATGGTTAATATGATTATAAAAGCAGTGAAACAGTGAGACTAGGAGCGATGGCTCATGATACTTCTAGAGACAATTGTTGTAATTTCGAGTGGTGTTCATGATAGAGTCATGGTGGTGATTTTTTTTTTATCATTCATGAAAACATAAAAGACAGGCAAAGACTAAGCCCTTACAAAGGCCACCCCAATGGCATCTGCCAAAACAAGAGGTGTCAACTGAGGTGGGCAAACCTCCCACATTACAAAAAGATTAGAAGAAGAAGATCCTTTTTTTGCTAACCAGTCTGCACATTGATTGCCTTCCCTCAAAGTGTGAAGAAAAGAAAAGATGCCATTGTTGAGCAGCAAGAGCCTTAATACAGTTGATAATCAAAGCATGTGTATGCCAATGAGGACAACCTTTGGATATTAAATCAAAAGCCACTTTAGAGTTAGTCTCACAAATGATTTTCCTATAACCAGCATTCCAAGCTACCCGTAAACCATGAAAGATTTCCAAGAGCTTAGCATGCATGTCAGTAGTGAAGCCACAATTTCCAAAAAAAACCCAACAATCAATGCCCACATGAGTCACAAATAAGGCCCCAAAAACCAGAAGTCCCAGGAGGTGGTGGTTTGATGTGGTAGTTTGATGGAGTTGCAATTTTTTTTCTTTTTATGTTTTTTCCTTTGTTTTTCTTCTCTCTTTTTTATTCACATTTCTCTTCTTTTTTTCTTAGGCTTACCATTTAGTCTTTGGTTGTAAGTGTTGAGATTAATCCTATCGTGTTTTTTTTTCCATTATGTCTCCTTTGTTTTTTTTTTTTTTTTTTTTCTTAGGCTTACCATTTGGTCTTTAATTGGAAGTGTTAACATTAACCTTATTACAGACCTGGAAAGGTTTATTTTAATATAAAATTTTATTTTAACAAATCAACTAATAATAATAATAATATACAAAGTAAAATGTTCTTAAATAGAAAAGTTGCAAATGTTAATCTAAAAAATAACATTTAGAATCTTATCCTACATAGCAACACTATAATGTTTCCTACTTTTTTTTTTGCTTATGTATAATTTTCCAATTCATTTTTATACAAACCGATTAATGAAAAATTATGTGTGCACACAAATCAATCATGGACAATTATGACACACAAATATAGAAATTTATTTTTACTTTATCTTTTGATTGATGAATCAAAATTTGAAATAGACGATTAATTTAAAATTGACCTTTAATTTTAGCCTAAATATGTAGTGCTCGATTAATTTATTATATCATATTAAATTATTTTTTATTATCGTACTATTTATTTAATTATTACACATGTTGTCAATTTCAAATAATTTAATAGCATTTTATTGGACCAAATTTAAAATAGATGATTAATTTAGAACTAACAATTAATTTGACCAAAATATGAAATCGTCATCTATTTGAATTGAATTTGACCAAAAAATTTCATCGAATTTTCTTATAAATATCATTTTAAATAAAAATAAATTAATTTTTTCTTCAAATTCACTCAAAATTAATGTATGTATCCAATTATAATAACTATGGTAATTATAACCGTATATATTTTGGTTTGAATGAATTAAGTAAAAAAAAATTGTAATAGAACTATGTCTTAAAGATTAATTTAAAATAAACAATTATAAATATGATACATAAAATCATAGAATTTGTTTATATATATATATATATATATATATATATATATATATATATATTGCTGAATATGTTGCTATATTATTATATTAATTTCAATATAAATATATATTTTTCCTTTATAATATTTTCTCACTCAAATTCATTGAAGACTTTTTTTTATTTAAGTAAATTTGAATTTTTCACCTAATTAATTTATATTCAATTAAATTACAACATATTAAAATTAATTCATGTATTTTTTTTCTCTATGCACATTAAATTTGGATTTTAAATTATTTTAATGTTTTAATAATTTTTTATTTTAATTATTATAATTATTTTAATGCTTTAAATTATATATATATATATATATATATATATATATTTTAATCTGAATATGTTGTTATATTATTATATTAATTTCAATATAAATATATATTTTTCCTTTATAATATTTTCTCACTCAAATTCATTGAAGACTTTTTTTTATTTAAGTAAATTTTAATTTTTCACCTAATTAATTTAGATTCAATTAAATTATAACATATTAAAATTAATTCATGTGTTTGTTTATTTTTTTTCTCTATGCACATTAAATTTGGATTTTAAATTATTTTAATGTTTTAATAATTTTTTATTTTCATTATTATAATAATTTAATATAAATATTTATATCTACATTTCAAATTTAATTTTTTTAAATAGATTTAGATATTAGTTATACTTTAAATACTTTTTCAAATAGAATAGATAATTTCATCACCTAAGTATCTAAAAGGGACAATACTACATATTTATTATTTAAATTAAAATCAATTAAACGTGGATGATAATAAATATAAAAGGAACAATACTACATATTTATTATTAAATTAATGTTATATATCTTAAAGAAATAATGAAATGAAATATAAATTGTCAAATAAATATTAACATACTATATATATTTATGTGGTTGATTTGAATTTGTGACAATAGATGGATGTGATTTTCTATTGTCTTTATTTTCACATGTATCTTCTAAAAAAATAATAAGTATTTGATCATTTATTTATATTATTTGATACATGAAAACACAATAGTTTTTTAAATAACTTTTAATTAAATTATAATTAAAATGTTAAATTGCTGTTTATCAAAACAATATATTAAAGTGCTATTTTAATTTTTATGTTTAATTATAATTTGTCTTTCAAAATATTAGAAAATGCCTCTCTCAAACATAAATATTACAATATTATATCAAATTTAATACAAATGAATGTGATATACAACATTGCGCTTATTTATAATCATTTAAATATGTATTCTTAAATTTATATGGTTTCATTCATTCCCTTAATTTTGTTTCTAATATTTTTACAGGATGTTAAATTAATGAACTCTGTAAAAAATATTTTAATAGAGCAATATGTTAGTTCTTTTAGTTATAATTAATTTTCTTATTATTTTCATCTTATTTTTGTTATATAGTTTTATTTGTCTATATATATTATTGAGTCATAAGACGAATCAGGACCCTTAATTATTTTGATTTTATGCAAAACAAATATTAAGTAAAAAGACTGCGTCTTATAAATGCCAACAGACGAAAACGTTGTATCTGCGTCTGTAAGATACAGATGATATGCAGACAGACGCTTAAGTCTGAAGAAGCATTTAAAAGGCATAGTAAATGCATTATCTTTTTGTAATCTGTTTTGCAGAGTATATTCATAGAACATCCTCCTAGGATCTGTCGAAGTGCATAAAGGGGAACAGAGAGAAGAGTCAATGTTTCAGAAGTTTTCCTTGCCTCAAAAGACGCGTTATAGCTAGCAATGAGTACTTGTCTGAGCCAGCGATGTGACCATTGCAACAGAAGGATATGGACTATATCTCAAGAAAGATAAGAAGAATGTTTTATCAGCTCAGAATGACTAGTTGGTGACAAGTATTTAATGCTCGCATTAAATGCCCCTTAACCACCCTCCTTCAGACGATGGTCAGACGCAAGAAAGAAGATCGTTTAGAGACAACGGTTACTTCCTCAGCAAGTCTATATAAAGAAAAATATTTGAAGTACTGCATAGACAACACACGAACTAAATTCAAAATTCAAGCATTCTTTCAAGCCTTCATTTTTTCTCTTGTAAAAATTCTTTTGTTAAAAAGCTCTCAAATCACTTTGTATGTCCTAAGAGAAAAAGACTTAGTTCTTAATCTTGTATATCCGTCTGTAAGACGATAGTTAAAAAGTCTGTGCGCCCTTTCAAAAACAAATCTTGTGATTTGTTTTAGAGCCAGAAGTGGCTTGGTAGTAAAAAATACTTGGATTTTTAGCTTGGAGAGGCTAAGTGTGAAAAACTACTTGGGTGAGCCAGAAGTGGCAGTGAAGAATACTTGTAACTTGAAAAAGTTAGTGGAACTTGGTGGTTTGCTAAGAACTGGATGTAGTCTCGGGGTGAGACGAACCAGTATAAAATTTATGTTGTCTTTCCTGCTCTTTCATTATCTATAACTGCTTGAACTGACTTTGTCTTGTGATTTAAATATGTTTTTCTAAAAAAGGTTTTTTTTATTTGTATAGTATCGTCTGTAAAAAGGTTTTCTTCAAAAATTATCTCTCTTGTTCAATAGACGATACAAGCTGTTTATAAAAGTTTGCGAAATTTTTTATAAATCACAATTCAACCCCCCTTCTTGTGATTTTTGCCTTTACAGTTTGGTATCAGAGCTCAGCCTCTAAGGGTTGAGCAGCTGACCGTGTCTAGAGGAAAAGATCCAGATGACCAGTCACGATAATCAGTTCATTCCCGAGGGAGCCTATCTAACAAGGCCTCCAACCTTTCTTGGAGATGACTATCCCTACTGGAAAGACCGTATGGAGATGTACATCATGTCCAACCAGTATCAACTATGGAACATCATCATAAATGGAGATATTCCCATCACAAGGCCCGAGGATTAATGGACTCAAGATGACTACAACATCCTTCAACTCAACAACAAGGCCAAATATACTCTGACCTATGCTTTAACCAAAAATGAGTACAAGAAGGTGCATAGACTAAGAAAAGCTGCCACTTTGACTAGACACTATGAGAGTTTCTCCATGAAAGAAGGAGAAAGTGTAGATGACATGTTTGGGAGACTTTAGGTTCTTCTCTCAGACCTGGAATCTGTTGGGCACACGTACACTAAAGCTCAGATCAATCTGAAGATTCTTGACAGTATGCCCAAAATATGGGAACCAAAGACCACAACTATCCAAGAAGCAAGAAACATGAGAACTTTGTCTTGGGATGAGTTGCTGGGAGTTCTACGAGTGCATGAAGTGCATTTGCAGAATAGGGACCAACTACCTGCAAACAAAGTAAACAATTCTGCTGCCCTCAAAGTTGGTGAAGCCAGCACCAAAAATGACGAAAAGAAAAAGAATTCCCAAGGCTTTGAAAGTTCAAACTATTCAGTTAGATGAATCAGACGAAAGCTCTGTCGAATCTACAGACGATGAAGTCATCCTCATGGCTAAGAAATTCAAGCAGATGCTGAAGAAGAAAAACAAGTTCAGACAGTCCTCCAGAAAGAAAGATTCCATATTCAAAAGAAAAGATAAGGAGGACAGTCAGGAGATTATCTGCTTCGAATGCAGAAAGCTAGGACATATGAAGTCTGAGTGTCTGAGGTTAAAGAAAAAGAAGTCCTACAGTGTCAAGAAAAAGAAGAAGAGTTTGATGGCCACATGGGACGACTCAGACAGTGAGCAAAGCAGCAGCTCAGACGATGAACAAGCAAATATTTGTCTGATGACAGAAACAGAAGAAAAAGTTGAGGTAAAGACTTATTCTGAATCTGAAAGCTCATCTGGTTCTTCATCAGACGATGAAGAAGAGATGCCTTATGACATTTTACTTCAGAACTGTCATATGATCTCTCAGCAATGTAAAAATTTTAAACAAAAACTCAAACAATCTATTTGTGAAATAGAATTGCTGAAGAAATCAAATGTAGAACTAGAAGAAAAAGTCAAGACTCTGGAAGAGAGCCTAAGTCAAACCAGCACCCCTAGTCAAACAGACGATTCATCCATAGTTGAAAAACTAAGGGAAGAAGTAGCCTGTTTAACTAAGGATTTTGGGAAATTTCTGGAGAGTTCTAACACCCTCACTATGCTTTTAAAATATCATCAACATCCCCATGATAAATCTGGTTTAGGCTTAGAAAAAGATGCATCTGCTTATACTCAGTCTGATCGAGACAAATGTGACTTATGTGAAAAATCTGGCCACTCCAAGTTCAGATGCATACACAAGAAGAAGCAAATGTCTAAGGGCACTAATGTTGTTGGACCCAAAAAGATTTGGGTACCAAAGTCTCAGATTATTCCTATTTCAGATATCCTTGGTAGGAAAAGGCAAGGGTTTGAGCCGGTACCTGGACAGTGGCTGCTCACGACACGTGATGGGAGAAAGGTCTATGTTCCTAAACCTAAAGCCAGTTGAAGGCGGAGCAATTACCTTTGGAGGCATGGGAAAGGGACATATCTCAGGCGTAGGAAAAGTTGGTATGTCCTCCTTAACCTCCATAGACAACGTCTTATATGTTGAAGGTCTGAGGTATAATCTACTGAGCATAAGTCAATTGTGTGACAATGGTTATATAGTGTCCTTCAACAAGGACAAATGTATAGTCAAAACAGATGATGGCAAGCCTCTCTTCTCTGCCAGACGACACAACAATATATATGAAATTGATCTTATAGACCTTAGCAAGCAAAAGGTAATGTGTCTGCTATCTAGAGAAGATGAAAGATGGATTTGGCATAAAAAGCTTGGGCATGTGAATCTGAAACACATTTCAAAAAAGGTTTAGTAAGAGGATTGCCCGAGATTTCTTGGAAAACCCATCTTCTCTGTGAAGCATGTCAAAAGGGAAAACAAATTAAAAATTCTTTTAAATCTAAAAATGTTGTTTCCACCTCCAGACTGTTACAACTCTTGCATATGGATTTATTTCGTCCTACTAGAACATTGAGTCTGGGCGGAAAGAAATATGGCTTAGTTATTGTAAATGACTATTCAAGATATACATGGGTATACTTCCTAGGCCATAAACATGAGTCTTTCAAGGTCTTTGAAATATTCTATAAACGAGTTCAAAATGAAAAAAAGGGCTTTTGCATCTCTAGCATCAGAAGTGATCATGGAACTGAGTTTGAGAATGCTGAGTTCAAATCTTTCTGTGAAAAGAATGGGATTTTCCACAACTTCTCTTCACCGAGAACACCTCAACGAAATGGGGTAGTTGAAAGGAAAAATCGAACCCTGCAAGAGATGGCTAGAACCATGCTCTGTGAGAACTATCTTCCTAAACACTTTTGGGCAGAGGCTGTGAACACTGCTTGTTATGTTCAAAACAGAGTATTGATTAGACCTATGATTGAAAAGACTCCCTATGAACTATGGAGAGGAAGAAGACCCAACATTGCTTACTTTCATCCTTTCGGATGTGAGTGCTACATCTTAAACACCAAAGATCAATTGGGAAAATTTGATTCTAAGGTGGATAAAGGTGTCTTTCTAGGATATTCTGATACATCTAAGGCTTACATAGTTTTCAATACAAGGACCTTAGTTGTAGAAGAATCTATCCATGTTAAGTTCAATGATGGACTAACGTTTGATATGAGACTATCAGATCTTGAAGATGATTTTGCAGATATGCAGATAGGTCCATCTGTAGCACCAAAGTCAGACGAAATTCAACCCTCTCAGGAAATTCTTCCTCAGATTGAAGGAGCATCTGACTCTCAACCTCAAACATGAGACTAGAAATTCGTAACCTATCATCCACAAGATCATATCATAGGAGATCAGAAAGAAGGCGTAAAGACCAGATCATCCTTTAGAGATCAAGCATCCTACGCTATCGTCTCAGAAATAGAGCCAAAAATAATAGACGAAGCCCTGACAGACGATGACTGGATCTTAGCCATGGAAGAAGAATTGAACCAGTTTACCAGAAATGACGTCTGGATCCTAGTTCCTAAGCCAAAGAATAAAAGTATCATTGGAACAAGATGGGTCTTCAGAAACAAACTGGATGAGCAAGGAAAGGTAGTAAGAAACAAAGCTAGATTAGTAGCTTGAGGCTATAATCAATAGGAAGGTATAGATTTCACTGAAACCTTTGCTCCTGTAGCTAGATTAAAAAGCTATAAGAATCATGCTTGCATTTGCTGCTCATAAAAACATTAAGCTTTTTCAAATGGATGTTAAGAGTGCCTTTTTAAATGGTTTTATTGAAGAAGAAGTTTATGTTAAACAACCTCCTAGTTTTGAAGATCCCACTCTTATAGATCATGTGTTTAAACTCAAAAAGGCTCTGTATGCTCTGAATCAAGCACCTCGTGCTTAGTATGACAGACTGAGCTCTTTTCTTTTAGAAAATGGTTTTATGAGAGGGAAAGTAGACACTACTCTTTTCAGAAGAGAAGTGGACAAAGATTTCATTATAGTTCAAATTTACGTAGATGATATTATTTTTGGAGCTACTAATGAATCTCTGTGCAAGGATTTTTCTGATATGATGAAAAGCGAGTTTGAAATGAGTATGATGGGAGAACTTAAGTTCTTCTTAGGACTTCAGATCAAACAAGACAGTAAGGGAATCTACATTCATCAGCAGAAGTATACAAGGGAGCTTCTTAAGAAGTTCAAAATGGAAGATGCTAAACCTATGAAAACACCTATGCATGCTTTCAACCCTTTGAGCAAAGACGAATCAGGTAAACCAGTAGATCAGACGATCTACAGAAGTATGATTGGTTCACTTCTTTATCTTACAGCCAGTAGACCTGACATTATGCATAGCGTCTGTCTGTGCGCTAGATTTCAGTCAGATCCTAGAAAGTCTCATCTTAAAGCTCTTAAAAGGATCTTACGTTATCTAGTAGGCACTACTAACCTTAGTCTGTTCTATAAGAAAAATCAAGATTTCAGGTTAGTAGGATACTGCAACGCAGACTATGCAGGAGACAGAGTTGAACGAAAAAGTACAATTGAAGGATGCCACTTTATAGGATCGTGTCTCATTTCATGGGCTAGTAAGAAGCATAACTTAATTGCCTTGTCTACCGCAGAAGCTGAATATGTGTCTACTGCAAGTTGCTGCTCACAGCTGCTATGTGTAAAATATCAATTAGAAGATTATTCTAGTTTTGAAAACAATATACTTGTATATTGTGACAATACTAGTGCAATCAATTTATCAAAAAATCCCATACAACATTCTAAGGCAAAGCACATTGAAATCAGATATCATTTCATTTGTGGTTATGTTCAAAAAGGTGTTTTTGATATTAAGTTTGTAGATACAGATCACCAATGGGCTGATATCTTTACAAAACCTTTGTCTGAAGAACGTTTCGTCTATATTAGGGATCATCTGCATATGCACATGCTTTCAGATTAATGCTTGCATTCATCAGACGATACCCTTCGTCTTATTTTCTTCATTAATCTGTTGGAACTAATGTGTGTTCAAGTGTACAAACGTTAGAGTGCCCATGTTCACAACGGTTATAAGTCTTTTCGTTTTCACTCAAAATGTGCACCACCCTTTTTGCCATGATGAGACAGTTTTCAAAAAGTTTTAAATGATTTTAAAACCGCTCTTTTTATGACTTTCTCTCTCCCTTCTCATCTCCTCCGGTATAAAAGGATGAAGTGCCTAAAGAAGAAGGTTCCTTTGATCTTTCTAATCTCTCTGAAATTTTCTGAGTTTCTCAAAGACTTCAAAAATCAAAACTTTCCCATCTCTTCTTTTCTAAAAACATAATCTTTCTATGAACAATGGCACCAAAAAGGCAGGTCACATCTTCTGCTACTCCTCTCATCCGCAACATGGACGAAGCCACTACAGCCTTTCTAGAAGAGTTTTTTATCCCTGGAAAGTGAGCGAGTCTGAAGGAGCTGGCAAAGGAGGGTTTTGATGTCTTGGACATGTTCACTAGAGTTTGGTGGACCAACTTCGTTGGAAAACACAACGTCTGGTACCATGGTCCTTATGCCCTATTCTGGGGGACAGCAAAGATAGAGGATGACCAATGCATCAGGGGCACGATTGGTCAGATGATAGTGGAAAATTAGCCTTGCAACCATAGCCAAGGCTATTGGTTGTGTTGAAGAGGGATTGATCTTCGACAAAGACTGGAAGAAGACCATCACTCAGGAGATGGTGGACAAACTTCTCTATGATGGGGTGAGACCTACAGACGAAGACCCCAAGAAGAAAGTTGCAGCCATGAAAAATTTTCTTAGATCTGCCAACATGACCCACGTCTGCAAACTTCTTCACAACATGCTTTTCAACATAGTGCTCCTAAGGATGGGGTCAAGGGACCACGTAAGTGAAAGAGACAGATTCTGCATCTACAACATCATCATAGGAGAAAAGATCAATCTTCCAGATCTAATCTTTTATCATCTAGAGCAAGCCTTCAAGGACAGATTCTCAATGAAGAAGCAGAAGAATCCCATCCCTTACTGTATGTTGTTTACTCAACTAATGAGGGATGCTGGTGTTGATCTGGCGGAGTTTGAAGCCTCTGGAGGACCCATATAGGTGACAGGGACCACCTTTATAAGAATAGGGATAACTCACAAGTTACTTGAGTGGGTAAAGAAGCAAGGAATCAAAGTAAAAAAGAAGCCTAAGGAGGAATCGTCTGAAGAACCTACGTCTGTTGCAGAGACACAGACTTTACCCCAACCCAAACCTACACAAACTAAACCAACCACCGGCCGCACCCAACCTCCTTCCTCAGACCAACCCAAAAAGTCCAAACAACAACCATCTTTAGATCCTCCCTCATCCCTAAAGAGAAAGGTTTCAGAAGCACCATCTAAATCAATCCCTAAACCTCCCCTCAAAAAGCCTTTCACCAGAACCACCAAAATCCGCATCGTCACCAAAGTCAAACTCACCACCTCACCTGAACCCCAATATGAACCTCAACCTTCACCTTCCCAAACCCAAGAATCTGATGTTGAGATTCTTGATGCACCCCTCTCTAAACTCCAAACTTCTTCCAAACCCAAGTCCGCTCCCAAGCCTAAACCTTCATCTTTTCCTCCACCAGCTGACAAGTAGGAAGCAGTAGCCATCAGGAAGGCTCAAGAATTATCTCGCAAGGAAGCTGCCAACAAGGCCAAGCTAGATAAAAGCCTTGAAGAGAAGGAACAGATTAAGATAGAACAATCTATGATAGAGTCTATTAAGACTCTATCAGCTAAAGAATTAAATAGGAAGGCCGATGAAGAAGCCTTGGCTCCTACAGACGATGCTGCAGAAGATGAAGCAATAAAAGAAGTTGTTCTTGAGTCTATCAAGACTCTATCGAAAGATGAACAGAGGCAGGTAGCTATGGAAGATCTCATGAGAATTGAATCTGCCTTGATTCAAGAAGCTGAGATAGCGTCTGCAGAAGTTTCCTATAAGCAGATGGAGCTTCAGACGCTTCCAGTAGATGACGATGTAGACGAAGCTGAATTAGAAGAACTGAATAAAGCTCTTCTTCAGTCTGCTTTGGAGGCACACGCCCAAGGTCTGGATATTGGAGAAGACCTTGTTGAAACTGATGACTCTGGACCTCGTGCTATCTATAGGCCAATCACTGAAAAGGATGAGAGAAAAGTAGACAAGCACTTAGCACAGTCCAAAGAAGATCGCGCTGCCAAACAAATGGTCATTTATGGTGGCTCTTCATTTGTACCCTCAAATGAACTTCATACTCAGATCAATGAAGAAATTCAGACTTTGACTGAAGATGAACTCTTCAGACGAAGAAGGTATGCTGCAAAGGCCACTCTCTCTCGGATATATCTATGGAAGTCTAGCTCTGGACCTTGCTCCAAAGTACAGAGGTTATGACTGGATCATCCGAAGAAGCCCCAACATTCCACTCCCTCCAGTGCAACCACCAACAGACCCAAACGTCAATGTCAGATACTATGGTGGGTGGAAACGACCCAGAGTGAATGAATGGAAACACTGCAGTAGGGAATGGAGGAGTAAGGGAATCTGCACTGATGAGGATCAAGCCTTCCTGCTTGATTCCATCAACTTTGTAGAGTTGTGGAAGAAAGATGTTCCTGGGATTGATCATTTCAATCTTCCCAACTTTGAAGTTCTTCCAGAAGAAGAAATGTCTGCTCTCTCATGCTATAAGGAGGAACCTCAATTCAGAATCTTCCTTCCTCGACAGACGGTAGCACCAGACCCAAACTCCATTATCTTCGAGCACAATCCGCGTGGCTGATGTAGCTATCCACCTGAAGCCTCAATCTGGAGAAGACTCTCAGTGCTCACTGATGAGGTACCTTTTTATGAGCATGTCAACCTTCAACAGATGATGGGTCTGCTAGCCTACCTCAATGTGATTCTCCCCTGGAATCATGCTGAGCCAGGCCGTTCTGTCTATTCTGAAGATATTAACTTGTACGATCCATAATCAAGTCCAACTTTTCATCTGTGGGAATCTTCAGACTACTCTGTAGAGTTATGTATGAAGCTGCAGATGTACAAGGTGGAGATAAAGAAGAGGCAGAACTCTCTCAGGCATATTCAACGACGAGCACAGACGCTGCCTCATTTCCTAGGCACACAATTTCACTGTGTGGCCTCTAATCAAACCCAATTCAAGCTTGCCCTGGACAAGGTCATTCCTATTCTTCCAATCATGAATTATAAGGGTAAGGAGAAAGCTGAAGAAGAAGACGACGTTCCTCAAAGAAACATTCGAGTGCGAAGAAGCAGACCCTTCAAACGGGAGATTGACGCCATCTTTCAAAAGTCTGTTGCTGAAAGAACGTTTGAAGACTTAAAGACCATCAGACGCGTCAGGAAGTTTGATGCTTTCTGCTCTAGTCTAGAACCTGAAGATAAGCCTCCTGCAGATGTGTATCATTTGAAGATAGGAAGATATTATCAATGCCACGGGCATCCGACTTTCCCATCTTCATTTAACCTTTCTGACATTATGTCCTGGAAGTCCACCTTCTACTATCAATCTGATAGGGACTTCTCCTTTGTTGTGAAGCTGTCATATTCCACCTTCTTCTTCTCCACGCTTATTCTGGGCTCTGTGCAAGAACCATAAGATTATCTTATGGCCATTGTGCCACACAGACCCCCCATCTCAGAAGAAGAAGTCTATGATTTGTATGCCGAACTCTGGGCAACCAGGAAAGCTCTGCGTCAAGCTCTGCGTCAAGCTTTGGAGGATAGGAAAGCACTCAAGGCTGAGCTCAAAAAGTGGATCAACATTGATGCCTTCTTCAAAGCACACCGCCGCAGATGCACTCCCACTCCACCAGGATCCCCTATGGTACTCTCATCAGACTCTGACTTTGACACCTCTGATTTTGACGGTCCCATTCCTGGGGAACCAGGTTTTGCTGATCGCCATGCAAAAGGGGGAGAAGGGAAGAGTAAAAAGAAAACATAAAGATAGGGACGCATCCAAGGGGGAGCTACATCTAAGAGGGAGGCTAAGAAAAAAAGGGAGAGTATTTTCTTTTTCATCTGTAAAAACACATCATCTTAATGTGAAAACCTTTCAATAAGACGAGTTGTTTGATTGCTCATCAAACCTGAGTCTTCTTTTCTCTCTGTCTAAATTCTATGTTTATAGCTAATGTTTTTCAGTAAGCTCTGATACATCTTTTTACAAAATTTGCTTGGCATCATCAAAAAGGGGGAGATTGTTGAGTCATAAGACGAATCAGGACCCTCAATTATTTTGATTTTATGCAAAACAAATATTAAGTAAAAAGACAGCGTCTTATAAATGCCAACAGACGAAAACGTTGTATCTGCGTCTGTAAGATACAAATGATACGCAGACAGACGCTTAAGTCTGAAGAAGCATTTAAAAGGCATAGTAAATGCATTATCTTTTTGTAATCTGTTTTGCAGAGTATATTCATAGAACATCCTCCTAGGATCTGTCGAAGTGCATAAAGGGGAACAGAGAGAAGAGTCAAAGTTTCAGAAGTTTCTCTCGCCTCAAAAGACGCGCTACAACTAGCAATGAGTACTTGTCTGAGCCAGCGATGTGACCACTGTAACAGAAGGATATGGAGTATATCTTAAGAAAGATAAGCAGAATGTTTTATCAGCTCAGAATGACTAGTTGGTGACAAGCATTTAATGCTCGCATTAAATGCCCCTCAACCACCCTCATTCAGACTATGGTCAGACGCAAGAAAGAAGACCGTTTAGAGACAACGGTTACTTCCTCAGCAAGTCTATATAAAGAAGAAGATTTGAAGTGCTGCATAGACAACACGAACTAAATTCAAAATTCAAGCATTCTTTCAAGCCTTCATTCTTTCTCTTGTAAAAATTCTTTTGTTAAAAAGCTCTCAAATCACTTTGTATATCCTGATAGAAAAAGACTTAGTTCTTAATCTTGTATATCCATCTGTAAGACGATAGTTAAAAAGTTTGTGCGCCCTTTCAAAAACAAATCTTGTGATTTGATTTAGAGCCAAAAGTGGCTTGGTAGTAAAGAATACTTGGTTTTTTAGCTTGGAGAGGCTAAGTGTGAAAAACTACTTGGGTGAGCTAGAAGTGGCAGTGAAGAATACTTGTAACTTGAAAAAGTTAATGGAACTTGGTGGTTTGCCAAGAACTGGATGTAGTCTCGGGGTGAGACGAACCAGTATAAAATTTCTATGTTGTCTTTCCTACTCTTTCATTATCTTAATTGCTTGAACTGACTTTGTCTTGTGATTTAAATATGTTTTTCTTAAAAAGGTTTTTTTTTATCTGTATAGTATCGTCTGTAAAAAGATTTTCTTCAAAAACTATCTCTCTTGTTCAACAAACGATACAAGCTGTTTATAAAAAGTTTGCAAAATTTTTATAAAACACAATTCAACCCCCCCTTCTTGTGATTTTTGCCTTTACATATATAGAAAAAAATTTACTTCAAGAAAGTGGCATTGTGAAATTTAAATTTATAGTTGTATAGTAATTTTTTTAAATGAGTTGTATTATAAAATAAACACATTTAATTATCTTTTATTACTTTTATTAATGAATAAGTTCCTTATTACGGAAATTTGAATTAGATCTATATCTTTTTTAAGTAATATAACAAATTATTAACATTGTCAACATATTTATACATATAAAAAATTTATTCCCTCCTTAATAAACACGTGCATCGCACGGATACTATCTAGTATATATATATATATATATATATATATATATATATATATATATATATATATATATAATTGTATAAAAATCTCCTATAAATACCGTGGGTTGGGGAAAGTGTCGAATTTGTTATTCACGTGAACGAGTGATGCATGAGATCACACTTCAGCATTGTTTATACTTATCACGAAATACTGTAATGTTAATATTTAATAGAGTAAATGGCCATTTTGGTCCTCAAAAGTGTAAAACGCTGACAATTTGGTCCTTAAAAGATGAAAAATTCGAATTTAGTCCTCGAAAGTGAAAAAAGTGCGACAAATTCATCCTCCCGTTAACTCTTCTCCGTTAACATTAACGAAAGTGCCTACGTGGCACTTTGGTGATGACGTGTCAGCTGACGATTGCCACTTGTCATCCACGTGACTAAAAGTTGACTTTTCACTTTAATCTCTAAACTTAACAACTTGCTGTCATTTTAGTCCCTAAACTTAATCACTTACTGACATTTTGGTCCATGAACTTAACCACTTACTGACATTTTGGTCCCTGAATTTAATCACATACTGTCATTTTGGTCCTTGAAAGTACTTTTGAATTTTTAATTAAGTCTCACGCTACATGTAAATTATTAGCATAGTCATCACCATATTCTCTCACTTCCATTCTTTATCTATCATATTTTTCACCTTTCTCTTACCAATTTTGCCATTTAAATACTACTATAAATATGAAACTAATTTAAGAGTGATCACATAGCAGTAGTTAGCGGCCAAATTCAGGACATTGCTAACAAGATTCTATAAGGTTCCAATTTATGAGTGATCACATAACAGTAGTTAGTGGCTATATCATAAGTATTAGAGGATTTGAGTGGACATGACCCTCTAGTGGCATGCGAAGCATATGTCATTTTTCTTTCTTTTGATAACGTTTAGAGTGTAAGAGTGAAAAAATTGAGGATGAAGGAGGTGTAAGTGGGAGGGGTGGCATAGGATCCATGCGATCGTTTGGAACATGATCGATGATCAAAGTAAAAGGATCAAACAGATTAGAAAATATAAACAACAAAAGTTGTGGTTTTCATGAACTACTACCGCAAGGTATATATAGACATCAAAGAATTTTGAATGTAGTGGTTACTTGAGATTGTTGAAGAAGCTATTTGAAAAATTTTAATTGAATAACATGTAACTTCTTAAAGAAGCTAGACAATGTTTATTAAGAAAAAAATTAAATGATTTTTTAAGATATTTTTATTATTTTCCTATTAGAATTGATGTTTCAGTTAAATAAATGACGAACTTTGCATGCAGATGATGGAGGTGAAAATCAAGATGAACAACAAAGTGTGGAAGATGAAAATGAAAAGTATGAGAGATATGAAATTGAAGTAAGGGGATATGGTGATGACTATGCTGATAATTTACATATAACATGAGACTTAATTAAAATTCAAAAGCACTTTTAGGGACTAAAATGATAGTACGTGGTTAAGTTCAGGGACCAAAATGACAGTACGTGGTTAAGTTTAGGGGCCAAAATGTCAATAAGTGATTAAGTTCAGGGACAAAAATGTCAGTAAAGTGAAAAGTCAACTTTTAGCCACATGGCAGCCACGTGGATGACACGTGGCAATCGTCAGCTGCCATGTCATCACCAAAAGTGTCATATAGGCACTTCCATTAATGTTAACGGAGAAAAGTTAACGGAAGGACGAATTTGTTGCACTTTTTTCACTTTCGAGGACTAAATTCAAATTTTTCATCTTTCAGGGACCAAATTGTTAGCGTTTTACACTTTCGAGGACCAAAATGACCATTTACCCTTGTACTACTCGAACTCGGTACTACACCGAGTAGTCCAGTTGGCCGAGTAGAAACTATCACTCGGACTCGGAGGATAATAACAGAAAGAATAGATTTTACTATATGATAAGATAGAGAAAGATCAGGTCATAAGATAAGGATAGAAGATAGAATTATCTCTATCTTCATCACGAGATTTGAGAAGATTTGATAGGAAAATAACCCTATCAAATCTATCTCTTTACACTCTATAAAATCAGAACAACTCATCCCAATCGAGGTACGAAATTCTAATCCCAATTGTGATACCTGTCTCTTCCTCTGCGCCTCTAACTTGAGCGTCGGAGTGCCTTTGCAGGTACACCCCCCACCAGTCACGGAGGCGATCCCGGCAGAGCCACCGCACCGAAAGACTTACCAAAATTTGGTAAGAACAACCCTATTTAATAATGTTATTCCTAGAGTTGATATTTTTGTGCTTATTTCCTTTCATCCATTAGAAAGTATTAGTATTAATCAGATATTCCAACAGGCTGTTTATGTTGGGATTGGTTTTTACGTTGTGTTTTCATAGGAGTGTGAAATGAGCTACGATGAGTTGGCTCGATTAGTTTGATAAATGGATTGAATTGAATTATGAAAATTGACCCAAACTTATTTTGGTTTGATTTGACTCGATTTTTTATTGGTCTGGATTAGCATAGTCAATTCATTGGTCAAATTTATTGTTTAATTATTTCTTTATAATTGATAAAATTATAAGATAAATATAACATTTAATGTGTTGTTAATGTATATTTTAAGATTAATATTTTATGTACATTGAATATTATTTTTAATTTCTAATACTTATTTATTATTACAACTGATACACTCTATTTTATGTGTTATATTTTTCTATTTCTATTATTATGTGTTATATTTTTCTATTTTACAGTACAAATGATAACCTATATTTTTTTTTATTCCAGATTAAAGTGATTAAAAAATATTTTATTCACGTATTATATAAAAGTTTATATATTTTGATAATTTTTCATATTTTAAAAATTAAGTGGCTCATTGGTCAGCTCGTTTGGCCAGTAGTATTATATTCCAACAGGCTTAATTTGATTTCCTTCAATTGAGATGAATTCCGTTAAATCTCTATATTTTTCTATTTCTATTATTATGTGTTATATTTTTCTATTTTACAGTACAAATGATAACCTATATTTTTTTTATTCCAGTTTAAAGTGATTAAAAAATATTTTATTCACGTATTATATAAAAGTTTATATATTTTGATAATTTTTCATATTTTAAAAATTAAGTGGCTCATTGGTCAGCTCGTTTGGCCAGTAGTATTATATTCCAACAGGCTTAATTTGATTTCCTTCAATTGATGAATTCCGTTAAATCTCTCTCATGGTATGTTTCAAAAAACAAAATCAAGAAATTTGAGTGTATTATTGTCAAATTGGTATAATAACCCTTCACGATGTATGTCTCGTTGATATGACAAGTGTGAAGGTAAATGAGACTGCCATAACTAGGTGACTTTAAGTTGTGGGAGTACATAACATTAGCATATTATGTTACCTATTGTCATTTTTTCATTGTGCGTGTTATACTGGAGCAGGATTTTACCACATTTGTATTTGTTTTACCAACTTGAGATGCTGAGTTGAGTATTAATAAAAAGAAATATATAGGCAAACATGAAAATATATGTTTGCCTCACTAATATATATGTCAAGTTTAATTTGGAGTTGCCTTTGTGACTATAATTTCTCGTTTAAATTATCTAGAATACAAGAATCTTAAACATTTATTCAATTTTGAAATCATTTATGTAATTTTTTTCATTAAATATTTCCTTGCAAACATATATATTAGGCTCGAGATTGATAAATGTTTGAAGAGATATATACATGCAGTAAAAGTGTTGAAATGTCAGGTTAGTAAATAAAATTGGATTAAACAAAATTAGTGAAAATTAGAATCTGCATTGTATACTATGGGTTCAGATGCTTCTGTAAATAATCTTTAGTTTTAAATGGGAAGGCTTCACGCAAGTCATGTTTAATTGAATAACGGCGAATGAAATACACTGTAGTAAAAAGATCATGATGACTATCATAATAATAATAGTTTCATTATCCTCGAAACTCTCTCTCTCCCTGCGAGTGTAGTTTTTTAAAGAGCAATTCGACTCTTACATATTTAAAGATACATAAAAAAGGAAAATGTAAAATAAAATAAATGATATGATAAAAAGAAATTAAACAATAAATTATAAAATAACAATGCATTAAACATGAATAAATATAATGTAACTCTTTTTAAACTATCTTGTCAACAACCCCCCCCCCCCCCCCCCAATGGGGGGAAAAAATAGGTTGTGTCAAAGTGAGGCAAAAATATGTTAGCTTTTTTAAGTTAATTGAATAGAACAGCAGGCAACCCTAAATGCAGTTGTTGGTGGTCGGAATAAGGTTTTAAAGTGGTGGGAAGCTGTTAAAGTAAAATCTTTGAATGTCTTCCTGTCTGGTGAAGCTCATCAGTAATCTCTGGCCGTTTTCAATCATAGGTTTGAATCTAAAACCAGGAAAGTTCTCACAATAATAAAAAAAACATAAAGTAAATAAAAGCATAGCATAAAGTCGATTAAAGCTAATGGTTATGTGAAAGAGTTTAATTTCGATTTATTAGCAAGGAGCTACTGATCAATAAATACATTTAGGACATTAAGTAAAAATGAAAAATTATGATAGTGCATGATTTGAGTTTTCTGTAGTAAACATTTAGCTAACTAACTAGAGTCAATCTGGTGGTAGGATTTGAGTAGTTTACTTGATATTTTAGATTCAAACTTCATGACTATCATATTCACAAAAAAATAATAATAATAATAATAAAGAAGTAAACATTTAACTTTAGAATATAATGCAAAAATTTCAGCTATTATAAGAAAACTAACAATTAATTATGTGTACATGGATAATAAATAATGGATTAAACAAAATTCACTCTCTTAATTGTCTTATCAATAGTTAAAATTTATTATTTTACTTTGTAAAGTGAATTACTTATTTTAGAGAAATTGAATCCTCATAAAAAACATATAACATTTATGTTATTAATACATTTCTATCATAATTTCTAATAAAATTAAAAACTTTTATTCATTAATTTGATGGTTAACAGGATCCTACTATCATTATTGTAATTTTATATTATTATGAAACTGAGTATGTGATGTAAAAAAAAAAAAGAAAAAAAAGAAACTGAGTATGTATTAACATGTTATTTAAAGAATTTAAATTAATCTCTAAGCAATTACTATTTTAGCTAAAATAATTTAATAAAATGAAAATATTTTTCGACAATATGAAGGTAAACTCTATTTCAATTTATGCCAGTGTCGTATCTGATGGGATATTAAATAAGCATTAATAAACTTTGGGATAACATGCATCATAATGATGGTGAATTTCTGTTTTTGCGGCAGAAAGGTAGTTTGCATGCTTTGGAGTAAATAGGAGCCCAGAAAGGTCAGGGCTTGAATAATAGAGATGTCAACTGGGTTGGGCTAAAGCAAGATGATTAGATTAAATTCCAGCTCAGGCTTTGTACAAAGACAAAAATGGACCACGTGCATTATTGTCCTTTACTGGAACTTTTATCCACCTCTATCTGTTCTTTGCTTGTCCTCTGCTTTGCCTCAGACAGCGTCACCTCTTACCTCTTTTCCTTTAAGGGCTTGTCTCTTCTTTACATCTCTCTCGATCTAGAAGCAAAGCATAGAAAGAATGGAGGGCTTTATTATTTCTCCTCTGCCACTTTTGTATAATGTTGTATTGCCGAAATGGTTGGACCACGATACACATGCATGATGCAAGTTTCTGGTAACCCTTTTATGCTTGTGCGTTGAACTATTGCAATAGTTCATTGATCATTCGTTTGTGTATAAAATTATGGAATTTATTTATATAGAAAATTATTAAAATACAATTTATATTTCAATGTTATTTACTTTGTTTTTATTGAAGAGGTTCGAGTTATTGTGATTTATAAAGCGTTGAAAAAATATGCTAAAGTACAAGCAAAACGGCAACGGATTCCAAATTAATTAATCTCCTAGAAAACCCGATACCAGGAGTGACAGCTTTTGAATGTTATATAATTTGTATATCAAATTATTAGTATTTTTTAAAGTACCACAATATCATTACATCTAACTCTCCTAAATAAATAAAACTTATATCAAGTCCATAACATTTTTTTATTAAATTCTCTAATTAAATGATAACATGTAAATAGTTATCTTAAATTCTGTTATAAAAAATATTTATATGCCATCATTTGAATGAAAAAACATAGTATTAAAAAACAATAAATTTAATTTAAATTTTGTATAACAAACACTCAACAGTCTGTATAATTTGGAATAAGAGGGATGAGAGAATGTATAGGCTAATTATATCGGCCCATGTTAAACGTGTTGGGCCTGACTCATGAAATATTACTTCCCGTAATGCAATGCAAAAAAATAAATGGGCTTGCTATTCTCACTCCCAGAATTTCTATTCACACCCCCTAAATTTTAAAAAAAATGTGAAAGGACAAGTTTGCCCTTCTTCTCCCCACCCCCTCCCTCTTCTCGCTTCCCGCCCCCACCCCACTCCCACTTCTCACCCCCTCTCCCTTTCCTTCTCTCTCTCCTTCTCCCTTTCCTTCCCTCTTGACCTCTCCCTTTCCTTCTCCCTCTCATAACCCACAGGTACCCTCTTCCTTTTTTTGTTTTTTGTTTTGTTTTTATGCAATACAACGGAATCACGATTCTGTTGTACTGTTTCGAAAATAGTACAACAAAATCGTGATTCTGTTGTGCTATTTTTCAAAATCAAATACTACAACAAAATCACGATTTCATTGTGTTGTTTGAAAAACAACACAACAGAATCAAAAAATACAATGGAATCGTGATTCCGTTGTGTAATACAAATTCTTTTAAAAAAAACTTATTTTTTATTTTTCTTTTTTAAAGTAATTTTTTTAATTTATTTAGTTATAAAGTAAATTTTGTTCTTTAGTTTATTTAGTTATATTTTTTATTTTTTGGTAAATTTTTTATTTTTCTTTTTTAAAGTAAATTTTTATTTAAAGTAATTTTTTAAAAAAAAATCTATTTTTAATTTTTTTTTAAAAACTTACTTGTTTTTTGTTTATTTATTTATATAGTATTTTAGTTTATGTTTTTTTATCTAGTTCTAATTATTTTAGTTATTTTTTTGCAAATTTATTATGGCTCGGACGAAGTATGTTTCCTACAATCACCGACATGATCCCTCCACATTGGAGGAAGATGCTGCTGTAGACTGGTTAGCCTGCCCAGTCATCCAGGGCAGACCAGCGATTGTGACAAATATTTAAGATACATAGATCAATGTGCATTAAATTGGTACACTTGTTTTTGTCCAAAATTTAAAACCTAAAATTATACATTTAAAAAAACATTACTCATAAAAAAAATTACAAAAAACTCAGAATTTTTTTAAAAAACATTAAAAACATGTGCAATGGAATTGTGATTCTGTTGAATTAAATTTTTTTCACCTCCACACTACACAACGGAATCACAATTCCGTTGTGTAGTGTGGAGGTGAAAAAAATTATATGCAACGGAAACACAATTCCGTTGCACATGTTGTACAACGGAATCGTGATTCCATAGGAAGGGTAATTTTGGAATAACATTAAAGCCGCCCACATGTGTGGTGAGAATAGCAACTCCCAAAAATTAAGTTACTTCCTTTGGGACTTTGGGTTAAGCAAATAGGGAATATGGGCTTGTATTCAACGGACATTTGAAATCCCTATTTGCCAGACATAAATCACTAAATTGCGTTTGTGCAGTGTATTTGTTCTTGACTTTAATGGTAATGTATTGATACTGTAAAATAATTTTATAATGTTATTCAATTACAAATCAACAAACTTTTTATAAAAGTTAGTAAATTTATCATATATAGTGGAATATGATTGAATGACGGTGTAAAACTATTTTATACTTTCAGTGCATAGCCTATTTTCTCTTTGTTCTTTGGGTACTTTTTAACAATTTTAAAATCAATTTTGAGGTAAGCAGAATTAATTTTGAGGCAAATATAATTTTTTTCTTTTTTTTATTAGAATATTAATTCAGGGTGTGTAATTCAGAAATCATATCTCATTTATACTCAAAAATAATTTTACTTCATTTTCAACTAACTTTTGAAATATTATATCCAAATACATTTTTTTTCAAAATAGATTCTTTTAAAACTAATACTAGTATTTTAGTCTATGCATTGCACATGACAAATGTTTATTTTATACAACTAAAATTTATAATATATAAATATTTCTAAATATATAAATTATATTATATTATAATCAGAATCAGTAATAAATAAATATTTGTGTACTTATAAATTATATTTTACTTCTAGGAGCTTTTTCTAAAAATTCTCTTTCTTTATCCTTAAAAAAATGAAAATAATTAAGATTAATCAATTACACCAACATATCAAATGCAATTATAAATACTTTGATGTGACTATTTTTTTAAACTGTAGATTATTAAGTACCACATTAGTTGCTAATTACACGATTTCTTTAATTATCAGAATATTTTAGTAATAATTTTTTAATAATTTTTAATTACTTCAAAATATTATCTTTCTACAATTTTTAAGACATTGAGTAAAGCAAAAAAGAACAGCTGGTCCTGTAGAAGCTTTTTCTAAAAATGTTCTTTCTTCATCCTTACGAAAATGAAAATAATTAAGGTTAATTCATTACACCAACATATGATTATAAATACTTTGAAACTTTTACTATATGTCTATTTTTTTTTTTGACATTGCATATGATTAAAGTACCATATCAGTCGCTAATTATTATTACACGAATTCAACGTAAACGAAGTAAATACTGATAGGCGTGAGAAAAAAAAAAGGTGGATTGTTGTAAATTACAATTAACCGTCTTCTTAAAGAATGGATGAAAACCAACAAAAATTGTAAAAATGGGCAGGAACCAAATTGAGCAGAGAGTCAGACCATTGTTACAAACATTATAGAAAAGATGATATAAATATTTTATAGTTATTTATATATATTTCTAATGTCAGGAGCTGCTGCTGAACAGAACAAGATTTTTTTAAAAGTATGCGACGGGTAGACACATCTCGAGGGGCCCCAGCGGTTCATCGCCTTTGTTGAAAATGTCGTGATTGTGATGACATATTAACATGCATGGCAAAAATAAACAAAATGTAATCCTTTCAAGAGGAATGACTAATGAGGACATATATATAATAATTTATACTTTTCATGATTCGATTTCAATCGAGGACATGTTATAACCAATTTATGGGTCACTCAACCCAGTACTTTTTTCAACATTGCATATAAATTCAAAGCTTTAACTTATATTATTTGTATTAAAGATGCTAGTTAGTTCAACTGTAATGACATATTGGCATGCATGGCAGAAATAAACAAATTGTAATAATTTAAAGCAGTGGCGGAGCATTTCAGCCAGGAGCGGGGGAGCCTTGGCCCCCCATTTTTTTTTTCTGGTATATATAAGTATACATATTTGGCCCCCAATATTATAATATATATTCTTTTAATATATGGTTGATAAAAAAAAGTGAATGGAACTTGACATAGGTCACGTAGCTGCTGACTTACAAAAGTGAAAATTTTATTAGAACTTTTCATATTATATTATATTAATATATTAATATGTATTTAAATATAATATTAAGTTTAATTTTTAAAAAATAACACAACTTTTATTGTCTCTTATGCTAATTAGTTTAAATATTTTTTATCTATTGAATTGGTTTAATATGTATTGATATTTTTTTATTAATTTCTTATTAATTTGTTTTTCTGAGTTACATAATTATGTTATTTTGAATTTTTAGTATATAAATATTTTATTTTTTTGGTCCTCTCAGAATATTTGATGAAGCTCCGTCACTTTTATCAAGAGAAATGACTAATGAGTGTGTATGATTGGAGTTTTTTTAGTCAGGCTTGATTTTGTTTTTTTCTAAGTGAAAAGATAAGTATAATAATGTCTCCTTTTATTTAGGGATGTTCACCGGATCGGGTAACTCGTGAACCCAACCTGATCCAACCCGATCCGATTAGTTCAGATCGGATTTTTTTAGAGTTCGGGTCAAACCCGAACATAACCCGATCCAACCCGTTAGTATACGGGTCGGGTAACGGATTTTGCATTTTGAACCCATGACCCGACCCGACCAGTACTATAAAATTAATTTATATATATATATATATATATATATATTATTAAATTAAAAAATACAAAACACTATATTTTTTTGCTAATTTTTAACCACACATGAATTATATTTCTCTTTTTTAATTGTTTCTATTTTTTGTCTTGATTTTGTTTATGTTTTCTTATGCTAATATCTATTTAAAATAAAATATTTGTATTAGCATTGAAACCATTCATTTTATTAATCAAATATTGTCACAATTTGGTCCTTTTGGAGGACATGTAGAAATTATATATGTGCAAAGCTCTAGGCAAAAACAAATTGTTGTTCTAAAAAATTCTAATTTTTACAAAATAAAAAATATTTTTTAAATGCTCTAACCCGATCAACCCGACCCGATCCAACCCATTTTTGAACGGGTTGAATCGGATCGGATTTCACAATAAAAATGCACAAACCCGATCCAACCCAACCCGTAAAATTTTGATCGGATCGGGTATCGGGTTTGGCCAAACCCGGCCCAACCCGACCCATGTACACCCCTACTTTTATTATATGTTCCAACCAATTTATGGGTCACTCAACCCAGTTTGCATACTTTATATTTGTAACTTTTTTCCAGCATTGCATATACATTGAAAGCTTTAACTTATATCTGTATTAAAGATACCAGTAAGCATGGACGGGCGCACATACGTTTCAGGTGCACTTGCACTTTCTCATTTTTTAAAAAATTATATGTATATATTTTAAATGTGTATATTTTATCCCCCTTAATTTTTTATATTTGAACTCATTGCTTCTAATTTTTTTCTCCTTTCATGTATTTATTATTTTTATTTAAATATTCAATTTAAAAGTTTAATTTTGTTTTTTTTTTTCAATTGACTCAACAATAGGATAGGATAAGATAAAATAATATCATATCCTATTATAATTGGTTGTTTGTTGCGTCAATAGGATATAATTAATAACATTATCTTATTTCTTATCTTAAGGAGATAGTTATATCATATTTTATCATTATCTATTAATAAAAAAATATCATATCATTATCTGGTTTGTTATCTGATGTACACCAAATATTAAATAGAATTAAAATTTATTTTTCTCTTATCCTATCATGTTTTTATTTTGCCCCCCCTAATCTAGGATCCTAGATCCGTCACTGCCAATAAATTTAATTCTAAGATTTTTTATAGTGTCAATTAATTAATTATTTTTTTATATAATTTTGAAAGATACTATTGTAAAAGTCAAATAATATTATCATACCATAATCCGTTATTAGATGATAATGTAAGGGTGGTCCCGGTAGTCAGTCCCGTTGAGTGTAGGGCAGTAAAACCGTTGGTTTAGCCTGGTGGTCCCGGATTGGGGGGTAGAACTCTAAAATAATGTCTAGTTTAATAAAAAAGATGTCTTTAAAAGGAAAAGAAAAGATAGAAGATATAGAATTAAGACAAGAACAAGAACAGGAACAATCCCATAACTATATAGTTAATCATGAATTAAGAATTTCAGAAATAGAAGAAAGATTACATAAATGGACATTACCAAAATTAGAATTATCTTCGTTATATAAAACTAGTTTTATAGATAAATTCTCTTCTGAATATGTAATAAAAACCGTAGAAAAACAGATAGAATTAAAAAACAATCATGAACAAATCCCTTTAATTTCCAAACAGCTAATAGCCGAACATGTTAAAAAATACAAATATTTACACATAGGATCAATTCAAATAGCAATGAAACCTCTATTTAGACAAGGTATGGATATGCCTTTGTTTGCGTTATTAAGAGATACAAGACCCATTAGGTTAGAAGATCAAACCTTAGCTATATTTGAAACAAATTTACATCAAGGTCCTGTATATATTAATAATTACCCGAATTACTCAATAGCTCTATCTAGCCTATATAATACACCCCATAATATTATGTTAGACATAAAAATGTTAGATGATAGATGGAACCCAAATTCCGGACCTATATCTTTAATATACCGAATATATTATAAAGCTATGAAAACTCAATTAGCACCAGGAGCTTTAATGATGCAACCAAATGATAGTACTACTTTGCTACTAGTTAATCCTGAAAAGGTAAGTGCTACTGTACCAAAAACCCTAAGTCATGAAGAGATAACTAGTGGATTAACCTGGAATTTAGAAAACTTAATTGCCCCTGAAAAGCCTAAACCTGCGGTGTTACAGGAAATCAATGAATATAAGTCTGGAAATGTTGAAATAAGTTTTGCCCCTTTAAGAAGAACTAACTCTTTAAGAATTCCTCAAACTTATTCTCCTACTATTGCTAGAAGGTCCGTAGATAGATACACAGTACCTAGAAGTTTAACCTTAAAAGGAATAAAACTTGATCCTGTTATACCTACCCCTGAATATGAAGTAGAACCTTCTCCCTCTCAATATGAGTCAATACCACAACAGAATTCTCCTACACAATCAGATATGAACCAATTAAATGTCATTAAAAAATTTGAGATAAATAAAGAATTACTCAGAGAAGAATTTCTAAAGGAAGAAAATAAAGAAAAAAGAAAATGGTTCTTTGAAACATTTAGCCAAGATGAATTAAAAGATTATAGGGCTAAATATTACGATCATTTAGAAGAAATTCAGGAAAATATCCCTTATTTTAATTGGTTTGAAATAAATTGTTTACCTAAATTAAAGATAAACATGTTAAAATCCGCGGAAAAAATATGGAAAACAGTTAAAGGAGAAGTAATATCAAATATTCCCCCATTAGAAGACATTAAATTTCCCAATATCTAGAATAATGAAGTAATAGCCTCTCCATTCAAAGTAATAAATGAAAATAAAGATTTATTAGAAAAACAAACTGCTAATAGAAATGATGTTCAAAAAATACACTACCAATTAAATTATACTAACCAATTACTTCACCAAGTAGCAGTAGAATTAAATAATTCATAAAAGAAAGAAAATATTATCCCTGAGAAAAGTAATAATTTAGAAAGAGCCTTAATAAAACCTCATAAATTTTCTGAAGTGGAACTAAAAAATTTAAAAATTGGAAAAAATTTAGTATTAGACCAAATAAATGAAAGATTAGAAAAATTAAATCTTAACAAGATAAATACTATTGCAAATCATTCACAAGAAGAATTAAGTGATCTTGAAGAAAACTTAGAACAATTTGAAAATGCAATATTTAAATTAAAAAATACTCAAGGAAGAAATATGAATAGATTTAACCCTAGACCTACAACTAGAAATTTCTATAATAGACCCAGTCTCCCTGACCTTCAGTACGAAGAATGGGAATTAGAAAGTTCGTCCGCCTTTGATGGATCAGCAATATACGAATGGAATATTGATGGAATGACCGATCATCAAATTTTAAGAAAAACAAATGAAATGACCATGGCAGCCTCTGCCTATAGGGTCAAACATACTGAACAACAAACCCTAACTTTAATTATTGCAGGATTTACCGGCATGCTTAAAAGCTTGTGGGATAATTACTTAACAGCTGAACATAAATTTTTAATTAATAATAGTGTAAAGCAAGAACCAGGACAAGAAAACCCAATTCCTATAATGGTAGAAACTTTAATTATTGCTATAATCCATAATTTTATAGGAGATACCAACCTATTTAATGAAAGAACTTCAATATTATTACATAATTTAAGATGTCCTACCTTAGGAGACTTTAGGTGGTATACCGATAACTTTATGACTATGGTCTTAACCAGACATGATTGTCGTGAAGTATTCTGGAAAGAAAAATTTATAGCTGGACTACCCCTAAATTTTGGAATTAAAGTACGAGAACATTTACAACAAGAATATCCAAATATGCCCATTGCTGAATTAACTTATGGAAGAATTATTTCTACAATAAAAAACACTGGTTTAGAATTATGTAATAACCTAAAATAGAAAATAGAATTAAGAAAAATCAAGCCAAAGGAATAACAGAACTAGGAAACTTCTGTGCTCAATATGGGTATGAAAGACTTTCTCCCCCTTCAGCAAAAACTAAAAAGACTATTAAAAGAAATAAACCTGTTAAAACTAACACCAAGCCTTTTAGAAAAAGAACCTATCCTAAAAAGCCTGAAAATAATACTGCCCCTTCTCAGAATAAGAAAAAAACCAATGTTGTTTGTTATAATTGTGGAAGATTTGGTCATATGAAAAAAGATTGTAGGGTAAAAGAAAAAATTAATGAGTTAAATATGAGTGAAGAATTAAAAGAACAAATAGCTAAACTAATGTTAAATGATAACTCAGAAGAATCAGAAGATGAATTAGAATTAGCCTTAGAAACTTCAACATCAGAAAGTGAAAATGAATTAGAAAATTGTGAATTAGAAAATTGTGAATGTTCTTACCAAATAAATATGATAAGAGCTGAAACTAAACTAGCGTTAGAAATGATTGATAAAATCACTAATGAAGAAGAAAAACATAAATATCTAACAAAAATCAAAAATTTATTACTAGAAGAACAACCTGAATCTAGTTTTAGACAAGAAAAATTTGTAGATATGATTTTTCTAGTATATTAAAAAAGGCTGAAATACAAAAGAGAAAAGCTAATGTAAATGATTTACAACAAGAAGTAAATGAGTTAAAAAATGAAATACAAATTATAAAAACAAAATTAATTAAATTAAAAGAAAATGATATACTACAAGATATTACTTTATCACAATTAACAGAATCATCGAAAGAAGAAGTAATATTATCAAATGATAATGAAGCTATTAACAGAATTAAAACTCTACAACAAAAATGGCAGGCTAAAGTAACTTTAAGAATAGGAAAATCTTTTCATAGAACCTTTATAGCGCTAATAGATTCTGGAGCTGATTTAAATTGTATACAAGAAGGTTTAATTCCCACTCAATATTATGAAAAAACTGTTCAAAAATTAACTGCAGCTAATAATGCTAAATTAAATGTTCAATTTAAATTAACAAATTCCTAGATATGTAATAAAGGAAAATGTTTTAAGAATAATTTTATTTTAACAAAAGATATTTCAGAAGAAATGATTTTAGGAACCCCATTTTTAACTCAAATATATCCTTTTGAAGTTTCTGAACAAGGAATAAAAACTAAATACCATCATCAAGAAATTTTATTTGAATTCCTAAAACCTATAAAACAAAAAGAACTTCATAACCTGACCGAAGTAGTAGAAAACAATTTTATAAATAAAATAAGCCAGAAAAATAACCAAATAACACTATTACAAAAAGAAATAACTTATAAGAAAATAGAGGAACAACTAAATACTAAGATTATTAAAGAAAAAATAAAAGAAATTGAGAACTCTTTTATAACTGAAGTTTGTGCAGAAATACCAAATGCCTTCTGGAGTAGGAAAACTTTTACAATAAGTCTACCATATGTTAAAGATTTTCATGAAAGTAAAATTCCCACAAAAGCTAGGCCAGTCCAAATGAAATAAAAGATAAAAATCAATTACAAAGATTTTTGGGTTGTCTGAATTATGTGTCTGATTTCATTCCTAATATTAGAATTCTCTGCAAACCACTCTTTAATAGTTATTATCCTCCGAGTCCGAGTGAGAGTTTCTATTTGGCCAACTGGACTACTCGGTGGAGTGCCGAGTTCGAGTAGGACATATGCCCCCCAAGCTCTGAAGTAATGTAGGAGCTTAAGTATGGTTATACCAATTTCGGATTTTACTTGGCCGAGACGAGTTTGTTCATTTTGGACGGGTCCGAGTTTGGTTCTTGAAGCGTCACGTCATTTGGTGATGATGTCGTTTCAGACATATTGAAGTCGTAACGATTTCCAAGGGCGGCGACAGTGATTGCTTTTTTGAATTTTGAAACGGTCTAGGGATTCCCAAAGGTCTCAAGCCTTCCTAGCCGTTGATTGGCCTAGTGAGGGGTCTTGATCCAACGGTTCGGACCGTTTCGCCTTTTCGTATTCGCGACGCTTAGGGCTCTATATAAAGGGTACTGTTGACACTGGCGTTCATTTTCATTTCTGCATGTTTTATCCTCCTGCGAGATTTCTCTCCCTTATGCCATTTTGTCCTCCTTCTTCTAGGTTTTTCTTTTTCCTTGTTCAGGTACGCCCTTCTTCTTTCCATTTCTCTTATGTGATTCTATAATGTCTTCTTTTTTCGGGAATTCTGGGCGTTCCGGTGGGGGTCGTATGCTTACGCCGGAGGTTCACCTTATCGGAGAGGGTTCCGATGGTGGTTCTCCTTTGCACCACTCTAGTTCTGATGGAATTAGCGATGGTGCGTCAGCGGCAAACGTTGCTGTCGCGGGTGTTGGGGTGGTTCGTCCATCCGTCGACCCTGCACAAGTACCTTTGGTCGTTCCTGTCGGGGGGGTGGTGGTTCTAGACGATTCCGAGGCCACTGAGGTTCGTCCTCTTGAGACCCGGCGTGCTCGTCTTCCCTTTCCTCCCTCCCATCCCCAGCCTATTGAGTCTAGGGGTAACAAAAAGGTATATCCTCCTGTCACTACTTCCGGCTATTCTTGGGTAGCTGGGGAGGTGGGTGCGTATGCCTCTCGGTATCAGACCGAGGAGGCTTTGTCTGCCCTTCTTAAAACTATTGATTTGTGTCATTCGGAAGGGTCGGGTATGGTCCATGCCGAGCCTTGTGGGCCCGATGACCGAGTCTTTATGTCTGCTGTCCCGCACCAACCTCATTTTACTTTTGTGTATGAGGCTTTATTCTCAGTTCTCGGCATTATAGTGCCGTTTGATCAGTTCGAGACTGACGTTCTTCGGGCACTGAATGTCGCTCCAACGCAGTTGCATCCGAACTCCTGGGCTTCTCTACAGGCTTTCCGGGTGCTCTGCAGTAAATTCTTTATTACTCCTACTGCTCCTAAATTCTTGTATCACTATAAAGTTAAAGAGAGTCAGAAGGGGGGCTGGGTCTCCCTGACGGGGATTCCCGGTCGGTCAATCCTTAGTCCATATACCTCTTCTTGGAAAAATTTCAAGAGTGATTTCTTTCGTGTCCGACCGGGTCCGGAAGGGGAGGTCGAGTTTTTTGATAGCTGTGGGAAGCCGAGGTTCCCTCTTTATTGGACCCATTCCCCAAACAAACGACTATCTTGGCAGGTCGTGGACATGTCTCCTGAGGATCAGGATGACATGGTTACACTGTGCAAGTTGCCGCGTTCTTTATCTTATAAGACAGTTGTGGGAATTCCTACTTCTCGGACTCCGAGAGAGGATTGAGACGGTGAGTACCTTCTATTTATTCGGTTTTTCTTCTTTTACTTTGTTTTTTTTACTGATGCTTGCTTCTTTTGCAACTGTGATGGGAAAGTTTGATTATAAGACGGCCAAGAAGCAGAGGCTAGAGAAGTTGAAGAGTAAGGAGCCCGCTGCTGAGGCTGTTCGCGTTGCTCCGCCCGTTCCTCCTCCTCCTCCTTCTCCGAAGAGGGATCAGCGAGAGGTTGTTCAAGGGGGGATGGCCCCTCCAAGAAGTCGAAGCCGAGTCCGCCCGGTGCTCAAGCTGCGGGTTCTGCTGTTGAGAGGCATCCGGCTTTCCTTTCTATGAAGGATGGGCGGACCTCGCTTTGGGGGAAGGACTTCAACCCCGGGGCTCTCATTTCTGCCGACAATCTCGGTCAAGCCGATCGGGATATGTTGAGGGATGCTGGGCCGATGCTCTCTATGGAGGCTGTTTGTCGCTTCCAAGCTCGTTCATGGGCCATTACTCAGTATTGGGCCGAGGAGTTCGACCGCGGCCACCGGGAGCTAGCTATGGTGAAAGAGGTTGCTGCTAAAGCCAAGCAGGCCCTATTGGAGGCTACCCGGGCCAACGAGACTCTTCTCCAATCTGCTGAAGAATCTCGAAGGTCCCAGGAGGGGGTCGAGGCTAAGTTAAGGGAAGTTGAGAGTCATGACGAGGATTTAAAACTTTCCTTAGCTGCGTCCGAGAACTCAGCTCGGGAGTTGCAGGATGAGGTGGATAGGCTTGTTTTCGAGCTTGCTCAGGCGAAGGCTGAGGCTGCCGAGTCTGAGGCTAAGCTTAAAGCCAATTTGGGTGAGGCCTTGGATGAGATTGTTAAGACCCATGAGGCCGGGTTCAGCAAGGCACTTCGTCAAATTCGTTATTTCTTCAAGGATGCCGACACTTCTCTTTTTGATGTTGATAAGCATATCAATAAAGAGGGGCAGTTGGTGGAGGAGTCTACTTTTGATGGTGAGGATGCTCCCGGCTGTTCTACTCAGGAGGGGGGAGATGCTCCTGCTTCTTAGTCTTTTAATTTTTCCCGCTTCTTGTAAGGCTCGTACCCGGCCTACCGAATAGGGTACTTAATGAAATTTATTTGCAAGGCTCGTACCCGGCCTACCGAATAGGGTGTTTAATGAATTTTCTTCGTTATTTGTGTGGTCCCTTTTTGCGGTTTTTCGCTGACTCGCATAAGGTCTACGCGGTTAAGTGTAGCTCGCTTCTTGTATCCTTATAAAGGTCTACGCGGTTAATTGTAACTCGCCTTTTGTATCCTTGAGGTTTACTCGGTTAGGTCCAACTCGCTTTTTTGTATCCTTGTAAAGGTCTACGCGGTTAAGTCTAACTCGCTTTTTGTATCCTTGTAAAGGTCTATGCGGTTAAGTCTAACTCGCTTTTTGTATCCTTGTAAAGGTCTACGTGGTTAAGTCTAACTCGCTTGTTGTATCCTTGTAAAGGTCTACGCGGTTAAGTCTAAATAGATAATTTGAAGAAAAGAGTTTTATTAATGAGAGAAATTGGGTGTGCCTCGTTAAAACCTTTTTGACAAAAAACCTCTTGGAAAAAAGTGTCAAAGTAGGAAAAAGAGTACATCACCACTTACAATTTTTCTAACTGTAGTAAAACTTTAGGTGTGTCGCGTTCCAAGTTCGGGGGATGGTTTTGCCGGATGGGTGCTCCAATCGGTAGGCTCCATTTCCCAGTGACTCGATTATTCTGAAAGGACCTTCCCAGTTGGTTGTCAATTTACCCTCTCCTGTAGCTTTTCTGGCTTCCCCGCATTTTCTCCAAACCAGATCTCCAGCTTCGAAGATTCTTGGCTTGACCTTGGTGTTATACCTCCTCTCGGCTCTTCTTTTACATGCCTCTATTCTGACTCGGACCTCGTTGAGCGTCTCTTCGGTCATGTCGAGTGCATGCCTTAGTGATTGATCATTGTTTTCCTGGACGAAATTTGTCCTTCGTAGGGAGGGTTCTCCGACTTCTACTGGTATCATGGCGTCTGATCCGTATGAGAGTCTGAAAGGGGTTTCCCCCGTTGTTGATTGTGGTGTGCAACGATATGCCCAAAGGATTGCGGGAAGTTCCTCGGCCCAACTTCCTTTAGCGTCACTTACTCACTTTTTCAGTTCTCCGAGTATCACTTTATTTGCGGCTTCAGTTTGTCCGTTGGTCTGCGGATGTTCCACTGAGGTCATTCGGTGCCGAATCCCTAGGTTTTTGAAGAACTCTTCCAGGTTTTTTCGGTGAACTTTCTACCGTTGTCGGATATTACCGAGTGAGGGATGCCGAAACGGCATATGATATTTTTCCATATGAATTTTTGCACATTGTGGGCGGTGATAGTTGCCAAGGGTTCGGTCTCAATCCACTTTGTGAAGTAATCGATTTCGTCGAGGAGGAACTTCACTTGTCCTTTAGCGAGTGGAAAAGGGCCTAATATGTCTACTCCCCATAGGGCGAAGGGCCATGGTGCTGTGATATTGTGCAATTCCTCTGCTGGTAGATGGGATATGTTGCCATATTTTTGGCATTCTTCGCATTTTTTGACGTATTCGGCGCAGTCGCGGCGCATTGTTGGCCAGTAGTACCCTGCTCTTAGAGTTTGGGCAGCCATGGCCTTTCCTCCTGAGTGCATTCCGCATATTCCTTTGTGCATCTCATTTACTACGTATTCGGCTTGAATCTTCGTGACACATTTCAGCAGTGGTGCAGTGAAGCCTCTCCTATAAAGGTCTTCTCCCTCTATGACATAGTAACTGGCCCTTCTTCTGATTTTTCTAGCTTCTTCTCGATTTTCTGGGAGGGTTCCTTTCTTCAGAAAGTTCCATATCTCGGTCATCCATTCTTTGTCAGTCGAGTTGATGTTAGAGATAATTTTATCGATGCTCGGAGCGGATATTGTTTCTTGTATGACAGTTCGGTGTTGGCCTTTTTTCTTTGTACTTGCCAATTTTGATAGCAGGTCGGCTCTTTCATTTTGTTCTCTCAAAATGTGGTCGAGCTCGAAACTAATGAACTCATTTCTCAACTGGGAGGCCAAGTGGTAATATCTTGTCATCTGGAGGTCCTTTGTTTGGTAGGATCCATTCATTTGCCCAGTGACTAATTTTGAATCGCTCCAGCATCTAAGGTGTTTCGCCCCCACTTCCTTGGCGAGTTTTAGTCTTGCTAGTAGGGCTTCATACTCGGCTTGGTTGTTGGACGCGTTGAAATTGAACATGAGTGATTGTTCCAGGATAATCCCTTCAGGGCTTTCAATTATGACTCCTGCTCCGCTGCCTTTTTCGTTCGAGGAGCCGTCCACATAAAGGGTCCAACATGGGAAGGGCGCCTCCGCTACTGGTGCTAGCTCAGCAATGAAGTCGGCTAGGCACTGTGCTTTGATAGGTCCTCTCGATTCATACTTGATGTCGAACTCGGATAATTCAACCGACCATGCTATCATTCTTCCGACTAGCTCTGGTTTCCTCAGTATCTGTCGTATTGGGTGGTCTGTTCGTACCACTATTGGGTGGCTTTGAAAGTATGGTCGTAGCCATCGTGTTGAGGTGACCAGGGCTAGTGCTAGCTTTTCTATCATTTGATATCTGGTTTCGGCATCTTTCAACACTCGGCTTATGTAGTAGACTGGCTTTTGCGTCTGATTTTCTTCCTGAATGATGACTGAACTGATTGCGTCTCCCGAGACGGCTAGGTATAGTATTAAGTCCTTACCGGATTCAGGTCTCGTTAGAATTGGTGGTGATGAGAGTAGTGTTTTTATCTTTAGAAAGTTTGCTTCACACTTTTCATCCCATCCGAAGCCCTGTTGTTTCTTGAGTAGTTGAAAAAAGGGTCTGGCTATTTCTGCTGCTTTTGGCAAGAAACGGGACAGGGATGCCAGTCTTCCAGTTAGCCGTTGTACTTCTTTTATATTACTCGGACTTCTCATGCCTATGATAGCCGCACATTTCTCCGGATTGGCTTCTATGCCCCTGTGGGTGAGCATGAATCCTAAGAATTTTCCGCCATGTACCCCGAACACGCATTTCTCAGGGTTTAGCCTCATATTATGTTTTCTGATCTCGTCAAAAATTTCGGCCAGGTCTCCTGGATGTGATTTTGGTTCTCTGCTTTTAACCACCATGTCGTCGACGTAGACTTCCAGGTTTCTGCTAAGTTGCTCTGTAAAGATCTTGTCCATCAGACGCTGGTAAGTTGCTCCTGCATTCTTCAGTCCGAATGGCATTACCGTGTAACAGTAATTGGCAGTGTCAGTTATGAACGCTGTTTTTTCCTCATCCAGTGGGTACATTGGTATCTGGTTGTACCCGGAATATGCATCCAAAAAGCTCAGGATCGGATAGCCAGCTGCTCCATCTACTAACTTGTCTATGCTTGGCAACGGGTATGAGTCTTTTGGGCATGCTTTGTTAAGGTCTGTGTAGTCAGTACACATTCTCCATTCTCCGTTTGCCTTCTTCACCATCACCACATTTGCGAGCCATGTGGTGTATTGTACTTCCCTTATGAAGCCGGCGCTGAGTAATTTTTCAGTTTCTTCTTTTATCGCTTTTCCTCTTTCAGCCCTGAGTTTCCTCTTCTTTTGGGAGATTGGTTTGGCCTCTGGGTAGATGGCAAGCTTGTGGCAATGGAAGCTCGGGTCAATTCCGGGCATGTCGGCGGCTGACCATGCGAACAAGTCGGCGTTGTCTAACAGGACTCTGGCAATTGCTTTTTCGGTCTCGCTTGCTAGCTGAGTCCCGAGTTTTGTGCATTGCCTTGGTTCTCTTCCTATTTGGAAGGATTTTACCTGTTCTGTGGGTTCTGCTCTCGGCTCAGCCTCCCTGGGGTCGAGGTCGGCCTCCTCTATTGGTGTTGCGAGGGAGGCGCATGCTACGTGTTTTATCGTCAGTTCTGGGACCTTTTTGCCGCTGGCTATCTTTAGACTTTCTAAGTAGCACTCGCGGGCTGCCTCCTGATCAGCTTTGACTGTCACTATCTTCTCTTCTGAATTTGGGAATTTCATTACCAGATGTGGAGTTGAGATTATTGCCCCTAGTTTGTTGAGTGCTGGCCTGCCTATAAGAATGTTGTATGAAGTGAGGGTGTTGACTAAGAGGTACCTGACCGTGATAGTCTTGGACCCCATCTCATCTCCAAAAGTGGTGAGGAGGTCAATATAGCCTCTGGTATCAACCTTTTCGCCTGCAAAACCGACTAACTGCTCGGTGTATGGTTGTACCTTATTTTCGGGGATGTCTAGCTGTTGGAAAGTGGACCAGTACAGGATATCCACCGAGCTGCCTTGGTCGACTAAAACTTTGCACACCAACCAGTTTGCGACTTCAACTTTGACCACCACCGGGTCATCATGATTGGGCTCTATGCCTTTGAAATCTGTGTCTGTGAAAGTTATAGGGGGCATTTTCCTGTGTATTCTGGGGTTTGTTGAAGCCGAGTTGATTGATCGGAGGCTGCGCAGGTGTCTCTTCCTTGCCGAGCTCGAACTTCCTCCTCTAGCGAATCCTCCTGCTATTGTGTTGATAACGCCTCGGAGTCGAGCTTCAGGAGGTTTGGTCTGTTGCTGCTGGCGGGGCTCTTCCGTGCTTCTGGCTTTTCTATCGCGATCGTCTTCCCTATCCCGGGTTCGTTCTCGCACGGGCTTTCGGCTGTCGTCTCGGACGAAGCGTCGTAATTTGCCTTGTTGGATAAGTTTTTCAATCTTATCCTTCAGGGTGGTGCACTCCTCTGTAGTGTGTCCGTGTACTCTATGGTATCTGCAAAATTTGGACCTATCTGCTTTCTCTGGGGAGCGGTTTCGAGTAGGAAGGCTTATCAGCTCGGCGCTGCAGGCTTCTTCCAGAACTCGCGCTCTGCTATCTGTTAGAGGGGTATAATGGGCAAACCTTGCACAGGACGGTTTGTCGCTTCTAGGTTTGATACTCCGCTCTCGGTTTGCTCCTGGTTTCTCTCGTTCTTCCTGTTTTTTTTATAGGATTCGCCCCTGACCCGTTCCCTGAACTTGGTCATTTCTTCCATCTGAATGTATCATGCTGCTCTAGCTCTGAGCTCGTCCATGTCATGTGGTGGTTTCCTGCAGAGGCTGTCCGAGAAAGGTCCGGATTTTAGCGCCATAAGCATGGCGGTCAATGCCACCTGTGGATTTAAGTCTCAGATCTTGACGGAGATCTCGGCGAATCTTTCCATGAAATCCCTGAGAGACTCGTTGTCTTCTTGCCGGATGTTGGCCAGTGCTACTGCCGTCAGGTGGTGGGGTCAACTCGTAGCGTATTGAGCGCCGAAACGAGTGACTAATGTGGCAAAAGAGTCGATCGAGTGGGGGGGAGTCGTGTGTACCAGTTCAACGCTGCTCCCTTCAAGGTCGTTGGGAACACCCGACACATGATGGCGTCGTCGTTTGTGTACAGGTTCACCTGTGTGACGAATGCGTCGATGTGCTCATCGGGGTCGGTCCATTGTATCTGTCCATGGATAAGGGCTTCCACCCGGCTGGTAGTGGAGTCTCCATGATTCCATCTACAAACGGGTGTCGCCTCGTTGTCTCAGGTATCATACTTCGTCTTGGGGGCGCTCGCGATCCTGAGACGGGTCTGGACTCTAAATGGGTTGTTGCTCTGTCTGCCTCGCTCCAAGTGGTATCTTCCTGCTCTGTTCGGTCAAGATGTCTGTTGGCGGTTGCATGAGCCGCCGATAGTCCGTTGGTAGCGGCGTGGGCTGCCGAGAGTCTGTTGATAGCGGCGTGGGCTGCCGAAAATCCATTTCGGTCCTCTCGCAGTTTTTGATACTGCTCTCGGAAGGTAGTGTTCTCCTTGCGGAGGTCTTCTATCTCCTTAGCGTTGTTCTGCTTCAACATGTTGACTTCCCTTTGCAGGGCTTGGATCAACAGGTGATCCTCAAGCGTCTGACGCGGGAAGGGCGCCACGTTGTTGGGGTTACCTCCCTGGGTATCCCCTGGAGGTGGTACACCCAGGATTTAGGTTTCCACCCCTTGTGGTCGCTTTTCATGGTTCGTTGTTTTACTCTGGGTTGTCGTCATTGGAATAATGTTGTTGCGATTGGTGTGGCTGGGAATAGTTTCACCGAGCCCCACGGTGGGCGCCAAATGTTATTACCAAGTTTTGGTAAACCTTCCGATACGATAGCTCCGCCGGGATCTCCTCCGTGACTGGTGGGGGGTGTACATGCAAAGACACTCCGACGCTCAAGTTAGAGGTGCAGAGGTAGGAGACAGGTATCACAATTGGGTTTAGAATTTCCTCTCTCGATTGGGATGGATTGTTCTGTTTTTATAGGATGTAAAGAGATAGATTTGATAGGGTTATTTTCCTATCAAATCTCCTCGAATCTCGTGATGAAGATAGAGATAATTCTATCTTCTATCCTTATCTTATGACCTGATCTTTCTCTATCTTATCATATAGTAAAAACTGTTCTTTCTGTTATTATCCTCTGAGTCCGAGTGAGAGTTTCTATTCGGCCAACTGGACTACTCGGTGGAGTGCCGAGTTCGAGTAGGACACATTCAATTACAAATCACCGTTAATATGACTTTTAAGATAATTTTGTAAAAGTCAACAAACTTACCATACATGATGAATTATGATTAGATACAGTGTAAAACTATTTTACACTGTCAGTGCTTAACCCTTTTGTTCTCATATTAAAATTAGTTTTTTTGTGTGTGTACATATTAAACTAGTTTTGAATGATTAGTTAAAATTAATTATATTGATTAATTAATTAAAAGAGTTGGAATAATTCAAATCACTCTATGATTTTTATTAATTAATTAAACTTTGAGCCAATGTAGATTTATTTTATTTAAATTGATCTTAATTAAATTCATATATTATTGAATTTTGTTTAGATCTACAGAGGGATCTGAATTTAAAGAACTGAATTAATTAAAAATTAAGATAGGATCAAAGACAAACACAACTTAAAGAAATACCTTGACCTTAGGTTTGGTAACAATAGCTAGTATAAAAACCAACGATATAATGGCCAGAACTTAAAAACTAGTTAAAAAAATTGTGTAAGGAGAGAAATAGAATAAGTGTTAACAAAGTATATTTTTGAACAAGTGCTTTTAAATGTATTATTTATTATTAACTTAAATTATTTTAAAATTATAAAAATAAGTGGGTTTCATTTTTTATTTTTATTTTATAATTTAATAAATTTCAACTAATAATTAAGGATGTATTAAAAGTAACACTCCCCGTGAAACGAACCACGGCTCACCATTTGGGACTTTTGGTATAGATGCGTGATTGATAAAGATAGATAGATATTTTTATACGAAACCTGTTTGTTTTTTTGACGAGGGAAACCTGTTTAAGAGGATAGAAATGGGAGTCGGATTGGAAATGTACGTGCAAAATTTATCCTTGACGAGTCAATCGATCCATTCCCGTCCCACCATGCTACACCCAGGAAAGCATCAATTGCTTTATTTATTTATTTATTTATCTATTTTTCTTTATAAACTTCTTTATGTATATTTAAGAAGAAAAAAAAAAAGAAGATAAAATCTGAATTGATTTTTTTTCTTAACTAAAATTAATTTATAAATTTAACTTTTATAGATTTTTCATTTAATTTCTTAAAAAAACTAAAATGTATAAATATAAATTGATTTTAATTTGTAGAGAAGTTCAATATATTTTATTTTATTTTTATAAGTATTTATAAAAAAAATTGTCTAAACAAAATTTAAGTTGATCAATTACAACAGTAGTATAATTCTAAAATAAGTTGTTTATATAAAAGACTAAGTAAAAAACAAATAACTATTATATGATTATATAAATTTTTTAATTACTTATTTATATAATTGATCAATTTATTATATAACAAAAATTTTAATTACTTACTTAGTCTTTTAAACAACAATAATAGTTAATTTAGAATGATAAATTGATTACTCCTTTCATTATAAAATAACTACTATTGTTGTAAAAAATTTATTCCATATTTTTTGTTATTTTCTAATACAAAATATTTATTTTTTAAATTTTGTGCTTCTCATTCTATGTCAATACTCATTAATTATTATTTTGATGATAATAAAATTTACATTTTTATATGAATTGGTAATAATATATTATTCTAGAAAAATTAATTCAATATTCATTTTTTCAATTTTGAATAAGTATTAGTTGATTATTTTTTTAGCAATATTTAACCTAATTATTAGTTTAGAATAAAGAGAGTATAATTTTACCTTTTTCCGTAGATCATCTCATATGTGAAATAGGTGCGAAAAAGAAAAATATAAAGAAAAAAAAAAAGTAGACGAAGACGAGGTTAAAAGAAGGAACTATATGGAACTCCTACAGTTCAAATAACTGCACAAGATGCTTCCATCTAATGGTGATTAAATTTTGAAAGCAAATTTTATGCTTCATTTTAATACAAAATAAATATATTTTGAAGGGACGACATTTGTGTAGTTAAAAATTATGAAAAATAAAAAAAGTATGAAAAAAGAAATGAAGATATCTTTCCGTATTTTCGTGCCAGAGATGAGAGATGTCATGTCATGGCTCATACAGTCGTACGTGTTCACGCAAGAAACCTTATTCTGCTGGAATACAATAATAATAAATAGACATATAGGAAGAGGAAAACAAAAAACCAAAAAAAATAAACAACTGAATTTCCAATTCTGAGACCGCAAGGGTAGTTTTCATGTGGATTCATGTTTCTTTCACGATAAACTCGAAATCGAATTGTTTTTAATGCCATTGGTACACTGTCGCTTTACCAAAACGCCAAAATTGCCGTGTACAGTTACTAGTTTTAAAGCAACGCCGGCGTGACTACAACGCCACTTGTTCCTTCCCTCACTCTCACTCCCACTGTAGCCAGCCAGCCATGCCTCCTCAAGAGAGCCAACAACCTCTGTTGTCGGAAGAGCAAGAAGAGACAGCCTACGATTCCTCGGAGAAGGTCGTGGTGGTCGGAATCGACGAGCACGACGGCGACGTGGAGGCGCCGCCGTTCTCATGGCGGAAGCTGTGGCTGTTCACTGGGCCCGGGTTTCTCATGAGCATCGCGTTTCTGGATCCCGGGAACCTCGAGGGGGATCTTCAGTCCGGTGCCGTTGCTGGGTACTCGCTCTTGTGGCTCCTCATGTGGGCCACGGCTATGGGCCTTATTATCCAGCTTCTCTCGGCTCGGCTCGGCGTGGCCACTGGGAGACACTTAGCCGAACTCTGCAGAGAAGAGTATCCCACATGGGCTAGGATTGTGCTGTGGTTGATGACTGAGGTGGCTCTTATTGGCGCTGACATACAAGAGGTTATTGGGAGCGCTATTGCTATCAGGATTCTCAGTAACGGCGTCGTTCCCCTCTGGGCTGGGGTCATCATTACAGCTTTAGATTGGTAAAATTTCCCTTCTTTTTCTTATACTATACTGTATATAGTATTTCAAATTAAGCAATTAATTAACTTCTCTTTTAATTGCCTTGTTACAGTTTTATTTTTCTCTTTCTTGAGAACTATGGTGTGCGGAAACTGGAAGCGTTTTTCGCTGTTCTGATTGGTGTAATGGCTCTCTCATTTGCGTGGATGTTTGGTGAAGCCAAGCCCAATGGTGTTGATGTTCTTGTTGGTAAGTTTATTTTGGGTTCAACTATTCACTTCGACCCTATACTCGTCCTCATTTTAAGTTTTAGTCTCTGTATAAGAAGACTGTACGTTTTAGTTTCTGCAAAGTTTTTTGTAACTGTTTATAACCGCTAGAAAGTTTTTGTAGTGGTTTTACACCACCTGAAAATGCATGTGTAGGGACTTAAACTTTCAATTTTCTCGAATAGGGATTACAACTTAAAATGAAGACAATTATATGGAATGGACCAAATGAATAATTTAACATTTATTTTGTTGATTTGGAAATGTGGAAATTTTACTTCATCGTGAGTAAATTCTTAGGGTGCTCTTGCTTCATAGCTGATATATATTTCAATCTTATGTTTGTAGGTGTTTTGGTTCCTAAACTTAGCTCCAGAACTATACAGCAAGCTGTTGGAGTTGTGGGTTGCATTATTATGCCTCACAATGTGTTCTTGCATTCTGCGCTTGTTCAATCAAGGCAGGTTGACCCCCGCAAGAAAGGCCGTGTTCAGGAAGCTCTTAATTACTACTCGATAGAGTCCACCATCGCCCTTATAGTGTCCTTTGCGATTAATATATGTGTCACGACTGTGTTTGCTAAGGGCTTTTATGGTACTGAAATAGCAAATAGCATTGGTCTTGTAAATGCAGGGCAGTACCTTCAGGAGAAGTATGGGGGTGGACTATTCCCTATCCTGTATATATGGGGTATTGGGTTATTAGCAGCTGGCCAGAGTAGCACAATTACTGGTACATATGCTGGACAATTTATCATGGGGGGTTTTCTGAATTTAAGGTTGAAAAAGTGGATAAGAGCATTGATTACACGAAGTTTTGCAATCATCCCAACCATCACAGTTGCTCTTATATTCGATACCTCAGAGGAATCATTAGATGTTCTGAATGAATGGCTTAATGTTCTGCAGTCAGTTCAAATCCCCTTTGCACTCATTCCCTTGCTTTGCTTGGTGTCCAAAGAACAGATAATGGGCAGTTTCAAAATTGGCCCTGTCCTCAAGGTATATTATCCCTTTATCTGCATTTTGGCCACACTGGCCACTTAACAGTTGCCCGTTATCAGTTTATTTATTTGATAGAAGACTATGAAATGTTAGATTATTTCATTTGATATAAAATTGCCATCTCTATCTTCCTTTATGGGCTATCAATTTAAAACCTAGGGAGAGATAATTCAGAAATGTCCCAATGTAGACCAATTATGTCTTGCTATTCAGGCAGGAGATAATTCAGAATTGACCCAAGGTATACCTGATTTGTCTTACAATTCAGAATTAGATTTTAAGAAGACAAACGGGTGACTTGATTTTACTGTCCTGTCTCGAGAATTAAAAGGTGAGATAGTGGAGTGTCCATGATCTAGTTTCACCAATTTTACCCCTTAGGACCTTGATCTTCTAAACAACTATTCCAAAGTTATTATTAGTAATTAAAATAAAGCTATAGTTTCTTCTATCCTTTTTGGTGTATATTATTATTCATCATGAGATTATATTTTCATTGGTTTTTCTAATGTGTGACAATGGGCACATTTTAAGAAGACAAAAGTAGAAAGTTTTTATCAAAAAAGAAAACATTTACTACTACAAGTCTTTTAATGCTTGTTTTTTAGAGTTATTAGAAGTATTTAATAGGTTGTATTTAGTGCTTCTTAACATATGTCCATGGGCTCAAAACTGTATTTTCAATATCCTATAATATGCAGTTTATGTTGCTGCACCTGGAAACTGCATGTGATTCAGCATTGTCTTGAAACATCCTAAAAATGACTTATATTTATATATGTGATAAATATCCATCGTTGAGATTTTGATAATTTCTTACCTAAGGCTAATGAGAGTGACTTGTGCTTTCTGAAGTCGGTAGTTTCAAGGATTCCTTTCTTTTCCCCCTTCTTGTTTCTTTTCTTTTTCTTTTTTATGTTTCTTTGGGTGCATTGGAGCTGCTTGTTACTTTCTATATTGAACTTGCTAAGACAGTATTGTTTATTTGATGCTTTGACTTTTTGGCAAGTGTTCTTAAACCGTAGCTTCTGTGGACATTGGATGTATTTAGACCAACACCCCTTTACCCAATCTTCTGCTTAGTTTGTTTGGATTAATTGTATAATAGTCATGATTGTCTTATGATGATATGGATACAGATTATTTCCTGGGTTGTAGCTGCTCTGGTGATAGTGATAAACGGTTATCTATTGCTGGAATTCTTCTCCTCTGAAGTGAATGGAGCAGTGTTTGCCACTGTAGTGTGTGTATTAACAGCTGCATATGTTGCATTTGTACTTTACCTTATTTCACGGGCAATTACCTATACACCGTGGCAAAGTTTAACCCGATCAAGATCAAAGACAGTTGCTAGCACAGAGAATTGAGCAGTCAATTCTAATTCCTTAAACCATGGAGTAGGAAATGCTTTGCCGCTGAAGGCTTTCACAAGTACTTTTCCTCGATTTTTTTAGGCATACTCATGCTTGTTATTTGTAAAAGAACTTGCAAATTGTTGCAGGGGGCAGTCTTGTTGGTTGGCATACTTAAACAAAACAAGTCAGAGTTGATGTATCTGTATTTCTGTCAAAATTCGATGTATAATGCAGCTGTTAGCATGCCTTGGATATTGAGATAATGTATTTGAGATACCTTTTAAAAGTATGATGTTCAAACAAATAATTCCGTTCTCTCTGGCTCGCCCTGCCCGCTCTATTTGGGATTTCTTTTAGGTTGTGTGTGGAATATATGCTACTTTGCGTCCAAATTTTGTTATAGAAGATTATGAGAGAGTAGTGGCAATGTGACGATGCATCTACCCCCAATATGATGCCACTTCCACTTCAGTCCATGTCAACTGCAGCAATAACATTTCTTCAAAATATAGGCGAGAAAAAAGGCATCCAAAGGAAACTGCCTTATGCTTCATATGGCCCCAACATACTTGAACCGAGATACATTCACCAGTGACAGAGGAAACAAAGTCTGTACTTAAATTAATCGAAACTGATATATAACAAACTGATATTTTTCACCTTGACATGCATTCTCATTCACACATCTTAAGTCATTCACAAACAGAGTAGTATTGACAATATAAACAAATATCTAAATCAAAGTTTCAAAAACCAAAAAAAAAAAAAAAATCCATAATCACAGTACCAAAAAAGTCCACATCTCAGAAAAATTAATTAAAGTGTTCAGATGCCAAGCTTTTTTGTTTGAAATTAACTTCGATGGCTGTAAGAGAATCTCCGTTATATTTATTTATTTTTACATAATTTATATTTAAATGTTTTTAAAAATGAGTCTTTTTTGACAGTATTTAAAAATGAGTCTTGCTAATTGTATTTTAAAGTATTAAGTAAGAAGAATTTACTACATTTTCTCAAATGTTTTCAATTATTTAAAATAATATATTTTATCAAATGTTACTCTTTTTTTTTTTCTCAAAGCTTTTTTTTTTTTTGCTTTATTTTTCATTTTATTTAGTTTTTGATTTATTAATTTTATCATTATTTATTTATTTATGAACATTATTTTGATTTTAATCAAAAAGTATCATAGACTAAAATTGATAAAATAATTTCAGGAAATAAAAAATGCACAAAATAAAAAGTACATTTAAGCCTTAATTATTTTTTTTTAAAAAAAGTCATGGATTCATAGACCATAGTTACGCTTTTTTTTTTTTTTTTTTTTTTTTTTTATAAGATCATCGATTCATAGTTACGTAATGGGTGAATTGTAACTTTGGTCCCCGAAAGTGTAATTCACTGTCATTTAAGTATCTGAAAGTATGAAACTGTCACTTTAATCCCTGAAAGTGTAATTTATCTGTCACTTTAGTCCTTTTGTTAAAAAAATTTCTTTAAAATTAACGTTTATGCTTACATTACACACTATCTAACTACATGAATAACATGTTACGTAGGTAAATAGCATATCACGTAAGCATGAATGTTAATTTTTAAAAAAAAAGTATCAAAAAGACTAAAGTGACAGATAAATTACATTTTCAGGGACTAAAGTGACAGTTTCATACTTTCATGGACTTAAGTGAACTTAAGTGACAGTGAATTATACTTTCAGGTAGTAAAAAGATAGTTTACCCTTACGTAATTGATAGTCAGTCAAGTTAGGTAACGAGAGAAATTAAATAAACAAAAAATAAAGCAAAAATGGGCATTGTTCGTTTCAGCCACAACACAGGATAGTTTGACTTCCCTCCTTTCTCCTTTGTGTAAACTGAGACTCGTTTTTTCTCCATCGGGTCTTCGCTTTTCACTTCGTGTCTCGTTTCGATCTGCGCGATCGCTCGGACCAGTTAGACTCATGGCGTCGCTGTGGACTCAACTCATCTCCATCGTGTCCCTAATTCTATCCCTTTCGCGGTGGGTTGCTGTCTCCGGCAACTCCAACAACGTGTTACTCTTACCAAGTAGTCATCACGAGGGTTCTCGCCCTGCCATGATTCTCCCCCTTCATCACTCCGTTCCCGATTATTCCCTCTCTCAGTTTAATCAACGTCGTCAACTTAAGGGATCCCAGTCGGAACGCCATCCCAACGCTCGCATGAGACTCTACGATGATCTCCTTCGAAACGGGTTAGTCTCTTTCACTCCCTCGCTTCCTCTACGTCCCTTCCTTTTTTTTTTTTTATATATATATATATTTTTGTGTGTGTATATTTTGGGAAATTGGATGGAGTAGGTACTATACGACGCGGCTTTGGATCGGAACTCCTCCGCAGAGGTTTGCTCTTATTGTTGATACGGGGAGCACTGTGACCTATGTCCCGTGCTCTACTTGTCGACACTGTGGTAGACACCAGGTAATGCTTCCAGCTGCTATACGTACACGTTTGGATCAATAAATTAATGTTTATTTGATTGACTATTAAATGTGTGTAAAACTGCTATTTGATTGTGGATATGACCCGTGATTATGAAAATTATCGAGATGGTAACTCGACTAGAGATATGTCCTCACCTTATAAGCTGATTTTGTTGAGTTGAGTTACGCCTTAAGCCGAAATTCTAAGATGGTATCAAAATCTACTATAGATTTGTTATTGGGCCACTCGTATTTGTCTAAACTCTAGATTTCTATTCCTAGGCATGAAGGGTGTTGTTATTAGTCCGCATTTGTCCATGCTCTGAATGTCTAGTCTTGGGCGCGAATGATCTAAAGCGGTGTGTTGGGATCTCACATCAATTAGAGACATAACCAATGTAATTCTTATAAGGCTTGAGCAGTTTTGTGGGGGTTGAGTAGCTCAAATTTAAGAAAAATACACTTATAAGGGGTTATATGATTTTGTTTATACTTTTGCACTCCTGGGGTGTGCTTTGTATATATGTGAAAATGGAAAAGTGGAGGAGTGAAAATTGATGACAAGTTCAGACACAACATCAGTCTAGACCCCAGATGCTCAATTCATTCTTATTCCTCCAATTTTCACTTCTACCAACTACCAAACACTCCTTTAATGTTTTGTGGTAGACTGCTTATGCCTCTTGCGTGTTTAGTTTGTTCTAAATATCATTTATTTCATCTTGAAATAGATGTAAAAAGAATGATTTTTATTTAGAATTTGTTGTGCCTGTGCATGTGTATCTCATCTGATTTATCTGAAGTAGATTTGCGTGCCCAATTTTATTTTAACAGGATCCAAAGTTCCGGCCAGAAGATTCAGAAACCTATCAACCTGTTAAATGCACATGGCAGTGCAGCTGTGACAATGACAGGAAGCAGTGCACGTATGAGAGACGGTATGCTGAAATGAGTACTAGCAGTGGGGTCCTTGGTGAGGATGTTGTATCCTTTGGAAATCAGAGTGAGCTTTCCCCCCAACGTGCTATTTTTGGCTGTGAAAATGATGAGACTGGTGATCTTTATAGTCAGCATGCTGATGGCATCATGGGTTTGGGCCGTGGAGATCTAAGTATTATGGACCAACTGGTTGAGAGAAAGGTGATAAGTGATTCATTCTCACTGTGCTATGGTGGAATGGGTGTTGGTGGGGGTGCTATGGTTCTTGGTGGCATATCTCCCCCAGCTGACATGGTCTTTACACATTCAGATCCTGGTCGAAGGTGTGTGTCAAATTTCTTATTTTACAGATATGGGATGTCATGCATTTTCTTAACAAAATGCATTTGATTAATCTCACACATTTACTCTAGTTTCGGGATGGCGACAGTCAATATTACAATATCAATTTGAAGGAGATACATGTTGCGGGGAAGCGACTGCATTTAAGCCCAAAGGTTTTTGATGGGAAACATGGAACTGTCTTGGATAGCGGCACAACTTATGCATACCTACCAGAATCTGCATTTCTTGCATTTAAACATGCTGTAAGTTCTTTCACATAAATATTAGTGTAGAAAGATTTTTGAGTTACAATTTTTAACCTCACCTATTTTCTAAAAACCTTGACTTGTTTTCCAATCGGTGAGTCTTGTCATTCCTGTGTTCACGAGGTGTGGAGATAGAATAAAATTGTTAAAGGAACCATAAAGGTATTTTTTTGTTAAGAAAAAATTTCACTTTTAAAGATTTTGGGGAGGGCCTTGAATCCTCCATTGCACATATAGGAGCCACCTCTTATAGTTATTGTGGGTGAATCATCTCCATTATACAAATATTGCTGCTGACATATTCTTTTTCTCATAATCATGATCCTGGCCTTGCCCTTGCTATGTGATAAATGGAGTTGGAGGTGTTAAGTGCCTTGAATTATCTATCAGATTTTTTATTTTTATTTTTTAATTTAGTGAAGATTAATGCAATGCACTTCGGCTAAGTTACTCTGATGCTTTGACAAGTTAACTCTACTTTTTCAGTACAATTATAAAAATCATTGGATGGTTGTTTGTTCATTACAATGGGATGCTAAAACTTTATGCTGTTGAACCTTTCTGAACAGATTTCTCTTTAGCTGCTTTGATAAGTTAACTTTAATTTTTCAGTACAATTATAAAAATCTTTGAATGGTTGTTTGTTCATTACATCTAGTTAGTGAGATGCTAAAATTTTATGCTGTTTAACCTTTCTGAACAGATTTCTCTTAATAGCGTAGTTAAAGGTGCCCTGAATCATTGTAGATTTTCTTTATTTGAATAGGAAGCATATGTATGCCATACTGGTTATTGGGTATTCTATGATATCTAAATACTTGAAGTTTAAAGATGCTTCGATTTGCATGTCTTTTTTTTTTGGTTCTTTACTTCTTTTGCAAAGTCTCATTGAGTTTTCCAATCAATATGTGATACAATATTAGCAGTCATTGTTAACCGTTAATTTTGGAACAGCACTTACATGATAATGCTTTAAGGTTATCACTTACAATGCTGTATGTCTTCATTTACTTGGGATGTTCTCCCTAAACAGTTCATACATTTAAAAATTCAATTGTTTAGTCAAATGTATGTGCCATGTATTGTGGATTCATGGAGAATCCTCTTTGTTCTCTCATCATCATCATCAATAGTTTTGTTTATTAATAATTTTATTTTTGTATCATAAATCAAATATCCTGTTTGCAATATAAAATCAAGTATTCTGTATACCACATAAATTTTATCTGTTATGACTGATGACTAAGATTATGTATTTATCTGATTGCAGATTATGAAGGAAACTCACTCGTTGAAGCGAATAAGTGGTCCAGATCCACGTTATAATGATATATGTTTTTCTGGTGCAGGAATGTAAGTCTGGCATTATTAAGGAGTGAATGTACACACATTGCTGCTTAATTAACAGTTTTGAGTTTACTTGTATTTCAGTGATGTCTCTGAACTCTCTAAAAGCTTTCCAGTGGTTGACATGGTATTTGGAAATGGTCACAAGTTGTCACTGTCACCTGAAAATTACTTGTTTCGGGTTAGTTATATAATAAAACCATTAGTATCTTTAGTTGTGTTTCTGGGTTGATTGATTTTCTTATCCCTATTTGTCATGTGGCTGTCTTTTATGAAGCATTCAAAAGTGCGAGGTGCATATTGTCTAGGGGTTTTTTCAAATGGCAACGATCCAACTACTCTTTTAGGAGGTATAACTTATTTAGTATAAGTAATTTCATGCCATTTCATACTTCCTCTCATTTGAAATATTGTTCCTCTATGATTTTTGTTAGAGTTTTGGGTTTGTGCAATACTTTAATGATCATTCTTTTGTTTGTGTAGGTATTGTTGTTCGTAACACTCTTGTAATGTATGATCGTGAGCATACAAAAATTGGTTTCTGGAAAACTAATTGTTCTGAGTTATGGGAAAGACTACATGTCTCAGATGCCCCACCACCCTTGCCTCCAAAATCTGAAGCAACAAATTTAACCAAAGCATTTGAGCCCTCTGTTGCTCCATCTCCATCACAGTATAATTTACAGCTAGGTATTATGAGCTGCTGGTATTCTATTTTATTTTAAGGGATGTGCAGAGATATCATGTTCAAACATGGATCAGATGTTACTCATTGATAAAATAGTTCATTGTTTTTTTAATTTATTGTTTTTTCAGAAATTCTGCCATCTCTTTGTGATTTATATGCTCACTGATGAATAATCTACTTTCATGGACTTAAATGTGCAGGTGAACTCCAAATTGCTCAAATAATAATTGTAATTTCATTTAACATCAGCTACATGGATATGAAACCTTACATTACAGAATTGACTGGACTCATTGCTCTTGAGTTAGATGTTAATACTTCACAGGTTAGAAAATGGTCACTGAAGTGCAGAACATTTGGTTGCATACTTGCATCTTTAATTATAATTAATAATTTTAGTGCAATATAAGGGTTTAATTAACAATATTCATAATATAACCTTGGCAATCTCATTTGGATGGTGTGGGTTGGGATTTGGGTAGAGGTCATAGATTTTAGACTTTTAGTCATGTGACAACTTTCCAAAATACCTAGAAAACAATATGCATGTTTGGCTAATTTTTCCCTGTTAATGTGTATTTTTACTTTGTGATAATAACATTCTTGACTGGAATGCTCACAGGTTCACTTAATGAATTTTTCTTCTCTTGGAAATGGTTCTCTCTCTAGATGGGCCATAACACCGAGGCCATATGCTGATTTCTTTTCTAATGCCACAGCAATGGTAAGTGGACATTTGTGCATTTGCATTTTTGTGAAGATTTCCCATTTGATGGTGATTTTTTATGTAACAGAGTATGATTGCCCGGCTTTCTGAACATCGTATGCAACTTCCTGACACATTCGGAAGTTATAAGTTACTTGATTGGAATGCCGAGCCTCCATTGAAACGGTAAATTTTTTCTTGAAAGGAACAAGTGGTAAAACAACCTCTGTTCTTTTAACCTTACCTGCATGGTTGTTGATTCAAGCTTTTCTCTCTCTGTTTCTTATTGTAGTTGTCTACTTTTGTGATCGCTTTGTCGTGTGATGTGTGTGTAGCTGTAATATCTTCAATATATATTTCGATTATATGGATTAGGTCTTTTTCTATAACCATTAAACACATCTTTTGAAAGGGAAATGTTATTTGTACAACAATGTGTACAACTAAGGGAGAGAAAGAGAGAAATTTAAGATGTAATAAATGATTTGGTGGAGAGAAATAGACACAAATAATGATGTATGAATTATTGCATGTGTATCACATTTCTTTCTGAAATGATGCAGGACTTGGTGGCAGCAATATTATTTGGTTGTGGCTTTAGCTGTTTTGGTTACATTGGTTTTAGGAATATCAGCCTTAGGAATATTCTTAATTTGGAAAAACAGACAGCAAGCTGAGCATTCATACAAGCCAGTTGATGTAGCTGTTCAAGAGCAGGAACTTCAGCCATTATGAGCTTCGTCTGTACTACTACTGCTTAATGGTTTACCTGATTAGTGTGGTTGGCATATTCGAGTCCATCAATGCATGAGCAATATACACAATCATATAGTCATACAACCGATCAAGATTTTGGTTTCTAAGAAATCGAGTTGTCTATCAAGATATAATGAAACCCTCATAGATGTATATAAAGAATTCTTTAAAAGTTGTATCATCTGCAAACGCAATTTTGTTTGTGATTATAGCAATATAGCAGTGAATCAAAGGGTGGTAGCTTTAGGTTGAACTAAAATTTCGTATAGGGTGATGTTTATATTTTTATTTAGTTATTGCTTTTTACTTGGTTTATATTCTTATTTTTCTGTTCACGTTTTTCTAACTTGAGAGTGTTATTATTATATGTGGTTCAAAGAAATTATTCCTCCTCATTCTTGTATCGCAGTCGATTAACTAATCATTAGTAATTAGTAACAAAATTATATGACGTGGTTATGGTTGAAGTTGAAGATAATGATAATGATAGGAAACCTCATAGTTATATAGTTAGGAGAATAATCAGATTTAGTTATCTGGGGGTTGAGATAATTAGAGAAACAAGGCATGTTGTCTATAAATAAGAAAAGGAGTTGAGAGGGAATTCAGATTGTTATGGGAGAGTCTAGGCCTCTTAATAGTCTTGGGATCCATTTGGTGATATATCAGAAAGAAGAAATTGACGACAAAAGGCAGTAAGATAACATAACAAAAGATGAAGATTTTAAGAGAACAGAACCAACAGCTCAATGGAAAGAAACCAATATATGAAAACTACAAAAATTTGGAGAAACCAACAAAAGTAAGCTAACAACATTTTGGACAAAGAAAACAGAAGTAAAAGTGTACTATTTGAGATCAAGAATCATAGTGGCTAAGATGACACAAAAATGGGTTTGTTTTTGGGTTAGAAAGCGGGGGCAAAATTTGAGGGAAGCCTTGACACGAAGCGAGAGCCAAGGACTGAACCGATGGCAACAATGTATTAATAGGTAACCCCCATAGTTATATAGTTAGATAGTTAGTTAGTTGAGGGTTGAGATAAATAGAGAAACAATACATGTTGCCTATAAATAAGAAAAGGGGTTGAGAGGGAGATTTTATCTTGTGATTTGAGAGGAAATTTAGATTGTTGTGGAAGAGTCAAGACCTCTCAAAAAGTCCGAGAATCATTTGTACACTATTTTGTTAATAGAAGTATTTCTCTATAATTCTGGTTGAATTTCGTATTCTCCTTATTTTTTGTTTGTATTATGTTTGCACTTCTTGTGCTAAACATTTTCTTATTAATGAAGTTTTGTTTTTAAAAAAAAAATTCTGGTTGAATTTCAATCAAATAACTTGAAATTTAATGATTTCTCAGTTTTAAACTTGAGTTTAACAATGAAAAAGTATTTTGATATTTAATAATAACTTAAACAACTTTGTGGTGCAATTTCATTTGTCTGCTTAGATCTGAGACCATTAATTTAAGGAAACAAAGATTTGAGGAATATTTTCATTTCTTACCACAACGAAGCAGCGTTTGGCCAATCTTCATTTGATAGACTTGGACCGCTGGCCGCTGCTTGTTCACGAGCTCATTTGTTTTGTGCCAGAAAATGATTCTTTGACATCATTTACATACACAATTTTTATATTGGTTAACGAACTATAAATTTTTTATTAGCAATTTGCATTATTTGATTATCAACCTGTTAACGTACACTATTAACTAAAAAAATATATATCAACCAACAATGAGTGTAAAAATGATATTCAAATTCTGATTTGCAGAGATACATCCACTCTCCTTTTACACGGGTATGGTCATCGTCGTACAAATAATCCTAATGGAAACCCCAGTTATTCTTATCTTCACATGATTACCAAGTTATATGAACACTTGGGAATCGTTTTAATTTGCTTGAATTATTTCTGTCTGACTTTTTTATCCATAGAAGGAGTTTACAATTACAACATCTCTCTTAATAAATTATTTCTGTCTGACTAATGCTTTTTGTTTTCTTTTTCTAGTAAAAGAAAAAATAGTAAATAAATGTAAAGAATTGACTTATTTAAGGCAAGGCGATTGGGAAAAAGTAAATTCGTTGAGTGCGATTTTAGCACTGAACGTTTCGTCCTAGCGAAGGAAACTTAAGAAAGGGAAAAATGTGAGTTCCGATGGATTTGGGCTTAAAGAAAAATCATCTACAGCACTCTTTCAGTCTTGTCCTTAACTGAAAAAAGGCATTGCCCCACAGCAAATAAATTTGTGGCCACTGGCCAGCCGCAAATTCATATGGGTGCAGTGCAGGTAAAGAAAATAACAGAGAAATTTTCCATATGACTCGAGAAAAATATCTTATTGTGAAAGCTGACCATGCTTTTAATTTTGTAAGCCATGCCTATATGTCACGCGGCCTAACACATGCAAGTAAAATGAGGACCTGCAGTAGCTATTAAAAGAGACTTCTACTAATAAGGCCTTTGGTGGTCACAGCCATTTTCTGTGGCAGCCAACAAGTAGTACAAAACAAGGCTTCGTCAATTATCACCGACATAAATGATCAGAGGGGATCTCCGAATTTGTGTGGCAAATCTCTAGAACTTTAATCTGAATTTTTGCTTCACTTTTCTCATTATCAATTAGAAAGAAGAGAAATTAGGACCTAAAATTATGAATGCGCAAGCTGGCGCCTGTAAGTTGGTTGAACCCTAATTGCGTATCATAAAAACGACGCATAATTATGTGACAAAGTTAGGTCTACCGTCTACTCGAAGAAAACAAAAACAAATTGTGGAATAAAGTTAGATGTGGGCTAATTAATGAAAAAGACGGGACTAGATTTCAACATATAAACTAGACTAGAAAATAAATTAGTTGTTTTGTTGTAGAATGATATTTGGACTGGGCAACATCGTCCGAAAATCGACCACATAATCGGTTTGTTCTCCTAGTGCTAACTCTATGCTCGCCCTACTCCTCAAACATGGATCTTCAACTTCAAGTCAAAAGTTACTAATTATCGTTCAATTCTTAAAATTACGTAACTACTATTGTCGCAGACATGCACATTGCATATGAGATATGCTTAGCGTGATTTACAATTGATCTCCTGAGTAGACATGACAAGATGATGATGTAAAATTACCAAACCCTTCTATAAATATCCTCATTGCAACCTTCATCAAGTACACCTTATTCTACCTATAATTTCATTATTGTGTCAAGTACTAACTTAGCAATAGAGTCTCTGCAAGTACGTCTCCCTCTTTTATTTAGCACACAAGACCCCATTGATTCCAACACAAATCACCCGTTTAAAGGAGTTATTGAACCTGTTGAATCGAAACATGTTTAAAATGTTGTATTGTCGAATTGTAATCTTAAATAAATTATATTATTAATATATATGCAGCTTGCTCTTACAATGGATAGGCATGGCACGAGAGTGAGTCACTAGAGTCGAGGTGTATTTGATTCTCTTTGTTCTTCTAAATAATGTGACAGATTTAGAAGTAAAGATGATAAAAGTTCAAAGTCAATGTTATTCCTTTCGAGTTTTATTGGACTCAAGAAAATTGACATAGAATTTTTCTTACAATTTTTAAAAAGTAATTTACTTATATATTTTAAAATAAGTCATATATGAAGTATTAATTACATTTTAAATCAAATAATATATTACCTCTGTTCCTATTTATAAGATTTAATTACCTAATTCACCAGAATTAAGAAAAGTGGTTAATTTAATTGGTTAATAGCAATAAATTTGTCCTAAATTTATATATTTTTTCAAAAATATCATTATCATTAATGTTTTTCTCTCTCTTCTAAATGTTTATCAATACAACCTTTCTCCTATTTAATTATGGTATTTTAATATAAAAATAATCAATGCAAGGAACATTATGAATTAGGTCTTATAAAAATGAACAAACACTACTTCTTATTTGGGTCTTATAAATAGGAACGGATGTAATACAAAAATTAAAATAAGAAACTTAAAAATTAAATATTTTTTTTAGTAAAAGTGTATACTTTTAACTTTATAATTTAATTATTATAATTTAAATTATTCAACTATTAAAATAAACGTATAAAAATAAAATTCTAACTCTAACATTATAGATAGATTGATTGACAGAAGGTATCAAGTGAGATCTATTGCCTTTCAAAAAAAAAGTGAGATCTATTAATTATTATGATAAATAAGAGTGATAAATATAAACAATCAAATCATACTTGAATGGTTAAAATTAAAAAATAAATGTACGTAACATTTTTTAAGTTCTCACATGACTATTAATTGACTTTTAATTTTGATTATCCACTTAAATTTATAATTCATATTTTTTATATTATTTTTCCTTCACAAGATGGGACTCAAACATCGTTTTTTAAATCAATCCACGTGCCAAATAATTATTCACATTAATTGAATTTTTTTTCTTGTAAAAAGAATCGAATACCTATAGGAGAAATTAGTTTACACCATAAAACCTTAAATCTAGTAATGCTTAGCCGAAGTCGTTAAATCTGTAAACTAGAACAGAAAGTTTACCAGAAACTAAAGTAGAATAAAAATGAAAATAGAAAGGCATCGTTGTGTCGGTGCCTACCCTCTTCAAGCAATCCCAAGGTAAAACACAACACACACGAAGCAATGGGGCAAGGAGTACAAAAATAATAATAATGTCAACAAACATCATCAATTATAAAGTAATAAGAGATTGAAGAAAACAATGGTAATAAATTTAATGTTAGCCCCCCGACAGGGCCGAAGAAAGACAATAAATGATACAATAGAGTACTATGTAACAACAGCAATGAAGCCTCGGCCTCTTCTCTAGAAGATCAAAACAAGGGTAGTCCAGCTCAAAGCTAAGCATCCTATCACCTTCTTCAAGCACCTGATGGTTTCTGCTCCACTCTGCAATATAGAAACCGCAGAAATTTTAGATCCCAATATTCACTCCATTAGTAACATTTTACACAGACATAATCAATAAACATCACGACCAAAGCATGATACATTCCGACAGCAACTGAACCCTTTGATTTTATTAACATTTCGTGACTTTTGCTATATCTTGTTGAATTACTAACAAGTTCACTAAGATTCTCAAAGAAGGGAGTAACCAAATGACCAAATCCACCTCAATAGTGGCGCGTGGCCACACAAGATATGAGTTCCATGATGTTGAAGTCAACTAAAAAACCTCAATTAAAGTTAAAGTCAACAAAGCATATCAATGTCTCATGTAACTCCTCAGATCTGAGACTTACATTTGTAAATTGAAGATCTGATCCAAATTGCACAAACAGTAAAAGTTAAAACTAAAATGTATAAAGACAAAACTACATCTTAGAATTTGGTTTTGGTTTGAAGCCTAACCCAATCCCAAGTGAGTGAGAGTCACACTAAAGACTAGACATCTCAAGTAAAATTTTCAAGAATAGACATTTATAAATGGTCTAATAATTGCTCAATAACAGATGAGCCTATACCCATGACAATCGCTATTGAATTTTAATGTAACTCAAGTATTCAATCCAAAAGTTAGTTCATGAGGTAAGGTGAGTTATTTCTATTTATATACATTATTTTGATCGTATCAGTAGTAAATATCAGCAGTGAATATGAGATCTCTAACACGTACCTCGTCCTCGGATGAGGCTGGACCAGGAGACAAAGCATCCTGGCTGGATGTTGGAGCTCCTTCCGGAGGAGCGGGAGGGCCAAGCAATGCCGGCGACGGTGCTGGTGCAGTGTGCTTCTTACTCTTCTTGGTCTTCTTCTTTGACTTGGGAGCGGGAGCGGGAACCTCAGCGCTGGGTGCTACCACGGGTGCGGGAGTTGTCGGTGCGAGCGCAGGGGGAGAGCTCACTGGAACAGCCGCAGGTGGAGAACTCACCGGAACTGGCGCTGGCGGCGAGCTCACAGGGCTCACAGCAGGAGGTGTAGCCGCCGGACGAGTGGCCGCGGGAGGTGTAGCTGCCGGAGGAGTGGTCGAGGGAGCTGGAGCGGCAGCTTTAGACGGAGGAGAAGCCACCGTGGGAGACGATGCGGGTGGGGTTGCGGTTGCAGCATTGGGGGACGAAGCTGGCGGAGATGACGTGGGAGAAGCAACTGGCGCCGGTGAGTTAGGCTTAGAAGGGGTGGTCGCCGGGGATGCAGAAGGAGTGGTGGTGGCGGCCGGAGGGGAAGTGGTGGGCGCTGCCGCTGGAGACTGGCCTCCGACGGCGGCGACGACAATGCTGATGAGTGCGAGGGAGAGGAGGCTTTTCCGATCCATTTGGTTGGGTGTTTGTTAGTGTTTGAGAATTGAATGAGTAGTGAGAAGTGTGGCAGAAGATTTATAAATACACAGGACAGGACAGGACCCTTCCCTCCCTCCCTCCCTCAGGAAAGGAAGGTGGTGGTGTTGGGGAAAGTGGGTCCCGGATGAGATGGGCCACCACTAGCCGTTGGATCAACGTATTTGGGGTTAGGGTTCAGAAGCTTCGCCTTTGGGGGGCCCACGTATTCCAGAACCAAACAAGATTTTTCCTGTTGCGTGACGATTCGCCCAGTCTGGACCGGGCCTATTAGCCGCGTGTAATATCCCAGCGTTGATTAGAACGGACATTAACACAGATGAGAAAACAGATCCAGTGTGTGTTTAGATTAACGGTGACAAAATTTAGAATTGATTATGATCAGAATTGATTATGGAGTAACGTAATTTTTATTTAGATAATACAGAAAAGTAAATTTTTAAAAGAATGTTATTTAAATACTTTGAATCAAAATTGATTTTGAGGGTATAATGACTAAAATGAATTTTAATGTCTATATATGTAAACTTTTCTATTATAATTAGTTATATATATATATATATATATATATATAATTAAAATTAAATAGTCATAATTAAAATTAAGAAAATATGTGTATAAGATGATAACTTTTGAAATAGAACCACATCATTTATAAAACATTAAAATTGGATAAAATAGATAATAAAAATATTAAATAAACATTAACATCAAACATAAATGTATCTAAATTAAAAAAGTACAAATAAGAAGCATAATATAAAGTGCAATACATATAGGATATGAGTGAGAGGGTAAAATCAACTAGAATTAAATAAATATAGCAAGACTTTGAATAAGGGTATTGATGTAAGGATAAATTAGAGAAAATTCAATTAGAATTAATTTTGGTAGAAGTAGAAGCTACTCCTACTTGCTTTAACTCCACCATGATTTTTTTTACTAAAATTGATTTTATTAAGATAACTAAATATGCAAAATTTTGGTCAAAATCAAGTTTAATCCACATGACCATGCTTCACCATAATTGTATAGGATTTCCAAACACACACCAAATTGTTGGTGGATAGCAATATATCACGTTCGGATTCTCTGTCTCAACAAATTCTCTACAGCTCCCTGCTACAGCAATTACATCCGTAGATATCATATCCAACTGTTTATAATTATACAAGCAAAACAAGTACTATTGTTTGATTTGCTTGCTCCAGTGCATATGCGTGATGCCAAAGAAAGCTAGCATTTAAGTTTATTAAATTTAATAACTATATTTTTTGTTTTTAATAACTATATATTATATTTAATAAATATAGTAATTGATAGTATAGAAAAAAATATTAATTTATTTATATAAATACTACATTAATAAAATACTAACTTTTTTTTTTAAGAAATTTAAACATTAACTTTTTTTTTACTGATAAATACTAACTTAATACTTGTGTTTATTTCTATTTACTTACATAAATGTTGTTTTTATTTTAAATTTGATTAAATAATAATTAAAATAAATATTTTTAATTATATACACTCTTCTCTCCTAAAAGATGTGGTTATTACACTTCATCCCCTCTTATGTTATTATTTTTACTTCCCTCCCATAAGAGATTAGAATGTATGACACTTTTTTTTTTTTAAAAAAAAATTGTTAACTTTCTGTTAAAAAAATTATTACTAAAATATCTTTATACTATTACATTGTTCTCCTTTCATATTTTAAAATGCATACTCTCCTCCTCTAATAAATACAAATGTATTATGTATTATCTTTAACTCTATGATATATTTATGCATTGATAGTGTAAAATAATTTTACACTATTATACAAACACAATTTACATATCACCGTGTATGGTAAATGTAAAACTGTTTTATTTTTTAAAAATACTAGTTCATAAAATTTATTTTAAATAAATATAATTGATTTATTTATTAAATATAATATATAATTATTTTCATAATATTATCAAATATTATATTTATTAAATATAATATAGTTATTAAATTTAATAATCTTAAATGCAAGCTTTCTTTTCCACCTCGCATACGCATTGCAGTAAACAATACTACAATTTGTTTTGCCTTATATAAACCGTTTGATATGATATCTATGGATGTAATTTCTGCAGTAGGGAGCTGTAGAGAATAGCTGCTGTAGAGAATCCAAACGCCAATATATCACAATTTAGACAATGTTTTAAAAACTCGAGTGGTGAAAGTATTGGTTAATTGAATGAGTAGTAATTAAGTTTATATTTTGTTAATATTATATAATATTTAATGTAATAAAATAATATAAAATAAATATATAAAAATTATAAAATACTATAAATGATTAAATTATATGTTTTATAAGATAAAAAATTAATAATAATTGTTTTATGTTGATTAAAGGTTTAATTTTGATAACTTACATATAAGATTTTGGTAGATACAATAAGTATCTTTAATGAGAAGTAATTTTGTTCAAGTTGGATAGGATCACTGGATGACAAAGTTTTTTTTTTTTAAGTATTTAATTAACATAGTTGAATATCTACTATTCAAATTCATGACTATTAATTAAACTATAATAATTTCGTATCAATTGATCCAAATGTTTAATGATAAATTCATTAAATTATTTAAAGGTATTTTTTTGACTTAAAAAATACTTTATTAAAAAACAATTTTTTAAATTGACTTTCAAGTTAGATTAAACTTAAAAGTTCCGTAGTCATTTAAAAAGCCTAAATTAGGTAATAAGTTAGAATCATGTTTTAAATTTAACTAGAATGCATTGACAATATAAATATTTTTTTATATTGTCATTTAATTATAAATTATTATATATAATAGAATTGTTAACATTTATAATAGTAATAATTTTAAAAATTATACTTAAAATATTTTCCTTAATTAATTGTCACTAATTTTTTCCCCTTAATTAACAATACATGAAAATCAATCATAAAAGAATAATACATGACAATCTAACTCTAAAAAATTAATTGCAATATCACCAAAAAAAAATTAATTGCAATAATTAAAGTTGAAAAGAACTACATTTTAATCGTTAATGTAGTTTTACATAGTTGCTAATTTAGCGTCTGTTACATTATTAAAAGGACTTGATTTCTTGGTAATTTATAATCAGAATTGGCACGTTTTAATAAAAAAAAAAATACAATACATAACCAACTCATAAATTATATTTTTATTAACCAATAATCAAAATTCAATCTAATAATTCATGCAACACCCGTTAAACGGCTTAATATGGTATATATTTTATAACAATAACAGGCTCTCTGGTTGGTATATGTATGATGATGTATAGTAGCATATGGTACATGTGGTGTTGGTTATACAGCTGGGTTGTTGTGGTGGAGCCATGGAGGCATATCATTGTATAATGAACCAATCACTGGGATCCAGGAAGGATGTCCTGCAATAATTGCCCGAGAGATTACAAGATGAAGCTGGTGACTTACCGACACAACTAGGCCCACCGCCAACTAGTAGAAGTAGAAATCTTCAGGTTTCAATAGTTCAAAGATTTTTCAAAATCCTGTTCTTAGTTCTTTATGAATATTTTGGGTCCTACGTTAAAACTTAAAAACTTTTAATGTCCGTTTGACCAGTGAAACTAAGCATGAAATTTAGGTTTAGAATTAGAGTTGGAAATCAAAACTATAATTAAAACATTAAAAAAAATTAAATTTGAATTACAAATTCGAAATTGTTCCGGTATAGACTCGTCCTAGGGTTTGGGAGACTTAGCTAGAAGTATTCAAGTGTGTATGTGTACACATGTTTAGTCTTTAGGTCAATAGTTGTTTTTATACTAGTCTTCGATGCCAATTTATCTCCATGATTCATATCATGTAACTTTTGAAAATGACAAATAGGATAATTATTATACTTGAATATATTATTCTTATCAATGACTGATAGTACTTGGTCGGTCGGCCACCAAATCATGGGCCACGGTAAGTGTTTGGCCCAATAGGAATATGGTTGTTGTTGTTGATTGAGAATTATAATTTCGAAGTCCAATTTTATAGAAAATAGAAATACCCATGTATGTATTGATGATATAAGGGAGTTGCTATTCTCATTCCAACTTTTGCTATTCTCACCACCCACGTGGGTGGCTTTTTTGTTATTCCAAAATTACCCTTCTCACGGAATCATGATTCCGCTATACAACGGAATCGTGATTCCGTTGCACATATTTTTTTCACCTCCACACTACACAATGGAATCACGATTTCGTTGTGTACTTGTATAATGGAATTGTGTTTCCGTTGTAATGAATAGGGTGTCCAAAAAAATACACAACGAAAACACGATTCCGTTACAATATATGCGGGGAAAAAAATTAATTTAACGGAATCGTGATTTCGTTACCTTTTTTTTTTCCACCTGGTTGCACAGAAACCAAATTACAATTCCGTTACATTAAATCAAATGGTGTGCAACGGAATTACATTTCCGTTATATTATATTCAATTGAAACGGAAATGTAATTCCGTTGAAGGAAAGAGTTTTATTTTATAATTCTGCTATTTGAAGTTCCTTTTTCTTTATTTGTCATCTTTATTTTTACGTTTTTAAAATTTATTTTTAATATATATGAATATTAAAAAAATTAAATTTAAATTTCAACAACCATGTTAAAACTTAAAAATCCATATATATAAAATATTAAAAATTTAAATTAACAAAAAATATAAATGGCTTAAATGCAACTTCGGTCTTTTTATTTTTTATAATCCTAATTTATAAAATTGGAGACTAAATGTCTCTATTTTAAAATAGAGAAACCAAAATTAAGGATTTTAAAAAATATGGGGACTATATGTCTTTATTTTAAAATAGAAAGACCAAAATTAAGGATTTTAAAAAATAAGGAGACCAAAATTGTATTTATTAATTTTATAACATAAAATATATATAACATAAAAATCTAAACAACTTGCATAATGAATACATATAATATATACATATATCACATAATTTTAAAACAATTTAAGTTGAAATATATCTATAAAAAAATTTAATAAAATTTAAAGTTAAAAAAAATAAGAAAAACAAAATATTATGTGGGGTGTGAAGAAAAAATAGAGAAGGAGAAAGAGAGAGAGAAAGAAAGCAGCGGAAGGAGAGAGGAAGGAACGGGAGGAGGTGTGAGGAAATGATGATAAGGACAATAATGTCCTTTCATATAATTTTGAAAAAGTAAGGGGGTGAGAATAACGATCCCCATTATATAATAGGAGCATTACGGGCTTCAAGCCCATATTCTATCTCAGAATATTAAATGAGGAATTGGGTACCCCACCACCTCCCCTGATGACCAAAACACAAATGAGGTAAGTGATATAACAAAAATATGAAGAATTTCCCTAACAGACTGGACTCGTTTAAAATAAAATGCTTGAATGGGCTTTCCCCTAATATGTTGATGAAAGCTAAATGCTTGAATTACTTACGGAATTTTCCTTATTTTGGGATGTGATATTTTGTGATTTCAACAATTTTTTCGTTGAAATTTAATTTTTCCCTTATTGTCAATGCTCACAATTTGGATTATATAATTATCGGACGTTCATGAAGCCTCACAGAATTGTAATATATACTGTTGTTTGAGTTTGGACTGTTTCTTAAATTTTTATTTACCCTGTTGTTCAATCATTAGTCAAGAAACAAAATACAGTATAATTTTTTTTTTTTTATAAAGATGACATGTTTCCTTTTATGGAAGACATTCTATCTTGAATTGAGTCTTTTTCTTCAAAATTTTTAATGCAGAATAAAATATAAATTAAATTTTTTTATAGACCATAAATATTCTTCATTATAAACAATTTTGCTCGAATTAAAAGGATTATTATTGATGACAAAACTTTTTTAAATATAAATTAATTAATGATTTATAGCCTGGATCAGCATGTCAATAGAAAACTAAACAGGATCCTTTTTAATTCACTTATATAAATTGATTTAGGTAGTGTTTGACCCAGCTTATTTTTAGCTTTTCTTCTCCTTAAAATGAAAAGTTGGGCCAAACACTCTATGTACAAAAGAACTTAAAAAAATAAGTAGCTTTTTTTTTATGAAGTAATTATTGAAATAAGTGGCTTACAAAAAAGCTAATGAGAGTAGCTTATGCAAAGCTTAAGCGCAGCTTAATTTTTCAACGCCTCTGTTCGATTCCTGTTAGCGTATATTTCTTTTATTTTAATTTTTTCTTTGCCTTTATAAAGTTCAGTTTCATAAAACTTTAAATGCTTCCAAGCTATCCGAACATTTGTTCCTTATGTTTTCCATGATCCGTAACTACTAACTTGTATATTAATTATCTAATCCCCCATATATATTAATTAATAACGATAATAGTTACATTCTAAGGCCATAAAATTTTATTAACTAAAGTAATTTTTAACACTTACAATAAAAATAATTTTTCACATTTTAAAATTTAATAGTTTTAAATATCTGTATTTTAATATTTTTATTATTATTAAAATAATTTTATACAAATAAAATTAATTTTCCACAATATTATTTTATTTTATAAATATAGTTTTTCATTTTATGAGATACTAACTTTGATTAAAACTCAAAGTTTTAAATTTTTAAACAAACAACTTTTAATTTTAAAGAGCTTTTAATCTTAAAAAAAATGAAAATTGACAAATAGCTTCTTTTTTTTTTTTTTTTTAAGCTCTTATTTTTAACTTTAATTTAAAAGTAATTTTTAAGTCAAAAATAAGTTAGGCCAAACATACCTTTAAACGACTGAGATTGATGCCATTTCTAACAAGTATCAAATACCCTTTGCCTTACAAGAGAGTAACCAAAAATCAAACAAAATTTCTTTCTTTAGCACGCCACTCAAGTATTAATCCTCCAGGAAACTTTTGAATTAAGTTAAATCTGAAAATGGGGATTTCTAGAAACCCGTAGAGCTGGCAGTGTTTTAGATCACGTGCCCACAAAATCTATGTTGTGCACGCCTAGCAATAAACTCAACTCAACTTGGACATCCTACTTCATCATCATTCCCTATGTTGACGGGGAGAAGGAATATTTTTTATGTTGATTTTTTACGAGATTCCTTTATACGAACATTATGTGTTTTTTTTTCTTTTCTTTTCTATAGCTTTTTATAAATTTTAACAGCATTTTAAGTTAATATCTATGAAAGAAATACAAAATTTTCGCATAATTTTATCGTATGAAAATATGAAAATATCAAGTGAAAGAATTCATTTCATTTTCGTGAACAAATGCCAATTAACGAACTTATGTCGTGGTAATATTTCAACTCCCGTAACTCCATGGTTAAAAGATGTTTCAAATAGAGTTTGCTTAATTGAAGGCAAAGTTCTATTCAGCTACTAGGCTTATGTAAGTTAATTTAAAATTTCAAAGCCCTAGCATACGCATTTATATAGATTATGTCTTCGGTAGCCGCATTTTCTTGAGACCACCCCGCTTGTACTTGCATGTGTATTATTTATCGAAGTTGGTCACTTTTTGAGTTGGAAAAGGAATGACTCCATCATACATTCAGCAGGGGAGTTTGAATACATTAAGGACATTGATTGGCTTGTTATGGAGGGGACCAGACTGATAAACTCTTATGCTTAATTCCCAAGAGATCTTCCTCCCCCTATTCAAATCAATGTTTTCCACTTTTCTTAGAGCCATTTTATTTTTGGCAACTCATTTCAAAGTGACTGCTAATTTTGTCTATTTCATATGTTGGGAATATATTCGTGGTCCATCCCCCATTTTAAGTCAACAGGTAAAGAACTAAAGAAGGTTTAGCTAATCGATCTGTTTTATATTTATTTGTTCATTAACCATTTATTGGCTCAGCCCAATACTATTTACTTTAGCATTTTTACTTCATAGTGATTATTTCCATCATTTTTACATAATAAAATAAAATGAGATACGCAACTTTAGCACACGTGTAGCATATCGATCAATTTTCTGGACTAAAAAAGGTAAATATACACATGTTTGCACTTGGTCTTGTCTAGAAGCCCTTGCCGTATCAGAAATCAAATAATAATGATAGAATGAGTTTTTAAATAAAGCAATATTATTTTTATTTCGTATTCTTACTACAATTTTTACAATAAGGAGAGATATTAAAAGAAGAAAAAGAAGTGTAAAATAAGATGAGTATGATGAAAAAAATAAAATAAAAGGGCGGTAAAATATATTTTGAGAATGTGAAGTGAAACTATAATAATAAATTACAGTTCTTATCTTTTCATAAATAGAAAAAAGATTTTGTTGTATTCTTGCTTGGTAAAAAAACAAAAGGAAAATGAAGATTGTTACGTACTAGTTTTATTACAGGATTTTTTTTTTTTGAAAAGCATTATTACGTACTAGTTTTATTACAGGAATCTGATATGCGAATAACCTAGGACCGCCACTTTTTCTAGTTCTATTTATCTCTTAAATAGTTAAATTACATGATTATCCAACAAGGAAATAGACAAGTGGGATTCGCGTAAATTTTTTGACGAAAAGTTTAATATGGTATTTAAACAGCAGTACTGAAAACAAAATAATAAAAAAAACCGTTAATTTTTCTTCAGCTTCCCATCGATCTAACATTGAAGCAATCATGTTTCCCATGTATTAGAACAAAGGCGCTTAGGGAGAGGGTGGCGCATATGATACTCACTGTCTGTACTATGTTACATGTGCAACACAGCTTATTATCGTGTCACGAGCAGCAAGGTGCGCCACAACCAACTCCAACCAAATATATAATTAATCCTTCGATTCGATGTGCATGTCACTTTCACAAAACCAAAGCCTATCCTAAAACTAATTAAAACTTCCAATTTCTTTCGATTAACCTATGGAGTACCAACTCCCACAAAATCCACCCACCAAGACCAAAACTCATAATTTGATACCTGCTATTCCAACATACACTAACAACTGCTCTTGTTTCTTCTGCATCATCATGTCTGAAACAGTTCCTCCCCTCAGAAGAGCCAAAATCGCTCGCTACTTCAAACAAATGCCTCTCACAGACGACCAAGAACACATCCTCGCGTTAAGTGGGTTATGGAAAATCGCCATAACTAACCCCAATGATCCAGAGTTTCCTTCACTTGGCATCTTCAGATGCATGGCCAAGTTAATTCAAAAGGGAGTGAATCAGAAAGATTGGCTCCTTAGGTGTCAGAACATGTATATCCCTTATTATGCAGCGCATATCATTGGTTCTTACACCATGAACCAACCCAAGTTTGCTGATAAAGCTGTTAAGTCCAACGTGGTTCCGCCGCTGATGGAACTGCTCCGAGGTAAGATTAGTTGGGTTGAGCAAAGAGTTGCACTTCGCGCACTGGGTCATTTGGCCAGCCATGAAGCAACTTTTGAAGCCGTTGCTGAACATGAAGCCGAAGTGGTAGAAGCAGCCATTAACATAGCTTCCACGTGCCTAAAAGAGGTGTATGAAAAGTTCGTTGGGTTGAAGGAATCAGAGAGGTTGGAGTACCACAGAAACTTGCTTACAAGAGGGCATGGAGACTTGGAATTAGAGAACAGAAAAGCAGAAGAATGGGCCAGCCAGCTTCAGTGTTGGTCTCTCTATCTCCTTGATTGCTTTGCATGTAGAGAAAGATCTCTGGGACTAATCTGCAAAAAGAAATTCTTGAAGGACTTGTGTGGAATGTGGGGTGGTTTGTCAAACCCAACATCACCTGCTGGAATAGGACTTCTCAGAACTCTGTGTGACACCCAAATAGGGAGAGAAAGTGTAGCAGATTTGGAAGAAGTGGTTGTGAATCTTTGTAATGTCTCAAGATCCTCAGATGATAGGCAACACATGGCAATTGATAGTCTCTTGCAACTTGTCAGAGATCCAGTTACAAGATATAAAGTAATAGACACCACTGTTCCAGTTCTTGCTGATTTGGTTGAGCTAAGAAGTTTGGGAGGGAAACCCAAAGTGGGACAAGCAATCATGCAGACTCTCTTACAGGATTACCACAAAGTCAAATTTGGTGAGTTGAAGTTGAAGAGTGAAAGAACCAAGAGAGCATTAGAAGAGCTATGGGACTTGAAGGTGGAAAGAGTCAAAAGAGAAAGCCTAATGAGTGAGCAAGAAATAAGAGAAAAAGAAGTGTTGGCAGGTATTTTGAAACAAGAAGGGAATCGTGAATTTGGATCAGGGGACATTGAAAAAGCTGTGGTGAAGTACACAGAGGCTTTGGATTTGTGTCCATTAAAGTCTAAGAAAGAGAGAATAGTGCTTCATAGCAATAGAGCTCAGTGTCACTTGCTTCTTAGAGATCCAGAAGCTGCACTCAGCGATACCACACGAGCTCTGTGCCTATCGAATGTGGCGAGTGCGTGTCTTCATAGCAAGAGTTTGTGGAGAAGATCACAGGCTTATGACATGAAGGGGCTAGCCAAGGAGAGTTTGATGGATTGTTTAATGTTCATTAGCAACCGCTTTGGGTCTGGGCAGAGAAAGGGATTCAAGATCCCACACTACGCAGCACGGATGGTTAACAAACAGATGAACGCCACGTGGCTCTTTGCTTCAGCCAAGTCAAAATGGTACTCACGAAGAACTGAAAGACTTTGTGGTCCAAAATAAAATTGATTCTCTCAAGTTGAGGAAGAAGACGAGGAGGAGAACATCATAGAAGGGTTTTGGTGTCTGGAAAATTTTGTCTTGTTTGTTTCTTTCCCGTGTTCTGGGATAGTGATGGATGGTATGTAAAAGCTCATGCATGGTACTGTTGAATAGTTATTGTACCGGCACCGGGTAGGTATTCGGTACACTTGTTAGACAGACATACATGATTACATACGTAATATTTATTTAGGAGAATAATCATTTCACAGTTAGAGGATATACATATATCCGTACCAAAAAAAAGAAGAGATTTTTTTTTCACGTTTATTTTTTCTTACATTTCTTCTATGTGTCATCTCTTTTTTATTTTTTTTTTCTTTGTTATCATATCATGTTTCATATCTCTGACTTTTTCTTACGTTCTTCTCTCTTTTCTTTCCATCTTTCTTTTCTGTTCACCTATTTCACACTGCATAAGAGAATATGGAAAAAAATTTCGAAAATTATAAGAAAAAATAATATTATAAATGTGTTGTAAAAGTTAGAAGAAAATATGTAACCTGATACGTGTAATAATACTTTCTTCAAGGATTTATTCATACCATATTTAATGTATTTTTAATAATGCAAAAATTTCTTAGGATACAACAGGTACTTTTGAGAAGAACCGTGATAGAATATTGACAGAAAGTACGTCACATAAAAAGTGGAGGGAGAAGAAAAAAAGAAACATATGTTAATTAGTTGAAAGAATTAGGAAAGTAACGGTACAATATAATAGATAATAACCAAGTAAAAATACTGATCATATATATATATATATATATATATATAATTTTTAAATGAAACATTTGACACAATTTAAAGATGATTTTAATTTAGGTTAATTTCATGGGTGTAAATCCATGGAATATTGTATCTTCTAGATTATCAACTAGCAAAATCCTAGGTAGATAAAATATAACATAAAAGTGAATTATTTTAGTAAATTTTTATGAATCAAAAACACTTTAATGTATGTTAGATGTCTATCAATTACATTAATACATTACACTCCCACGAATTTACTATATATTGACGCCATTTCTTACTAATAGATCATGCACACATGTCTAGCAAATTATGCCATAATCTTATATAAACAACCTTACTTAACACTCATATAGGTAATACGACAATTAAGTTATGCTACAATATTTTATACATCACATATGAGAGATATGATAATCATGAGTTAGTTAAGAGAATCGGAAAAATATATAGTGGTATGACTAAATAAAACCACCAATAAATTAAATCTCTCTTTCTATCTCTCTCTCTATATATATATATATATATTATTACTGAGTCACAACTTATCTTATAAAAAAATTAAATAAAATAAAGTTTTAAATTAAAATAAAATTATCTTCATTACTCCTCATTCACTCAATCTAAAACTTATTATTATTAAATCTTTGAAAATACTCATTAAATATTAAACAAATCTCCATATATTTTAGAAGTTTAAATTAAAACATTCGAGATAATTTAAAGAATAAATTTTCTTAGGTTAACACCATGGATGTAAATGCATTAAATACGGTATCTTTTAGACTTTAATGAATGTAATATAAAATATGAACTAGATCCTAGGTAGATAAAATATAATATAAAAGTTAATTGATGAAGTAAGTTTTTAAGAACCAAAAATACTTTGATGTATGTAATATCTCTATTAATCATATTAGTACATTACATTTCCACAGTTTTTGTTATTTAATTACACTATTTCTCACTAGTAGGCCATGCACATGTGCCTAATAAATAGTAGGTTAAATTGCATTTTTGTCTTCATATAATTCTCAATTTGCAATTTTTGTCTCCATTTTTCAATTACATGAATTTAGTCCCTCCCCTCTCCCTCAATTTCGCAATTGTTGACTATCTATGGTCAAACATTGATTGTTGACATAACTTATTAGTGATGACATGAACTATTGACATGACACTTTAATCCTGATGTGATAGTACATGTGGATGCTAATACTAACATTGATGTGATGGTTATATGATGACATGGTGGTGTGGATTGTTGATGTGACACTAACAGCAATGAAATATATAGTTTTGATAAAGTAAATTTTTATGAACCAAAAATACTTTGATGTATGTTACATGCCTGTTAGTCACATTTAGAAAATGGTAAAATTGCAAGTGGTAGAAATAGAACACACAACCTCTTTTACAATGGGAGAATCTTAACCACTAAACCACTCAACTTTTTTTATTTTTTATAATATAGAACATATTTGATCATGGATGATCAACTAATGAAAAGATCAAAATAGTGTAATTTTAAAAATTAGATAACAAAATTCGCACAATTAAACAAATGGGGACTGAAGAATTGAAATTATAGGAAGACTAGAAAAATAATTTAACCCAAATAATAGTTCACGAGTGTTCTAGAGATTATGGCATAATCTCATTCAAGCAGTCTCACTTAACACTCATACATCAAGTGTATGCTATGCTACATTTTATACACCACTCATAAGAGATGTGATAATCATTAAAAGCTTTAAACTCAATTTCTCAGTAATGAAGTCCAGCTAGCTAGGGATGGCAAAGTCAGTCAATTTGCCCTGTCTTCTTTTCAACCTACCTAATTTTCTGCTTGTGCCTATTCCCCTTCCAAAATAAGTTTAGAAAAAGAGTGAGAACGATTGGGGGACCTTCAGGAATAAGACGTTTTCCTAAAAAAATCATTGCAGGATCTCGCGAAATCTAGAGATTTTTTTAGCATTAAAATTCGATTGATGAACCTAAACCTACATAAATAATGATATTCAGGTTGAAACATCTGCTTAGTGAATGCACACCGAACCATGACGTACCATTAACGATAAATCAGGAAATTAAGTTGTGATTGGGAGTATTAAAAAATGCCAAGAATAATGTAATACCCATTTTCACTTAAACAATTTAATAACGAAAATGCAAACAAACGGTATTCGTCTCTCATCTGTTTTCTTTTATGGGACGTGGCAGAGACAAAGTAGTGGTGGTTATTGGAATAGTGGAGAAGATTAATGGTAATTTCATCATCCAATGCCTTAAGTTACAACTTACAAGACTGTACAGTGGCTACCATATACTATTACAATTTAAAAAGCCTGCATACAGATTAATCCTCAATAGGAAGATCAATAAGTAAATGTCAAAGCTTTTAACGGTTCTGCTGCATTTTCCGCAGGTTATGAAAGACCAGCAGCAATATAGTTATTAGGTGAACATACAGAGACCTACAAAAAGCATATAAACATTAATTTTGCTTTAGCAGAGACATTGAATTGAACCATTCTGTTGTGTAATACACGTGATTCTGCATATTGGGTAATTAATTACAAAAACTACAGTACAAGACCAGAAATTAAGAAAAACAGAAATTGAAAATAACTTAAAGCCATTGACTAACCTGGCCATTATTCCAAGGAGTTCAATCATCAGAAGAGCTCAAGGCAGCAACAACCGACCCTGTTGTTGCAAAAGTTGATGCAACATCATGATAGTCTTTCCATGAGGTTGTTACCTTCAGAGATGGGTATAGCCAACTTTTGACAGAATCCACAAAGGAATTTGGATCCAAGTTCAAAATGGCTTCCCAATCAACCTGAAAACCTTGTGGGATGCTTCCTGTGAACTTCATATTAGCAGCAAGTAACAAACCCAGCATGACTACAAATCCGACTACAGCAGATCCTCTGGACAGTGGCATAAAGTTATACCTGAAAAACAGTGAGATAGATTTACAGAAAGACGACTTCAAATGCTCCCAGAGGCTAGATAATTTACATATTTTGATAATGTCATACCAGTAATATGTCATCCTTAAAATTGCATCTCTCACATTTTCAAGCATGTCAAAATCAGTAGACCCATAATTTTCACCACAGTAAGCATTGCAGAGAGCCTGACAGATAACAATATCAAGATGGATACAACGAAAATTGTCACAATTCATCAAGTAACTTGAAAAATAAATACATATGTATTCATATGAAACTTAAAAAAATGAAATATACTGTCAGCAAATTTCTAAACAATTCCAATTAAAGCATCAACTATCGTTTAATGATAAAAGGGACATAGGATCATTGGTAAAGACTAAAACACACATCCTTTTCAGAAGCAAGCCACACATAAAGTGGTCCCATAGGGTTATATATATTGGCGAAAAAATATAATCAAAGTTGTTTGGTATAGCTATAACATACTTCCCATGCCATTGCCATTTCTGCATCATAATCCTCCCATCTAGCAGGTGTACAAGGTGTTCTAATTGCGAAGTCAAAACCATGCTCCCCCCTGAAAAAAATATCCATCAATTCCCGCAATAAAATATACAGGTATGAACAGTTAAGCAACAAAAGAAAGGGAAATGGGGAACAAAATAACTTAATTTTCACTGTATCAAGCTTACATTTTTACAAGTGTTATCCTTGTCCCCTCGAGTTGTTTCCTGAAGCATTAACATCCAGAAATAAGTATTCGAAAACATTATATGTTCCCCAAGCACCATTTGCACTACACACACTTACCCTTCAAATGCAGTACTGTTGCACCAAGTAGATGACCAGAAATCCTCACCAACAACATTATAAAGATCGGAGACAGAATTGGCATGCATGACCTGCACATCAAATATTGAAGTCTCCATTTTCATAAAAGCACGAACTACAGAAATATTATTATTCAAACTATGTTAAAAAAGGAAAAAAGAGTAACATGTAACATCCACCTTAGACCATTATTAAGAATTGGTAACAATCACAAGCAAGAGAGTCAGGAAGCATTTATTCATCAAAATTAATAAATATTTAGAAATCCTTAAGCTTTAACAATTTAGAAGGTAAGTCATATTCTATCAGTTAATCAAGAAAATCAAACCAACTAACTAAAAATTTCAGATTACATGTTTCATAGTTGTTAGATATGTAAAAATCATTTATATGTCTTAAACTAACAACTTCAGATGTAAAAATCATTTATATGTCTCCAAAGCTACACCAGTTGGGTTACAAGTCATGGTGGAAGCCTCTTGCATAGTAAATCAAGCAACAACAAACAAGCACCAGATCTAAATCAACAATACACAAATCACCTCTTCTAATTTCCCATCTTTGGAAAGACGAATGATCTGATCTGTCTTGCTGTAGACATATGATTTCTCTTTTATGACAGTCTTTGCAATATCTAAAGTCCTGTGATGTTTAAAAAGAATGAGCATTCCAAAGCCAGTCTACCAATATAGAACTTAAACAAGGTCTTTACCTTTCATAGTTAGGAAAGTAACGGACAACTTTGGCTTGTCCTAGAATCATAGGTGTGTGAGAACCAAATCCAGAATTAAACTCTTCACTGCAGTGCAAAGAAACCAATAAAAATCTAAAACAACATGGGAAACACTAACACAATACCATGCAAGAATTCTTGGCCCGAAGATGAAATACCTTAGCTTGTTCACCCACACAACAGGGTCACAAGGCTCAGAAATCTGTCTCCATCTAACCGCTATTGAATAAACATCTTGCCATGACATGGAACGGCTGGATGATCTATCATCTACAATGCCATATGAAGGAGATGCTTCAGAGGCACTACTTGTGCTACAACCTGCACCTCCCCTATTCTGACTGGGCATATTAATTCTTTCCCTTCTCCTTGCCCTTTTGCCATTCTTTGAGTTTGAGTTGTTTTTATTAGAATATTTCCATTCCACTTGAAAGGCACGCCAAGCCTTGGAGACCTTTTGTGCAATTTCAATAGCAGCAAATCCTGCCATACGATGCTGATAAATAAGGAAATATTAACAGAATTAGAGATATAGACATGTTAAAAAGATAGAAATGTCAACAATATGAGAATAACTACAACCATTGATTGGCTGCAAAAGTTGCTTTGAAGTTCAAACATGAAAATTAATAAAGGGAAAATATATCAAGTTACAGATACTTAGAATCAAGCACTGAGAACAAGATAATAAATATGATACTGGTCTCAGATGGAAATTTAATAAGAATGTAATTTTTTTGCAGTACTAAACATAAATATTACTTTATAACGACAAAAGGAAAGCTTAATAAAGAGACCAAACACATTATTAAATTTTAAATCCATGACATTTGATGATACATAACCCAGTAGCAAATGGATACAGACAAGGTAGCACAACCTTTGTTCAGAAAATGACATTATAAATATTATAAAAAAAAAACTAAAGGGGGAAATGGAGAATATTTGTACAGTGAAAAGTCACAAAACCAGTACTCACTAATGCGAAGCCTACCTATTTTTCATTTTATAAAATTATTGTCTACTAATACTAATATAGGTGATCTTTCAGCAAAGAGTAGAAAAAAAGAGTAGAAATCCAGTTTTTCACAAAAAAGACTGAAATAATAAAAGTCCCACCCACAGGAGTAAAAGGATTCCATGGAAAACAGAATGTTTAAAACTAATAACCCACATATAGAGACATTAACATTATAAATAAATAAATAAATAAACTTTACCTGACGTCTATTAGGTAGGAAACCAGGACAATCATACTGGATTTTCTTGCCAATGGAGTCCGCAGCCAGTATAAGAGCATCCTTCTGCTTTGTAAGAACTAATTCTTGCTTTCTAAGCTTTCCCTTTCTTAAAGACTCACGCAAAGGAGGTTGCCTGTAAACCTTTTCACATACATTCTTGGGATGCAACCTCTTGCACCAGTACTCCTGAATATAACAAAGACATAAATATCATAGAAATCAGAATCCAGGCATTACAAAACCCATCTCCAACATAGAAGTAAAAGTTTCTAAGCTGCTGAAACCCATATAGCATAATAGCAACTTAAGTTATAATGCAAACAAGCAAAATTTATGAGTTTCTGACATTCAGCAAGTGTGACAATAATACCAAGATTCCTAATTGTTCAGTTCACATTAGTAACCCTATCCCATAACAAATTTAGTTGGGCTAAATTAAGAGATGAAAAGTATCAAAGGAAGGTGGAATAGCTTCATTAACTTTACCTTAAAAAGTGGATCAATATCCCCATCAATGTCAAACCAGCAAAATTCACTGTTAAATTTTGAGGCTGTGTAAAGAGCAATCTCTTTCTGCAAAAGGGGAAAAAAAGAGTTTGATGCACATTATACAACTTGGCCCCAGATGCATAAAAATTAAAAGGACACATTCATTAACGATTAATCAATACATAAGTTCATCAGTTGAATTTCATAATACCCACAATGAATGTACAAATTAGTCAATATATGTAGCTTAATCAAGGGAAAGCAAGTCTCACAAGTGTTTCTCAATGAAGACTCACATGAAATCTAGGCAACATGAAGAACTAGAGCAGAACAGAAAGCACCATATAAAAAAATGTTAAAAAGAATTTTGCAAGTTGACATTAGTAAGCTTTCAGTTTGTATGTTGGAAGGCTGGAATCCCTCACTCTAACCTAATGCCTCCATTGAAAATTTACTACTCCCAACTTTGTCCGTAGACATTTTCACAGAAAAAGGAAATGTAATAGTTCTCTTTTTGATAAATGAAATAAAATAGTATTAAGGGGGGAAAAAAACAGATGTACAAATATACTATTTTACAATATAACAAACCTGGTAAAAGGCAAGGCACTGAAGCACAAACTTATCCATTGAATCCAATTCCAAATCCAATGCAGCATCATAATCCTTGACCTGAGATCATTAAATAAAGTTGTAGAGTGACAAATGTGAACCAACATTTCTCCAAAAAATTAAAATTAAAATCATACCGCCTACAAATGTGAACCAACATTTCTCCAAAAAATTAAAATTAAAATTAAAATCATACCGCCTCTTTGTATTGTCCAACAGCATGGTAGCATGAAGCGCGCAAATATAAACACTCAACATTGGCACCATCAACACTCAACCCCATTGACAAATCATTGATAGCCTTCCTGTCACAGTCAAACCCAATTTAAGTCAGAAACAAGATCAAGTAGTAGAACGTAAAATTCTAGACCAAAACATTTTAATGCTGACCCTTGTTATGAAATGTTTGAAAGCAATTTACTTGGATATGTGGTTGCTATTATAAATTCAAAGCTACCAACAAATCATAATAATATGACCACTGCCCACATTGTATCATACACAATTTATATTTCTAAAATCTTATATTGCAGACCAAAATGCAAGTCACTAACCATTGAATTCACCACTTAATTTTGTGATTCAAACAAATAATAAAATAATAAATACTATACAACTACATGCTTTGAGACTTCAGGAACACAACATAAATCTTCATTGAAGTGCACCTTCTACTGCCAAGTGCCAACCAAAATTTACAAATACAGAAATCATCCCCCTAAAAAGTTCCCATTTCAATCAACATAGTTGACATGGAAAACAGCAAGTAATCTTAGTTTTCCCTCCATGAACACTCCTAAGTTCCTGAGGCAGTATTCTCAATTTTTTTCACTCCCTGAAAGGTTTCTTCATATTCCCATGCTCTACCACCAAATTTTCTTCTATAACTGCTTGTAAGTCTGCCACTATATCTCAATGTTTTTGTTACTTGCATTCGTGGACCCAATCATCAAGACTATTGAAAGCTTGCAAGCTACAGTTGTGTCAAATAAATATTTAATCTCCAACTAATCGGCAGTTATGGTTGTTAAAAAATACCTATGCTCTCCCATTGCATGGAACAAAAGGCCGCGCAAATGATAAGCTTTGGCAAACCTAACATCAAAACTCAAGTAATCAGTCTCAGATAAAGAGCAAAGGGCGCAAAGTACATCAAACATGATAAACCAGTTACCAGCTAACAATTGTAATGGGAGTGATACCATTTCATTAACAACAATTACCTCCCATCAATTTGCAGCATCTGATTTAGACATTCCAGAGCTTTTGTTTGCTTTGATAAATCTTGATAGAACTGCCAAAACCCTCATGTTCAGAATAAAACTAACAACCAAAATTATGTAAAATAGAAGCTTTAAGCATATAACTGAAAATAAAAGGCCAAAAAATGTGTTCCATACTTACCAGCTAATTAGCTATAAACCAAAGACTGATAAATCCTAATTAATTACCAACATCACACATTTCGAACAAAGCTAGCAACAAAATCATCTAACAGAACAGCTATAAGCCTATAACTTGAAGTAAAAAGTCATGAAAGATGTAACCTATTTCGTAGAATAAAGCCTACAAGTTACTAAAGGAAAAATGTAAATGTGAAGTTACTAAGCTGACATAAAATGGAAACTTTAATTTAAATTAAATGAGTGAATAATAATATACATGCAGACAGAAATGGCACGGATGAAAGTAGTGGGGAAAGATATGATTAGAGATCAGAGAGCATGCACGTATACAACTGACCACTTTTAAAACCAGAAAATAATATCCATACAGATGATTCAGGATTTTCAGGAATCAAGCTTCCAGCTAAGTTAACAACTAAATATGCCAACAACCTATCAGTACAATAAGGTTGATACTTGATAGATACCTGAGTCAGGTGTGCCCATGCTTCAAGAAAATTTCTATCAATTTGAAGTGATTCCAGATGTGCTTCCTCAGCTTTCTTATATTCACCAATTGAAGATAATGCTAAACCCTGTAAAAGACAATGTTTGCTCAGCTAAATAATGAAGATATATTTTCATGTGAAAGACAAGAAAACCAACATAAAGGTTAATAATCAATGAGGACTCAAATGTTAAGACTTAGGACCCACCAAATATGTATAGGCAGACTTATTATCCCTGTCTAGCTGCACACAAGCTGAAAGGTCCTCAACAGCAGCATCAAACTCTTTAAATTTGAAATTGACAATTCCTGCATTGAATTTTACAAAAAACATACATTAGACATATATAAGTAGCTACTCTCTACAAAAAGAAAATAATTAGATCAACATTATCACCACAATAATTTATAATCAAACTTCAACTTGAAATTAACAGTGAGAGGTCGTAAACAAAATACAGGATGCAGGATAGTATTATTAGTAAAGACTATAAACTTGTTTCACATAAAACTAATCAAGTCCCTCACTGTCTAGACTTCTAGGAGCTACCACAAGATACATGCATGAACCCATCATAATAAAAGGAGGCATAATTAATTATTCCAGCATCAATCAGTCATCCAAATTAATAAAAAAAAAATGAAAAAGACTGTCAGACAACATACCTCTCTCATGTAAAATATCTGCTGAGTTAGATTCAAACTCTAATGCCTTGGTCAAATCTTCAATAGCCTGAGATATCAGGAAGCAGTTGTCAATGTCACATTATGAATTGTTATTTGTGCAAGAAAATCAATTTTTTTTTTTGGAAGGCGCAAGAAAATCATATACAATCAAAAGTGACTCAAGTGAGGCATCACGAGTCACTGAAAATTTCAATCACTTTTTTTTCAATGGAACATATAATAAGATCACTAGTTAAAAAGTGCAATAACATGAATCTACATAACTCTTGACAACCACATTAGTTCTGTTTAACAATAAAATAATTAACTCAATTAATGCCCAAACCAAAACCATATCAAGTTTCACACCTTAGTTAAAATAAGTCAATTCAAACATAAGTAAAAACCAAATTTCCAGACCTTTTTCATTTTCTGTAACAGAATAGATCCATTTAATTAAGAGTGTGTGTGTATGTCAATGGACCATAACCTAAGATGAAGCATCAATTAACTAAAATAGCCAATTTTTCAAACAACAAACATAAAATTTCAAACAGCAATGAGATTCAGGTAAACTTCAAAATGTTAGACAGATACTAAGATAGAGTAAGCCACCCTCACCTCAACAAACTCCCCCAAGGCAGCCCGGGCCTGACCTCTCCTCTTCCATGCCTCACCAGCTGATGGATTAAATTGTATAGCCTAAGAAATACATGTGGACTACTTATAAATAGAGGAGATCATATCTCTATGTACCTTTCAGATAGTGTTTGTTCAAATTCAAATACCTTTGAAAAATCAGCCATAGCAGCATCAAGTTCTCTCTTGAATGCATAAGCAGTCCCTCGTCCTATCAGTGCTTCGGGATATGCAGGGTCCTCTTTCAGTATCTGAGTACATGATGGAGACAAGACCACAGTTTGTCGTTGATGATAGAGAAAGAGCAAAGAGGAGGATAAGATAACAAGTAGATATCATAAAAGGAAACACCACAAGTATCACTAACAAGTAAATAAAAGGAAGCACCACAAATATCACTAGGGAGGAAAACATTGCACCTGATCAAAAATGGATATGGCGTGAGCATATTTCCCTTCATTAACCTGCAAAACAATCATAATATCAAATATGCTATCAAACAAATAAATACACCAACACAGCAGTTGTGTAAACAAACCTCTGCTATTCCCCGTGAGAGCCGAAAATCTACACCTATAGACTTAGTCTTTGAAATCCGAGCAACACAGAACTTCTTATTTTTCCTTGCTTCACCATTTTTTTCATGGGGAAAAATAAACTTACTACTTGGCTTTCTAAGAATTTCAGCAACATCAATTGAGTCACTACTAGACTCGCCAGTAAATACTTTATCTTTATCACATGATTCTGAAGTGTCACTCGAGTCATTACATGATTCAGAATTATAACTCAGTTTATCAATAACATCAGGGATTCTATTCACTTGGCCATCAGATTTATTAGACTCTCTATCTTCACTATTTAATTCATTTCTCGAGTCAAAATTATCAGCGGACTTCAGCAAGATCAAAGATTTATCACTTGTATTGTCACATAATTCATCTTGAGCACTCAACCTATCTTGATTATCACAAATTTCAGTCGAGTTCCCATTACTCAGAGAATCTGATTCGGATTGCGGCAAGGGCGACTCATTGGTTTCATACAATGCATTATTGCCTTGTTTTGCTGTCGTCAAAAGCTCTTCGAGCTCTAGCAACAGCTTCAAATCTGCAGACTGATGCTGCGCGTGTTCATAACCTTGCTCCCATACTAACAGAGCATCTGTTTTCCTTCCCAATGAAGCAAGCGCGTGACCTAGATGACAGAATAAACCAGTGCTAAGTTCAAAAGACAAGGCATTCGTTACGTTGACTCTTTCTATAGTAAAACTTAAACAAAACGGTCGCGTAATGGCAATAATCCATAAACAGCACGAATAAATGATAAATCCATCAAAATAAAATTCCAAGTTCCAACATGTTTTTTTAACTTTTTATTCATCCACCACCTCTGTTATCTTATGAGAACTTAAATCGCACTTCACCAGGTACAAAGTACAAACAGTTACAAAGAAGCATCAAGTGTTGGATGAATTTAATAAGCAAGAGACCTTTGAGAATGTAAGCTTGAAGACGCGCGGGGTCAAGCTGAAGCGCTCTGTCGCAATCCTTAATTACGTGCTTGTGCAGCTCCAATTGGCTGTAACAGAAGGCTCTGTTACTGAAGCAAGCATTGAACACCACATTAGCATTGACGAGAGAGAATTATTAAAAGAAACGGAATCGGAGAGGAATGGAGGTGCGAACCAGATGTCTTGGATTGCACCAGACTGAGAAACGAGCGAATCGAGGACTCGAATGGCCTTGGACCAGTCCTTGGAGCTGCAGAGCCTGGCTAGCTCGGCTAGCTGGGAGGTTGCAGGAGCCATGGCTGAAGAAGAGAAACGAAGTGCGCAGATCAGAGAGGATGTGTATGTGTGTTTTGTTTATGCTTTCGGGCTTTCAACAAGGTCGCGACGAAAAAGAAATTTGGGGGTGGAGATATGCAGGGCGAGGGTAAAATGGGGAAAGCGAAGGTTTGGAAATTAGGAGGAAGAAGGTGGCAAGAAAGAAAGGGTGCGTGAAATAGAAATGGATTTGGAATGACCGACGAAGTGCATGGCGCGTGACGTGCACGTACGCCGAAAGGTAGAGGCGGCGGCCCAAAAACACGGCCCAAGCACAGCCCTGTGGCTGTTAGCTATAGCTGGGGTTGGTTTCGGCCGTTTGGGGATAATAATAAAAAAAAAGATTCTATTTTTGGATGCTTTAATTACTCGGGAGTTTATTTACGGGTTTCTTTTTCCATTCATTTATCAAGATATCAAAGATCAAAGATAAATTATAAAAGCAAAGTAAAAATTGTATAAAAGAATTAAAAGTAAACTTTAAATGAGTTTAATGGTAATGCACTGATAGTGTAAAATAATTTTACAGTGTAAAACTATTTTACACCTTGATTGTGATTGGATGATAATGTAAAATTATTTTACACTATCTGTATATAGCTCTTTTTCTCATTTTAAATTACAAAATGACTTTAATAAACATATATTTTCAGTGTAAAAGTTTATATACTTATAGTCAATAAAAAATTATTCTTAATATGATTTTTTTGCTGAAACTATCAAATAAGATGTATACTAACAACTTATTTGATAGTTTTTAATAAATTTTAAATTATATTTTTTTACATAATGATAAAGAAATAGAAATTGTGTTAAAAAATGTGTTGCTAATACCCTTAATATTTGAATTTTATCGTCGGATTGGGTGTGTATAATAATAAATAATGGTTACCATGTAGGTGTTAAATTTAAAAAGAGTAAATTACAACAAAAAGGAAGAAGAAGTACAACAAGATCAGTTCCGAGTCCTGAACTCGTGATTCCTTTCTTGGCCATAGAACTCCACCGCAAAGCTAACGATAAGAAAGGGATAGAGTATTGAGGGAGCAAAGAATCAGAGAATCGGAGAAAATATTTTGTTAATGTCAAGTTTTCAATCTTTCACTCAACTATAATTTACAATATAAGCAGTAAGCACGTCAGTTTGACCGAATACGAAAATTTAGTTGTTTTTTGTTTTTTCACTTTACGTCCATCATCAACACTTTGCATCCATTTCATGCAATGGTGAATACATTGATGAGGCAAAGGATCAGAGCATGGCGACGCTGAGAAGAAGAGACCTTGTAGCAGGTTCGGGACTTATCAAATGGATACTCCCTGATAATGAGGACTATATCAAGCTAAATTGTGATGAAGTTTTAAGTTTTTACACGTTAAATGGAAACCGTGTTAAATGTGGTGGTGTTATTCTTAATTAATTGGCTAGTTAACTTTTGTAGTGTTTTTATATTGATACTGTATAGACTATTTTTTTTTTATCAGTACTGTATAGACTATTTATTATATATTATAGTTTGGTACGAATTATAATTTGACATAAAATTAAAAAAAAATTAAAATTTTTAGTTTTGTGTCCGTATAAAGTACTCCCTCCGTTTCAGATTATATGACGTTTTAGAGAAAAAAATTTGTTCCAAAATAGATGACGTTTTACAAAATCAATGCTGCATTAAATATTTTTTTCCAAAACTACCCTTAATTAATACTTAATGGGAGTAGTGTAGTATGAGTAATTAATTAGAGAGATAAAGAGTATATTAGAAAATTATCTAATGTTTTCTAGGAAATTCAACAAATTAATTGCATTTCTTAATACCTGTGCAAAAACCTTAAACGTCATATAAATTGGAACGGAGGGAGTAGTACTTTGTCATTGTCCGAGGCAAATTTATTTGGTAGTATTATATTAATATGTTTATAAGACGTAAATTTCCACTTATTAGATATTAATTGTATTATATTTCTAATACAATTCTACTTAATTTAATTCTAATCAACTATATTTTTCATTAACTTTTTTCAAGTCTTATTTTATTAATCTAATCCCATTGTATTTTGTCCTTGTCCTTCGAATTCAATAAATATTTTTTATTTTATTTTATTATTTCAAGCAATCCATCCACCACCTAACTTCATTTCAACTATTCTTAACCTTGCCTTCTCTTAAGTATCCTTGCTACGCGTCTGGATCCTCTCCATTTCCCTTTGGAAATGGAGATTTCCAGTCCAATGAATCTTGACATGACACGTGTATTAAAATTATTTAATGATTAAGATCCAAGCTTGTTTAATTCAGTTTAAAAATGAATGAAATATCTTGTCGCGCGTCTGCCCAGCGTGCCAATTGAAATCCGTTATCGCTGTCACTGCCTTAGATTTTTACCCTCTGATTCGTCTTCCCTGCCGACACAAAGCTTAAGGCTTTAAAAATATATGCTGTGACAAGGCTAGCCTGCATAAATATGCATTTATTTAAAGAAATGACACTAGAAGAAAAAGAAAAATGTCCCTCCAATCCTTTCTACTAATAACAAAAAATTAAAAATTAGTTCAAAATAAACATGCGTTTTTGCTCTTACTTGATTCTATGCCTTTCAACTAATCTTATAAGAGACTATAGATTTTGAAAAGTTTCTTGCAAATCCCTTTTCAGTTTCGGACTAACTAAGTTTTTAGTCCCTAAATTTTTTTAAAATTCGATTTTCAATCCCTAAACTTTAGTTTAATTGGTTAATGTTCCTAAACTTTTTGTTAATTCGATTTTTAGTCCCTGAACAAAATTTTAACCAGTCAAAATTTCTAAATTTTTTAAAAATTTAATTTTTAGTCTCTAAATTTTTTAAAAATTTAGTTTTTAGTCCCTGAACTAATGAGATTTCAGGGACTAAAAATCGAATTTTTAAAAAGTTTATGAACTAAAAATTAAATTTTTAAAAAGTTTAGGAATCTTTACTGGTTAAACTAAAATTTAGTGACTAAAAATCAATTTTTTAAAAAATTTAGAGACCTTGATTAGTCAAACTAAAATTTAGGAACTAAAAATAAAATTTTAAAAAAGTTTAGAAACTAAAAATTTAGTTAACCCTTCAGTTTCTTACTCATTCCCCAACCTTCATAATTTCTCGCTTAACAACCAAATTTTAGAATACCAATGCTCTTTCTAAAATAACTTGTGTTCAGGACAATGGTGTCACAGACATGTGAACAACTTGCAATTTCCTTGCATAATTTTTCCTTACCTTGAAGCAGTTTTTATCGGTTGGCATCAAGAGTTTAATTTTTAAACAAACGAACAAGGAGGCTAAGAATTATGTGGCAGTATGAAATTTTCAAAACTCTATAATACATTTGGTTAGAAAAGAATAAACACATCTTTAGAATAATTTGCAATTCCCTTTCTCGCCAAGCATTCCGTACCTCACTTCCTTCATTTTTGAATAATTTATTTTCTTTTGTGCTCACCTTACCTTATACATATTTTTTCAAATTAAACTATAATCTTCTTCTCTTCGGATCCTCTTATGCCTGGAAATGAAATCCGGAACACTTATTCAGGAGGAGCAGGTTCAATGCTTTGGCTTTTCCTTTTTGTTCTCAGTCGCACACCTATGTAGCACGACAATCAGAAAAACAAATCAAGTTATTGTAGGGGCTGTTCACCAACGCGAAGAGCGACAAGCTGTTAACATACTCGCTGGTAACCTCCGTCAACCTCCGTCGGGGTCCGGTGGGACGGCAACACAGCTGCGTCATTGATTTGGTCGTCTTGGAATGGCGCTAGTAACACATTTTAGTATTTCACTTTTTTTTAATTTAAATTAATTAATAAAAATAAATCTTGGCCGTTAAATAATTTTTGTACACATGTCATGATCAAATTCATTGGACTGGAAATCTCCATTTCCAAAGGGAAATGGAGAGGATCCGAACGCCCTTGCTACAGCTGTAAAAAATAAAAGTATCCTTGCTACATCCTTTCTCAACCAATGGTTGAAATTCATCATATAGTTTCATCTATACTATTTTTTACTGTAACAGTAAAACAGAACTTAAGTTCTTACATATCCAAAAAAAAAATTAGGGGGTGAATTCAATTAAGATTTTAAAAGATTTTAAAAGATTTTTTTTTACAACAAACTTAAGGATTTTTAAAGAAGATAAAAAATTTTATGGTATTCAATTAAGATTTTCAATATTTTTTTTTATGACAACAAAATTCGGTGATATTCAATCAAGATTTTTTACAACTTAAAAAAAGTTATCTGGTATTCAAAATCCTATAGACTTCAATGGATTGTTTTGTAAATTGAATTTTGATGGATGCTGTGTGACTTTTTAGTTATATGTATAAATACTGTAAAGGCAAAAATCACAAGAAGGGGGATTGAATTGTGATTTATAAAATTTTTTACAAACTTTTTATAAACAGCTTGTATCGTTTATTGAACAAAAGATATTATTTTTAAAGAAAACATTTTTACAGACGATACTGCACAGATGAAAAACTCTTTTTAAGAAAAACAGATTTAAATCACAACACAAAGTTAGTTCAAGCAGTTACAAATAATAGAAGAGCAGGAAAAATAACACAGAAATTTTATACTGGTTTGTCTCACCCCTAGACTACGTCCAGTTCTTGGCAAACCACCAAGTTCCACTAACTTTTTCAAGTTACAAGTATTCTTCACTGCCACTTCGGGCTCACCCAAGTAGTTTTTGATACTTAGCCTCTCCAAGCTAAAAATCCAAGTATTCTTTACTACCAAGCCACTTCTGGCTCTAAAACAAATAACGAGATTTGTTTTTGTAAGGGCACACAGACTTTTTAACTATCGTCTTACAGACGGATATACAAGATTAAGAACTAAGTATTTTTCTCTCAGGATACGCAAAGTGAGTTGAGAGCTTTTACAAAGAGAATTTTTACAAGAGAAAGAGTGAAGACTTGAAAGAATGCTTGAATTTTGAATTCAGTTCGTGTGTTCTCTACATAGCACTTCAAACCTTCTTCTTTATATATACTTGCTGAGGAAGTAACCATTGTCTCTAAACGGTCTTCTTTCTTGCGTCTGACCATCATCTGAAGGAGGGTTGTAACACCCTAATTTAGAGTGCACTTATATTTCTATAAAACACTTATTGTAAGAAAAGATATTTATTCATTAAAAATAACGGATAAGGAAAAAAAATTTAAATGTCGTTTCTTAATTCCATCTTTAATCAATGTATTGATTTGAAATTTCGATTACATTTAGAAACGAATAAATGATCTAACATATAACGAATAATAAAGAGAGTAAATCCACCATGCATAAAATAGAACATAATCCCATAATACCAATCTCATAGAGTGTCGAAAACAGATAAAGTAAAATGACATCGGCGGAAGACGGATACGTACCATATACAACCCCAAAGTTAAATAGTAACAAAATAATACATAGGAAGCAGGATAACAAAATTCGAACCCTAGTCTACCCATAACAAGATACACAAAAAAGGAAAACTAAGGGTTCAGAGCAGCCACCTATGTACAGTATATACCCGCAATTGTACACCCCAAACCTAAGACTTCGTAGAAGAGTTCTCAGAAGGGTCCTCCTCAGGATCCTCCTTAGCGTCTTCATCCTCCAAAGCATCGTTCAACCTCAGAACACTGGTGGGAGAAGAGATGAGAGTCATGAGCTCTTCAAACTCACCCTCGGACATAGATAAATCTATAGAAGAGCTCATCCTAGAAGACGGAGAAGAAGGTGGTGTGTCGGTATCGCGGTGATACCCAGGGGCTCTCTCCTGCATATACAACATCAGTAGGGCAAAACGTACAGGGTGTAACATCCCAAAATTTATATATATAATAAATAATAATAACTTATATTGTATTTATCATTTCCAAATTATATATATATGAAATATAGTTAGAATTTCTAGTAATTTTTTTTTTAGTTGTTATCACTAAAAGCAAGCCTGGATAATTTACATTGTCATATATATATTTCGATAACCATACATCATACTTACATATCTATTGGTCAAAATAAGAGTAGAAAATATATACAACCCAGAGTCTGGCCAAAAATAAAGAAACCACCTACTCCATGTCAGGAGCTATACTATCCATACAGTCAGCTTCAGTACTGACTCTCAAAAAAAGAAACCAACACTACATGTTGGTTAACAACCTATGACTTCATCTACTGAGTTCCAGACGGATCTGGAACGTCCATATTGGGATCTTCCTCGGGTGTACTCGGTATAGAAGTAGAGTTCCTATTGGCTTCTCGTTGTGCTTGTTGATGTCGTCGAGCCATTGCTCCTCTGGGAATAAAAGGTGTGACGATAGTCCTGGCTCTCCTCCTACGATACACCCTTCGGGGTGTACTAGTCTTAGCATCAGTATGATTGGCTACCAGCTCAGGCCAAAGGGCAACAGCAGGTAAGGGTATAAGCATCTTAAAGATTCCTTCAATCTTGAAGGAAGGTGCAGAAGAGGGGTCAAACTCTAAAGCCAGAGGTCCAGAATAAATAGCCATTGAAGAATGGGGTTTCACCCTCCATCCATCCTCATCATAACATTGAAGCTCAATGGTCATGGTATGTCGAGAGTCCATTGTCTAAATATAAAACAAATAAAAGAAAACATACACAAAAAGACAAGACAGGGAGTGAGGTTCTAACTTAAGGCATCAATATGGTAACAACATCCACAGGGCCTAATCTAACAAGCAATCACAACAATTATAAGAAACAATTCATATTACAACAAAGATATTAATTAATGTGACATAATGCACAAGTGCCTGGACACTATGACTCTTCTCAATGTAAGGACGCTGACTAATTACCATACACGAATACTGACTCATCTCCATGGAGTACTTTACAACAGAGTAGCATAATCAGGAGCTCTTACTCCACCGACCCTAGCATGCAAATCAATATCAATATCAATATTCACCTAATCTAGAATGGGAATAGCATTAGGTGAATCACCAACCAAAGCTAGAATGGGAATAGCCTTTGGCGGCATACTAACCAAAGCTAGAATGGGAATAGCCTTTGGTGAAAACGGGTACGTGGCAGCACACTACACTGATTGTGGATAAATTATAGTGATCTGTCAGGAATGTTAGTGCGTCATTTGCCTTACCCACGACACAGAGTCGCGACCCTCTGGCCGTTTGTGGGATGACGTGCCCTAAACATCCTCAAGGTCTCCCTGGCCTCCACTACAAAATTCACACCCCATCACAGGGTGTAGCTACTCCGGACAGACTATGAAACAATTACATCATATTAGAGTTGATATCCATCAATAATTTCCCTAGGGAAAACTCCCTTTCCCTAAACAAAATTTCCAATATTCCAATAACAGGTTTCTCAGCAAGTCCTCTTAATCGGAGGTATCAATTTCAAAATATCAACTCTAACAGAAAGGACTAATCATCGTGCATAAGACAATATGTCAACTCATTCAAAGAATCCAATCACCATAATAATAAGGAATTAAATCCATTTATAAAATTCCTATGCGAAATCCTTTCTTTCACTCGTCTCTTTAAGATTTAGTTTTATTGTCCCTTAATAAATTTTATATATGAGAAGAATTTATCCTTAACAAAATAACTTATCTTTTAATGTCTCTTAAGGGTTATGGAGTCCTCACTTTGCACTCAATTTCCCTTAATTTATTTTTTTAAGTAATTATTATTATTATTATTATTAATTAATTAATTAATTAATTGAATTCGTATCATATAATTCGATTTAGTATTAGAAAAGTGGTACAAAGACCACGACGTAAATTGCATCATCTTGTTGTAGTTTTTATTTTATTTTTTATTTATTTATTTTTATATTAATCATGGTTACCCATTTGAATTTTGACTCAAAAAGGTTTAAGTTCTCTATATACTATGAGTTATATAATTGGTGTGGTATAGGTTACTGTTAGAAATAATGGGTAGGAAAATTATTTGAACCCAATACAAAAACCTTATCTAGCCCAACGTAATAGTGTCTCACACTCTCACAGCAATGCTATCTCTTTCCTCACGTTAGACAGGGAAGATAGCACTAAAACAACAAATTTCAAATCTTTATCTCTTCCTCACTTTCTGCTACATATATAATGTGTGAAAAATAGTTTTCAATTCTCTCTCTCTGCCTTATTGTTCGTTTTTTCTGATTTCTCCATTCATCCGCATCTATCTTTCTCTCACGTTCCCGCATAGGAAAATAACATAGTCTCAAGAGAAGAGTTCTCATAATATTAAATTAAGAGAAGGAAATAGAAACTTTTCCAAAGATCATGACTCAAATAGCCAATAACGTATCATAGAGAACCAATTTCAGCATTCATAGTACCATTCATCAAGCTGAATCATATAATTTCTCAATCAAATAAATCATACAAAATCAACTTTTTCAAGAAATCTTCAATCAGTACACAACGAATTTTAACCCTCTCTCTCTCTTTCAGATTTAGAACAACAGAAGTCTCACAACATCATTTTAATTTCTATACTTTCAACACCAAGCAACAACTGAAACAATGATAAACTAAATCTACAACAACAATAATCATCAACAGAGAAGTTTATATGTATAAAAACAGAATCAAACATCACAGATAACAAATAGTTTAGCCAAACTCAGAAAAATAGCAAAACAAAATCTCAATGAACTATTAAACATCTAAAATTACCAATTGAGGCCTAAACCTCCTCCCCCACCTTGAGTTTTTCAGAAACGAAACTTTGAGCTCTGCCGCACTTGCCGTTCAAATCGCTGCCCCAATCTTCGCACAAGTCACCGAAAAAGCAAACACCACCGAGGCAACTGACGTGATTTGGGGTTTAATTTTATTGAATGGGTTAAATGAAAGTGAAAGAGGAGAGGATTCAAAGAGTTTTTTTTTTTTTTTAAGAATGAAAATGGAAGTCGGTGCCCTCCAACTCTATTTTTTTTTTCTAATTCCTCTGAGGAGTATCAGCAAGTTAAAAAAAAACTTTACACATCTTCTTTCGTTTTCTTACGGTTACTACAGAGTAATTGGGCTGAAGAGTATGTATTTGGCTAAACAAAATAAAAAGGAAAGAAATATACACTCCAGCTACAGGCTTGTGGTTTTGGGCCAAGAAAAAAAAATTGTCTGATCCAATTAATTCCTTGCTAACCCAAATTCTAACTTTCACTAACTCACTTGGTTATTTAATTTAATCCTCAACTACATACTTTAACACACTATGAAAATTATGAACTTTTTATGTAATTGTTTTTTTTTTTTAATCTTTAAGCATACTTGGTTTAATTAATTAAATTCTTACACACACATAAATATATATATATATATATATATATATATATATATATAATTTTTTTTTTCTAAATTTAAATAAATAATAGTTCTTTCAATTTTTTTTTATTAAAGTATAATTTTCAAAAGCAATTGTAAATTCAATTATGCTAATTATTATTAAAATAATATTATATTTTCATACTACATAAGTTAAAAAAACAGGATGTTACACAGGGCGTGTAAGAGGTCCATGTCCCGCCGCAGCAAAGGAAATCTGATCCATCCATCAAAGGTGTCTGTCTGATTGTAGGCATCATGGGACCAGATTTCGTTGACAGGTTCACTCCACATCCGCACTACGGACTCCCGGTACTCATCCATCTGATTCTGGAAAATAAAGGTGTATGGAGTGAGTCTCCCACCTCTAAGCAACAAACAAACGACCTTACAGTCACATACACATAACAAACCACATGATATGGTTCTCTCACGATCTCACTCGTGACCCTAATCGCACTTGTTGACTAATTCTTAATTCATCATTCTCGGGCCCGCTGCCACCGAAACTCTCAGAACTCAGTGGTCTTACACATTTAAGTTGGATGGCTATTGGGAGTACACCCTCATCACGGTACGATAACGAGGCTCTCACCAACATGATAATGGCTCGCATTTAGTCGAGGTTGCCAAGTCGATTACGTGACCTAAAGTCACAACTCGGCCCTCACCCCCAAGGTCGGTCATGCCTGCGATCATTTCCCAGGTACCACTCTGTGGTCATCCAATCTCTGAGTACTAACTCCTCAACGACTCTCCCCATTGGAATTGTCCTTACAGGTTTGTGTGGACTCCTCTGTTAAAGGTACCAGACGGCGATCAATTTAGTACCATGAGCTCATCACGTATCACATAGCGATCCCATCCTTCATAACGACATAAGTCACAGTCGGAGCTCCCCACACAACCTCTCCAAGTTTGCTTCCACAGCTAACCATCACGGAGAATCACGTTCCACGATTACGTCGTACTAAACGATCTCACCACGTTGGAAATGGAAAAGGTTCCTCCTTCCCCTCCCATTCACATTGCAAACAAACAAACATACAAGAGTAGATGCACTATGCACTACTAATCTCATCATGAACCCATTCATGATTCTAAACAATTTTTTTATTAAATTTTATGTAAATCCTTACTCTCTCTCAAGTATTATGCTAAATTTTATTCTTTAGTACGCAACTCCAAGCAAAAGTCCTAGTTTATTTTCTAAGTCCAAGTCTAAGATTTGATGCCCACATGTCAAGGTTCCTAAAATTTACTAAGTCCAAATAATTATAATTATTCACACTTTTTTTTTTCTTAAAAGGTTTATTTATTGTTTTCACAATAAATCAAAATTAAGTGCTAGAACTCCATTTTCTAGCATACAAATGCACTCTTACAAGGAGTCCATTTGTCCCCTTCCCAATATTACATATCATTCAATACACATAACACAACATGCACATTCAATTTTCAGCACACAGATTGCCCGAGGACCACATTCCTCCCGGTCTCCAATTCAAGTCAAGTAAATACAATGAATAAGGCAAGAATAAAAATTTCATTAACAAATAATCAAATATATATAATGATAAAGTGCAGAGGTTTTTCCTTTGGGATAAAACCACTCATTCATAGTCCAAAACAATTAAATAACGTACTTAAAGCAATTAATTTAACCAAAGTTTAATATTCTACATAGATCAAATTCTACACTCCAAGAATTATTTAACATATCATTTCAATTCATAATAGTATAGAAATTTGCAGAGACATTATTCATCATGCAATTAGTCACAAATAAATTTATTTCCTCAAAATTCACTCCAAAAATATGATTTTTAAATTATTTTTCCAATCTGACTGCATACTGAAAACAGAGTATAGGAAATTTCGAAAATATCAAAACTCATCATTAATTAGTGAAAATTTACAGAGACCATATTACACAAGTAAATTACAACATATATTTTTTCCAGAATTTAATTCCTACCCCAAATATCATTTTTCCATTTATCTTACCCTGTTATCATAAATCAGTTTTTACAATAATATATCATCCAAAAATATTAAAACAACTTAATGAATTCTATGAAAATTAAATTACACTATAAAGAGGTGAATTATCCTCATATATTTTTTCCACACGAAATTTCTCACTAAAAATATTTTTCTCCTATTTAAACATGACCTAGTAGATTTCTGAAAATAAAAAGAGAATTTATTTATAAATACTAAATATACCCATTAAAATCTGAAAAAAAAATCAGGAACATCACTCACACCTAGTATCAAGGTTTTGTGGTCTTACTTTATAAAAATATCACCCAAAACAGGTCAAATACTCAAAACAGTGTGTTTAGCAAATTCAGAACACTCACAAAAATAATTTTATTTAAAATACCAAATCAACTCAATAAATTCTGAATTTTTTTTTTATGCATTCCAGAGTCATAAAAACAGTTATTAATGGTCTCAAATCATCATAAAGGTCCACGAAAATATTAAAAGAAAGTCCAAACAGTCAGCAGCCACCATGAACAAAATGGTAGGGATGGCAAAGCGGGCCGGGCCAGGCGGGGTGGGGTTTGCAGCCCGCCGGCCCGCTTTGGCCCGCCCCGCCTTGCCCGCCAGCCCGCCAGCCTTTTTTTTTTTTAATTAATATATATATAATAATATAAGTTATTAGGGATTATTAATATTTTGTGATGTATTTTTGAAAGACTATTAGTTTGTGGTAAGCCTTTTTAAGATGTTATTCATGATGATATTGAACTTGTGGTGTTAAAAGACTATTAGTTTGTGATTTATTGAAGAAAATGAAACAATATTGCAATTATTTTTAATTGTGTTCACACTTCACAGTAACAAAAATACTCTATGTTGTCCTCTTATGATACAAGTGATACAAGATCATTTTATTTATATCTTATTTACAATAATTAAAAAAAAAAAAAAACTGGCGGGCCAGCCCGCCAGCCCACTCTATGGCGGGGTGGGCCAGGACCAGCAGCCCGCGGCAGCTAGGCGGGCCAGCCCGGCCCAGTCCATTTTCGGCGGGCCACAGGCGGGCCGGGCCAAAACGGGCCGGCCTGGCCCATTTTGCCAACCCTACAAAATGGTGTATTTAACCAAAGTTTAAGGGGAAAACTCCTCCATACCTCAATATAGCTCAAGAAAATGGAAAGGATGAAGGGAATGAGCCTTAAGAGAGTCCTTAAGTCCCTAAGTATCAAAATTAAAATTTTAAACCATACACTTGTAGAGTTTGAAATTCTAAACAATCCTATGGAATCAAAATTAAATTTTGATAAAAATTACCTAAGCTTGAATTATGGAAAGCAATGGAGGAAATGAGAAAAACTTTTTCTCCCTTTGAGAGATAGCCACGGACAGCAGAGAGTGAGTGAGGAAGAGAGTTGAAATTTTTTAATTAAAAGAGATGTCAAGGGGTTTAAAGTCCAAAAATTATATAGGATTTTAATATCCCTAGTTTTAAGGCTTTATGAGTGACGTTGGAGTGTTTAAGTGAGCAGCAATATTGGAGAAGCCATATGGTTTGGCCAGCACATAGCCATTTTATGGTTTGCTTTATTTATTTATTTTTTTAAAAAAAAGGCTTAAAATGGGTAAAGTGAAATTAAGCAAAAATGGTAATTTTACTTTTACCATAAGTAGTTAATTACTAACTAATTAACATAGAGTATTGTGCTAATTATCTAAAACATTGTATAATTCAAATTAATTATACACAGTATTAATTTACACAGTGTAAATTTATACTGTCTAATTTTACACAGTATAATTTCGCATAGTGTAAAAATTAAAATTTTCATTAAATTTTGTCACATGAAATAACATATTTATAATCTATATTTTTTTAAAATTTAGATTTCTATTGTAATTAATTCAATACTAATTAAATTCTAACAAAGCACACAAACACAATATTTATTATATTCTGAGTTGTAAATTTTTAGGGTGTTACAACGGTGGTTGAGGGGCATTTAATGCGAGCATTAAATGCTTATCACCAACTAGTCATTCTGAGTTGATAAAACATTCTGCTTATCTTTCTTGAGATATACTTCATATCCTTTTGTTGCAGTGATCACATCGCTTGCTCAGACAAGTACTTATTGCTAGTTGTAGCGCGTCTTTTGAGGCGAGGGAAACTTCTAAAACATTGACTCTTCTTTCTGTTCCCTTTTATGCACTTCGACAGATCCTAGGGGGATGTTATATGAATATTCCCTACAAAACATATTACAAAACCATAGTGCATTTACTATGCCTTTAAATGCTTCTTCAGAGTTAAGCGTCTGTCTGCGTATCATCTGTATTTTACAGACGCAGATACAATGTTTTTGTCTATAGGCATTTATAAGACGCGATCTTTTTACTTAATATTTGTTTTGCATAAAATCAAAATAATTGAGGGTCTTGATTCGTCTTATGACTCAACAATCTCCCCCTTTTTGATGATGCCAAGCAAATATTATAAAAAGATGTATCAGAGCTATTAACAACATAAACTATAAACATAGAATTTAAACAAAGAGAAAAGAAGACTCGGGTTTGATGAGCAATCAAACAACTCGTCTTATTGAAAAGTTTTCACATCAAGATGATGTGTTTTTACAGATGATAGCAGAAGAAAAAAAATACTCTCCTTTTTTCTTAGCCTCCCCATTTGATGTAGCTCCCCCTTGGATACGTCCCTATCTTTATGTTTTCTTTTTACTTTTCCCTTCTCCCCATTTTGCATGGCGATCAGCAAAACATGGTTCCCCAGGAATGGGACCGTCAGAATCAGAGGTGTCCAAGTCAGAGTCTAATGAAAGAACCATAGGGGATCCTGGTGGAGTGAGAGTGCGTCTGTGGCGGCGTCTTTTAAAGAAGGCATCTATGTTGATCCACTTTTTGAGCTCAGCCTCGAGTGCTTTTCTATCTGCCAAAGCTTGACGCTGAGCTTTTCTGGTTATCCAGAGTTCGGCATACAGATCATGGACTTCTTCTTCAAAGATGGGAGGTCTGAATGGTTCAATGGACATCATATCATCTTCTGGTTCTTGCACAAAGTCCAGAATAAGCGTGGAGAAGAAGAAGGTGGAATATGGCAGCTTCACCACAAAGGAGAAGTCCCTATCAGATTGATAGTAGAAGGTGGACTTCCAGGGCATGATGTAGGAAGGGGCAGATGAAGAAGGAAAAGTCTGATGTCCGTGGCATTGATAACATCTTCCTATCTTCAGATCTTCAGATGATACCCATCTGCAAGAGGCTTGTCTTCAGGTTCTAGACCAGAACAAAAAACATCAAACTTCCTGACGTGTCTGATGGTCTTTAAGTCTTTAGATGTTCTTTCAGCAACAGACTTTTGAAAGATGGCGTCAATCTCCCGTCTGAAGGGTCTGCCTCTTCGCACTCGAATGTTTCTTTGAGGAACGTTGTCTTCTTCTTCAGCTTTCTCCTTACCCTTATAATTCACGATTGGAAGAATAGGAATGACCTTGTCCAGGGCAAGCTTGAATTGGGTTTGATTAGAGGCCACACAGTGAAATTGTGTGCCTAGGAAATGAGGCAGCGTCTGTGCTCGTCATTGAATCTGCCTGAGAGAGTTTTGCTTCTTCTTTATCTCCTCCTTATACGTCTGCAGCTTTATACGTAACTCTACATAGTAGTCTGAAGATTCCCACAGAATAAAAGTTGGACTTGCTTCTGGATCGTCCAAGTTAATATCTTCATAATAGACAGATCGGCCTGGCTCAACATGATTCCAGGGGAGAATCACATTGAGATAAGCTAGCAGACCCATAATCTATTGAAGGTTGATAGGCTCATAAAAAGGTACCTCATCAGTGAGCACTGAGAGCCTTCTCCAGATTGAGGCTCCAGGTGGATAGCTGCGTCTGCCACACAGATTGTGCTCAAAGATAATGGAGTTTGGGTCTGGTGCTACCGTATGTCAAGGAGGGAAGATTCTGAATTGAAGTTCCTCCTTATAGCATGAGAGTGCGGACATTTCTTCTTCTGGAAGAACTTCAAAGTTGGGAAGATTGAAGGGATCAATCCCAGGAACACCTTTCTTCCATAACTCTACAAAGTTGATGGAATCAAGCAGGAAGGCTTGATCCTCATTAGTGCAGATTCCCTTCCTCCTCCATTCCCTGTTGCAGCGTTCCCATTCATTCACTCTGGGTTGTTTCCATCCATCATAGTATCTGACATTGACGTCTAGGTCTGTTGGTGGTTGCACTAGAGGGAGTGGAATGTTGGGGCTTCTTCGAATGATCCAGTCATAGCCTCTGTACTTTGGAGCAAGGTCTAGAGCTAGACTTCCATAGATATATCCGAGAGAGAGAGTGGCCTTTGCAACATACCTTCTTCATCTGAAGAGTTCATCTTCAGTCAGAGTCTAAATTTCTTCATTGATCTGATTGATCTGAGTTTGAAGTTCATTTGAGGGTACAGATGAAGAGCCACCATAAATGACCATCTGTTTGGCAGCACGGTCTTCTTCGGATTATGCTAAATGCTCATCTACTTTTCTCTCATCTTCTTCAGTGATTGGCCTATAGATAGCACGAGGTCCAGAGACATCAGCTTCAACAAGGTCTTCTCCAATATCCAGACCTTGGGCGCTTGCCTCCAAAGAAGACTGAAGAAGGGCTTCATTCAGCTCTTCTAGTTCAGCTTCATCTGCGTCATCGTCTATTAGGAGTGTCTGAAGCTCCATGTGCTTATAGGCAACTTCTGCAGACACTATCTCAGCTGTTTGAATCAAGGCAGATTCAATTTGCGTGAGATCTTCCATAGCTGCTTGCCTTTGTTCATCTTCTGATAGAGTCTTGATAGACTCAAGAACAACTTCTTTTATTGCTTCGTCTTCTGCAGCATTGTCTGTAGGAGCCAAGGCTTCTTCATCAGCCTTCCTCTTTAATTCTTCAGCAGATAGAGTCTTGATAGACTCTACCACAGATTATTCTATCTCAATCTGTTCCTTTTCCTTAAGGCTTTTATCTTGCTTAGCCTTCTTGGCAGCTTCCTTACGAGACAAATCCTGAGCCTTCCTAATGGTTGCTGCTTTCTTCTTATCAGCTGGTGGAGGAAAAGATGAAGTTTTGGGCTTGGATGTAGGCTTGGTCTTTTGTGAGGTGTGAGGTTGAGGAGGTGAAGGTTGAGGTTCAGGTTGGGATTCGGGTGAGGTAGTGAGTTTGGCTTTGGTGACGATGTGGATTTTGGTAGTTCTGGTAAAAGACTTTTTGAGGGGAGGTTCAGGGATTGGTTCAGATGGTGCGTCTAAAACTTTTCTTTTCAGGGAAGAGGGAGGATCTGAAGATGATTGATGTTTAGGCTTTTTGGGTTGCTCTGAGGAGGGAGGTTGGGTGCGTCTGGTGGTTGGTTTGGTCTGTGAGGGTTTGGACTGAGGTAGAGTCTGTGTTTCTGCTACAGATGCAGGCTCGTTAGACAATTCCTCTAGGGGCTCCTTTTTCACTTTGGTTCCCTGCTTCTTCACCCATTCAGGGAACTTGTGAGCTGTACCCATCCTCACAAAGGTGGTTCCTGTCACCTGTGTGGGTCCGCCATAGGCTTCGAACTCCGTCAGATCAACACCAGCATCCCTCATTAGTTGAGTGAACAACATACAATAAGGGATGAGGTTCTTCTGCTTCTTCGTGGAGAATCTGTCCTTGAAGGCCTGCTCCAGATGATAGAAGATCAGATCTAGAAGATTGATCTTTTCTCCTATGACAATGTTGTAGATGCAGAATCTGTCCCTTTCGCTCATATGGTCCCTTGACCCTGTCCTTGGGAGCACGATGTTGAAGAGCATATTATGAATGAGTCTGCATACGTGGGTCATGTTGGCAGACCGAAGAAAGATCTTCATGGCTGCAGCTCTCTTCTTGGGGTCTTCGTCTGCAGGTCTCACTCCATCATAGAGAAGTTTGTCCACCGTCTCCTGAGTGATGGTCTTCTGCCAGTCTTTGTCAAAGACTAGACCCTTTTTAGCACAACCAATAGCCTTAGCGATGGTTACAGGGCTGATATCTACTGATGTCTGACCAATCGTCCCCTTGATGCATTGGTCATCCTCCATCTTTGTTGTCCCCCAGAAGAGAGCATAAGGACCATGGTACCAGATGTTGTATTTTCCAACGAAGTTGGTCCACCCAACTTTGGTGAACATGTTCAAAACATCAAAGCCTTCCTTTGCCAGCCCCTTTAAATTTGCCCACTTTCTAGGAATGAAAAGCTCTTCTGGAAAGGTTGTAGTGGCTTCGTCCATGTTGCGGATGAGAGGAGTAGCAGAAGATGAGACTTGCTTCTTTGGTGCCATATTTCACAAAAAGATTAGGTTTTTAGAAAAGAAAAGATGAGAAAGTTTTGATCTTTGAAGTCTTTGAGAAACTCAGAGAATTTCAGAGAGATTAGAAAGATCAAAGGAACCTTCTACTTAAGGCACTTTGTCCTTTTATACCAGAGGAGATGAGAGAGGAGAGAGAACTTTATAAAAAGAGTGGTTTAAAAACATTAAAAACTTTTCAAAACCATCTCATCATGGCGAAAAGGGCGGCGCACATTTTGAGTGAAAACGAAAAGACTTATAACTGTTGTGAATGTGGGCACTTTAACGTCTGTACACTTGAACACACATTAGTTCCAACAGATTAATGATGAAAATAAGACGAAGGTTATCGTCTAATGAGTGCAAACATTAATCTGAAAGCATGTGTATATGCAGATGATCCCTAATACAAATGAAACGTTCTTCAAACAAAGGTTTTGTAAAGATATCAGCCCATTGGTGATCTGTATCTACAAACTTAATATCGAAAATACCTTTTTGAACATAATCACGAATGAAATGATATCTGATTTCAATATGCTTTGCCTTAGAATGTTGTATGGGATTTTTTGATAGATTGATTGCACTAGTATTGTCACAATATACAGGTATATTGTTTTCAAAACTAGAGTAATCTTCTAACTGATATTTTACCCATAGTAGCTATGAGCAACAACTTGCAGCAGACACATATTCAGCTTCTGCAGTGGATAATGCGATTGAGTTCTGCTTCTTGCTTGCCCATGAGATGAGACAAGGTCCTATAAAGTGACATCCTCCACTTGTACTTTTTCGTTCAACTTTGTCTCCTGCATAGTCTGCGTCGCAGTATCCTACTAACCTGAAATCTTGATTTTTCTTATAAAACAGACTAAGATTAGTAGTGCCTACTAGATAACGTAAGATCCTTTTAACAACTTTAAGATGAGACTCTCTAGGATCTGACTGAAATCTAGCACACAGACAGACGCTATGCATAATATCAGGTCTACTGGCTGTAAGATAAAGAAGTGAACCAATCATACCTTTGTAGATCGTCTGATCTACTGGTTTACCTGATTTGTCTTTGCATAAGGGGCTGGAAGCATGCATAGATGTTTTCATAGGTTTAGCATCTTCCATTTTGAACTTCATAAGAAGCTCCCTTGTATACTTCTGCTTATGAATTTAGATTCCCTTGCTGTCTTGTTTGATCTGAAGACCTAAGAAGAACTTAAGTTCTCCCATCATACTCATTTCAAACTCACTTTTCATCATATCAGAAAAATCCTTGCAAAGAGATTCATTAGTAGCTCCAAAAATAATATCATCTACATAAATTTTAACTATTATGAAATCTTTGCTCACTTCTCTTCTAAAAAGAGTAGTGTCTACTTTCCCTCTCATAAAACCATTTTCTAAAAGGAAAGAGCTCAGTCTGTCATACCAAACATGAGGTGCTTGCTTCAGACCATATAGAGCTTTTTTGAGTTTAAAAACATGATCTATAAGATTGGGATCTTCAAAACCAGGAGGTTGTTTACCATAAACTTCTTCTTCAATAAAACCATTTAAAAAGGCACTCTTAACATCCATTTGAAAAAGCTTAATGTTTTTATGAGCAGCAAAAGCAAGCATGATTCTTATGGCTTCTAATCTAGCTTCAGGAGCAAAGGTTTCAGTGAAGTCTATACCTTCCTGCTGATTATAGCCTTGAGCTACTAATCTAGCTTTATTTCTTACCACTTTTCCTTGCTCATCCAGTTTGTTTCTGAAAACCCATCTTGTTCCAATGATGCTTTTATTCTTTGGCTTGGGAATTAGGGTCCAGACGTCGTTTCTGGTAAACAGGTTCAATTCTTCTTCCATGGCTAAGATCCAGTCATCGTCTGTCAGGGCTTCGTCTATTATTTTTGGTTCTATTTCTGAGATGAAGGCATAAGATGCTTGATCTCTGAAGGATGGTCTGGTCTTTACGCCTTCTTTTTGATCTCCTATTATCTGATCTTGTGGATGATAGGATACGAATTTCCAGTCTCTTGTATGTGGTTGAGAGTCAGATGCTCCTTCAATCTGAGGAAGAATTTCCTGAGGAGATTGAATTTCATCTGACTTTGGTGCCACAGACGGACTTATCTGCATATCTGTAAAATCAACCTCAAGATCTGATAGTCTCCTACCAGACGTTAGTCCATCATTGAACTTAACATGGATAGATTCTTCTACAACTAAGGTTCTTGTATTGAAAACTCTATAAGCCTTAGATGTATTAGAATATCCTAGAAAGACACCCTTATCCACCTTAGAATCAAATATTCCCAATTGATCTTTGGTGTTTAAGATGTAGCACTCACATTCGAAAGGATGAAAGTAAGCAATGTTGGGTCTTCTTCCTCTCCGTAGTTCATAGAGAGTCTTTTCAATCATAGGTCTGATCAATACTATGTTTTGAACATAACAAGCAGTGTTCACAGCCTCTGCCCAGAAGTGTTTAGGAAGAGAGTTCTCACAGAGCATGGTTCTAGCCATCTCTTGCAGAGTTCGGTTTTTCCTTTCGACTACCCCATTTTGCTGAGGTGTTCTCGGTGAAGAGAAGTTGTGGAAAATCCCATTCTTTTCGCAGAAAGATTTGAACTCAGCATTTTCAAACTCAGTTCCATGATCACTTCTGATGCTAGAGATGCAAAAGCCCTTTTCATTTTGAACTCGTTTACAGAATATTTCAAAGACCTTGAAAGACTCATGTTTATGGCCTAAGAAGTATACCCATGTATATCTTGAATAGTCATCTATAATGACTAAGCCATATTTCTTTCTGCCCAGACTCAACGTTCTAGTAGGACCAAATAAATCCATGTGCAAGAGTTGCAACGGTCTGGAGGTGGAAATAACATTTTTAGATTTAAAAGAAGTTTTAATCTGTTTTCCTTTTTGACATGCTTCACAGAGAAGATGGATTTTCCAAGAAATCTCGGGCAATCCTCTTACTAAACCCTTTTTCGAAATTTTTGAAATGTGTTTCAGATTCACGTGTCCAAGCTTTTTATGCCAAATCCATCTTTCATCTTCTCTAGATAGCAAACACGTTACCTTCTGCCTGCTAAGATCTATAAGATCAATTTCATACAGATTGTTGTGTCGTCTAGCAGAAAAGGCAGACTTGCCATCATCTGTTTTGACTATACATCTATCCTTGTTGAAGGAGACTATATAACCATTGTCACATAATTGACTTATGCTCAGTAGGTTATACCTCAGACCTTCAACATATAGGACGTTGTCTATGGAGGTTAGGGAGGACATACCAACTTTACCTACTCTTGCGATGCGTCCTTTTCCCATGCCTCCAAAGGCAACTGCTCCGCCTTCAACTGGCTTTAGGTCTAGGAATATAGACCTTTCTCCAATCATGTGTCATGAGCAACCACTGTCCAGGTACCAGCTGAAACCCTTGCCTTTTCCTACCAAGGATATCTGAAATAGGAATAATCTGAGACTTTGGTACCCAAATCTTCTTGGGTCCAGCAGGATTAGTGCCCTTATAGACATTTGCTTCTGCTTGTGTATACATCTGAACTTGGAGTGTCTAGACTTTCCACAGAAGTCACATTTGTCTGGGTTAGACTGAGTAGAAGCAGATGCGTCTTTTTCTAAGCCTAAACCAGATTTATCATGGGGATGTTGATGATATTTTAAAAGCATAGTGAGAGTGTTAGAACTCTCCAGAAACTTCCTAAAATCCTTAGTTAAACAGGCTACTTCTTCCCTTAGTTTTTCAACTATGGATGAATCGTCTATTTGACTAGGGGTACTGGTTTGACTTAGGCTCTCTTCCAGAGTCTTGACTTTTTCTTCTAGTTCTTCATTTGATTTTTTCGGCAATTCTATTTTACAAATAGATTGTTTAAGTTTTTGTTTAAACTTTTTACATTGTTGAGAGATCATATGACAGTTCTGAAGTAAAACGTCATAAGGCATCTCTTCTTCATCGTCTGATGAAGAACTAGATGAGCTTTCAGATTCAGAACGAGTTTTTACCTCAACTTTTTCTTCTGTTTCTGCCATCCGACAGATGTTTGCTTGTTCATCGTCTGAGCTGCCGCTTTGCTCGCTATCTGAGTCGTCCCATGTGGCCATCAGACTCTTCTTCTTTTTCTTGCCACTGAAGGATTTCTTTTTCTTTAAACTTTGACACTCAGACTTCATATGTCCTGGCTTTCTGCATTCGAAGTAGATGATCTCCTGACTGTCTTCCTTATCTTTTCTTTTGAATTTGGAGTCTTTCTTTCTAAAGGACTTGTACTACTCGGACTCGGCACTCCACCGACTAGTCGAGTAGACCGAGTAAAACTTATCACTCGGACTCGGATGATAATAACGGAAAGAATATATCTTAGCATGTCATAAGATATAGAAAGATCAGGCCATAAGATAAAGATAGAAGATAGAATTATCTCTATCTTTATCACGAGATTTGAGGAGATTTGATAGGAAAATAACCCTATCAAATCTATCTCTTTACACCCTATAAATACAGAGCGATACATCTCAATCGAGGTACGAAATTCTAATCCCACCTTGTGATACCTGTCTCTCCCTCTGCGCCTCTAACTTGAGCGTCGGAGTGTCCTTGCAGGTACACCCCCCACCAGTCACGGAGGTGATCCCGACGGAGCCACCGCACCAGAAGGCTTACCAAAATCTGGTAAGAACATTTGGCGCCCACCGTGGGGCTTCAGTGAAATTATTCCCAGCCACACTAACCACAACAAGATTAACCTAATGACGACGACCCAGAAAGAAGCAGCAAACCATGAAAAGCGACCACAGGGGGGGGAAACCCAAATCCTGGGCGTACCACCCCCAAGGGATACCCAGGGAGGTAACCCCAACAACGTGGCGCCCTTCCCGCGTCAGGTGCTTGAGAATCATCCACTGATCCAAGCCCTGCAAAGGGAAGTTGACACGCTGAAACAGAGCAACGCTAAGGAGATAGAAGATCTCCGCAGGGAGAACGCTATCCTCCGAGAGCAGTATCAGAAACTGCGAGAGGACTGAAACGGAGTTTCGGCAGCTCACGCCGCTATCAATGGGTTCTCGGCAGCCCACGCCGCTACCAACGGACTATCGGCGGCACATACCACCGCCAATAGACACCCTGACCGAACAGAGCAGGAAGATACCACTTGGAGCGAGGCGAACCGATCAACGACCCAATTGGAGTCCAGACCCGCCTCAGGATCACGAGCACCACCAAGGCGGAGTACGATACCCGAGACAACGAGGCGACACCCGTTTGTAGACGGAATCATGGAGACTCCGCTACCGGCCGGGTGGAAGCCGTTATCCATGGACAGATACGATGGACTGAGCGACCCCGACGAGCACATTGACGCATTCGTCACACAGGTGAACCTGTACACAAACGACGATGCCATCATGTGCCGAGTGTTCCCAACAACCCTGAAGGGAGCAGCATTGAACTGGTACACACGACTCCCCCCCACTCAATCGACTCTTTCGCCACGTTAGTCGATCGTTTCGGCGCTCAATACGCTACGAGTCGACCCCACCACCTGACGTCAGTAGCACTGGCCAATATACAGCAAGAAGACAACGAGTCTCTCAGGGACTTCATGGAAAGATTTGCCGAGATCTCTGTCAAGATTCGGGACTTGAATCCACAAGTGGCATTAAACTCCATGCTTATGGCACTAAAATCCGGACCTTTTTCAGACAGCCTCTGCAGGAAACCGCCACACGACATGGACGAGCTCCGAGCTAGAGCAGCAGGATATATTCATATGGAAGAAATGACCAAGTTCAGGGAACGAGTCAGAGGCGAATCCTACAAAAAACAAGAGGAACGAGAGAAACCAGGAACAAGCCGAGAGCGGAGTAGCAAACCTAGAAGCGACAGACCGCCTCGGGCAAGATTTGCCCACTATACCCCCCTGACGGATAGCAGAGCACGAGTCCTGGAAGAAGCCTGCAGCGCCGAGCTGATAAGCTTGCCTACCCGAAACAGCTCTCCAGAGAAAGCAGATAGGTCCAAATTTTGCAGATACCACAAGGTACATGGACACACTACAGAGGAGTGCACCACCTTGAAGGATAAGATTGAAAAACTTATCCAACAAGGCAAGTTACGCCGATTCGTCCGAGACGACGGCCGAAAACCCGTGCAAGAACGAGCCCGGGAAAGGGAAGACTATCGCGATAGAAAAACCCGACGCACAGAAGAGCCTCGCCAGGAACACCAAACCAAACCTCCCGAAACTCGACTCCGAGGTGTTATCAACACAATAGCAGGAGGATTCGCTGGAGGTGGTTGTTCGAGTTCGGCAAGGAAGAGACATCTGCGTAGTCTCCGGTCCATCAACTCGGCCTCGGCAAACCCCAGAGTACACAAGAAAATGCCACCTATAACCTTCACAGATGCAGACTTCGAAGGCATAGAGCCCAATCATGATGACCCGATGGTGGTCAAGATTGAAGTCGCAAACTGGTTGGTGTGCAAAGTCCTAGTCGACCAAGGCAGCTCGGTAGATATCCTGTATTGGTCCACTTTCAAACAGCTAGACATCCCTGAAAATAAGGTACAACCATACACCGAACAGCTAGTCGGATTCGCAGGCGAGAAGGTTGATACCAGAGGCTATATTGACCTCCTCACGACTTTTGGAGATGAGAAGGGGTCCAAGACCATCACGGTCAGGTACCTCCTAGTCAACGCCCTCACTTCATACAATATTCTTATAGGCAGGCCTGCACTCAACAAATTAGGGGCAATAATTTCGACTCCACATCTGGCAATGAAGTTCCCAAATTCGGAAGGGAAAATAGTAACAGTCAAGGCTGATCAGGAGGCAGCCCGCGAGTGCTACCTAGAAAGCCTAAAGATAGCCAGCGGCAAAAAGACCCCAGAACTGACGATAAAACACGTAGCATGCACTTCTCTTACAACGCCAACAGAGGAGACCGACCTAGATCCCAGGGAGACCGAGCCGAGAGCAAAACCCACGGAACAGGTGAAATCTTTCCAAATAGGAAGAGAGTCAGGACAATGCACGAAACTCGGGACTCAGCTAGAAAGCGAGACCGAAGGAGCCATTGCCAAAGTCCTGTTAGACAACGCCGACTTGTTCGCATGGTCAGCCGCCGACATGCCCGGTATAGACCCAAGCTTCCATAGCCACAAGCTTGCCATTTGCCCGGAAGCCAAACCGATCTCCCAAAAGAAGAGGAAACTCGGGGCCGAAAGAGGAAAAGCGGTAAAAGAAGAAACTGAAAAGTTACTCGGCGCCGGCTTCATCAGGGAAGTTCAATACACAACATGGCTCGCAAATGTGGTGATGGTTAAAAAGGCGAATGGGAGATGGAGAATGTGTACCGACTACACGGACCTTAACAAAGCATGCCCAAAAGACTCATACCCGCTGCCAAGCATAGACAAGCTAGTAGACGGAGCAGCCGGCTACCCGATCCTGAGCTTTCTGGATGCATACTCCGGGTACAACCAGATACCTATGTACCCACCGGATGAGGAAAAAACGGCATTCATAACCGACACGGCAAATTATTGCTACACGGTAATGCCATTTGGACTGAAGAACGCAGGAGCAACATACCAGCGTCTAATGGACAAAATCTTTACAAAACAACTCGACAGAAACCTGGAAGTCTATGTCGACGACATGGTGGTTAAAAGCAGAGAACCAGAGTCACATCCAGGGGACCTGACCGAAATTTTTGACGAGATCAGAAAACATAATATGAGGCTAAACCCTGAGAAATGCGTTTTCGGGGTGCATGGCGGAAAGTTTTTAGGATTCATGCTCACCCACAGGGGCATAGAAGCCAACCCGGAAAAATGTGCAGCTATCATAGGCATGAGAAGTCTGGGTAACATAAAAGAAGTACAACGGCTAACTGGAAGACTGGCGTCCCTATCCCGTTTCCTGTCAAAAGCAGCAGAAATAGCCAGACCCTTTTTTCAACTACTCAAGAAACAGCAAGGCTTCGGATGGGATGAAAAGTGTGAAGAAAACTTCCTAAAGATAAAAACACTACTTTCATCACCACCAATTCTAACAAGACCTGAACCCGGCAAGGACTTAATATTATACTTAGCCGTCTCGGGAGACGCGATCAGTTCGGTCATCATCCAGGAGGAAAATCAGACGCAAAAACCAGTCTACTACATAAGCCGAGTATTGAAAGATGCCGAAACCAGATATCAAAAGATAGAAAAGCTAGCTCTAGCCTTAGTCACCTCAGCACGACGGCTACGTCCATATTTTCAAAGCCACCCAATAGTGGTACGGACAGACCACCCGATACGACAGATACTGAGGAAACCAGAGTTAGCCGGACGGATGATAGCATGGTCGGTAGAACTATCCGAGTTTGACATCAAGTACGAACCGAGAGGGCCTATTAAAGCACAGTGCCTAGCCGACTTTATCGCTGAACTAGCTCCGGTGGCAGAAGCGCCCCTCCCATTCTGGACCCTTTATGTAGATGGCTCCTCGAATGAAAAAGGCAGTGGAGCAGGAGTCATAATTGAAAGCCCTGAAGGGATTATCCTGGAACAGTCACTCAGATTCGACTTTAGCGCATCCAACAACCAAGCCGAGTATGAAGCCCTCCTAGCAGGGCTAAAACTCGCCAAGGAAGTAGGAGCGAAACACCTTAGATGCTGGAGCGACTCAAAACTAGTTACTGGGCAAATAAATGGATCCTATCAAACGAAGGACCCCCAGATGACAAAATATTACCACTTGGCCTCCCAGTTGAAGAACGAATTCACCAGTTTCGAGCTCGAACACATTGCGAGAGAACAAAATGAAAGAGCCGACCTGCTGTCAAAATTGGCAAGTACGAAGAATAAAGGCCAGCACAGAACTGTCATACAGGAAACAATATCCACGCCGAGCGTCGAGAAAATTGTTTCCAACATCAACTCGGCTGACAGAGAATGGATGACCGAGATATGGAACTTCTTGAAGGAAGGAACCCTCCCAGAGAGCCGGGAAGAAGCCAAAAAGATCAGAAGAAGGGCCAGCTACTATGTCATAGAAGGAGAAGACCTTTACAGAAGAGGCTTCACAGCACCACTACTGAAATGTATCACGAAGGCTCAGGCCGAATATGTGGTAAATGAGATGCACAAAGGGATATGTGGAATGCACTCAGGCGGAAAAGCTATGGCCTCCCGAACTCTAAGAGCCGGATATTACTGGCCAACGATGCGCCGCGACTGCACCGAGTACGTCAAAAAATGCGAAGAATGCCAAAAGTATGGCAACTTATCCCATATACCAGCAGAAGAATTGCACAATATCACAGCCCCCTGGCCCTTCGCCCTATGGGGAGTTGATATATTAGGCCCTTTCCCACTCGCTAAAGGACAAGTGAAGTTCCTCCTCGTCAGAATTGACTACTTCACAAAGTGGATCGAGGCCGAACCCTTGGCAACTATCACCGCCCACAACGTGCAAAAATTCATATGGAAAAATATCATATGCCGTTTCGGCATCCCCCACTCGGTGATTTCTGACAACGGTAGACAGTTCACCGAAAAGAACCTTGAAGAGTTTTTCAAAAACCTAGGGATTCGGCACCGAGTGACCTCAGTGGAACATCCGCAAACTAACGGACAAACGGAAGCCGCAAATAAAGTGATACTCGGAGAACTGAAGAAGCGAGTAGGAGACGCTAAAGGAAGTTGGGCAGAAGAACTTCCCGCGATCTTATGGGCATATCGTTGCACACCACAGTCAACGACAGGGGAAACCCCTTTCAGACTCTCATACGGTTCAGACGCTATGATACCAGTAGAAGTCGGAGAGCCCTCCCTGCGAAGAACAAATTTCATCCAGGAAAACAACAATCAATCACTCAGGCATGCACTCGACATGACCGAAGAGACGCTCAACGAGGTCCAAGTCAGAATCGAGGCCTGTAAAAGAAGAGCCGAGAGGAGATATAACACCAAGGTCAAACCAAGGAACTTTGAAGCTGGAGACCTGGTTTGGAGAAAATGCGGGGAAGCCAGAAAAGCTACAGGAGAGGGTAAATTGGCAGCCAATTGGGAAGGCCCCTTCAGAATAACCGAGTCGCTGGGAAATGGAGCTTACCGACTGGAGTACCCATCCGGCAAAACCATCCCCCGAACTTGGAACGCGACACACCTGAAGTTTTACTACAGTTAGAAAAGTTGTAAGTGGTGATGTACTCTTTTTCCTACTTTGACATTTTTTTCCCAAGAGGTTTTTTGTCAAAGAGGTTTTAACGAGGCACACCCAATTTCTATCATTAATGAAACTCCTCTTTTCAAATTATCCATTCAGAGTTAGATTTAACCGCGTAGACCTTCACAAGGATACAAAAAGCGAGTTAATCATAACCGAGTAAAGGATACAAAAAGCGAGTTACAATTAAACCGCGTAGACCTTTACAAAAACACGAAGGCGTCACAATTAACCGCGTAGACCTTTATAAGGATACAAAAAGCGAGTTAAAAAAGACAAGTAAAGGATACAAAAGGCGAGTTACATTTAACCGCGCAGACCCTTACAATGATACGAAGACGAGTTACAACTAAACCGCGTAGACCTTTACAAGGATACGTAAAAATGAGTTAGACCTAACCGACTAAAGGATACAAAAAGCGAGTTAAAATTAAACCGCGTAGACCTTTAATACGAGTTACCAAAAAACCATACCAATAAAGAAGCCATTTGACACCCTACTCAAAAGGCCGGGTGCTAACCATGAATATAAATTTCATTAAGTACCCTATTCGATAGGCCGGGTACGAGCCTTACAAAAAGAAAACTAAAAAGGAACATCTCCCTCCCCCTGGATGTTGTCCCCGACGCCATCCTCACCGAGCGCCGCCTCCTCAACCAACTCCCCCTCCTTATTGACATCCTTGTCCACGTCAAAAAGAGAGGTGTCGGCATCCTTGAAGAAATACCGAACTTGGCGAAGCGCCTTGCTGAACCCGGCCTCATGGGTCTTCACGATCTCATCCAAAGCCTCACCCAGATCGGTCTGCAACTTAGCCTCAGACTCGGCAGCCTCAGCCCTCGCCTGAGCAAGCTCGGAAACGAGCCTATCCACCTCAGCTCGTAATTCTCGAGCCGAGTCTTCAGAAGCAGCTAAGGAAAGTTTCAAGTCCTCTTCACGACTTTCAACTTCCCTCAACTTAACCTCCACTCCCTCTTGAGACCGCCGAGATTCTTCAGCGGATTGGAGAAGAGTCTCGTTGGCCCGGGTAGCCTCCAAGAGAGCCTGCTCGGCCTTTGCTGCATTCTCCTTCACCATAGCTAATTCCCGGTGGCCGTGGTCGAACTCTTCAGCCCAATACTGAGCAATAGCCCACGACCGAGCCTGGAAGCGGCAAACAGCCTCCATGGAAAGCAGTGGCCCAGCATCCCTTAACATATCCCGATCAGCTTGACCGAGACTGTCGGCAGAAATAAGGGCCCCGGGATTGAAATCTTTACCCCAAAGCGAGGTCCGACCTTCTTTCATAGAAAGAAAAGCCGGATGCCTCTCAACAGCAGATCCCGAAGCCACAGCGCCAGGCGGACTCGGCTTCGACCTTTTCGAGGGACCATCCACTCCTTGAACGATCTCTCCCTGACCCCTCTTCAGAGAAGGAGGAGGAGGAGGAGGAGGAGGAGGAGGAGGGGGAACTCGAGCCGCCTCAGCAGAGGCTTCCTTGCCTTTCAATTTCTCCAACCTCTGCTTTTTGGCCGTCCTATAGTCGAATTTTCCCATCACGGCTGCAAAAAAGTCAACATCAGTAAAAGGCAAAGTAGAAGAAGAAAAACCGAGTAAATAAAAGGTACTCACCAGCCCAATCCTCTCTCGGTGTCCGAGAAGAAGGAATTCCGACAAGTGTTTTACAGGATAAGGAACGCGGCAACTTACACAACGTGATCATGTCATCCTGATCCTCAGGAGACATGTCCACGACTTGCCAAGACAGCCGTTTGTTCGGGGAGCGGGTCCAATAGAGAGGGAACCTCGGCTCCCCACGGCCATCAAAAAATTCGACCTCTCCTTCCGGACCTGGTCGGACACGAAAGAAACCACTCTTGAAATTTTTCCAAGAGGAGGTGAAAGGACTAAGAATGGACCGACCAGGAATCCCGGTCAAGGAGACCCAACCCCCCTTCTGACTCTCCTTTACCTTATAGTGATACAAGAATTTAGGAGCAGTAGGGGTAATAAAGAATTTACTGCAGAGCACCCGGAAAGCCTGGAGAGAAGCCCAAGAGTTCGGATGCAACTGCGTTGGGGCAACATTCAGCGCCCGAAGAACATCGGCCTCAAACTGGTCAAACGGCACAGTAATGCCGAGAACCGAGAACAAGGCGTCATAAACAATAGTGAAGTGTGGAAGGCGCGAACCAGCCGACACAAAAACTCGGTCATCGGGCCCACATGGTTCGGCATAGACCATACCCAAGTGTTCCGAATGACACAAGTCGATGGTTGCAAGAAAAGAAGCCAAAGCTTCCTCGGTCTGATACCGAGAAGCGTAGGCACCTACCTCCCCAGCCACCCAGGAATAGCCGGAAGTAGCAACAGGAGGATAGACCTTTCTACCCCTGGGATCAACAGGCTGGGGAAGAGGAGGTAGAAGGCGAGCACGCCGAGTCTCAAGAGGATGATCCTCAGTCGCCTCGGAATCGTCTAGCACCACTACCCCCCTAACCGGAACAACCAAGGGTATTTGCGCAGGGTCGACGGAGGGACGAACCACCCCGACACCCGTGGCAGCAACGTTTGCCACCGACGCACCATCGCTAACCCTATCAGAACCACGACGATGAGAAGAAGAACCACCATCGGAACCCTCTCCAATGGGGCGAACCTCCGGCGTAAGCATACGACCCCCGCCGGAGCGCCCAGAATCCCCAGAAAAAGAAGACATTATAGAGACAGAAAAAGAAATGGGAAGGAGATAGGGCGTACCTGAACAAAGGACAAAGAAAAAACCTAGAAGGTAGAACAAGATGGCGCAAGGGAGAAAAAAGCTTGCGGGAAGACAAAACAGAAATGAAAGTGAGCACCAACGTCAACAGTGCCCCTTTATATAGAACCTCAAACGTCGCGAATACGAAAGAGCGAAACGGTCAGAACCGTTTGATCAAGACCCCTCACTAGGCCAATCAACGGCTAGGAAGGCTTGAGACCTTTGGGAATCCCCAAGCCGTTTCAAATTTCAAAAAAGCAATCACTGGCGCCGCCTTTGGGAACCGTTACGACATCAATATGTCTGAAACGACGTCTTCACCAAAACGACGCAACGCTTAGAGAACTGAACGCGTCTCGGCCAAATAAATCCGAAATTAGTATACTTAAGCTCCTACATTACTTCAGAGCTTGGGGGGCATGTGTACTACTCGGACTCGGCACTCCACCGACTAGTCGAGTAGACCGAGTAAAACTTATCACTCGGACTCGGATGATAATAACGGAAAGAATATATCTTAGCATGTCATAAGATATAGAAAGATCAGGCCATAAGATAAAGATAGAAGATAGAATTATCTCTATCTTTATCACGAGATTTGAGGAGATTTGATAGGAAAATAACCCTATCAAATCTATCTCTTTACACCCTATAAATACAGAGCGATACATCTCAATCGAGGTACGAAATTCTAATCCCACCTTGTGATACCTGTCTCTCCCTCTGCGCCTCTAACTTGAGCGTCGGAGTGTCCTTGCAGGTACACCCCCCACCAGTCACGGAGGTGATCCCGACGGAGCCACCGCACCAGAAGGCTTACCAAAATCTGGTAAGAACAGGACTGTCTGAACTTATTTTTCTTTTTCAGCATTTGCTTGAATTTCCTAACCATGAGGACAACCTCATCGTCTGTAGATTCGACAGAGCTTTCATCTGATTCTTCTGTTTGAACTTTCAGAGCTTTGGGGGCTCTTTTCTTTTCTTCCTTGATGGTGATGGTTTTGCCAACTTTGAGAGCAGCGAAATTGTTAGCATTGTTTGTAGGCAGTTGGTCTCGGTTCTACAGGTGTACTTCATGCACTCGTAGAACTCCTAGCAACTCATCCCAAGACAAGGTTCTTATGTTCCTTGCTTCTTGGATAGCTGTGGTCTTGGGTTCCCACACTTTGGGCATACTATCAAGAATCTTCAGATTAATCTGAGCTTTACTGTACGTGTGCCCAAGAGATTCTAGGTCTGAGAGAAGAACTTGAAGTCTCCCAAACATATCGTTGACACTTTCTCCTTCTTTCATGGAGAAACTCTCATAGTGTCTGGTCAGAGTGGCAACTTTCCTCAGTTGAACATCTTCCGTTCCCTCATAATTGGTGCAGAGGGAATCCTAAATCTCCTTGGCCGATTTTAGTCTACGTATCTTCTTATACTCATTTCTGGTTAAGGCGCAGGTCAGAGTATATCTGGCTTTGTTATTGAGTTGAAGAATGTTGTAGTCATCTTGAATCCATTGATCTTTAGGCCTTGTAATGGGAATATCTCCATGCATGATGATGTTCCATAGTTGATATTGGTTGGAATTGATGTACATCTCCATGCGGTCTTTCCAGTAGGGAAAGTCATCTCCAAGAAAGGCTGGAGGCCTTGTTAGAGATGCTCCTTCGGGAATGAACTGATTGTTGTAACTGGCCATCTGGATCTTTTCCTCTGGACACGGTCAGGTGCTCAACCCTTAGAGGCTGAGCTCTGATACCAACCTGTAAAGGCAAAAATCACAAGAAGGGGGGTTGAATTGTGATTTATAAAAATTTTCACAAACTTTTTAGAAACAGCTTGTATCGTCTGTTGAACAAAAGATATCATTTTTGAAGAAAACCTTTTTACAGATGATACTGCACAGATGAAAAACCCTTTTTAAGAAAAACATATTTAAATAACAACACAAAGTCAGTTCAAGCAGTTACAGATAATAGAAGAGTAGGAAAGACAACAAAAAATTTTTATACTAGTCCGTCTCACCCCGAGACTACGTCCAGTTCTTGGCAAACCACTAAGTTTCACTAACTTTTTCAAGTTACAAGTATTCTTCACTGCCACTTTTGGCTCACCCAAATAGTTTTTGACACTTAGCCTCTCCAAGCTAAAAACCCAAGTATTCTTTACTACCAAGCCACTTCTGGCTCTAAAACAAATCACGAGATTTGTTTTTGTAAGGGCGCACAGACTTTTTAACTATCGTCTTACAGACGGATATACAAGATTAAGAACTAAGTCTTTTTCTCTCAGGATACGCAAAGTGAGTTGAGAGCTTTTACAAAGAGAATTTTTACAAGAGAAAGAATGAAGGCTTGAAAGAATGCTTGAATTTTGAATTCAGTTCGTGTGTTCTCTACATAGCACTTCAAATCTTCTTCTTTATATATACTTGCTGAGGAAGTAATCGTTGTCTCTAAACGGTCTTCTTTCTTGCGTCTGACCATCATCTGAAGGAGGGTGATTGAGGGGCATTTAATGCGAGCATTAAATGCTTGTCACCAACTAGTAATTCTGAGTTGATAAAGCATTTTGCTTATCTTTCTTGAGATATACTCCATATCCTTCTGTTGCAGTGGTCACATCGCTTGCTCAGACAAGTACTTATTGCTAGCTGTAGCGCGTCTTTTGAAGCGAGGGAAACTTCTAAAACTTTGACTCTTCTTTCTGTTCCCTTTTATGCACTTCGACAAATCCTAGGAGGATGTTATATGAATATTCCCTACAAAACATATTACAAAACCATAGTGCATTTACTATGCCTTTAAATGCTTCTTTAGAGTTAAGCGTCTGTCTGCGTATCATCTGTATCTTACAGAGCAGATACAATGTTTTTGTCTGTAGGCATTTATAAGACGCAGTCTTTTTACTTAATATTTGTTTTGCATAAAATCAAAATAATTGAGGGTCCTGATTCGTCTTATGACTCAACAAATACCATACACATCAAACAATCATGCCCAAATCCTTGGGATTTTTCAACTCTTCTATCCCAGACTTTTTATTTTTTCCCTCATCACACATACTTTTTTTCTCTTCCTTGATGGCGGTAACACTGATAGAGTAATTGGTCATCTCTTTCTTCTAATCATACACACATTCTTCATATGATCCTAACAGTGATGCGTTCATACCGTCAAATCACTATGAACCACCCTACCAACCTACATCACCTGATCAAGTCCACCATCCCATTCCCCCTTTAGGTTCAGAGGTTCCGCTAAAAAATTAAGCCATCATAAGAGGAGTAGATCTGAGCATGGAGGGAGTTCTAGCTCATCAGGACCAACAATTAAGCCAAAGTATTAGAAGACCTTTCTATTGGCACTGAGACTATTGCAATCAAATTTTAAAAAAAGAGAAAGATTGAAAAAAATTGTATTGATTTTATTTTTTATACAAATCTTATCATTTATTTGTTATTTTTTTCATCGACTCTGTTAATTTTGAATGTTTTTTAAAAATTCATGGAATCCTTTAAAATCTTGTAAATTCATAAAGTTCTTTCAAATCTTATGAATTCATATTTTATAAATCCATTAAAATCCAAACTACTAAACCCTAATCATAAAAGTCTTTTAAAAAAATCATAAAGTCATTACATTCCTACAAAATCTTTTAAAATCTAAATTATTTTTTTATGCAAAAAAAAGTCTGTTAAAATCCTAATTGAATACACCCCCTAAGTTCTTAACTTATTTTTAGTGGATTTCATTTTATCTTTCCACTCATACAATAACTCTTACTTTAATTTAGAAAATTATTCTTTTAATAGTCAAACAACCTTGATTATAGTTGTTTATATAAATATTTTTTGTAAAAATTTTATAAAAACTTATTTGCTCCAATAATATTTTTAAGTTACTTAACATTAAGAATTAACATAAATTATTATATGATAGCTGGTGTAACTTATACTTGCGAGTTATATATGCACACTGAAGACTTAAAAATTAAAAGCATTGGGTTATTTTGTGTAAGGCCCTTGTCTTAGATTAATTCCTTTTATTGATAACAAATTATCTTCTATTTTCTCCATCTAATATTACCAAGAAAGATGAAAGATCTATAAAAGTGAAAAGCCATCCAACAGCATAAAACATATACAACTTCAATTTCTTTCCACCTCTCAACTCTTTCCTTCACTAACTTGCATGTGTAATGATAGTTGTACCTCCTCACAGGCTTATAATTCATCTCAGAAACTTAAAAATGCAGAGATCGTGGAATGCACATGATCTCCCCCGTTGGACTGATAAGGAATAGATCCCAACCCAATAAATTTTGGACCATCAATGGTTCAATGAAATTCAATCGTACAATTATACTTCAACAAACAAAAAAAAATCATTCAATTATACTCCTTTCATCTCTTTTGTTTTTGGTAATAAGAATTAAAAAATACAACTAATATTTCATAGGGATTATTGTACAATTTCCTAATACATCGTTACTTTTCATATTAACAAGATTCTTTCCCCTTTATACTTTTTTGGATAAAATATATTTTTGGTCCCTATAAAATATGTAAAATATTAATTTCATCCTCCAAATTTTTTTTGTATTAATTTGGTTCCTCTAAAATTGAAACCTATTTTCGTAGGTTCTCGTTGGTAACTTTGTTAAATGGTAATCCGACGTGGATACGGATTTACACGTAAAAATAAATTATAAATTTTATATTTATCAAATTTTCATGTTTTGTTATTGTAAATTTAGAAAATTAAAAAAAGAAAAATTAAGCTATTAATATTCATAAGGACCTACAAAAATAGGTTTCAATTTTATAGAGACCAAATTAATACAAAAAAATTTTGGGGGACAAAATTAATATTTTGCATATTTTACAGGGACCAAAAATATATTTTATTCTACTTTTTTCAACTCCAGAATAAATATTTAAGAATATAATAAAAATATTTAATATTTTATTAATATTCTAAAATAACAATTAAAATGGGATAGTTTTTTTTTACTAAAACTTTAAATAAAATTAACCGAAGAAATATTAAAAAAATGTATGTGGATAGCATTAATTAGTGAAAAATTGTTAATTGTTGGAAATTGCAATTCTCTCCTTTTTTTTATTAGGGTAAAACACCATTCGAATTTTGAAAGTATAAAGTCTTATTTCGTTAATATTTAAAATTAAGAAAATTCAAAATAAATCCTTAAATTTTTTAATTATTTTATTTAATTCTTTTAATGTAACTATTTATTCTCACTTTAATCCTTAAAACATGTTAATATTATCATTTAAATTACATATTTTTTTAAAATTTTATACTAAAATGTTTTTTTAATAACTAAAATGGTTGATATATACACTTTTATGAACTTTTAATTTTTTTTTATTAATTACATAGATTAATATGACGATGCTATATCTTTTCAATATTCAGTATTTTACCCTTTCTTTTTGCCTTTTTTTCACTTTTTCTGTCTTCTCCATATCTCATTTATCTCTTCCATTGAATTGAAAATCCCACTTCACCTTTGAAATCACGCAGCATCTCTCGCTCTCCAACTCCTTAAACTCAACCAACACCTCTCTCACCCAACACCGACCTCATTCTCCAACTACCTTTAGCTTGAATTTATATTTTGAAGGATGAAATGAACAATCAACAAAGGAGAAGAGGACTACTCAGCCGAAGAGAACGATTGTTGGAGGCCGCCGGCAACACCGGTTGGAAGTGTTTTGGATTATGGTGGTTCAGGTTCTTAGTTCCTTCCGCACCCTTCTTTTTGGACTTTTTCTTTCTTTCTCGTGTTAAATTGATTAGAAATTATATTTAGTTCCGTTTGTTGAAGCCATAGCTCACTGTAAAATTTATGTTGTTTTCCTTGTTGAGGCTTAAAGTTGGGCCACAATTTCTTCATCAAAACAAGACAAAATAGGCAGGATCGAAGCGGGTGGGTTTCTGAAAACAAAAATCCCTGGTTTCGTTTTTGATTTTGGGGATGCGAAGAAGAGGTGCAAAATGCAATAACATTTGTGTCAAAATAACAAATACTTAATGTACTATTGTGGTAGAAACGTAAATAGCAAAAACTTGTTATAGGCTATCAAAATTTCAAGTCACAGGACCATTGAAATCAAATCCCAATTTTCTTGTCATTTTCAAATTTCAACACTTAATAATCATCGTTTGACAAAGAGTTAATGGGGCTTAGCTCTAGAAAAATCGCTTTGATTGCATAAATGAAGTCATTCATTCTTTTGAAGTTAGAAAATTATTTTAATTTTATATTTTAATTAAAATATTTGTTCTAATTTAAATTTATGATTGACATTAATTTAAACAAATATTTTAATTATGTTCAACAGTTTTTTTTTATTAAAATAAAGTCTATCTAGTTTTAAAATATATGAACATTAAAAAGAGTTGCCCTCATAATGGACTATGCAGTTGTTGTTAGGGGTGTTCGTGGATTGGATTAGATCGATTTTGAAGGAAAAAATCATTCGATTCAATAAATTCGGTTTTCCTAATTCATCATCTAATTGATTTTCTTCAAGATTTTGATCCGATCTGATCCAATTTAAAGCGGTTTGGATTGGATCGGTTTTCGATTTTAATCTTAATTTTATTTTTTAAGAAAATATTAAATAAATGGTAAGATGTATAATACATATAATAAAAAATAATTCAAAATATCAAATATTTCATTTATACGTCATTATATAACTATATCAAAAATAATTTTTATACAACTTGATAATTATATTTATGCATCTTAACTCAAATAGTTAGTAAAAAATTATCTTTAATTAAATATTTTTATAAATAGATATAAATAATGTGATAATTTTACAAATATATAAGAAATAAAAATATAAACATGAGTGATATTATCAATTTATGAATAAAAATATATACATATAATAAAAATAATTCAAAATATCAAATATTTCATTTATACGTCATTATATAACTATATCAAAAATAATTTTTATACAACTTGATAATTATATTTATGCATCTTAACTCAAATAGTTAGTAAAAAATTATCTTTAATTAAATATTTTTGTAAATAGGTATAAATAATGTGATAATTTTACAAATATATAAGAAATAAAAATATAAACATGAGTGATATTATCAATTTATGAATAAAAATATATACATATATAAAAGTTCAGTTTGGATTGAATTGGATCGGTTTTGAAAATCAAATCCGAAATCCGATCCAATCCAATAAAAAATTTTGATTTTTCAAATTTTTGATCCGTTCGATTTTTGGTTTATTCTATTTTCGATTTTTTGAATTGGTTTTTCCGATTTTTATTGAATTGGATCGGTTTATGAATACTCCTAATTGTTGTGACCCAAATAGGCCAATGACTAAAAAGCTGGTTGATGGTCGTGGTAGGATCAAATACTAATAGTATCCACAAAAGTACTTCAAGTTCAATAGTTAGTAATGAACATTTATTAATAGATAATTTATCGGTATTAATATAAACTATTTCTAACATTTGTTGCATATAGTTAGCTGTAAAAGAAAAACATTTGTGTAACAAAAAAAATTGTGACATACACATTAGAATAAGACAATATATCTTCTCTTAAGCTTTTCTTACCAAAAGTTAAAAAAAAATAGTTAAATAAGCTAGACATGTATGAACTAAGAACCCGTGTTTCACATGTAAGTATTATTTTATGTTGCCACTAAAGTTTTGTAGCCCTCATCTATACACACACATGTATGACTGAGAAACTATTTTATAATTACGTGAACTGCATTCATACAAATAATACTTTTTTTTGTTATTTGCTTTTTGGTTTATTTATTCCTCTATCCTACTCTAGCTTGTCTCCTTGTCTTTATATAATATATATATATATATATATATATATATATATATATATATATATATATATATTTCGAAAATTAAATCATCTTATATCAGTTTGCAATGTCATTTCAAGTTTTTATTGCTCACCCACCAATGTGTCATATTTGAAAGACTTATACTATCCACACATGTTTTTATTATATTCTTTTTGTTAATACCATCTTTTCTCTTTATTTCTCTAATATAGTATTTATCATATCTTATACTTTGTTTCTTATCTTTCTTATAATTGTATTAAGTTATATAATTTTACTGTTATAAATAATTAAATTTAATTAAAATAAACTGATAGTATAATTTTTTTATATTGTTATCTAATTATAGATTGTCATTATAGTAAAATAATTTATAATTAATTGATAGTATAATTTTTTTCACTGATAGTATATTAAAACTAAACTCAATAATATCTCTATTTACGATATTACTCGAGGGTTATTTTATATTTTTTTATATGGTTGGCGTGGCGTGTTGCACGAAGGAATCATTGGATATATTTTTTTTCAATAAGATTTCTGTTGTTAAGATATTTAGCTTGCTGATATTTTCTAGCATTAGTTTTTGTCAATTAATTTCCTTTGTTATTGGTTTCTAATTTTTCTTTCACCCGAAGAAAAAATAACTCGTACAAAGTTATTGTTTTCCAAAAACAACATTAATGAAAGTATAAAATACAAGCTCAATAATAGGGATGACAATGGGTAGGGTTTGGGTAAGGTACTATGGTACTCGTTCCCATGCCCGCTCTTTAAAAAAAATTTCGTACCTGCACCCATACCTATGTGGGGAGTAACTTTAAGACTCGTATCCTTTCCTGTTGGGTACCTAACTGCCCGTACCCGCACTTTAAATAATTATAAAACATTGATAAATAAAATATTGATTAAAAATATAATAGTAATTAAATTAAAATCTCATTCAAAGATCTTAATATAATAAATAGGAAATTTTGATAAAAGAAGTAAATAAGGAAGGTTATTTTTTTTAAATTAAGAAATGCGATATATCTTTAAGTGAATAAAGATTAAAGATCATGATCTATCTCTATAAAGAACATAATCTTTTTTTGTTGTGAATTAAATACGTTATCTATCTCTTAGCAAATAAAGAACGTGATATTTTTTTTATATTTTTGATGAATTAAGGAACATGATTTATCTCTTAGTTATTATTATTATTATTATTATTATTATTATTATTATTATTTTGGGTCTGGGTAGGGTTGGGTACTAAGGTATCCATATTCGCACCCGTACCCGTTAAAATTTGTAGGTAATTACACGTACTCGAGCCCATATCCATGAAGTGGGTAATTATCCTACCCATCATGGGTAATTTTTGCGGGTACCCATAGGATTTAGGTAGAATTGTCATCCCTACTCAATAACTATTAGGGAGTTGCTATTCTCACCTTGCTAATTGCTATTCTCACCACTTACTTTTTAAAAATTCTTTGAAAAGACATTTTTACCTCTATTAGCATTTCTCCACACCCCTCCCTTCCTTCCTCCTTTTTTCATTTAATAATGTACAATAGAATCATATTTTCGTTGTACATTATTAAACAGAATCATGATTCCGAGTACAAAATGCAAAACGAAATCACGATTCCGTGTACAAAATCAAAACGGAATAGTGATTCTATTGCGTTATATGGGAGTGAAAAAAAAATCAAAAGCAGAATCATGATTCCACTGTATATGTTACACAACGAAAACATGATTACGAGAAGGACAATTTCGAAATAAAAAAGAAATCATCTATGTGGGTCGTGAGAATAGCAAATCCCTGACTATTACAAAGTCCATAAGAAAACTCGAGTCCAAGATCAAATCCCAATGTTTCCTTAGCTAGATTAGCACTGCTACATAAATTTAAACCTCGTTAATTGATACTAGCAACAGTGACGGTCATTGACATTTGATTCCCACTACAACAGAGTCTTGCTACCTCTACGGCTCTACCACAATAAGTTCGCATTATAACAAATTAACACAGATAGATAGACAGACAGTTGAAGACTTGAAGGGAACTTATTCCCCCCGTTTCAGCTGTTCTTTTACACAACAAATACAAAAAATGAAAAAAAAAGAAACACCCACACACAGAGATTCTCTTTTTCTGACGTGAAGAGTCACGTCACGTCGATGTCTAGTTGTCTACCTTCTTGCCTCAATATCAAGGTGAATGTGTTTGAGCAGCAACGGAATAACGGTATCCGGCGAGCTTAACTGCGGCAAATGACCATCGGTTGCCATGACCTCCACGATGGACTCAGCACCAATGTGTTGGTGGAGGTACTCCGAGATCATCACCGGAACCGCCATGTCTTTCTCAGCCTGTATGATATGGCAGGGGACACTGACAAGACTCAGAATCTGCCTCATATCGCTTTGAAATATGGTCCGCGACACGATTAGCGCTATGTCTGGTCGCATGTTGAACAACGTTCGACTAAACTCCTGCACCGCCACAGACTCCATGTCCCCACCCACTGCCAGCGGTGCAAACCCATAGCACCATGCTTTGTAATTCGCCGCTATAGCATCGAATAACTGGTTCAGATCTTCCTGCTCAAATCCTCCATAGTAATCCACGTCGTTCAAATATCTTCCCCAAAACAAAGAACAAATGCAATTGCAAGTCATTATTTGCTTAATATAAACCAAACTCATTTATTATACTATAGTCACTACATTAGTAACAAAATTTAGTGAGGAAAATTATTTTAGTGATGAATTTTTAAAAATTACATGTTAATTAATTACCTGGGGGAGGCCCCGACCATAACGAGCTTGGTGAAGAGATCCGGGCGAGAAATAGAAGCAATGGCGCCGATCATTGCGGAAACAGAGTGGCCAACAAAAATGCAAGATTCAACTTGGAGCTCTTCTAAAATGGCAAGCAAATCGGACGCGTAGCCTTCTAAGCTTGAGTGGCGCTCAAAATCGAAGTAGTCAGGGTTAGTGGTACCCGCGCCCATGTTGTCGTAGAGAATGACACGGTAATCTTCGACGAGATAAGGTACGAAGTGTTTCCACAGAGACTGATCCGTGCCAAATCCGTGAGCCAGAACTATGTACTCAGTGCCTGAACCCAAAATTTTCACGTTATGAGCTTCCGCCGCTATCCCCATTTGGTCACTCAATTTTCTCCTTCTCTTCCTTTATTTTGTGACTTGCAAAATGCTGCCTCTCTGTTTTCACTTTCGCCTTAATTACCGACCACTGTGTGAAAGCACGACTTTCAGGCTTACAGGCCCGCCTTATATTTGGACTTGTGTAAAGCCACGGGGAGCAAGTAGCACCACACCTACACATATATATAATATAATAATACTATAAAAGCTCGACGGAGAATAGAAATAGTGCAATTTCATTGGTCACCAAAAAGAGGATTCTGGATTTTTTGTTGTTCGCTAGATAGGAAGACAAGTGGATAAAATATGTCCCAAAGCTAAAAACAAGTACACTATCCTCGGTTCAGAGAAAAGAAACGAAGAATAAGGAAAAAATTTAAAATTTGATTTGAAAAGAAATAAATGAAAAAAAAAAATCAGAAGTGAATCATCGACTTATTGTAGTTTAACTAATAGTCTTTTGAGTATGTATTAAATATATTTGGTAAAACTAACTTATAAATTAGTTAGCTAAAAACTTAAGTTACTTGAAGCTTATAAGTTATAAGAACTTGAAAAACAGAAAATTTATAAACTAACTAATTGAACTAAAAGTGTGTGGTAATATTAGTTCATAACCTAATTGATAAATAAAATAACATAAAAAAACATATTTAATTATTTGAAATAAAAAGAGATTTTAAATAAATTAGTAAGGACAAAAATTAAAAAAGCAAAAGATCTTGATAAACTAGCTTATTTTCATAAGCTAGTTAACTAGAAGTTATCAAAATAAGCTCATATATTAAACAAGTTTAGTCAAACTAGTTTATAAGTTACTAGAGTGACTATCATACACTTTGTTGCTCATAATAATTTTATCCCATTCAAATGATATTATCTTTGAAAGAGATGCATGTAATTTCATTAAAAAAAAAAGATAGGCTAAATTACAATTTTGATTTCCTTTTTGTTTTTGATTTGCAATTTTGATTTTCTTGTTTTTTTTTTTTTTTGAGAATTTAATCCCACTTTATAGAAAATCTACAATTTTGATCTAGTACTTAATTTTGTATATGTTTATTTTTTTAATTTTTATATTTTAATTAATTAAAGTATTTTTTAATACTAGTAGTATTGAGTATGTTACGTCTTTTCTTCTTTATTTTTTTCTTTTATCTAACCATATGAGTAGTTGCACGTTCCAACTGCCACGGTCCGAATTAATGGGAACTTGGCATTATCCTTGCAAGTTGATATGAACATCATCGGCATCAAAGTCTCACAGAGACTCGAGAGCAACTGGTCAAGCCGAACTAACAAAAAATAGCTATCCACGATGGGGCCGTGAGCATACGCAAGTTCTGTGACCTGGTCATGGTTTTGGTCCAGGTGATTGCAACCAAAGAGGAAAAGGGAAGACGAAATGACGAAATGGAAAATTAAGCAAGAAAATAAAACGTTAAGACTTGGGACTTGGGAGGAGAGGGGACACTGGAAGAGAAATGAAAAAGGAGAAAAAAGAGATTGAACAGTTTTTATTAATTAAAATTGATAAAGTGAAAAATGTTTTTCTTATTTTTTTTCAATTGTTGAAAATAAAATAATTAATAAGAATAAGATATTTTTCATATATTTTAGTTATTTTATTTCGAAATTACTTTTTAAACTGACCTTTTTTTTACATTTTTATAATGGAAAAAGACACATTTTACTTGAGAAAATATCATTTTTTTTATATACTAATTGTAAATATGATTAATTAAGAATTATATATAGCTACGTTAAAAGATGCAATACCTAGAGACCACGGCATCCCGGCCGGTGCCCATTCTTGACGTTTGTCCTTTGTGACTGAGCTCCAGGGCAAGACGAGAGCAGAAGAGCAACACATGTCTTTGTCGGAATATAGATATTTTGGTTCTAACTTCTAATGCGAAACTGCCCCGTTCTTTAGGTTACCTTTTAAAAATGATTTTTTGTTTTTTTTTTAACCTTAAAATGTATATACCTTAAAAAAAAGAATGAGAAAAAATGATAAAAATAATAAATAGTGAGAGAGAGAAAAAAAAAACTATAAGGTATATATAAAAATTAAGATGCGAAAAGATTAAAATAAGTTATTTTAATTTGAAACAACTAACATAATCAGCTGAATGATTTGCAATGTATCAAAACTTAGATCATCTACTCTCTTTCTACCTTTTATAAATATAACTAGATAGTAAAGTTGTGAATCGTGCAATGCACGGATAAATATTTTTTGGATGTGTATAAAAAATTATATTGACAATTTTTTTTTAAGGGAAAAAACGGATGTCATTCATTGCTAGCCGAATTAATTACATCAGAAAACAAGATCGCAGCTACCTGGGGTGGTGAATCCTCAATCCAAAAATTTTTCCTATGTTCAAAAGCCAACTTAGCTAAAGCATCAGCTACTCTATTCCCCTGTCTATTTACAAAGCTAAATTTGAAATTTTGTATACCTCTGCACAAGTATTTACAATCTTGTATAATGCCATCAAAATAAGTCATAGTTGTCACTTTTGAAACCTTCCACGCTTGAAACAATTGCAGACAATCAGTTTCTATCACAAAAGAGTGAAAAGAAAGATCTCATGCAATCTGTAGAGCCCATCTCATGGCTAAAGCTTCTGTCACTTTTGGAGTGACCTGTTCGGAAAGCAACTTTGTAGTAGTGGCTAGACAATTTCCTTCTGGATCTCTACACACTAGACCTAAGCCCGTCCCACTATTCTGTGATGGTGATGCATCAAAATTAATCTTGACCTGTTCAGTGAGAGTGGGTGGCGTCCAGCTGGTAGGGTGTGCTTGTATGGTGTGATGGTGAGGTGCTTTGTCAGGACAAATAACCCAAAAACCTTGAGAGATAACCAAAGGAATTGGGGTCTCTTTCTATTCAAACGTCCACAGATTCCTCCTTCTCCAAATGGCCCATAGCATCCCAAAAACTTGTTGTTTGAAGACCATCTCCTTCGATTCCAAAATCTCTGCCATCCACTTGTTGAAAACAACATTTTGGCCCCCTATTCTACCAGTAAGCTGGCTGACAAACCAGATCCTCTTAACTTCTCGGCATGTAAGGAAAACACGTTCAAGTGTTTCTTCCTCCTCCCCATAACAAAGGCACAGTGGATCTATGTGGATCATTTTCTTCTGTAAATTCTTCCTGATCGGCAATATGTTCTTGCATGCTCTCCACACAAGATTTTTGCATTTTGGGGCCACATTTATCTTCCAAAGCTCCTTCTAGAAACTCTCCGAGACAACACTTGTAGATGTTTTAGCAAGATTCACAAATGAGAAAGCTAGATTATAACTTGATTTTACTGAATACATGCCATCTTTAGTAAATTTCCATGTGGCTTTGTCTTGATCTGTAAGCATGGAAAGAGGTATAGCAAGAATTCTGTTAGCATCACCTGGCAGAGTTTGTGTTATGAGTTGGTCATTCCATGATCGAGTTTCAGGATCTATCAGTTCAAACACTCGCATCTTTTGTTCAGCTTCAGTCTGGGGTTGTGTTGATGGCCTATTATTTGGAGAACTAGGGATCCACTTGTCAAACCAGACATTGATATTGACACCATTACCAACTTTCCATAGAATTTCTTCTTCCATAAAGTCTCTTGTTGAGAAGATTTCCAATTTTATTAATTTCTTATATTATTAAAAAAATATCTAAAATCAATTCAAATATTTATAATATAGAACTTATTTATTAATAAAAAATAATATAAGATAATTGAATGTGTTTATTTTTCAATATAATTATAAACTTAAATTTGATAACATTGCTTTCCTGAAGTTAAAGAATTTTGTACAAACAAATGAAACTACATAACAAACTTGAATGAAAATAATAATAAAATTATTTTTATCAAAAGTAATTCATAGATTGTTCCATTATAATTACTTTTATAGAGATCATTAATTTAACATTCTATAAAAAAAAACATTGAAAATAAAATTAAATGAATGAATGAAAAATATAAATTTAATAACACATTTAAATAATTAAGGTCTAGAGTTAGGAAAAATTGTACTGAAATCAATCTAACAAGTACAAACCTTAGCATTGAAAAGCAAAGTTTCTCTCCTCCGAAAATAATACCATCGCTGCATACCAAAATATCTCACACCACCAAAGAAAGAAAGGGGTTGCACACTTGCACAATTGAAAAGAGGGCGCACCCACAAGGCCACAACGAAACCCTTCCTTCCTTGTCTTGTTTTTTCACCTTTTTATTGCTTTTTTTTTAAATAAAAAATTATGGTATGAAATTTGAGAGGAGAAGCCCAACACTGGAACAATACTTTGTTACTGTCCATGTCCATATATTTTAAATTTTATCTAATTTTGTGTAGAATCTAGATAAACTATATATATTTTATTTTTTTTAAAATCTTATCTGAATTTAAAATTACCCTAAATTATTATTCCTTAGAAAATATAATCCCCAAATAACCACTCAAGCGATGAATTGCGGGAATTGGGAACAATGGTCTAAAAAGACGGAGAAAAGCAACAAGTCAACAAGGTTGACCATAGGACATGGATAGATGTTGGCGTCAAGGGATAACAGAATTGAGCAGGGTGTTTGGAACTCACTCCGAAGACCAAAAAAATGCGCGTCAAAGTTCAAACCATGTGCTTGCTTATGATATATGGTCTGGAAACTGTTATACGTTGACGCGGGTCATTTAAATTAACGGTACAAAATGCAGTTTCCGAATCAAATATGCACGTCCATAAAAAATAACATAATATGTAAGTAATTAAGTTTCTTTTAACAAATATTAGTTATCAACAAAATCAGTAACAATAATTTTACATTATGACATGCCTTGATCTGCATATCAGGAAAGTCATCAGAAAGACACGAAATAAAGAATTACATTAGCAGTGTAAAAATTATAATTATTAACTTCTGATTAAATATTGAAAACATGCAACCAAACACACCATATGCGTAAAAGCTTTGGTACCCCAGCTGCCCATGGCCCAAACGCTGCAACAAGTTTATAGAATAGAAGAAATACATTTCTATATTTTTAAAATAAAAAATATTAACAAGTACTTTTATGTTAATGGTCAATGAATTTAAAATAATTTTTTATTGAAAATATTACCAATATTATCTTATCGTAATTGCATATAAGACAATTTTATTTATTATTTCTTTAATTAGTGACTTTAGCACACTGTTAGTCAGATCTTTTTTAAAATAAAATTTAACCGCCATCACAGCCTTTGCAATTCTCATTTCAAATGTTATAAACACATTTCTACAACTTTTTTGGTTTTTCAATCACATCCTTCATCTCATTTCACAGTTTTTTTTTTCTTTTTATTTCTCCTTATTATAAAAGGTGTTACAGAAATTCTGAATAACAATAAAATTATTCTAATAATAATAATAATAATAGCAACAAAATAAAATATACCCTCATTCTTCTGTAGTGCCACCTTCTCAGGCCTGCCCCATTTCTTACTGGCTTCTAAACTCAACTTACCTAAATTTTCACCCTTTAAATTCATAAAAAAAAAAAATCTACAATTACCAATTTACATCACTTTTACAATCCCTTTCCTTTGGCCACCGGTAACTATTATATATGTGACAAATAGCTTATTCAATTTAGGGTGTGTTTGGAAATCAGTGGCGTTCAACGTAACGACCGTTTAAAAAAAAATTACTCTCACATTACTTTTATTTTTGTGTCTTGGAACGCGTGTTTTTCCGTTGAACGTGAGTTCAAACGGTTAACCAAACACACACTTAAAGATCAGCCGCATTTACGCTCAGAGAGAAGATATCAATAGGAGTATTGATGCAATCATAAACTCCTTTATGTCTTGATCTACCATTTAGAGATTCTTTTGAATGATCGAGATATAGAACGATCACTGTAATATCATCATGAAAATGGCGCCTTAGACCTTTATCAATTTTCCTTAGATCCTCATACCTCATTTCTCTTTTCTTTGCAAACTCTTCTAGTGCAGCTCTCACCAATCGTTTTGCTATTCCCTACAATGGAATTATACATCTTTTATCATCCTTTCATACAATGGAATCTCTAAAATTATAGTTAGGAATGCGTGCTCAATTGATGGGAGGGATTAGCGGGGTATTTCAACTAGCGTCAAAATTTTAACTGCAATGTTAAGGTTTTTAGCAATGTTTTTAAAACCGGACCGGTCATTGAACCGGTCAAGACACTAGTTTAAGGTTCAATGGTTCAACCGTGGTTGAACCGGTTGAACCGGTATTAATAAAATAATAATAATAAAATAATTTATAAAATAATATTAAATAAATATAATATCACATAACTTTATAACATTAAAAACTATAATAAAACTTAAAACATCACTAAAAGTTTAATTAAATATATCATAATACTTAAGTTCAAATTTTAATAAAATAAAATAATGTCCATTAACAATAACAAATTTACATTTAGAATAAAGAAAGAAAATGACAAATTAATATAATATAAAATTATCAAAAATCAAGATATAAAAAAATTATAAATTAATATAAATGAGCAAATTATATGTTTTACAAGAAAATAGTAATAATAATTGATAAAATAATTTATATCTATTTGAGATATTTATTAAATATGTGTTTTTATTTATTTTTAAAATATTTTATATTAAATTTAAAATTTTAAATGAAAAAATTTAAAATAAAAAAAAAATAAAAAAATACCGGTTCAAACCGGTTTTGGCTACCGGTTTTGGTTACCGGTTTTGGCCGGTTTTGACCGGTTTTGGTCCGATTTGACCGGTTCTTGACCGGTTCCCACCGGTTCTGAGTTCCTCCGATTTTATAGAGTATCCGGACCGGTCACCAAACCGGTTCCCGGTCGAACCGGCCGGTCCGGTCCGGTTTTGAGAACTATGGTTTTTAGAGACTCTGCTATCACAATTATAGTCATATTTATTTGCAAATTTTGGTAATATCAAAGATCATGATAAAACTGTGACTGCTATGGTAATCTTGGGAAATATATGTTAATATGATGTATTACATGTTATTTATACTAACATTTTAATTTGTGCACATAAATGTTATACTAAGAGATAGTCCAACACTAAACCATTAACATGTGTGTGCAGGGACGGAACCAGAAAATGTTTTTAGGGGGGGCAAAAAATATTGTAAGGATCAAAAGTAAAAAATAAATATTTGTGTGTTAAAAAAGTTAAAAAGAAATATAATAATTCATGGACCATCCTAATTCTCACGTGCTAGAGACAAATAGAAATCCTATTTTAGTAAGGACGAATTATTTTTTTTCACAGTAAATATTAAGGGATGTAATTTTTTAGGGGGCAGCTGCCCCTGTAACCACATATGTGGTTCCGTCCGTGTGTGTGTAGTTCAGAAGGTGTGTTGAGTGTGTACACTTACTATTCTGGGACTTCTGAAGATGATTTCAACAGCCGCTTCATCAGTTAAATGCTCCCAAAGTCCGTCTGATGCAAAGATCAGAAACAGATCATCTGCCTTCAACTTCCGCTTCAATATCGATGGTTCAGCTGTCATTACAGGTCTCTTCAAGTATAGTGGACATACAAATTGTTGGAACAGAGGATTAGTGTCAAATTCTGGTTTCTTTAGGTAAACATCTCCAATTGATCTTGAGACCTATAAGGCCAAAAACAGTTAAAAAAAAATTACGACTTTTATAAAGTACAAAGGTCACTGGAGTTATAAGGCTTTTATGGAGGTAGTAATTAAAATTGAAAATATGTAACTAGTTAAAGTTTAAAGTTTAAACAGAAGCTCCGGAATGACGCGGAAGAAGAATATCATTGGAGTTATACAAGCTTTTATGGAGGTAGTTGTGCGCTTGTACCCGCAGAAGATACGTTGATTTAGTCAATGTAAACACAATTTTTTTTATATTATATATGTAACAAACTAACAATTATATGTAATTATTTTTATCTCATTTTTTTTTATATGTATGCATCTAAAAATACATTTCAAAATAAAATTCTTCAACATTTTGTTGCCTCCTTTTATTGTTAAAAAACCATTAACCCCCCAAGCACTTCACAACTCACAAGCATCCGTGATTAAAATATTGGGAAAACTTACGGTTTCTAAACTTTAGCCCCCTGGAGAGGTCAAGCTGGTAAAAGATGCGAAAGTTGATGATCATCCATCATAAAATAATGCATATCAAATTAGCATAAGAAATTTGACCACCAAAGATTCACATATGATGGATGATTCTTTCTACATGTCCTCACTCACGCGTTGGGAAGAAATGCTCTAAGATTTTTCTTTTTTATTTCAAAGGATATTTCTTCAAAGTACAGCGTGATTACTGGTTACAGAATCAAATCATGAAGGTCTATTGAGAAACCAATAACACGCTCCACTCAGACTTGTCCTAAAATGGAGAGAAATTCAATACCAAGATAAAATCATGAAAAATAATCCATCGTATATAAAATCACATCATTGATCCACGCCCACTCGTCATGCCACAAACAACAGGAGATGAAAGCATGTGACGTGACTCGAAATATGGAAGTGGAACAAAATATTGAGCCTAAATATTCATTTTTAGAAGATTTGCTTTCCTTAGGTGGAATCTTTTTAAGAGGACAGCTAAAATAACGCACTCTTTATCTCTCAAAATCATAATCACTAAATTGCACTAGATGAAGATCAAAGCTTAAACTAACCCTCAGAAGTCAGAACTCTGTTTGTTATATAAAGAAAGAAAAATAAGAGAGGAGAAAAAGGTTTAAAAATTGATTCATAGAAAAAAATGTATTTTATTTTTTAAAATCAAGTTTCGTTTTTTATTTTCTGTTCAATTAAAAATATATATTATTATTTATATTTTTATACTTCTTTGTTTTCTCTTCTTTCTTATGTTTGGGTAAAGATGTACAAACATTCATATATTACAAACATTTATTATTTCTTTCTATTTCTTTCTTATTATCACATTATATTATTTATTATTTGTATACTTTTTTCTCTTTTTTTTTTCTCAAGCCTCAAGTCTCTAAAGTTGTCAAATAGCACACGATATTTATGTATCTTTATTTTTTATGTTTATTTCTCGATGAAAATTAAGTTTTTAATGATTGGTGGACACCTCTTCATTCTACACACTTATCATTTTTGTTAATCTCTCTTTTTTCTATCATATTATATCGTCTATTATACTTGCAATTCTCTCTCTTTCTGTAGTTAGGTCAAATAGTTTTTTGGTGTCCTATGTAAGTTCTTTTTATTTTAATTTCTCTTGGACCACTGGGAAATGTTGTATACGTAGTAACATTCAATTGCCTGATGACCGTACCGAATAGCATGACATAATTTCTGGAAGGTCAAATACACTCAAACGAAACTAGAAATTTTAAAAAAAATAATTGCATAAAGAAGATATGCAAAGGCAAAATGAAACTTGATTAAAAATTTTAAACAAAGCCTGAACCAGAGCGCAAGTTGTGCCTAGGTCCAGTAAAAGTTGTTCTAGTGTCAATGAAGCTGAAGTTTGCTGATCTTGTTAATTCATGTCACTCAATAAACACAAATATAAGCAGATATACAACTATTGAAAGTAAATTCATTAGCATACTATAAGCCATTGAAAGTAAATTCATTAGCAAATGAAGGTGAATATTTATACCTGAATAATGCCCTTGATTCGCCAAACTCCCCGAGTGCAAACCACAATGTGTGCATCATCAGGGTGAAGAGCTTCAACCTCCTTTCTGACCTCCTCCACTCCAACATTATGATCAGTGGACAAACGCTCTGCCACCACAGCACCACAATTCATCTCTCCTTCCAACGCTTTCCGACCCAAAACTGCTCTCGAATCCCCGAGATTAGCAACATAAAGAACGTCTTTTGAAATCGCTCCCAGAAGACAACACGAACCCACTGAAGCTATCTGTGGCCGCGCAATCCATGATTGCCTCACTAAACGCAAAAACTCCTCCTCGGTTGCCTCGAACGCCTTCTTTATCACCTCCTCCGACAAACCACCTTCCTCTGTAGCGAACTCTGCCAGCCACGCTGAATATAATCAGTTTCATCTCTTTTATGTCAAAAATTAAATATCAAAACAACAATAACAAATATATGGTTGCGAGGGAGAAATTATTAAATAGCTCCAGATACGTGATCTTAACTAAATTCTACTTTTAAGTCATAAGAACAAATTAATAATACTTAATTATTTAGTCTGAATCATGGTCCCATACTACCTAATGATCTCTGTTATGGAGAAATTTTTTGGCGGTCCAAGACCATCATCATTCTGACTAATCTACTCGAAATAAAGTGTTGTTAACTCTTTCTTGTAATTTGAAAACCTTAAATACCTGATACACAGGGATTAATATGAGACTGTCTAATAATTTTTTCTCCTTACTAATGAATATAATCATAAAATTGATTATTTTTGGCTTCTTACTGCGAAGGAAGGAGAAGAGATGGTTGGTGATGAAACGGGAAGCTTCAGGTCCACCGTGACCGTCGTATACGCCAACAAAGGTTGCGGAGGGAGAGGTAAACACTTGTGCTTGGTCTTCCAAGGATGAATTAGCTTGTACCACTGCCATTGAGTAGTTCCCTGAAGCGTGGGGCTTAAGGTCCGTGTGCCAGAGGAGGCCATCGTCGTTGCCTCCACCACCGAAGCACATCTCCAGTGGCCTGCGGCACAGCTGCAACATCCTTAATGCTCTGTGTCGTTCGGTGTGGTACGCGGAAACACTTGAAAAAAGAGGAAGTGAGTTTTGGGTTGGTCAATAAACTATGATGTCTTGACCCGTGGAGTAAATGGAAGTGACGAAGAACGTGTGGATTCCGCGTTTAAACGTAGAAAATTTAGTAAACGTAATTGTAGATTGAGAATCTCTCTACCGATTCGACGGGTGCTGCCAATACGCATACAAACTAAAAGAAGGGATAGAAAAAATGGAAAAAGTAAAAGAAATGGAAAAATATACTATAAAAAATGGAAAAAAAAATTGACTGATAAAATCCTGATGATTAAGAGTCTCTTTATTTTAAAAGTTAGCAAAATTAATTTTAAATTGTCAAATATAATTTAAATTTGTGTTAAAATTAATCTTAATGATATATTTTTATTGAAACGTGTATTTTTCGTTAAAAAATACAAAGATCAATCTTCTGTCATTAAAAAAAGAAAACTTCTTCTATATAGTAAAAATCTAAATCCTCGTCTAGAATGAGAATGTTTTAAAAATTATTTTTCAATTATAGCATTTTTAAAAGATTTCTTACATGATAGAATTTTTAAGAGTTACTTTTCTTAAATGAGAGAATTTTTAAGACTTACTATTACTCTCACTAAGGTACATATCTTATCCTAATCTTATATATGACACATTTTTTTTTTAATTTTTATTCTTTTTAAATATATTTCTTACTTTTAATTTTAAATTTAATTTGATTTAGTAATTAACACAATTTTTTTTCTGAACCATCTCAAATCACTCATCATTTATTCCACTTGTCTTATATTTTTATCAGTATAATTGATATTTTTAATTGTTTATCTCTTTCAATTTATTATTTTCACATTTATTTTTAAATTAATTTCAATGTTTTTAAAAAAATATTAATAATTAAAAATAACTTTACATCATAATATAAATTATTTATTATAAATATAAAATATAGTTTATATGTTCAAATATTTAATTATTACTAAATTTAAATTTAATTTTAATCATAATATAGTTTATATATTTAAATTTTAATTATATAAAATAATTATCTATCATATACATTTACATTATACATACTAATATATTAATAGTCAAGAAAAAGGTTATTCAAGCAAGATCAAGACTGGGTTGGTGGGTGGGTCCTATATTAGAATTAACTGACTCTAATAGGTGATACGTAAGTGATGAGTAATAAACGCCTTGCTGTATTGCATCTTCGCGTGATAAGTAACAACTAACAAGATAAATGCCAGTATGTTATTTAATTAAAAACTGATTTTTTTTAACTTTCAATTAACTTATTAAATAATTTTACCAAAGATAATCTTTATTTTATTTCTTTTCTCAATTTAAATAACAAAAAAATATATTTATTTTCTGTTCTTTATACTTTTTTATTTCTTTTTTTCTCTACTTTTTCCCACATGCAAACATAACATGAAGGGTCCATTTGGTAGAGTGGAAAAAAATAAGATGAGTGAAAATAAAAAAGATAAATAAAAATAAATAAGAAATGAAGTAAAAATTAAAAATATTTAGTTAAAAAGAAATAAAGAATAGATAAAAAAAAAAGGTGAATGAAAATAAATTTAAAATAATACCGTAAGTCTCATCATTTTCAAAATGTTTCCACCTTATTTCTACTCCTCCGAATAATCCCAATTATGTCTAACCTGATCCTCTTCTACAGTCCCATGGTCTCTGCCGCCAAAATCTAAACCATTCGTTATATTTTCCCTCTTCCATAAATTACTGTACACTAACTAATTTTTTGGCAATACACTAAATAATTAATGGTTGAGATTTGGCTGCAAACAAAACTTGCTGCAGAGGATCTGATTTGAATTATTTTTATAATTCCATCTATTTTTCCTCTCTATTTACTCACCAACCAAAGGCGAAAGGTCGACAATTATAAGATTTGAAAATTTTTATTTGTTTTTTTACATTTTCTTTATGGGCCCTATCGTTGGCACTCCCAATTGACTATTTAAAATCTTAAATTTTTGCTCTTAAAATACCTTTGATGGAAATTTGTTTTGAAAAAAATAACACAAGCAAAAACAAAATTTTGTTGTGTTGAATTTTTTTGAACATTTTTTTTCAGAAAAATTTAACATAACGGAGACAAATTTCTATTGTGTTATTTTTAATCAATGGAAACATATTTTCATTGGAGGTATTTTATTATTTTTAACTAAATATCAAAAGCATATTTTTTTTGTCTTTTCACTTTGACCGGGAGGGAGTTAAATGGCAGGCCTTACTTTATCTTTAGTTTTGAATCGATTTTTTTGGGGTCTTCGGTAGGCTATTGCTATTTACACCCCCATTATTTTGGGGTCTTCTTTTTAAATTTTTTTTTTTCTCAATCTATCCTCACTTCTTCTCATGGTAAAACCCTTCCCACCTCGTTGGGTCAGTTTCCCTTGTGCCAACCCATAAATCACGAGATTTTACAAAGCAATATCTCGCTAACGCAAATTATCGAGCACCCTTATGTGCGACATCAAGATCACTGGTTTTAGAGTACACATCTAACAAAGTGGTTAGCAACAAGATTTTAGCTTCAAACCCAAAACGCAGAAGCTAAGAATGAATCTGGATGGTTCCGGAGAAAGCCAAGGCATGCATGCAATCCTTGAGGGGAAAGGAGCATGTCAAAGCATCCATCAACTGGGGATTGTGTTACATGGCGAAGAACCATGACAGGGCCTGCGTCAGTTCGGGGCTTTGGGAGAGGCCTCGAAGAATGGCGTTCCAGTCGTTGGTGGAGGATGCTTCAATTCGCTAGAAAATTTCGCCAACATAGGAGAAATCACCTGCGAGAGAGAACTTGGTGCAGGAAGAGTAGAATTCGGAAATTTCATTCTGGAATAAAAAATGGTTGAGAAAGTTTTATTCAAAAGAAGGAAGAAGTGAGGATAATTTAAGGGGAAAAAAAAGGAGAAATGGGATGTATTAGTAAATGAGAGGTGTAAATAGTAATTGTCAATAAAGTATCCGTTGCCAGCCATACTTGGGCTACATTAAGGCATGGGCTTTAGTGAATCAGAGTTGGCCTAACGTCCCATTCCAAATTCGTTGGCTTATATAAACTGCCGTTCGTTGGGTGAAATAAATAAAACAAGATTTGACAAATAAAATAAAACTGATTGGATATCATTATAATTGATTATGAATGTTATGGTAGTTATGAAAATCAATCCTAATAATTACCATTGTCTTAAAATGGATTGTCTTTTCTCCGAATATTCTCTTTGATAGACAATTTTGTTCAAGACATTATTGAATATTAAATATATAAATATTTTTTCCAATAAAAATTCAAACTTTGATTTGTCATATTATAAGGGACTAGTCCTTCCCACTAAACCTAATCCCTTTGATTCTTAAAATGGATTTATGTGATAATTTGCATACATTTTTTTTAATTTAATTCCATTTAGGAGAAAAAAAAAAACCATGCACTCACATCGTAAAACTATTTTACACCGTCATCCAATCACAAACTTTCATTTATGGTAAGTTTGTTGACTTTTACAAAATTACCTTAAAGTCAACGGTGATTTGTGATTGGATGACAGTGTAGCATTATTTTATACTATCAGTACATCACCATTAAACTCTTCATTTAATACTATCTTCATCCCTATATAGTTTAGGCTAAATTACAATTTTAGTCCCCTTAATTTTCCAAATTCATGATTTTGGTCCCCCTAATTTTTAATTGTAACATTTGGTACCCCTAATTTTACAAATTGGCGATTTTGGTTCCCCTATTAGATTATTAACTAATAATTATGATTAATAGAATTATTAATTTAATTATAAATTAATTAAAAATAATTAATTATTAAAAAACTTTAATAAAAAATTATTAACCCTAACCTCTTCTCCTCAACCTCTCTTCCGCAACCCCTCTTCCTCAACATAAACTTTAATTATAAAGTTTTTTAATAATTAATTTTTTTATTAATTTATAATTAATTTAATAACTGTACTAATCATAAATATTAGTTAATAATCTAACAAGGGGATCAAAATCGTTAATTTGTAAAATCAGGGACCAAATGTTACAATTAAAAATTAGGGGGACCAAAATTGTAATTTAGCCTATAGTTTAATTTTTTTTTGGAAATTTGTCTATATATATACAAATTTTTAACAAATTTATCATCACTAATTATTAATTAATTTTCTTAATTGATGGAAATTAATGAAAAATCTTATAGGAACAAGGTTAGTAAAAAGTCTTTACGCATGAAAATCTTTCTATTATATTTCCCATTTATATTATACTTATTTCAAAATTAAAAAAAAATTGTGCTGAAATGCATATTATTATTATTATTATAAAAATGGGATAAATGTTTAGATATGCAAATATCATTATCATTTCAGATACATACTCCAACCAACCAATCCAATCATTAAGCATCGAAGTTCCTCCAGTCATGACAAGCATAAGCACCAAATTATCAGCACTTATGCCGGACCTTATCATTTTAAAATTCACCATCGCCACTCGCCACGGACACAGATCTCACCAACAATATATCTCACGAAACATATTCAATCTTTAACATACAATCAGTCACCATCAGTCAAAAAGAGAAACGAAAAAGCAAAACTATCATTCTCACGAGGGTAAGAAGTTTTGATTACAGAGTCTCCACTCTCCACTACAATGATGTAATTTAATTCAGAACAAAGCAAAACAAAAGCCAGCGGCTATAATATAAAGGCAATCTAATCTAACACAATAAAGATTAAAGTAAAATTACAAGCATGTGGTCAGCCAAAGCATTCATGATTTAGATAACAAAGCCTCTTCATCGGGATAGCTTACATGCGAAAGCTCCTTTATCCATTCAAACGTTCGACGACGCGACATGGTCCTCTTTCCTTGCTTTTGTCTGTGCTTCTGCCTCTTCCTTTCGACCACTTTATCTTTCGCGGCGTGCGTTGCGCTTTCTGTCATGTTGGCACTTTTAGTACCACCCTTAATGATGACCATGTCCGATTGCACTGTTTCAACAGAACATTTGCAACCACTCCAAAAGCCACCGCCTATGCCAACAAATTTAGTGAAAGCAAGATTTCTCTTACCGCTGTAACTCGTTTTTACAGTGCTGTTTGCATTGCCGTTGCTATTGTTGCTGCCCATGCTATTGCTGCGACCTATGTGAATTTTATTAACACCATTGGTACTACGAAGCTTGAGATCTTGCAATGCTATCTCAGGTGCAGGCACCACACCCAGACGGAAAAAGTCCCATGCTGATGATTTTCTACCTTGATTGCCGAAACTTGTTTGTCTTGGAACGGTTACCTTGAACTGAGGTTGGGGACTTGGATGCTTGTGGAAATGGTTTTGATTTTGAATTCTGGGTTTGGAAATTCTTGGGGTTGTGGTGGCGGTGGAGCAGCTGCTACTAGATGAGTTCTGGCTTCTAATGCTGCTGCTTCTACTGCTATTGCTACGAAACTCTCTCACGGAAACGTGGTCCAAGGACTCGGACTTTGATTCACATCGCTTCAACGAGAGACGCAAGGGGAGAATTTGGCCTTGAAAGAAAACTTCATCTGCAGCACACATTTCTGATTCTGTGGAAAAGGGAGCACCCCATAAGCGGAAATCAAAATCTTCTTGGTTTCCAATGATCCGAGAATCTGGTTTTGCTCTTGATTGGTCTTCATCGTCGATCAGATTGACCGGAAGATCGCAAAGTGACAATGCTTCTATTTCTATTTCTTCTTCTTCCTCCTCGTCATTCTCTTCTTTCAAGTGTTGCATTTTTTTCTCCTGGGAACTATTTGTCGCCATCTCACGAAAGGAATAGGTTCGGTTAAAAAACTGTTATGAGTGGCAGGGGAAAGAGTAAGTGGTATAAGATTGGGATTTATAAGGAGAATGTGATGAAGTGAAAATATTTGAACAGGGGAGGGTAGATGTGTGACAGTCTGACAGAGAGTTTGGAATATAAAGAGGAAAAAAGTGAAGTATTTAGAAGCACTAAAGTGGGAATTAGATTAGAGAAGTGAAGTTATGGGTGCAGTGCAGTGCAGGCGACCTAAGATAATGTCTTTTCCTTGTTTGAGGGTGAAGAAAGGAACTGTGTGACCTTTTGGCATGGGCACTACCAGAGACAGTACGTCTCTACAGTCGCTTTTGATGTTATTCTTCTGGATGAATGTGAGAGAGGCAATGCTTCAACAGTGGGCTCGAGTGTGGTATTAAAATCGACTATAGATGTACCGTGCATATTGTGTAATTACAACTCACGCATCTGTTCAATTAAAAATTTAAAATTTAAATTATTAAGACATTTTAATATATGGATCCGTTTGAAAAAATATATTAATTAATTTTTAATAAATTTTTATTATATAAGAATTTATATTATAAGTTTTTAAATTTTAAATAAGTTATTTGCATTTAAATATATATATATATATATATATATATATATATATATATATTAATAATTGTTTACATATGCAGTAAAAAAAATGCTTATACAATTTTTAAATATTTAGATTCACAGATATATAAATACTTATAAGATATTATCTCATCTTAAAAAAAAAAAAAAAAAGTCATGATTAAAAATAAATTAAAAACTAACTAAATACACACACACACACACACACACATATATATATATATCACAAAAAATATAAAAAATAAAAATAATTATTCACAACTTATCTATTTTTAATTTTTAAAAACAAAAATTTAAGTATCATAAATTTTAAAAAATTAAGTAACAAAAAAAAATCATATACCTATAAATAATTTTAAAAATTAAAATATTCAATAATTAAAACGTGATTAAAATATCAACAAGTTTTTGGTACGAGTAGTATTGAGTTAGGTCTTCTTAAGCCGGATTTTGAGTTTTAACTTTGTGGATGGAAAAAATATGATTGGGAGGGAAGACCCTACTAAACTTGGCTAGTCAGGTTCCCTTAAGCAATGTCATGGTGATTAAAAAAAACATGATTAAAATATAAATTAATATGTTAAAATTATATAGGTATATAAAAATAGGATTTAATTACTCTTTTTGTCTTCAAATTTATTTTTTAGGTTTAATTTGGTCCTCTTATTATTTAAAGGTTTAATTAGATCTCTGTTTTTTTTTTAAAATGGTTCAGTTAGGTCCTTTACTTTTAAAAGGTTGAATTAGGTCATTTATTTTTAAAATGGGTTCATTTTGGTCCCGTTTTTCTTTGATCTGCTCTGAAAATTTTAAAAATAGGACTAAAATTGGTTTTAAATGAGTCCAAGTTGAACCCATTTTAAAAAATAAGGAATAAAATTGAACCTTTAAATAATAAGAGGACCAAATTGAAACCAAAAAATAAATTAAATGACTAAAAAAAATAATTAAACCTAAAAATAGTATAGCATTATAAAAATTTCACCACTACATACCATTATAGAAGGAAACATATAAAAAAAATCACTAAGAACATTTTTTTATGGGCATTACTAACATATAAAAATATAAATTGATTTAACTGAATTATAGTTTTACTAAAAAAGAAGGAAACGTATAAAAATAAATAAATATATTAGCAACAAATAATTATAATTTTATTAGTGTAGGAGTTAATATTTATAGTAATTTGGGTGAAGAAATAAATAAAATGAAATATTTAATTTAAAGAAAGAAATGAAAAAAAAAGTACACATCTTTATATTTTTTGTCATGGTGGATTTTGAAGGTGAGTCTTTTCATAAGCTTGACGTAAGCTATTTTTATAAGCTATCTTGGAGAGCTTTATGAAAATAAGTTACAAACATCTTGGATCAATTATATGATATTTTTATAAAGTCTTCCAAACAACTCTCATAAGTACTTATAACATAAAATAAGTCCAAAGTTGTTGATAAACTTATCCATACATATGGGACCTATATATAGAGAGAGAGAGAATGAGGGGGGAGGGAGAGTAAGAGCTTATTCTATTGCATCATGTTACTTTCTAACACAGCTCCCTCATAAGAATTACCATGAACCAACAAAATAAAATAAGAGATAAGATAACGTTATCATATCCTATTGGTGTAACAAACAAAGATTATCATATTCTAATCACTAAACGGACCCTTAATAGATTAATGGGCTTTTAAATGTATACTTTATAAAATATTTTATTTTTTATTTTTTTATTGAGAGATAGATAATTGATTATAATGGTTTCATTATTGAGTATTTGAATTTGAGAATTCATTTAATGGTTATTATGCATTCATTTATTATATTTATGATTTTTTTTAAATAAATATATCATATGCAAAGAAAAATAAAAAAAATGTTTATTTTCACTATTTTTATTTATTTAAAAATAATTAAAGTCAAAATAAAACAATTTTTTTAGTATTGGAGGAAGAATAATGGTAGTATTCTAAAAATCGACTTGAACCGGCCATTCCACCGTTGACTCAGTTTGAACCAATTTGACTTGTTTGATTTTGATTTTATGGTTGAATGGTGAACCGATTTGGTTGAACCAGTGAACCAATATTTATTTATTTATTTATTTTTTTTTAAAAAATCAAATCCAAAACTTGAAAATTATTTACTAGATCAACTTACCACTAGATCACCATAACTAATCAGTAAACTTATGACACAAATAATATATTTACTTATATTTTATGTTACTTACATTGTTGCGGTTGAACTACTAACCCACTTGTTTGACCAATGACTCATCAACTTAGTATCCCGACTAAGTCGACAATTACTCCAATTTTTAAAATACTAGATAAAGGTTTTTAATGGTTTTATTGTTGAGTATTTAAATTTGTGCATTCATTTATCAGTTATTAGTATTTATTTATTATATTTATGATTTTTTTAAATAAATACAATGAATATTTTATTTTGACTAATCCATTTTCAATTTGTGCATTCATTTATTAGTTATTAGTATTTGTTTATTATATTTATGCTTTTTTTTAAATAAAAATATTATATGCAAAAAATTAAATACAATGAATATTTTGTGTTGACTAATCCATTTTCAATTTTGAAAATAATTAAAATATTTTTTTTATAATCTTTTATATTAGAAAGAAAGGAAGTCTACATTTGCTTTTATTACATACACTAATTTCCATCTTTGTAATATATGTATTCTATTTTTAACATTTAATTATTTAATGTGTTTTTTAAATATGAGATATTTTCATAATTTAGTTTTATGGCTAATAAATATTAACAATTTTTACGTACTCCATTCGTCCCAAAATGAGTGTCATCCTAAGTTATTTTACACAGACCAAGAAAAGTTAAAAAATAGATGAGAGAGAATAGTAATTTTACAAAACTAACCTTAGTATTAATATTGCATTGAAAAACTAAACTGACACTTATTAGGGATATTAGTGAAAAAATGTAATTAATATTATATTGAAAAGCCAAATGTGACACTCATTTTGGGACAATTTTTTTTCCAAATATGACACTCATTTTGGGACAGAGGGAGTATCTCTTATACTTATTATCTATGTTTCTATTTTTTTTTTTAGAAATTAAAAGCAATATATATTTTTTTAGTTCAACGAAAGCAATATATTTTATACTTAATTTTACTAATATTAATATAATTCATTGTTTTCTACGTGCTCTTTTCATTACAACGTTGTCTATGTGTGCATGTATATTTTCGTTAAAACTTATTGTAATTAAATTTATATAATTAAAATTATAATAAATAAGTATTTTTAATATATAAATTACATTATAATTAAAATTCATGATAAATGAATATTTTTAAATATATAAATTATATTTTGGATTTCCAATTAATATTTTAAGTAGTGATATAGGGTTTTTTTAACTATATATTGGCAATTTCATTATAAAGAAACTGTTGAATTTTAATTTAGAGATTGAGATAAAAGATGATTGAGTGAAAGAAATAGACAATTAAGAAGATCAAATATATAAATAAATATAAAAAGATTGAAATGATTGAAACATAATTATTTTGGCTCATTGCAAGAGTAGTATATAAAATGTACATTCAAAGGAGATAAGAGAGAAAATAACGTGAAGGTTTAATCGAAAGAGTATGGAAAGTGAGAGTTTTACCTTTCAATTTGTGTATTCTAATTTATAATAACAGTAAATATTAGAAGTGTATTTATTAAAAATATGTTTTTTTTTATATTTTCATAATTCATGATTTTATTTCTTTAATATTTTAATTGAATTTTCATTTTACATTTCAATACAATAATTTTATTTTTGTTACATTAATGATATCGTTCGAATAATTTTTTTCACCAATTTTCATCATTTTCATGATATTGTAATTTTTTTTGTAAGAAAAATATCTTGAATTTGATACCATGTATTAAGATTTAAAATTTAAAGCAAATTAAACTTAAGAAATATTTTTTTTTTTAAAATTGAATACATTGGATAGAATAAGTCATATGACTTAATGAGAGTGAGAATAATTTCTAAAAGCACTTTTATTCAAAAATGTCTTAAAAGCATTTTCATTCAAGAATGACTCTTAAAAGCACTTTTATTCAAGAATGTCTTAAAAGCATTTTCATTCAAGAATGACTCTTAAAATCACTTTCATTCAATATAAAAATTCTAGTTCCACCCATTTTAAATTAAAATAAGATTTTCTCAAAAAAATTTTTTTTTAATAAGATTGTTGGTTAACTTAAAAAAAAAGAAACTAGTATCTTTTTTTATTTAATATTTTTTAATCCTTGAATCATTAATATATCTTTTTTTAATGAATTAATATATCTTGTTAACAATATTAATATTTGTTTTTAAAAATTATTAAATATTAAATGATTTAAAATCTATTAAATATTATCTTTTATTTATTTAATTATTTTTTTGAAAGGATTTATTTATTTAATTATTTAATCTAAATTATTTAATTATTCAAAGTTCAAGATAATATTAATGATTATTTTGTCAATTATACCCTTACTTTTCACCTAATATTTATTTATTTTACACATATGCATTTATTGTGAAGTAAAAATGAAATAGGATAAAATAGAAAACTCCACAACTATTTTATTAGGATCAAGAAAATTTATTGAATTTATTGGTTTTTACGTAAAAATCTTAAAAGAAAAATAAAAAGAAATAGAGGGAATAACTCTTTTTTGTGTGTACAATAACGCTTTTTATATAATACTTTTAATTTTTGTATCCTCAATAAATGTCTTGTTGACAATATTAACATTTGTATTAATTTAAAAATTTTAAATATTAAATGCTTTAAAAGCTATTAAATACTTTTTTATACTCCACAATAAACCCCTCAAAGTTAAAACCGCACATTCCTAGGGATGGCAATAGGTAGGGTTAGGGTCCTATAGTATCCATTCCCATACTCGTGTTTAAAAAAAATATCCGTACCCGGCCCCATACCCGCGCGGGTAGCAACTTTAATCCCATTCCCGTACCCGCTGGGTACCTATATACCCATACCCGCACCCGCTACCCGCACTTTACTTATGTATGAAGTTAATAAATCAATAAAAAAAAAGGCTTAAATGTAATTTTGGTCCCCGCATTTTGCACAATCCACAATTTTAGTCATCCTATTTTAAAATAGAGACATTTAGTCCTCCTATTTTGCACAATTAGCAATCTTGGTCCCTCTATAGAGACATTTAGTCCCCAAATTTTGTAAAATCCACAATTTTGGTCATTTCATCAAATTGAAAGCATTGATAGTTAAGAGATTAACGTTGACCTTGATGTGACCCAAATATAGTGATGTGACACGAGATTATTTATTTATTTTTTAATTATTTTAAATACTGAGTAATAATTATATGTTTATCTATGTCACTAAAGCACATGTCACGTCGATTTTAATGGTTGGGGTAGTCGTGAGTCCTAAAATAGAAATCACAAGTCTTAATCATTTATTTTAAACTAGTTCTACATTGTTGAAGTACATGGCACATCGTAGTCAAATAAATGATATTACCTTTTTTAAAAATATGTTTTTCATCAATTATTCTACTCAGTATTTAAAATAATTAAAAACTAAATAAATAATCTCGTGTCACGTCACTATATTTGGATCACGTTAACGTTAATCTCTTAACAGTCAACGCTTTCAATTTGATGGAATGACCAAAATTACATATTTTACAAAATTGGAAAACTAAATGTCTCTATTTTAAAATAGGGAGACCAAAATTGCGGATTGTGCAAAATAGATGAACCAAAATTGTATTTAAGCTATACAAATATTAATTAAAAAATTATTACAAATAAATTGAAAATTCACGCTTAAATAATTCAAACTTAACATTAAAAGCATCCATACATAATATTAACAATATAAAATATAAAATTATTGTAAGTTATAACATAAATCTTTTACTATTAATGTTAGTTTATGAAAAATATAAAATTATTTTTTTACAGAAAAGTATATATATAATATAATTATTTATTTAAGTTATTTTAATTATATATATATATGGTAGGTGCGGCGCGGGGCGGGGCGGCGCGGGTACTATAGTACCCGTACCAGCAAAAAATTGCGGGTAAATACTCGGCCCCGGCCCCAGCCCCAGTCCCAATAAACAGTATTTACCCGATCCACTTGCAGATATTTTTGCGGATACCCGTAAGGTCCGGATATACTTTGCCATCCCTACACATTCCCAATCCTAACCGAAGAGTGATAAGTTGCAATACAACAAGTCAATAGCGTAACGCTCATGTGATGCAATCAAAATGTCTTTTTGTAACGTGCACTAACCTGCTTGCTTCTATATATTCCCTGGTCCTGTTATCTTTCTTTTAATTTATTCTCACATCAAATGCAACAATTTAATCATCCAATAACCCGAATCAGATCCTGGCTCTCTCTTTCTTAACCCTTCACACTTCTTTATCTATTACATTCCTCTCACAGTCTCGTTACAAACAAAGATGTTTAGCATGGAAACGTTTAAGAAACCTTGCTTTGCAAATAGTTTTGTTTTGTTTATGATCCTTTGGGGCTTATCTATAGATACAATAGACAAGACAATGGATAACCAGAAGAGTACTTACATAATCCATGTGGCCAAATCCGAAATGCCAACTAGCTTAAATCACCATTCAGTTTGGTATAAATCGATTATGAAATCGATATCTAACTCAACAGAAATGCTCTACACCTATGACAATGCGATTCATGGATTTTCAACAAGATTAACACTTGAAGAAGTCCGATTATTAAAGAGTCAAACCGGGATTCTAAAGGTGCTACCGGAGAAAATATACAAGCCACTCACAACTCGAACACCACATTTCCTCGGGCTGGATAAAATCGCTGATATGTTCCCTAAATCAAATGCAACAAGTGACATCATTATCGGACTCCTCGACACTGGTGTTTGGCCCGAAAGCAAGAGCTTCGACGATACTGGACTAGGACCCATCCCTAGTAGTTGGAAAGGGAAATGTGAATCAGGTGACAATTTCACTACCTCGAATTGCAATAAGAAATTGATAGGAGCCAGGTTCTTCTTAAAAGGCTATGAGGCCTCAATGGGTCCCCTTAATACAACCAACCAGTTCAGATCACCACGAGACGCTGATGGCCACGGCACCCACACTGCAAGCACAGCTGCAGGTTCTGCAGTGGAAGGCGCGAACCTATTCGGCTATGCTTCTGGGACAGCACGTGGGATGGCCTCACGTGCCAGAGTTGCTATTTACAAGGTTTGCTGGGGAGATACTTGTTCCGTTTCTGATATATTGGCTGCAATGGACACAGCCATCTCTGACAACGTCAATGTCATTTCAGCATCACTTGGGGGTGGAGCAGTCGATTATGACGAAGAGAACCTTGCCATTGGAGCCTTTGCAGCAATGGAGAAGGGGATCGTAGTTTCTTGTGCTGCAGGAAACGCGGGTCCTGATAGCTCTTCTCTACAAAATGTAGCACCTTGGATGATCACCGTTGGAGCTGGCACACTAGATCGTGATTTTCCAGTATACGTTAACCTCGGGAATGGACAAAACTATTCTGGAGTATCAATTTATGATGGTAAGTTTGCGCCTCGTACTTCGGTGTCATTCATATACGCAGGGAATGCAAGTGCAAAAATAGGTGCGGAGTTGTGTGAGACAGATAGCTTGGATCCAAAAAAGGTTAAGGGAAAAATTGTGTTGTGTGAACGTGGAGATAATTCTAGGGTAGAGAAGGGACTTGTGGTGAAGTCTGCCGGCGGTGTGGGCATGGTGTTGGCCAACGTGGAATCCAACGGAGAGGAATTGGTGGCGGATGCCCATCTTTTGCCAGCAGCTGCAGTGGGTTTCAAGGCTGCAAAACTCATCAAGTTGTACTTGCAACATGCTCGAAAACCAACCGCTACGCTTGTGTTTCAGGGAACAAAGGTTGGAATTGAGCCGTCACCAGTTGTTGCGGCATTTAGCTCTCGAGGCCCAAACCCAATCACACCAGAGATATTGAAGCCTGATTTCATTGCACCTGGTGTCGACATCTTAGCCGCATTTACGAAGTTTGTGAGTCCCACTAACCTCGACCAAGATGATAGGCGCGTTGACTTCAACATAATCTCAGGCACATCTATGGCATGCCCTCACGCAAGCGATATAGCAGCCTTAATCAAGTCGGTTTATCCAAATTGGAGCCCAGCTGCAATTCGGTCTGCGCTTATGACCACAGCTTATACGTCTTACAATAATGGTCAGAAATTGCTAGACAGTGCCACAAGCGCTCCATCAACACCGTTTGAGGTCGGTGCTGGACATGTGAATCCCGTTGCTGCGCTTAATCCAGGACTTGTCTATGATTTGGCAGCAGATGATTATCTCAACTTCCTTTGTGCGTTAAACTACACTTCTGATAGGATCGAGGCTGTGGCGAGGAGAAAGTTCAAGTGCGATGCACACAAGCACTATAGTGTTACAGACTTAAATTACCCTTCATTTGGTGTGGTGTTTAAACCAATAGTGGGAGGGTCCGGTGCAATGATAGTTAAACACACACGGACTCTTACTAATGTGGGGGTTGCAGGAACATACAAAGTATCAGTTACCTTGGATACCCCATCTGTCAATGTCACAATTAAGCCAAACGTGTTGAGCTTCAACAAAAATGAGAAAAAATCATACACAGTAACGTTTACACTATCTGATCCACCACCACCGAGTAATTTTGGTTTTGGACGTTTAGAATGGTCAAATGGAAAGAATGTTGTAGGAAGTCCTATCTCAATTACTTGGGAATCAGGACGCAAATGAAAATTGTAAAAAGGTTGATTACCTAATGGATGTAGTTATAATTATAATACAATAAATTTGAATGTTGCATTATATGATGTTTATGTAGGTGGAGACTAATGAAAATAGTGAAAGGCGTTTTGCTTCTATTACAATGTTCTATCGTATATGTGCATTAGTTATAAATCTTAACTATTATTACTGATATAACTACAATAAATTTGAATGTTGCAATATATGATATTTATATAGGTGGAGACTAATGAAAGCAGTGAAAGAAGTTTTGCTTCTATTACGAACGTTCAAAATTGCTTTCAATTTTTCTCTTCTATCGGGCTTTGCAATGTTTCCACTTTTGTTCATTCATACCAGTGAGCTGAACTTTGTGTTGATTTGTCTTGCCTCTTGCCACTGTTTAGTGATTAGCAAATAGGATCAAACAATAGAATACATATTTTTGTATTCTATCAGTTGTTTAGTTTGAATATTTTTGCGTGCCAATTGTGTTAATAAAACATGTAGTAGAAGACTTACAGTCCATAGGATTTTGATTGAAGAGAGACTAGATTGAAAGTGTGTATGGCTAATTATAGCTTATCTACTACTGAACAACCACTGCTAAAAGACAAAACAGGGTGAAAAAGAAAAATAATTTACAAAAGAAGGGTTGAAAAAAAATATTTATCTGCAGGGATTATTTTTGACACGTTGTACCACGAGGCGCCAATTGAGTTGGTGTCTCCTGATTTTTTTTGTTTGCTAGCAGGAGGCGCCAACCCATTGTGCTCTTCCTGGCAGAAGTATATAGTCTGACCAATAGGTATACGGGGTGCAGAGTGGGAGGCGCCAAGTGGATTGTAGCCTCCCATTGGGAGGTGCCAACTTGATAGTTGCCTCCTATTGGGAGGCGCCAACTCATTTGACACTTTATGTGCTTTTTTTTCTGCCCCTGACGAGACATGTGTATATCTTCAGCAAGTTACTTTTTACGATTTTCGATGTGAAATGGTACTGTTTGCTCGTGATGGTGCAAAATTTTCTTGTATAAATTGAGATTTTGCCCAGTTTGTAGTTACACTTGTCGTTAAGAATTGAAATACGTTTTCTCCTTCATTGTTGTGTTGCCTTAGTTTACTTCTTTTTTTTGCTGATAATGATAAATTCTTCAACTGTATATGTTTTAGTTTATTACAATGGAGAAATCGTGTCTACTGCAGATGAAGGTGTCAAACTGGTTAAATTACCATGAATTAGAATTAAATTTTTATAATTAATTTCAAAATTTTAATATTTATTTAATTATTTTTGAGTCAAAATTCATATTAAATTCATTTTAGCTCAATAAATTCTCAAATTTTTATGGAAATTATATTTTTATGTATTTAATCCAAAAATGAATTGACTTTGTCAGTTTCATCAAGTTTTAATATTATTCCTATATTGATTGACTTATCAGTAGACTGTCTAGGGCGTTTTGTATAAATTTCTCAGAAAGTTCTAAATTTTCTGAGAAAATTATCTAAACCTTATTTAGACCTATAAAACATGATTCTAAGCTCAAATAATTATTTTGTAATCATTTGAGACTTTTTCTCATGTCTGCCATAGAGACAAACAATTATGTATTTAATCGTTGTTTTAATAGTTACCCGGACTTTGGCCCGGAAATAATTATTAAAATTTACGATTAAGTAGAACATGAAATCTTGATCACAATAGTGTGAATCAATATCTCAATATTCTGTCTTGATTTTTCAATATTAAATTATTAATAAAAAGAAAATAGATAGAATAAAATGAGGGTGTTACAATTCGTCAATGTAGAAGACATTGTACCAGAAGTAATACTACAAACTGGACAAAATCTCAATTTATACAAGAAAATTTTGCAGCATCACGAGCAAACAGTACTATTTCGCATCAAAAATCGTAAAAAGTAATCTGCTGCAGATATGCACATGTCTCGTCAGGGACAGAAAAAAAGCACACAAAGTGCTAGATGAATTGGCGCCTCCCAATAGGAGGCAACAATCAAGTTGGCGCCTCCCAATGGGAGGCTACAATCCACTTGGCGCCTCCCACTCTGCACCCCGTACACCTATTGGTCAAACTACATACTTCTGGGAAGAGCACAATGGGTTGGTGCCTCCTGCTAGCAAACAAAAAAAAAATCAGGAGGCGCCAACTCAGTTGGCGCCTCATGGTGCAACGTGTCAAAAACAACCCCTACAGGTAAATTGTTTTTTTTCAACCCTTCTTTTGTAAATTGCTTTTCTTTTTTACCTGTTTTGTCTTTTAGCAGAACAACCACCAAAGAACTCAAAGGAAACTTTTCAGTGTAGAATCACCAGTGATCTCACATTCTTGCCCATATACGTGAAATTATGCCCGTGTTACTATTATTCTGTTATTGTTATGTATTTCTTGTGTTTAATTTTTTTTTCTTGAGTCAATTTGTTACACCTCTTATTCAGTGTTGTAGTTGTTTATAACAAACTCTTATGCAAGTGACTGTTTGACATACGTGGTGAATGCAGTTTCTTTCTGTTAGCATGCCTTTTTTTAGTTCCATTCAACTATTAGCTCTGAATAGTCCACGAATAAATTTCGGTGCACATTGTTTGAAACAGTAATTTTCAAATTTGAATTTTGGAGCCTAAACACTACAAGAATTCTCGCTATTACAGTGGGCTAAAAACCCACTGTAATATAAAAAAGCCCACTGTAAATCAAAATTACCGACGGCTTACAGTGGGCTACTTATCCCTCTATAAAAATCTCGTCGATAAATTTTATCGACGGCCACGAAAAGCCCTCGGTAATACAGTGGGCTAAGCCCACTGTAACTCGAGAGTGATACAGTGACTTCTTCCGTCAGTAATTTGACCCTCGATAATACCGAAGGAAAAGCCGTCGGTAATTTGAGTAAAAGTACATTCGTAGAAGACCGTATAAACAATTACAGCGGACTAAGCCATCTGTATTACAGTGGGTTTTATTCACGGTAAGAAACCCACTGTAATATAGAGGGTTTAGCCTTCGGTAATTATCTATTTTTAAAAAAAAATTACGAAATTATCAGTACCTGAATATATTAATTAATTTCAAACACAAATAATTTAAAAATTGAACCTGTTTATACATAAAATTAATTCATAAGATAAAATATTTCATTTTCATAACTTAAATCATTCAAAACGTAATATAATTCATCTAATCATGAGTCAAACAACAAATAGAAGTACTATCAAGTTATAATACAAATCCATAAAAATACTACAAAATACAAATCCATATAATAGAATTCTCAAAAACAAACTAGAAGAATTACACTACCTAAACAATTTTATTTAGGGAGCTAGAAGAATTAAAAAACTATAAACATCACAAAAAAAAGCTCCTATGAAAAAAAAACCAATATAAAATACTATAAGAATATAAAAGATGTGGAAATGACTTCTAAGGAACAACTTTACAACTGCACAAATAAATTAGGTGGTTTCTGAACTTGCAACAGAGTTTATATCATTCTGAACCAACACAAAACTGAACCTACACAAAAATATAAAAAAACTTTTATCATTCTCAATTTCTAATGAATAATATACAAATAAATAGAAGAAAGAAGCCCGGCAGCAAGGCATGCAACAGAGTTGGCATCATACCACAATTGTACTTATCAATACATATTAACGTGAACAACTTGAAAAATAATGCCTCTAATTAAGCATTCAGAGCCTCAAAAGTAAAAAATAAAAATAAAAATAATTAGTCTAAACAAATTCAAAGCCTTAAAAGTATAAAATTATGAGTATAAATATTAAAATCCTTGACAATATATGAAAGCAACAAAAGTAATCTAGAAAACTCACCCTATCCCAAAAATGTACAGCAGATTCCTTATCAACTAGGGATGAAATGTCAGGAAGACATTGTACCTATTCAATAAGATAAAAGATCTAAATTACTTCAAAAAACATAAGTTTCCAGAGGTGGTAGATTAATCACTATAAAGAAAAATCCAATCAATGTGAATATACCTCTAAAAAATTGTGATATTGAATGAACATCATGAACATAAGACATTACCACTAACAAACTTGCACGTATATTAATTAGTTGTCAGTTTAGGCTTTTAAAACCAAATTCTCCTTATTTAATTGGTAGAATATATATATATATATATATATATATATATATATATATAAATTGTAAAACACAAAATAATTTTTAAAGAAAGAATTAACACTACAAATGGTGTGCAAAGAATACCATAGAGGGGAATCCCCAACTAAAAGTGGCAAAAAGCATACTAAAGAAATTTTAGTCCACCTATTAAGTTGATAGATAGTCTTGGATTTCACTACTCTAAAATCAAAAGGTGTGTAAAATAAAATAAAAATATAGAGGAGTATTTACTTTTATTCTGAGAAGAGTTAAATTTCAAAGCCTTTTAATTTAAATTACCAGCATGAATAACTTAAGAGGTGGACAAAGAGTATAAATATGAACCTGCATGAATAATAATGTATGGAAGTCAATAAAAGAATTTCATAACTCATAAATTTATCATATTACAAGTTACACAAAGAAAGGAAATTAGAAAATAATTTGCTCCAAACAGGTAGACAAAATAAGTCATGAACATGAAGACCAATGAAGAGAGGATATCAAGTTATACAAAGAAAGGAACTTACAAAAAAATAGCATGATTAGTTTTCATCTTCACAAGATTGCCATTAATGCTTTTCTCCATGCCATCTCCACCAGCTGATTTGGCTTGGAAATAAAGGCTTTTGGAAAGATTTGGCCTATGTGTTTGAGATGATGAAGTGGGCTTCAAGTGGGTTTGTCATTGGTGGCAGATTTGTTGTTCTTTAAAGCAACACCACCTTTTCCACTAGGTTCCTAACCATGATTATATGAATTAGTTAAGGTGGTAGATCATGTACTGTGTATTCTAACCGTAAATGATCAAGAATAGTTGAATTAAAGAAACAATTCTGATACATGTAACTTATGGTACCTTGGCAAGTTTTGAGTTTTTACTTGCTGCAGATTTAAGCCCTTCAACTTTTACAATGGGTTGAGATACCTCATTCTTGGTCTGAATTACAACATTACAACAGTTTTCATCCTTCCTAACCACCTCTTTCTCCAATCTCTACATGTAGTTTTCATATATTTCTTCTCTTCCAGAGAATAATAAGCTTAAAACATAGTTGAATTGCAGTACAAAGTGTGCGTAGAGATACTTCAGTAGGATTAAAAAGCTTTCTGCTCACTTAAATAGCATACAATTCTTGAGCCTTATAAAGAATAAAAGTGCAGCACACACCCCTTATAAAGAATTAAAAAGCCTGCATATAAAGATTTCAACTCAATGGGAATTTATTTTCTTAAGCACTAACAACAAATTATAGTAATAAAAGTGCAGCACACACGCCTGTGACTTCAACCATCTAAGCTGCAGAATCTCCATTGTGCCTAGAACAGAAACTAGACTCTTACCCACCTCAACACCAAAATTCCAACTCATGCCATCTGACCATAACACCACACACTTACACGAACTATATTGAGACCGTATTGACACCATCAATCCCATGAGTCGCCAAACCCCATTCAAGCACCACCTATTCATAGCCAACACAACACCAAATCGCCCTCAAACAAAAACCCCAACCATCAGATTAACCACAACCCCTGTAAATGAAAAAAAATAGAAACAAAAGGCAAATCTGACTTGTAGGCAACGATGGGTGTAGAGAGTAGGCGACGAAAGGAGGTATGCCGAGAGTAGCGACTTGTGGCAAAGGCATATCGCTGTTCGCGCGACCTTGGAGCAGCTTTGGACGGGGTTTGCGTCGCTTTCTTTGTGTAACCTTGGATGGGGTTTGCGTCGCTTTCTTTGTGTAACCTTGGAGGCGCGACAATGGCAGGTCGGAACAGAGTAGTGCGGATCTTAGACTAAGACTAACTTGGGTGCAGCGGTTCTAAAAGATAAGAACCCTGAAGTGTTTTTAGGTTTGTTAATAAATTGAATTTTAATAAAAAAATTTACAGTAGGTTAAACCCACTGTAATTATATAAGACTAATTACAGATAGCTTAGCCGTTTGTAATTACAGTGGGTTTTACCCACTCTAATTACTTTATTTTTATTATACTATATAAATAAGTATATTATACCTAAGATTTATATAAATTAAAATTATCTAACTATGTATATATAAATACAAGATGATAAAATGAAGGTTATATAAAGATTTAAAAATAGTTGCAATTATAGTGGGTTAAACCCACTGTAATTACTTCCATATTACTAGCCAAAAAGCCGTCAATAACAACTTTACCCAACAAAAAAATAATTAAAATTTTGTATTTGATATATAGCGGCGGAAAAGCCCACTGTAATTTATCACGACAAAACCCACTGTAATCCCTCTTTATTACTGACGAAAAGCCGTCTGTAATTTACTAGCGGACAAACCCACTATAAACTGTCTTATTACAAACGACTTTATAGCCCACTATAACAAATCAACTGTAATAGCGAAAATTCTTGTAGTATAATTACCGACGGCCAAGCCGTCTACTTACTTTTTTTTTTTTATTTTAGAGACGGTAAAGCCCACTGTAAATTATTCACGGAAAAACCCACTGTAATCCCTCGATATTACAGGCCGAAAAGCCGTCTATAATTTACTTGCAGACAAATCTACTGTAATTCGTCTGTATTACTGACGGTTTAGTGGCCCACTATAACAAACCCACTGTATAGCGAAAATTCTTGTGGTGAAAGTATATTCCATGCATTTTATGGCTATATAAGCATTCTTAGTAGCTGGACTTCCATGCTCAACACCGAAATCTCTCCTTCTAATCTGTAGTGTTTCTATAATGTTTTGTGATTCTGGAACACATGACAAGATTGCAAGGTTGTTGTGGCTTAATTTGTTAAATCAAGCGGTAACTAAATTCACTGCACCACATGAAAAAAATTGGAAGTGCCACCTGTTGAAATATGAAAGATACATGGCATGAATACATGTTTAATTTTACGTGGCTAATAGTTAGTTCTCCACCGTTTTACATTTGCTAGATGGGAGAGGATTAGTTACTACGTGGTTACTAGGCAGTAATCCACGGTTTCTTAATTACCACCAATGATAGTTTTTTTATTGTATTTTAATGTTTTGCTATGCCTATAAAAGCAGGGATGGAGCCAGCATTCATCGAGTGGAGGGCCAACTATTAAAAAAAATCATTCAAAAAATATATAAGCATTGTAAATAACACTTATTAATAATATTATAATATACATGTAAATATATAACGGTTATTCAATTGAGTAATATATATATATAAACAATTGAATATGTGTTAATAATAAAAGAATATTTGTTGATGATTTTGACCAATTTTTTTTCTTAACCAATTTGTTTGAAGTCACCTCCATCTCTGAGTTACTCATCAAAGGCACCAATTTGTTTCTTTGTTACGTTGGTTAACATAATCTTTTTTTTTTTTTTTTTTTTTTTAAATGGAGTCTTAAAATATGCATAATAAACTATGATCTATAATTTGTGCAAATATGATCCTAACTCTTATAATCTTATTGACATCTCAGATTTAGAAGAATCTGCTTTACCTCTAGACAAGTATGCCTCTTTTAAGGGATATTTTTGTACACACTTTGAAATATGGTTCCAGGCCTATTGATGTTGATCCACAATGTCTGCTTACTGGTAATAGCTATTTGTTTATCTCAAATGTCTTTGTATCACTTTCAGTTGATACATAACCTGTTTGACCATATTTATTTTCGGCAGGTTAGTCCTGTGGATGGTATAGTTTTGAGATTTGGGGAGTTTGAGGGAGCAGGGGCAATGATTGAACAAGTAAAAAGGTTTTCATATTCGGTTTTTTCTCTTCTTGGTGCAAGCCCTTTCCTTCCAAAAACAACAACTGATGGTGATGTGCAAGAGAAGCATAGAGAATCAATAACGACTACTGAGAAGAGCAAGAAGTTTGGGACCCAACATCATCACGGTAATGTGATGATATATTTTTAACTGCTTTCTGCTACCAGTGTCTTACTGCATCTGGTTTGTTGAATTGGGCAATATTGGTTTGTTTTTTGTTATAATTTTATGAGGATCCAGATGCAAGTGAGTATCCTCCACTTCTATATTGTCTAATTGGAATGGAGTTGCTGCTAAGGTAAATAAAAGAAAAAAAAGTGTTATTTTAATGACCAAGATTTCTTTGAGGTTATGGAAGCCTGTCATAACAGGAAGATTATAAGAATTTTCAATTATGCAGAGTTTAAATATGTTTCAATTGTTTTCTTTTTGTTTTATAAGATGCATGCAAAAAGATTTGCTCAACTTGATGAAATAGATGATGAGATTCAATTGCATTGGGCAACAAAGTCGGGCAATATTGGTTTGGCTAGGCATGCAAACAGCATTCCAACCAGTGTCGAATGATTATCATCTGGAAATACTGACAAGTGACCTGATTTCTAGAGCTGAAGTGATATTTTTATTGTGTTTATAAGGAATGATATGTATGGCAGATCAACTTTTTAATTTTGTTGACACATCTTTTATTTTATTTTCTTATATTGTTATCTTAGTATGTCGTCTTTTTCCTTCGGATGGACATCCGTTGAAATTTGGACTAATTGAATATAGTTATAATGTTTATGACTTTATGTTAATTAAACGTCTCTATTTTAAGTTCTGATTTTATTGTTTTTTCAATGTTAGAAGCAACAGTGTAAGTATTGCGTTGTATATACTGATATATCTTATGAATTTTTGTAATTTAGAATAATAAAAGTCTTATAGTGTTATGTGTAAAGTACCAGTATGCTATTTATCTTTTTTAGTAACTAATTTAGAATTTGTAGTTCACTCTAATTTATATTCATTTCATATCATTGTTACTCCATGCATTTAGATAGATGCGATATGTGTTTTTCAAATTTGAAAGATCGAAATCCAATCTTAATTTAATTCAAAAAACTTTATTTATTTATTTATTTATTTATTTATATAGTAATAATAATACTAGATATTAAATAATTATTAATAAAGAGTAAATATAAATATTTACAGAAAGAATTATAAGATATTAATAATTTATTTTACAACACATTGAAATAATAAAACATTTTCATATTGTTGACATTCTTCTATTAATATAATTTTCACTTAAATTAATATAGATTATTTTTGTAACTTAATATATTCTAATAGATATATATTTTATATTTGAAAAAGCACAAAGGAGAAAATAATCTCGTGCGGTGCACGGTGGGAAACTAGTTTGGTCACAAAGGGTCTTTTGGCATTGCATTGCTTTCATCACTTGTTCCTGTCTGAGGGTAACAAAGTAATTCTTCTGGTGACAATGTCTTCAGTCCGAGATCTTCTGCGAGTGTCCGAACCCTCCAATGCAGAAAATGGAGTGGGTACCGGCAAAAGGCACTCCAACGCTTAAGTCAGCTTTCGGCATAGAGCATTTAATAAGGGTAATAAATGCGTGTCAAAAGTTATCATAATTCGAGAATCGTACTCCTTTTTATACTTACCTTGATGGGCCTTGGACTTTTATGGGCCCTGATCATCTTGATGGCTTATTATTGTTAATTAAGATCGCTTAATTACCTTCTAATATTTAACTGTCCTATTAATATCTTTTTAGTAGAGCTTATCTTGCCTGAATATTCTTCGAGGTGTTCGGCTACTATGCTGCCGAATGCCCAGTTGTGTGTATTCAGCTATTCAGCCAACTGCCTGTTCCATGGTAACTGTGGTGGCCGAATACCTTCCAATGTGATTCAGTCAAAGTATTCAGTTAACCTTCTAGCCGAATACTCGTCTGTTGTGGAGGATATTCGGCTAATTGTGTATCTGAATGCCCCTCCGATATAGTGGGTATTCGGCTAATTGTATAGCCGAATACCCCTCCAGTATACATGCCCCCCAGCCTCGAGTGAACAATTGTGACGAAGAGGCTTTGTTCGAGGTGAGTGTCTGTTCATCATGTCTTTTCAAATTCTTGCCATTATGACAGAAAAAAGCCGTTGAGGTGAAGGAAATGAAGCTTTGCTATTTTATAAACCGTTAGATCTTGATTGATCTAAATCTAACGGTTGGTGTTGTTAACACCTTTTGGACCGTTGTGGGCTTGGGCCCTATAAATAGGGTATGAGATGTCATCTTTACTCCTTTTATTTACACTTTACCAATTTCATTTTTGCTCTCGGCCGAATACTCCCTTCGTGCTTCATCTTTTTCGTCTTGACTAAGGTACGAGGGTTAGACTTTTCTCCTTATTCTTTCTTCCCTTTACCATGGGTTCGTCTAATCATAAGCTTTCAGGGGAAACCGAGGTGGTTGATATTTCGTCATCATCCTCATCTGCCAAGGGGTATAGTGAGGAGTCTTCAACTTCTTCATCTTCATCCTCGTCCTCTTCGTCTTCGTCCTTTTCTTCTTCTTTCCGAGAGGGGGTGGGTGAAAACATAGTGTCCCCTTCGGTTGATAAGGCTATTTCCAGCCCAAAATCGAAGTGTAAACCAAGGGTTTCGTAAGGGAAAAGAGAGTTCCCACAGATAACCCTAGATGGGTATTCCTGGGTAAATGGGGAAGTCGGGTCCTACTGGTCCCGTTATGACGATAAACTTAGTGTGTCAAACTTTGTAAACTATGTAACCGTATGTACTATTCTTGAGGACGAGTTTTGCCCGATAGCTTTACAGTGTTGTCGGCGTGAAACTGACGCTGAATTTGTTTTCTTAGGAAAGGGCGAATCTAAAAGGGATTTCTTTTACATGTATGATTGTGTCTTCCGAGACCTCCATGTAACACTTCCCTTCGACGATTTCACTATGGGGGTGCTTCGGGTTTTGAACGTGGCACCTTCTCAGTTGCATTCCAATGGGTGAGCCACAATCCAGGCCTTCCGCGCCCTTTGCCTATTTAATTTTGTGAAACCTTCTGTAAATGTGTTCTTGTATTATTTTTGTACTCGGCGTAGGAGTGGTTTGTGGGTATCTTTAATAAGAAAACTGAAGAGGCCTTTATTCCATTCTTTTACTTCATCTTATAAGAATTTTAAAACCAACTTCTTTAAAGTAATAATTAAGCCGAATATAGGAGCAAACCATTTCTATGATAGTAATGGGAAGCCCTTATTTCATTTTTACTGGGAGAAGACCCCTCGGTGTTATGACAAATTTCCGAAGTCTATGATGACCGAACGGGAACGCGAGGATCTCCTATTTCTTGAGTCCTTTCCCCAAAAGCTTCCGGCTAGATAGCTCGTTGCTTTATTTAATTCTTCGAATGTTGTATTGGATATGTGTGGTAAGGTTTAAATTCTCCTTCTTCTAGTGTTTATTGTTTAGTGCGAATAAATGACTGACTGTTCATGAAATGCAAGTATCATGGCCGACGCCGTGGTGATGTTTTATACTTCCGCAATGCTCGGAAGAACCAGGCCCTCGCTGTTGGCAACTCTTCAGGCACCGCCTCTGTTTCTCCCGTTGCACGAAAACCACCCCCGAGACCGACTCCTCAAGATACTTTGCCCCCTCCGGCTGCAGAGAAGAAAAATCGAGACAAAGAGCATAAGAAAAGGCATCGGAGCCGTGAGACTTCCGAGGAGGAGAAGGCGAAGAAGCTAAAACAACAAACTTTAGACTTCTCGGCTTTTGGGTCTTTGGCTTCTATCCCTGCGATGACTGCCGAGGGGTTTTTTGCCAAAGACTTTAGTTCCAACGATGTTTCGGAGACTGGAAAAAATCTTTTGAGTAAGGGCGATGTTGCTTCTAATTGGTCGGCTTACTGTGAATTTCAAGCGAGGGCCTCGGCTATCGGTCACCATATGTTTATGAACCCTTTGAAGGAGGCCGAGAAGTTGAAAACGAGTTTGAAAGAATCACAAGCCTCCAACCAACAAGCTCTTGAAGCTAACATTGCCCTTGCTGATGATAACACTCGTCTGAAGGACGAAGTGAAGCACCTTTCGGCCGATCTAAAGGACTTGGATACCAATGTTGTAATGGCTGAGAAGGATGCTAAGCTTCAAGCTGACGAGGTTGAGCGTTTGAAGATGCTACTGGCCCAGGTGGAAAAGGAAAGAGATGCCGAACGCGCCGCCAAGGAGCACATTGCGTCTTCGGCTCAAGACAAGATTTTTGCTGAACATGAAGCCGGATTCCAACATGCTGTTTGGCAAATGCTATATTACTTTGAAGTCCCCAACCGTTCAGTCTTTGACATGGATAAGGATGTTTACAAAGGCCGCATACTATCTCTCGATGATATTCCTGAGGATGTGGTTCTTGAGAACCCTTTCCAGCCGTCGATTCCGGATGGTGACACGGAATACACTCATGGGGATGCAGAAGGTAACGAAGAAAATAGAGAAGAAAAATGCCGATGATGTTGTGAATCAAGAGGATCCGGCTGAATGATCTTAATGTATGTTAGGCCGTTAGAGCCTTTTTATTTTAGAAAGTCATTTTGTAACTCTCTTTTATGATTAATGAATACATGCTTCAATCCTCGGCATCTCTCTTCTCATTCTGTACTTAGAATATTACTATTGACTTAGTTTGTAGCTGATCACTTTGTGAAATCTTAAAAGATTAATATTTAACCAAGCTTTGATTATATGTATTTGGCTTAAATGCACGTTTTAACATATATGTTCTTTTTATCGAGTATGGATATTTTTGAAGAGAACCAACGCATTCGGTTGTTGTGGAATCTTTGCTGAAAAATCCGAATGGTGCATCTTAACCGAGCAGGAGTACTCGGAAGGGAAACCACTTATGAAGAAATTTTGAATCCTTAGTTGAGTAGGAGTACTTCGGGAGGGAAACCATTTGTGAAGAAATTCCGAATGGTATGTCCTTAGGCGAGTAGGAGTACTCGGGAGGGAAACCATTTGTGAAGAAATTCCGAATGGTGCGTCCTTAGCCGAGTAGGAGTACTCGGGAAGGAAACCATTTGTGAAGGAATTCTGAATGGTGCATCCTTAGCCGAATAGGAGTACTCGGGAGGGAAACCATTTGCGAAGAAATTCCAAATGGTGCATCCTTAGTCGAGTAGGAGTACTCAGGAGGGAAACCATTTGTGAAGGAATTCCGAATGGTGCATCCTTAGTTGAGTAGGAGTACTCGGGAGGGGAACCATTCGCGAAGACTATCAACTGCCGAAATAAACAATCATAGACATGCCAAAAGATGTTTTTCATTAATTCAGTTAAAAAGGTGTGCCTCGTTAAAACCTTCTCGGTAAAAACCCTTTCACGTTCTTATAGGGATAAAAAGTCGAGTAAGGAAAAAAAGTACATCACCCAATTACATAATCAACTGAAATAATATTTAAGGTGGGTCGAATTCCATGTTCTCGGTATCACCTTTCCTGAAAGCTCTTCTAGCTTGTATGCTCCATTATTGAGGTTTTGTCGGATTCTGAATGGGCCGTCCCAATTGGCTGCTAATTTTCCTTCCCGAGCATTTTTTCGTGCATCGCCTTGAACTCTTAGGACTAGTTCTCCTTCTTTGATTTCTCTTGGCCTCAACTTTGAGTTGAACCTCTTGGTCATCCTCTGCCTGCATGCTTCAGCGGTTAAGCGTGCTCGGTCACGCACTTCTTCGACTAGATCAAAATCAACCCTAATGGAATTTTCATTTTGGGAGGCTTCGAAATTTTGTCTTCCGAAGGTAGGTTCCCCCACTTCTACCGAAATCATAGCTTCGGTTCCATATATCATTCTGAAAGGGTGTTTCTTTGATTGCTGATTGTGGGGTGCACCTGTATGCCCACAAAACTTTAGGTATCTCTTCGGCCCATGCACCCTTAACTGCACCCAGCCTTTTCTTCAGTTCTGATAAGATGACTTTGTTGGCAGATTCCGCTTGCCTATTTATTTGCGGGTGTTCGACCGAGGTCACCCTATGCTTTACACCTAGTTCCTCCAGGAATGTATTCAGCTTTTTATCTGTAAACTATAACCCGTTGTCGGTGATGATTACATACGGAATGCCAAAACGCGTGATTACATTTTTCCATAAAAACTTCTGCACATTTTGGGCCGAAATGGTTGCCAGGGGTTCGGCCTCTATCTACTTTGTAAAGTAATCAATGGCCACTATCAAGAATTTGCATTGCCCCTTGGCTATGGGAAATGGTCCCAAAATATCAACCCCCCAGACAGCGAAGGGCCATGGTAACGAAATAACATGTAGCTTGTCGACGGGCTGGTGGATAAGGTTACCATGCTTTTGGCATTGGGTGCACTTTTTGACATATTCGGCACAGTCATATTTGAGATTTGGCCAGTAATATCCTGCTCTTAACACACGAGTGGCCATCGTTAGTCCACTCGAGTGCATGCCACAGATTCCCTCATGCAGCTCTCTTGTGACATACTCGGCCTGATTTTTGTCGAGACATTTAAGCAAAGGGGTGGAATACCCCCTCCTATATAACTCTCCGGCCACCAAAACGTACCTCGTGACGCTGACGCGTAATCTCTTAGTCTTCTCCTTATCCTCCGGAAGAGTACCCTGTAACAAATATTGTTGGATCTCATGCATCCAAGGGTCTTCTGGTGTCGAGACCTGCATGCATTCTTCAGTGGTCACATTCGGATTAGGTAACACTTCCTAAATAAAAGTCCTGAGTTGCCCAAGTTTCTGAGTACTGGCCAGTTTAGCAAGCTGATCGACTCTGTCGTTGTGTTCTCGGGCTAGGTGCTTTACTTGAACCTCGTCGAACTCTTCTTTCAATTGCATGAAAGCATGATAGTATTTCAGCAGATGTGGATCTTTGACTTGGAAAACACCATTAATCTGTTCGGCCGCAATTTGGGAATCGCTCCAACATTCTACCTTCCGAGCTCCCATCTCCTTGGCTAACCTAAGTCCAGCTAGTAATGCTTCATATTCGGCCTGTTCCAATCATATCTGGTTTAGTCCTTCCAAGATAACACCTGCCCCACTCCCACGCTGGTTGGACGAGCAGTCAACGTGCACAATCCACCATTTGTCTTCGAAGTGCTCGACGGAGTGCAGCTCATTGATGAAGTCTACCAAACATTGTGCCCTGATAGGACCTCTTGGCTCATACCTTATATCAAACTTTGAGAGCTCTATTGACCATGCCATCATTCGTCCGGCCAGTTTCAACTTTTTCAATACCTTTGCTATGGGGCAATCTGTTTTGACGACTACTTTGTGACCCTGAAAGTACTGTCTCAGGTGCCTTGCAGCGTTAACTAGTGCTAGAGCTGCCTTTTCTATCATTTGATATCTCATCTTGGCTTCCTGTAGCACTCGACTGATGAAGTATATGGGTGCCTGACCCTCTTCATGTTCTTGGGCTAGTACTGCGCTTATGGCTTCTTGGGAAACCGAGATGTACAACATTAATTCCTTTTGGGGGTCCGGTTTCTTGGGTACTGGTGGGGCCGAGAGGGTCTTCTTCAGATCTTGAAAGGCTTCCTCACACTGTTGATCCCACAAAAAGTTCCTGGATGCCTTTAATAGTTTCATGATAGGTTTCGCCTTTTCAGCGATCCTTCCTGTCAGTCTTTGAACTTCTTTCTGAGTTTTGGGGCTCCTCATACAAATAACAGCTTGGCATTTATCAGGATTTGCTTCTATGCCTCGGCAAGTTAACATGAAGCCCAAAAACTTTCCTCCTTGATCACCGAAGACACACTTTTGGGATTCAGACGCATGTTGTGTTTTCTGAGTTCGGCAAAGATCTCGTCAAGGTCCCTCTTGTGCGAGCCGGCATTGGAAGACTTTACCACCATATCATCAACATATACCTCCAGGTTTCTTCCTAGCTGCTTTTGGAAAACTTTGTCCATTAGCCCTTGATAAGTTGCTCTGGCATTTTTCAGGCCGAATGGCATAACTCTATAGCAATAGTTGGCTGATTTGGTGATGAAAGCGGTCTTGTCTTCATCTTGAGAGTACATTCGGATTTGATTATAACCCGAGTATGCATCCAAAAAGCTTAGGCAAGCATGCTTGGTCGTCCCATCGACTAGTCGATCGATGTTTGGTAGGGGGTATGCATCCTTCGGGCATGCTTTGTTCAGATCCGTGTAGTCTGTACACATTCTCCATTTACCGTTTGACTTCTTCACCATGACTACATTGGCTAACCAAGTAGTGTACTTGACTTCTCGGATGAAGTTAGCTGCCATCAACTTTGCTACTTCTTCTTCCACAGCATTCCGCCTTTCTTCTCCCATCTTTCTTTTCTTTTGAGCTATCAGCCTTGCTTCTCGGCATATTGCCAACTTGTGACAATGGAAATTTGGATCGATGCTCGGCATGTTTAAGGCTTTCCAAGTGAACAAGTTGGCATTTTGCCTAATCACTCTTTGGATTTAAAGCCGATCATTTTCGGATAAGTTGCTGCCGAGATATGTGACTTGGCTCTTCATTTCACCAATCTAAAATGCATAGGTTTCCTCATTCGGTTCGGCATGTTTGTCTTCATCAGTCCTGGGATCAAGATCTAAGGGTTAGGCCAAAGGTTCGGCTGCCGAGACAATGTTTACTGACTTGTATTCCTCTTCCTTCAACTGAGTAACTTTGAGGCTCGCTAAGTAGCACTCCCTAGCCGCTTTTTGGTTGGCGTGAATTGTGATTATTGTGCCTCGGTTGGAGAGGAACTTCATTGCCAGGCGTGGAATGGATTGTAACGCCCTTCGTTACAATAACAATCCATAGTAAAATATTCTTTAAAACATAAATAATATAATTTTTTTTGAAAATAGAATGGTCTAAAATACCTCATATATTACAAAATAAGGTTGAATAAATAAATCCTTACATATATAAAAACGTTATCCTCAAATATGGGCATCTAAAAGAGTGACTGAACTAACCACATCCGACCCTTTATACCAAAGGTATTAACCAAAAATATAACTAAAAGAACTAAGCCTTCAAGTCTCCATCGTCTCTACAGTTTCTTCCTCGGGCTCTGAAAACAACACTTTTAATGAGATAATAATCCCAGTGAATAAAACAAGTTCTAAAAAGGTTCGTAAATAGTGTTGTTGTCAGCCGGTGCGGTAATCCAGAAAAACTTAACCATGGTACCCGCAAGAATTTAAAATAAAATATTATGTGTGTGTGTGTGTGTGTGTGTATATATATATATATATATATATATATATATATATATATATATATATATATATATATACTCCAATAGGAGCCAAATTAAGACAACCACAAATCACACTCATATCATTCTCATTAAGGTAAATATTTCAATAAATAAAATTAACACCTCAATACATTCAAATAGATATCACAAACACAACTTAGTGATTTCCAGAATCACTAGACTAGACTCTTTGGTTCCCAGAATCGGTGTGGATCTCAGATTCGTAAAAGGTCTATGAGCTCATATCCATGCAATGGCGTCCCACTGCCTTCCCCATCTTAGATGGAGGTATCTGAATCTCTTTCCCATCCCAGATGGAGGTATCTATAATAAATCTCATCCCCATCCCAGATGGAGGTATCTCATATTCAATTTTCAGATTAAAATATACACCGTCACCACTTCCCAGAAGATGATGACTAACTCACACATAATTACAAAATATCATCCTAGATAATTATCAAATAAATCCTCTAATTTCATGCATCCAATAATTCCATACACCTAATAACACTTCTCATATCACATTACGGGTACACTAACATCTCAGTTTCGAATAACAATATGTAGCAACACAACATACAAATTATATATATATCAATGTGCAAACAATAATTAAAATATAATAACAGAATTTCACAAATTATTCGAGGAGTAAAACTGCTGCAGTGCTTAGTATTCTATATAATCAAGGAAATTTCAATCATTCGAAAATCATACCCACGCATGCATGAACGATCACCTATAATTCAAAATTTAGAATTCCACTAACACCAAATCCCTCTTTCGCAACCAAGGTCGCGGCGGGACGACAAAAAAGAAGGATTTTAAAGTAAACAGAGGAGTCGCCACTAATATTTATTAAGGAAAACATTGAAAAAACCTTTAAAGGAAAAAAAATGGTCTTTGGAACCAAATATGAGTTCGGGAGTCGATTACGTGTAGGGACGGTATTAGCACCCTACGACGTCCGTCCTAAAACGGTTACCTCTAATTGATTAAGCAAATTATTTATAACTTTAAAAATATTTATCTCACCACGAACTAATTAAAAAATGAAGGTTTATTTTATTATTTTTTATGAAGATTAATTTTATTATTATTATTACTATTATGAAAAAAAGAAAAGTTAGTATTTATTAAATATTTTTTTTAGCTCGACAAGAGTGGTCTCCTGCTCCTACGTATCCCCAGGTGCAATGGAGAATTCAGAGTTACCTAGTTCTTTGGGGTAGAAAATATTTGCGCGTTGATATATTTTTTATTTTCATTCTTATTTTCTAGATTTAGGATTTTTTGAGCTGTCACGGCTCATAGGTCCTAAAAAAAAATAAGACTGCCAGAGGTGTACACCCAAGTCAATCTATTTAGAAATTTTACTCTTGAAGCAAACTAATTTCGTGTTAATATTTTATTTTAGAGAAAAATTTTAAGATATCAAGTTGTCACAACTTGCACCTCAAAATCTCGAGTTTAAGAGGATGTCACATCCAATTAACCCTTTCTCTATTAAACTTTATTTTATTAATTTTGTTAAGTTATAATTATGAAACATTATTATTATTATTATTATTGTTATTATTATTACTATTATTATTATTATAGTAAGGGAATTCAAAAGAATGAAAACTAAAGCCAATATTGGTTCTTTTACGTTATTTCATTATCGGTATTTGAAAGCAAAAAACTTACGTTGAAAAAGAATTACCAAATAGCTTGTTTACTTAAAGCACCACCTAAATTAATTGCATGAACAAAGCCAGCTAACTAAACGGACTCAAACTCTCACGGAAAAAAAAATAAGGCCCAGGTCCAATTGTTAATTAATTTAAAAGGGCAATCAACACAAAAGCTAAAATGAGCAAGGAACAGTCACGTGAAAAAGGAAGAGCTTCGTGAAGCTTCTTTTTGTTCTCTACAGGTGCCAACTAAAAGGGGGCTTTCGGCCTGTGCACAAAACGGAACAAGAATCAGATCGAAATTAGAGAGCGGGCAGGGGAGAATGAGAAACGGAGCCGTGCGTGAAAGGAAAAGAGGGTCGAAGGTTCAGCTTCCGTACGGGGTTGTGATGGTGCGATTTTGGATTCGTGTTGGTCGCAGATGACTGTGTTTGGGGTTCCTTACCTTGCGCACCAACACGACACTCATGGGAGCCACGCTTTAAGCACGCATCAGCGCCGGCGACGACAGCGTCACGACGGTAGCAAGACGCGACCACCGCAAATTTGGCTCTGGATCTGGGTTGCGGTGTTAGGAACGAGATGCGATGATGATGCAGAAGGGTGATTCGGGCTTCGAACTCAGATCGTGAGAATGATTTACGGTGGTGAAGGATGGTGCCGCGATCGAAGATTCACGGCGGTGGCGGTGGTTTGTCGGAAAGGTTCCGTGGTGGTGACAGGGTACTTTGGGGTTCCGATTTTCTATTTGCTCTTGTGATTTTTGGTTTGATTTTGTTGCAGATCTTGTTGAAGGGTTTCTGGATTTGGGATTTGTGAGTGGATAGGCTTGAGTTTGTGGTGTTGGGTTCACGGCTGCAGTAACGGGTACAAGTTGCGGGGCTTGGTTTAGTGGTTCGACGAGTCTGGGATGGCCAAGGGAACCTTGTGGTGCTGTGACCGTGATGGGTCAATGTTGAAAGAGTAACATTCTTTTTATTTTATTTTTTTTCATTGTTATGTGATAACTTTGAACTTGAATCTGATTGACTAACACTCTATTTCACCACATGATCACAACAGGTACAGAGCAAAAGGCAAATATAGCATGAACTATAACAGCTACGTCATTAGCCTCAACAAAGTAGCATCAATAGAAACAGAGCTTATATGGCCAAAAGAGTGTGTTGAACAAAGGGATTACCTATTGTGAGCTATCCCTCTTACTTTGATCCTGGCAATTGAAGCAGTCTCTCCTCAAAGCCTCTGATTAGGTAACCTCCATTTTACCCTCAACTCTCAATGTTTGCTATTGCTTATTCTCTCTTGACCGAAATTCATCGCCCCTTTTCCATTCACAGTAGCAATATTTATAAGCTTATTCCTTTGCATTTTTTTAATCACACTAGCCCAACCTATTGTGAAGCAGGTTTGTGCCTTTTGGGAACAAATCCAGCAGATGCAAGATTTGTTGGTGGCTGTAGCTTAGAACTAGCTAAAGGAGGAGGACTGTGGTGCTTCAGTGCAGAGCTAGCAGCTTCAGAGCTAGCTGGGAAGAGCTCGATCAAGGCTGCCCTCCCCCTTTGCTTTTGTTTTTTTTTTCTTTTTTTTATTTTCTTTTTGGTTCTGTTTGTTGTGTTTTTTTTTGTTTTGGGCCTGAGTTGATCATAAACTATGTTAGATTTGGTTGTATATGGACATTGTGGATTTAAGCTGTTGGCCCAAAGTATTTTATTTCTACTGGCACAAATTTGGAAGTAAAAAGAAAATTTATTTATCTATTTTTATTAAAACAGAAATATTTTACTCACCTCTTGAAGGTTTTATATCTTTCAAGAACCTAAAGATTATATCTTTCAAGAAACATACCATGGAAGGTTTTAAAAGATAAATATTTTACTCACCTCTTGAAGCAAAGTAATCTACGATCTTTGTTTATTCTTTCTCTTCTCTATCTACTACGCCGACAAGATTCCCTCTATGTCTTATTCTCCCTGGTCCTTAAACTATCTACTAATTTTCTGTTCCCTAAGAGACTAACTATGTAATTCTAGGAAAGGAAACTGCCTATCCTTATTTAAGTGCAGTTGTATGTGATTAAGATTAAATAGCATAAGATTTATTTTAGCAGATTTGGCTTATCAAATCTTTCTTTATCTTTTTCTACTTTATTATCTAGATTTATCTCATTATATAATTATCTACTATTTTCTTTTCTTTCAAGATATATTAAGATAGAACATGATAAGATTTAAATCGTTATCGATGACCAATTCAAATTATACATATAATGAATATTTTATCTAAACTAGATATATAATATTATATCATTACTATATTAATTATCTTTTGCATTCTTTTGTAGTTGTTAGATAATCTTAACAATTCTTATATTAATCACCTAATCTTATTATTGATAAAATAATTATTTAACTTGATAATATTTAATATATAGTAACTAAATAGAAATATTTTAATTTAATTATCTCAATCAAAGTTATTTTATCATAATACAAACATTGCAAACAATATAATATACTAAGATAAGATTTCAATCCAAATAAAATAATATCATGATACAACATTCTAAATATAATATCATATTGTATCATAATAATTCAATCCTCTTAATTCAAATAAATTCTTATACTAATAATTTTTATACTAAATCTCATAACAATTTAATCTTTTAAATCCTATTAAATTTCAGGATGTTACATGGATACTATGGCCCCTAGAGCATTCAAGGACGGTCGTCTAAGTAGTATATTATATGAAGTGTTAGCGTGCACCACTATGTATCTAACTTTTATAATCTTGCACTCCTTTTCCCCGTATCCGAAGGTTGTGTTCAGCTCTATACATCCTCTGGTGTTAACCCTTTCACTTGAAAACCCGACCAGGGGTTCGTCATAGGGCATGAGCTTCCCCTCCGGTATATCCAACTACCTGAAGGTACTCCAATATAGGATGTCGGCAGAACTTCCTTGATCTACCAGAGTTTTTCGGACTGTGCAGTCAGCTATGTCCACTCTGATTACCATTGGATCATCTTGTACGGGGTCGGAACCCTGAAAGTCTGCATCTGTGAATGTAATAGGCGGCATTTTCAGCTTGCTTATGGTCGATGTCATGTTGACTGATCGAACAAGGCGGAGATGTCTCTTCCTGGCCGAAGAGGTACTACCTCCACCAGCAAATCCTCCCGCAATCGTATTGATCACTCTTCGAGGATGTTCATGGGGTTTTGCTTCTTGCCGCTCCCTAGACCTACTTCTTTGTCTTTCAGCCTTTCTGTCACGTTCTCGGTCATAGTCACTATCCCTCCTGTAAGTTCTATCGTCATCTTTGTACCTCGAGTATTGAGGCCTTCCAGTTCTAGGATTGTGAACGAAGTCTTTGAGGTGTCCCATCTTGATAAGGTCTTCAATCTTGTCTTTGAGTGCAACACACTCTTCGGTGGAATGGCCTCTATTACGATGATATTGGTATTGCTTGTTGTAGTCGGCCTTAGGAGGGGTGTTAGCTCTTTTCGGCATAGCCAATATTTCGGTTGCAAGAGCTTGCTTGAGTATCCGGGAGTGGCTAGTGTTGAGCGGAGTATAGGTCGTGTATTGGGGGCCACTATACTCTCGATCCTTGTGAAACTTCTCTTTTCCCTTCCCCTGATTATCTTTTTCATGTTCTTTCTTTCTTGTATTGGCTTATGCTCGGACTTGGTTCTGATACTCAGCCAACTCTTCCATCTGCATGTACTTTACTGCTCTTCGTCGGAGGTCGTCTATGTCGAGTGCAAGTTTCTTAAAAAGACTATTGACGAAAGCTCCTGGTCAAAGGGCCGTCACCAAGTGATGCATGGTTACCGCTGGGTCCAGGTTACGGATGTTTAAGGCAACCTTGCCGAACCTTTCCATGAAAGTCCGGAGAGATTCCTTCTTTTCCTGCCGAATGTTCACTAGCGCGACAGAAGTCAAGTGATAGGGTCTGCTTGTTGCAAACTGAGTGTCAAATCTAGTCACAAGTGTTTCAAAGCTGTCAATGGAATTAGGCGGAAGCCGAGTGAACCAATTAAGGGCTTGTCCCTTTAGAGACGTGGGGAATACCCTACATAGGATAACGCCTTTGGTGGTATAGAGACTAACTTGGGTCACATAGACGTCTATGTGCTCATCTGGGTCAGTGCTACCATCATATCGGTCCAAGTTGAGGCTTTTTCAACTTGGGGGATAGGGGTTTCCATAATTCCAGAAACGAAAGGATGTGATTGAGTGTTGGCGGTAAAGGTTGAGAGTCGATGTATCGCCCCCTGGATGTTGAGATTGGCCGTTGACTCGCCTTTATGCTGTTGGCCAGGTGTTTGGTCTTCTGGCTTCCAAGGCCTATTCAAACTCTTCAATTCAGCGTTCTCCTGACAGAGGACCGATATCTCTTGAGCATGTTGCTTTCGCATTGCTGATATATCAGCTCTCAACTGTCTTAACTCCAAAGACAAACTCGTTTGATCTTCGACGTGCGCCGCGTTTTCATCAACTCGATGTCGTCCCTCCGCGCCTTGTTGCATGCCTGGTGCTGATGATCCGGGTATATCCATTTGTGCGTGACTCCGAGTAGTAACCATTCCTTGAGGGGTCATGGGATAAGTTTTACCAGGGCCCCACGGTGGGCGTCAAAATGTTCCTGTCTGAGTAACAAAGTAATTCTTCTGGTGACAATGTCTTCAGCCCGAGATCTTCTGTGAGTGTCCGAACCCTCCAATGCAGAAAATGGAGTGGGTACCTACAAAAGGCACTCCAACGCTCAAGTCGGCTTTCGGCTTAGAGAATTTAATAAGGGTAATAAATGCGTTTCAGAAGTTACCGTACTTCAATAATCGTACTCCTTTTTATACTTACCTTGATGGGCCTTGGACTTTTATGGGCCCTGATCATCTTGATGGCTTATTATTGTTAATTAAGATCACTTAATTATCTTCTAATCTTTAACTGTCCTATTAATATCTTTTTAGTAGAGCTTATCTTGCCTGAATATTCTTCGAGGTGTTCGGTTACTATGATGCCGAATGCCCATTTGTGTGTATTCGACTATTAAGCCAATTGCCTGTTCTATGGTAACTGTGGTGGCCGAATACCTTCCATCGTGATTCGGTCAAAGTATTCAGCTAACCTTCTAGCCGAATACTCGTCTGTTGTGGAGGGTATTCGGCTAATTGTGTATCTGAATGCCCCTCCGATATAATGGGTATTCGGCTAATTGTATAGCCGAATACCCCTCCAGTATATCACTATTTAGAACTTATGCACCAATTGTAGTTGAGTTTACAATTTTTTTAAAACTATACATTTTAATGATGGAGAAACTATTCTTGCTTGTGTTTTTCTTTATCTTTTTAATTAACATAAATTGTGTTCTATTTGATATATTTGTGCTAATTACGTGTTTGTGTTTGCTTTGTGTGTCAAACAACTTTCCCCAAACCTTAAGAAAGTGGTTTTTTCAGACGTTGATGTGGTGATTCAGCGTGACGACATGGTAAGTGCATTATGGTTTGAGATGTTCCATGCAGGAAGATCAAATTCTGGTTTGAGATGCCAACTGTCATGGTTCAGTTTGTTAAGGTTAGAAACTTAGAATATACAAAGTTATTGGTGATCTCATATTCTTTTACAACAATATTCCTAATTCCTCCATCCCCAACTGAATCATATTTTATACATTACTAAATTTTACTTTGAACTCCTGCATATGGGATGACAAATGAGATGGTGAGAGGGATGTTGTAGGGAAGCAGAGGTCATCTCACAAGCATCTAAACGGAGGACCATGGCGGGAAAGTGAAACATAATGAGAGAGTTTAATCTTAGAAAAGGAGAAAATGTGGTTAAGAAATTATTAGGTGATTTTGAATAATTATAGTCTTTATTTTTTTTTCACGTGAATCTTCCAATGTGTATGTATATAAATTACTATTTCTTCCAATGCGATCTTAAATAATTATAGTCTTTGTTTATCTTTACATGACATAATTAAGTATTATAAATATGGGATTTGTTAACATACTCTCACCTATTTTTTAGTTGGAATATGTTAGCCATTAATACTCTCTGCAGTGAATTTTTCATTGCAAGAGATCCAACCATAGGTTAAAAAGTGAGACTTTCATTTTCTCAATTAAGTATTTTGAATAGAAGAATCTTAACGACATTCTCTTTTTAACACTCTTAATTTGTTGAAAAAACAAATAAAGTGTTAGTGTTAGAAAGAGAGTATAGCTAGCATTCCTCTTTAATATTAACTAAACGGTTTAACAAATTGTAATTGAATATTAAAAATCAATTTCAAATATATATTTTTTCTTCAAAATTTAAATACGCTTCTAACATATATTTGATGTATCATTTTATGCTTTCAATATTAACTGAACGGTTTAACTTAACTTCTTATCTTTTTCAATCTATCATTTTCAATATCTTTAGTTCTAATTTGAATTTGACTTTTTTTAAACAAATTATCAATAATTAATAATAACAATATATCACAGCATAAATTATTTATCATCAAATTAAAATATAATTTATACATTCAAAAATATCTATTTATTATAAATTTTAATTATAATATAATTTGTATATTTAGAAATATTTATTTATTATAAATTATAGTTGTATCAAATAAATATTTGTTATGTGTAATGCATATATTAAAATACTAGTTATATATTATCTCCCTAGTTTCACCCAATTTAAATAATTCAAATAGAATTGTTGATCAACTAGAAAAAAAAAAGTTGTAATTTTTATTTAATATTTTAATTTTTGAATCCTTAATGTTGTTTTTGTTACATATCTGAGTTTTTTTTTTGGTACAGGTTAAGTTTTGAATCCTTAATATATCTTGTTGATAATATTAATATATATTAGTATTTGTATTTAAAAATTCTTGAATATATTCCTTAAAAAAATATTGAATATTAAATACTTTAAAATCTATTAAATATACTCTTTTGTTTATTTAATTATTTAGTTTTTTTTTATCCTTATTTAATTATTTAGTTTAAATTCAAATAGGAATAACGTTGGTCAACTTAAATTCACCAAAAAAAACGTTGGTCAACTTAAAAAGAAGAAATTAGTAACTCCTTTTATTTAATATACTTTTAATTTTTTTTTATCCTTAATATATATCTTGTTGACATGACAACAATTATATTCTCAATGTACTTTTTGTAACAAAAATAAACAAATAATAATAATAATAATAATAATTAATAAAATGTATATATGTATTGTTGAGTCTAAGACTTTGGACGATGTCCAATCCCTCAAACTTCGGTTTTGATGATAACAAATGAGATTAAATTTTGAAGTATCTAGTGCTTTATGTTTGAGTATTATAGGTACCACACCGTCCAATGCCTCAGCGGTATTGTATTTCTTAAGCTTAAACTATATATCTCTATGTGCTTATTGCGTCCAATGTATAACTGGAACTTGTTTTCCTAAAAGTAAATCCAGCATCCAATGCGCTGTAATAAAATAAGCATCCAATGCATTGTGAAAACCAGTGTGCAAACATTGCGTCCATTTGAGAAGCGTCCACTCGCTTATATAACTTACACAACCTCTTCTATCAAACAGTTATATAATGCGTCGTCCATGATGTCTAAAAGTACACTTAAGCTTTTCGATGCTGATTCTCTGAAATGTTCTATTATTCCCTCTCTTTTCTTATGAGACATTTCATTTGAATATTCAAAAAGTGTACCACAGGAGACAAAAAAGCTTTTCTCTGCAAAACCGTACGGTAGTGGAGACGCTGCATGTATTGTTGTCCCCTTTCTCTATCCACCCCAAGCTGACACGTGGTAACGGTCATATGATTGTGAGACAAAGGCTCAAATCCCAAAATGAATACCTTCACTCAGTAGCCTATAAACAGAGGATCAAGCTCACGAAAGAAAAAGAGAAGCATTCAAGTTTTCAAATAGCTGAAACTCTGCCAAAACAATTGGACGACCAACACTTGTGCAAAAAGAGCAACTTCTTAGCTTTGCTAAGTCATATTGTGTATTTTGTTTTACATTGTAATATCCTCTCTGTGAGAGTTGTTTTGAATCTTGTAATCAAACTATTGTTTGGAAAGCCTGGAGTGGCTTAGTGATAAAGAATACTCAGGTGTTACTTTAATCTCAGGGGGAGATTAAAGGTGTTCCAGAAGTGGCCTAGAGAATACTTGTAGCCAGAAGTGGTAGGGCAAAGAATACTTGTTTGTAATCTCGACGTAGCTCAGGTTGAGTGAACCGTTATAAACCAAGTGTTTTTACTCTATTTCTTTTTAGCTTACCAGTTATCTATAGAGTTATTTCTTCGCATTAGATGCACAAGTTTCTTTATAAACTTATTTACGAAAAGTATTTGTTTCTCGCTTGGACGACAACCTGAAAAACGCAGTTTCATTAAACTGTCATTTTGAACCATTGGACAATATCTGCAACTCCCTATTTTACAAGTCCCTTGTAAAATTAAGTTAAGATATCTTCATCTTTGCGAAAAGATTTTAAATTTTATCTAACACACTATTCAACCCCCTTTCTAGTGTGATTCTCTGCATTTCATGTAAGTGTTTAATGACTTTGTTGGTCTTTTTATTGTTCTGTCATATTTGTTATCACATGTATGTAATCTTTAAATAATTGAATATCATTATTGCCTTCTTATTTTTACACTTAAATATTTATATCTAAATTGTTTAATATAAAAATAAAAGATTGATGAAATATATATAATGCATATCTTATCTTATAAGGAATCTTTCTGTTATAACTGCTTGGCCTGAGTCTATCTTTGTTTACTCGGCCGGTCTCTTGACTCGGTGCCGGGCCGAGTTCGAGTAGTACACATGCCCCCAAGCTCTAAAGTAGGCTAAGATGTTTTTATATATCCGAGCTTCATTATGCCCTGGCAACTGATCATACTAGCTGAGTCGCAGGTACTTTGAGCTCGTGGTTGAGCTGAGGATGCTTAAGGTGTCTAGTTGAACTCAAGATGCTCTAAGCGTAAGGCCGAGCTGAAAATGTTCTAGGCTCAAGGTGTAAGGCTGAGCTAAAGAGTCTCAGGTGGCGAGGCCGAGCTGAACATGCTCAAGTCTTAAGATGAAAATGAAGACTCTTAAAGTGCGAGGCCGAGTTAAGTATTTAGATAATTGAGGCTAAGTTCATTGAGTTGAAGATACTCTAAGTGGAACTGGCTGAGTGTAAGGTACTCAAGGTCGAGACGAAGTCACTTGAGGAAGAATTGGCCAATGGCATTGGAAATGCTCAAGGAAATTTAAGACACTCGAGACTTTTTGATAATTAATATGCCTTTTATTCTACCAACTAGTCATGTGTACTACTCGAACTCAGCCCGACACCGAGTCAAGGGACCGGTCGAGTAAACAAAGATATACTCAGGCCAAGCAGTTATAACAGAAAGATTTCTTATAAGATAAGATATGATACTAAAGATTTGATAAGCAAATAAACTTATTTCTATTATATTTGATAAGATTTGATAGGAAAATAAACCTATCAAATCTATCTTTACACACCCTATAAATAAAGAGCTATTCACCCTGAATCAGGTATGCAATCTAAACCCGTGTGATATCTGCTCCATACCTTTGCACCTCTAACTTGAGCGTCGGAGTGTCTTTGCAGGTACACCCCACCACCGTTCACGAAGGGGCTATCAGAGGAGCCACCGCAATCGGAGGTTCTACAAAATCTGGTAGGAACATTTGGTGCCCACCGTGGGGCCCGATAAAACTTTTCCCGGCCACACAAATCAATAATTTTTGCTCTTCTATGATCGTCGTCCAACCAATATGCATTAACAAGGTTTTATCTTTTCTACTCTCCCCGTTAATTTGCCTAATTTAAGAGCACTGTTACCAAAGGTGCATCTAAAATTGATTTGGCATACTAGATATTACCTATATGCATATGATAGCCACCGAGAGCATGGCATCAATTTCTTTTCATCATTGCGAGAAAATAATTAGAATAGATGTTAATAATATCATCATATTCAACTTGATATTATATGGCAACATAATTTGCCTTATGTTTGCACATGAATTGCCTCCGAGTGGTCACAATGTGCCGCCAATTGATATGGCAAGATATAATGTGGCGAGATAATTTGTCTTATTTTTGCAGATGAATCATCGCCCGTACTGTCATTTTTTTTGTTGTTCCGAAAACTATCAGCATCTTGGAGCACTAGTATTGTAACACCCTAAAAATTTACAACTCAGAATATAATAAATATAGATTATAAATATGTTATTTCATGTGACAAAATTTAGTGAAATTAAAATTTAATGAAAATTTAATTTTTACACTGTAAGAAATTATACTGTGTAAAAATTAGATAGTATAAATTTACACTGTGTAAATTAATACTGTGTAGGATTAATTTGAATTACACAATGTTCTAGATAATTAGCACAATACTCTATGTTAATTAGCTAGTAATTAACTACTTATGATAAAAGTAAAATTACCATTTTTGCTTAATCTCACTTTACCCATTTTAAGTTTAAAAAAAAAAAAAAAAACAAAGCAACCCGTAAAAAAGGGGGGGGGGGGGGGGGGGGCTAAGCTGCTTCCCCGATATTTTAGTTCACTTAAATACTCCAAAGCTTCAAAAAGCCTTAATACTAGGGATATTAAAATCCCATATTAATTTTTGGACTTAAAACCCCTTTGAATTCTTTTTTAATTCAAAAAAATTCAACTCTCTTCCTCACTCACTCTCTGCTGGTCTGTGGCCCCTCTCAAAGGGAGAAAAACTTTTTCTCATTTCCTCCATTGCTCTCCATAATTCCTCATATCCAAAGCTTAGGTAATTTTTATCAAAATTAATTTTTGATTCCATAGGGTTGTTTAGAATTTCAAGCTCTACAAGTGTATGGTTTAAAATTTTAATTTTGATACTTAGGGACTTAAATACTCTCTTAAGGCTCATTCCCTTCATCCTTTCCATTTTCTTGAGCTATATTGAGGTATGAAGGAGTTTCCCTCTTAAACTTTGGTTAAATACACCATTTTGTTCATGGTGGCTGCTGACTGTTTGGATTTTCTTTTGATATTTTCGTAGACCTTTATGATTATTTGAGATCATGAATAACTGTTTTTAGGCCTCTGGAATGCATACAAAAATTTCAGAATTTATTGAGTTGATTTGGTATTTTAAATAGAATTATTTTTGTGAGTGCTCTGAATTTACTAAACACACTGTTTTGAGTATTTGATCTATTTTGGAGTGATATTTTAATAAAGTAAGACCACAAAACCTTGCTACTAGGTGTGAATGATGTTCCTGAATTATTTTCAGATTTTACTGGGTAGATTTAGTATTTATAAATAAATTCTCTTTTTGTTTTCAGAAATCTGCTGGATCACGTTTAAATAGGAGGAAAGTATTTTTAGTGAGAAATTTCGTGTGGGAAAAATATATGATGATAACTCACCTCTTTATAGTGTACTTTAATTTTCGTAGAATTCATTAAGTTGTTTTACTATTTTTAGATGATATATTATTGTAAAAACTGATTTCTGACAGCAGGGGAAGATAAATGGAAAAATGGTATTTGGGGTAGGAATTAAATTCTGGAAAAATATATGTTGTAATTTAATTGTGGAATATGGTCTCTGTAAAGTTTCACTAATTAATGATGAGTTTTTCTATTTTCTAAATTTCCTATACTCTGTTTTCAGTATGCAGTCAGATTTGGAAAATAATTTAAAAAACATATTTTTGGAGTGAATTTTGAGGAACTAAATTTATGTGTGACTATTTGAGTGATGAATAATGTGTCTAAAAATTTCTATACTATTCTGAATTGAAATGATATGTTAAATAATTCTTGGAGTGTAGAATTTGATCTATGTAGAATATTAGAGTTTGGTTAAATTAATTGTTTTAAGTATGTTATTTAATTGTTTTGGGCTATGAATGAGTGGTTTTATCCCAAAGGAAAGACCTCTGCACTTTATTATTATATATTTGATTATTTGTGAATGTAATTTTTATTCTTGCCTTATTCATTGTATTTACTTGACTTGAATTGGAGACCGGGAGGAATGTGATCCTCGGACAATCTGTGTGCTGGAAATTGAATATGCATGTTGTGTCATGTGTATTGAATGATATGTGATTGTGGGAAGGGGACAAATGGACTCCTTGTAAGAGTGCATTTGTAGGCTAGAAAATGGAGTTCTAGCACTTAACTTTGATTTATTGTGAAAACAATAAATAAACCTTTTAAAGAAAAAAAAAGAGTGTGAATAATTATAATTATTTGGACTTAGTAAATTTTAGGAACCTTGACATTTGGGTATCAAATCTTAAACTTGGACTTAGAAAATAAACTAGGACCTTTGCTTGGAGTTGCGTACTAAAGAATAAAATTTAGCATAATACTTGAGAAAGGGTAAGGATTTACATAAAATTTAATAAAAAAAATTGTTTAGAATCATGAATGGGTTCATGATGAGATTAGTAGTGCTTAGTGCATCTACTCTTGTATGTTTGTTTGTTTGCAATGTTAATGGGAGGGGAAGGAGGAACCTTTTCCACTCCCAACATGGTGAGGTCGTGTAGTACGACGTAATCGTGGAACGTGATTCTCCGTGATGGTTAGCTGTGGAAGAAAACTTGGAGAGGTTGTGTAGGGAGCTCCTACTGTGACTTGTTTCATTGTGAAAGATGGAATCACTATGTGACACGTGATGAGCTCATGATACTAAATTGATCGTCGTCTGGTACATTTAACAGAGGAGTCCATATAAACCTGTAAGGACAATCCTAGTGGGGAGAGTCATTGAGGAGTCAGTCATCAGAGATTGGATGACCACATAGTGGTACCTGGGAAATGATCGCAGGCGTGATCGACCTTAGGGGTAAGGACCGAGTTGTGACTTTAGGTCACGTAACCGACTTGGCAACCTCGACTAAATGTGAGCCATTATCATGTTGGTGAGAGCCCCGTTATCGTACCGTGACGAGGGTATACTCCCAATAGCCATCCAAATTAAATGTGTAAGACCACTGAGTTCTGGGAGTTTCGGTGGCAGCGGGCCCAAGATTGATGAATTAAGAATTAGTCAACAAGTGCGATTAGGGTCACGAGTGAGATCGTGAGAGAACCATATTGTGTAGTTTGTTATGTGTATGTGACCTTGAGGTCGTTTGTTTGTGGCTTGGAGTTGGGAGATTCACTCCATACACCTTTATTTTCCAGAATCAGATGGACGGGTACCGGGAGCCCGTATTGCGGATGTGGAGTGAACCTGTCAACGGAATCTGGTCCCATGATGCCTACAATCAGACATACACCTTTGATGGATGGGTCAGATTCTCTTTTGCTGCGGTGGGACATGGACCTCCTACACGCCCTGTACGTTTTGCTCTACCAATGTTATGTACGCAGGAGAGAACCCCTGGGTATCACCGCGACACCGACACACCACCTTCTTCTCCATCTTTTAGGAGGAGCTCTTCTGTAGATTTATCTATGTCCGAGGCTGAGTTTGAAGAGCTCATGACTCTCATCTCTTCTCCCACCAGTGTTCTAAGGTTGGGCGACGCTTTGGAGGATGATGACGTTGAGGAGGATCCTGAGGAGGACCCTGAGGAGGACCCTTCTGAGAACTCTTCTACGGAGTCTTAGGTTTGGGATGTACAATTGCGGGTATATATTGTACATGGGTGACTACTCTGAACCCTTAGTTTTCTTTTTTTTGTGTATCTTGTTATGGGTAGACTAGGGTTTGAATTTTGTTATTCTGCTTCCTATGTATTATTTTGTTACTATTTAACTTTGGGGTTGTATATGGTACATATCCGTCTTCCGCCGACGCCATTTTACTTTATCTGTTTTTGACACTATATGAGATTGGTATTATGAGATTATGTTCTATTTTATACATGGTAGATTTACCCTTTTTATTATTCGTTATATGTTAGATCATTTATCAGTTTCTAAATGTAATTGAGATTTCAAATCAATACATTGATTAAAGATGGATTTAAGAAGCGACATTTTAAATTATTTCCTTATCCGTTAAAACACATACATACACACACACACACACACACACATATATATATATATGGTTACTAAAATAGTTATTTATAATGAATAAATATCTTTTCTTACAATAAGCGTTTTATAGAAATATAAGTGCACTCTAAATTAGGGTGTTACAAGTATTCTGGAATATACTAATCCTATTAATATACTTATAACGATAATAGTAGCAATATCTCCAATTAAAGCATTAGGTACCACAGCTTTTGATATTGCAGTCAACTTCAAAATATTTTATTCACAAAATATTGATATTGTACATTACCACATGACTTTGACACCAATTCCAGATTGTGGCAGCGATCATGTGAATGTAGCCAACATCCTAATATCATGTAATTATCTCATGATAAACTACCCCAATATCTTGATATCATGAGCATTAGCATTTGATGCATTTTATTTGGTGTGTTCTTTATCCCATGATTGAAAATTGGTGCCATGCATCTAGAATATCATGACATTATAATTAATATTGTGAGATGAATTAATAGTTGTGTTGCATAATGTGCCTTCTTTTTGTTACTCTCTAATCAAAACACTACATGATATGACATCTCCTCACACGTTTGATGATATTGTTTGGAGAATGCATATATTGTGTCATTTTAACTTGAATGCTAGTGATTGTCCGAGTAATCAAAGCTCACAACAAGGTGCAATCAAATTATCATTCGAACCTCACCCTTTGGGGCTGTGTTAATTAAGCTCGCCACATCAAGTACGCGAAGATGGCTACACATGGGATTGAATAACTTTTGAATCATCAAATCCAATTTTGGCTAGAATCACCTTCGATGGTGGTAAACAAAGGACGCGATGATTATTATCAATTCACGGTGATGTAATTTCTTAAAAAGACTATATAAGAGTAACCAAAGAAGGAAAATCCCTAGTCCCCACATCTACTTGTAACACGTGATGAACCAAGAAAGCAAAAGGTACATTTGGTGATGGGGTATCTAGAATGACGATGAGGGAGATCAAAATTAAAGATGACAATATGAACATGTCATCCTTAGGCTGTGTGGACAAGCCCAAGATAATATCTCAGTGCTTGAAGCTATTGATCCTTGGTCTGCAAACCACAAACCAAAGTGGTGCGATAACCTTGAGTATATTAATCTTTTAATAAAAGAAAGGCTTTGAGCAAATGGCACGGGCACTAGTCACACCGTCACAGCACCCCAAGCAAACTTCAAATTACATGGCTCTCGAGCAAGGCTATCATACATGACGACCCCGAAGAGACCATCATAAAGAGGTTGCCAGCATTAATTATGTGGAAATCATGCATCCACTTTACGGTTCTATCTCTCCTACTTCCATTTACTATATTGCTTAATTCACCTTTACTGTTATTAAACTGCAATCAATTATAACATATTCCTATATATTCTTATCACGAAGAAATTTGAGAAAGAATTAGTGTATAATTCTTATCTCTCACACAGTGTTATAATAATCATAGCATTGGATTATTATTATCATACACTCGTCAATTTCTTCGGATATCATGAATCATCTTAGCATTAATTTTTACAAATATCATGAATTATGCCTATTAATATCTTATCGAGGCTCGTATAGGAGTGGATAATATGATCCCATAATAAGATCAATTACACGGTAATTGAATTTGACATTTCAAATAGTATTATTATGGTACAGTAAATATGTAGCGTGAATTGGCGAGATATGATATGAGACTAAGTTAATCTCCAGATATGGCATACCTAACTATTTTAATTGAATTATCCAATTTCAAGATCCCAGTATATATCTTTTCATGGATTATTCTGAGGACAAAGCTAATTATGTGATATTTGGATTGCCAAAATCAAATTGTTATTACTATATGTTTTTGCTATCTACAATATGACATTAAGTTAATTGTATAATGGCATTACAATATATGCTATTAGATCTCTATCACGCCATCAAGTTATGTGCATGATGCATCAATTATCATGACTTTATGTGCTTGATTTTTATGACATTTGAATTATCAAATTTAAAATAGAATCACCTTCAGTGGTGAGCAACGAAGGGAGATTAATAAGATTGGCAGGTAGGATAAAATGCTCATTATGTCAGAGTCATTCAAAATTCTCGCTAATAGTGACGAGATTTTAAGCACATGTCATGAAAAATCAGTGTTAATATTACTTGATTTGTTGATCATAAAACTTATATTCGATATATGCGCGATGGCGCACAACTGATGTTTCTAGTGCTCATGGAGATTCAAATGCTAGAAGTCGAGTGAAAATGAGATAAGGCCATCGCGCCACATGTATACAAGTTATGCATCATCATATTAACAATATGCTCAACAAGGCCACCAATATGCAAGGATTCTCACGCCATTGACTCGTGTAAAACGACGTGCACCAACTTGTCATGTCAGGATTAAAAGTCCGACACCAGATAAAGACTATACTTTTTTTGGAAATTCTCACAAGCTGACTTGTGCTTACCTTGAAGGAAATATTATAATTATTTTGCAGGATGTGCTTTCTTAACTCTCGGAAGTCATCACCCTGCACAACTCATCCCAAGCAGGAATGGCTCCTGGTATTGCTGACTTGCATCCACTTTACGCTTTGTCTATAACAAAGTCTTAGTTCTTTGGTAGGACAGGTAGTGCCAAGACGTCCGCTGATTTCATTAGCCACTGATTCGACATTAAAATAGCACCCAAGAACCGAGATGGCCTAGTTCATCTGCCACCACTCCGGCGTTAAAAAGCGTATGAGGATTAAGAATGAGATGGCCGGATTCATTTGCTCATGACGTAAGTTCAAAATCACATTTGAGAACTGAGATGACCGACTTCATTCGCCACTGCTCGCAACAGGCTTTTTAAGCACTTGTGGACAATATCATGAGGCGGTTATTGAAAATATTTCCATAGTCGAATCCTTTATTAAAAATACATGAGGCTTTGTTATCTTGTTGCACATTGTTTTGAAACAAAATTGCAAGACCAATCCATGTCTTTCCTTTAGATCGACTTGTGTTCGACTCCCCTCCATTGAGGACATTTCTAATGACTGCCAACAACTATCCTAGATCGACTTCCAACAGCGTCGACTTGAATCTGGCATAGGGTAAATCCTTGCATATGCACCAAAAAATGAGTTAACTACAATAACTGAGTAGACCCTCATGGGATACAAAAGACGAGTTAAGTACAATAACCGAGTAGACCCTCATGGGATACAAAAGACGAGTTAAGTATATTATCCGAGTAGACCCTCACGGGATACAACAGACAAGTTAAGTACAATAACCGAGTAGACCCTCATGGGATACAAAAGACGAGTTAAGTACATTAACCGAGTAGACCCTCACAAGATACAAAAGACGAGTTAAGTATATTAACCGACTAGAGTCTTACGAGATACAAAAGACAAGTTAAGTCTGACCTCCACGCGACATTCCGGTTTGACCCTTTGGCATTTCGATCTGACCTCTTGTCACTCCGATTTGACCTCTTGACACTCCGGTTTGATCACTTAGGAGTTCCAACTTGATCTAACGATAAGCTGAGAAGTGAACAACTCGACATTTCGAACTGACCCCTTAGAATTTCGGTTTGACCACTTAGGCGTTCTAGCTTGATCCAACGACAAGCCGAGGAGTGAGCCAACTCATTTCGACTTGACCCCTCAACTTCTCGGTTTGACTTGTATTTGGCATTCAGATTTGATCTACTTGGCATTCCGATTTAACCTCTCGGCATTTTGGTTTGACCCTTTAGTGTTCCAGCTTGATCTGGAGACAAGTTGAGAATGACACATCATTTTGGTTTAACCTCTTGACTTTTCCCTAGGGTTGATCACTTAGGCTTTCCAGCTTGATCCAATGACAAGCTGAGAGATAACCCATCTTGACATTTCGGTTTGACTATTCATCCAACTTGATCTAAAAATGACAAAGTTGACGATTCAGCATTTCACCTAAACCTACCCGACTTTCGGTTTGACCATTCATCCAACCTGATCTAAAACAACTAAGATGATGACTAGGCATTCCAGCTTGATCTAATGACAAGCCGAGTCCGACCTTCACTCGACCTCCTGGATTGACCCTAAGGGCATTTCGGTTGACCGTTAAACATCCCAGCACGAATTAAATGACCAACACTCTGTTCAAGGAACCCTAGGCAGGTACTTCTACTCGTATCAGCTTTCTTGTCATGACTCGAAGCTTTGAGGGCATGTGCACTACTTCTTGGCAAGACCCATCAAGAAGGTACTCGACCGATTAATGATTGGGACCTACCGAATGACACATAGTTCAAGGGATCCAGAGTCGAATACCACCCAACCTTGCAATACGTGAAAGAGGGAAGTGGGACACTGAAATTTGAATTATCAAATCCAAACATGGACAAAATCACCTCCAATGGTCAACAACGAAAATACACTATGACTAGTTGGTAGAATAAAAGGCATATTAATTATCAAAAAGCCTCGAGTGTCTTAAATTGCCTTGAGCATTTCCAATGCCATTGGCCAATTCTTCCTCAAGTGACTTCGTCTCGGCCTTGAGTACCTTACACTCAGCCAGTTCCACTTAGAGTATCTTCAACTCAACGAACTTAGCCTCAATTATCTAAATACCCAACTCGGCCTCGCACTTTAAGAGTCTTCATTTGCATCTCAAGACTTGAGCATGTTCAGCTCGGCCTCGCCACTTGAGACTCTTTAGCTCAGCCTTACGCCTTGAGCCTAGAACATTTTCAGCTCGGCCTCACGCTTAGAGCATCTTGAGTTCAGCCAGACACCTTAAGCAGCCTCAAATCAACCACGAGCTCAAAGTACCTGCAACTCGGCTAGTATGATCAGTTGCCAGGCATAATGAAGCTTGAATATATAAAAACATCTTATAAGCTCTTACAGCCTACTTCAGAGCTTGGGGGCATGTGTACTACCCAAACTTGGCCCGACACCTAGTCAAGGGACTGGCCGAGTAAACAAAGATAGACTCAGGCCAAGCAGTTATAACAGAAAGATTTTTTATAAGATAAGATATGATACTAAAGATTTGGTAAGCAAATAAACTTATCTCTATTATATTTGATAAGATTTGATAGGAAAATAAAGAGCTATTCACCCTGAATCAGGTATGCAATCTAAACCCCTGTGATATCTGCTCCATACCTCTACACCTCTAACTTGAGCGTCGGAGTGTCTTTGTAGGTACACTCCACCACCGTTCACGAAGGAGCTATCAGAGGAGCCACCGCAATCGGAGGTTCTACAAAATCTAGTAGGAACATTTGGCTCCCACCGTGGGGCTCGGTAAAACGTTTCCTGGCCGCACATCCAATATAATACACTGAAGAGATGAACGAATCAATAAAAGAGGAATGAAGGTGGACACATATTGATCTTAGTTGCCGGCACCACCGAAAACAATGGCGTCCCTAGCGCCAGAGTCGACCTTTGCGGATGTGGATTTAGTTGCAAGAAGCACGACACGCAGATATCGGTGCAAACAATACGATAGGAGCAGGTGAACGTACCTGGTAACCTGTACAAGGACGTCGGTATCCTTGACTCGTGTGGCCCACGCTCACCAAGTTGGTCTCCGAATTACGAAGTCAACCCTCACACCGCATATCATGACACGAGATGGTCCTGGTCAAATAATCGTGAAAGATTGTGCAAACAAAAAAAGGTACAAGTCTTAAAATAATATATTAGTGAGCTTCGTGCATAAAGGTACGATTTCCGTTAATATATTAAGATAATTGTGAGATTGGAGTTCACGTGCTAGACCATTGCATTTGTCTTGGATTCAAATATCATCATGCCATAGTATGTCGTCATAAAAGCTATAGGCAATACCATAGCTAATATATGCTAAATTGCAAATTAGTATTGAATTGGAAAAAGTTAACGTGTGCATGACATAAGGACACATGGGCTTAAGAAATTACAAGTTTGGATAGTAATGTCATATTGCTGAGAGCATAAATCCTAGAATAAATAAATACTCACATGCAAAAGGCATGACTCTTAACAGCTTAGACAAAAGTGCATGAGTTCTAAATATTATCATGACCATGAATACTATTATCACCATGACACCAAGTCATTTATGCCATTATATAAATGTTGGGAGGTGGTATGGCCTGCCTGGCACACCTAAAAGCTTAAATATTTGAAATTGATTTTGCCATGTGAATATGTCATGAGCAGCATTACGCCTTGCACTAGGCATAGTCAACTCGCCATTTAGACACTCATAAGTTGAGGATTTGGCTTGTCGTACATAAAAACAAAATTATTTATATTACATGCATTGCGGGGAGAAGTGCACCCAAAATTCAATTTGATGTGCATATTATATGTATCATTGATGCCTATCGCATACACTGAGAACATGGCACTGATTTTCCTTTTAACTGGAAAACACCCATGTCAGGCTTTTCATTTTGATATGCATCCATATTTTAGGACAAGTTAAGAATTACATGCCTTGAAGAGTTATTATCACTTGTCATGTGTAGCCTGCACCTTTGACTAAAATTAAAATGTGAATGAGAATACATCACTTTATCCAATCTTCCTCCATTATAATGTCGATTCTGAATCGTAAGAGTTCAAAGGCGGTTATTAGTGAAAATTATGCATGAGATCATGCCTTGATTTTGGCTTAATTAAATTTCATAAGCTTAAATTTTATCTTACAATTACATCATGGTCCATGCAATTGCCATGGCATGCATACATGCTCTTTCCTTTGGAAAATGTGCATTTGCAGGAGTCTTCAATGACACAAGATGGACACAAGAGGCTGGGGTAGAGGTGAGGCTAGCGGAAGACAAGGCAGCTATCCGCATAGCCCAATCTAACTCCATTACTATAATATTATCATATTATACTATCTTCGCATACTGTAACCAAATCATGGATGCCCACATAATGATTTTGGCGAGGTAGGAGGCAATAGCCGTTTATGATACCCACGTCATATTGGCCCATAACTTTTACTTTAATATTTGCTTAACATCTTGATTAATGGCTTTTGTGGGATAGACTTCTACTTGGCAGCATCAGCCCATTGAACAAAGATTTCAATGACACCTAACCCAACAATGGTACAAGACTCGGACATGACTTTCGTAGCAGATGTTGCCATAGCGGCTATGAGTCTACGACACCCCTTACAAACAGGGAAGTTTTAATAATTTATTTGAATACTCTGCGACAAGGAGTATCATACCTTGAAAGACAAGACATACACTGCAGAAAATTAAATTGAAGATATTACTATGCTCCATGATAGCGACATTCGAGAAGCTTTCCAAAGCCTTGTCATGAAGATTATAAGGCTTCAGTCAATACTTCTTGAAGACAACTAATTTTTATCATTTACCTAACATGCAAGTTTTCATTATTGAAGACAACTAATTTTTATCATTTACCTAACATGCAAGTTTTCATTATCTTGTTTGTGTTTTAAATATAATGAAGGATCAGCATATCGCCTTTCCAGGCTGACTTGTAACTGGATTAGAGATGATTTTGACCCAACCCTAAAGATCAACTTGCCTAACAACTTGTGCAGACCGACTTCTGGGAGATATATATTATCATAATTTTGCAGGATGTGCTTTGTCAACCCTCGAGGGTCGCCCTACTTAGCCCACCTCGGAGATGACTACGCAAGATCGACTTCCTGCACTATCGACTAAGACTTGGCCTGGGGCAAATCCTTGCACTATTAGGCACCAAAAGACCAAGTACAAGCCCTCGGTACCAAACCAAGTTGGCAATACCAGGAACCAAGCATTATTGCACAACTTCACACCTTGAACTTTCGACAACACTTCATGTTATGAGCTCAACTTATCTTGGACTGACACCTAAATCTTAGCTTTGCGCCTCAAGCGTTTTTAGCTCAGCTTCGTGCCTTGAGCACTTATCTTGATCTCGCACTTCTAGTATCTCTCAAACTCGGCCAAATCGGCCTTGAGCATCCTAAACTATGGCAACCCATCTGAGTATGATCAAACTCCGCAATATGAGGTTATAAACTCTTTCGCTTTCTTAAGCTCAGAGCTTTTTAGGCTCATGGTCTATTTTTAACCTGGCAAGCACGACCTCGAATATCTTACACTTGGCTTGAAGCACCTTTAGCTCAGTCTTTCACGTCCTGAGTATCTCTTAAAACTTGGCATTTCAGTTTGACCTTTCGGCATTCCAGTTTAACCTTTCAGCATTCTGGTTTGACCTCTCGGCATTCCGAATTGACCTCTTAGCATTTCGGTTTGACCACTTAGGCATTCCAACTTGATCCAATGACAAGATGAGAAGCAAGCCAACTCGGCATTCTGAATTAACCTCTCAGAATTTCGGTTTGACCACTTAGGCGTTCCAGCTTGATCCAACGACAAGCTGAGAAGCAAGCCAACTCAGCATTCCAAATTGACCTCTCGGCATTTTGGTTTGACCACTTAGGCATTCCAGCTTGATCCAACGACAAGCTGAGAAGCAAGCCAACTCGGCATTCCGAATTGACCTCTCGGCATTTCGGTTTAACCACTTAGGTATTCCAGCTTGATCCAATGACAAGCTAAGAAGAGAGCCAACTCGGCATTCCAAATTAACGTCTCCGCATTTCAATTTGACCACTTAGACAATGACAAGCCGAAAAGCGAGCCAACTCAGCATTTTGAATTGACCTCTTGGCATTTCAGTTTGACCCTTTAAGTGTTCCAACTTGATCCAAAGACAAGTTGAGAATCACACAACATTTCAGTTTGATCTATCGGCTTTTCCCACGGGTTGACCATTTAGGCATTTCAGTTTGATCCAATGACAAGCTGAGAAATGACCTAACACAACATTTCGATTTGACCTTTTGGCATTCCAATTTGACCGTTCGGCATTCCGACTAGACCTACTCAGCTTTCGGTTTGCCTATTCATCCAACTTGATCTAAAAATGACAAAGTTGACGATTCGGCATTCCAACTAGACCTACCCGGCTTTCGGTTGGACCATTCATCAAACCTGATGATGACTCGACATTCCGACTTGATCCAAAGACAAGTTGAGTCTGACCTCCACGCGGTGTTATGGATTGGCCCCACGATTAAAGACCTCGACATTCTAGCTTGACATCCTGGCACCAGTTTGACCTCTCAGCATCACAGTTGGACCTTTTTAGACATTCTAGCTTGATCTAACGACAAGCTGAGTCTGGCATATCCTCGATTTTCTAAATTGACTCCATGACATTTGATTTAACCACCTAGTCATACTAGCTTGACCCAACGACAAGCTGAGTCTGACCTTCACTCGACATCCCAAATTGACCCTAAGGGCGTTCCAGGTTAACCGCTTAAACATCCCAGCACAAATTGAACGACCAACACTTGGTTCAAGGAAACCAAGGCAGGGTACTTCTACTCGTATCAGCTTTCTCGTCATGACTCGAAGCTTTGGGGACATGTACACTACTCAGTCTTGGCAAGGCCCCTCAAAAAGGCACTTGACTGATTAATGATCAGGACCTTCCGAATGGCACTCAGTTCAAGGGACCCAGAGTCGAATACCACCCAACCTTGCGATACGCAAAAGAAAGAAGTAGGTCACTGACATTTGAATTATCAAATCCAAACATGGACAAAATCACCTTCAATGGTGAACAATGAAAATACACTATGACTAGTTGCTAGAACAAAAGGCATATTAATTGGAAATCACTCAAAAACCTTGAGCGTCTTAAAATGCCTTGAGCATTTCCAATGCCATTGGCCAATTCTTCCTCGAGTGACTTCAACTTGATCTAGAGTACCTTACACTCAGTCAGTTCTACTTAGCGTATCTTCAACTCAACGAACTCGGCCTCAACTATCTAACACTCAACTCGTCCTCACGCTTTGAGAGTCTTCATCAGCATCTCGAGACTTGAGCATGTTCAGCTCAGCCATGCATGCCGCCTTGAGTATCATTAACTCAGCCTTGCACCATGAGCCTAGAGCATCTTCAGCTTAGCCTCATGCCTAGAGCATCCTCATTTCGATCACTTGCCTTGAGCATCTTCAACTCGATTTTATGCCTTGAGCATGTTCAGCTTGGCCTTGCCGATTGAGAGTCTAGCTCAACCTTACGCCTTGAGCCTAAAGCATCTTCAGCTTAGAGCATCTTGATCTCAACTTTATGCCTTGAGCGTCTCCAGATTTGTCGTGCACCTGAAGCATCCTCAGATCAACCACGAGCTCAAAGTACCTGCAACTTGGCTAGTATGATCAGTTGCCAGGGCATAATGAAGCTCGGCTATATAAAAACATTTTATAATCTCTTACAACCTACTTTAGAGCTTGGGGCATGTGTACTACTCGGACTCAGCCTAGCACCGAGCCAAGGGACCGGCCGAGTAAACAAAGATAGACTCAGGCTAAGCAGTTATAACATAATGATATCTTATAAGATAAGATATGATACTAAAGATTGGATAAGCAAATAAACTTATCTCTATTATATTTGATAAGATTCGATAGGAAAATAAACATATCGAATCTATCTTTACACACCCTATAAATACAGAGCTATTCACCCTGAATCAGGTATGCAATCTAAACCCTTGTGATATCTGCTCCATACCTCCACGTCTCTAACTTGAGCATCGGAGTGTCTTTGCAGGTACACCCCACCACCTTACACAAGGGAGATGAAAGAGGAGCAACCGCAGAAGAAGGTTCTACCAAATCTGGTAGGAACAATTGGTCTTTTTATTGTTCTCACATATTTGTTATCACATGTATGTAATCTTTAAATAATTGAATATCATTATTGCCTTCTTATTTTTACACTTAAATATTTATATCTAAATTGTTTAATATAAAAATAAAAGATTGATGAAATATATATAATGCATTTTGCATAAAAGTACATTAATATATATATATATATATATATATATATATATATATATATATTATTTCATTATAATTTTAGTATATTTATCTCATTATTGGAGGGGTATTTTTTTTTGTCCATTTTGCGGTTAAAATACTAATTTTAATATAAATAATTTTAATTATTTATACATTATTATAAGTGTTTTTTTTTAAATGTTTGAACTTTTAAATATTTTAAGAATACTTTCTTAAAACATGAAATAGTTGGTTTTAAATAATTTAATCCAAATTTAAATTTACTAAAATTTAAAAGTTGTTTCCTAAAAATAAATAATTAAAAGTTGTTATTTTTTGGTAGTGGTTTAATAGTTGTTATAAATATTTTTTTGAAATTTCAAACTTTTGAAAAATGGTATAAATGCTTTTTTTTTTTTTTGAAAATAGTATAAATGCTTTCTTGAAACTAGGAATAGTTGAAGTTTGACTAGTAATTTCAAATTTAATAATTTTAATTAATTGAAATTTTCTATAAATACTTTTTTTTGAATTTTTTTAACTGTTAAAAGACATTATATATGATTTCTTGAATTTGAAAATAATTGGAGTTAAATAATTAAATTTAAATTTACTAATTTTAATCATTTAAAAGTTGTTATAAGTATTTTTTTCAATTTTTTAAAGAGAAAATTTAAACTTTTAAAGAATGATATAAATGATTTCTTGAAAGAGTCAAAGTTAAATTAGTTTTTTTTTAAAAAAAATTGATTCCTTGCAATATATATAATTAATAAACAATTTCGTAAAGTTCAATAAATATTATTATGTTTTATCACATGGGATCAAACACTAGTTAATATATATTAGTATTTGTATTTAAAAATTCTTGAATATTAAATGCTTTAAAATCTGCTAAATACTCTCTTTTGTTTATTTAATTGTTTAATTTTAATTCAAATAGGGATAACGTTGGTCAACTTAAATTTACCAAAAAAAAAAAAAGTTGGTCAACTTAAAAAGAAGAAATTAGTAACTCCTTTTATTTAATACTTTTAACTTTTAATTTTTGTATCCTCAATAAATATTTTGTTGACAATTTAATGATAACAGTTATATAGTATGCATTAAAAATGGGCCTTTTATTAAGAAGTTCTCCATAACATTACTTTCATAGTTTCTCTTTAAACAAATATATGTCTGGCATGGAGACGTTTAAGAAACCTTTCTTTCCAACTATTTTTGTTTTGTTTTTGGTCTTTTGCGATGTATCTGTGGCGACAATTAAGAAGCAAACAAATAACCAAAAGAAGACTTACATAGTTCATATGGCCAAATCCAAAATGCCAGCAAGCTTTAATCACCATTTAGTTTGGTATCAATCGATTATGAAATCGATATCTAACTCGGTAGAAATGCTCTACACCTATGACAATGCGATTCATGGATTCTCAACAAGATTAACACCTGAAGAAGCTCAGTTACTAAAGAACCAAACTGGGATTCTAAAGGTGCTACCAGAGGAAATATACAAGCCACTCACAACTCGAACACCACATTTCCTTGGGCTGGATAAAATCGTTAGTATGTTCCCTGGATCAAATCTAGGAAGTGACATCATTATTGGACTCCTCGACACTGGTGTATGGCCCGAAAGTAAGAGCTTCGATGATACTGGACTAGGACCCATCCCTAGTAGCTGGAAAGGCAAATGTGAAACAGGTTCTAATTTCACTGCTTCGAACTGCAATAAAAAATTGATAGGAGCAAGGTTCTTCTTAAATGGTTATGAGGCCTTAATGGGTCGCGTTAACGAAAGCATGCTATCTAGATCACCACGAGACGACGATGGCCATGGCACCCACACTGCAAGCACAGCCGCAGGGTCTGCAGTGGAAGGTGCGAGCCTATTTGGCTACGCTTTCGGGACAGCACGTGGGATAGCCACGCATGCCAGAGTCGCTGTCTACAAGGTTTGCTGGGAAGACTCTTGTGCTATTTCTGATATATTGGCAGCAATGGACACAGCCATCTCTGACAACGTCAATGTCATTTCAGCATCACTCGGAGGTGTAACAGTCGATTACGACGATGACAACCTTGCAATTGGAGCCTTTGCAGCTATGGAGAAAGGGATTATTGTTTCCTGTGCTGCAGGAAACACTGGTCCTAATCGCTATACTGTAAAAAATGTAGCACCTTGGATAATGACTGTAGGAGCTGGCACACTAGATCGTGATTTCCCAGCGTACGTTAACCTCGGGAATGGACAAAACTATCACGGAATATCACTTTATGATGGAAACCCTTTGCCCAATACTCCTGTGTCATTCATATATGCAGGGAATGCAAGCGCAGGGAAAGGTGCAGAGGTGTGTGAGTTGGATAGCTTGGATCCAGAAAAGGTTAAGGGGAAAATTGTGTTGTGTGAACGTGGAGATAATTCTGGGGTAGAGAAAGGACTTGTGGTGAAATCTGCTGGCGGTGTGGGCATGGTGTTGGCTAACGTGGAATCCAACGGGGAGGAATTGGTGGCAGATGCCCATCTTTTGCCAGCAACTGCAGTGGGTTTCCAGGCCGCTAAAGCCATCAAGGAGTACTTGTCATCAACTCAAAACCCAACAACTACACTTGTGGTTCAGGGAACAAAGGTTGAAATTGAGCCATCGCCAGTTGTTGCGGCATTTAGCTCTCGAGGCCCAAACACAATTACATATGATATATTGAAGCCTGATTTCATTGCTCCTGGGGTCAACATCTTAGCAGCATGGACGAAGCTTGTGGGTCCCACTAGTCTTGACCAAGATGATAGGCGTGTGGACTTCAACATAATCTCAGGCACATCCATGTCATGCCCTCATGCGAGTGGTATAGCGGCTTTGATCAAGTCAGTTTATCCAAATTGGAGTCCAGCTGCAATTCGATCTGCACTAATGACCACGGCTTATACGACTTACAACAACGGCCAGAAATTGCTAGATAGTGCCACAAATGGTTCGACAACACCGTTTGAGGTCGGTGCTGGACATGTGAACCCTGTTGCAGCGCTTAATCCAGGACTTGTCTATGATTTAACTGTGGATGATTATCTCAACTTCCTTTGTGCATCAAACTACACACCTGATATGATTGAGGTCGTGGCAAGGAGGAAGTATGAGTGTGATGCACATGAATACTATAGTGTAACGAACCTAAATTACCCTTCATTTGGAGTCGTGTTTAGACAAATGGCAGCTGGGAACGGTGCAATGATTGTTAAACACACACGAACTCTTACTAATGTGGGTGTTGCAGGAACATACAAGGTATCAGTTACGTTAGATCTCCCATCTGTCAATATCACAGTGGAGCCAAACGTGTTGAGCTTCAACAAAAATGAGAAAAAATCATATACAGTAACGTTTACGACTTCAAATGCACCACCACCAAGTCATTTTGGTTTTGGACGTTTAGAATGGTCAAATGGAATGATTGTCGTGGGAAGTCCAATCTCAATTTTGTGGGACTCAGGACGTGACTGAAAATTATAAATTGGTTGACTAAAGCCTTTTCACTAAAAATTATTAGGTGAAGAATGTTGGAAAAATATTATGCAGCTTTTATGACAAAAATAACAAAGAGAAGGAAAAAACAAAGAAAATATATGAATGGAAAGAGGGAATATTTTTAGTGCATCTCAAAGTTGAAGTTGTAAATTTTTTATATAATGTTTGTAAGTTTATCCCATTTGCAAAGGTTATTAATAAACCAATTAGAGCATCTCCAACCAAATATTTCTATTTGGGTTCTTAAATGGGTCTCACATATACATATTACTCATTTTTACTCTTTCCAAGACAAACACCTCAAAAGCACCTATTCTCTCCAACCCAATATCTCTATTTAGGTTCTTATTTTGGTCTCACAAAAAAACTCACATCCTTAGATTTTATCAATAATCTATTTTTTTTTAAGCAAAAAATTAACATGACCCACTTTTTCGAATTTGAGCACCGATGCTAAAAAGAGAACTTGAATTTTGAACCAATACTGTTGCATCGATGATACTGGTTTGGAACCAATATTGCCTTCATCAAATACCATGCAAATACCACCGATGTTGATGGTCTTATAATCCACCAATGGATCTAGTTCAGTTGATTGAGTAGTGTGTGTGAGTTGTTATAAATCTCCTAATACTTGAATTCGACTCACACAGATAAAAAAAATACTTTAAAATAGAAAAAACAGAATATAATATTTTGTCAAAAAATAGAAGAAAAAAAACTTAAATATCATTATCTTAAAGCTCAAAAAAATTATATCCATATATCCTGCAGGTTGCGGATTATACGGACAGTTCATGAGTACAAACCCAAATACCCAATTCTAATTGTTATCATTATCCTCGTTATAAGTATTATTTTGATTGATATTAAATAGAATTGAAAGAAGATAGTTTCTGAAGAAAAAAAAATAGTAAGATACAAATTATAAGTTGGATTAAAACAGAAGGTTTGGTACGTTTTTATTAATATTTTATTCTTTTAACTTACATCTATTACTATTAATAAAAGAAGGTTTTGGTTGGATACTTGTTACCATATGGTGAAAAGTTTTCCTCCAAAACTTCTCTTTCTTTCTAGCTTTTCTCTCTTTTCCTTTTTAATTTTTTATTTTTTTTTATCTTTTTCCCTCTTTCATATTTATATTTATGACAAAAAATCTTTATTATTCTATTAGCCAAAAACCTCTATTATTATTATTATTGTTGTTGTTGTTGTTGTTGTTGTTACATATGTATTAATATATTTAAAATTTATGATATTATTATAATATTCTATATTATTTGTGTACTATATTAAATATTTTTTTGTGTAATATTATATTATCATTTTTTATTTTTTTAAATAATATGAATCAATGATTTATTAATATATATTTTTATTGATTTAACAATATCTTTGATTATTTTACTCTTTTACTATTAAATGTCATTGTTTTAAATGATAAAATCATGTTATCAATTTTTTTATAATTTATCTTCATATTTAAGTTAAAAAATATAAGTTTAAACTATTTGAATTAATTAAATCATTTTATTGTTTATCACTAATAAGAATCATGTTCATATTTAAAAGATAGTTTATATTTCATTAAAAAATACTATAAAGTTAAAAAAATATAAAAAAAGAAAAAGTTATTTGTATCTATTATACATTATTATATTATACAAACGGGAAAATTTGGTCTTTTATACAACATGTCACAATTTAAGGAAAAAAAATTACTGCTCAATTTTTCTCTTATTTCCTCTCTAATTTTTCTATTTCATTTACTTTTCTTTTTGTTTTTTTAGATTTTCTCTCTCTTCTATTTTCTAAAAAAACACAACTCCTATCCAATTCCTTTTCACTTTTTCCTCTCTCATTTTTTTTCCTTTAATTATTTTATACTTCCACAATTTTTTTTATAAGAATTACTCATTTATTTATATTTTATTACTGTTTTATGTCCTTTATTTATAAAAAAAATATATTCAATAATTTATATTAGCATGTATAATCATAAAAACAAAAAATTATTATGGTTTTGTTGAAATTATATTTAATTTATTTTAAAATATTTAATATAATAATATGCTCGATATTATATAAAAATATGTTATTATTATATTAATTGAATGATAAATTTAAATAATTACTTATTACTTATTAAAATTAATTATAATTTAATTAAGTAAATATATTTTTACTTTAAATCTCTATAAAATTATTTTTACTTAAAAATCGTATAAAATAAATTTAAATAATTTCATAAATAAAATTTTTGTTGATTAATATTTATATTATAAGGTTGAGATTTTTATACTAAAAATAAATTTAAATCTAATTAATGTTTTATATAAATTTGACTCTATGTTTAGAATTAATTTATTAAATATATTTTTATTATAAAATTATTTTAAATTACTTTATCAATAATATCATAATTTAAATTAGTTTTAATTTTATTGTAGAAATTACAAATATCATTTACGGAAGACAATTATGCTCAAGATCTCTCTTCAAGTACTTCACATAAGTGCATGCCAAAGATTCAATAATATTATAAATTAAAATAGTTTTTATTTTTTTACTTTTTTTTGTAGAAACCACAAATATCATTCACAGGAGGTAATCTTACTCAATATCATTGTGGACGACAAAATTTTTTTTTCTAAGTATTTAACACAATTGCATACCAAAGATTCAATAATATTTTATGTACTTTGAAATCCTATAAAATCATTTTTACTTATGAATTGTATAAAATAATTTCATAAATAAATATTTTTCTTGAATAATATTCATATTATGAGGTTCAAATTTTTATACTAAAAAATAATTCAAATCTAATTATTTAATATAATTATTACAAAATAATATTTTTACTCTATGTTTAATAACTCCATATACAAAAATTTTATCAATTAATATTTATATAATAATGTTAATTTTTTTCTTAAATATATAAAAATATATTAGAATTAATTTATTAAATATATTTTTGATAAAAAAAATAGTTTTAAATAATTATTTACTGAATAGTATCATAAATTAAATTAATTTTAATTTTATTTATAGTTTATAAACTATAAATATTATAAAATTAATATCTTTCTTTTAGAGTATAATTATAAAATAATTGAATGCTTTTATTATTTCACAATTGAAAATTAAAAAATATTTAAATTTAACATAAGTTAAATCCTTTTAAAAAAAAATTCAACATCAATTTTCTTGTACCATTTTATAAATATTTTAAATAAAATTTGAAATAATTGTGCGACTATAATCAAATATATTTTCTCTATTTGAATACTCTTATTCTTTCTGCATTTTCGAAAAGTTTAAACAGTTAATTGTGTTTTCTCAAAATATATTTAATCTTTTTTTGAGACTTGACATTTTTTTATTGTAATGGGTTAAGTTTATGTTACCAATCGTTGTATTTTTAGGGCTTATTCAATTTAATGACATCTAAAATTAGTTTAAATTTAAAATTAGAAAAAAAATATCTACAAATATATTGTTTTAAAGTAGTAGTCATTTTTAGTGGACAAGGATGAAGATGGGGTGGATATACCCAACCCCGAACGGGGACGAGGTGATTACAAAATTTTATCCCTGACAGAGATCAAGGACGGGAATGGGAGTGGGGATGGGGATGAGAACGGGGAACGACATACCTATCCTCGCCTTGCCCCATTGTCATGCCTATTCACAATCATCACTTATACATTTTTTTGTTTTAATTAATCACAAATTTGGATAAGATTAAAATACCTTTAGTCTTTTAATTATTTTATTTTTTTTTGTTTTAATTTTGTTTTCTAATAAATTTAAAAAAAAATACTTTGATCATTCACATGTCTTTATTAGATCAATTTATTATACAACATTATATTATTATATACAAAATAGTCATGTCTGTCTTTTTGTTGTTGCTTGTAATATACTAAATTTGAACTTCATCTATGACTACTACTATTTTGCATGGTATCATGTTTTTTAATATATAAATTCACATCATATTTACTCCTACTCAAAGGTTTTCATCTTATTTTTATGTTTCTACTGACCACAAAAAATATAGTTTAGACTTTTGTAAACAATATACTTACCACATAAACATTGATTCCTTTAATAACAATGACTTTAATAAATTGAATATTTATTACATCATTTACTTACCTATAAAACGTGATAAAACAGTTGAGTCACTCGTGCGGAAACACGGGTATCGTGCTAGTTTATTTTTAAATTGAGGATTTTAAATTGAAGTAATGATTTTTTTTTGACATCTTAAAGTAATGATTTTTGAATTTCACATCATTTACTTTTTTATTCTTAACATATTATATATCAATAATATCTATTATTTTCTCTCTTATTTCTTTCTCTTTTCGGACGTAGATTAGCATATGATTGTTCAACACAAACATTTTTCAGTGAGTTACAATGTAAGAGCAAGAGTACGAGTAAATAACTAAGATTTTCAAAAGCTAATGCGGTGATATAATATTATAATTTTAGAGGAACCGAGGATTTATTTACATGATTTTCTAGGGACGTTCTTCAGAGTTCAGATTTTTTTTTTTTTTTTGTGTGTGAATTTCTTCAGAGTTCAGATAGTTTTGCAGTTATGTAACCACTCGCTTCGGACACTGTTACTATACTGAGGTTCCGCAATTACATTTTTTTTCTTCTAATTACACTAGTTATAATAATAATAATAATAACAGAAAAGAGAGGGATAACAATAACATGGTTTATCTCGTCGGTGCCGGATACAGCACAGTCGTCGGAATCAATCATCGGAGGCCAAATTTTTTCATATCAATTATACCAAACAGCACCATTTCAACGCTATACGTCGTCGCATCTCTGTGTCGGAGCTGCAGAGAACATGGCTTCAGTAGCGCTTCCGAATCAGCTTGGACAAATTTTCAGGTAGAGAACGCGTACGAGCTGTTAGGAGTGTCCGAGACCAGCTCCTTTGACGAGATTAAAGCGTCGTTTCGCAAATTGGCCAAAGAGACTCACCCGGACCTCGCTGAGTCAAGGAACGATTCCAGTGAGTCTCGACGATTTGTGCAAATCCTGGCTGCTTACGAGGTTTGTGCGAATCATGCTCAGGTTTATGAATTGTGATTATTGTCGTTGATGACTATATGCTCAATCAGAAGTGTATGGGTGGTTTTATTCCTGGCTAAAATTTTTTAGATAGCTTAAATTAGAGCTTGAATGAAAACGAATCAACCAAGTTTGGCTTATAGAAGAATGCCCAAAATTATGTTTAGGGGATATTTCGTTTACGGTTTTGTTTATTGGACTGAATAATTGGTTTTGTTTGAATATTTTTTGTACGACGAATGTATATCGAAGTTGTTAATTAAATGGCTGTGAAATTGAGAAATAACTTGCTCATAATAACCTTTCGATAGTTTAATTTTTTTCTCCATTGCGTGTTTGGTTAGCTCTTAATCACAGAAAAAATGTCAAATTGATGCAATGAGTTCGAAGAAGCTCCTGTGGATAGTAATGTTAATTATTGTCTATTGTCCTTGAAGGATGTTTTGCACTCAATAGTTTGATCAAATGAAAAACCAGATGGGAAGTTGCTTAATGGATGTCTGATTGATCCTTGATAGTTTGTAATGCCCAAAGTTTGAATAAATAGCATCATTCTGATAATTTGGCCTCTTTGCCATTCTGGTGTTCATTTTACTACATTGATTTTTGATACCGCTTGCATTGGTTACTTGATAGGAACATGGGTCAAGTTAGTGGTGGGGCAAACTAACTATATGCTCTTTTTTTTTGGATTTTGGATATGTTGTACATGGTCTAATACATATTTTGTTGGTGTTTCTGCTGATTAATTGGCTATAATATGTTCATCGAATTGGCAAGATGACCACATACTTCATGACTTTAACTACTGGAAATCTTGCAGAGCATACATTACATGGAGTTTGTGTGGGTAACTGGAATGAGGTCTTTCCTTGGTTACATTACAGGGAATATTGACTTAACAGAATAATCTATGATTCATTGCAGATTCTTTCAGATTCTCAAAAGAGAGCCCATTATGACATGTACCTGTTGTCTCAGAAAAAGCTTATGCAAAAGCATTCTGGACAGGGTTCAAAATTGCTTATTTACAAATCACAGGCTAGTACATTCAAGGAGATGGAAGTTGTTGAATGGTTAAAATGGTACAGATTAACTATAAATAATATTTTGTCAGAAAAGAAGGTGGTAGTTGGAACAGGCTATTTTGATGTACTTGAGAGAGATTTTTATTCAGCTATTCATGCAGCATACTATGGTCCTGAAATTGATTCCATGGAGCTTCTTCCTGATTGCTTTGAGGCTGAGGAGAGGTCCTCTTATGAAACTCCTGAGGTTTTGCACTTAGTTTCAGGACGTGATCTCTTCGGGATGGTTTGCCTAGCCAACAAGGTTCCAGAGATATCAATTACTAACAATGAGAAGTTAACTTCTTTTAGATCCTTCCATTCAGGCCTGTGTCAATCTATAACAGATTTGAAAGTCCACAGGAATGCAGAAAGATCAGATGATTTTGAAACTCATCAAGGTCACAGCTCTAAAACTTCAAGTATTGTATCAGATGCATATAGACATCTAGAATTGCACATCTCTGGAAGAGTGGTTGCTACAGCATCTAGGGCCCTACCTAGATGCTGTTCTGATGAGATGCAGACAGAAGATACTGAAGATCACATTCATGTGTTCCTTAATTTATACGAAGATCCCAAACATATTAGCTGTGATTTTTGGAAAGATTACCTTGCAAATGGTGCAGTTGGAAGAAGAATTCATTTGGGAACCATATCTGGACTTGGGAGCAGTCCAGATGAAGGTTGCTGTTATGTCTACAATGACAAGGGTACAAAGACCCATGTGATTATGAAGCATAGAACATTGATGGTATGTAATTTTGCTTTTCCATGGTCTTGATGGTTTAACAATTAGAGCTTAATTTGGAAGCTATTTCTGTGTCTTGATTTAGTCAAATAGTACAATCTCTCTTATAAAAAGGGGAAATGATATGTCATAATGGAAGATTACAACTAGAAAGGAAATAGGAGAGATTCCCATCACAATATAATATAAGCACAATAAAGGTTGATTCCCCAATTTATAAAATATTTACTGTCTAAACTAATCAATCAGAATACATGTTACAATAATGAAATCAATAATATTTATTGAATGGTTATAATAAATATTGATCGATTCTAACAACTTAATTGGGAATTTTACTTTTGCATTAGTACTAAGTCTTGATTGTTTCCATTTCTAATATTTTTAAATATGAGAAGAAGCATGGTTTGGGTTTTTGGGATCTTGCTAGGAATTTAGTCTTATATATAACTTGGTATAGCTAGATGCTTATAATTATGTAATGTTATGATAAAATTTTCAGGTGAAGCATATGCACTGGTATGAAGTGGGTGAGAAAGTTTCAGTTTGTGAGTGTAGGTGCACTAGAGCACGTTTACCCCCAAGCAAGTAAAGCTTTGACATCTCTCTATAATTGTATTGATGTTTGAGTTAGCACAACAATCTCTTTGGGGTTCATTAATGCATATACCCCGATGCTGTCTGCTCTCTTATTATTATATAATTTGTTAGAGGATTTTTTTTTTTTTTTTTTGTGTGTGAACATTGTATTGTTTCCTTGTAAATAAGGAAACAAATTCTGTGTTGATCTCTTTGTTAGAACATGTGGTCTTTTTATGCATACCAATCTTCTCTTTCCATGTCTGCGTTTTTTTCCCATTCTTTTCCAAGTGTTGATGTTAGGCTAATCAATGGTTCTATTAAAGGTTAAAGCAATGTGGTCATTGGGTTAATTTACTTATATTAACTTTCAATTATCTGGAAAATGGTGTTGCTACACCTTCTCGGGTGAAGGAACCAGAATTGATGGAGTATTATAGTAATATTGTGGTTTATGGATTTATTACTCAGAACTCTTTCTCTATAATCTGTACTGCTTCTAACTGCAAAAATGAACTTATTGCTGTATTCTCAAGTTTATGTGAATTTTTCATGATACCGCAACTTGTTATTTTATGAAGATGAAGATTGTCTGCTGCTCTCTCATTGCTGTCCATAATACTTTTTAATAATTTTAATGCCTTAATTATACAGATTTTGGCTATTTGAGCCTCGTTGTGGCTTCCATGACATAGGGGGTTGGTATGTTGAAACATATGGCAAAGATAAGAATGGTCGGACAATGCCATCACAGAGGTTCTGGGATGGCTTGGACTATAGCGAGCAAGCTGACAGGTAAGTTAAGTACTTAGGTGTTATTTCTTCTCTTCTTTTAACTTTGTGTAAATTTATTTAATGTTAGCAACAGAAGTTTTTCTATTTAAAACGTATGGTATGAAATGATTATTATAGAATGATGTATAAATAATACTATGGATCTTGGGGAAAGTTTGTAATGGTCACAGAAATGAAAAGTTGACATCTGTATTTTGGATTTTGCACTTCATCTGTATTTTGTTTAATCTATTTTTGAAATTATTGAAGTCTGTTTGACATGCATTTTGGCTTTGGTAAAGTGCCCTCGGGCCACAGCCACATTTCATATATTTCTTAACAAGTGTTATCTGATTGGCTCTTGACTGTAAAGTTGTGTGGAACCATTTATATAGAAGAGAAGTTGTTCAGAATTATAAACCTACTATATAACAACTTCAGCTTAGCTCTGCTTACTGAATACTGAAAACTTTTAGCTAATTTTTTCTTTGTCAGTAGGAATCAAATATCTCATTTTTTAACTATTTTGTTTCATCTTGGACATTTAGAAGTGGTAGAAGCTAATCAATATTTTAGAAATTCTCTCCCAAAGACCCAACCCAAGTAATTTTCTGTGGAGTATACTGACTGCCTCAGTACTGTATTCTGCAGAAGACTTCATCCAGCTATGTATCTATTTGCTCTTGCATATCGGACACTTGATCTTGAATATGCCAAAGCAAGCAAGAAATCATTTAGGAATGTTGTTGGAGGACAAATGTTCCGAGTTCTTCATTGGTGCAAGAAACTTGTTCAATAGGTATATCCATTGGGCTTCTGCCACTGTTAACGAATTTATTGTGTCCTTGCTAGAACAATTTGGAAAGATCAACAAATTCTTTACTAATCTCTATTTAGTGATTTACTGATTTTAGAAGATTTCCCTGTCCATTTACAGTTACAAAATGACTCTTGGGAGGGATGCTCTGTAAGTACTGAAAGGAAAACTCGTTACAAGCTTCTAGTTGTTCTATTACTTGGTTAGAGCAAATTCAACTTTTCATCTGCCTAGTGATGGATATGTTGGCCAAATACTGAAGTCACTTCACTTGGTCAAGGATTGGCTGCTGGTGCTGTTTTAATATATAAGGAACCAATATCATGCCTGAGCTGATTTGCACCAACATTGATTGTGTCAAAAATATTCTCTGGCGTTACTTTTCTCAGAATTGTTGTGCAATCCGAATCTTCATGGATATACATCATGGATTTCTATGCGTGGAACATACCTCTGCAGTTGCCTATCTGTTATAAATCAAAGATTCTTTATTTTGATCAGTATTATGGAAGCTAGTTGTTTCACTGCACAATGAGTTTCATCCCCGTATTGGAAAGGTCATGGAGCTGGACAATTTTCTGGAATTTACTTGGCCATCATAGCTCATGGTATGGTATATCAAATACAATTTCTGCTTACATAGACTTGTCCCTATAGGCATGTGGAACTTACGTATTTCTACTTGTGTATATCTATCTATATATTTAAGCCTGTTTTTCTTGTTTACATTTCCCCCCTCTTAAATGTGTTGCTCTTCCTTCTGGATTTATATGCAAATAATAATATGACTATTATGACATGTAGTTTTATATTGTCATGTTATTGTTAGGTAAGATCGTATGTTTCTTCATCTATTTCAGGGTTTGGCTTTGCTTTGAATGACTTAGACGGTTTTCTTAACTAATAGAATACGGCCTTGGGCCAGAGTCACCACAAATTGCAAATGCTTTTACTAAATGAAATTGACTACATATGCCTCTTTTTTATCCTTTATTTGAGCAGATCTTCCCATTTGCAGTACTGCCCTCCTGCTAATGCTCGATAATACCTGTCCCTACAATAGACAGGTCTTCCATCAGCAGCCTCAGCAGCAGCTGCTGCTAGATCATCATCAGTTATCACCTCCACCGGCAATTTAAGCAACTCCTCTTTTCTACAATATGCATTAAAAAATTGCAATGACATGGTGGAAAAACTCTGGAAGATAGTAAAGGATCTTTATGTCTTCTCTTACCTTAGGTTGAACTTTGTGTTATCCTTGGGAGCTTGAACGGTTGGTTTAATTTCTTCTGTGGTAAAGGTAGTTCGAAGAAAATTCTCCACTGGTGTAGCAAAGATAAATAGCATAACTCCTGTAACAAGCAATGCTCCTGTCCCAACTAGAGTTTGCTTCAGCAGTTTAACGACTGGTTTAACCTGAGGACATGGAATATACGTGAATCATGCTGCAAGAAATCAAATTTAACATATTGCTCTTCTAGTCTGTATCCAAAATCTTTCTCAATTCAAGCAATGCTGTGATGCTTTGTGATGTCCAGTACCTTGTATGAGCCCAGCAATCTATCGCGAGCTAGGATCTGCAAAGAAACTAAGTTTTCAGATTATATTGCCTGAAATGAGAGAAATGAAACATGTCACCGGTTCATTTAGTAGTAGTAATATTTGTTAGCACATTTCAGCTACACTTTATTCCATACCTTTCATTTCACTTATTCTGAACAGACTGCTTGTTGCTTAAGAAGTATCTCTTACAATTTGAAAGCCAATTACAGTTGCTAACCTATTATCTGTTCGCCTTTACCAATGACCCTGTCTTTTTGCTAAAAAGGCCAGCAGTTGATCTTATCCTAGTACCTAGTGCCAAATTGCTAGCAACATCTAAAATTGACTACTTTTATATTCATTAAGGGAGGCATATTTTACTGTCAAAATATCCTGCTGTTGATAGAATCATAAATTTGTCAGTTTGCAATGTACATCTTATGGCACACTGAATCTACTGCCTTCAATATGATTTTGCACATGTGATATTGTGATGTCTTCAGGCATATTTTTGTTCTGTTCTCTTTAGGTACAGGAAGAATGTGTTAAAGAGGCTAACCTCAGGTGGCTTGACCCACATTTGTCCGTCATACCATCCACTTTCTTCATAAGGAATGACCGCTGATAGAAGTCTATCACCAACATAACTCCAACCCTGCATTGTAATTCAATTTTCTTAACTGGAACAGTTATTTAAGTGTGAAGGTTCAGCCATATTTCAGTCACTTGATCATTGGGTATACCAAGTGTGAATGACAAACAGATTACATTCAATTGAAAAACTCATTATACTGTGCACTTTGGCAACAATATAAATAGCATGCATGATGACTACAAAACCTACAACTTCCATCCTTCTTATTTGACAAATGCAATGCACTTTTGAATTCATGATATACTACACCAGGACAAATTTGTTTTGAAATCTCTGCCTTACCCCCATCCTCCCCTGTCCCCAGTAATGAAATGGTTGTGACATGAAGAACAAAAGGAGGATTGGAATTTAGAACGCACCAGATAAATCCTCAAGACAATCAAAGACACAATGAAGAGTGTTCCTGTTCCAGCAGCTAGTATAAATCTTAGGGGCTCCTGCAAGGTTGTGAACGTTAACGCAGGCATAGGGAAATTTTATGAGCGTTAAATGTTGTGTGCACTGTGCAGCTGGCACGTATTCTTGTGTATGCATCAAAATTTCTAGTTGATTGCTTGATTAGATGTTTCAATATTTATGCATATATATTTTAACTTCTTCCTTACTTTAGAAGGATTAAAGCTTGCAGCTGCAATTGGTCCTCCAAGAACTGTAAACACTGCCAACCAGAGACCTCCAAGGCGAAGAAAAAACGATACCGGACCCAGTTCACCCCACGAATACAAGACTCCATCCTTTAGAGATGAGTACTCATTTACCTATTAAACCGTGAGGAATCGGGGTTAGCATAAAATGAAAAATGAAACGAGTCTCAGTGAAACAATCCTGATAACTAATAATTCATTTTAATCCCTTCTCATGAACCGTTCCAGTTTATATGCATGCGTGCACGGATATGTTACTCACTAACTAGGTTCAGCCATAAAATTCATGCACTAATATTACACCATGCAGCATGCTATATCATGTTCATTTCGAAGATCATCCAAAGAAAACAGTTATTGCCACAAATGTGTAGTTGTTATCACATACCGGCCTCTGCTCAAAAGGGACCTCAATTTCCAACCCAGGATCCCAGCTACGTCCTGAAGATCCGCTTGTTTCTCCATCCATCTCATCTTTTATGGCCTTAGCCTTGAAGATCCTATGAGAAAATTTTGAAGCTTTGTGATTATGGATGATCAATGAGCCATAGCTGCTGCCTGGTCTGGCTTGTCTTGCACTTGGAATTAGTGAACAGTAGACATTTAGTCTAATCATTTACTTGTTGAGTTTAAGCTATCACCAACGCAGCTGGATAGTGTTTGGTTTTAAATCCCGGTTCAATTTTCGACTTGGAGGAGGAAGAAGAACATGATATTATGCTCACCGATTAGCAACAATGGTTTTCATGTCTTCGTTCCAGGGACCACATATTATTTACGTGGAGGAGGAGAGCAAGTAAATAAAAGTCTGCATTTTCCAGATTTTCATAGATGAGAGAGAGACCCTGTGGCCCTACCCTGGCTCTTTCTTTTGTGGACAAGCTTCTTGTCCACGTGGGCTTCTTATGCACCGTCAATCTGTTGCGCTTAACCCCGATAGGACTCAGATTATCCGAACCAAATGCATTTCGTGCTTTTATATTTTTGTGGTCTGAGAAACGCCAAGGGAACTGTTGCTGGAGCAACGTGGCCGCTGTTCCCTTGCACGCAATTTGGAATCTGTTTCTGTTGCCTGCACACACTGGGAACGAGCATGATCAATTGGCAAACCAAGTGTAGAAGTGTTGGAAATTGGCTTTTTAACTAATGAGGTAATTTTTTGAAAAAATTATCAAAATGGATATTTTTTTAAAATATTATAAAAATGAGTAAGTCGTGTTTTGACACATGACTTAATATCATATAAAAGAAGTCCTGTATTAAAACATAACTTTACTTTTACTAATTTTTGTAATATTTTCAAAAAGTATCAATTTTGATAATTTTTTGAAAAATTGTCCTGGAAATTTATATATTTCCAATGATTTATGTGAGCATATATTATAAAATAATTATATTAGTTATTTATTATAAAGGGACTTTTATTTAAGTGGTCAAAATTAAGTGAGTTCATTAAACTATTAAAAAATTTGATATGAGTTTAATGAGTAAATACTGATGTTGGTTCATTAAGAAATATCGTATCTTAATAGGTTAATACACATACAAACTCACTTTAACATGCCAACTGGTGGGATGAAGGTGGGGGTAGTGCAGGGCCGGGTAAGTTGCCCTCCTTTATCCATTCTTTAACTCACTAATATTTAAGGTATATATATAAATATATTTATATTTTTATAATTTAAAAATAAATAATATGTATATGTATATAAAATAAAATGTGTGATTTGTTATAAAAATGAATTAGTATTTTTTTTAATATTTTTCCTATATTCCTATATTTTTAATGAAGAAACAAAAAGAAAGAAACCAGGTAACTAGCCCCTCTCAAACATCATCCCCGTACTCCCGTAGCATCAGCCTGTAAGTAAGGAAACGAACAAGGAGGAAGCTTAAGGAAGATATGCAAAGAACTCTCCGACGTGGCACCTAATTTCACAAGAACATCTGCACAATAATTTTTTTCTCGGAGCATATGTCTGATCGAACACCTCCAGTCCAGGTTCAATAATTTACGAATGAAGACAACCTCATTACTATAGCGATGATGAAGCTGCAAGTCCTTGGTAATTGACTGCATTCAGGGAGTCTGAAAAGCAAACAACGTTACGAAAGCCTGAATCCCAACAAAGTTGAAACTCCTTAGTAAAGCCATTATCTCAACACATAAAACGTAGGAATGTTTAAAATCATTATTGTATTATATTATCTATAGTTATTAGTAAGGGGAATGTTAACAAGTGTTCTTAAAGTACTAGTAAAAGAAAAATGAAAATTTTCCATTAAAAAATGTTACCAATACAATTCTTCCATGATTTTCAATAAAAAAAAATTATTGATTTTTTTAACTAAGGTATTGGTTAACAAGGCCCTCTATTTATTTCATATTTTATATATGATACGGATCTTTATAAATAAGATTTTCTATTGTGTATTGATGGGCATATGATAAAATGTTAAAATTTTAAAAAAAAATCATTTGAAAAAGTATTTATTATATGTCAAAAATAAAAGCCATGAAATAGTTGCTTATTTAAGTAATTTAAAACATTTAATATAATGTATTTAAAGTTTTCAGTAGGTAACAATAAAAAATACTTTATATGGTCAAAATTTATTTAAATGCACCTTGTTAAATATTTATGATATTGTTCTTCAATCAATATTAAAATTTAACTTTAGTAACATCCAATAAATGTCAACATTAAAGATCCACATTGATTAATAAGGTGACAACCTTAATTGGAAATCAACACCAAATACTAAAAAAAGTCTTACTAAGCAATGACCTTAACAATACTAATGAAAGAATTAAAAGGAGAATTTTTTTATTGGAAATCATATAAGAGACATTTAAAAATGATAGGATAGTGCATTTTTATGCAACTCAATAATAAAAATTCTCTTTTTATTTTCTTAATCAGTATTTCAAATTCTCAATTAATAAGAGTGTAAAAAGTGTGAAACACATTATTTTCTCTCTATTTCTCTCATTCTCCCCTCAATTTTTCCCTTACCAAACATAACATCACAAAAAACATTGGATCACATTGAACCCATATTTGTCAATGAAGATTGGATTTGATGCAAAATTAAATAAGAGTCCGGTTAACAAGTGCAAAAAATTAATAGATAGGAATTTTTAAATTAAAATTACATTAAAAATAAAAATAAAACACACTTTTATATTTTCTAATAAAAAAACTTACTATTTTTATTTCTTTAACACGTATCTTTAGGATATGTTACCATTTTCCTTCAAATAAACGGCGCACATAGACAAGGTGCAGCACCTGGAAATCCGTTAGAAAAAGGCCAGTCCACTGAGAGAAGCGCATAGTCAACTTCTATTATAAGTTTAAGAGTTGCTTGGCACTTGGCAATGTCAGTTAGCATTCGACTTGCACCTCGAAGAACCTAAAGCAGATAAAAAAAACTCTCCACACGCACAATCCACATGAAAACCAAAACTGTTAAGGGAAATTGGAGATGGAATTGGGGGACGAACAAGCTCGGCTTGCCTTTCGTCTTCCTTATATGCATTTTCTTCTTTCTCGCCGGATTATTTGCTTCCAGTCTCTTCTCTCACTCTCAGGTTTTCCTTCTCAATATGTAGTCCTAATCACGTTGTTCATCCATATTTGACGCTCGTTTTTCTTTGATTTTGTTCTGTTTCGCCGGAAAATATTCGAAGTAACGGATCGCTGAGATTTTGCAGGAACGTGAATATGACCTGAGGCTGATGCCGAGAGCGAGAGCGAGGTTACTTGAAAAATCGACGGAGTATCATTTGTTGAAAGCCGGATACTCCGGTGACGATTACGTTACATTGATTCCTTTTCAGGTGCGCGATTTCGTTTCTTCATACTTCGTAATTTTTCGCTAAAATGTTCTTCTGCTAGTTGAAATCAACTTTTCATCTGTTAAGTTGATCGCGGCATTTTGCGATTCCTTTCCTGTTTGAAATAGTGCAATATTTTATGAATTAGTTTAGTTCGGTGAATTTACGTTAAATATTTTGATTTCATATCTTCATAAACGTTTATTATGAGAAGAATCACAAATCTCAAATTTATAATTTCACTGTGGCTTGAATATGATAATGCCAAGCATACGATTCTGTTGGAGGATTGACTTGAGCTTTGACTTTCAAATAAATGTGGCTTCGAGTTGTGTTCCTTAGGTTTTGAGCTGGTACCCTCGCGCTCTGTATTTTCCTAGTTTTGCGAGTGCAGAACAATGTGAAAGCATAATTGAAATGGCCAGGGGAGGACTGAAGCCATCAACATTGGCGTTACGCAAGGGAGAAACGGAGGAGAATACAAAGGGAATCAGAACAAGGTAGTGTGTACGTTAGTATGTGTCTGTGGAATACTTAACTGTCTGACTTCATTATAAACTGCTCAAAGTAGAATGTTAAATTATGATTTTATCACAAATTCAGAGATAAAGGTCAACGAGACTCACATGCTTAAGTCAAGAGTTAACAGACTAATAAATGCATGGTGATACTAAGAAATTAGATGCAATCCGTTTGATTCCTTTATATTTGCTCGTCTATTCCTTGCCTCTAACCTAGACTCTGAACTTTATGAGCAAGATATTAACACATATTGTTTTGACTTTTTGATCTTGACCTCTTATCTGCTTGAAGATAGAATGTAAGGCCTCATATGGTTCTCAGATGACAGGTTTTATAAATTTATTATGTTTTAAACTAAATTCCTTAAAAAAAATCTCAAGTAATCCATGGGAGTTTCAATTGCTGAGACTTTTGGTAATATGCCGATATTTTATACGCCTTTTTATGGTGCAAATACTACATAAGATAAATGATCTGGCCCATGGGAGAATTGGCGATTATGGTAATGGTTATGTCATGTAAAGTCACATTGCGAGGTTATATCTACATTTTTCTTTTAACAGCTATGGTGTTTTCATGAGTGCTCCTGAGGATGAAACGGGGATTTTAGATGCCATTGAGGAGAAAATTTCCAAAGCAACAAAAATTCCAAGGACTCATGGAGAGGTAACATCCCTACTAAGCTGGCTGTCTCGCTTTGCAGAAAGGGCATTTTGGAAAAGCTTGTTAATCTGATTTACTAAAAAAAAAATTCTTATGTTTTTTGCTTTAGTTAGTTGATTGTTTGAATCTGTATCCGTAATAAAAAATAAAAACTGTTAATTTACAGTTTTTCATTTCTAGTAAAACTAGCATCATCATCATATCCATTACTTCTGCAAAGCACTTATTCTAGGGGAAGAGAAAAGGCTTTATGCACAAGTGGCCCACGGAACCCTTTTAATTGGTCTCTGGATTTTCCTTGTTCAAACTGCCACTTTTTTCCTTTTGGTGCCAGTCTCTATATTTTCTGCAAAACCTGTTCTTTGTTTTCATCTTTCCCCTTAGTGGCTTAAGTCAAAGAAAATACTACAACAGGTTTATATAGTACCAAATTGTTTCTTTAATAGGTGCACACTGGTACTTTTACATAACCTTATTTTACCTTTGAATGCTCTAGAATAATGCTTCGTGAATGTTAGATTGTTACTTGCCATACTTCTGTTTTACCATTTTCCCCACACAAAATAGAATAAGATTGGGTACTTTTGTTGGCTCAGAATCCAGTTCATGAAGGTAAAGAAATGTTAGGACTTAATGTGGGAAATGAAGCAGAGTTGAGACTACTAAGGGAATTTGTGGTGTTTAGTTTGATTGATCCTTTCCTGTTTCAGTATTTACTATTTAATCATTGGTTCCTTTTGTTGAGGTTCCAGAGGAGATAATGTTTGTCTATAAATCTTCCAAGCTGTCTTACACTCTTATAATGTCAAAGCTCGGTGTCTTGAAATCTGCTAGCTCCTTTTCAGCCTTTTTTTCTCTCAAAAGAAAATTTAGGGAATTGAGAGAGGGGGAGGGGGGCAGGATTAGATGTTTAATCTGCGTCAGTTATTATTGTTTGATGCAGAAGAAATATCTATTAACAGTGAACAATGTTCAACATAACAATCACGCGATTCACATTTTTCCCTATGATAATATTAATATCTATCCTTTCAATATCAAGAGATCATTATAATATCATAGGTTCCTATTACACGAAAGACCTCTCTGCTGATGGAAATGGTTTATTAAAATTAACACATTGGTGGGGATGAGCTAATTGAAATTCAGAGAATCATTTTGTAAATTTGTACCATTTCGAACGGTGAATTTGTTCCTTATGGTTGGCAGGAAACTTTTTGTTTGGTGCCTATAAGATTTGGTTTCGGACATTTTGTACAAACAAATCTTTCATGGTTCAACGACACATTTGTGTTGCCACTGACATGATATGAGTTGCGCCTTACTTATTCTTTCCTTCCCTAACAAAGTATTAGTTCTCATGTTGCTAGTGAATTTGGACTAAGTTTTCTATGTTGTCTTCTATATTTTCATGGCCCAATGAAATAAAATAATAAGGTTCTAATGCCACCAACTATGATTTTTGAAAATTTTAATCTTCAATTTTGCTTTTGATTAGGTGCAATTAAAACTTCTATCTAGGCTAGAAGTATTGTTTAGAGCTGTTGCCTTCACCTTTAATTAACAATAATAATTTTTTAACTAAAAGAAAGGGGACAACAAGTTTAAACACCTTTAGAACCAATGGTCTTGTACATTTAGACTATAAATTATATTAGCTTCTGCTTTCCTTCCTGAGCTTATTATCTGCAACTACGGTGCCTTTTTATTTTGTTGAATTTGTAAATCTTTTATTTTTAGGGTGATTTTAAATTATCCGAGAAATAACCATGTTTCAGGCATTTAATATCCTACGCTATGAGGTTGGACAGAAATACAATTGTCATTATGATGCATTTGATGATGCTGAATATGGCCCACAAAAGAGCCAAAGGGTACGTCTAAAGTAAAACTCGTACATTCTCATTTTCAAGTTGTTATGGATTTTGTGGATAGTTGTTCACGTACTAGCACCGACAACAATGGCACATGATTTGTCATTTTCTACAAAGTTTGGTATTCATCCGAGGCTACTTAAAGGGGGATTGAATATAAGAGTTAATAGTAAATTATATATACTCTTGTCTCGTAAAGGACGTTTAAATTATGATATTCTTCTCTTTTTTTTAAAAAAATATACCTTCTAAAAATTATTAAGAAACAATGCAAATAAAAAATAAAGATTTATACATAATAGGGAGGGTAAAGAGATATTAGAGAATTAAGAGAGGAGAAATTTTGAAGTATGTTATTTCATTCATATAAAGAGTATTCATATAAGTGAATGGATGAGTCTTCTCATGTTAAAAAAGAACATGGAAATACCGTGAGAAAAAAAGATACAAAACAATTATAAAACGACTCATTATTATTTGTTTGTGTAGGCCTTATTAATTTAGTTTTTTGGTCTTTATTTTTCATACATAAGATTACCATATTCTTCCTTAACATGAGAAGATCCTTATCCCTTTTCCTTTCTTAGGACAAGTCAATATCGTGACACCTATTTTTCAACATTAATATGGGACTTTAGAAAATAAAATGAAATCTTATACACCCACAATTGTCGGTTATGAAATTTTATTTAAAATTTTCATTTTATCTTTTAAAGTGTAATAAGTTTTTAAATTGGACAAGACTCAAATGTTGTTTGATAGGTAATTTTAGTGTTGTTTCTTAATAAAGTTACACCAAGAATATTAGTTCATTAATAAAAATATAGCAAGCTTTTACAAAAAAAAATATTAAAAGTATTTGTAGAATAGTACCTTTGTTGAGGAAAATAAAGGGATAGATGGGAAGTTTATTCACGTTAAAATGAATTAAAATATTATAGTTATTATCTTTTTATAAAAGAGGAGTGTAATATTTTTTAGGTTATTATGTTATTGATATGAAGTATCTATCGGAATATAATATTTTAATGCATTATCCAAGGATCCAGATTTCTTATAGTTGCATTTAGATCTCTTGTATAGCTTGCATACGTTTTGCAGGATAAAATGTTTTTGTATAAAATGTTTTTGTAGTTAACTATTTTAGTATGTTTGAATTTAGTTAAATATTATTGTTATGTTTTATAATTAAAATATGAAAGTATCAATAGGGAACAAGTAAGAAATCATAAACAAGTATTTTTTTTAAGTGAATATGGAAACGGATTATGAAGTATCCTATCCAAAACCGTTGGAGCTGTCCCTATTTCTAGATACCTAATTCAACTCAAATTGCTTATACTTATCTCCATCTCATATTTAGTATTAAATCGCTTTTTTTTTTCTTTACATGTTTAGCTCTTGAACTTACATGTTTTAAGTTTAATAAGTTCAACTCTTAACTAAGTTCCATGCAGGTAGCTTCGTTTTTGCTGTATTTAACTGATGTTCCAGAAGGTGGGGAGACCATGTTTCCGTTTGAGGTAAAACCAAGTTTGTCATTTTTATTCACGCACTTCCCACTATCTAATCTACTTAGGAGGTAATTAGCGCATTATTATTCGGCAGAATGGATTCAACATGGACGGTAGCTATGATTTCGAGGACTGTATTGGTTTAAGAGTAAGGCCACGCAAGGGGGATGGGCTTCTATTTTATTCATTATTACCTAATGGTACTATTGATCTGGTTAGTATTTTTTTTTTTCCCTATCATCTTCGTTATAATCATTTTTAACTCGTTTGGCATGGCTGAAAGAGAGAGAGGGCGGGGGGAGAGGGGACCCCCCCCCCCCCCCGGGGGGGTTTACCGAAGAATCTTTTTTATTTAAAAAAATTAGCCTCTAAAGGATTCACATAAAAAGATGTTTTCAACCTTTATCATTGACATTGAAATTTATGGTCTTTTTAAGGCTTCATTCGGTATTTTTGAAGATCAAATTCTTATCTTCTATCTATTAATCAATTTTTCTGTCAAAATTAAAAGTTAATTTATTAATTTAACCTGCTTTTCAATTTTTTTTATTAATTTAACCTCTTTCAATCTAATATTAATATGACTTTCTCATTTATTTTTTAAATTATTCTTTAATTTAATGAATTTGATATGATAATAAAATCTTAACTTTAAGATTAGAGATAACTAATATTTTGCCATTAACAATTTTTTTTAATAACTAGAGATTATTTTGAAATACATCAATAGTATAGTTTGCTAACATACATGCACTTATTTTTTAGTTGGAGTACATTAATAAATTATAATTAAAGATTATCTTAAAATACATTAACGGTGTAACTTACTAATATACTTTAACTAAAAAAACAAGTTGTAGCTTTAACGATGTAGCTTACACACACACACACACCTCTTTTTTAATTAGACTATATTAAAAACTTACACCAAAATATTTTGGAAAAAAAACCAATATTTTTTATTTCAATTTATTTATTTTAAAGACATTATAATAATTTAATACTTAATTTTAAAAAAAAAATATTTCTCTCTTCTCTTTCATTATCCACGTATCAGTGCATTTTTTTCTTGTTATACCGAAGAATCTTTTTTATTTCAAAAAATTAGCTTCTAAAGGATTCACATAAAAAGATGTTTTCAACCTTTATCATTGACATTGAAATTTATGGTCTTTTTAAGGCTTCATTCGGTATTTTTGAAGATCAAATTCTTATCTTCTATCTATTAATCAATTTTTCTTGCAAAATTAAAAGTTAATTTATTAATTTAACCTGCTTTTCAATTTTTTTTATTAATTTAACCTCTTTCAATCTGATATTAATATGACTTTCTCATTTATTTTTTAAATTATTCTTTAATTTAATGAATTTGATATGATAATAAAATCTTAACTTTAAGATTAGAGATCACTAATATTTTGCCATTAACAATTTTTTTTAATAACTAGAGATTATTTTAAAATACACCAATAGTATAGTTTGCTAACATACATGCACTTATTTTTTAGTTGGAGTACATTAGTAAATTATAACTAAAAATTATCTTAAAATACATTAACGGTGTAACTTACTAATATACTTTAACTAAAAAAACAAGTTGTAGCTTTAACGATATAGCTTACACACACACACACCTCTTTTTTAATTGGACTATATTAAAAACTTACACCAAAATATTTTGGAAAAAAAAACCAATATTTTTTATTTCAATTTATTTATTTTAAAGACATTATAATAATTTAATACTTAATTTTAAAAAAAAAAAATTTTCTCTCTTCTCTTTCATTATCCACGTATCAGTGCATTTTTTTCTTGTTATACTTCATCTCTTAAACATTAAAAGTTACAAAAATAAATGTTTAATATTTAAAAGATTTACTTGTTATAACAGTTTTTAGAAGTATATTAATATCAAGTAAACGCTTAGAGAATTAAATAAGTAGCTTAAGTCTTGTTCAAAATAAATTATAGCATTTATTTTTAAATATATGATATTTTAAATAACATCTAATTATTTAGTATTAATAATATTAAATAATTGATATTATAAAAATAAAAAATTACATACCCGTGCAATGAAGAATATTAAATCACTCTCATTACTCCATATTTTACTTTTATTATACATATATATTTCTCATTATAAAAAATACATTAATTTTTCTTTAAAAAAAACAATTAAATTTAGAGTAAAATCCTCAAATTAGTTTTCAAGATTGTACGAGTAAGATATTTTAATTCTTGTGATTTTAAAACCCCTTTCAGTTATTAACTTTACAAATCGACATTCATTTTAGTTCTTTTTAGTGCAAAATGAATGAAAAATAATGTAAAAAAAAGAAGACAATGAATTAATTCAGGAACTAACAGAGAATTAAAAATACATTAATTTTTCTTTTAAAAAAACAATTAAATTTTGAGTAAAATCCTCAAATTAGTTTTCAAGATTGTACGAGTAAGATATTTTAATTCTTGTGATTTTAAAACCCCTTTCAGTTATTAACTTTACAAATCAACATTCATTTTAAAGCTATTTTTAAAGCTAAAAACATACTTAAGCCTAAAATGATTTTTTTAAAGCTATTTTAAGTCCCTGAAGAGTAAATTTAACGGATTAAAATCATGATATTATAAAATAATTTATATATTTATTTATTATAAAATTTAATTATATAAAAATAAACACTATCTTACATAATATATAAAATACTATTTTAAGATTAAAATTAATACACTTAACTTGAGCAGGCCTGTGATAAAGATTAGACGTTCTAGATATCTTAATGCATGCATGATAGTTATTCTTCTATTACAAATAAGACAATATTTCGTTAGAATGATGATATTTACACGGACTTTAGATAGAAACATATACGCATGATCCATACTTAATCTAGATACTAGATAATTTATTTTTGATTAAATTAATCTGCATGTTCTGAATTATTCGATAATTTTTTATTAGATTTTTGAACTATTTTTTTTAATTGGGCCATTGAACTTTTATTTTTTAATTAGATCCCTTATAGATAATTTTTTTTAATTGGATCCCTGAACTTCTATTTATTTTTTAATTAAGTTCCTGTCGTTAACGACAGTGACCTAATTAAAAAATAAATAGATAAAAGTTTAGAAAAAAGATGTGATTCATTCTTCTCCCAAAACCAAAGTGATAAATTTAGAGAAATATAATAAACTGATAAATGCATGTCTTTTCTATATATGTTGACATTATAAGCTCACGATTTTATAAATTTAGACCACCCTGTTTTTTTTTTTTTAAAATGAAGAAGTCAAATTTTGTATTAGGAATTTACAATAACTCATACTCATTTTTTTTTTAATTAAGTCCCTGTCGTTAACGACAGTGACCTAATTAAAAAATAAATAGATAGAAGTTTAGGAAAAAGATGTGATTCATTCTTCTCCCATAACCAAAGTGATAAATTTATAGGAATATAATAAACTGATAAGTGCATGTCTTTTCTATATATGTTTAGACATTATACGCTCACGATTTTATAAATTTAGACCACCCTGTATTTATTTTTTTTCAAATGAAGAAGTCAAATTTTGTATTAGGAATTTACAATAAATCATACTTAATCAACTGAGCTAGACCTTCTTAGTCCACCGATCGATTGTTTCATAAAACATAAAATAAAGCAAAAAAAAAAAAGGAATAAATAATTTTACTTCAGCTAACTTATGTTACGATCATTGTCATTACTTCCATTTTGTTTAACATATATTCTCCACTTATTAGAAGACAGATTAGAACATTCTACGCTTTATAATATCTTTTTTGCGTGAAAATGTTGATGCACTTATCTTTCTTCTTATTAGACTAACTAAAATTTATCAGAAACATAAAGGACTGTTTCCCTCAATCAGGGGTCTAAAGAACCTTTTGACTTTGTTTTACATTATAGAAAATCGACAGATGTTGGGCACTTGATATATAGTTAATGAGAAATTTTATTTATACAATATTTTTATATAACTTTTTTACAACTAAGAAAAGTAAGAAGAAGAAAAAAAAACGAAATATATTATATATAAGATAAAACATATAATAAAAAGAAATAAAAATTGTTATAAAAAATGTGTGGTCTAAGCTTTAATTAAGCAATATAGGCAGCTAGGCCTATGCCTAGGCCCTACTTTTGTCGGTATGAAAACAATAAATACTATATGCATATACGTACATACATAACAAATTAACAATTTTAGAATTAGAAATTAAAAAAAAAATATTGTACATGTAAAAGTTAAAATACAACTTGAAATATTAAATTCATAAAGAAAGTTAAATTATTTTTTAATGCACGAATAATTTATAAATATTATTAACTATTCCTATAGTTTAAATGAAAATAATTTTTTAAATTAAAATTAATAAGCTCAAATGTATTTTAAGAAAGATTAAATAATTTATCTATTCAATAAATTAAAAGATTTAATTTTTAAACTTGACTTTAAAAATTTAATTTTATATTATAAAAAAAGCTTAAACAATGTTTTAAAATATATTTACCTACTCAATATATATACTCTCTTCTTATAAATTAAAATATATACAACTAAGTGTGTAAATGCATGGTAAAAGATTATTTTAGTTTAACTGGTTGTCTTGAGTTGAAGCCTTACGTATGCAATTATATCAAATACTCAAAGAGATAGTTTTATTGCATATAATGGTCCTATTCGGCTAGAGCAACAATATCTCTTATAGAAGAAACATTTAATTTTTTATATAAAAAAAGACACATTTTAGAGAATGAGAATCTCACTCTCTCAATTACATATTCTTAGACTTAGTATGTTATCTTTTTTATGAATATGCATTTCACACATTGTCTCCCCAACTTGCTAAACAATTCTCTCTCAATCATCTTAAAATATTATTATTCTATATTTATTTGTTTATATGATATTTTTAATTGTAATTTTTTTAAGCTACCATTTTTATTTTTATATCTAAATTGAATTTTAATAGTTTTTTTTAAGAAATTCTCAATATTTTAAAATTACTTTATATCATAATTTAAATTATTCATTGTAATTTTAAAATATAATATAAATTCAAAAATATTTATTAATTATAAATTGGGCAAAATAAACCTTTAATTCAACAAGAATGCTAAACAATTTTTTTTCTTCCTCAATGATTGAATAAGCCTATAAAGTACATTAAATCATAAAGTTTTGTATAAATTTTTAGAATATAGAAAAGTATCAAGACCAAAACATGATGAGAGCATACCAGTTAAAGAATGGATGACTTACAACGGGTGTAAACCTAACACATTTATGTCAAATGTGTATTTAATTTCTCTAATTTTCTTGATAAATTTTACACAGGCTATAATATTCTGATTATTATTGGGCTAAAATTTTAAGAAATTCTGAACTCGATGCGCTCATTATTTGACCATCTTTCTATGTATACTTTGGCAGACATCAGTCCACGGAAGCTGCCCCGTCATAAAAGGAGAGAAGTGGGTGGCAACAAAGTGGATAAGGGATCAAGTACAGGACGATTACTTTTCAAAAAAAAAAGTACAGGACGATTAGACGAATGCTACCTGCAATTGAGTTTCAAATTCTAACACCGATAGCAGTATTTATGTCACTTTAATAGCCATTAAGATTTTAGTGCTAATATATATGAATATAGCTTGGTGAGCAAGAGCTGGACAGTGCACATTAAGATAGCATGCGGTTGAATCACAGTCGATAAACATTTCCGTAAGGAGCCCCGCCATCCAAAAATTAATCGCTAAAAATATTCTAGAATTTCAAAGCTATAACTTGAACAAACACATTAAGAACTACTGTTTCTAACTTATGAACAAACAACACTAAACCACTAGTACCTTTTTTTTTTTATGTAGTTTAGCTTTAAAAAAAATTCTAAAACTTTTTCAGACATAGTTTATGATTAATTGGTTTTTTTCTAAGAAAACAAGAGAAACAGTGAGGTCCTATATGGCAGAAAAGCAAGTAAACAAACTTGTTACTAACTGAATTGTGTCTTGATAAAATTGGTAAAAATCACATTACCAGAGCTTCGAATGTTTTCATTGCGGCTTCATATGAACCTTCTTACTTCGTAGCATGTTAGGGTTAGTCAGTGTTATGGTTTATGCTAATAAACTTAGCATAAACTAACCCAGCCCATAACACATGACTAACCTTAATATGCTAACAAAACCAAACAATAATATTCAATTTTCACCTTATGATCTTTAGATGCTCTTCTGGAGAAACTGGCTTACGTGACCAGATACAGATTCTGAAAGCAGCTTCCAAAGCTTGTGCAATTGAATATATCCTCCTTAAGCAAACCCAAGCAGCAAAGTATGCAAGCTACAATATATAATCAGAATCAGAAACCAGTTAGTCCCGAGTAACTTAAAATGGCTGACATACTCAAATTAGAAGAGAACTTGGTCTCACAGACTACGAATTTAGAGAAAGAAACTGTGATGTTTCACTGTCAGTCTCTTTGTCCTTACAGAAAGAACCCCAATGTCAGTCCAGTTCAGCACTCACTAGTAGTCGATGTTTGTATCTTCTTTGAAATTTATTTCCCTTGCCTGAATTGGCATCATCTAAGTTCTTCATCTCTTTACTCCTCATTGCATTCAATAAAAGAGACGGTCATCCACCACTACTAAAGCCTGCCAAAGGGGCGTACATTCACTGTTTATGCCAGTTGTTATACGGTTGCTTCCCCCATTGCTTCAGGGCATGCATGCAACCAGCTGCTAGCAATAAACCACACACACCAAATGCCATTAATGTTGCATTTTCTACATTCCGATAATAGCCACCCTGCAAAAATAAAGAGGAAGTCAATATATATGACAGCAAATACACACATGAACCAGTTGAAACACAAGAAACACACAATGTATTTCACAATGCATCGAGAATATTGCAAACATTTAAAAGTAGTGAATCAAGAAACATCAGTACCTATCTTTTTTTCAAGGGTACCAATACCAAATGTTCATTGTCAATCATTTATTGCTAGTTGATTATATTTAATAAATTTACAGAACATTTATAACAAAACTAACAACTCACCTCAGGTATAATACCTTATGGGTTACCATAGCCACTCCCTCAAAAGGTATATTACACCTAAATATTGTATTCCATTAATTTAACCCTCCTTCACGAGTCATATGAACACACAATGTCACCCTATTTAGCTAATCAACTACAGGGACAAGTTGTGGCAATCAAGAAGTTCAACCTAAAAAAAAAAATAATGTATATTTTCAAAGTAGTTGTGGCAGGCACAATTAAGAATTTAAACTGGGACTTGTATCTGCTACTCTAGAAATGGCTGTAGGAATTTAGATAATTAACAAGAACAGAGCCCCTCTTGAATAGCAATTTCTTATGCCACCCTCCATGATTATAGCATTGTAACTTCAAAACCTCACACAAAAAATTTAGCATCTGTTTTGAGTAAATGTTTATAAATAAAAAAGTCTTCTATTTTTATTTCTTCTTTTCACTTTTAATTACAAAAATTTCACCTTATTTTCATTTTGTTTTATGTTTTCAAATACTTGTATAATGAAAATAGCTTTTGTATTGTTTTCACTGTTTTCTACACAAATCTATAAAAATAGAAAATAAAGAAAAAACAATGTAACATTTTATAATTAAAAATGGAACAGAAAATAAAAAACAAAACATTTTTTCAAACCAAGTAGCCTTCTTATCTTTCATCACATGGTTCATATGTTAATAATGCTTAATTATTAATTGGTTAATTACATGCTCCCTACGATTTTAGATAACATTATGCACAAATACATACTTGCACCACAGAAAGCAGAATAGCTGCATTTGCAGGGGCAAGAGAGAAGCCCATCATCCCTCCACGCAATTCATTAGGAACATACCTGCAAACAAAGTAAATAAAACTAAAAATCCAAGATTGAGCAAATGAATAAGTACAACTCTAGTTAAAGAGATTACATGGTCCTCAATCTAGCAAGCGATGGCAAAACAAACCCGACACAAGCATGAAACAAGCAAAATAGTGTCACCAGAACCCCAATTTCCTGCACATGAGAGTAGACTCTAGATTTCCAGCTCAAAAATCTGACCAAAAATATATTTGATACTTTCTAAATATATAAATAACTGCACCTGATAGTCATAGGCCACAATAGACAGGAGAAGAGCCAGTATAATGTATGCAACAACTAGGCAGTCCTCAGTTCTAAGTGATGATGGCCCACTAGTGAGACACGGAAATGTAGTGCTTCCTAGCATTCTGGAGCCCAGAAAGCATGGATATATCAATCCCAGTTGCACTTCTCGCCCGTCAGCCTAAAACCACAAACATTAAGAATATACATATATATATAAGCATCCTACAACTTAGACTGATAATATAACGGGTTCAATAACTTAAAAGCCTCTTTTCATAATGACTCAATCATGGAGAGATTTTCCCGCAATAATGGACTGAATTAAGTCCATTTCTAGATTCACCAACACAAAGAAGCCTGAATAAGAAAAGGAAGCCAGTAAAGCATCCATTTAATGCAATATGGTCTTAGCGTTTTAAATATTCTCCACATACATTGATGCCTCAGTATGTAATAAGACGTGTTCTAAAATTTGATATCATACCACCACTGTAGGTGCCCAAAGGATCCAAAAAATTCCAATAGAGAAGTGAAGGCAAGTTTGTGCCCACGCCAACAGCCATATCCTTTTATCTGTGGATTATAAAATTACAATCAGTATATAATCAGTACATGACTTATACTTTTCATTACATTGATGTAAAATTCAATAATGTGTTTCTATAGTACCAACTCCTTTCCAAATCTAACCAATTAAAGAATTATACCATGTCAGTCTGAACATACAGATTGACTTTATCATGCATAGCTCAGGCATATTACAGTTTGAGCGAAACTAAAATAAAACATGATCAAATTGTTGACATGGCAAATTATATATGAAAGGATTATAAGGAGATCAAGTGGTTAATCATAAGAAACTTAGAAATTTTAAAAAAATAATCAATAGCAATTAGCAACTTGATATAAGCAACTGTTAGAATATGTGGGCTGTGATGTTTTGCTATTGGGCCTTAAGCCCAATTATGTTATTGTGTATTTTATGTCTTTTCTAATCAATGAATCAGATGAGAGTATTTTTCCCACTAAGTTTACATGGTATCAGAGCTTAAGGTTCTGCCTTCCTTCCGGCGAGTTTTCCGCCGCCTCCGGCCGCCGCTGCCGACCACCACAGGCCGCCGGCCGCCGTCGCCGGAAAATTTTTCCGGCGAGCTTTCAGGCCGATCTTCTACTATTGGGAGCGTCTTTCCCCGATCTATCAGCTGGTCCAAGTCTCCTTTCCAGAAACTTAGGCACGAGCCCACACGCGCCCTTCTTAGTTTCTGATTTCTTCCTTTTTTTTCTGCTCCAACAACACTGTTTTCCTCTCTTCTTGGCTGACCCATGACCACCTCTCAACCCATAAAGGCTGATTCTTCCATCTTTACTAACTATGCTACTGTCCCTCTCTCCTTTGACAAGTTGGATGGCAGCAACTTTGATTCCTGGGCTTCGGACATCAAGCTTTGGCTTCGCGGTCAAGGTTACGAAGACCATCTTACGCGCACAACTGCGTCTATCCCTGAGGCAGACCGTCCTCTGTGGACAAGGATTGATACCCAGCTGTGTAGCATCCTCAAATCCACTATTAATCCCTCTCAGAAGCCTATATTTCGTGCTCACGAAACATGCGAGGCAATATGGCAGCAGGCTAAGGTCCTTTACACCAATGATACTCAACGACTCTATAAAGTTTGTCAAAACCTTGTCAGTATCATTGCTTCTAGACAGATTGACAGCACCATGGGTGACTACTTAGGCAAGGTTCATGGTCTTCTCCATGATTTCAATGAACTATTGCCTCCAGCATCCACTCCTGCTAAGGAACTTGAACAACGTGGAATTTTTTTCATGTTATTGGCATTGTATGGGTTACCTACTGAGTATTCCTTGGTTCGGGATCAGATTTTGGGTTCTCCCGTTGTTCCCACGTTGAATTCTGCCTGGTCTACCTTGCTGCGTATCCCGGCCAAACCATCTGCTACTGTGGAGGTGCCTCCTACATCTGTTGACTCCTCTGCCTTGGTGTCTCAGAGTAGTGATCGTGGTCGTTCTCGGAAACTAGGAAAATCTCGCCCTAAGTGTGACCATTGCCACAAGCTCGGTCACACCATTGATAAGTGTTTTGCTTTACATGGTCGCCCCCCTCGGACTGCCAATACTACTCAGACCACTTCCTCTAAGTCATCTATGCCACCTTCTGATTCACCAGCATATCCAGCCATCTACACTGACTTCATCAAGTGGTATGAGGAGCGTCAGGCCTCTGGTTCTACTGCATCTGTTGCACACACCGGTAATTCTTTTGTTGGCATCTCTTCCTCTACATCTCTTGGCCCATGGGTATTAGATTCGGGTGCCACTGATCATATTACTGGTAATAAATCCCTTCTCACTAATCTTTCTACTTCTGGTTATTTACCCTTTGTCACCATGGCTAATGGTTCTCAGATACAGTCTCAGGGTTTTGGTACCGCCAATCCCCTTCCCTCTCTCTCTGTTGATCATGTCCTCTATGTCCCTGGATCCCCATTTAATTTATTATCTATCAGTCGTTTGACTCGTTCCCTGGATTGTATTGTTTCCTTCACTAAAGATAACATTTTCTTACAGGACCGGAGTTCGGGTCAGACGATTGGCGTCGGATGTGAGTCACATGGATTGTATAGACTTAACACCTCTGCTCATGCTGGTGCGGCCGTGGATTCTCCCATTCTTATCCATGCTCAGTTGGGTCATCCTGGCCTTACCAAGCTTCAGCAACTGGTGCCAAGTCTGTCCAAGCTGTCTACTTTATTTTGTGAAGCATGTCAGTTAGGAAAACATGCTCGTAGTTCTTTCTCTAGTCGTGTCAATCGTCGGGCTGTGTCCCCTTTTGCTTTAGTTCATTCTGATGTCTGGGGTCCAAGTCGAATTGTAACTACTCTAGGATCCAAATATTTTGTCACCTTCATAGATGATTATTCTAGATGTACTTGGTTATTTTTAATGGAAAATAGATCTGAATTGTTTGCTATCTTTCAGTCCTTCTATCAAGAAATTAAAAACCAATTTGGTATACCTATTCACACTTTACAAAGTGATAATGCTCGTGAGTATCTCTCAAATGAATTTCAACGGTTTATGGCTTCTCATGGCATTCTTCATCGTACGTCTTGCGCTCACACCCCCCAACAAAATGGGGTTGCTGAACGTAAAAACAGACACCTCATTGAAACCACTCGAACTCTTTTACTTCATGGCAATGTCCCTCACCGTTTTTGGGGGGATGCCGTTCTCACTGCGTGCTACCTTATCAATCGCATGCCTTCCTCTGTTCTTGATGACCAAATACCTCACTCCATTTTATTCCCTCATCAGACCCTACACCCTTTAACTCCACGTGTCTTTGGGTCTACTTGTTTTGTTCATAATCTCACTCCCGGTCTTGATAAACTTTCACCAAGGTCTCACAAATGTGTCTTCCTAGGTTACCCCCGGTCTCAAAAAGGTTACAAATGTTACTCTCCTTCTCTTCGCCGGTACTTAATCTCGGCTGATGTTACCTTCTTTGAGTCTATTCCCTTTTTTGGGACTCCTACTACCACCCCTGTGCCTGCCTCCCCTCCCTCTCCTCCTTCTTTACCCTCTGTCTCCTTTGATTATTGTCCTACAGAACTAACTCCTTCTCCTCCTCCTGTGTCTCTGGCAGCCCCTCCTCCACCTACCTTTCGGGTGTATCATCGTCGATCTCATCCGCCTCCACCACCACTGACTAGTGTTGGACGTGACTCTCCTCCGTCTCCGATTGCTCCAACCCCTCCGGCACTGCCTTCCGAGTTTGATCTTCCTATTGCCCTTCGGAAAGGTATACGTTCCAGTCGGAATCCTTCTCCTCATTATGTTAACCTGAGTTTTCATCGTTTATCTCCTGTGCATTATGCTTTCCTTTCTTCTTTGTCTTCTGTTTCTATTCCTAAGCATGTAGGTGATGCCCTTTCTCACCCTGGCTGGCGCCAAGCTATGCTTGAGGAGATGTGTGCCCTTCAGAGCAGTAGTACTTGGGACCTCACCACCCTTCCACCTGGTAAGACAGTTGTCGGTTGCCGTTGGATTTTCACCGTCAAAGTTGGCCCCAATGGTCAAGTGGATCGACTCAAGGCTCGTCTAGTTGCCAAAGGCTATACACAGATCTATGGTCTTGACTATGGCGATACCTTCTCTCCTGTGGCCAAAATGGCTTCGGTTCGGTTGTTCTTCTCCATTGCTGCTATTCGCCACTGGCCCCTTTATCAACTTGATATCAAAAATGCCTTTCTTCATGGCGATCTCCTAGAAGAAGTTTACATGGAGCAACCTCCCGGCTTTGTTGCTCAGGGGGAGTCTTCAGGACTTGTTTGTCGACTTCGTAAATCCCTTTATGGCCTCAAACAGTCTCCCAGGGCATGGTTTGGTAGATTTAGCACTGTTGTCCAACAATTTGGTATGCACCGGAGTGAGGCTGACCACTCGGTCTTCTATCGCCACTCAGACAAAGGAAGTATTTACCTAATTGTATATGTTGACGATATTGTCATTACAGGTGATGATCACCATGGAATCTCTCAGATAAAGCAGCATCTTTGCCATCATTTCCAAACCAAGGATCTTGGCAGACTTCGATACTTCTTGGGGATAGAGGTGGCTCAATCCAAAAATGGCATTGTGACTTCCCAGAGAAAGTATGCAATGGATATCTTAGAGGAGAGTGGTTTGATGAACTCTAAGTCCGTAGACACTCCTATGGATCCTAACACCAAACTCTTGCCAAATCAGGGGGAGCCTTTTTCAGATCCCGAGAGGTATAGAAGAATGGTTGGGAAATTGAATTATCTCACTGTTACTCGTCCAGACATCTCTTTTGCAGTTAGCGTGGTGAGTCAGTTTCTTAACTCTCCTTGTGAAGAACATTGGCATGCTGTTGTTCGCATTCTGAAATATATTAAAAGAGCACCAGGCACAGGTCTCTTGTATGAAGACAAAGGTCACACACGAGTTGTGGGATATTCAGATGCAGATTGGGCAGGCTCACTTACTGATAGGAGATCTACTTCTGGGTATTGTGTCTTCATTGGTGGCAATTTGATTTCTTGGAAGAGTAAGAAACAAACCGTTGTGGCAAGGTCTAGTGCAGAAGCAGAATATCGAGCCATGGCTTCAGCTACTTGTGAGCTTGTGTGGCTAAAACAGCTACTTAAAGAGCTCAAGTTTGCTGATGTTTCACACATGACTCTAATATGTGATAACCAGGCTGCCTTGCACATTGCCTCCAATCCTGTTTTTCACGAAAGGACCAAACATATTGAAATAGATTGTCATTTCATCAGAGAGAAGATTTTATCTGGTGACATTATGACCAGTTTTGTAAATTCTAATGATCAATTGGCTGATGTATTCACTAAGTCTTTGAGAGGTCCTAGGATTGATTATATATGTAACAAGCTTGGTGCATATGATTTATATGCTCCAGCTTGAGGGGGAGTGTTAGAATATGTGGGCTGTGATGTTTTGCTATTGGGCCTTAAGCCCAATTATGTTATTGTGTATTTTATGTCTTTTCTAATCAATGAATCAGATGAGAGTATTTTTCCCACTAAGTTTACAGCAACCATGAATTCCATTATATATCTCCATGCTGTAAGAGAAGTCAAATCTCAAAGCATGAGATGCAAATTTAATACAATTGAACCTCTGCATGTGTATTTCCTCTCGTTGTATTTTTCACTAGATTCCTATTGCAGCTTCTCTTGCAACAAGAAAGGAATAAATGGTGGATCATTTATAACTATTTATGAAACAAGTATAAAGATATCACAATTCACAATGCAAAACTGTCGCAGAAAAGGAATTAAATACCTAGTGTTGGTCAAAGCAAGGGAAGGGAGCAACCATAAAGCAAAGGAAACCAACAAGAAAAGCAAAATTCAGATATATGGGTGGAAAATAAAAGGAAAGAAAGAAACTCTTATAAGTAGTTCCTCCTAAGTCCTAAATACTAACTCATGGTATGCACATATTGAAGACAATATAGCAACTACTATCTAATAGGAACATAAATCAAAGGGACTAGCTGTCTTTGTAATTTCCAGCAAGTTTAAGCTTATTTCTAAGTTATCTGATTGCCAAACAAATGTTAAGTATGACATTCTTAATATTTTTTTTTTCTCAAAAAAAGTCAAAGCGGATTTGTTGATCATAAAATAATAAAGCGTAAAGGGGAACAAGAAAAGCATGTGAACTTACCACCTAAAATGTATGCATAGAAGGAGCGACTATACTCCTTAAGAGATGTTGTTCCTGGAGTTTCTGCCCATCCTCTGGTGATAAAAGTGAAACATATGGCAGCAAAGAAGATAACCGCAGAAGAAGGAGCAGTGTTTTTTTCTGTATTATTACCAATCAGCCAATTTGCAAACATTTGGCTGGCAATAAAACATGCAGACTCAAAGAAAGTCATTAACCAATATGTGTCATTAAGTGAATCAAGCCTGTGCCCTTGCTGCAAACAGAAACACAAAATTCCAGATTGACATTAAATTCTAGATATTATAAGCATTCCTATGTTCTTTCCTAGGAAGCCACTTACTTTCCATATAAAGGTGAAAAGAAAAAAAAAATCTGGATCAAGTTAGTCAATCAGGAAGAAGTAAGCTATTACTATGCCATTTTTCAGTGGCAAAGTTGTGGATGCTCAGACTGAAATCTATGTCTAGGTGGAAATCAAGATAAAAGGATAAGATTTACTGATTACCTTTTCATGTTGAGTGACCATCCAAGTCTCAAAACTGAATGAAAATATTGTATTGGCCAGAGAGAGACATATGCTAGTCATGAACATGCTTGGTGGCTCTGAAATCTTCTTCCATACACCAACAATGAAGTGTAGGATGCAAAAGATTAAACTAACTTTCTTGTGACCTCTAAACCAACAGTAAGCAGTAAGTTAGTTTAATCTTGTGACAAATCATCAGGAACTTCTATATAAAAATGTACACATTTCTTGAATATGCATAATTTAGCAGTAATGCTTCTGGAATAACCAAGATGCTTCTTATAATCATATCTAACATAGCAAACCCTGCTTCACAGTTGAAATCACACATAGAAGGATGTCATAACAAAAATGACAGAAACATTGAAAAGTGAGAACAATCCACAGGAAGATGAGATTGACATCGGGAGATTGATCATATTCTTCCTCAACAATTGGAAATGCAAATGTATTGAAAGGATGCATTTAAAAAAAAATTAAAAAAAAAAACTCACTCCTAATATCATCTCAAACAACCACTAATATACAGAAAACACTTCAGTAAATTGCGCAACATCAACAATCATTCAGAGCGTCAGTAATTCTTCCACATGGAAGGAATTTCATGCTATACCTTGGATGATGTGCATTATTGTAATATAAATAATTAAACAAGTAAATCATATTTACTAAAACAAATATCATAATATGGCGTCACTTCAGCATCATAATTGCAGAGACTGACTCTTTTAATACTTAAACATAATTAATTTTAATTGATCTAGTAACGTCAACAAGTAAAACTAGAAGCTCACATCAAATCCGAAAGCACGCCAAGGAAAGGTGCAGCAAACAGAGCTGTTGTATATCCGTAACAGAGAGAGTTAACCATATTTTCCCTTCCGATTCCATAGGAAGCTAATTCATACTCCCCGAACACTGACCAGAGATCTTCCATTACTGAGAAGACAAAAGATAAGACAAACGAAACTATCATTCACACTTGCACATTACCGATCTAAAGCTCAATTGAGTAACTAATTAACACAAACGAAAAAACGAGTTTCGGAATTCGGTTTCAGAAACAGAACAGATTTAAAAAAAAGTAAAATATAAATAAATTTTCATAACAAAAATTAAGATAGCAATGAATGTTCAGTTCGGCTTAAGCTAATCAGAGATTTTGTTTTTCTTCAGGTTTCAATTCTTCCTAAGCAAACGAACTCTGAAGTTTGGAAATCTGATCGCGCACATTGTCTAGGAAACCAAACAGTGTTACAGTGAATAAGAAAACGAAGTGAAAGCGAACCTGATGCGAGAGAATAGAGGAGGAGGAAGTTCCGCTGGAAACGTAGAAATGAGTGAGAGGTTCCATGGTCGAAGATTGTGGAGGTTCTGTTGAGGTTAGAGGCGTAAGGGAAAAGGAAGATCGAGAAGCAGCAACAAACGAAGATGAAGATGTATGTGGATGGATCTGGTTCCCAAACGGAGCTCTCAACGACTACTCCCATCGGCTTTTTATACTTTCGGTTTGAAGACACGGGAAAAGAGAATGTAAGAATATCTACGTGAAGTAAACCCTAGATCGTGGTTCGAGCTCGGGAAGAGACGGAGAGTGAGGCTGAGGCTGAGGCTGAGGCTGAGGGAGGCGATGAATTTGATCGACGAGAGATGGTTCGGTTAATGTATACTCATATTGTTAATTTGTTATGGAGTCCATTAGGCATTAGTGCAGTCCCGTGGCTTCTATGTATTGCGGATGGAGCTAAAAAAATGAGGAATGAATCGAGGTCCGTTGCTTTGCTGAAATCTGTTTCCTCAGATTTGTAGTAGCTATTACAAATTACGTATAAATTATAAAAACTGGAATGCTTGATTACATTTTGTCTAAGTTACAGCTTAATGGAGTATATGAATATTTTTGGGGGAAAAAAGAGTATAATTTTACTTGAATTTATTATTTTATTTTTAATCATTTTAATTAAGTCTTTAGGTTAGCTTTTTATGCATAATTTTTTTTAATTCTTATGATTTTTAAAAGTTTCATAAATTAAATGATTAAAAATATCAAGGGTATAGCTCAGTTGGTTGAACAGGTATGTGAGTGTTGTAAATTGCTGGTAATGTCTTTGATTCCTACCGATAAAAAAAATTAAATGATTAAAATAAGGAAAAAATACATTAAAGTTAGGCTTTTATTAAAAATAAGGAAAAAAAATACATTAAAAGCTTTTTGATGCATAAAATTTTTAAATTCTTTAGGTTATCCAACCATTAGTGAAAATGTATGAAATAAGTATTGCTTTTATTACCATAAAAAAAAAAGTATTGCTTTTATTAAAGTTAGTAGGATAATAAGGTATTTTTAATGAGTGTTTTAAAAATAATCAGTGAAAAGATATTTATACATTTTATTAAATGTTTTATTTTTTATTTAAAGAATTTGTTTTCTTTAAACGACTTTTTAACTAAATAAGTATTGCTTTTATTAAAGTTAGTAGGATAATAAGGTATTTTTAATGAGTGTTTTAAAAATAATCAGTGAAGAGATATTTATACATTTATTAAATGTTTTATTTTTTATTTAAAGAATTCGTTTTCTTTAAACGACTTTTTAACTAAAAATAGAAAATAAAAAAAATTATATTCCAAAAACGTATAGTTTTAAAACTATTTACATGGCATGGGTTGTTTTTACCACGTCGAAATAACAGAAGGCGCCAGATGGTATGTTTCCACATGCACAAGCAAAAACTTAACAAAGGAGGCGCCACCCAGTGTGGCGCCTTGTGTTGCTTTTCCAGCAACGGGTGGCGCCAGACAGTTGGTCTTCACCAAAAGGCACCAAAAGTTGCTGACACAGAGCAGTACTCGCAGTGCAGGAGGTGCCAGCCAATGAGTCTTCACCAAATTTAAAGGTGGCGACAGCCTGTGTAGCATTTTCTGGTTACATTTCTCCTATTTAAGGATAGTGTGGTTCAAGGGAAACTTTGCGAATGAATGCAAGCGAGGTTGCATGATGAATTCATCGGTTGTGAAAGTTTGTGTTTACTATAACGGTGAAATGGTTGATACTGCTGATGAAGGTACAAAATTTGTTAACTGTGAGGCAAAGCATTTTGAAGTTATGGAAGGCATAAAATTTTTTCGATTGAAGATATTGGTGCAGATGAATATAAGACCTTCAACTACAAAAATAGTAACTCGCCTTCATTTTCGTCTCCCTATATGTTATGAGGAAGTTCCTTTAAAAAAAATGGTAGTGGAAGTTCAAGATGATGATGATGTGCATCAAATGTTGTCTATTGTAGCAAAAGACCCAAATCTTAGCTGTGCTGAAGTATACGCGACCATAGAGGACACTGTAGCAGAACCTTCAAATGCTGAGAAAGATGTAAATGCACAGGTTATGAGAGAGTTGTTGGATGAAAAAGAAGTTTTTTATACTTCTCGTCCATATTATCATCCTGCGTATGGAAGTCTTGACTCTGAAGAATGAGGTTATTTAAATCTGTCTCCTAGCCATTGGATTTGATTTGTATTTGTGCTTGTCTCAGTGTTTATGTTTTTTTTTTAATTTCACGTGTTACGTGCGATGTTTTATTTTTATCTTTGTTTAGAACTTTTGTTTTGTGTAATGTTTGTAGCTTTGAATGCAATATTGAAATAATTGTTGAAGTATATTTTACGTAAAAACTGCATAGATGAAGTTGTGAAAGTGCGAAAAGTGAGAAAGAAGTGAAAATTGCATTGATATTTCAATCATGGAATGTTTGATTTTCATCTTGACTTAGACCATATTGTATTCGAAAACGCGGACAATTACTCCTATTGTGGCCTTCTTGCCTGCAATGGCTACATCGTTGTCTACGTTGGGATTCGGTGAAGTCCGTTTCATTTCTTATGCTCGTAGACTTAGGTCGACCTTGGCCACGTAATTTGGTTGCATCTGGAATGATATAAGGGCCACTCCTTTGAGGGATGGTTTTATCGTTTCCAAGTGGATTCCACTAGCTAGAATAGGCTTCAATGATGTTTTGGATTGAGTAGACACGATCTACAAACTGGTAGCGGTTAATGTTTACATAGGCAAACGCTGCAATGGCGTGGGAGCAAGGATATATGTAGGCTTGAAAAGCTCCACACTCACAGTAACGTTCGTTTAAGACAACAGCCCATGTTTTGCCCCCCACCCCTTTATGTAGCATGGTTGAAGGGCTCTTCAACGTCAAATTTAGTTCGCGCAATATCGTATCTTTTAACAGCATAAGTACAGGCATCCACTTGATTTCTTTCCATGGCTTCCATTAGCTTCCTGCAGTATCGTGGACCGGAAGAATATTGAGCTCTGGCTTGCGCACCTTTGTGGACAAAATACTCGATTAATTTGTCATGGGTACACTTAACCAAAGTTGTTATCAGCAGATTTCTTGCACCTTTAAATATTTTATTTACGGCCTCAGACAAGTTAGTTGTCATATGACCATATCTACGACCCTGATCATCATGTGCCAAGCTCCATTTCTGTTTAGAAATGCCATCAATTCAACGCTGTATTTATGGACTAGTTTCACGAAATCGTGCAAGTCGTCGTTCAAACCTGTGCAAGCATGCTGTATAATATGCATAAAAATGCAATTAGAAAATTTATTATTTTGTTGGCAGCATGTTTCTAAAGTATTTAAGAAAAGAATAGAACGATAAACAATTACCTATCGTTATGAGTTCTTCCTTTAATTTTGCGTTTTTAAATTTGTGATTGAAGTTGCTGGCAATATGACGAATGCAATAGACGTGATAAGCGTACGGTGGTTGCCATTCGGTTGATCTTGCAACTGCCGATTTTATGCTTTGGTGTCGATCTGATATAAGGCAGATGCCGTGCTTTTTGGTCACGTGTTATCGTATCTTAGACAAGAACTAGGACCAGTCACTCAGTGTCTCCCCCTCAACGATCGCAAAAGCAATGGGCAACACACAACCATTTCCATCTTGTGAGATTGCAATCAACAAGGTACCTTGATATTTGCCATACAAAAAAGTCCCATCAATTTGGATTATGGGCTTACACCAGTTAAACGCATCGATAACTGGTTTAAATGTCCAAAAAACACATTTAAACTACCGTAAATGGTTGTCAAGTACACCATTAACGAAATACTTTGTTGTGTCGACTTCATAAGCGGATCCTTCACACTTACTTAACATCCACTCCAGCTACCTTTTCAAAAAATCATATGATTCTTCCCAATCACCGAATACTTTTGCTAAAGCTAGCTGTTTAGCGATCCACGCTTTTCGATCGGAAACTTTATACCATCTTTCGCTGGCAACTCGTTCTTGAATCATTGAAATGGCCACTGATGGGTCATTCTTAACCATGCCTACAAGAAACACACGAATAATTAATTATGTTTTATTAAAGAACTTGCAAAATACATCAATTCATATATACCTAGAATGTATTTGCTGATAATTTTTTAGCTAAGCTTCTCATGATCTTGGGTTAAGTTGGCGTTGACGCATTGGTGTAGACCTCCCCATTTAATTATTGTCCATTTGTCAGTCTTGGTTGACAAAATTGCTCTAAATACCCAGGGGCAACCGTGTTGACTGTTTGGACATATTAATTTTAGTACGGTTGGCCTACTTTCAACAATTTGGTATGTTTGGTACACGTTCATTGAATAACACGCAGCAGCCATCTTCACATCATCTTTTGTCTCAAAATGTAACCCTTGATACAACTCTTGCCCCATTTTCCATGAACCTGGAACATCCAACCCAGGAAAATCTATTTCTTGGTTAGGATGATCCCAATTGATATAGGAAAGATGAGATGAGGAACTCCAAAGAGGCGGTTGTATTTGACCCGTGTTTTGTACAGAATAAAATGTAAAAAAAAATGACTTGTTGTTTAAAACAATTAAAATTAACGTCAAATATTATTGATCACGCACCCTATAGTTGAACGAGTTGTCGTTGAATAAGGTCATCGTCAAGATCGTCTTCAGTACCTGACGAATTTTGATCTGGTACTCCAACATCCTCGCCTCCGTTATCATCATCGTCTTGTTCATCGTCACCGTCAACATGACCTTGATGATGATCATCATCACTTAAGCTTGTGATGAACTCATCATTTGATAAGTGTGTATGTAAACCAATTTGTGCATTTGCAGGTGTTGACGAAGAACCAGGTAGAAACGCCGTCTGAATTTCATTTGAAGAAGAACCAACCGGATCTACGTCAACGTAAAGCTCAATTACAGTTGTTAAACCGTGCTGCTGGAAAGCACTTGTCATACACTGAACATCTTCATCATCACAAACTTCAAGTGCATCATATTTCGGTGGATTCGACATAGTAAGAAATCTGCATGTGAACTTACTAATTATTTCGTCGTTAGATAGCTTCAATTTTTCGTGAACCTTCATTTTTAAATTATCATAACTTATGTTGGGATTAATTTTCATGCCTCTTTTAGAACCGTCAAATGTAACCCTGTATGGCCCTACAAATTTTCTACCATTCCAATAAACAAAAACAATTAAAGAAGTCATGTTAAAAGAACGCACTAAATAAGTAACAAACGATTTAGAATAATGTATCACACAATAATTTCACCATCAACATATCAGACAAACGTAGCAATGGATAAGCAGCAAACAAACAATGCAAAGACAAAACAACCAACCAACTCATGTTTCCTTACGTGTTAAAATCCCCTAATATAGATGTTTCTCTTGTGATACTCTAGTGTAACTGTTTCTGCTTTATTATTTTATTTGTAATGTCATTTCATGTCAAGTTTCGCTTTCAAATTATAATTATTGTTATTTAACGTCTCAGAATGTTGTACATGTGTTCTTTTAAATTATCAAACTGGTATTGTCCGAAATGAATTGAAGTCCGGAAACATTACACAGAAGGCACCACTCTGACAAGCGCCGCAAGTTAAATAATGTTTCCACACTTTGCCACAAGGCAATTAAATTATAATTAAAAATAAGAGCAAACGGACAGTGTGGCACCTACTGTTCTAATCATGAAGACAACCAAGCTAGCGCCTCCTGTTATTACCATGTCCCACGAGCCCCACAAGGTAAATAAAAAAAGGATGAGACTCACGGTGTGGCGCCGCATGTTCATAATAAAATAATAGAAGGAGATTGACAATGTGGTGCCTCCTGTTATAGTCTGGTCTTCGCTTTCCACGAGGAAAATAAAAAAGGGAGAAGACTGACAGTGTGGCGCTTCCTTTTCATAATAAAATAATAGGAGAAGACTGACAGTGTGACGCCTCCTGTTATAGTTTGGTCCTCGCTTTCCACGAGGAAAATAAAAAACAGAGGAGACAAACAATGTGGTGTCTCTTGTTCATAATAAAATAATAGGAGGAGACTGACAATGTGGTGCCTCCTGTTATAGTCTGGTCCTCACTTTACATGAGGAAAATAAAAAAGGGAGAAGACTGACAGTGTGACGTCTCCTGTATGAATATATAAATATTTAATATTCAAATATGTATGAAACTTAAATGGTAGAATATATAATATTTAATAATACCAAAATAATTTGTAAGCACTAAGTAACGCATTTATTTTGTATTCAAAATAAAAAAAAATATTCACTCACGTAGGGAAAAAATTTCCAACACTATTATTTTTTTTTAATTCATCACTATTTAAATCAATATTAAAACCCAATAAACAACTTGCTATCCTATGAAAAATAATACATGAATATTAAAATTACAACATTATTTAAACACCAAAACAAAACAAAATGACAACAAATATTTTCTACTATATTTTTTCCTACTACATCAATATTAAAATTACAACAATATTTAAACAACAAAAAAATATATAAATTAAAATATATTTTTTCCTACTACATAAACATTCAGAACAACACTACTATTTTTTTTAATTCATCACTATTGACATCAATGTTAAAAACCAATAAACAACTTGCTATCCTATGAAAAATAATACATCAATATTAAAATTACAACATTATTAAAACACCAAAACAAAACAAAATGACAACAAATATTTTCTACTATATTTTTTCCTACTACATCAATATTAAAATTACAACAATATTTAAACAACAACAAAAAAAATTATATATATCTTCCCTACTACATAAACATTCAGAACAACACTAACATTTCCTATAAATACATTGTATGTTAACATATTTATACCAATACAAAATGACTAACAATAATATCAAAAATAAATTAAAATTACAAAATATTAAGACAAAAAATTAAGAACAACTCACACACTTAAACTACCAACAACAGCACCAACCAGAGCACCAAATTTCTCCGGCAGCTTTAGCTTTCCTTAGCTTCCTAGCCTTCTTCCTTCAGCTTCAACTTCTCCTTCCTTCACAACCTCAAACACAAGCAACTTCTCCTCCTCCTCCGCTCGTTTTAAAACGCAAAACTCAGGCCTTCTGCAGCTCACCACCCGCGCCATGCAATGGTCATGTCACCTGCGGTTCGCACGTTCTCGAGGCAGCAAGGTGAAGACGCATTGACTGGCGCCTTCTTCACCTTGACTTGCCTTCACGTGAAGACGCCTACTCTGGCACTACCTGCATGGGGTGTCAGTCTTGGTGAAGACCGACTGTCTGGCGCCACCCGTTGCTGGAAAAAGCAATACAAGGCGCCACACTGGGTGATGCCTCCTTTGTCGAAATTTTGCTTGTGCATATGGAGACACACCATCTGGCGCCTTCCGTTATTCTAACGTGGCAAAAATAACTCATGCCATGTAAATAGTTTTAAAACCATACGTTTTTGGAATATAGTTTTTTTTATTTTCTATTTTAGTTAAAAAGTCTCTTTAAACATTGTTTTTAAAAAAAGCTCGTTAACATTTTCCTTTCTAAAACTTAACTATAGTTATTGATTAACGAAATTTTGAATTGGTATTTTCTGTTCAAACAACAACGGAACCCAATGAGCAAATTACACGATCATATACAACGGAGTCTAGAGTCTTGACATTTGTTTATGTGGGTCCAGCCAAACAATTGAGAAAGTAAGAAATGTGCAACCATTCAATTTTCGGTGGTGTTGAAATTTGCTTCAATGTAAATGTGAAACCTGCAAACGGTGCAAAGGAAGGTGAAAAATTTCAACCTTCCAACTGCATTCATTCGGTGCATTAATTCCTAGCAAATTATGCACGGTGAATTCCCTCTATAAATAGAGGAGGTGAAGTGCAATGGAAGAACAACAACAACAAGCAAGAAGCAAGAGTTCCTCACATTTAGAGAGAAAAATTGTGAGAGAAAAATAGAGAGAGCCTTAGAGTTTTTAAGAGAGAAAATTAGTGAGCCAATTTGTGAGAGAGTTGTATCCACAAAATTGAAGATTGTTGTATTTTGTATTCCCATTATTATTATAGTGGAGATTTAAGAGGCCTACGGGTCCCGTGGTTTTTTCCTTACTCACATTGAGAAGGTTTTCCACGCTAAAAATTTACCGTGTTATTATTCTCTGTTTCCGCTAAGTGCCTATTTTTGAGTTCACAGAGGAGGGAAATTATGATGGCATTTCCCAATAGTGGTATCAGAGCTCTCAGAGCTCTCGGATACTAAGGTACCGTATTCATAAGAAAATTCTTAGTATGCTTTGTGGTTGCAGCATTGTCTGATCTTCCACATCAGAAAAGGATTATGTTGCCGAAATAAAAATGTGGGATTGCGAAAGTGCATGTCTAGGAAAAGTTCTGGCTAAGGAAAGACTTGGTATTTAAGCGTGTCCGTTGGTGACCCACCTCTCTTTCCTGGGAACTTACCTGGTACGCTATTCACAAACTACGGTAAATATTTCGGTATACGATAATTCTTAGTTCGTTTTCTAGCCTGTGTAACTCAAGATGGAGGGAGCTGTGACTCATGATGGAGATATGTTCAAGCTAATTGCTGATAATTACTCATATTGGAAGCCAATGATGGAAGACCACTTATACTGCAAGGATTTGCACGAACCAATCACTCAACAGGACAAACCGGAGGGGAAGACTGACAAAGATTGGGAGTTCCAGCATCGAAAAGCAGTAGCTGTGATCAGAAAATATATTGATCGAAGCTTGTTCGAGCATGTATCAACTTATACCAATGCGTATGAGTTGTGGACAAAACTTGAATCCTTGATTCAAAAGAGGACACCCAGAAACAAAGCCCACCTTGTCAAACGATTGGCAAAATTGGAGTACATGGACGGTCAAAGCATGATCGAACATCTGAACGTGTTCAAAGGTATTGTGAATCAACTGACGAAAGCATAAATGAAGATAGAAGATGAGTTGCAGACTCTTCTACTCATCAGTTCTCTGCCGAGAGTTGGGACACTCTAGTTATCACTCTTAGCAATTCCACTCCAAAACTCAGCATGGATCTCGTTATCGACAGCTTGTTGAATGAAGAGTCAAGACGGAGAGAAAGAGGCTTGAACAATAAGTTCGAAGCCAACGTTGTTGAAAACAGAGGAAGGATTAGAAGTCGAGGAAAAGGAGATCGTGAAAAATCACAAGGCAGATCCAAATCTCGCACTAGACTAAGTTGTTATTACTGTGGTAAACCTGGCCACAGGAAGTTCGAGTGCAGATTCCTTAAGAGAGACCAACAAGCTGGAACAGTCCATCCTGACCAGATTGACCCAAAGAAAAAGAAGGAAGACGGATCAGCCACTACAGTGACCTCGAATGATGAGGGCATATTTATTGTCGGAGAGGATAATTATCTAAATGTTGCATCTGATGATTGCATTTGGATAATTGACTCAGGAGCATCCTTCCACGTAAGTCCTCATGAAGAATTCTTCTCATCATACCAAAAAGGAGACTTTGGTACGGTGAATATGGGAAATCATGTCACAAGCAAAATTGTTGGCATAGGAGAAGTGACCTTGATGACTGAGAATGGAAACAAGTTGATTTTAAAGGACGTAAGACATGTTCCGGAGATGCGTCTGAACCTTATTTCTACTAGAAAGCTAGATGAAGCTGGGATGATAAACCAATTTGGTGCCGGTAGATGGAAACTCAGTCGAGGAAGCATGATTGTTGCACGTGGAAAGAAGGAAGGCTCCCTGTACACTATGCAGAGGAGAGATGAATGTTGCTCAAGATGCATCAAAAGAATTATGGCATAGACGATTGGGCCACATGAGCGAGAAGGGTTTGGAGATCCTCGCAAAAGATCATCTCCCAAACATAAAAGGGCAACCACTTGAATCCTGTGAAGATTGTCTAACAGGAAAACAACACAGAGTATCTTTCAGAAGACCAGATGATGCAAGAAGAAGAAAGCATATTCTGGATCTTGTTCACTCAGATGTTTGCTCAACTTTTGAAAGGTCTATTGGCGGTGCCCAATATTTCGTTACCTTCATTGATGATCACTCAAGGAAAGTGTGGGTGTATCCATTGAAGACAAAAGATCAAGTTCTTCAAGCATTCAAGGAGTTCCATGCCTCTGTAGAACGATCGACTGGAAGAAAGTTGAAATGCTTGAGAACTGATAATGGTGGAGAATATATAGGCCAGTTTGAGGCATACTGCAAAACTCATGGGATAAGACATGAGAAAGTACCTCCCAAGACTCCTCAGATGAATGGAGTAGCTGAAAGGATGAACAAAACAATTGCAGAGAAAGTTAGAAGCATGCTTTCTTAAGCAAAACTTCCCAAATCATTTTGGGGTGAAGCAGTGAGAACTGCAGCTGATTTGATAAATTTGTCACCTTCAAGACCTTTAAATGGAAAGCTTCCAGATGAGGTGTGGTCTGGAAAAAGAGCCTCTTATGGTCACTTGAGAGTCTTCGGGTGTAAGGCATCTGTTCACATTCTGAAAGATGAAAGAGCAAAGCTCGATGCTAAAGCAAAAGAATGCATACACCTTGGTTCACCAAGAGATGAACTTGGCTTCAGATTATGGGATCTTGCAAACAAGAAGGTTGTTCAAAGCATAGATGTGGTATTCTTTAAAGATCAAACGATCCAAGATATCAAGTCTGAGAAGTCAAAGCAAACAGTGGTTCGTGATTCAAATCCCGTTGTGGTAAATAATTCAGGGGGAGAGACTAGTGAGATGGAACAACCTCATCAGACGATGCAACCAGATGTGACGAATGAAGAGCAAGCTGTGGATAATGTGCAGATAGAACATAGCCCCCAACCAAGACGATCAAGGAGAAACAAGCAACCTTCGAGAAGGTACTTCTCAAATGAGTTTATCAACTTTACTGGTGAAGAGGAACCACAAAGCTTCATGGAAGCCATTGAAACAACTGATAAAAAGAAATGGATGCAAGCCATGGAAGAAGAAATCCAATCCCTGAAAGAGAATCAGACGTATGACCTGGTGAAATTGCCAGAAGGAAGAAAGGCATTGAAAAATAAATGGGTATTCAAACTCAATACTGAAGAGAATAACCCAAGCCCCAGGTATAAAGCACGAATCATTGTGAAGGGATGCAATCAGAAGAAAGGCATAGATTTTGAAGAAATCTTCTCACCAGTGGTGAAGATGACATCTATTAGAGCAATTCTTGGTCTAGCTGCCAAACTAGACTTAGAAATACAACAACTTGATGTCAAAACAGCATTCTTACATGGAGACCTGGAGGAAGAAATTTATATGGAGCAACCAGAAGGTTTTGTAGAACCAGGCAAAGAACACTTAGTGTGTTGCTTGAAGAAAAGTCTCTATGGTCTAAAACAAGCTGCAAGACAATGGTACAAGAAGGTTGATCTCTTTATGTCCCAAAAAAATTTCAAGAAGACCTCCACAGACCATTGTGTGTTTGTGAAGAACTATGAGAATGGTGAATCCATCATACTTCTGTTGTATGTTGATGATATGCTAATTGTTGGGAAAGACAAAACAAAGATAGTTGCTCTCAAGAAGGCATTGAGCAAATCTTTTGCCATGAAAGATCTGGGTGTAGCAAAGAAGATTCTTGGAATGAAGATCATTAGAGATCGTTCTAGAAGAATGTTGTGGATGTCACAAGAAGACTATATCAAGAAAGTTGTTGAAAGGTTCAACATGCATAATGCCAAACTTGTGCATGTTCCATTACCTGGTCATCTCAAACTCAGCAAGACACAATGTCCAATGAATGAAGAAGAAAAAGAAGAAATGAGCAAGGTGCCCTATTCTTCTGCAGTGGGTAGCCTTATGTATGCAATGGTTTGTACAAGACCAGACATTGCTTATGTTGTTGGAGTTGTAAGCAGATTCCTATCAAACCCAGGAAAAGAGCATTGGAATGTTGTGATGTGGATATTAAGATATCTGAAAGGAACTGCCAAAAACTACTTGTGTTTTGGCAATGGAAATTCAATGCTTCTAGGGTATTCAGATGCAGATATGGCAGGAGATGTAGATTCAAGAAAGTCAACATCAGGATATCTGATTACTTTTGCAGGGGGAGCTATATCATGGCAATCACGATTACAAAAGTGCATTGCTTTAAGCACCACAGAAACAGAGTTCATCGCAATCACTGAAGGTTGTAAGGAGATCTTGTGGATGAAGAAGTTCCTACAAGAGTTAGGCCAGAATCAGGATAACTATGTCCTCTATTGCGACAGTCAGAGCGCAATTCATCTCAGCAAGAACTCAACTTTTCATGCAAAGTCGAAACACATCGACGTAAGGTATCATTGGATCCGTGATGTGTTGGAAAATAAACTGTTGCAAGTTGAGAAAATACACACAAAGGACAATGGGGCAGATATGATGACAAAAGCTCTAGCAAAAGAAAAGTTAGAATTTTGTAAAGAAGCCGCAGGCTTAGCATCAACCCCGAATTTATCCAAGGATATTTCCCTTTGGTTGGAGGGGGAGAAATGTGGGTCCAGCCAAACAATTGAGAAAGTAAGAAATGTGCAACCATTCAATTTTCGGTGGTGTTGAAATTTGCTTCAATGTAAATGTGAAACCTGCAAACGGTGCAAAGGAAGGTGAAAAATTTCAACCTTCCAACTGCATTCATTCGGTGCATTAATTCCTAGCAAATTATGCATGGTGAATTCCCTCTATAAATAGAGGAGGTGAAGTGCAATGGAAGAACAACAACAACAAGCAAGAAGCAAGAGTTCCTCACATTTAGAGAGAAAAATTGTGAGAGAAAAATAGAGAGAGCCTTAGAGTTTCTAAGAGAGAAAATTAGTGAGCCAATTTGTGAGAGAGTTGTATCCACAAAATTGAAGATTGTTGTATTTTGTATTCCCATTATTATTATAGTGGAGATTTAAGAGGCCTACGGGTCCCGTGGTTTTTTCCTTACTCACATTGAGAAGGTTTTCCACGCTAAAAATTTACCGTGTTATTATTCTACGTTTCCGCTAAGTGCCTATTTTTAAATTTACAAAGGAGGGAAATTATGATGGCATTTCCCAACAGTTTAAACCAGAACGTTTCAGCCGATGGCACGCAATGCGTATTGTAGTTTTAAGTGCAAGAGAAATGGACATATAGCACTAACTTCTTATTGAATAATGGAGAACAACTCTCCACCTAGGAAGTGTAATTGCTATCATTTTGCATTAATAATTTAAAAATGATTAATGGACACCGGACATCTTCACTTTTGACAAAACTTAGTGAAAGAAAGAAGAGAGAATGATAACTGGTGAGTATGACATGTTTCAGAATTTAGAGAGATAGAAAAAAATAATAAATAATAAGATGTTTAGAGTGAGAAAGTGTCTACTGTCATTGTTATTAAGAGAAAAAGAACTATCATTGCTAGTTTTGTTCTGAACTAGATCGGGGACAATAACTATCCAGTATCCACTTAAGAGTTAGAGATCTCCTCGTGGAAAATTTCAGTGAGAATACTCCTGTTAGCATTTTGTATTTACAATTGGCTATCTCCAATTTAATCTTCGTTCGAAAAAATCTTCAAATTAATTTTACCATGACGCACCGGACTCCTCTACTTTGGTTTTTGTTCATGCAGATGAAATTGTGGAAAAAGACTGATGAACATGACGTATAATCTAATCTTACTTCCAACTAACGCAATCAATTTATTGTCAAGGCTCAAATAATTTCTGCTGCAAGCGAATTATAGTCGCGGTTCTCTGTTTAGCGCTTACTTATAGTTACGTGAGTCAAAGATTTTGCGAAATATTTTTCTTCTATAAATAAACAATCTTCCCTACGCAGTTTTACACATGCGCACACACAGGACACAAAAATCTTACCTACGCCAATGGAAGTTCAATAGGAGTAAACATTATTAATTGAATCATCATACACAGAAGAGTTCCTCTTTAGCCAGAGAAGATGCAGAATTATTTGATAATGTGACTACAAGTCTATAACTACAATTCAATAATCATAATTTTACAAACGAATTTTGCTTCTTCAATTCGTAGATCACGGGGATCTGTAGTGATATCAAAGAAGGTACATTGTGCAGGTAACAAAAGAATGCCACGGCAAAATATGGTAAACGTACAGTGAACCCAACTCCATTATCATGAGGTAAGTATCCAATGGCTGGGGACTTCCTTGAAAACCGATCAATTCTGCATTTCGGAAATCTTTTCAAGTGCTAATCATCAGAATTCAAAATGGAATAATTGTCTTATACGTATACCTTATAATGTTTAGCTCCTTTGTCGTAGTAGCTAATAGCTATGCCTTCAAATCATAAGGTTAGTTTTGCAGATGCATGGATCTCTTCAGAAGCCGGCTTAGCATTATCCTGTAATAAAAGGAAATATAAAAATTCAACCATGATAGGTTCCGTAATACAAAAATTCATCTCTTGATAGTTTTTTTGAATAGTTTTATTCAAAAAAAAAAAATCTCTTGATAGTTAGTTATAAAGCCTCATGGCTCTATCTGATAGATTTAATAAAGAAATAAATCATTCCTCCTTCACAATTTGAGGGGTTAAATGGAATCAGGGAAGGTATGGGCTTCCTTCCAGTATAGACAGGACAATGAGAAAAAGGATAAAACTTCTCTTGTTCGTCACGTTAAATCCAACTGACCAGAAAGAGACCAAATAAAATACTACTATATATCTTATCTTTATTTAGAAAAGAGTGAGTAACAGAATAGTATTGTCAACAATATATACTTACATAAGGATTTTCTGCAATCCAATCAGGAATGCTTTCTGATAGAAGGCTGATATATTGCTCCATAGCCTGCTCTGGACTCATAATCCCAAGTTGTCGCCATGCAATCCTTACACAAAAAAAAAAAAAAAAAAAAAATCCAGTTAACAACATCAATGAATCTAATGAAGTAACTACAACTCTAAGCAACTCAAACAAAAACTAGAGCTAGAGGAAAAAAAAATCTAATTATTTTTTTAAATATTAGGGGATAAATAATCAGGGTAATCATTAATCAACTACCACTTTGCTCGAGCAGAGAACTTCAATGCCATTGGCTGGGGTTCATGGCAAGGACCCTGTGTAGCAATTCGGTGATAACCATGAAGCTTCATCTTCACATCATTACTAAGATTAGCATTGCTCTTGGAACCGACAAATACAACTGCAGCACCGAAACGCTTCTCCAATTCAGTTCTTTCTATTCCCTCCCAATCATCCTCATCCACCACCAAGCCCTTGTTTTCACCAATTTCCTCGTTCCTACTAGATTCATCAATCTCATTATAATTTCTTTCGCACTGCGAGATCTCAACCTCTTCAACTTTGTGCTCTCTAGAATCACACTCCACCAGTTCTACCTCAACTTCGTTAATATTAACAACTCCTTCATTACTCTCATCATCCACAACATGATCCTCTGCCAAATCCACGAGTTCAATTTCGTTGTAAACTCTGTTCTCATCAACCTTCTCTGAATTGCATATCTTGGGCGATCCACAACTCACATCCACAATTTCTGGGACTACTAGTTTCCCCAGTTTCGGTTTATCTCTGAATTCATCAATTTTCCCCACAATTTGAACAACTTCATCTGTTTCCCAACTCTTAGAATCAGATTTAACTCCATGATCACGATCACGCCCAATAACAGCCACTTTCTCTTGTGCTTCGAAGTTTGGGGTCACGGAGAGTAGTTTGAGGAAAACCAATGGAAGTAAAAGAGAAAGAGCTATGGTGAAGGCAAGCTCCCACAGGAGCTCCATGGCTTGTTAATGGAGAGAGAGAATTTATGAGTTTGTATGTGTGAGTGGGAGGACCAAAGTCTGAGACTATTTTCTGATGATAACGTTACCAATAGGAAGAAAGTGGATTTAGCATAGAAAGAGCAAGGTATATTCTACTTTGCATTTCATATTTATGTTAGGTGTAACAACATGTACATGTTTTACTCAAGCGATATACATGTCGGTGTTGGAAAATGACTCCTCCACCACCCCGAATACCCTGGGCGACGAACTTTGAAGGGAAAATGTAGAAAGATACTGTAATTTCAAAACGATTTTGTAATTACCAAATAACTAAATCCCAAGGCGAAGGGATTCTATTTGTATCTAACAGTTTCCTGTTTTTGAGTTTAATAAATTCAGCTCTATTACTATTTAGAATTTAATTAGAATCTATTTTTCATTTTTTTTATATTATCATTCAATCATAAATTGTATATAGGATAAATTTGTTAAATTTTATAAAAATAATAGTTATTTTAAAAATTATATTTACAATGATTTTTAATTGATTTGTAATATAAAAAGCTTTGTATTGACGATGATGGTATAATGCTTATCATTATATAAATATTACATAAAAAAGAGAAATGTTTCAATTTATCGTAATCATGAAAAGCAAAAAATTATAACATCTCAAATTTCAAAAGAAAAAAATTGTTCTAAAAGATAGATATTAGCTAATTACTAATTTGTAATTTTATAGTTGAATATTTTTGTTTTTAATAATGTGTAATTTTGTCTTAAGCCTTAAGGGCGAAGACTCACGTCACGCCCTTGTTTCAACCGGTAAAAAGACAAATTTACCCCCAGACACTTAAAAAAATAAAAAATAAAAAATGGGGAGTGCTTGGTACGTACGACCAAATAATTTGGGTGTAGCCTCGTGCCTTGACCATTGAGCCATATATTCCCATTCGTGTGTTCGCTTGGGCTCTTGCTTCCGTGACTTGAGAAGAAAATTAGGGTCTTCAGGGTTTCATCCTGCGGCATCAGACATGGGAGGGGGCAATGGGCAAAAGGCAAAGATGGCTCGCGAGAAGAACCTCGAGAAGCAGAAGGCCGCCTCAAAGGGTAATTTTCCATTAATCGTTGTTCAATTGACTGGTTGGGCATTCCAATCCAGACTTTGACGCCTTCGATTTTTTAAGCCCAAAAATAATTAAAAAAAAATCTGAAAATCGAGACGGTATGTGTTAGATCTGGCTTGGTTCATGATTTTAGTAATTTGTTTGATATGCGCAGGAAGCCAGCTGGATTCAAACAAGAAAGCAATGACGATTCAGGTAATATGGTGCTTGTAATCTCACAGCAGCTCGTTACTTTTCAACTCGTTTTATTTTTCTCCGCATAAATTATTCCTCACACAGTTTCTTGTATAGAATAATGAAGTTCGATAATTAATATTCCAAATAAACTATCAATTTCGTCCTTGATGTATTACCCTCTCTACTAAATGGTCCTAATGGGGGAAAAAAAACTAAATAATCTCTCAAGTATTAAAAATCATGTTAATTAGGAAAATATATCAACTTAGGGACTAAACTAATGGATATTCAATGCTTGGGACTTGGGAGGGGACTACATAGGAGAGAAAGTAATACTTAGGGGACAAAATTGATTGTTTATTCCATTATTTTGGGTGGAGATTGCTGTATAGATTTGCTAATATAGGCAGCATTTCTGTTACGGCTAAAAAAGTTCTTTGTGTATTGTTTTCCATTCATCCCTTGGGACTAGGGCCGTTTCATTTTTTCAATTTTTCTTCATTTCTGGAATATCTTTTGCATTTACGTTCCCTGTTCATGGAAAAAGGTGGTATAATGTTATTATAATGTACTGCCAGAAATCAGTGAAAATGGGATTCAGGTTTCATACAAGACCTGGTAATCGCCGATTCTTAAATATCTTTTCCAAACTTAAAATTTCTCAGAATATTAAAACTAATTGAAACTAAAAGGAAAATACATCAAAGAAAAGACCAAGAGGGGAACAATGGTTCAATTTTTTTGTGAATTGCATCAAAGCCATGGGTTATTTTTGGGCTGGGGAAGATGTAATCTCCTTGTTTTACCTTGCACTACATGATCTAAGCTGTCTGATGCTGACTTCTTTTTTTAATTTGGTTTGTCAATGTCATATATACTCTTTTTATACATGCATGGGATGTGTTCACTTATATTCTCTAGTAATATTATTGAAATATACATGTTGCTGTAGTGATTGCAGCAGAATTGGAACTCTTTACTGAACATCAATAATGTTGTGATTGATGATTGCAGTGCAAGGTGTGCATGCAAACATTTATGTGCACCACATCGGAAGTGAAGTGTAGGGAGCATGCTGAAGCCAAACACCCTAAATCTGATGTTTATGCTTGTTTTCCTCATCTGAAAAAGTGAACATATTGGAGAGCGCAAATGGAGAAAACTTTATATCATCATGCCCCTTCCTTAAACCTATTAACAGAGATCTTCCCCATTTTCTATTTATATCAAATGTGTTTTTCTGTGTTTGTGCCTTGGGAATTAGGAGGGACAAGGAGAGGAAGACGTTTTTATTATGATTTCCCTTGATGACAGGGCAAGAAACTGTGTGAATGCTTTCTCTTTCTGTCAAGGTGTAACTGTTTAATGATGGTTCGTGTTAATATTAAAGTGTGTTACAAAAACTTAAATTCTAGTCTTATCAGAGGAAATATTTGACTATCAATAATTTCGGCTCACGAGTCTGGAACCAAAATGGAATTTTTGGTGTCCTGAGCTCAAGGTTACTTGATGGAAGTCTTTCCGTTCTGCTAGAGTGGATTTGATCTTATCCCTGATGAGTAATGACTAATGACTGTTCAATTTGTTCCCGTAAAACATTACTATTGTTTTTTTTATTTCTAAAAGTTAACAGAGCAAACAATTTTGCATTATTCAGCTGGTGGGAAACACATGCCACGATTCATTCTCATAACCTCGAGTACACACGAAGATCTCAAATCGTTTACTTGCAACTAAACCCCCCATCTTGTGTGGATTTTAGAGATCTAGGAAAAATTGTAGAGGTATCACATGCTAACCGGTGTATGTCACCTAGGATGATGATCACTTCATTTTTCGTTAAACACAAATAAATTAATGAGTGTCACATAATAGAAGACACAAAAAATAATGATTTCAACTTTTGAAGGATGAAAAACAGATTTATTTGAAACTAAAATTAATTTTTGTGTCTTCTATTTACAGGAGCTAAAACATATTTAATACTAAAAAACAATGTAAAATTAATATGACAATTTTATAATTAAAAGTAAAAATAGATAACAGTTTTTCAAATCAAACAACACAAGTTATTTAGGCTATGTTTGAATTAAAGTTTATCAACTGAAGTTTGAATGAAATTCATTTTGCAAACTGAGTTTATAAAAGCAAACTCTCCCTTTACTTCCATTTCAAACTGAGTTACAAGGCAAAGTTGTAACAAAACTCAATTTAAAATGAGGCTCAACTAAAAACAAACATGTTTCAATTTTACTTTGACATATTTTTACGCCTTCAAACTGAAAGCCAAACATGCACTTAGTGCGTGTTTGTTTACCAGTTTAAACCCTTATTCTCACTTTCCGGAATACTTCCGATGTGAATCCTAGTGTCTAGACTCATTCATGCGGAAGTTAAATGTACAAAAAAAATAAGAGTCTTGTTATCTAGTGTCCTAAAGAATTAAAACGAGAAAGTATTTATTGTGAAATTTATAGGAGAGCGTAAAAAAAATCATGGACAGGACAATTTTCGGCCTCCCAATAAAAATCTTTCTCCTTTTAGTTCCTTAATTAGTGTCCTAAATTTGCCAAAAAAATAAAAACACACCTTTAAGCTTATATATAATCACAACTTTCAAGACAATTTCAATTTTCAATAACTGGCAAAAACATTATTCCTCAACTGAAACAACATAATATCGATACACTCCACAGGAAAACTAATCTCTATAATAAACAGAAGGTAGCATAATAAACAGAAGATAACGAAGGTGCGCGTTAGGGTATCATAAACCAATCCCAAATATATTAACTCAAGTTTTTGGATCCATATGTGATCAAGTTACTGTGTCCTCATTCTGCTACTTTCTGCTGCCCTTACCTGAGAGAAATATGGATGTGCCTGCGGGACACACACCAAGATGACAGCAAAAAGTTAGTGCACGCAGCTTAAAAATAAATAAATTAACTTAATTGATCAAACATGAGCAAAAAATAAGACAATTATAATTTTTATCCTCTTAGTTTAATTTAGGTTTCAATTTGATCATCCAACTCTTATTCAATTTACTCTTTTGGTCAATTATGATGACTTCACAGTGGTAGTTGGGTATCTAAATGGAGAACAAAGCAGGGATAGGGTGGTTGGACAGGAACAGGGTGGCTATAAAGGTTTCCGGTGGCTATTTGACAGTTTTGGCTGACAATTTGAGTTTGCAGTGCAAAAGAAGAAACCTAGGTCCAAAATGTTCACATGAGTCATGAACAAATAACTTGGAAACCCGCATCAAATTGAAAAGTTAGAGAAAAACATTGGCACGAAAAAAGAACTTACGAGGATGAAATTGAATACAAAAAAAGTTAAGAGAACTAAACTAATATCTTAATTAAACTTAGAAGACAAAAATTATAATTTTGACAAAATATAAATATTTGTTAAACCAAAACATTTTAAAGTTTATGTAACAAAAGAACCACTGCAAATTGAAAAAACTACAAACTAATGAGCTCTTTATCATTACCATTGCTTCTCTAGCTGTTAGCCTGTCCTGGTGATCATATCGAAGGAGCTTATCAAGAAAATCAATTGCCTACATGTCATACAAGAATTGTTAAATTGCAGTCCATACTAAATGCAAGGTCAATGCCAGATAGGAAAACTGAATAGTCACCTCAGTAGACACAAGATGCTGATTATCTGCATTAATAAATTTAGACCAGGGCTTTCGACTGTGTCTGCAACAGAAAATAGCATATTACATAATAAAATGTGTCAGGTCAGTAATACTTCATTTACCTACCAAGAAAAAATAAAGTCAAAATAAAAGCAGCACACATCTAAGGAGAGCTTGAAGAGGAATTAGTGATGTGATGTTACACTCCCACGGAGGTTCATATTTATGATAAATAGTTAATAATAAATAAATCAATTTTGCTGTGAAATACGTAAGATTAAATGTAAGATGATACCTTCCAACAAGTGCATCAAGTTGAGGATCAAGCTCCAGATGATACTTATTAAGATATGCATTCAGTTCATCAGTCCCAAGCACCTACAGATCACAAATAACAATTAATAACAATAACTTAAATCTGGAAAGAAAAGTATCTCTACAAAGGATCATTAGGAGAGGGCAACTTGATTAAAAATGAATATTCTAATATGCTAAACAATGGTCAATGATTTTATACTTCAACAACCCACATTAAATAGACGACAAGATATCATAGTCTGGAACTAAAACATGAAATTACTGTGTACAGTGACAGCAAGATAACCAAACATTTATAAGTAATAGCAAATCACAATGGATGTTACCTTAGCTATTTTGACAAGCTGATCATGGTTGTCATGACCATAAAAGAAAGGTTCTTTGCGAAATATCTACAAAAAGTACAATGAACAAATTATAACCAGAATTTCACATTTTTATCATGTATGCTCAAATTTAGACCATCTGCATAAATGTCAAGCGTATGGCATATATAACCAGTAACTTGTAGTTATAATTCACACCATTCCAGCAAACATGCAGCCAAGGCTCCACATGTCTAATGAGTAGTCATAGTCTTGCAAATCAACTAGAAGTTCAGGCCCCTTGAAGTATCTGAGAAACAAAAGTATAACACATGACAATTGCATTTGGTCAGTGACATTTAAAAAGAACCACAGGTTATCCTTACATTACAATTATAAAGTATAAGCCTAGGAAAATTTAGATAATAATTTTTCTTTCAAGTTTTAACCTAACAATGATTATAGAAAAAAAATATAAGTGAAAAGAAAATCAAATTAAGGGAGCTGTGATAGTGCTAAGGATTGTCTTTTCACTACAAACCAATGGAAGATTACGTATTTGCAACATAATACTAATAGTGCTGTCAGAAGTTCAGAGTGTAGGGTTTGGGATTAAGTTACCAGATAAAAGGACAGGAGTTAGTTTCGGCTAGAAAAGACAAAAGAGGGAGGACAGTTTAAAGGAGTAAGCCAGAATACCAGTATACTCTGAATCACATCCAACCCTCAGTTAATTTAACTTAGCAAACATTGTAGAACGGTCTGTTACAAGAAGCTAAAAAACTACAGAATAAAAGCCGAGGAAAAAGGACCCTAACACAATTAATAGGGTGCTTTATTCAAATGCCAGGAGAATTTGCAATTTGTATGTAACATTTATCTTGCATAAATTGGTGAGAGTAGTTCACCATAAAACGTTTTTGCAAGTCTTAAGTGCCACTATGTTCAGTAGCAAGAATGGTCACATCTCAATTAACCAAAAATCCCTTCCAGATCCATACTTAGTGCTACATGCTCCACAATTTCAGAAATTACTTTTATGGCTGCACCAAACTTGCCACACAAATGATTTAGACAATTTTCCATCAATTTGTCCATTCTGAAAAAAATTATGTTGACTCAGGCCTTATTGATTTCAATTTAAGTCACATACCAATACACTCATTTAGTCTTTTGTATTTCACACCCGTTCTTTGAAACTATAGTTTACTGGTCAGAGAACAGTACCTTGAAGCCACGCGAACATTATATTCCTTTCCAGGATGATAAAATTCAGCAAGACCCCAATCTATCAAGCGAAGTTTTCGTAACTCATGATCTATCATAACATTGTGAGGCTTGACATCCCTATGCATAATGCCTTGAGAATGGCAGTAATCCAAGGCCTGCAATTCAAAACTAAAGCATTCAGGTAACAAGGAAGGGTTCTCAATACACATTTGCTCAAATATTTAGCAATAATTTTCTGGATACATAAGCAAATGACTATGGGCCCTATACACATGAACATTGTATTCATGTATGAAGCCTTATTTAAGATATGATACTCCAATTTTGTTAAGGAAAAACAATATGTTGATTATGGAGAGGACATAAAGAATGGCAGTACCAAGTATAATGCAGGAGATTGAAGGATCATATTACCTTAAGGAGCTCATATATGTAATAGCGTATGTCATAATCAGTCAAGGTTGGATACAAAACTTTAAAATCTGTACTGTTGACATACTCAAATATCAAACTGGGAGTTTTCGAATGTTGATCTCTGACAATATCAAGAAGCTTGACAATATTTGGGCCTCCACAAATATTCTGAAGTATTTTTATCTCTCTTTTAATCTGCAAAATGACGTTGAAGTGCTCATAAAGTAAGAAAAAAAAATATCAGAAGAATTTGAAATGGCATAGTACATGAAACAAGATATAAAGGTAAAAAAATAAGAATTGAAGCTGACAAGTATATTATCAATTCCAACAATATGGAGATGCTCTCCCTGCTCAAAAAATTGAAACCAATGCTGTATTTGTTCAAGAAAATTCATCAAGCTTGAAGCTCCAATTCTCACCTAAAACCTTATATGGTGGTCTCTGCTGCTATGCTATATAATTAAACTATTATGATATAATGTTGCATATCATGTCATTATGCCTTCTAATTATTTATGGATAGGACTTAGAAGTGTTATGCCCACATTTATATTCTTTATGTTAACATCTCACAATGAATTTTAAGTTACACTTTATTTTTGAAATGATTGTTGTACAATAAAACAATGACCAATACATCACAAAAATGATTAAGGAGTGTGCGAGAAATTTGTTAGTGTAAAAAAACATGTTCATTATGCACCAGATTTTAGGAGAACAGTTCTGATAAAGCACCACTGGCTGGCTTACTTCACAGTTTGCAGGTACCTAAGTAAGGATAAAAGCAGGACAAACGAAAGAAGGAGTACCTTTTTTTTCTTCACAGGTTTCAGAATCTTGATTATACAGCGCTCATTGCTATTAACATTTATGCCTTCAAAAACTTCACTATATTTCCCCCTGCCCACTTTTCGCACAACCTCATAATCATCTTGATCACTGAAAAAAAAAAAAAAGGCAATACTGGCTCAGTAAATTTTTTTAAAAAATGGTATGAGAAGTTATAATGAGGATTCAGAGAACAAATTCGATCAATTAACTCTGCAGCACAAGGATATTCTCGACCACCTTCTGTCTCTGGTCCTACCACATAAAAACTAAGCAAAAGCATGAGATCCAATCAAACACATATCAGTGCAACACAAATGGCATAATTCCTCATCCATCGGTTAGTTAATATAAAATGCTAGATAAAATTGCTGAAGCCATTGGAGCTCGCATGGAATGGGGAAGAATGCAACAAAACAGCAGCTAAGAAACTATGTACAAACTCTAAGATCATACAATAAAATTCCCCTTCATTGTGGATTGTTCACTTTGGGGATCAGAAAAAAATAACATAAAAATTAGGGTTCAGAACATTACCCCCATTGAAGGGTGAGAGACTCGTAATCCCAATACTCCTTGGGGCGAAGAACATTGACATCGGTGTAGACACGCGCCTTCGACATATTTGGCGCGTCGAATCTGAGATCCCGAATTTGTGGCGATTGGTTTCGGTGCGACGGTGGTGATGTTGTTAGTTTTGATGTATTGAGAGATGCGCACGGTAAGAGGTTGAAGACAGGGGTGCGCACTAGCCTATGCAGCAAGTAGCGGAGCAGTAGTATTAATAGCGTGATGATTTGTGCGCATATCTCTTATCATGGGCCCATGTCATCCTTTGCCTATCAACGCTTCGCAACGAAGGTAATAAAGCTGCGTTTGGTCCGATGTTCGTTTAAAATATCCCCAACCGGGGGATTCTTGTGCTAATATGCTTGGACCAAACCTGTGGGTCTACCCCTCAAGAATCTATCGACGTGGCAATTAGTGACTTGTCTCAAAAAATATCTGTTAGCAACCCAATTAGGATCAATCTAAAAGATTCTTTACTTTTTTTAGGAAGAAATTATTCCAAAAACCTTGAACGTGTTTGTGTCTTGTGATTTTTTGTCAACTAGCCCTCCATAGCGGACTGATGTGGACGGACCATTATACTGATCCATTTATATTTTGTAGGCTAATTCGATATAATCCATTTATTTATGAGTCTATGAGAATTGGGCTAACTAATAGACCCAACTCTAATTCTAGCATAGTAACATAGTTCTATGAAAGATACATACTTGAGAGAGGGGGTTGTTGGTATTTAAAAGCGATAAGAGTGACTTGTTAAGTAAGAGTGTCATTGTAAATCACAAATCTATAGTCAATGCGTGTCGTACCAATGGTCAGCATTGAGCAGAGGTGTTCATGTTGTCGTAAATGACTAAGTGTGTGTTTATGAAAACGCTAAATTAAACACAACGGAGAAGCAAACCCTGGTTGCTTTGGCATTTTTGTCCTTGAAAGCAAAAATTTTCCGTTAAACGTAATTTGTACATGTTTTCAAACATACTCTGTTGTAGGACACCAGGGTTGGAATTTAGGGATTTTAACTCTTTTTTCTTTACATATTACAGTGATTTTTAGTCGTCAAAAATCATATTTAATGATTAAATTAGAAAACAAAATTTTGACAATAGAAAACCACTACAAATCACAACACTGTCTATCACATCACAATCTCAGTTGACATCATCTTAACAGAAGGATTAAAAAAAACATTTCTTAAATTTAAGGGACTAAAAAACATAATATACAACGATTATATACAAGCTCAACTTCCAAAGGAGAATCTGCGATTCACCTACAATTAGGCAGATCAAATCATAATATGAAAAAAGCTCAAATCAAGGGCAGATCAAATCATAATATGAAAAGGAAAACAAGAGGTTAATAATAAAGGAACACGAAAGAGCTTTATCGCTGTCACTATTGTCTCCATATTTAGACTACTTCTTTAGGCTGGATCTGCTCAAAGTCAAAAACCTCAAACATCAGACGCCTCACATCACGTTTCCCATAAACAAGATATGAAAGCCCATGAAGAGCTTGTTGAACAGCTGTTGTGGCTGGGTTTCTCTTTCTCCGGTTATGCTCATAAGTGTCTTGAACCTTATCATCAAATATAATAACCCGGTGGAGATGTTTGGCCCTCAAATATCTTCCACAATACTTGTTCATAAGAAGGCGACGGTGCTTCTCTTGTAGCCACAACCCCGGAGCATCCAAATGCTTCATCAATAATCTTTCAGCCATCACCAAATCCTTAAGAAAATAATAAATAATAATATTAAAAAATTATACATTATCCAATGATGAAGAAAGTTTTAGATTGTAAATAGAACTTGAGTAATAAAATATGATATATCCCATTGATGAAACTAGAGTCTTTCCACAACTTCAGTCAAACAGTCCAAGCAGACAGAATAGTACCTGTATCTTTTGGCCAACGTACTCTAATCTCTCATAGCAAAATCGAGGATGCTCGAATTTGTACTTCGATGGATGCATGAAACAAAGCTGCAAGACATTCAACATCAAAACTTATAACAACAGTCAGGAAACTTTCAAACTTCTAACTACCAACTTTGCATTTTCCACAGTAGGGTCTAAGAACCAAGTTGACTCAATAACCAAATACTTTGACTATTTCCTATCTCAACTACCAATGTGCTTAGTATTTGAGTGGTTTTAAGGAAGGACTTTGTTGTTATAAAATGAAGTGAACTATGCAGAGATGAGCAAAATACAGTAAATCAATACATAAACCAGGTAAAAATAAAATGGTCCAGAGCAAGATCAGTTAACTATCAAATGGGTTGCCAGTCCTCAGTATTTCTGCTTCTTTTAAATTTACCTTCTTAATTTCCAGATAAATAACTTTAAGTATAACTGTGGGCTAAATAGCTCTGCAACTCTGACAAACAAACAAACCCTCACCATCACTAAACAGATTTGATGCCATATTGCCATTTAATGTGAAGCCTGAGAAGGGATAAATAGAAGCATTAAGACTTGTTTATCCACTCGTTCAGAGACACATTCAAGGTATAACATAGTCCTACCCTTGCAAGTCAAGCCAGATCTGTGCTTTTGATATCCAGATACAGCAAAAGGAAAAGTAGAATGAGAGGCTATAGAAGAGCTACCTGCAATCCAAGTCCAAGCTCTATGTTCCTGGCTTCAGTAATTTCTGGGATTCTGTCCGTCATTTCTAATGGATATCCAAGTGTTTTCATAACATGGGGTCTTGTATCATAATCCCATATATTGCCCCTAAACCGGTGCATTCCTGGGGGAACACAAGCTCTGAATAGCCTTGGATGTTCAAACAGAGCATCTGCAGGAGGCTGAATGAAGAACGGTAAACATCATTTCTGTGTCATCATCTAATAATAAAGTATTCTATTGTAGGACTGGTACTTTGTATCAAAATTTGCTAAATAGTGCAGAAAAACACAGCTGAACTTCTAACGGAAATAGATTAAGTCTGAGCTATGTGCATGATTGATATGGATGCATTTATTGGAAAGAAATATCAACGCAGGAAAAGCGTGAAAGATTAGGATAGTTTCATATTTTATCTTCAGTTCAAATTAGGATAATTTTATATTTCTATTTCCTGATGATTTGAGATTTTCTTTATAAATAAGATAAGATTTGCTTAATCTTATCAGTTGTTCAGATTAGGGTAATTTTAGATTTCTTTCTGTTTTAATAAGATAAGATTCTGCTTAACAGAATCCTTAGTTTTGAATTCAGTCTTGATTTAGAATAAGTTTTAGATAAGATCTTATCTATTAGGATTTCTTATTGTAGCCTTTAAAAAGGCAGTTTACTACTGGAATGAAATCATCAGAAATTATTTTTTCAGAAAACTTTTGTTGTTGGTTAAGGAGGGGCTCAGTCAAGGACGAGTTTGCTTCTTGCCTGCACTATAGATCCTAAGGTGTCTACCGTGTCTAGACCCGTGACTCAGTCCTACGCAAGGGCCCATAACAATGATATATAGATCTTTGTGCATTAACTTTTTTCAAATAAATAATACTTTAGCAGAAGATATGTGTAGCTTGCCTTATATGAAACGATATCTTGCCAGCTTAGCTTGCCTTCAAACTCAGCAGATACATAATCCACATCTTCAAGTTGTCTACGCAGTTTGGGCTGGCAATCCTCAGCATCTGGATCCATTCCGAAGACTTCAAAAAGAACACGATACACTTCCGGCATACCGAAACAAAGATAGATAGCCCCAAACAAAGCCCAAAATACTGACCTGCCATAGAATAACAAATTTGAAAATGCATTGAACAATTCATTTCAGAAATAGATTGGACAGAGACCAACTTCATTGATTAAAATGGTTCCATCATACATTAATAACCATAAAGCAATAAAAAAAAAAATCATCCAGAAAGGTAAGTGTCTGTTTGATTCCCTTCTCACTTTTCTTTTTAAAAACTATTTTCTAAAACAATTCCACACTACTCAACAATCAATTTCTCATTCAAAATCTATTAAATTTTGAAAAATGTTTTCAAATCATAGTTTTAAAAACCAAAAAATAGAAACCGAGAGATGTTTTCTCATCCTCTTCTTATATTTTCTTCGAGTGCTCTGTTCAATGGAGTTTTCTTTGTTGTAAATCCACCTGTTTACCTAGAGTTGATTGTAAAGGTTGTGGGCAATGAAGTTTTGAGAATCACGACAGTCAAGCAGCTGAAAAACAGTATACAGTTGAGAGATATCTGTATACGACAGAGAGAACTGCGACACACATTACTAGTCCCTGCTCTTTGTAGTAGAAATCGAAAGTAGTGCTGGAGTTCTGAGACCGTAAGCATGAGCCCACCTCTCTTTTCACTCATTAAACAAGTTTTTTTAATTTTTCAATTTTAGAAAACAGAAATCTTTTTTTAAAAAACAGTAAACAAAAAGGCCTAAATCTTCAAAATTTTCCCTTCTCTTTCCTAGTTCCTACATCCTTTTAGACAGTTAACTAGCCAAATCATCTTATTATTTTGATTCATTAATCATAAAACAACTTTAACTTGAAAAGGAAATGACACCTAAGCATACAAGGATTCACATCACTCCACAATCATTCTGTTTGAAGCCAATACAACATCAACATAATTTTCAAATCTGAATTCTCCATTCTTCAGCATCCCAAGCACATACGAGTATGACATGTTGTATGTTTAAGCATCACTCAAAAGAATACCAAGAGAGGAAACAGAAAACCAAGTTAACCAACTTAAAACAAATAACAGTATAACCTTAATTCATGACAAGAAATACACATGTCAACCGTTAACCTAATAAGTCAACTCAATTTGATCAGTCACATGAAATGCTCATAGAGTCACAGACCAGTCATATTGTTATTTTTTTTTTTTTTTTATTTCATTGCCGAACATGGACATACCACAAGTAAATGGAATTCTAACTGCGGGACGGTTCTTAGCAGAAATAACACAATTCCAGATTGGCAGAGAGTATTTAGTAGTACTATTTACTATCACTAGCACAATTGCACAGCCATAATTTCAAATTATAAACAAAAGGCTAACTAAAAGTTAGAACTTACTTCACAGGACCTTCCTTCTCCCTCCTCATTATCTTATCCATATCATCAAACGTAAATATCAAATTCTGCAAGCTAGCGGCTTTAATCCACTTAGGCAAGCTCCTCTTCCCTATCAACCCGAACACTCTCTCCCTCATTGGACCCGGCGACTCCCTCGGATACCTCTGCAAGAAAAACTCGGCCAGCGCCAACTCGAGCACGTACTGTCCCAGAAAAGACAACCTCGAATGCCCCGACCGCACGTGCCGCGCCTTCGTTCTCTCGCACGACGGGTGCTGAAACGCCAAGTACAACAGCGTGTCGAATTGCTTCGCGGGGTTATCGTCCCCGAGCGCTTCCGAGGGCTCCAGAGAGTACCCCAGAGCTTGCTTCGCTTCGAGCAAGTACTCGTCAATCCACAACTTGTCCGCATTGTTGAGCCGCGACGAAGGCAAGCACGAACTCAATAAGGGAAACGATTTCAGAGATAACTGTGGGCTGTTGAGAAACCTTTCTGCTAATTTGTTGTCATCTATTGGGGGCCTTAGAATGAACCTCCTCGGGGGACCCTTCTTTGGGGAAGTTGCTTTCTTGCGTTCCGCGAGTTCCTTGAGGAGTCGCTGGGGACTGTTCCCGGGGAAGTCCTGTTGCGGCTCTAAGGCCACCGCGAGAATTCGGAAAGGGGGGTTTCGGGATTTGGAGTTTCTGATGAAGAGTTGAATTGGAAAGGGAGAGAGGGAGGATGAGAAGGAGTAGTTGGGTGGCGGAGATGAGCATGGTTTTGGGGAGAGTAGAAAGCAGGAAGAGAGTTCCATTAGCGAAGGGTGGCTGTGGTGGGAAATGCTGTTTGGTTTACGAACATTAAGATGGTTAATTCCTGGGTTTGTGTATCGGCTTTGACACCATGGATGACAGGGTTTAGGGGGTTGCGTTGCAGGGGTTTGGTTGGACTCTTACAGGGTTGGATAAGGTGAAGCAGCGTGCCAAGGTGCCACACCCACACCCTTCGTTAGCACGATACTTTGCTAGATATTTCAGATTCTTTTTTTTTTTAAATTAAACGACACGTCGTTTGTGATATGAGTGTTTGTGAGACTTAGGATATATTTGGATTTTTGATGGAAGTGTTCCAAAGTATGTTAGAGAGAAAAATCAAATTTTTTTTTGATACGTAGGAATCGAAAATAGGTACCGGATATTTACAATAACTCACACATCCTGCTCAATCAATTGAGTTAGACTCTCTCGGTAGAGTAAAATCAATTTAGTGTCATGTTTAGTTACTTCAAAAGTATGTTTGAGAGTAAATTTTTACCTTAAAATTTAATTTTAAAGAAATAAGACTTGAGATAATTTTACAAATTTAGTTTACAAACTTAAATTTAATTCAAATTTAAATTTGTAAACTTTAATTCAAATGAGGTGAATTTATTCATCTCTTTATCTGTTCTTAAATCTTGATAGGTTAATTTTGTAAATCCTAATCCCGTAAAACTATAAAACATATGTGATTTACTAAAAGAAAAGAAAACATGTGATATGATTGTTAGCGTAATATATTAATTTTAATTAAATCATAAAATTAAATAAATATATTATTATAATATTTTATAATGTATATTTTAAGATAAATAATATTAATATAAATATAAGATTGTGTTATATATAAAACATATTTATTAAGTTAAGATGTTGTATTTTGTTAAAAAAAAACAGTTAAGAAATTGTATTATTAATGTGTAATTATTTTTTAAATTATATTTTTAGAAGAATATATGGCATGAGAAGTGTTAGAAAATACTCTTTAATACATTTTCTCTTTTTGGTTAAATTTTTTTGAAAAATATAAAATTAAGAAAGAAAATAATTAAATAAGATGTGAGACCTACATTTTTTGTGTTTCAAACAATAAGAAATAGTGTGTCTAAAAGAGTGTATTAGAAAATGTGTTTTTACTTTCTAGCATTTCTTTATATGACACTAAACCTGTCATTCAAATATGTTTATAGTAATGACATGACAATGCATGAATAGTCCTATATTTTTAGGGAAAAACTCTTCTCCAGTGGCGGAAAAACACCAGTAGGAAAGATAAAGATACACACAATTTTGTGGGGCCCGCCCATAAATTGTGAGTCTCACAAAATTGTGTGTGTCTTTCTCTCTCCTACTGGTGTTTTCCAGTATTGGAGACAATTCCAACACATATTTTTATTATTCTCTTCATTTGACAAAAACTAGTACACACCAATGCATGATAACAACTTTTTTGCTTGGAAAATAATGAGATAATTTTTTTAATCTAATTTTAAACTTTTCTAAACAAGCTAAATAATTTTATTTTATTAGATGAAATAATAAATTTTTTATTGAAACAACTAAAAAACAAATATTTTGAGTGCTAAAATTTCACTGAATTAATAGTCTTGTATGTTTAAAATTATCTATCCATCAAAGTTTAAAATTTATTTATCATGTGATATGATGTTGTTAGAAATGAAAATAGATTAAGTGTGTGTTTGTTTTAACATTCACGTATTTTTCAATGTAGTTGAATACTTGAATGTAATTGGAATAAAATGTTAGATTGGTGTTGAGTGAGCTTTAAACGAAATAATAAAAGGTGAACTATCACTTTGATCCCCGAAAGTGTAATTCACTATCACTTAGGTTCCTAAAAGTATGAAACTGTCAATTAAGTCCTTGAAATTGTAATTTGTCTGTCAATTTAGTCATTCCGTTAAAAAACTTTCTTTAAAATTAACGTTTATACCTATGTTATACGTTATCTACCTACGTGGCAATTAACGGTGCACACGTGGATAACATATCATGTAGACAAATAGCGTATCAAGTAAGCACAAATATTAATTTAAAAAAAAAAGTTTTTTTATCAAAAGGACTAAAGTAACAGATAAATTACACTTTCAGGAACCTAATTGACAGTTTTATACTTTCAGGGACCTAAATAACAGTAAATTACACTTTCATGTACTAAAAAGGTAGTTTACCCATAATAAAAAGGTCCATATGGGTTGTAAAATAAAATTATAATGTTTTGTTTGGCTGAATTTAATATGATAAATAAACTCATTACTTAAATTTTAATAAATTTAATCATATATGTACAAATTTAATAAATTCTATTAACTATACATTGAAGTATATTTAACTCTACCTCCTATAGTTAATATGAGTTAATATTATAAAACAATTATATGAGTTAATATTATAAAATAATTATATTAATTATTTATCATCAGTAGAATTTGTTTTATATGGTCAAACTAAGTGAATATGTTAGACTACTAAATAAGATAATATGAACTTAAACGAGTAGATGTCAAAAATGGCTCATTAAGGGATAATGAAAGTCTTTTAGGTTAACACATTATAAGGTTATGGTCTTTAATATATCGAATCACTGAAAATTCATACTCCTTCCTTCTTATCTGAAAAAAGGCTCAGGTCTTGTCGAGAACCTAAGAGATTTAGTAGAGAAAAAAATCATAAAGTCACATGGTTTTCCTTTGTTCATGTTTGGGATTAATTACTACAAAGATTCCACAATAGTTGTTGAATAACACTTAGATTAAGAATCGACAACGAATCCATATATTTATCTTATCCGTAGTAATTCAGTATGATGTAGATCTCATGTGTTTAAGAACTTGAAATATGCATACTTTTACGATTATATTGCTTATGCTTAAAGATCCCTATGATTAAATATTAAAAACATGTCCTTAAGAAATTATTTCCAACAAAATTTGCTCTTATTCCTAAATTTAGATTGCATGAATGTAAATTAGAAAGCAATATAAATGACTAAAAAAGTAAAGACCTTGTTGATAAAAATAATTGAAAACACACTCAATTCATTAATTCAGTAGGCATTGATGCTAGAGGTGTGATAGCTATTATAAAGTGTTTGGTATAAGTGTTTCAACAAAACAAATAATGAAACACATTTTTTTACATTTATAGATTTTCGTCTCTAATTAATGGTTGAAAAATCGTATGTAGACACATGTTAAACAAATCAATTCTATAAGATTTTGATATATGCCTTGATTCATGTGATGATTAAAACGGTAAGTAATTTCTTCTTGACTTGAACTCTTATTTTAAATTCATCTCTTCAAAACTTAACTATCTTAACGTCTTCGAATATGACAATCTTTATTTTGAATCTCAAAATTTTGACCATTTCATAACCGTTTCTCGAATTAACTTCAAGTCTCATTTCATAACATAATCCTTTGTTTGTTTTGTCTGAATTTTCATCAAGACCCAAATGCCCGAGTTTTACATCCAGAATTCTCAACAGTACTATGCCTACAAACCAAATAACTTGACATGGGATATATTTAACTTGTACATAAATCCCGTCAAGCGCAACATCAAATTTCCACACCGTTACAGTTTCCATTCCACGAAAATTCATCTAAATGCCAATTCCTCTATGGTATGATCACTGTGACTTCCCTTACGCGATACATGACTTTTTCTGATGCGAATTGCGAAAGATAATGGAATTGGAACAAACCTGTTTGAATCAATCAATCAAAGAGATGAGTGCAATCTATCTTTTCCACTAATTTCTCCTTCTATTTGTCTTTACGATTTTGTGGTTAAAGTTGAACAATTTGCTCGCTTCCCACTTGCTATGGGGACAGTTTCTCATGTCTCCCATGACCATTTTCTCTTATACTGGGCAGATTTAGTGCGTGTCTAGATACCATACGAAATCGATTCCAGCAATCAAAACGTGGTGAATAATTGAAAAATTAGTTGCTTCAATGTAACCGTGAAAAAAAATCAATTTGGCATAACCGCGCCGCCTATCTAAACATAAGCTTAATTTTCTAGCCGTTTCCTAGCTAGTTAGAGTAAGATTTCTTTGTAATAAACTTTTTAATAAATATTTACAAGAGAAAAAATAAAAAGTAAAATAAATTGCATTTTTCCTATACATTAAAATGTATTTCAACTTTTACAGAAGATCTCTCATTTAATTTTTCTAAAAACAGATTTTTAACTTGTGAATAAACTGATTTTAATTTATGAGAAAAACTTAATTTTTTATCTTATTATTTTTTCTTTTATAAATACTTATTGAGAAATTTATTTAAATATAACATAAGTGAATGAAAAAAAAAACACTTATGGCTCCAGATTAATTTAAAAGCCAGTACAAGGTGCAATTCTGAAGAATATATTAGGATCAAAATTATCATATTTTTTGAAATTATTCGCACAAATTTGAGACTAAAATAGACACCTGATGAGCTGACATGAATATATCACATCTATAGTGCTAGCTGGTTGGCAAACATGATTGCCCACAGGGGTTATTGCGCCTTTGTCTTCCATCTTCACTCCATAAAAGACCATATCAAAAGGAATCAAATGTTAAGTTTGGATTAAAATGAACGAAATGTCAAACACCAATTTGGATCTACGTCTACCTACCACAGCGAGTAAGCAACCCGATAATCAAGATATCTTAAAGCCATGCATACAGGTCACAAATGTTTTGATTTTAATTTGTTGGGGAGTGGTTGCCGAAGTAGTAGAGGATTGGATTGATTGAAAACGAAAGCATATTGCAATGGGGCAGCCTCTAATTGATGGATGTCCATAATGTGTATGTCCTGCAATATTCGGAGTTTGAATCCAATCCAAATAACATAGAGGTCAGATAGAGAAACCACTCTTGTATGAATTGATATAAATCAAGATTTTGATGATTAGTCTGCATTCTAAAAGGGACCCTTCTCATACATGATGTGAAAACACGAACCTAAATTATGACTCTTATCTGTACGAAAGCAATATTCTATTATTACCTAGAGCACCAATTATTGTAGAAGACATAGCACCTACAGAAATTAACACAGTATAAAGTATAATAAACAAAAAGCAACAGCAACTGTAGTTCCTTAGGGAAAGGAGGTGATTATGGAACAGGATGAGGACTTACCATCTTCCCAAGTTGATTGCTATGTTGATTACCTATGTGCCAGCACATAAGTTTCTTGGATAAATATCATACGTACCCAGATCTATATGCATATGGTTGCTTTAGTTATCTGTGCAAGAGTAAAATGAAATATTTAAATTTGGAATTCAAATATACGAAAATTATATTGTAGCTTAAAATTTTATTTGGGGGAATGTTTGACAGTAAAATCTTCGTACAACCTTATTATGCTACATTGTTTATTAGGTTGGGAGAATAGACAAAGGAAAGAATGTGTTAGAATTCTAAAATTTAGTTAATTTGTTGTGTGTCAAATACTCGAGATTTAGAGTGTGTTTTTAGTTTTTAATAAAAACTGATTTTTAGGAAATATGATTATAGGAGGAAAGAAGATGTAAGGAAAAACATGAGTGTGTATCCTCTAGGATTTGGACCAAGTTTATAGTTAAAATACCAAGCTCGATCTCCTAATCCGACTCCAAACAGTCCTCCTTAAGCGATCATCTGCAACAAATATTCAGGCATAAACAATCAGATTATCAAGGGGCTTGACAGGAATCTAGCTTGACTTCATTATGATGCTATAAGTTAGGTTAAATTAATCTGTAAGTCCATATATTATTCGATAATTTTTAATTAGGTCCCTAAATTATTTTTTTTTTCAATTAAGTCGTTGAACTTCTATTTATTTTTTAATTAGGTTTCTGTCGTTAATGGAGTTAACGACAAAGGCCTAATTAAAAAATAAAGAGAAGTTCAGGGACTCAATTGAAAAAATTATTTAGGAGCCTAATTAAAAAAATTTAAATAATTCAGGAACGTACTAAATAAATTAAAAGTAAATTAAAAGTCATACAAAAAAAATATCACTTAATTGAAGAATGTATTCAGAAGGAATGCATTAGGTCTGTCCAAATAGAACCTGTAAGGGGAAACTAGAAATGCAGTAAGGAGATTGATGCTTCCAAAGTTTGAGAATACTAGTTGAAGAACCTGCAGAAGTTGAGAATATCAAGTGTAGAATTCGCAAAAGGTGAGAATACTGGAATGGAGAGGTGAGAATAATGACCTGGAAAGTTAAAAATACTCAATGCAAATAGGTAGAATGAACAATACTGAATTTATAAGTAGTCTACAGATGCTTGAGAAATATAGTGTAATAGCATGGGTAAAATTCGAGAATTACTCAGTAGGTCCCTGAACTATTTAAAAAATTTTAATTAGGTCCTTAAACATTTTTTTCAATTGGGTCCCTGTACTACTATTTATTTTTTAATTAGGTATCTGTTGTTAATGGAGTTAACGATAGTTAACGGTAAATACCTAATTAAAAAATAAAGAGAAGTTCAGAGACCTAATTGAAAAAATAATAATTCAAGAATCTAATTAAAAATTACCGAATAATATAAAGACATACAGATTAATTTAACCTATAAGTTATAACCTAGCACCACCTAACAACATAAAAAGCATATAGCCATAGCGAGAGTTGGACAGAAAACAATTCAAATTGAAACCATTGACACATATTCAGTCGATTTATTTAATTAAAAAAACAGTTGATTTATTAATATTTTTAAATTTAAATATGAAATTATTTGTTAAATTGAAATTATATACTGTACGGTGTACAATAAAATTTTAAAAATTAAACATATTTTTAGACCATATAGTAAGACTTATTTTTAATTTTTTCTTTATAAAAAATAATTATTTTAATTATTTTTGTATATTTATCTATTTTCAATTTAGTAATGATCAATTTTTATTAGGCTTAATTGCATATTTTACCACCAAACTTTCATTATTTTACGAATTTTACCATTCAAGTTTTTTTTTTGCAAATTTTACCACTCACTTTTATCATTTTACGAATTTTATCATTCAAATTATTTTTTCGTAAATTTTACCATTCAACTTTCATTATTTTACGAATTTTACCACCTTGCGCATTTTACCACCATCATGTTTCACAAAAAAAAAGTTTTGTATTCTTTAACTTTTTTTTTTGTGAAATATCAGAGTGATAAAATGTACAAAAATTAAAAACTTAGATGATAAAATTTATAAAAATAAAATTTGAATGGTAAAATTTACAAATTATAAAAGTGGATGATAAAATTTACTATTAAACCTTTTTGTTATTGTTCCCCTTCCAGGAATGGCTTAGGTCAGCACAAAGCTCATTATAGGCCCAAAAAGAAGTATTCTTACGTGGGAGAGGGTCAGCTTCCAGAGACTCCTTGTCTTTTTACTGTCAAACAGAGAACGTGAGGAGCTCGCACAGTTCACGTCTTTAGCACTTACATTACATGCTAAAAAAAAAAAAAACACTTAACATTACATGTAACAGAGATAGATTAGGCAGGCCACCTAATGTCTATTATCGGTATATCTATAGCAACTTCGTAAACGAATGAGGCACTTCTAGTCTTCTATGATTCTATCATTATTACGTGGATCTTGCTAATCAGTACCTTAAAAGTACTGGTTAAGAAATTTAAAAAAAAAAATATTTATTATAAAAATTATAAAAAAATATAAAAAAAACTTTGAACAGTATAATTTTATACATTTTAATAAAAAAAAATTTTTTATTAATTTTTTAATCAGGACACTAGTTAGTATTTATCTTATTATATTTTAAAAAATGAACTGTTTGAGTTTGAATCAGCTTTCGGTGCAATTAGATTTTGGTGAGAATAATTATAATTTTTATAATTGCCTATTAGAATTAATACATAATAAACTGTAAAAACTAAACTTGAAAATAATGATCACATTTAATGATAAAATTTTGAAATAATTTTTTATCTTCAAATATGACAGTAATTTTTAATTCACTTTCTATATTTTAAATTACTTCTATACTAATTTTAAAACATTATAATGACAATAAATAATAATATAAGCAATATTAAAAAATAATTACATTATAAAGAATATAAATTATTCTTTATAGAAAATAAATATTAATATTATCTTTACAGTGTTTATATAATTTTTAAGTTAATTTTATAAAATTAATAAATTTATTATAAATGATAGATCGTGATTCAATAAAAGTTTAGTAAAAGTTACAAGGAGGCTAAAAGTTATAACTTTACGAAATTCAAAAATGGGCCAGGCACTTTTGTAGTTTGTGGACGGGACTAGGAAAGAAATTCAACTTCCCATATGGAATCAAACGGCGTTAGACGCCAATCAACATGCAACGATCTCATCCTTTCCTCACAAACTCCCTAAGCACACACCACACACCACGAAGTACATCTTCATGCTTCGAATTTGACCCTCTTCATAATGTCGATACTACCCCTCATATTCCTTCCTCTACCCTCCATAGAGTTGCTTTTCTCATATAGACCAAAGAAGACCTTGTTTTGGGAATTCACAGGGCTGATCATTTGTTGGATTAACGTTGCTTGGAAACTGATTTGAGGTTCAGGTTCTAACTCTATCCTCATTATTCCACAACATTTTTTTCAGTTCAGCGTTGAAGTTCTTTATTTGGAAAAAGAAAAAAAAAGTTCCAAAGGATAAAAAAAATACCACTTCTCTAGCCTTCAGTACTCCTTGTCCAGAAGAAAATGTACGAGGTGTCTACAAATATAAAAGATTACCTTGAGCCTATACAATTACTGATTCAATCTGTTTCCTTTCTTTTTCTGCTTCACCATCAACTGTGACATAGAAAAAGTATCGTGCGTGAGCCAGAAATCTGTACCTGCCATGATGGATCGTGGTCAAGAGAAAACCGTACCTGCTGGTAGTGACTTGTCTCTGAAGAAGAAGGAGCTTCTTTCTAGTGCCATGAAGAGAACAAGTGAATGGTATGCTTCTTGTCCTCTGAATGAAACTAATGCTTTGGTGGCTTTTATGTCAAATGTACATATATAACCTGCTTCTCTTGTGTACGTTGAATGACTGAAACCCATGAGTTGAACTACTTAATTACAGGATTTTTTCTCAGGAGATTCCAAGTGATGTCAACGTTCAAGTTGGGGAAGATTCCTTTTCGTTACATAAGGTAGCGAACCAATTCAAACACGACTCTTTGGTACATATATCAAACTTATTAATCTCAGAACAGAATAATTCAAGAGCATGGGAACAAACTAACGATTTCTTACTCTTGTTAGTTGTTCACGCTTTGTAGAGCTCACTGGATTCTTGAGTTCATACAGAACAAACTAACGATTCGTTACTCTTGTTAGTTGTTGTTGACACGTTGTAAAGCTCATTGAACTCTTGAGTTCATACCGAACTTTTAGAGTCTCTGGCGAGTGTGTTCTTTAACGTGAACATCTCAATCAACTATTTACTGGTTACATGCCTTTTTTTTTCTATCCCACCTTTTTGCTGTTTGCCTAAAAATAGAACTTGAATTAGGAAGCAAGAAGTATATGGACGCAATATTTTAGTGTATAAAATTGTTATTGTTATGTTGGTTATCCATTAATTTTGAATTCTTTTACACAATTGCAGTTTCCATTAGTCTCCAAGTGTGGATACATTAGGAAACTCGTCTCAGAATCTAAAGATGCTGACGTTTCATTCATTGAACTCTCTGAAGTCCCTGGTGGAGCAGAAGCATTTGAACTGGCAGCAAAGTTCTGCTACGGGATAAACTTTGAAATAAACGTTGAAAACATTGCTACACTGCGCTGCGTGGCTGAGTATCTTGAGATGACAGAGGACTATTCAGTTGGAAACTTGGTGGGAAGGACCGATGCATACTTGAATGAAGTGGCACTCAAGACCATTGCAGGGGCTGTGTCTGTGTTGCATATGTCAGAGAATCTCCTTCCAATAGCAGAGAGAGCAAAGTTGGTGAGTCGATGCATAGATGCCATTGCATTTATAGCATGTAAAGAAAGCCAATTCTGTTCATCTGCAAGAAGTGAGAGTGGCTCTGTGGGAGTGGTGTCTTCCATGGCATCAAACCAGAGACCAGTAGTTGATTGGTGGGCTGAAGATTTGACTGTGCTTAGAATTGACATTTTCCAAAGAGTCATAATTGCAATGATGGCAAGAGGGTTCAAACAGTATGCCATTGGTCCCATTCTAATGCTCTATGCACAGAAATCTCTACGAGGTTTGGTGAGATCCCTCTCTAAAATGTTAAAAGTAAATATGATTTTATGGATTCATGGATTCAGTCCTTAACTCTTATCTCTCCCTTTTTTTGAGGAACAGGATGTATTTGGAAAGGCTAGGAAGAAGATTGAACCGCGACAAGAGCATGAAAAGAGGGTTGTTTTAGAGACAATAGTGAGCCTTTTGCCAAGGGAGAAGAATGCAATGTCAGTAAGCTTTCTTTCTATGCTGCTTCGGGCAGCAATATATCTTGAGACAACAGTTGCTTGCAGGCTTGATTTGGAGAAGAGGATGGCCATGCAGTTAGGACAGGCTGTTTTAGATGATCTTCTCATTCCTTCCTATTCTTTCACTGGGGACACATTGTTTGACGTGGATACAGTGCAGAGGATCATGACTAATTACCTAGAATCTCAAACGGGAAACCACTTTGTCTACAATGCAGATAATGAATACTTTTCTCCTCCACAGAGTGATATGGAGCGGGTTGGAAAGCTAATGGAAAACTACCTTGCTGAAATAGCCACCGACCGAAATTTACCAGTTCCAAAGTTCACCTGTTTGGCAGAATTAATTCCTGAACAATCAAGGCCAACAGAAGATGGGATGTATAGAGCCATAGACATATATCTTAAGGTGAAGACTGCAATCCTCTTTCTATATCAAATTAATCATACCATAGATTTGATATTTAGTTTTTGTACGGTTGATACGTCTTGTTTGAACAAAAACATTCACATTTCGTTAACCAAGATTAAATACCTGTCTCTTATGAGAAATTATTACATGTAATTGACTCTAATGAGAAATTATTACATGGTTCAGGACTATAATGATCCTAGACAATCTCTACATGACACATCAAGTTTTATTAATTTTTTCTTGTAAATTGAAAAACTTGATTCCGTGTCATGTAGATATTAGTCAAAATTATGGACACGTGGTGGTTCTGGATCATGTAATAATTTTTCATCTCCTACAGCATATTCTCACATGTTACATAAAATTGAATTGGCTTTAGATCTAATCTTATCATAGTTCATTTGCTACATAACACAATTGGATTTAGAGCAGTATCACATCGAATTCAAGGACTTAATAGTATTACTATTTAGATATAGAATTCTTTACACGTGAATTTATTTTGGATTACTGTTGATAAAGTTGGAATTGACTATTCTCAGGCTCATCCTACTCTAAGTGACATAGAGAGAAAGAAAGTTTGTAGCGTGATGGACTGTCAGAAGTTATCGCGAGAGGCATGTGCACATGCTGCTCAAAATGACCGGCTACCTGTCCAAACCGTGGTTCAAGTTCTCTATTATGAACAGCAACGGCTTCGCGATGCCATGAATGGCAGTGGAAGCGGGGAATCTTCGGTTGATTCCAAACTGAACGTATACTCCACTGATCTTCATCCAGTTTCAAATGAGCTCTCTACTTTACGAAGAGAAAATGAAGACCTGAAATTAGAGCTAGTGAAATTGAAAATGAGACTAAAAGAGATTGAGAATTCCACGCTAAAATCAGCAGTTAACAGTCCTGCTGTAAGTGCTTCACCTTCTGCTGATAAGCCTCCTTTGCCTCGAAGATCATTCATGAGTTCAGTGTCCAAAAAACTTGGGAGGCTTTCTCCTTTTGTGCGTGCTGATGGTGTCTCGCCTTTTGCCAAAGGTCGCACAAAACCAAATAAGAATCGACGCCACTCCATTTCCTGAGGCCGTTGGTAGTTCTTGGTGTGCAGTCTAAAGGTTCTTCCTTAGATTCAGGGGTTTGAAAATACAGGATTAGTCTTTCCAAGTTTTTTGCTTCATTTATGTGATACCATGTAGATTGTTTGATTATGATCCTTTGGTGCGAGCTATATTGTAAAGTGTGATGAAAATTAAATATAATTCCAGAGCTATATAGTGCTGTAATACAAGAATAGTAAACTAAATTTAACACTGGTAGTCCTTGCAAGAATCATAGTTCTTCCTATAAGTCTTGCATAAATCAGTTGAGAATCCCAGATACCAGCATATATTGGACAAGTCGGGGGAATTTTTTTTTTTTAATTCGCTAGAATGGATTTTTATTTTAAGATAAAATATGTTTTTGGTCCCTCTACTTTTAGATAAACTTGATTTTAGTCTCTGTACTTTTAAATTAATCATTTTAGTCCTCAAACTTTGAAAAACATTTGTTTTTAGTCCTTACCTTCTAATGGTATTAATACTGTTAACGAAAATACACTTTCCGACATCTATAAACCACCACAAAATGCACATTCCTCATGTATTTAAACTCAACATCATTGGTGGATAAAAATCGTCACAAAGATAAAAAAAATAGACATATAATGTGTTGTCGGTAATGGAAGGGATGGGCTTTTCGTTAAGTTTGAGTCTATTTTTTTAATAATTTTTATGGTGATTTTTAACCGCCAATGATGTTGAGTTTAAATATATGAGGAATGTGTATTTTGTGGCGGTTTATAGCCGCCGAAAACTGTATTTTCGTTAACAGTATTAACACTATTAGAAGAAAGGGACTAAAAGCAAGTGTTTTTCAAAGTTTGAGGACTAAAATGGTTGATTAAAAAATACAGGACTAAAACCAAGTTTTTCTAAAAGTACAAGGATCAAAAACATATTTTACACTTTATTTTATTCTCTCATATTTTAAGTGTCACAGCATCTTGCTGAAAATAATTCTGTAAACTTATAATAACGGCCATATAAAATTCATTATGTACTAGTATTTGTGATCAAGGAAAAAATAGGAACGGAAATCATCTGTATTTTGCACAATATTGACAATGAATCACGATCATTACACCCGCAAAAAAATCATCAATCAAGGGTGTAAATATCACCCAGAGCATTGTCACATTCACACACGAGATCATAAAAATTAGGTGGGTCAGTTGCTTCTCACAGTGAGATAATGTCTTCCTAAAGATAAATGGACCATAAAATCACTGGAAGAATACAAAATCTGATAACAGCAGTTGGTACTTCGTGGGGTCTATGTATAAATTATTAAGTCCTTGGGGATAAAAAGCTTCCGTAAAGGGAATAATAGACTAATAGTTCAAGTGACAGCCTTGCATTGTCGGTGTTGATGTCTAAAGCCTAATCATAATGAAAAGAAAGAGATCGTGGTTCGGTTTCAATTCTTGAATATTCTAAAGGCATGAAATGTTGTAAGTTAAACATGTTTTGGGACAAACCTTACCAGAACATGTTAAAGGATGTTTAAGTATTTGGAAGAGAATATGCTGTTCATTTGATGGTAGGCAAGAACTAGATCTCCTAGTTCGTGTTGGCCTGTAAGTTCATGAATCATCGTGGAAAATAAAATTAGATTAAAGAGAAAAGAAAATTTGGGTACCTACCTAATGTGTTTCCATAAGCAACAATAATATTATCACATGTCTCCTATTTGGATTGACCCCTCACCCACAACTTAACGTAGTTTTTTCACCAATCTGCATATGAAACCCGTACAATTGGAGCATGAGCTGAAAAAAGATTGAAGTTTTTTTCTCCATTTCACATTGACAGAAGCATCCTCAGTCACTACGGGTTTGTCTCCTTGAAAACACGATTTAGAGTAGACTAAGTGCATGTTTGGTTTTCAATTTGAAGGCCTAAAAGTATGTTCAAAAGTAAAACTGAAAAACCATCTTGCTTGGTTTTTAGTTGAGCCTGATTTTAAACTGAGTTTTGTTACAATCTTGCCTTGAAACTTCATTTGAAATGAAAGTAAAAGGAGAGTTGCTGTTACAAACTCATTTTGCAAAATAAATTTCATCCAAATTTAAGTTTACGAACTTTAATCCAATCGTATACTAAATCAGCTAGCTGTCTGAGTTCAATTGCTTCGGAGAGATGCACTGTGAGAAACGCCCCACTGTTAGTTAGGACTAAGTAGTAAAGTTAGACGAACTTTGTCATTATGGAAAAATTACTATCCAGAATTGCTTTCTTGAAAGGCAGGGTTTCAAGGTGGGAACCTAATTAAATGATTTGATTAAAAAAGGAGGATAGCATATATCGCTTTCTTTGAGGACGGGGCTAACAAAGGGCCTAATAACCTCATAGACATAGCTCCATGTTTCATGGTTTCGGAGGTAAAGATTATGATGTAAATCTGAATAGTCACAAGACCAAAGAAATATCAGTCATATGTGGTTCCGGAATTATAATTGGTTTGTTTAACCATGAAAACAATTAACTTCTATACAATACATCATCATACCCTCGCCATACTTGATAACTACGAAGAAAATTTCACAGAAACATCATCATTCACAAAGTTAGTCTTAAACAGTAATTAAATATACATCACAATGACCTTATAATATTTTTAGGTCATGTTCAGACTCAATACTTGAAAAAACCAAGGTGGCTGTTTCGATCTCTCTTCTCTTGATTGTTCTTCAATATCATAACTGTTTCTAATTCCACTTTGACACCCCGCGGTTGAATATGGCACCTGAACAAGGTCAATTATTCCTCCACTTAATTCTTCTATAGTTGAATGACTGCTATGATGGGTCTTCAATCTTGTCTTGTTTATAAGGCTAAATCCAGTAGAAGAAGAAGACAAGCTATGTGCCGAATCTGAAGTTAGTGGTGTCTCCACTTTCTTACGATTGTAACTTGAAGGGCCTAGTGTCAGCTCAATCTCAGTCTCATTTATAATCTCTAGAACTCCATCGCTGTCAGATTTTGCCATGTTCTCCGTAGCAGGTCTTTCAAGATCAAAGATCAGTTTTGGATTTTGCTGTGCACCTTTATGATAACCATTTTGAGCTAAACTAATCTCATTTTTTAAGTTCCATCCTCGTTGGTTTTCTTTAAGACTTGTGTTGGCTTCCTTATTTTTCATCAATTTCTTCTGAATCTGATACAAACGGTGAAGTTCGTATACCTGTAAACATTCTCAAAGCACTCAAGACTCTATTGACGCTGATTGAGGACAAATGGCTCAAAGGGACAGAAAGAAATGTAGTACCTGTTCTTTGAAAGTGTCTTGGTGTTTTAGCATGATCATCCTCATGTATTCTTTGTCGCAAGGCCTGGTAAGCTTGTCCATGGAAATCTTGTTCAGCTCCTGTAATAAAGGTAACTCCTTATGTTGGAATGTTCAGACATGCATTTGTACGGTATCACTCCACCTTCGTATTAATTGCCACTGTTAAGCTGAAATGAGGAAAATCCTAACTTAGAAAGTAGTTGATCAATGAAAATTGTTTATAGAGTAGTCTTGAAGCCTAATCAAAATGATGACATCAACTTCAGTTGCTTATCTCCTTCCAAGATTTTGGACCACAATTAAATGAAATGAACTCTCAACAAGAAGAAAAAAAGAAAAAAGAAAATCTTCGGATTCCTTTATTTTGTCGATTTTTCCTACCATAATAACTTTCCCATATATCAATATATAGACATGATGTCATTATTCACATAATCCTTCCAATTGCTGCTGTATTTTAATACATAATCAACGCAATTTTTTCTCTTCTTTGCATACGCCCAGTTTAAAAATGCTTAATGTAATATCATTAGAGTTTTGGCCCACCAACATGTTATAACACGGTTAACAAATAATCATGTTTCTTAAATATATGATTAGGGTTTGATAACCTGGGTCTTGATTCTCTTGAAAGAGGTTAATCTCTTAAATAAATTTAGTACTTCAACAAATTAATTCCTGACTCCCTGTAGAAGGATACTGAGTTTTAAAAATAAAAAAAAATAAAAGAAAAAGTCATGGCCCTACAGAAACCTATTCAGTTGACATTTTAGCCCAAGCACTTCCTTTCTCTCATTTATCTTTGTACCTACTAGGCTGCTACCATCATTAAATTTCTGTCTCTGTTCATACTTGAATCTTTTTCTTTAGTAAACCTTCTCTAGACAATTTGGCTTCTGTTACTCTAGAAGTTTAAAAAAAAATGAAGTAATTCGTGCAATTCTTTTGTTTAACAAATAACAAATGATTTTTTTTTTATCATGAATTAAGGTTGGTAGCTTATGCCTCGCATGATGCCAAGCCATATTCCTCATGTATGAGACAGCTGCAAACTTTAACCTTTTAAGTTTTAAGAGACTTTTCACGGGGCGCTTGTTATATACCCACGCTCCAATCTAACGTAACAACCTGACTTTAAATTATCACACCAATGACATGATATAAATTCCAACAATCAAATTCTAACAAAATTAACATTCGCACGCTCATTAAAGTTATGCAAATGGCAAAAAAACTCAATGACTTGCGAGGCAGGCCAGAGGGGACGAAGGAGATGTGTATAACTTTCACAATCAGCAGGTGAAATTAAAATAGAATATGGAACAGAACTTCTATCATGAACATTGCATTAATTGATTTTATGAGATCCTTCCCCTAATCAAAGCAAAATTAGCAGACACAAATTCACTGAATTCCAATGAAAAAAGTTGTAAGTAGAATCTAGCTTCTGACCTGTGAGAATGAACCGAAGATACCATAACACTTTCTGTCCCGTACTAGAAGACAACAAACAAAAAAAGAACTTTCTCAAGCAAAGGCAAGAAGCTCCTCCTTTGGCCACAACTTCAGCGACAACCTTGTTTATTTGAGAAACGCTCTGCTACTCTGTTCTCACACTCCCATATCAGTATAGTCAGTATATACTGTTGGAGATTAAATATAATAATACAACAACAGAACCGTTGTAGAATTTAAGATTCTCTCTCAAAGACACTCACGGAAACCAAAGTGCTATTTGCATGAGGTTTGAGGCATGCCAAACAAACCCCAGTGCCTTGACCAATGTGATTCAAGTTTTATGGAGGAGATGCTTGAGACAGGTCCAGCAATGCGGGTATATCAAATTAACTGTCAAGAAAAGAAGAAATAATTCATTATAAGTATTGTAATATTTTAAAAAATTTATAATTGTTTAGGATCACAATGCCCTGGTTTACTCGAGACAAATCATCAATAGAACAGCTTAGTCTGCTGAGGTGAATCACGTGCACCTTAGTTTCTGTGTCTCAGATCTCAATTGTAGTAATAATAAACAAATTGCAATTGAAGCGTGCTGCTTATACGAAAGAACTTGGGTGGCATGAGCATCTCCTTTGCCGCTGACAAGTAAATCCTGACCGTACGATTAATTGGTGCCTATTTAAAAAAAAAGGACAAGAAATGATAGGTTTATCGCATCATTAATTCATTCTATATATTTCCATTACATTGATAAGCAAGAGAGAATTATCAATTATTAAATGTTTTGTACCTGCACTCACTATGTAAGATAGGTGCAATTGCCAATATGCTGTTCCACGGGATTTTAGCATGACTCGGCACAAAGACCCAGCGCAATGATTGTAGACGTTAATTGGCCATGTGTGTGGTAAGTTCACTAAGTTAATGTTGAATAATGTTTAATAGATACCCCAAATGTTAGTTTACACCTAAAAAGAGAAGAAAAAAAGATAGAAAAGTATAGGTATAATAAGTGATATGATATGATAGGAAGAGAGAGATAAAGAGAAATAAAAAGTGGTGATGGAATATTAAAAAAAGTAGGATGTCAAAATATAATTACTTGTTGATGTTTATGTGCTAATCAATAATAAACCGAGTATCCTTTATATAAAACAACTTACATGCATCCCGTGGGAATATATGGGTACAATGATAATGAAAAAAATACAGATTAGATACATGTATGTTCACTCTTATCAAGGTGACCACATGCTTGGGCCTCTTTCTTTTTAGAATGTGGATTTAGATTATACAGTACAAGAAGGCTAGAAAAAAAAAGTTCGGGAAATTGAGAGAGATGGATATGGAATGGAAGCACGCGTTGCCGGGGCAGAAAGGTGCATTTGTATGGGGCAGTGGGTCCTATATGGGTGTGCTAAAGGGAAAAGCCAGATTTGCACGGGCTTATGCTTTTTTTCGGTCCCACTTGAATTGGATTATTCGATGACTATGAAGAACCCAGAGAAAATTATAAAAAGCAAAATCGAGGAGGAAATATGGTATGCTGATGCCAAAGCTTATTTGTAAATTAAATTAACAATTTTTTACAGTCCTATTTTTGCATATATCATGCTATTTATCACTTTTATTCTCTTTTTTTTTTTTATCTCTCTCTCTTTTTCCCATGTGCATATGATGTAGTATATTCCTGAGCAGTGACACTATTTTTATTCCGAATTAAAAATGTCCTATACATTTTTACATTTATGCTTGTCTCACATTTTGTATATATTAAGTAGTTCTTGTTATTATTTAAACAAAAAAAAAAGGTAGTTCTTGTTATTGGAATGGATCTTTAAAAGGTAAAAAAAATGAAGAAATAAAAAGGAAATCGTGCGAAATGTCTCCTATACTTCATAAACACTTTCTAAAAAAAGTAATAATTCGCCCTCATTATAACACACTTAAAACTACTTATATGATTAAGAAAATAAAACTAAATTTTAATTATTATTTTTTACTAAATTATTAATTATATAATGTTTACTTAATTATATGACAGCATCTGTTATTCACTTTACTGAAATACAAGGATAGAGCTAAAACAATAATAATTAATATTTTATTGATATGTGAGAACATTATTGTAATGGATTTTTTGAATGTAATTAACACTCAAAATGAATTTAAGGGGTACTATGTTTCAAAATATTATGAAAAAATAGGAGCAGTCAACGAGCCAAATTTATCAAGAAGACAAATGAAAAAAGCTGAGAAAACTATCATAAAAAAAAACTGAAATGTAAAAGCAAAGCCCACATAGCTTGCTATTCGATTTACATGGGCTTGGGATTCAGAATTAGAAACAGATTTTAAAATTGGGCCCATTAGTTACAGAATCTGAAATAGCTAAAAGGTAATTGGTTCGGACAAAGCAAACACCTAAAAGCGAAACGCCATACTGGTTCTGGTTATTGTTTTGTCTTGTCCACCCAGCCAATTCCAATATCTTTCCATTTTTACTCCGTGGGTTGATTTGATATGAACAGGAGGATCATTTAAGAAATATATATACGGATTAATTATATTTTTGGTCCCCGAACTTTTTCGAATTTTCACTTTTAGTCCCTATACAAAATTTTGACTGGTCTTAGTTCTTGAACTTTTTTTTCTTCAATATTTTTAGTTCCTCAACTTTTCTCAATTTTTGTTTTTAGTCCCTAAACAAATATTTGACCGGTCTTAGTCCCTGAACTTTTTTTCCTTCAATGTTTTTAGTCCCTAAACTTTTTTTTCGTCAATGTTTTTAGTTCCTAAACAAATATTTGACCGGTCTTAGTCTTGAACTTTTTTTCGGTCAAAGTTTTTAGTCCTTCAGGGACTTTTTATGGTAGGGACTAAAAACATTGAAGGAAAAAAAGTTTAGGGACTAAGACCGGTCAAATATTTGTTTAGTACTAAAAACATTGAAGGAAAAAAAAGTTCAGGGACTAAGACCGGTCAAATATTTGTTTAGGGACTAAAAACAAAAATTGAGAAAAGTTGAGGGACTAAAAACATTGAAGGAAAAAAGTTCAGGACTAAGACCAGTCAAAATTTTGTTTAGAGACTAAAAGTGAAAACTCGAAAAAGTTCAGGGACCAAAAACATAATTAACCCTATATATACATACCCACACTTTTAAGAATATTTTTTTAAAACAAATTTTCAAATCCTTTTATGACACTTTAACACTGGAAAAAAATTATAGCACCTTATAACTGCTAAAAAATATCTTAAACTAGCAACGTTTATCATGTGGCTACGTAAAACTAATAACTCACGAAAAGTCACATGATTGCCACATTATCTCTTAATAAAGATATTTGATAGAAGGAACCAAAAATAATGACAAACATAGTTGAGGAATTAAGATTGATTAAAAAAATGACAAGGGACTATAAGTGAATTTTGTAAAAAGATGGGAGACTAAAAATATAATTTACCAAAAAAATTTACATATAGATATCACATCAGACTAGTTGATAATGTGGAAACAGCTATCAACATGACTATCAAGTCATCACCTAATGGTATTACTTGATAGTAGGGACAAAAAATATAACGAAGGCAAAGTATAAAGACTAAAATCGGTCAATTTTTTATTTAAGAACTAAAAGTGAATTTCGAAAAAAAATTAGGGACCAAAATCATATTAAACCCTAAATAGAATTTCTTTAACTTTTCACTCCATTACCAAAGGGTTTAGCTTATTTGGTTGAATTGTTGTAAATTTTCTAGTACTTGAGTTTTATTCCTACAAATAATTTTTTTTTCACTTTGTTTTAATTAATTTTTAATTTTTATTGATATTAAATAGAAAGGCTTATTATTATTATTATTATTATTATTATTAGAAATTAAGAAATAATTAAAACAAAATAAAAGTTAAAATAGTTATTCATAAAAGGCACAAAATTTAAAATAATTATATATTTGTTCTCAAAATGTTCTGCTTGCTTTTTTTTCACAAGACATTAGCTTCGATTCATTTGAAATGTATAAATGATTGACATTATTATTTTTCCGATAAATGCTAACTAGGTCCTAAAAATACTACTTCTAGTCCTAATTATAAGCAACATAGAACAAATCATCAATACCAAGAAAAGTAGTTAATACAGTTTTTTAAAAATAATTCTACCATAAATTCAATTTTTATTCCAAAAATACCCTTTGTTTTAAGTGATTGTGGAACAAGTGAATGCATAGAAAATATAGTTAACAATAAAGTAAGGATATAAAATAAATTTAACCTTAAGTAACTTTAAAAAATCGTAATTGTTGTTTATAATTAGAACTAAAGAAAAAGTCAATTTATTATTTATAATTAAGACCAGATATAGTAATAATCAAGGAAGTAAAAGGGAAAAATATTTTATTGGAATGCACAAAAATACACTTTCCTGTGATTTTTAAATGCACTCTCATACTATTTCCAATAAAAAAAAATTAACTAATTTCCTTAGTAAGACCCTTACTTTCCCTAACCCAACCATTAGGCCTAGACTAATACTAGTGTTCATTACACTCTCCAGCTCCAAAGTCCATCCGTCTTGGCGTCTTCTATACTTCCATAGTTCCATTCACGTCAATTATCACTCAATAAGAGTGTTCCAACTTTAATGCGGTTATTTGGCAAGTCACTCTCATGGTCACGTCTTTTATTTGGCAACTCACACTTCACATGCAGTTGATTGTTGATTTCTTTTTACTAGGAAATGTCCAAATTAATAAAACAAAAGAGACACTTCGATTTTAAAGAAAATTTAATAATTACTTAATGCTAAACCTTTCATTTGTTTGAATTAATATTTCCAGAAATTGGTATAGCTTACTAATAATATTATCAGGATTAATTAAGTTACTGTATGATTCACATTTTTTTTATATAAAAATATGTGTTAAAAGTTAAAGAAATGAAAGAACAAAGTATTTTACATTTATAGTTTTAAAGAACTAAATAATTAATTTTAGAGACCAAAATATTTTTCATATTTTTAAGGATGAATTTAAAAATTTACCTTTTTTATAGTACATTGAAAAAAAAAGGCTCACCTCATAATGTGTAATGAAATTATATATACTTATCAACAAATTACCTTGAAATTGAATCTTAATTAATCTTAGCTTTATATCAGAGAAAATGACCGACTGGATCAGCCAATCCCCTTTCGGTTGCTGAAGACTTTTTGTCCGACTGAGACGGATCTATGTGCTGATAGCCCAGAAGTCACAGGCTTTCAAGAATATTTTTGTAATAATGGCATTGAGTTTATTATATAATATTATATTATCCCATTACTGTTTACTCAACTTTATCAAGTCACTATGTAAATACTTTCATTAATTATAACAATGTTTTTAATATAATTGAAATTTCTTGATCTTTAATTTCGTTGTGCCAAGGAGACTAGGATACGTGCCCTTTTCTAATTAACGCATTATAATTTTATATCAAATAATTATACAAATTCTCGTGTGATTTTATATTTCCATCATTATTATATTTACTAATAATTCATTTAGTTAAATTACTTGTTTATTCATAAAAGAAAATTTCCTTTCTTCCTAGAAAAACAGCTGAATGTACGTATTATTAATTTAGTGTAAATTTAAATTAGTATATGTTAAAAACTTGCTTACTTTTAATTTGTAACTTCTTAAAAGATTAAAAAAAGTTTATTTCTTAGATAATATAAGTTGAAACATATACACACACAATGTGTGCGTGTGTGTATATATGTGTGTGTATATATATATATATATGTGTGTGTGTGCGCTCATTATTGATTAGAAGAAAAAAATATTAGCAAAGGATATTTTTTGTAGAGGAGACTAGGGAGTGGTTTTTTTTTTTTTTTTTAACTAACACGAATATTTTGTTGCTGCAAGACAACGACAATTAAAAGAGATGAAAGCAAAAGCACTATGAAAAAGTTGCAAGAAACCGAAAAGTTAGATCTTCATACCAGCAAAAGTTGCCTCACAATGGATAAGAATTAAGAACTGGACACCAAAAACAACGGACTCCACTTGAGCAGCCATGTTTGAGGGATAAAGGAAGAAAAAGAGGTGGAAAAGTCATAAACGGAGTTAAGAATAATATTACGTGCATGAACACTCAATAATTATGCAGGTTGGTGCCCATGAGTAAGCAAGCCATGATAATTGATTGAATTGCGGTGTGCATATGCATTTTTGAATCGCAATTGCCACAATCAATGGGGCAATGTAGGGAACAGGATCCACAATCTGCTTTAATTTAATTCGTCACGTTCTATAGACTATATGGATCGCATCAGCAATACCCTTTTACTCGACATTTTATTTTCTATTTACAAGGAGGATTTTTGTTAATTAATGTTTAAGAATATTCATTAAAGAAATAATAAATAAAAAATATATAGTTTGTGAAAGTAGTAAAGTATAAGAGTAATGTATGTTCATCATTATAACATATTTAATAAAAAATATAATTATAATTACTTTAAAAAATGTTTCATAACATGTTTTAATATAAAGAAATATAATATAATTTTTAAATTTCCGTTATAAATAAAATTTAAGCAATATTTTACTTTTATCATTAACAAAATTATATTATAACAAAATTTATAACAATATTTCCGTGATAAATTTTACTTTTATCATTAACAAAATTTATTAGCAATTTTTGATTTTATACATTAATGTAGTGGTTAAGAAAATAAAAATTAAATCTTTATTAAACAATAAATTATTTATTATATTCAAAACAAAAAATATTAAATATTTATTTTTAAAATAATTAAATGTAATTAAACGTGTATATTTAATGTCCTTTAACTTTTACACCAAATACGCATGATAAACAAGTAATTGAATTTAATTAAAATATATTATCAATATAAAGGTATTTTATATTTTCATTCAACCATACATTGACACATATGATAAAGTTATTAACTTTTGTAATGATTATTTTAAGAACTTTAAAAGTTATTCTTACCATGATTTTTAATTAGTTAGTAATATAATTTATTTTACTTAAAAAAAAGTAATATAATTTCTTTTTACATTATTAGTATACGAGATTAAACTTGTGATTAAAATTTAATTTCATGTAATAACTCAAAAAATAATCTGATTTTTTTAAAAATTCACATAATTTATTGTGTTTTAATTTTGACCATTCATGTTGATCTAATGGACTTATAATATATATACTTCAAGAGTAAAAATTATAAAGAGAGAGATATTTTAAACTTTAGAATAATCTTATGTGATCATTTCTTTTTGGCTTAATTGTGTTTTTAGTCCATCAAATTAGAAAGTATATTTATTTTAGTTCATTAAACAAAAATTTGTATTTTTAATCTTTCAAATTTAAAAAATATTATTTTTAGTCCCTCTTTTTAAATAAAATATTGTATTTTTTAGTCTCTCAAATTTTTAAGAAATGTCTAAAAAAATATTTTTTAAATTTGAAGGATTAAAAATATAAATTTTTTTCTTAAAAAAATATAAATTTTTATTTGGAAGACTAAAAAAATTGGACTTCTTAATTTGATGGAATAAGAACTAATTAAGTTATATATATATATATATATATATATATATATATATGAGAGAGAGAGAGGTTGCCATGTGCAATGTTCTCCAGCTCGCCATCGTCAACAGTTGGAGGCATAAGCCTAATCATGGAAGTGGATTCTCTGAAATAACTATCTGAATCTATGGATCTGCATTTCTGGTGAGTAGCTTCTGCGTTTTCTTTTTTTTTTTTAAATCTGTATTTCACGTTAAAATTCTGAAAAATGTGAGTTAAGAACGCGTGTCATAAAATATAATTAATAATTAATAATCGCATCCTTTGATGTTCGAATCCCACGGTCACGTGTTTTTGAAATTTATAGACTTTTTTATTCTATAAAAGTAATTGATTTTAACTATCATGATCAAGTGCAGTTAAACAATTAATGAATCAAAAAGTGCAGTTAAACAATTAAACTGCAGACAACCGTTGTTACCTATGACCTATCCATGCCTTGTCAAACGGCTAAACAGTTCAAAATCACTTTCAAAAGGTTCTACGATAAGAATCACCGACAGTGTTATCGATACTAATTTAATCATTTATCACTGTAACAAACCCTTTAACTTTTTAGGTGCAAGGACCATTTTAGTATTTTACCCTTCAAAATTAAGGCATTTTCCTTCAACATTGTAACTCACTTTTTGTAAGGAATGTCAAATTTCAATCAAAATAAAAAATGTCAAAGTTTTTCCTTTTAAAACCCTAATATCACATTCTACTAAAATCTTTCATATTCTGGACTTGTAATATTTTTTAAAATTGTTTTTTATAATTTTTTAAATCATTTTATATTTCAAATTCATCATAAATCTCCAAATATTTAGATAAAAAAATAATAATTTAAGAATTTTAGCAAAAATAACATCAACGGTGAAACTAAATTTACTTGATTTTAAAAATAAAAAATTAATTAATTAATTAAAAAACTAAAAATGCAAGTAATTTTAAATAAAGGGATGTAATTAAGTCTTGTTGATGCTTAAGTTAATTATAAATATTTTTTAAAATCTGATCAAGCATAAACACAGTATTAATCCACATTGGTTTAACTTAAATTATTACCTAATCACATTTATTCACACCACTTCAAGTGTGTGTGTGTATATATATCCAATTTAATAGGTTACTCAAATTTATTATTTAATCGATTCATCAGCGGATCTGGCCGGCTAATCCAGTTCTATAACCCTACTCACATGCTCACAACAGATTTTAAATTTTAAGGCAGCACACGGCCTAATGCCATCCAAGTAAAAAAGAGGGGGAGTACCCAAAAACAAAATGACATTGCATACAGTATAACGGACCCGTGTCTCAACAGTCAAACTAAACTTCTGCCACCCAAGGAGATTGGTTTAATGGTCATTCAGCTAATCTACAAAATAAGAATATGTACAAGAATGCTCTTAAATAGGAGATTTCTTGTTTGAATTCAGTAAAAAAAAAAAAAAAAAATCCTCGAGAATGAAATGATTTGGTATGATTACCTAAAAAAAAAAAAGAATACGTGGATATACATGAAAAGAATAAAAATAAACTTCTGCTATCAGCAGAGTAACTTTCAAATAAGGATAAAATGTTAAAGTTCTTGATAAGAGTAAAGATTCCTGTATCATTATTCATCCTGATGTACATGCATACGTGTGTGGTGGCTCTTCTACTCAAAAACACACATTATCCGCTGCAAGCGAGGTCTGTTGATTTTGTTAATTTATGAAGATCGGAAATATTCACGGATGCCTCACGTTGTTGACGCGTCACACAATTTTTTAAAATAATTATGACTTTTCTTATTTAAACATTAATAAAATAATAATATAACATTAAGTTAAAAACATTTTATCCTTATTATTATTAAAGATACGACGAAATTCTATCCTTAGTAAAGTTAACAAAACGTTACTTTTACTTAAAGAAGCCAGTTTGGATTTAAATTTGTTTTAGTCTTATTAACAATTATATACTTACTCATTATGTTAAGGAATTTTAGCATTCGTGATAATTTTCATGTAGCGAATGACTGAAGGAATGTAAACCAAACATAGCATTGGCATCTAGGACTGCCAAGCAACCAAACTGGCTATTACACTTTATTTCTGCTACTGCTACCTGGGGGAGGGCAAGGAAAGTAAGCTTAACGTGCATGCCACTCCACATTCTTGTTGTGCTAAATGTTAGCCAGCCCCTGCTCACTCACTTTTCTTGGTATACTCTGCTCTCACTTTACCAACTTGGTCCACAAAATTTTAGAATTTGGGAATTTAGGATTCAAACCAGGTCCCCCTCTAGTCTAATAAATGCAATTTTACGCAAAGCATTTTAATTTCACTTGGACGAAACTATATAATTGAAACGAAGGCGGACATTACACAGAACCAATCAACCAACCTCACTACTAGTGTCGGTCTCTTTCTTTTTGGCCATAATTAATAGTGTCACTTTCAAAGTGCATCATTCTTCTATTATTATTCAAAATTCACTTTCTTGCTGTAAAAACAGTTTAAAAGATTCTAATACAACTGGCTCGTGACCCCCGACAATTTCATAGCTAGTATAGTAATGTACTAATATTGACCCCTTGCACTTTTCCACTTAAGCCATCACTCCCCCTCTGCATTTTGTAGTCCTCCTTTACCTGCAGAAACAGCAAATGGCTCAGCTTAACCTCATACTTGTCTGCTTATTTTTCTTGAGCCTGTGTCTTTATTCGTGTCCTACTTCGGCCCAGTTAAGTCGACACCACTATGCAAAAACATGCCCCAATGTTCAAAACATCGTCAGAGAAGCAGTTAAAAAGAAATTTCATCAAACATTTGTTACTGTTCCTGCTACCATTCGTCTCTTCTTCCATGATTGCTTCGTGCAGGTAATCAATTGCATGCATTTGATTCATTCACCACATAAATGTTAAAAAGAAAATCCCCCCCCCCCCCCCTATTACAGTATCTTCTAGTTGAACTAATCAAATACTATTTATGCTTTGTTTGTAATATTGCAGGGTTGTGATGCCTCAGTTTTGGTTGCATCCACAAAAAACAACAAAGCAGAGAAGGATCACCCTGATAATCTTTCACTTGCTGGAGATGGGTTTGATACAGTGATTAAAGCAAAAGCAGCAGTGGATGCAGTCCCCTTGTGCAGGAATAAAGTTTCATGTGCTGATATTTTAGCTATGGCAACCCGTGATGTTATTGCACTGGTTTGTTCATGAATTACTCTTGACTCTAATTCCTGTGAAAAACATTTGATTCGTGTGATGTGATTAATTAGGAGCTTTTATTGAATTATAATGCAATTGCATTTTCAGGCTGGTGGGCCTTTCTACGAAGTTGAATTGGGAAGATTTGATGGGCTAAGATCTAAAGCTTCAGATGTAAACGGGAGGCTGCCTCAGCCAGAGTTCAACTTGAACCAGCTGAATTCACTGTTTGCGGCCAACGGTCTCACCCAAACTGAAATGATAGCTCTATCAGGTAATGCGCGTGCTCTGCACTTTCCAATTAAAGAGTGCCAGCCAAATAATTGAATTCTAAACATGTGTCTTCAGTCTTCACACATGATCTGTTGTTCCCCAGGGAATCCCATTATGGAGTTACAAAGTAACGGGTACATTTTATGAATTTAAATTTGATCCACTATCTCTTAACACTTACTAGTATGTTATTTTAAAAATATGATCGAATCTAAATATGCAATTAATTTTTTTTAACAAGATCTTTATTATTAAATGAATTTCATGTGACTATCATATCGTTAGTCGGAATGAAATTGGACTCGAATATCTTAAATAAGATATCAGGTTCTAGTAAAATAATTATTTTTTACAGAAGTAAAATAATTTTAAATCCTCTTATTAATTTCTCTAATTTTTTTTATATGATGAATATTTAATGTGTTGTATATTTTAAAAATATTAAATATATTTATTTTTCATTTAATGTTTTTCTTTATAAGATAATAGGAAGTTTTGTAGAAGAATATAATATTCCTTAATTTAGTACTCTCGACTTGTTTTATTAATTAAGAATGCAAAATACTACTTAAGTGTAGGATTATTTTTCGTAAAGGATATCTGAAATTTCGTACTTAAAAAAGAGACATTATGGGTTGAATGAAAAAGAAGAAAAAGAAAAGTCAAGCTAATTATAGTTTGAATTCATTATGACAATTGATTCACTCTACAGGTGCTCACACTGTTGGATTCTCCCATTGCAACAAATTCACGAACAGAGTATATAATTTCAAGAGCAAAAGTCGAGTGGACCCTACACTGAACGAGAAATATGTAGCACAGCTAAAGTCAATGTGCCCAAGGAATGTGGATCCAAGGATTGCAATCGATATGGACCCAACCACTCCACGGGCATTCGACAATGTTTATTTCAAGAATCTTCAGCAAGGGAAGGGCCTGTTCTCCTCAGACCAAGTCCTCTTCACAGACTCAAGATCCAAGGCCACAGTAAACGCTTTTGCTAGTAGCAGCAAAGTCTTCCATGCCAACTTCGCCGCTGCCATGACCAAATTGGGCCGAGTTGGTATCAAGAATGCACAGAACGGAAACATTCGCACCGATTGTTCAGTAATTTAATTTACTGAAAACAACAGCACATGTTAAGGAGGAGGGGATTATTATCAAGTCAGGGGGAATTCGTTATGTATATTACTTTTCCTTTATGTTTAAAATAAATAATAAGTACTGAAAGTATTTAATTTCTCATCTGGCAATATTCCTCTGTTTTGGTTTTTTTTTTTTTGGTCAATTTTTGTTTTCTCTTAAATTGTTCCCTTTAGATAAGCAATTTGTTCCACGACGACCATATAGAGAGTAAAGTGGTAACATAACAATTTGCAAAACAAATGTCCTACTGAAAAAATAGTAAAACGCACACCAAGTGTCTTGGTTAACGACATCAAACACCTTGAAAGTAACCTTCATCATCTAGAAAAACTCATTGGTCTCCAAATATACGCAAAGATTAAGGGGATGAACTATTTGGGCAAGGTTAGGATACATATACACAAAGGTTCTGCTCACTTGAATGCCTGCTAGTTTATCCTTCCCATGGCTTAATTCACAATTAAGGGTGACAAAACGGGTTGGGTCCGTCGGGCCAACCCGTTTTGACCTATTTTTTTGACGGGGCGGGTTGAGGTTTTCAACCCGTCAATCCATTTTTGTCCACCAAAAAACGGGTTGAGGGTGGAACGGGTCAACCTACCAACCCTTTTTTTTATAAAAAAATTAATAAATTTAATATTTATTTATATTATATATATATATTATTAATATTTATTTAATATATTTTTTGTCTAAATAAATTATTATTCAAAATTTAAGATAATACATTTTATTTTTTAATAAGTATTTATTATTTAATATTTATAAAAGATAAAATTAATTAAAATATATTTATTATATTTTTTTTCATTTTTTTGTTTTTTGAAGATAAATAGGCGGGCTTGAATTTTGAACCCATTTTCTTTATGCGGGTCAGGTCGGGCCGATCCGTTTTTGACGGGTCAAGAGCGGGACGGACCGGCTCGTTTTGCCACCCCTATTCACAATATGGTGCAAAGGACTATTACAAAAATTCTGCTAGCATTAAACCTTGCAAAGACATGAGCAATTACATAAACTTCAAACATCTCAGATAAGAAGCAAGGAAAAACCACATAATCTATAGAATCAACCACAAATTTCTCTCTTACTTTATTTGCAACTCCGTACGTAATATACTATTAGTCACAATGAAATTAGAAAGAAAAGGTCAACAATATTTTTTTTCGAGTTCTGCACGGCATAGCTTGCTGCTCACCTTATCATGGAAGGTGCTAAAATTTTGTGTTGAACTTCAGATTCTTCATTAACTAAGATAGTAGTTACATAGCTGTTTGAGCATGATCATAATCTTCTTTTCTTATAATGCCTCGTGGTTTCTTTGAATGCCGACAAATTTACTGCTCCGTCTGCATTGTGTGATTTTGTATTGACTTGTCAAACATACATCATACCCAAGCACCAAAATAAAATTATAAACACAATGAGTTGAAGATTCTGAATGAAAACAAAATTCAATCAAATCAAGCAAAAGTCCAAAAATTATTGCTTGGGTAGCTAACAAAAAAGCACGTAGTTGCGCATTAACGTCTTGTACCCGTCAAAAGAAAAAGAGTACTGCTATATGTTACGAAAACTTTTGGTACGAATTGCAGAAAAAACGCTTTTAACCAATAAAAAGATAGAATTGATGAAAACACACATTATCTTACGAATTTCGTATTCGTACTGTTTAGCATTTTTGAAAGAAAAAAGCACATGCATGCATTTTTTTTTCTTTCGCAAACAGCAAACAGGAAGAATATGGAGCTTCTTATTTGACACTCAATTAATCACCTTTTCACCGAGTCAGGCAATTTTGGAATAAAATAGTACTTCAATTTGACTCCATGTCTAAGCTGAGAATTAAACCCAAACCTTAGTTAAGAAAATCAAGTGTTGAACCACTTGGACCAACTACTGTTATACATGCATACATTTCAACATTAATGAATTTCAACCCGCGGCAAAAAGAGCCTTACCTTACCCGCCAACAGCTATATCATAAAAAATGATAAAAACTTACAAGACTCTCACAGTCACATTGACATAATTCAAACCTCTAGACCCGTTAACAATAAAAGGTAAAATCACATGAACGGAAGACCACTTTGCATACAATGCAAAAAATTGGGTGTCAGCCAGATTTCAAATGCAAATTCATCGGTGGTTTTCATAAAAGCTGAGACAGAGAAAGCTACTCTGATTTTACAACCACGCCGGTGCCCAAAAGACAAAGGAACATAACTTTAGGCCGGGAATTGAAGACAAGCTTTATTAAAAATGATTAATAAAGTGAAAATAATCATCTAAAGATAACAATCATAGAGTTCCCCAACTATTTAGCAATGTGAATTTAAATATGTATTCAATAAGTTCTCGTTAGATGTGAATTTGTATTATAAATTAAACTATAAAATTTATTAAAATAAGTTAAAAAGAACTTATTTTAATAAGTTTTACTAGAAAATTTATCAAAATAATTTTAAAAATTACAAATTACTTTATAAGCCTAAATAAACTTTTCTAAATATCTCCTTCAGCCTGGTTAGAAAATATTGGATACAAAGGGGCATTACTTTGTTTTGGGCTCTATCGGTGTAACCCTGAGTGGGCCCTATTTTTTCTCCTTTCAAACGAGGCCTTTACTTCTTGTACCTCCTTTTTTGCTTCCTGCACCCCCAAAAAGACCTAGCAGACAAAAATACCCCTCACCAACACCTTGCCTCTACAAACCCTAGCCATCAAACACCATCACCGCACCACCACTGTGCAAATCCTCATCGTCAAACCCTAGCCATCAAAAACACCACCTTGCAACCAACACCCATCACCACACCCAACCACCTCGCAACCATCACCCACCACCGTGCCCAACCACCTCACAACCAACACCCCCCACCGTGACCTCCCATCAAACCGTACCCTACCACTATGCCCCCAACACCCATCACCGTGCACCACCATCGCGCCCCTAACGGCCAACACCCACCACCAAGAAAGGAAGATATAGAAGCAAAATAAAGACGAAGAAGAGCAGCAATTGCAAAATGAAGAAGAAGAGCAAGATTTTATCATTTGGGATTTTGGGTGGGGCCACCCTATTCCGGAATATGATTTTCATATTCCAGAATAGGTTTCCGGATTATTTATTCCTATTCCGAAATAGCTATTCTAGAATAGGAATAAATAATCCAGAAACCTATTCCGGAATATTGAAATCATATTTCAGAATAGTCATTCCGGAATAGGGATACTCTTCCATAATGCCCATTCCATAATAAAGGGAGGATAATATTGGAATTTTAAAACAATTTGGGGGTGCAGGAAGCAAAAAGAGGGTGCAGGAAGTAATAGCCTTCAAATGAAGCAACCATGATGCTAACGTTGCAGGGTTAAAGCCCATATCATTGGGCAGCCTTTAACGAACAATGTGTTCACTAATCAATATGGCTTTGAAAGTTGAAACTAATGCTGGACCAGAAACTACTGATGAATTGAAACAAGTTGAAACCAGTTGATGAATTGAGGAACGTTAAAGATGCATTGGGTAAATTGTTTGTCTTTTTTCGTTGAAGAATATTTGAGGTATGGTATCATTTATCTTTGAGTATGCCTGTTTATAGGGATAGATTATAGACGCAGGCTATTTTGGGAGAGCCGATTAAGTCCCCCACCGTGCGTAACTTATATTATCCGTTCGATTTGTAAATTTTTTGAGATTGATGTGAGACTACCGTACAACCGTCAACACTAGATTTTTTTTTATAAAAAATAGATCTTTTTTTTTCTGTTTAAGTTTTTTTTTTAAAAAAAAAAATGACCATTCTTCTCCGTTGTTGCTTTGCTTCTATCTCTCTTCCCATTTTTTTGTCCGTCATTTTATCTTGATTTTTATTTTTAGTCCCTCATAATTTTTTTTTATTATTTTTAGTCCCTCATAAATTATTCTGGTCTGTTCTGTTTTTAGTCTATCATAAATTATTTTGTTCTGTTTTTAGTTCCTAACATTAATTTCAACTGTTAAGTGATGACATAAATTCTGTGTGTGAAAATTTTCTAATTAAGTTTCTAGTGACTTTTTAATCGTTGCAAATTTTTTGGTGGTCATAAATGTTTATTTTTGTAACATTTTTTGTGATTTCAGAAAATCTAGTGTTCGAGATTTTGATTTTTGATTTAATTTTTTTAACATTTCTGACAGTTTTAGTTGGCCAAAAAATTTGCGATAGTTAAAAATCACTAGAAACTTAAACAAAAGAAGAAGGATCCCTTTCTTAAAATAAAAAAAATCTAATGTAAGCAATTGTATGGTAGTCCCACATCAATAAGCAACAACGGAGAAGAAAGATCTTTTTTTATAAAAAAAAAAACTTAAACAGAAAAAAAGTTCCTTTTTAAAAAAAAAAATCTAGTTTGGACGGTTGTACGGTAGTCTCACATCAATCTCAAAAAATTTACAAATCCAATAACTAATATAAATTACGCAAGGTAGGGGACATTATCCCGTCCCCCAAAATAGCCTGGGCCATAGATTATATTCTCTCCTAGCTAGCTCCTAATCTTTTTATGCTAAAATATTATTTGTTTAGTCAAAAGAACAAGAAAGAGTAAAAGAAGACAAAAAAAAATAGGTTCTAGGGCTAAGACTGTTCCTCCAAGTCTCAAAACATTCTTCTAGAAATTTGAAATTCCTTTGAAAATTTTATATAAAAAACCTCGTGATTTCTTATCCTTAAAAAAATTAATAATGCTTATCAGTACAAAAGATTTATGTATGAATTTTCACAAAATTCACATCTTATTTTTCAAGTACTCATTCAGAATCAAAAAAGAAGTTGGTCATAGAATTCATCAATTTTTTTTTTTAACGCATTCATCAAATTAATTTTGAAGTTTACTAAACTATTCATTGAATTTGATTCGCGGAATTCTTTTAAAAGTTTCTCATATCCACTTTCGTTAACAAAAGAACCAAAATATCTTGGCATACTTAGCACCCCTTCCTATAAATCTTGACCATTCTGAATACTAGTGATATTTACGACCTGTCTTGTCACATTAATTATAATTTAAAGTTATTTTCGGTGACTTAAGTTTTACAAATAAAAATTGATATATTTTGCATTTATAACAAGTTTATATTATACTTTTTTTTTTTTTTTTTTTGTGAAGGTTTAACGTAATTATATATTCAGGACTAAAATTTGAGACTTTTTGTTAAGCTCTCGATTAGTGGTTGGTGTGGAGGTTTATGTACTTTGAGTTGTTGCAATTTAGTTTATAGTCTTATATTTTTCTAAATTTTTTTATATATTTTTGTAATAATTACGTATGAATAATAAATTTGTTTATTTAATATAAATGTTTTTTATAATATAATATTATATGTATTTGATATTATTTATCTTCAAATATATTATAAAATAAATTTTAAATTTAATTTTATACTTCTTTAATTTTATAATTTAATTATGTATAATACTAAGATTAATATATTATACAAATAAATCATGTTGACATTATTTTATTTCATATATTTTGGGTCTTGATCAAAATTGGATTTGAGTTCAAGATAAATGAGCCTATAAAAAATTGGCTAAAATAAAAGTAAAGATAATATTGCCTTAATATTTGTTTTCAGTATATTATCTTATATATATTTATTATAATTTGACATCTAAATTCAAAATATATTAATAATTAAAATATTAAAATTAAATAATTATTATTCAAATATTTTTTAAGAAAACTATTTGAAAAATAATTATAATTTAAAAACTTTTATCTATTTTATAATTTTAAGAAAACTAAATACATAAAAAAAATTGATTTTGTACAATTTAGTAAAAAATATAAGTTTTTTATAATTTATAAAATTTAAAAAGAAAATTAAAAATTACTTTTAGAAATTTATATGTAATTTTAATGAAAGGGTAATTTTGCCATTTGAACAGAATTTATATTCTATCCTATCATTATTTGGTTTATGTCAAATACAAGATAAAATAACACAATAACATTGTCTTGTTTATTATTTGGTCTACACTAAATATTTGATAGAATTAAAGTTTATCCTACTCTCTTTTTTATTATGCTCTTATCCTATTGTTAGGTGTTGAACCGATAAACTCAACCCGCTAAAAAATGAGTTGGGTTGGTTGAACCTGTTTTTTCATTGGGTTAGAAATCTCAACCTAACCTAACCTATAGTAGGTTGTCGTTAAGGTTGGCCTAACCTATCAAAAAATATAAAAAAGATTAAAAATAATAAAAATATAAATTAACTCACGAAATAGATAAAAATATAGAAATTAAAAAACATAAACCACTGTTATATACGTCAACTACAAAACAAATACAAGCATAATAAGTCTTTCAAATATTTCAATTTAAAATTACGAGAGAAAAAAAATCAACCCGAAGAGTCAATCCAGCCCAACCTGTTATTAACCTATTAGATTTATAGGTTGCATTGAGTTTAGTTATATGGGTTGATAGGTTCAGTCATGCAACTCAACCCAATCCATTTAGACAAGTTAAATGGGTTAATCCGTTAGATTCAACCTGTTTTAACATCTCTATTTATATTCTATCTTATTGTATGATTTATATCTAATTACCTAGGTCATTGCGAGAATTTGTAAACGATTACATAAGTATATATCGAACATTATACTATTGTGACGTCTTTTTTTAACTTTTAAGTGCTTTAAGAAAGACAAAAGAAACATAGAAAATGTGATAAGATCAATGTAAAAAACGAAGTACAACTCACAAGTACCATATGATGATTTGAATAGGGGGAAAGGAGAAAAGAAAAAGCTAAGAAACGAGTTTTCCTACCTTTTAAGGGTGGTTGGCAATTGTAATGAAATGGGACCAAAATTCAATTGCTTATGGGTGGTCACCAATCAGAGTTGATGTCAAGTTGTCAACCCACATATGGATATAATCCCACATTGGTCTGAGAGCACGCATCTACAAATTTAGAATAGTATCTTATATGGCTAAATTTTCTGGTGCGTGTTACTTATGAACGTACTGCAGTTTCTCTTCATCCGCTCCTATCATCATCACTCACTGATGAAGATATGAGAGTTGGGCAACACCAAAAGGAAATAATGATGTGGTGAGGGGACACGCGAATATTAGTCCCACGGTTTAACGTGTAATAATGCTCGTTAAACAAAACAGCCATAGGGCATAGGCCACGATGCAGAGTCACAGATTGAAAGCTTTATGAATCACAAGTACGATATTACTACTTTCTTCAGCAGTGACTATAATAATTTGAATAACGTGGAACTTATTCAAAATTTAAGAGCATTATTCACTAATTGAACATACGTTATGTTAAATAGAAAACAAAATATTAAATCAATGAGATAATCAGCATTATACATCATCGGTAATTGTTGTTGTTGTTGTCGCAACTTGGATGTAAGGACCTCGTACCTTTATACCTGGACGACACTGGTGGTGTAGAGCCAATCATAATCATAATCATAATAATAGAAATTGGAAAATATAACCCTGTGGAGTTTGAATGTGGAATAGAAGAAGCGACTTTAAAATCATTTGAAGGGCCATATTTTGGGGGTCCAGGAAAAAAGACCAATGTCTGGCTCTGGCCTTGCGTGCAAACAGAAAATTGGATACAGATAACATAGCCATTCAAGAGTTCCAATCGCATGCCTTAAAAAAGAATAAGATAATTAAATTAATTGGTCACTGCCAAGCCAAGCATTATATAGCACATCAAAGGGAATCTTAGAGCAGCAAATTATAGTGTGACAACGTCATCCGCATTAATTCACTTTCAGGTAGACCCAAGGTGGCAACTTGGTCGGCACAACTTGCAAATACTAAAAAAAATTCCAAACATTACCCCGAATTATCGCTGATCATATAATCTTATGAATAAGACGAATAATAAATTAAATAATATATATACCTGAACCGTATTTTATCTATTTTTCACTTTATTTTTCTCTTTCAATCATATTGTTTACAAAAATGTTTCATGGACATTAACGTGCCTATACATAATCAGAAAAAGAGAAAGAAATAAGATTAAAATAAGTAAATGTGATAAACAATATAATGTGATAAAAAAATTAAGAAAATGTCAATTAGGTAGTGTACAAATTTCTATATATCATTACTTTATCATTTATCATATTTTTTTTTAATTTTTTCCTTGTCTCTTATTACGTGTATACACCAAATAAATGTATTGAATTTTATCTGTACAAAATATTTGGATTATACACTTAATGAGTGCATTAAAAATTTAGGTCATATTTCCTAAAAAAAAAAAAGTCCTATAAATAACTGAAATCATTTTTCGTTCTAAATGAAAAAAACTATATACTCAGAGTATTTTAGTGTCTTAATTAAAAAAAATTATATATTGGGTTAAAATTATAACAGTGTTAAATTACCGTGGAAAAAATGTTAAATTTAATATTTATATTTTACTTTTTTAAAAATAATTTTACGTTTTCCTGAAATATCTTCCATACTTACGCATCAAAAAAGAAATTTCCTCCATAGTTGATGGAACACTATTAAATGAATGGAAATTAATTATACACGTTTCAATAAGTCTTGGTAGAATTTAACTTTGACTCTTGAAATCATCACTATCACATTCTGAAGATTCTTGGAAATTATTAGTCTTTTGGTTGTTTTAGTATTTTAATTTTATTACTTAAAAAATTAAATTTAATATATAATTGTGTATTTTTTTCTTCTAATTATATCCTTACAATTAGTGGAGTAATTAAAACCAATTTTTAGTGGAGTATTAATAACTTTGATTTTTACAAGATTTTTTTTTTTGACAGAATGATTTTACAAGATACTGGAGCATTAATATTATTTTTAATGAAATTTGCATTAAAAATGAACACCCTCATTCAAGGGTTGCTATGCTATGTCATTAAAAATAACATAGCAATCTCTATGCTATGATATTCAAACATTTCTATTATATATTTCTCAGACCTGACTTGAACAAAATATTTCATATAAGACATGCGAAAGGAAACAAAGAATCTGTTTTTCTTGTATATTTTTCATTTTAAAATGTGTTTTTTCAGTTTTTTCTTCCTTTTTCTTTTTGAAACAGCAAAAAGAATGAATATTATTAAAAAAACAAAAGACCATAAGAAAACCACAAGCTGTGGACATCTTGGTCAAGCAGTACATCTTACAAAAATTAAACTTCTCTTTGTATGGGAGAAAGAAAATTAAAGAAGAGAAAAATTAAAATATAAATTAAAGAGAAAATAAAAGAAAAAAATTACAATATTATTTTTTCACTATTTTTTTAATTCTTGTAAAATATTAATTGAGTTTTATATAAAAAAAAAAAATTGATAGAAGTTTTATAAGATGTAATGCAATTCATAAGTAGATGTCTGCAAAAAATCTATACACTAAAAGTATATTTTTTGCTATAAAAAAAAGTATATTTTTCTTAACTTTTAAAATTATATATGTCTTTAACCCACATGATTGGCGCAGTGGTGTAATGTCTAATGCGTTCACATGTGAGAAAATGATCTATTTCGGAAGAATTCGTGTTCGATTCCCTCCATATACAAAACTTTCTTAGGTCAGCGACGGTCATGCACCGTGAGCTAGTCTTTGATCCAATGGGTTAAGAAAAATTATATATATCTATACCGGTGGGGTATTCGGCTATATGAGTAGCCGAATACCTTCCACCACAAAGCAACCGAATACAGGTGTTCGGCCTAAATCTGGCCGAACACTTGTCCTTTACGAGCAGCTACTTATATCGCCGAATACCATCATAGGTGTATTCGGTGCCACCCCAATCGAATACTAAGTATAGCATTCGGACGATACAGATTCCTTTAAGTGACTATTATCAAGGTAAATCAGAGATTAGGAGATAATTAAGCAACCTTAATTAGTGTGGATCGGTCATTAAGAAATGGTCAGGACCCATAAAGGTCAAAGCCCAACAAGATAAGTATAAAAGGGGGTATACCCCTCAAGGTAAAGGACTTTTTGACCCTCATTTATTACTCACTTAAATGCTCTGAGCCGAAACCTGACTTGAGCGTTGGAGTGTCTTTTGCAGGTACCCCCCCCATCATTCGTATAGGAGGATTCGGACATCTACAGAAGACCTTGAAGTAAGGAGTAGGAGATCACCCCAACATCCTCAGACAGAAACATTTTGGCGCCCACCGTGGGGCCCGGTAAAACTTACCCCATAGCCCCTCAAGGAATGGTTACTACCCGAAGTCACGCACACATGGACATACTTGAACCATTGATAACAGCCAAGCAACAACACGTATAAGGACAACACCTCGTCGGCGAAAACATGGAGCATGTGGAAGATCAAATGAATCTGTCGTCGGAGTTAAGACAGCTAAGAGCCGATATGTTGATGATGAGAAGGCAGCATACACAAGGGATATTGGCCCTTCGACAGGAAAACGCTGAGCTGAGAAATCTGAACCGATCGTGGAGACCCGAGGATCAGACATCAGACAAGCAACAGGAGGTTGAGTCTGCGGCCAACCTTAGTATCCATGGAGTAACCAATCGGCCTTCGACCTTTACCTCAAACACTCAGTCACACCCCTGCAGGCATCCTTTCGTCTCTGGAAACATGGAAACCCCTCTTCCCCTGAATTGGAAGAGCCTCAGCCTAGATCGATATGATTGTAGCACTGACCCAGACGAGCACATAGACGTCTACGTCACCCAAGTTAGCCTTTACATCGCCGAAGATGCAATCCTATGCAGAGTGTTCCCCACGTCCCTAAAAGGTCAAGCTCTAAATTGGTTCACCCGGCTCCCACCCAGTTCCATTGAAAATTTTGAAACACTTGCAACTAGATTCGACAACCAATTCGCAACAAGTAGACCTCATCACTTGACTTCAGTCGCATTGGTAAACATTCGATAAGAAAAGCAGGAATCCCTTAGAACATTTATTGAAAGGTTTGGCCAAGTTGCCCTAAACATCCGAAACCTTGATCCAGTAGCAGCCATGCATCATCTCGTGACGGCCCTCAAGCAGGGGGCTTTCGTCAATAGCCTCTGCAAAAAATTGGCACTGGACATGGACGACCTCCGCCGAAGAGCAGCAAAATACATGCAGATGGAAGAGCTGTCCGAGTACCGGAACCAAGTCCGAGCTGAAGCCAGCACAGGAAGGAAGGAGCATGAAAAAGATAATCATGGAAAGGGTAAGGACAAGTTTCACAAGGAAAAGGGAGTATCGTGGCTCCCGGTACACGACCTACACCCCCCTCAACACTAGCCGCTCCCGGATACTCAAACAGGCCCTGGCAACAGAGATATTGGCGGTGCCAAAGAGAGCCAACACCCCCCCCGAAAGCCGACTACAACAAGCAATGCCGATACCACCGCAATATAGGTCATTCGACCGAAGAATGCGCAACACTCAAAGACAAGATAGAGGACCTCACTAAGATGGGGCATATCAAAGATTTTCTCTGCAATCCTAGACCTGAAAGACCCCAGTTCTCGAAGTACAAAGACGATGACAAAACTTACAGGAAGGACTTTAGTTACAATAGGGAGCATGACCGAAGGATCGAAAGACCAAGAAGCAGGTCTCAGGAGCGGCACGAAACAAAATCGTCTAAACCCCGAAAGGTCATAAATACAATTGCGGGAGGATTCACAGGAGGAGGAAATACATCATCGGCTAGGAAAAAGCATCTCCGATTAGTCCGATCAGTCAACATGACATCGGCCATAAGCAAGCTAAAAATGTCGCCCATCACATTCACCGATGCGGACTTTCAAGGGTTCGATCCCGTACAAGACGATCCAATGGTCATCAATATAGACATAGCAAACTACACAGTCCGAAAAACTCTGATAGATCAAGGGAGTTCAGCCGACATCTTATACTGGAGTACCTTCAAGCAGCTGGATATATCGGAGGGGAAACTTATGACGTATGACGAACCCCTAGTCGGATTCTCGGGTGAAAGGGTTAGCATTGGGGGGTGTATAGAGCTGGACACAACTTTCGGATATGGGGAAAAAGAATGCCAAACTATAAGAGTTAAGTATATAGTAGTACACGCTAACACTTCGTATAATATACTACTCGGACGCCCATCCTTGAATACATTTGGAGCTATAGTGTCCACTCCTCATCTTGCCATGAAGTTCCCGTCAAGCTGAGGCACTGTAATAACAATTCATGCCGATCAAAAGGCAGCCTGGGAGTGTTAGCCAGCCTTAAGATCACTCAGTTAAGAGAAAAGGAGCACAAGTCGGTGCACATGATCTCTACGGCAGAACCTTTGGCCCAATTTTTGGATCTAGATCCCTGGACCGATGAAGACAAGCGAGTTGAACCAAACGAGGAAATCCGTGCATTTCAAATTGGTAGGGCGACGACTCAAATCACGTATCTTGGCAGCAACCTATCGGAAAGGGATAGGCTTCAAATTCAAGATGCAGTGAGGCGGAACACCGACCTATTCGCCTGGAGAGCCTCGGATATGCCAGGCATCGATCCAAAATTCCACTGTCACAAATTGGCAATATGCCGAGAAGCGAAGCCGATCTCTCAAAAGAAGAGAAAGATGGGGGAAGAAAGGTGAAAAATGGTAGAAGAGGAAGTATCTAAGTTGATGACAGCCAACTTCATCCGAGATGTCAAATACACCACTTGGTTAGCCAATGTGGTTATGGTAAAAAAGGCAAATGGCAAGTTGATAAACCGGACTTTGATTGTATTTTGATGTGAGTTTAGATGCCATTTTCATACATTTTGAATATATTTTATTGGCAAAACTCACTGTTTGGTGTTAGTTGGTGCAAGACAGGTACTCAAGAGGCTTCATGAGGAAAAGAGTTGAAAATTGCACTTTTTGGAGCAAAAATGCCACTGTCTAAAGGACCAAGAAAAAAGGCCAGAATTGAAGTAACGCAAGGACCATGGTCATGGTTAATTACCATGGCCATGGTAAATTTACCATGGCCATGCTGGTTGCGTAGTAGAATTGGACTTTTACGCAAGGACCACGGCCGTGGTCATTTTACCACTGCCGTGGTAAAATTGCGCTGTCAGCCATTTAAAATTTGAATTATTATAAATAGGATAGGAAACCCTTTTATCTTTATCTTTTGTTCTATTTCGAAAACTGAGGGTTGTGGGTGAGAAAGAGGTCCTGTGAGAGACTCTGAGCTGCGGGAGGACGTAGAGAACACCATTGGGGGATCATCACTGTAAAGTTTCTTCCCTTTTGTAATCTTTATGTCTTCTTTTGAGTTTTCTGGCTTAATCATGAACATGAGTGGCTAGTTTCTCTTAGCCCCGGATTGTGATGTAGCTGTACCCTTGTACCCCGGTTCTAATTTTAATAAAACCTCGATGTTATTCAGTTATTTGTATCTCTTCACTACTTTTATTGCTTTTAGGACCGATCAGTCTAAACATAAGTTAATCTCTTGTCTATGATCAATTGCTTGCGATTAACTGAACTGTGAAGTGATTGGATTTGTACAATTTGCATGATCAAACTTATTGTATGAATTTCCAGTAGATTAACCTGTTAATCAACCTCTCTGAGATTTATCATTTACTCTAAATTAATTCACCTATGATCAATTGGAAATTAAATTAGGGGAAATAGCGTTATTAACTATGATTAATTGTTAATTAACAAATTTAAGAGGTCGCTGGCAAGTAACACATTTAGGGATTTTATTAAGATTAGAATTGGGGGAAAAAGGGGGTACATGTGAAATCACAATCCTAGGCTTCTTTATCATAATTGTTCTCACAGTAATCTTTCTGCTCCGATCTCTTTCTTTTGAAAAGAACAATTGACCAACATTCTTCTCAATTTGATTTTTATATTCTGGATTGCTTAGTTATTTGCGAGATTAATTATTTGGGAACGCGACTGGTCCTTTGGATTCGATATCCGGACTCTTAGAGTCCACTGTTACTACTGCGTAGGGTACGCTTGCCCTTTGCGAACGCATTTTTACGCATCACAAGTGAAGGATGTGTACAGACTACACGGACCTGAACAAAGCATGCCCAAAGGATGCGTATCCGCTGCCAAACATTGACCGACTAGTCGACGGGGCAGCCGGACACTCTTTCCTCAGTTTCTTAGATGCGTACTCAGGGTATAATCAAATCCGAATGTATCCTCATGATGAAGACAAGACTGCATTCATAACCGAATCAGCTAACTACTACTACAAAGTTATGCCTTTCGGCCTGAAGAACGCTTGAGCCACTTACCAAAGACTAATGGACAAAGTCTTTCAGAGACAACTTGGACGGAACCTGGAAGTTTACGTTGATGATATGGTCATCAAATCTTCCAAGGCCGAAATGCACGTGAGGGACCTAGAAGAAATCTTTGTCGAACTCAGAAAGCGCAATATGCCCTTGAACCCCGAAAAATGTGTTTTTGGCGTCCAAGGAGGGAAATTTTTGGGCTTCATGTTAACATGCCGAGGCATAGAGGTGAATCCTGACAAGTGTCAGGCTGTTATTTGTATGAGAAGCCCGAAAACCCCAAAGGAGGTCCAGAGACTGACAGGGAGAATCGCCTCTCTCTCGCGATTCCTGCCAAGGATAGCCGAAAAGGCGAAACCCATCATGCAAATGTTGAAAACAACCAAGAATTTTTCATGGAACCAACGGTGTGAAGAATCCTTTCAAGAACTGAAGAAGACCCTATCGGCACCGCCTATTCTCAAAAAACCGGACCCTCTAAAGGATCTAGTGCTATACATCTCGGTCTCCCAAGAAGCCATAAGTGCAGTGTTAGCCTAAGACCAGGAAGAGGGTCAAGCACCTATATATTTTATCAGCCGAGTACTCAAGGATTCTGAGATTAGGTACCAAACAATAGAGAAAGCGGCCCTAGCAATAGTCAACGCCGCAAGGCGCCTAAGACAATACTTCCAGGGACACCAAGTGGTTGTCAAAATCGATTGTCCCATCGCAAAGGTATTAAAGAAACCAGAGCTGGCCGGACGGATGATGGCTTGGTCAATAAAATTGTTAGAATTTGATATAAGGTACGAGCCGAGAGGTCCCATCAAGGCACAGTATTTAGATGATTTCGTCAATGAGCTGCACCCGGCCGAGAATGTTGACGATGAATGGTGGGTTGTACACGTTGACGGATCGTCCAACCTAAGGGGAAGCGTAGCAGGTGTTATATTGCAAGGACCAAACCAGATACGGCTAGAACAGTCTTTGCGATTTGATTTTAAAGCATCTAACAATCAGGCCGAATATAAAGCCTTATTGGATGGACTTAGGTTAGCAAGGGAAATGGGAGCTCGGAAAGTACAATCTTGGAGTGATTCCCAAGTAGCAGCCGAACAGATCAATGACGTGTTCCAGGTCAAAGACCCGCAGCTACTGAAGTATTACCACACTTTCATGCAGCTAAGGCAATAATTTGATGAGGTCCGAGTAAAGCATTTGGCCTGAGAACACAACGACCGAGCTGATCAGCTTGCCAAATTGGCCAGTACTCAGAAGTCTAAAAAACTAAGGACATTTATTCAAGAGACGTTACCAGAACCAAGTGTAATTGCCGAAGAGTGCATGCAAATCTCGGCATCTAAAGATAGTTGGATAGCCGACATCCAGCAATATTTGTCGAAAGGCACCCTTCCGGAAGACAAAGACAAGGCCAAGAAGCTGCGAACCGAGGCAGCAAGATACATCCTGGTCGCCGGAGAATTGTATAGAAGAGGATTTTCCACACCATTACATCCTGAAATTTAATAGGATTTAAAATATTAAATTATTATGAGATTTAGTATAAAAATTATTAGTATAAGAATTTATTTGAATTAAGAGGATTGAATTATTATAATATAATATGATATTATATTTAGAATGTTGTATCATGATATTATTTTATTTGGATTGAAATCTTATCTTAGTATATTATATTGTTTGCAATGTTTGTATTATGATATAATAACTTTGATTGAGATAATTAAATTAAAATATTTCTATTTAGTTACTATATATTAAATATTATCAAGTTAAATGATTATTTTATCAATAATAAGATTAGGTGATTAATATAAGAATTGTTAAGATTATCTAACAACTACAAAAGAATGCAAAAGATAATTAATATAGTAATGATATAATATTATATATCTAGTTTAGATAAAATATTCATTATATTATATATATAAATATAATTTGAATTGGTCATCGACAACGATTTAAATCTTATCATGTTCTATCTTAATATATCTTGAAAGAAAAGAAAATAGTAGATAATGCTAATAATGAGATATATCTAGATAATAAAGTAGAAAAAGATAAAGAAAGATTTGATATGCCAAATCTGCTAAAATAAATCTTATGCTATTTAATCTTAATCAAGTACAACTGCACTTATATAAGGATAGGCAGTTTCCTTTCCTAGAATTACATAGTTAGTCTCTTAGGGAACAGAAAATTAGTAGATAGTTTGAGGACCCGGGAGAATAAGACATAGAGGGAATCTTGTCGGCGTATCAGATAGAGAAGAGAAAAAATAAACAAAGACCGTAGATTACTTTGATTCAAGAGGTGAGTAAAACATCTTTTAAAAACTTCCATGGTATGGTGCTTAAAGAATGTATTTCATGTTTTGATATAATGAATTTGAGATGAACGGAATTCTCAGTATTATGGTAGATTTCGAAATTTCATGTATATTAGGTATATTTTCTTTGCGTATTTTGTTGTGGTGATATTTCGGTATTTTGCAAAATTATGGTGACGATACTTGTTGCTACTCTTATGCTCGAATTGATAATGATATGAGTTATGAGTTTTTCTTCTTTACATATATAGATCGATGAAAAGAAAATTGTGTGGTGTCAATTTCTTTTAAAATTGGCTAAAGGGGCTTTCAATTATAAATTTACGTGCATTGAAGTTCTTTCCCATTTAAATCCTTGTGCCGCATGCATATAAATATATGTCTGGATGCATTTGGTTAATAATATATCATATTAATTAGTTAAGTTACCTTCAATTTGCATGGCAGTAGTTAAAAAAAGAATGACATACGGATGGAGTATTTATATATTGATGTAAAATGAATTTACTTTGTGAATTCTTCCAGCGTGTACGTGCCTTGTACTTCGTTATATATATGTTGTATTACTTATTAAAAATAAGATGTTACATTGTGCTCGTAATGTGATCTTGAGAAATATTATTAGGTGCATGAAATTATTGGATGCATAGAATTAGGGAATTTATTTGGTAGTTATTTGGAATGATATTATGCAATTTTGTGTGAGTTGGTTATTACCTTCCGGGAAGGGATAACGTTGTACATTTTATTCTGAGAATTGATTTTGAGATACCTCCATCTGGGATGGGGAAGAGATTTATGATAGATACCTCCATCTGAGATGGGGAAGAGAGATACCTCCATTTGGGATGGGGAAGAGATTCAGATACCTCCATCTAAGATGGGGAAGGCAGTGGGACGCCATTGCATGGATATGAGCTCATAGACCTTTTACGAATCTGAGATCCACACCGGTTCTGGGAACCAAAGAGTCTAGTCTAGTGATTTTGGGAATCACTAAGTTGTGTTTGTGATATCTATTTGAATGTATTGAGGTGTTAATTTTATTTATTGAAATATTTACCTTAATGAGAATGATATGAGTGTGATTTGTGGTTGTCTTAATTTGGCTCCTATTGGAGTATATATATATATATATATATATATATATATATATATATATATATATATATATATATATATATATATATATATATATTTTATTTTAAATTCTTGCGGGTACCATGGTTGAGTTTTTCTGGATTACCGCACCGGCTGAGAACAACACTATTTACGAACCTTTTTATAACTTGTTTTATTCACTGAGATTATTATCTCATTAAAAGTGTTGTTTTCAGAGCCCGAGGAAGAAACTGTAGAGACGACGGAGACTTAAGGCTTAGTTCTTTTTAGTTATATTTTTGGTTAATACCTTTGGTATAAAGGGTCAGATGTGGTTAGTTCAGTCACTCTTTTATATGCCCATATTTGAGGATAACGTTTTTATATATGTAAGGATTTATTTATTCAATCTTATTTTATAATATATGAGGTATTTTAGACCATTGTATTTTCAAAAAAAAATTATATTATTTATGTTTTAAAGAATATTTTACTATGGGTTGTTATTGTAACGAAGGGCGTTACATCCTAGTCGCCGGAGAATTGTATAGAAGAGGGTTTTCCACACCATTACTCAAATGCCTTGACAAGGACGAAGTCGAATATGTCATAAGAGAACTGCATGAGGGAATATGCGGAATGCATTCGGGTGGCCGAACATGGGCCACTGGTGTACTCAGAGCAGGATATTATTGGCCGACCCTCAAGACTGATTGTGCCGAATATGTAAAAAAGTGCAGTCAGTGCCAAAAGCATGGTAACCTTATTCACCAACCGGTTGACGAACTTCACGCTATTTCGTCACCTTGGCCTTTCGCTATTTGGGGAACCGACATCTTGGGGCCCTTTCCAATAGCTAAGGGGCAGTGCAAGTTCCCGATTGTAGCTGTCAATTACTTCACAAAGTGGATAGAAGCCGAACCCCTAGCAACCATCACGGCCCAAAACGTACAGAAGTTCTTATGGAAGAACATAATCACACGATTCGACATTCCTTGCATGATAATCACCGATAACGACTTGCAGTTTACGGACAAGAAATTGAATACCATCTTGTAAGGCCTGAGAATAAAACATAAAGTGACCTCGATCGAGCACCCACAAACAAACGGACAAGTTGAATCCTCCAACAAAGTCATCCTGGGAGAATTGAAGAAGAGATTGGGTGCGGCTAAAGCCGCATGGGCCGAAGAGATACCGAAAATTTTGTGGGCTTACCAGTGCACCCTACAAACAACAACCAAAGAAACACCCTTCAGAATGGTGTATGAAACCGATGCAATGATTTCGGTAGAAGTAGGGGAACCCTCACTCCGGAAGCAGCACTTTGAAGCAACTGAAAACGAAGACTCCTTGAGATGCGAACTCGATCTAGTTGATGAGGTACGCAACCAAGCATGCCTCAACGATGAAGCATGCAGGCAGAGAATGACGCGAAGGTTCAACTCGAAGCTGAGACCGAGGGATTTTAAAGAAGGAGACTTAGTCCTAAGAATGCAAGGCGACGTACGAAAAAACACCCGAGAAGGGAAGCTAGCAGCTAACTGGGACGCCCCGTTTAGAATACGGCACAGTCTAAACAATGGAGCCTACAAGTTAGAAGAACTTTCAGGAGGGGTGGTGCCGAGAACATGGAATTCGACCCACCTCAAATATTATTTCATTTAAATCATGTATTTGGGTGTTGAGTCATGTATTTCGGTTTTGTACTCATTTTCCTTACTTAGTCTTTTATCCCTAAAAAATGTGAAAGGATTTTTACCGAAGAGGTTTTAACGAGGCACATCTTTTTCAATTAAATCAATGAAGCTTATCTTTCATACCTACCATATGACTATTTTTCAGCACCATTCGGATTTTCTCACAAATGGTTTCCCTCCCGAGTACTCCTACTCGGCTAAGGATGCACCATTCAGATTTTCTCACAAATGGTTTCCCTCCCGAGTACTCCTACTCGGCTAAGGATGCACCATTCGGATTTTGTCACAAATGGTTTTCCTCCCGAGTACTCCTACTCGGCTAAGGATGCACCATTCAGATCTCCTCACAAATGGTTTCCCTCTCGAGTACTCCTACTCGGCTAAGGATGCACCATTCAGATTATCTTTACAAAAAACTCAAGCGTTGATCTCCATATTTAATAAAAGGAAGAAATTCATTCTTATGAAGTTATCGATTGTAAATAAGTTTGCAAAAACATTCTAAGTATAAATGCAGGAAACGAGGGCCAAGAGGCAAATACTATTTCATTAATCACAAAAAAGAGGGTTACAAAAAATTCTCTTAAAAAACAAAATACGGGCTCTAACGATCCAAGTAACAAATGTTTCATTCAGCCGGATCCTCTTGGACCACGGCATCAGTAGCATCTTCCCTGTTCTCCTCATTCGTTCCAGCATCACCATCACCATCCGGAGTTGACTGGTGCAGAGGATTCTCAAGAACCGCATCCTCAGGGATATCATCAAAAGGAAGTAAGCGGCCTTGGAAGACGTCCTTATCCATGTCAAAAATGGTAGGGTTGCGGACATCATAGAAGAACAGCATTTGCCGAACAACATGAAGGAACCCGACTTCATGTTCGACAATAATTTTATCCTGCGCCGAACCAATAATCTGCTCCTTGGCATAACGTTCAGCGTCCCTCTCCTCCCTAGTCTGAGCCAGTAGCACCTTCAAACCCTCGATCTCTTCAGCTTGAAGTTTAGCATCCTTTTCGGTCATTAGGACCTTGGTGTTCAAGTCATCAAGGCTAACGGACAGGTGCTTCACCTCATCCTTCAAACGAGCGTTATCGTCTGCTACAACTATGTTGGCTTCCAGAGTTTGTTGGTTAGAAGCTTGGGATTCCTTCAAACTCTTCTTTAGCTTCTCGGTCTCCTACAGCAGAGTCGTGAACATGTGATAAGCAATGGCCGAAGCCCTTGCTTGAAATTCACAGTAAGCCGACCAGTTGGAGGCGGCATCAGCCTTATTCAAGATATTCTGTCCAGCCTCGAAAATGTCACTAGAGCTAACCATTTTCTTCGGCCGAAAATCCCTCGAGAAGAAGCCCTCGGCAGTCAATGCAGGGATAGAAGCCAAAGACCCTGAAGCCGAAAAGTCCAATGTCTGCTGTTTCAGCTTCTTTGCCTTTTCCTCCTCCGACGCCTCACGCCTCCAGTGCCTTTTCTTGTGATCTTTGTCCTTGTTTTTCTTCTCTCCTGCCGGAGGGGGTAAGGTATCCACTAGACAGGGCCTCGGCATTGGTTGCTTCACAACAGGAGGAGCAGAAGCAGCACCCGAGGTGTTCCCCGCAGCTTGAGCCCTATTCTTCCTAGCATTTCGGAAAGAAAGGACATCACCACCTGCATCGGCCATAATACCTACACCCCACAAAAACACTTAGTTAATCATGTGAACCAAAGTACAAAAATAACCGAAAAGAAAGAACCGAGACCTTACCACACATATCGGCTAAAATAGTTGAAGAATTAAATAAGGCCATGAGCTGCCTAGCAGGAAGCTTTCGAGGGAAGGACTCAAGAAATAGGAGGTCCTCACGTTCCCTTTCGGTCATCATAGACTTCGAAAATTTATCATAACGCCGAGGGGTTCTCTCCCAATAAAAAGGAAACAAGGGCTTCCCACCCATATCATAGAAGTGGTTAGCCCCTACATTCGACTTTACTACCACTTTAAAGAAGCCGATTTTGAAGTTTTTATAGGAAGTAGTTAAAGATTGAAATAGGGGCCTTTTCGGTTTTCTTATTAGGGACACCCATAAACCACTCTTGGGTCGAGTACAAAAATAGTACAAAAATACATTCACCAAAGGCTCTACAAATTAAAAATACAAAGGGCACGGAATGCGTGGATCGCAGCCCACCCGTTCGGATGTAACTGAGAGGGTGCCACGTTCAAAATCCGAAGCACCCCATAGTGAAATCATCAAAAGGAACCGTTACATGCAGGTAGTGGAACACGCAATCATACATATAAAAGAAGTCCCTCAGAGACTGACCCTTTCCCATGAAAACGAATTCGGCATTTGTCTCACGCCGAAAACACTGTAACGCTATAGGACACAACTCATCCTCGACGATGGAAGAAACATCTACATAATTCACAAAATTGGACACACTACGCTTATCATCATACCGAGACCAATAGGACCCAACTTCCCCGTGTACCCATGTGTACCCATCCAGGGTAATCGGCGGGAATACACGTTTCCCTTGTGTAACCTGAGGCTTACGCCTCAGCCTTTGGCTGGAATTACTATTCTCAGCCGAATGGGATACCATGTTATCACCCACCCCCTCTCAAGCAGCAGACGAAGGGGACGTCGAGGGACAAGACGAAAATGAAGACAAAGTTGCCGGGGACTCCCCACTAGCCGAGGATGGTGACCGAAGATCAACAACCTCGGTTCCCCCTGAAAGCTTACGACCAGACAAACACATGGAAATGGAAACGAAAAAGGAATAGAAAAAGTCGAACTCTCGTACGTTGATTGAGATGAAAAAGAAGAAGCAAGAAGGAAGTATTCGGCCGAGAGCGAAATACGGAGAATTTGCTGGAATGTAAATAAGGGACTCAAAGACGATATCCCTCACCCTATTTATAAGGCCCAAGCCCACAACGGTCCAAAGGGTTCAAACGCTCCCAAACGCTAGATTAACCCAGATCTAACGGTTCACAAAAGCGCGACACCTCGATCCCTTCACCTAAACGGATTTTTTCAGTTATAATGGCAGGATTCGAAACGACACAACGAGATACGCGTTTCGAATCAAAGCCTCTTCGTCATCGCTGATTACTCGAGGCTGGGGACATGTATACCGGTGGGGTATTCAGCTATATGAGTAGTCGAATACCTTCCACCACAAAGCAACCAAATACAGGTGTTCGGCCTAAATCTGGCCAAACACTTGTCCCTTACGAGCAGCTACTTATATCGCCGAATACCATCATAGGTGTATTCGGCGTCACCCCAGCCGAATACTAAGTATAGCATTCGGACGATACAGATTCCTTTAAGTAACTATTATAAAGGTAAATCGGAGATTAGGAGATAATTAAGCAACCTTAATTAGTGTGGATCGGTCATTAAGGAATGGTCAGGGCCCATAAGGGTCCAGACCCAACAAGATAAGTATAAAAGGGGGTACACCCCTCAAGGTAAAGGACTTTTTGACCCTCATTTATTACTCACATTAAATGTTCTGAGTCGAAACCTGACTTGAGCGTTGGAGTGCCTTTTGCAGGTACCCCCATCAATCGTATAGGAGGATTCAGACATCTACAGAAGATCTTGAAGTAAGGAGTAGGAGATCACTCTAACATCCTCATACAGGAACAATATCATTTAACGAAAAGCATTTTATTAGAGTTAAGAATATTTGTAATATGATAAAGTTAAATTTTTAATGAAATTCTTAAATGTAAAAGTCTCAAACTCGAAATTTTATTAAAAAAAAATTAATCATGGAAAACTTATACTGAGAAAAAAAATTACAAGCAAAACAGTCCAGTGGGTTCACGTTTAGTTTTGGCGAATTTTCGTTTTTATAAGATGTAAATTACAAAAACTTATAATTAAGAGTCGGGACCTACAGTTCAGTTGAGAGAAGCATATTTAACTTGAGAATTACCAGAAGATATCTTTTTGTTCAAGAGCGAGAGCGAGAGCGAGAGCGAGATTGCATCCGCACCAAGAAGCTTGGAATTTGTCGTGTTCGCCAAAATTGATTATTGAAAGGGAACGTTGGTGAAATCCGCGTCACACATTTGCTCTCATTGTCCTCCTTCGAATAATTTTGCTTGCCACATCCAGTTTTCATATTCCATGTTTTTATCCACGTGCCACCCCCATATATGCACCTATTCTTTATTCTCTACCTCGTTTGAGAAGACATTAGATTTTTTTTTTTTTAGAATAATATCCTTACGTAATTGTGTTTATTTAGTTTCACTTTTTTTTTTCTTTTCCCGATAGTCACATTATTAAGTAAAGTGTGTTTGGATTGTATTTGTTCCAGCTGGATACCATCAAAAATTTCTTATAATTACATGAGAAGAGGTTCATCTTCCAAGTATTTTTCCTTTCCAATATTTTTCTATTGAAGTTTCTCTTATTCCTTTTATTGAACGTAACGATGCGAATCGAGCTTTAATGAATTCTAATATGTAACGTCAAGAATTAAGTAGTGTGTGTTTGGATTGTATTTGTTCCAGGTCGATACTCAAAAAGAATTTCTTATGATTGTATGGAACAGGTTCATCTTCGGAATATTTTTTCTTTCCAATATTTTTCTATTGGAGTTTCTCTAATTCCTTTTATTGAACATAATTATGCGAGTCGAGCTTTAATGAGTTCTAATATGTAACGTTAAACAATTTCGTAGCTCTGGCTGAATATTGTATATACCACGAACGTCACACTTTAATCATTTATGACGATCTCTCCAAACAAAAATAGACTTATCGCCAAATGTTTCTTCTATTACGAGTCGCAAAGCTTATCCAGGGAATGCTTTTTATTTACATTAGCGTCATCTTAAACATTTATTTACATTTTCTAAAACTAAAAATGAAGAAATAATAATATTGGTGGATTGAAAAAAAATGTGGGTTATGTTCAGTATAAAATTTCTCAAATTTGTAACTCCACTAACTTGTTTTTTTAGTTAAAATTAATTTTAAATTAAAGTTATTTATATTTCAATGTTTTTATTTTAAAAGTAAATTAAAAGTAAAACTGACTATAAAAAAAATTATGCATCGAAAAGTTACTTAGAGCTGATTTAATTCATAATCAGTTTTGGATTCAAAATCAATTGATTTAAAGGTAAAAGAAGAAAAAATATGATCATAATTTTAATCATTCATGTGCACCATCTACATGATGATATGTTAACCACTGAAATATCCAATAGTTTTCATCCTGATTTTGCTACCTATGAACAAGAACACTTCTTCATTAAAAGCAAATTCATCATAAACTAAAAAAAAAAAAAAAACAAGTGAAACACATTTAAGAACATTTTGCATATGAGGATAATGAAAATTAAAGTTTATTTTGATTATATAATATTATGTATTTCTCATAATCTTTAAATTATTGTAATAGAAAATGATTGAGATAAACTTGCTATATTTTTAATATATTTTTGTGATAAATGTAACACCCTGAAAATTACAATTCAATAAGTATATACTTGTGTGATTTAATTATGATTTAATTGGGATTTATTTGTTCTAAATAAGAAAAATATACGTTTTGAGTAATTAAATATAATTAGTGATTAATTAAGTTGTATCTTAGAAAAATAATAATTGAAATAGGAGTGAATTATAATTCCATTTGCATGATTGTTAGTGACCCAGATGACCAAAATAGCACAGAGACCTTAACCCTAACCCTAACCCTAGCCCTACCCTAATGGGCCCGTATGGGCCCAGTTTAAAAACAAACATGAACCCCTTGGCCTAGATATGTGCGTTGGCCCTAAGGCCATGAGGGGGGAGACAATTTTTATTAATTTTGCCTTTTGCTTTAACTTTTCTCTCTCCTCCATTTTGTGTTCATTCTTCTCTTTCTCCACTAAGTTTCCTTCTTTCTCTCCATCTTCTCTCTAGAAACACAAAACTTCTCTCTAAGATTTATACACCCAATCTAAATTTCTACCGATTAATCTTGGATATATCATAGAGGGGGAGTAGAGCTATACAACCAACCCATTAGTGTTGCATTTGGTGGAGGAAACTAGGAGGTATGGAGGGATTTCTTTCTTTCATAAGCTATTTTCTTGTTTTCTTGTTGAATATTGATTGTGACTGTTGTTGGTTGTAACGACCCATCTTCGTTACAGATTTGTTATACTAAAACATTGGCTAAATATTATCATATGAAATTTCAAAGAAATTTTTTTCATATTTAACACATATTATATGTACCTGCTTTCCTACATATAATGTACTTCATCACATCATGAAAGTGTTAAGTCTGGCTTTACAAAACTTAAGTATATATATACGTACAATACCAATATAGTCCTCTTTTAAAGGACATTCATAACAATATAAATATTTATACATAAGTCCTAAGCTGGTCTCCATAATATGTACATATATACTAGGAACAAAAATAGTAGAACTGGAGGATCGTCCAATCTTTGGATCGTCCAATCCAAAGGAACAAAAGGATCGTCCAATCTTCAACCTTGACTAGCATGAGAGCCTGCACCATCACTATTACCTGCTCCCGTGACAACACACGATCATTGCAGTAATACAATACACACAAATTGCAAGGGTAAGCTTCTTATAAAAAGAATGATAGAATATACACAAGATACAATCAACATCATTCACACTAAACATTCAGTTCATTTCATATGTCACTCCATACATCAATATCATCATGCAATATTATGCTGACTCGACTCCATGGAGATTTCAACAAATTTTGGGCGGTCCCCATAGGCCCCATCCCCTACCATTAGTCTCACCTTAGACCATTCAAGGAGTCCCTTGAGCCACCATGTGGAGGAAGTGTGAATTTAATCGAATATAGACAAGTGTTGGTATTGGCTTACCTCTGTCAGGTTTGCAAAACCTTCCATCTTTAGGAATTCGCCCACTTGTCTATTTTATATGCCCACCATTGGCCACCACGAAATCCTCCAGCACTAGGTTGAGAGCCCACCTAGCACCCTCAACTTACGTGCCTACCCGCATGCAATATTATGCACAAACCAAACAACTCGGCTTGCCACACGTTCCCTCTATGTTATAAATTCACCATTTTTCTCAAATCACGCTTATGAACCCAATCTAGTAGTTCAGTAAGCACAAGTAAGGCATTCTCACACCTCGAATCCTTACTCACAACACAATACCAAATTTAACTAAGGGTGAATTTCCTAACATAGTTCTAGAACTAAAGTGGTAGCCTATCCAACATCCTCATTCAATATTTCAAATCTACACTCATAATTATATTATACATCTCAAAGAATGTCAATCGCACTTTAAAATAATATATATCACATTCATAACAAAACTGGGTCCTGGACTCAAAGCTGAACAAAAGCACCAGAGTTGACTGGACGCTGGGTGGGTCACTGGACGTTGGTCAGCTGAATGGGTCATTGGACGCTGGGTGGTTTACTGGATGCTGGTCAGCTGAGAGGGTCATTGGACGCTGGTCAGCTGAGAGGGTCATTGGACGCTGGTCAGCTGAGAGGGTCATTGGACGCTGGGTGGTCACTGGACGTTGGGTCTACAGAATCGGATTCTCACAAAATTTACAACTAACAGAATATCGTAACAAGATTTTTTGCAGAATCCAAGGCCTCCCAAAGGATCCCAAGCACTCAAAAACATGCCTCAAAGGTTTAGGGACAATTCACAACACTTACGAGACCATTTCAAATCAAAATAACACATCATGATATTATATTAACTTCAACTTAAGTCACAAATTCAACCAAATCATCAAAACACAAAAGAGAGAAAAACTCATTGTGTCATAAAACTAAATCTCAAAGGACATCCAAAAGAGCAGAACTCAAATACCAAACACCAACAAATCATTCAAACAAGTTTAAAGCTTCCCTTACCAAAACTTCTTGACTCAAACTGTGGAGAAAAAGCTAGAGAGGATAACTTTGAGGTTCTCGAGTGATCTGTTCTCAAGTTTTGTTACAGAATCAACTAGGAGACACCTAAATCAACATCAAAGTAAACTCAAAATCAAGATTTCTCTCATCTCTTAAAATCTAACACAGACCTATTTCTTATGTTCTTGGGAAGAGATGAGAAAGTTACTTAGAAATCAAGAATAAGGAGGAACTGGACTTACCACTTAAAATCAACTAAGAAATCTCTAGGAAAGAAGAAATCAAACTTCCATTTACGGAAAGAAGAACTTAGAGAGGAAGAAAGATAAAAACGAAGGAAATGGAAGAAATAAGAAGCTTGACACGTTCAAATAAAGAGATTTGCATGAAATTTTGCTAGTAACACCTATGTTTCCTCTAAAAGCACCCTCTTTTCTTATTTTTCTTTTCTTTTCTACAACTTACAAAATTTACGTAAAATTTCCAACAACAACCTTATCTTCTAAGCCCAATCTTACATGAAATATTATCAACAACATTATAGCACATAATAAAACAATCTATTTATTAATTCTTTTATACATATTATAGCTTTAAATTTAATTTTCTCTTGCATTATTAATCAAACACTTAATCATACAATTAGGAAAACCACAACATTACATTGGTAGTCTTTAGATACCATGGGTGTCACAGGAACTTTTGAAAAACTTGAAATGAGCTAGTTGTTAATTTGCTCTGCAACTGTGTTTGATTTTTTGTCTTGGTTTTCATGCATGATTTTGAGGTTTCAAATACGTTTTTATATGTTTTTATGCCTCTGGATGTCATGATATTTTTTTCAGATTTTTTTTAGCACTGTAACTATTTTTACCGGATTTATTTTTGAAAACTGCTGATTCTGATAATGGGGCTGTTTTGATTTTTATAAATATTTTGGGACTTGATTTTGGAAAAATGGAACCATGTGTTCATTTTATAAAATCTTGGGAAGTATTTTTACCCATTTTCTCTTTGAAAAACCCAAAAGCTGGATAACTGAGAGATAAAATGAAAAACATAACTTTTAGTGGGAAATTTGCTTTGATAAAATTGCGTGACTCATTTTGGACCATGTGGAGTGTCCATGATTTTTTCCAGAATTTTGTAGGTGCTTTTTGTATTTAAGTTCATTTTCTCATTGTAAACTCTGTTCTGGAACAGTATTGATGTTGAAATACAAAAAGGGAATTTTTTGTGGTTGGACCATGCTGGAAAAATTATATGTGATAATAAATATGCTAGGGATTTTCTCTGTAAAATTGCATGAAAAACAGAGTTGAATTAGTATTTTCTAAAATTCCTAAAGTGTGTTTTTCAGAGAGCATCCTGCCACTGTTTTTAATTCCAAAAATATTACTTGTGGATTGAATTTGTGGGAGCTAATTTTATGTTTTAATATATGCATTCTGAGAAGTGTCTCTGCAAAATTTGGTGAAATTATAAGTTGATTTACTTAGTCAAATAATTTATGATTGATGATTTCAGCTCTATGCGTTTAATTGTAATGTATTTTGAATAATTGCCTAAGTGGTGTTGTTTGGCTTATTTGTGTTAATGACGAAGTATTCCACCTAAAAAGGGGGATCTTCCCATAAATGTTAGTGTATTAGTTATTAATGATTTTTGTGTTTGAATTGTGATTTATTGACTATTACTATTTATCTTGTTTATAACTGTAAATTGGAGATCGGGAGGAATGTGATCCTTGGACAATGAGTGTTAGAATATTGTTTGTGCATGTTAGTTTTTGTGATGGTTTGTTGATTGCGGGGAGAAGAATAATTCATTCTTGTGTGGGAGCAAGTGAACTATAAACGGAGTACACTTGTAAATGTTATAAAATTATTCTAATAATTGAGGACATTCACTATGTGCAATAGTGAATTAATTATAATTAAAGAGTGAGAACTTAATAATCTTATGAGTTAATAACTAGGAATTTCCTATGCGCACGGAGGACATCGGATAATGGACTTAGAAAGAAATTTAGGACCCTTGCATGGATTTAGACAAAATGACTTAAGTAATCATAAAACGTGAGAGTGGGTGAGGATTTCAATAAAACAAAGTAAGACAGTTAAGATCATGATTGGGTAACGTGCAATACGCACATATGTTTGAAAGTTTATAAATTATGATTGTCTGAATCGTAGTAAGAACCGAAACGAGGAAGGAACCTCCAACGCCAAGTCGTGTGAGACGGTTGAACGAATTTGTTCATGGACAAAGCTTGAATGGACAATTGTGGAAGAGGTTGTGTGTGGGCTTCACATGTGGTGAGCAATATGCTCATGAGGAATGGGGTCAGAATGTGTGACCACTGTGGTGGTGGAGAGTGGATATCCGTATGGTATGTCGGGGACATACGTCGTGGAAGACCGCCGTTCAGTACCTTTGGCAGTGAAGCCACACCAACCTATAAGATATGAACCCGATGATAGGGAGTGGTTAAGGAGTCAGTCCTCAGAGATTGGATGACCTCACAGAGTGGTACCTGAGATGTGCTTGCTGACTTGCTGTTTCTTGGGGATCTGACGTCGAGTTTGTGGTCGTGTTTTCACAGTGCCGACTTGGCAATCCCGACAAATGCGAGGCACAACCGTGTTGGTGAGAGCTCTGCCATTGTACCGTGGTGAAGGGTGTACTCCCAGCAAGTCATCCGACTTAAATTATGTAAGTCCACTGAGTTCTGGGAGTTTCAGTGGCAGGGAGCCCGAGTTGTGATGAGATGTGATGATTTAAGAACTAGTCCGAAATGTGTTTAGGGTTACGAGTGAGACCCGTGAGAGTACCACATCGAGGTGGTTGATGTTGTGTGCTTGTGATTGTTTGTGACTGGAAGGTCATTTGGTTGTTGATTTAGAGGAGGAAAGAGACTCACTCCATACGCCTTTATTTTTCAGATTTAGACGAATGATCTTGTGCAAACAACAAAGATGGAATGAAAGGCTACGACAAGCACTGTGAACACGAGTTGATGCTTTAAGAGAAAAAAGAGGATCCTTCTAGGATGCTACTTGGGTTAATTGGATATTTTGAGATTTTTATTGAGTCACTGCTCTGAGTCCTAGTCTTTTCCTATATAAAAGAGGGTAGACTAGATTTTAATATTATGATGTACAATTCTTTATATGTGGCTCAAATGTATAATGTGTTAAATTCCAAGAATGTATATGCATGAGTATATTATGTGAAATAGAATAGTATAATAATGGATCTGAGGATATTTTTAATTAAATAAGATTTTGTTATGTTTCATGATTTGCAACGAAGTTAATGTCTTATGAAATGAGTTTGATTTATTAAGACCGATATTTCATTAAAAGGGATTTTGATATGTTAATAATGATGGTCGTTTGGAATTTTAAGTAACAACATTCTAAAGGAAAAATAATTTTTCCCGTATTTTAAAGGCTGTTTTCAATAATTCGATATCAAATCATTTCTCAGATTTCTTAATTAATAAGAAAATTTTCAATACTAAAAAGGGGTGTTACAATAAAAATTTATTAAAATATAAATGAATTATTATTCTGAAACAAAATAAATTTAAAAAGGTATAAAATGTAATATAACATGTAAGACTTGTTTTAAGTTCTCAAGAGAATTTACTATTAAAGCAAAATAAAATTATTAAATTTCTTAAATCTAATGTAATATTATAAGATGTGTTAAAAAATAGTTACTAATAAGTAACCATGAATAAGTTATGACAAATGTTAATCAGTGTCCTAAAAACACTAATTTAAAAGAATAAATGTTTTTTTTTAAGTATATAAAATTACACTCTCATATAATTTTAAAATGCACTATTATATAATTTCTAATAAATTTTTTTTTTTTAATTTCTTAATTAGTGTCCACCGGTTAGCTTGATGCATAAATTATAAATTATTTCTTAAAAATGCTGTGGAGGGTCAAGTACATTACATGATGTCATAAATGGGTGTAGATTAGGTGTGGTCGTGTTGGTGAGAAAGCAAGTAACTCCATTTCCAACGTAGGAGGAGACGAGGCTAGGTGAGGCGCATCGAGAGTGGATAGAATTTGAGGTGGAAGTGGAATGACATTACATTACCTTACCGGTGGAAGTAGAGACGTTGAACATGTGTGTAGTGGAAGTAGAGGTGTATGTGGAACCTCATTGCTTGATGGGGGAAGGTTCCGTGGGGTCCATGCCAAATGCGGCGAGACGCAGCATTGCAGAAAAATAATAATAAAGCCATTTCTGCACTTGCTTTCCATTCACCACATCCTCAACCTCAAATGGTTTTTCGTTTACTTTCTTTACTCCACATTCTTATTGGATTATCTCAGATTTAGAAAAAAAAATATTGTAATTTGTGTGGCTTTGTGCTGAAGTGGCTCCCACTCGCTCCCCCCATTTAGGACTTGGAAGACAAACCATACCTAGAAGATATTTTAATCAAATTGAAACCAAAAAAGTAATAATGTAAACTCAATTTTTTCAGACTACAAATAAGTAAAAGAATATAAAAAAAGAAGAAGTAAATTTTGAAATTCTTATAAATATTAAAAGTTAGCTTGGAAAGAGATTAAAAAAATGTGAAAGATGATGACTAGCAACATAAATATTAATGCAAATTCTAATTATATTTATAACGGTTCCTGTGCCAATAATCTAATTTTTGATCAGGTAGAAATAAAAGACAGACAAGGAAGAAAAAGAAAAAACTACTGTTATAAATTATTTAAAGTCAATTAAATTATTTAATACTTATTAAATGCTTCCATTAAAAAATATTTCCTGAAACCATCTTCATTCAAAGACAATCTCATTTTTGTGGTAATTATGACAACCCAGTGGAATTGTTATAAATTTTAGTGGTAATAATATTTTATACTTTATAGTAATTAGTAAGAATTGGACAACACGGGAAGAGGACCAAAGCTAGACGCTGACGCGAGCCGTGCTCTTTGGCTATGTCTATGGTAAAGGTAAACGAACAATGACAAGAAGCAATCACCAGTTTTTATTTGTTGCTCCTCGAATCCTACTCTGTCATTGTAAATTTGTACGCCTCCTTGCATACTCCAAAAGCCACCTAACAAGCTATTCTTCTTTCTCTTTCCGACCCCTCCCCTTTCACTGATTAATTTATTCATTACTTATAACTAGATTAACACATAAATCCAAAGATTATATTTTTCTATTTTCTGGTTTCTGCGCAGCAACCAGTGCAATTTTTCAGTTTTATCAAACTCCCCCATCAAAAGCGGGGGCTGGAGTCCTAAGATGATTCCAAAGCAAAAAGATAGTGTAGACTGTCTCCGATCGCACACCTACGGGCAAAGTATTTCCCCCAACAACATCTGCGAGTTCTAGGAGCAACTTCAACTGTTCACAAAGTCTAGGATTCCGCAAAAAAATTATCCTTACCAATAAAGTTTTCTTTTTCCACTGTCCATAAAGTTGTTCAAACTTCAAACTAATATCTCTGCCTTCTGTCAACCTCGAACATTTTATTATATCAGCAATATTCTCGTATTCTTAATGTATATTATTAGTCAAACCCGCTATGAATGATCATCTAGTCCAGTCCTCCTAAATAAGTAAAGGTAAATGCTAATCAGTGTTTTTAAGGAAGTAAAAAAAGAAATTTTTTTATTAAAATGTAGAAAATGACGCTTATTTATGATTTTTAATTGTGTTCTTATATAATTTCTAATAATTTTTTTTTTCTTTTAACTCCTTAACTTTAACCAGTGTCCTAAAAATATTAATTAGCAAGATCCATAAGTAAAATATATGCATAAGGCTTTAATATAGGCTTATATCATAATTAAGAATTCCATTTGAAATTATTCAAATAAATTATCCTGAAGGAACTTGACTCTTAAATTATAGAACGAATTACAGTGACACCCCTCAGTTTTAGATCAATTACACATGCATCTTCTTCTTTTTTTGATCCTACATAAGCACCCCCTATTTTAACAATATTTAGTAGATGAGCATCCCATGTGATTTATATACATTACACGTGCACCCCCTATGATTTATACACATTACACACGTACTCCCTGTCTTTTATAAATATTAGATGAGCACGCCCTATGTTTTGCAAACAGTACACACGATACTCTTATGATATTTGAGTTGCTGCAACGTCCAAAACTCCAAACAGTTGTTTCTCAAACATCAAACTTTGAACCAAATGTCACACGAAACGTTCTTCAACATCCAAATCCAAAAAATGAGATAAACAAAAAAAGTTAGGGAGGTGTTTAACGAAATTTATGCAAAAGGGGATGCTATTATAACGTAATTAAAAAAGTTAGGGATGCTTCCGAAGGATAAAAAAAAAGAAAAGATGCATGTGTAATTAATCTAAAATTGAGAAAATATCAGTGTAATTTACTCTAAATTATATTATCACAAGCTATCAGATCCTATCATTTTGAACTGCAGATGCTTGTTTATTTATTTTATACATAAAAAGCACAAAACTAAATGGATGCAAAAGCAAATTCAATATTGTACTACGTTGAAGCCTTGAATTGAATGGCAGGTAAATAACAACGACATGTGGATCTAGTCTGAGTCATCAGACAGCTCCCACATGCCGTACGTTTATGAATGGATATGGTCAAATTCTTTAATTACGGCCGTAGCTGGTAAACCATACGCAAATAATCAAAACCTGAATATTCATCATCCTTCTTAACACTCAAATTTTAGCAATTACCACTAAAACATGTATCGGTTAGATAAATTTATTGTCTCAATTTTACTCTAGTAAAAATATCGATGAAAATAAAAGAACTATGTATTTAATTATTTAATATTCATCATTCATGTCACACCATCATAACATGTTTGATAGATCAAAAGCAAAAAGAAAATAAAAAAGAAAAAATTATCACCGACTAACCCTCATCTTTCTCTCCCTGTCTAGAAAGAACAACAGAGAGAAAAATCCTGTGCCGGTATTCTTACAAAATCTCACCGGATTCAATTCCGGGAAAACCTCTTTCTCAAGATAAAGCGTTAAAAAAAAAGAAGGGAAAAAGACGCGTCACGTCAGCGAGAACCCTCAAACACGAATCTCAGAGAGAGAAAGAGAAAGAGCTCTCTCAAATGAAGAGGTTCAGCACTTTCCGGTCTCCGTCGGGAGCGTAGTGATCTCCGATCCCGCTTTCCAAGCACGCCGTCGTCGTCCCGGACTCCTCGGAGTTCATCGACGGCGACCCCGGCCAGCGAATTTCCTGCCGGCAGCCGAAGCTCGCCGCGTTCTGCAGAAAACTCGGCGTCAGCCGGAGATTGAGATCGGTGGTCGCCGTCTGGAGCCTGGCGAGCTCTTCAAGTCGCTTGCGTTTGCCGCCGGAGGCAGCCTTATCGGACCTCGAATCCGGGAACCGGAAATTCGGGTTCGGATCTCGGACCCTCCACTTGTCGGTACAGGTAACTTCTCCTTCGGAGGCGTAATCGGCGGTGGGAGTGGGAGCGTCAAGGCCTAGAAGCTCCGGCATGGGCCTGACGGTGCCGCCGCGGAGCACCGTCTCAACCGCCGCCTGGCACACGTGCCAGTTCCCGGTCCATAAAAGGCCAACAGCACCGTTGACAGGGTTCACCGTTCGTCCACACGCTTCGAACAGCAGAGATTGAAACAGAGCTGCATAAAAGAACAGTTATCACTTATCAGAGATGAAAAAAGAAAGAGTGAGTTTAGTGATTAGTGAGGTGAAGTTAAAAGTAAAAAAAAAAAAAAATTAATTACCGGGCCTTTTGGGTTCAGGGACGTTGGAAATGAAGGACATGAGGTCGGCACGGCCGAAGAATTTGGCTACGAAGACAGTGGCATGGCCTTGGGCTTCGGGCGTGTCGATCCACTGTAGACACGGCCGCAGGATACAAGACTCGCTGCAACCCTTTCGAAGGACACGGCACCCGTTGCAACTCATGCCTCTTTCGGGAAAGAAAAAAATAATTAACCTCAAGTTAAGAAGAGAGTGGTTTGTGTTTTGTTGTGTTGTGAATGAACTCTTTGCAAAATCACCCTCACATGAGAGGAGAACAAAGAGAAGTAACGGGGGGGGGAAGGAAGACGGAGAAACGGAGAATGGAACTGGAGGGGAGGTGCAGTTGGGGTATAAATAAACGTTAACGGGACGGGGGGAGCAAGAGAGAAGAGGGGTTTGGGTTGAGTTGAGAATTAACTAGGGTTAGGTTAGTTGAGAGTGACTGTGTGTGTGTGTGTGCGCGCGCGCGCGAGAGCGCTGCTGCTGCCTCTTTTCTGTTTTGTATGGAAGGGTGAGATTCCAAGGACTTGGGCATGAGCGGCTCCGTGTCTCCGCGGATGGATGTTCCTCCACCGTTGGATTCTTTATATTTTCTTTGGGCTTCACACAATTCAGATATTGATGGGTGCCTGTCCTTTTCACATGTGGAATGATAGTCTTACTTGCGTTTCGTCCATGCAACTGTTCCTAATCTTGCCTTTTTTAATTAACACAATAATAATGCTTCTACATTATACTAAATATTTACATCCTTTTTAATAGGAGAAAGAAAAAATATAAAGCAGAAGAAATTGGAATGTGCTTTATTTTTGGCACTGAGGGAGTATAATATTTGCTGCGGGTAGTTGGAATTTTCGGTAAAAATTTACGGACTAAGCTCCAGTATATGTAGTAATTCTGGTGTTTAAGTATTTGTAGAAAATGATGATAGTTATAGATAGAATGAACATGTACTTGATGTTATTTGTACTTGCCTTATATCATTTTTATCATATTATTAAGTTGGCGTTTCTAGTCTAAATGTATGGAAAATGTAATCATACGAATTATTGTGATTTTTGGGTGCTTTTTAATAATTTTCACAATAGGTTAACATCTCTCCTGTGAATGTATGGGGAATGTATTAAATAAACTTCCAGAATTTCGAGTGTATGTTGATAACTGTCACATTAGGTTGACATCTCTCGTGTGAATGTATGGGGAATGTATTAAGCAAACTTTCATGATTTTCGGTGCCTGTCGATAACTGTCACGTTAGGTTAACATGTCTTGTATGAATGTATGGGAAATGCATTCAACAAATTCCTGTGATTTCAGGTGCCTATTGATAACTCTCACATTAGATTGACATTTCTCATGTGAATGTAAAGGGAATGTATTCAACAAACTTCCATGATTTCAGGTACTTGTCGGTAACTCTCACATTAGGTTGATATCTCTCGTGTGAATATATAGAAAATGTATTCAACAACTCCCGTGATTTCAGGTGCTTGTCAATAACTGTCACATTAGGTTGACATCTCTTGTATGAATGTATAGGGAATGTATTCAACAAACTCCTGTGATTTTAGGTGTCCGTCGATAATTCTCATATTAGACTGACATTTCTCGTGTGAATGGATAGAGAATGTATTTAACAAACTCTTGTGATTTCAAGTGTTTGTCGATAACTATCACATTAAGTTGACATATCTCATATGAATGGGAAATGTATTAAAAAAACTCTTGCAATTTTTAAGTGTTTATTTATAATTGCTACATTAGATTGGTTTCTCCCACATGAATATATGGGAAATGTACTCATTCAAGTTCCCATGAATTCAACTACTTATTGATAATTGGCACTGATTATAATAACGTTTAGCATTTTGTAATAGTTCTAATATAGTGTTTAAAACATTCTCAACTAAACCCATATACTTGATTGTTTATACTAATACTATATATTAGCCTATATTGTAATTGAGTTGGCATGTTTGCTTTATTTTTCATTTCAAAATGTTTGAAGAAATTACTAAAGAAATAAAATATAAAAGTCTATTAAATTTTCATAATTTTAAATTTATTATTATTATTATTATTATTTATTGTGTGTGTGTATTTAAAATATAAAAGTCTATTAAATTTTCATAATTTTAAATTTATTATCATAATTAAAATGTGTGTGTGTGAAATTAAAAAAAAATATATTAAGTGAATAACATAATTTTAACAAGTTTATCTCAAAAAGATATACTATCATTATTTTTCATTCAATTTATTCCTATACTATCGTCTATCTTCACAAAATATTTATTTTCTACTTGTAAATTTGTCCCTCACCACTTGTAAAACAAAATACATAAATCATCATTAAAAGTAATTTCTTCAAACATTTTGAAATGAAAAGTAACTAATACTAATAAAATCAACATTAACATTTTATTAGTTTAAATGGAATTATGATGGAAGAAAATAGAGAAGATGGAAATAAGATAGAAGTTATTAACATTAGCACCTTGTTGAAAATTCTTGTGCTCTAGCTTTCCTTTAGGTGTGAATTTTTTTTCTTCTAAAAACTCTACCACAGAAATGTTTTTGTTATAATTTTAATAAACTAAATAATTATTTAACATAATAATAAAAATTGATGTTAATAAAAAATAAGAGTACAAAATATTTTTTTAATTAATATGAAAATATTTTTCATATAATTTATTTATTTCTTTTCACTAACCCAAACAAAAGAAGAGAAAATTTTCACACTTTTTCTTCTTATTTCTATCCATTCAAACAACGCATATTTCTCTTTTATTTTTATCTTCCTATTTCTTTCCTCATTATTTTAGTGCTAATCCAAATAAAGCATAGGGGTTAAAATAATACATTCTTTTTTTTAATAAATGCAGAAATTATATTTTATTTTATTATATTATCTTAATACTCTTTCTTCCTTTAAAAATAGGATAAGGTAACTAATGAAATCTTATAACAACAATTGACAATCATACATTTTTTTACTACATATAGAAAATTGAAAATAAATATATCATTTACTATAGCTGAATGATTAGCAAGATAGAAAATTTAAAATACTACAAAATTAAGAGTTCAAGAGCATTGAATTTTGGAAACTTACACTATAAATTATTCCAACTGAGAAGTTAGGAAAATTAATTAATTAATTAATTATTTAAACTTATTTTAAAGAAAATTCGGCCCCTTTTAGTCATGGCCTTGACTTGGGTTGTCGTCCCTCCGACTTAGGCCTAAGGCCAACCCTAGTTAGCGTCTCTACTAATTGTATGTGTACTAAATTGCACTTTACAATCACATAAGCAATGAATCCACCACCCCTTAAACCTAATGACACCAAACACCATTACTACCACATAGAAGAGAAAATTATCATTATTCTCTCCCATATACCTTATCATTGGAGCAAGTGTTGGAAACAATAAACTCTAAAAAAGTCAAAGGGGGATGACAATGCTAGCCATCAATACTCTAAGGGAAGGAAGTGGACTTAAGGTGTTGGTTAGGACTTGGTGCTCCAAATGTTGCATTTGGGTTGGATCCGTGCCTTGGGAGAGAGTTCTGGTGCCTAATTTGGATCAAAAACTTGGCTATGAGCAGTTTATAAAAATTGGATCGGACGCCAATTTAACCAATTTAACTGAAAATCAAAATCATAGCCCGTTCGATCATTTTATTAGACCTTTTGTGCAATTGATTCGGTATAAACCAGTCAACTCGGCATCAAACTAGTGAAAACTGGTATTCACTCGGTAACCCCGCTTGCCAGTCTCGTGTCTTTTTTGGGAGAAAATCCAAAATTTTGATTTATTGTATTTTTTTATTTATTGACTAAGAAATTTCTAAATAGTTAAGGACATTTTCATAAATATACTGTAGTAAATAATTTAAAAGTTTTCTATTAAAAAATTAAGATAAAATTTTCAAACAAAATCCTATAAAAAAATCAGATGAAGAATATTTTACTAGTGATTTCGTGCTTATAAAATGCAATGAAATTACCCAACGGGCTTCGTAAACTAGTGGGTATCTTTACCAATGGCCATGGAATGACGTGCACATGTACGAGTTTTGTAAAGAAATAATTCCACACCAAGTGCAAGGCTGTGAGGAGCTAACGTGGGAAATGGGAATAAAAAAAAAACAGTTGTAAAATGGGGAGGGCCAAATCGATATAATATTTAAGGCACTAATGATTGAAGGTTTGGTGTAAGATCAGGAAACACAAGCATTGTTAGTGTAGCAGTTCAGACATTTAAATTGCATGAAAGTCAAATTATTTTTAGTTTCTATTCTCCCCAACAAGCAGCACACAGATTTTGCATCAACTTGTCCCTCTGCTTTTAAAAATGCAAACCACGCTATGCCTCTCTTTCTTTTTTTAATCAAGAGATTAATTTTTACGGCACAGTTAAATGTCCAAAAGAACATCGATCCTTTCCGATTATATATCAAATTTAATACCACATGTTTTTTGTTTGAGGAAACATAAATATGTCCTATGTTGACCAACATGGACAAATGGGATTACTCATTGATAACCCAAAACCATACTCTAGCTAGTCACGTTTCCGGGAAATATATTCTTTCTTTTTCATTTTTTAATGTTCGAATAGTACTGTTATCATTGTTATGTACAAACCAAAACCACCGACCCTGTAATCTAAAAATAAGAGTGGAAGTATTGTCGTGGGGTTATTTGATGTCGTGTCATCTTTCTCATAAAATAAGAAACCAATACACGTCTAGCTGATTAAGCAACGTCTGACTCGTTTGTTTATTGTATTTTTCCAATAATGAGGATTCGAGTGCTTTAGATTAACAAATTATTATAGGTAGTCTACCATTTTAATATATTATATGTAGAGTTTTTAAGGGAACTTTAGATTGCAAACACCAGCAAGTATTTTTGTTGTTATTCTTTTAGATAACAAAATTTTAATTAATAACAAATTATTTTAATGCTAACTTAAAAATATTTTTATTCTTAATATTATTTACAAAAACTTTCAAAATAAAAATATACTTCAATAATTAAACAATAAATTATAAAATTTAATATTAATTTGAATTATAATAATGCTAACATCTACACTTGTATCATCGAAATAAATTATCTTAAAAAATTAGTCATTTAATTTTTGTTTATTTTATTTTTAGTGAAATATTTTAAAATAGTCTACCATTTGAGATATGTAAGTCATTATTAAACACAAAATATTAATATTTTAAAATAAATATACAAAATTTTAACACAATGTTAAAAAATAATTTTAAATTTTAAATTGAATTAGTATGCTAAATTTAATAAACAAAAATACAAAATAATATTTCTAATTGATATATTAAATTTAATATACAAACTAAACTAAAATTATTTCAAATCTAATTTTACCATACTTGTATCAAATGAAATAATTTTATTGCTTGCCGACATCTATCTATCTATGTAGTGAGTTAAAAGTAAACTAAACTGATCATACTTATCCTATTCTGAGACAGATTGAAAAGCTGCGTATCAAACTTTACCTTTGCTTCAAATTCCTCGTCTCCTTTTGCAGGTCCCAGATCGAGTCATTGGCACTACCATTAAGCCGCAAAATCTTTGTCACAAAACAAACCACTTCAAGTGACCCACACATCTTTACTCTCTCCAAGTACAGTCACCATCTTCTCCACGCCTAATTGCCAAATGCACAACATGCAGATCTTAGCTGCAAGCAAAGCAACCAACTCGCATCGAAATTTCCGCACGTGAACCTCAGAAGTCAGAATCTGTGGTCGTGACCAAACTTACATGCCACCACCACCCACCTCACCAACTCGCTGTTGCACCACAGCTGTTGAACGTTTTCAAGGGTAAATGTGGGAGGATATAATGTTAAATTAAGGTTAAATAAAATGCACTGTGCAGCAAGTGTATAACTAGAAAGCAGTTTTACAATGTTATCCCAGCACAAACTATCATGTGAAATACGTAAATTTATTGAGTTTTACAATGATTATCTTCAAAGTCATACCGAGTTACTAACTATAATTTTTAATTAGTTCAAAGTATAACAATTTTTACACCAACAATGTATGACTATTAAACTTTTATAATTTTATATTTCTTTGATTCTAAATTTAACTATAAATGATGTTAATATTTTTTGTTTTATATATACGAGACAACAAGTAATCTTCATGGAATTTAATTCTATTTTTTTATCAGTCAAATGTTAGTTATTAATATGTTAGCTTTATTAGCGTAGAATTTGAACCAACGACCTATCTCTTCCTCTTCTTTCACCACCAATCCAACCTTATAATTCTAAAAATATCACTACAAATGACTATACTCTCCCTTTAAGTATTTAACATAATTGTATATTTAAATATTAAACTCAAAATAAGTTATTAAACTAAACAATCTAATGATAGTTGATTCATGTGTTGAATGATAGATTAAGATATTATACGTACCAATAAATCAAATTAATTTTATCTAATATATTGTGTCTAATATTAAGGCTAGATAAAAGTTAGAAAGTTAGAAAAGTGTTTTTGAAAAATTCAAAACACGGAATGAAATAAAGAAAGATTTTTTTTAAGGCAAAAATAAAGAATTTATTGTTCTAAGAATAAAAGTATTTTGGTTTAAATACATTTTTAGTTCTTGCAATTTAACATTTTTTGCTTTTCGTCCTTGCAATTTTTTTTTTAGTCTTTGCAAATTATGTTTATTTTGTTTTTTGTCCTTAAAGCGGTTTAGATAAAAGCTTTTTTTTTTACTGCTCAAAGTATTTTTTCACTGTTCAAAGCGCTATCTAAATCGCTTTAAGGACGAAAAACAAAATAAACATAATTTGCAAGGAGTAAAACAAAAAAAAATTGTAAGGACGAAAAACAAAAAAAGCGCTAAATTGCAAAAAGTAAAAAGATATTTAAGCCAAGTATTTTTAATCTCTCTTAAATACTAAATAATTGAAATTGCAATGAGGTTAAGACAATGATAAATATTGTGTTTTTTTTATATAAAATTTAGGGTTAATTAAGTTTTTAGTTTCTAAACTTTTCAAAATTCGATTTTTAGTCCCTAAACAAAAGTTTGATTGGTCAAGGTCATTGAACTTTTTAAAAATTCGATTTTTAATCCCTGAATAAATGTTTGATCGATCAAAATCCCTAAACTTTTTAAAAAGTCAGTTTTTAGTCCCTGATCTTTTTAAAAATTCGATTATTAGTCCCTAAACAAAAGTTTGAACTACATTATTTTTATTTATTTAATTTTTGTTCAGGGACTAAAAACCGAATTTTTAAAAAGTTTATAAACTTTGATTGGTCAAAAATTTGTTTAGGGACTAAGAACTTAATTTTTAAAAAGTTTAGGAACATTGACCAATCAAACTTTTGTCTGGGACTAAAAACTGAATTTTAAAAAAGTTTAGGGAATAAAAATTTAGTTAATCCTAAAATGTATGATAAATAGTGTTTAAATTCACGTGATAATGAGATGTGAGAATAAAATTCACATTCAACATGACTTAAAAAGCGAACTTAGACTAAAACAAGGCGAAATCTACGGTGGAAAAGTAAGTGAAGTTTCCCACCGTGGGAAAGTTTTTCTGCACCGTTAGATCCTTTTAATTTTAAATCTATGGTTGAAATTTTTCTCTCTTTTTCCTTTTCTTTTTTTATCTTTTTATCTCCTTTTTACCGATTTGTCTCTTGGACAACCCCTTCTCTCTGTTGATCTCCCTTCACTGTCAAAACCCAACCACTTCCTCTCCACCTCCCTCCCCGTCGGCGAACCACATCACCGCCATCAAGTTCTCTGCTATTGCCATATTCCCCGCCGAATACACCGTCGTTGTCACTGCCACAGATCACCCCTCCGCCCCCGAAATCTCGTGAGCCCAAAACGACGCTGCGGTTAACCGAGGCTTAGATCAGAGAAATGACACACACCCTGATCTCTTCGATCTTCACAGTCGTCTCCGCGTTCGAAGCCTCCTACTTCCAACTCTTGAGCGCTTACTTACCGTTCGTGGTGGAGCACGTGACGAGCGCGTACAAGGTGTTAGTTTTGCACCTCCTGAGTTGAAGAAATTCTACTGCCCCCCAAGCCACGTGATTTTCTGTTCAGGTTGTGTTTGGAGGCCGAAGTGGAAGAGAATCAGAGCAAATTTAGAATTTTTCTTAAATCGTCATCAAGTGATTTGTGATATGATTTTTGTTATTTCTTAGATCTGACTGTTTTTCGTTTTAAAAACAAGTGATTCCTCTTTGAGATTTGAAACAACGTGGTTGCCAATGGATCTTTGGAGGTGATGGGTAACGAGGATGTAGTGTGTTTTGCCACCAACGGCGACTTCAGTGTCACCACAGCGTCGACGAAGGTTGCTCAATTAGGAGTGAGATTGTCAGAGAGAAGGGGACGGAGACTAATCTGGAAAGACAAAGAAAAAATAAAGAAAAGAAAAAGAAAAAATCTAAACCCTCCATTTAAAAATTAACATATCTAACTGTGCTAAAAAACTTTATCACTGTAAAAAACTTTACTTATTTTCCCACAGTAGATTCCATCCTAAAACAAACACTTAAACCGTTCCCCCTTGGCATTCAATGCAAAGTCAGTCCGTTGCTATGGGTGAAAAAGAGAGAATGAGGCGGCACTAATACAAACTTGAAGCATGAACATGACCTTGTCGTGACAGACGTGGCATCCTTATCGTTTTGCTTGAGTTTTTTTTTTCTTTTTTTTTCTTTTTCTAATAAGATCTTGTTAGAATTATAATTTATGAAAGAAGTGGTACTTAATAAATTTTCATACTATGCAAGAAAAAAATAATTAGAGTATAATATTTTTATAATACCTCAATAAAAGAAATGCAAAGATAATATCTGTGCAAATATTACTACCTTTCTCATAATTAAGAATTCTTATCCTGTAATTCTCCCTTGCATTGCATTGGATTAAATTGCAGGCAACTTCTGTCTGCTGACTGATCACTGAGTCACCGTGTTGACTTTCTCGACAGAAACAAAGTTTCGTCTTCTTTGCTCTTGCCATCTAATCTAACTGATCTATCTCGGGGCGGTGACCTAGCTAGATAGCAGTTAAGGTTATATTAGAAAAAATGGATTAATTATGTTTTTGGTTTCTGAATTTTTTTTAATTTTTACTTTTAGTCTTTAAATAAAATTTTGATTTGTCTCAGTTTTTAATTTTTTTTTAATGTTTTTAATTCTTAAACAAATATTTGACCAGTCTTAGTTTCTGAACTTTTTTTTTGTCAATATTTTTAGTCTTTCAGGGACTTTTTATGATAGGTACTAAAAATATTGAAGGAAAAAAAGTTCAAGGACTAAGACTAGTCAAATATTTATTTAGGGAATAAAAACAAAAATTGAAAAAAGTTTAGGGATTAAAAATATTGAAGGAAAAAAAGTTTCGGGACTAAGACTGGTCAAATATTTGTTTAGAGACTAAAAGTGAAAATTGAAAAAAGTTGAAGGATTAAAAATATTGAAGGAAAAAAAGTTCAGGGACCAAGACCGGTCAAAATTTTGTTTAGGAACTAAAAGTGAAAATTCGAAAAAGTTCAGAAACCAAAAATATAATTAACTCAAAAAAAAAATACGGTTATTTTTTACACTTCCAATTTTGATATTTTTAATGTATATAGATAAGTTTATTATCAAAACGTCAATAATTATTTTTTTTTATAAAAACTTTAATTCTTAAATCTTGAAAATTTTAAAATAAATTAAAAAAACGGTTTAGTGACTAAAATTCTGGTTGATATTTAACTATGATAGTAGGTACCAGTTAAAATATTAATTAAATCATATATAATATAATGTAAAAAAAAGTAAAGATCGGTTTAATACATTCTTGAAAATGATCCTAATAACAAAATAAATTTATTTTATTAATATGAAATTATATTAATAATTTTAGAAAAAATATTTTATTTTAATATAAGTGTTCTTTTTAAAGAGTTTTAATATTTATATCAAATTCCTCAAAAAAAAAAATATATCAAATTGCACCCCAAAAAAAAAAATTGTGTCAAATTGAGTGAAAACTTTTTGTGACATCATAATATCAAATTTTATAAGAAATAAATGTTTGTACTTTCTTAATCCAAGCTCAATAGTTGGTGGTGATGAAAATTTATTTTGTGAACATTTAAATATAATGTCGGTTGAGTCAGCTCAAAAGGGGGCTAGGAGAGGAGTTATCATGTACCTTATGATTGCAAGAGAATAAATTGGACCTTCAATAGTAGTTGAATAGGAACTTTAATAGTGGATTTTTGTGCTCCATGCAAGAAGGAGTGTGTCTATAAGAATTTCAATATTCAAGTTAGTATATTGTGGATCAAAATCAAGAAATAGAGTGTAACATCCTAGAAGGTATTATCATAATAAATGTGTCTTTGTCGAATAGATGAATTTTAAAACATAGCTTGATTAACCTCATGAATTTAACATAAAACTCAAAACGTGTGTAGCCGAGGTACCTTAAAGTGATAAAGAGTTGGATCCATAAAGAATTAAGCCTCACACGGGAAGTTATTGACTTCAACGTAATTATGTTACAAGACCTAACTATAAAGACTTAAGAAAGCCACATTTTCATACAATAAACTTAGTAAAAAAATGTCATTTAAAACTAGATTTTCTTATAAGCTCAAATCCAAAATTTAATTTAATTTTTAAAATAATTACATTAATTAAGATAAAAATATAAAAATTCATGAAACCTACTTGGCCAATCTCATGCACATGAATTCATGCATCTTACCTGCCTGTTTGAAAGCTCATAAAATATTAATATATAAAACTAAACAATGTGGAAGAAAAGCCTTTTAAAATATTCTCAAAACACATAAGTTATATGAGTCACTTATAGAATATTAAAAAATATTTAACACTTCTATCCAAAACAAACATTATAACAACAACTTCGTTACTTCGGGTCTGGATGGAATAGTGAACATATTGTTTCGGGCTTCTATAGGATTGTCTTATTTATTTTGGTCTCTGGGTTATTGTTTCAGTCTTTACAGGGAGGTTTTGTAACTTTTGTTCGTCGATGTGATATTGAGATTCTTTTCTCTCTACCGCATAAATATAAAATCTCTACATGGAATTTCACCATCACACGTCCATTCCAAATTTCAGCTCCAGCAAAGGGGGTAAAATTAAATATAAAACCATATTTTGTAAAACTGGAATCACTATTTTTTTGTATCGAAGCTTTCCAAATGGGTCCGCACATAAACATCAAGAATTGCTTGTTGACGTATGCGCCGTCCAAGCCCTTGAAATTATGCTGCATGCCATGATTTTACCTATGAGATATGAAATGTGCATATAAACATTCCAAAGGCTGATGATAGTCTTGTACCCAGGGATAAGGATGAAAATGAATTAAGTTAAATTTTATAAGTCTGAACTTGACATATTTATTTAAAATAATACTTTTTAAATAAGTCTATAAATTTTAAATAAGTTAATAGCCTAAATTGATATGTACGTCAGACTAACAGACTTAAACTTTTAAATAGATAAACAAGTATATAATAATAATAATAATAATAATAATAATAATAATAATAATAATAATAATAATAATAATAATAATACCAAAAAATTGTTAAGCTTAAAATGCTTTTTACATGATATAAAATCCTAGTCTTTTTAAATAAATAAAATTTCAAAGAGTATTATTTTAACATATTAGTGTAAAGTTTTAAATTGTCAATCAATTAAAAATTACCTAATATATAACTTTTAAAATAATTATAAAAGTCAACAATTTTTTATTGCATGATGATTCATTATTAGATAATAGTGTAAAAAACTTTTATATTGTCAATATATTTCAATTTCTATTTAAAAAATATTAATCTAACTTTTTTAGTAAATATGTTTAACCTAACCTTCATTTAATGTGAATTAAGTCATGATCCACTGATAAATAGTTTCATCTACTTCCATCTCAAATGAGAGAGAAAAAAAAGTTTGTTACACAACACACTTATACATTGTAGACACACACATTATTAATGTGACGTATTAACTGTGAGATAAAATTAATTATATGTGATAGAAGTGAAAATAACTACAAATGAGAATGAATGTATGGTTAGAATTACCCCAGAAAGGTGCGGAGATAAACTAATATATTGGAAGGTAAGGTGTTAAATAATGAACAATGAACAGCTTTCAGGACCATCATCAATAAAGGGGAAAAAAAGACGTAATATATTTATCTCCACAATACAAACAAAGAGCTCAAATCATGGTGAAAATATAGGCAATATCCTAAAGATTCCGATCTGTGGGTCCCTGTACTACCCACATACATTTGGATTAGCTTGAGTCCGATTCCACCCACAAATCATGATGTTGATGGCAAGGTCCCCATGTCTCTTAATATAAAGTAACTTGCTTGGTTGTCCTTCCTCTTCAAATCAATCGGCATCTCAATTCTCAAGTACAGAAATTCTGTTTAATTAGACTATTGTATCCAACATTTTAAAAAGAAAACCAGATATTCACACGTAATTATACACGTATCACTTCATGTTTATATTTCTTTTATCCGTAAAAATCGAATACAAATATCTTTACAATAACTTACGCATCATGTTCAATCTAAATTCCTTGATCACTTCATTTTTATATAATTCTTAGTATTTAAATATAATCAATTTTTATTTTTTATACAAATATATTCATTCTACTTCTGAATTTCTGATTTGCGTATGTATAAAATTGATGTGAATGTGATTCTTACAGACATGCATGGAGTAATTTTCATAGGATTAATTTGATGGTCGATATGAGGTACAGATATTATTCCTTCATGAGTGGCTGAGACTTTACCTTAAATTACCTAAGCTAAAGTATTATGCATGGTTATAAGTGGCCTCAGACTGTTCATCTAACCAAAGTAAAATAACAAGGGGCGGGGGGGGGGGGGGGGGGGGAAGTGTACAAAAGTTTACTAGGATGGTGAGTGGTCCTACCCACTAAAGAACAGGGGAGGTAAAAAGATCAAACAAAGTTGCTGCCACCTGCCAGTAGAGTTATCAAAAACCACCACTTTTTGAACTTACACCTGAATTCTGAAAGTGAAGGTACATGGACACCATTAAAAGAATCCTCACTGAATACACACGTACTATTTATTTGGTGCAGCTATATCAGCTTAGAGATTTTGGGCACAGAAATGCTGGGTACGGTCTAAAGGTAGCGATTCCCGTATGGATGGGGAGAAGCCTCGGAAACAGAATGGACTTCTCCTTCTCAATCTGTAGCCTGTTGGGGGAAGTTCTGGTAATTGAGATGTCCAACTGCCCATGACATCAAGCATGATGATCTCTTAATTGTGAGTTTCTAATTGTTATTGTGTTTAGATAATATATACTGAAAATTTTGTCCAAGCACGAACGCAGTGCAATTTTATGTATGCCTCCACATCGAACTGTAAAGTGTTGTCTGTTAGTGTGATGTAGGAAGAAAATTAGAAACTCCTCGAGAAAAAGGATATCGTAGGGTAGACCACAAGAAAAATTCAACATTTCTTTTCTTCACCGCAGGTTGGAGAAATCAGTATTTCATCAACTTGTTAAATTAAACAATAATTTAGCGTTTAAATTGTAAGTGAATTCAATTTTCTAATAAAAACTGCGTTCTACTTGAATCAACTTTTCGGCTGCATCAGTTCCGACCCACTAACATGAACAATAAAACCTATACTGTATTACTACATTGGTATTAAGCATTACTTGTAAGATTAAATATTTTGTTTTTCATGAAATATTTACCCCCAAATCCCCTTGGGTTAGATTCACTCAATTTCGGATAAAAAAAAAAAAGAGATTAGTTTGTTTTAGTCTAATAAGACTTACTTAGGTTGCATCTAAGGAACTTTTGGATCATATCTAGTATCAACCTAACCTTAACTTGGCTTGATGCATGTTTTATCTTTAGCCACAAAAAATTCCCAACCTAAACCACACTGACACTGAACACCCTTTGAAATCATTATTTGAACAAAAATACTGTTAATGAAGTGAACCTGAAAGGCTTACATAAATCTCCTGATGCAGCCTAAATTCCAGCACACGAATTTGGTGCCATACCGGAGTTAATTTTACCGGAAAAATCAACATCGTCATTTTCTTATGAGCCTTAGACCCTCGGTAATTAGAAGTCACTTTAGACCCCCCAACAAGTCTCAATTGAGTGAGATAAAGTTCTCCTGACAAGTGACTAATATTTTTTTCATACACAAGGACAGTGTCGTTTCTATTATTACAAGTTAGAATGAAAATTAATTCTCACTTTTCTAAAACAGACTTTTATCCTCTCTTGTACTCGTGATAAAGGACTTAAGTGGCCAACAAATAGTCACTTTTCGTCCATTGATGCAGATTGTAAACCGATATATGATTCAACGTCAAAAAAGAATGTAGAATCCTCTAAAACACACCAATGCTTAGAATGACCAGATTCCCAAAATAAAAACCATCAATTATCAATCAACCAGTACTCCGGAAACAAAAAAAAAAACACGTGCTTTAAGATGAATAATTTGGATAAGCTTTTAAAAAATACATTGGTTATACAACTTTTTTAAAACTTTTTTTTCTCAGAATCCACAACTTTTAGTTTCTGTGAAAAAAAAGAGAACAAATTTATAAAATTTGTTCATTTTATCTTAATTATAATTAACCGATATATGATTCAACGTCAAAAAAGAATGTAGAATCCTCTAAAACACACCAATGCTTAGAATGACCAGATTCCCAAAATAAAAACCATCAATTATCAATCAACCAGTACTCCGGAAACAAAAAAAAAAACACGTGCTTTAAGATGAATAATTTGGATAAGCTTTTAAAAAATACATTGGTTATACAACTTTTTTAAAATTTTTTTTCTCAGAAACCACAACTTTTAGTTTCTGTGAAAAAAAAGAGAACAAATTTATAAAATTTGTTCATTTTACCTTAATTATAATTAACCTTTTAAGCATTAGTTGAAAAATGCAACAAACTAGCCCTTGATGGTTCTCTTAATGGTTGCGTAAGTAGTTTGAAGTTAGGACATGTAGGACATCTTCCCCTTCCCCCATTATCTGGACCAAAATCAAAACACTGAATTGGGGGGTGAATGTAGCGAGTGGCCCCCTTTACTCTTGGTCTACTTTGTGGTCTACCAACCAAAATCGATCTCCGTTCTCAGATGTCAAACTTTGCATAAAAATATCTACACCAAGTCTATCGTTTCCAAATTCATCCACCATGTCACATGGCGCTATCGACTTCAAGATAGGTTTGTACCAACAAACAAAGTTGAACCAAAATTCCAGTAGACTTGAAAAAGCCATTGGAATAGAAAATTCCTCTCCATAACCGACGCAGCCCTCACATACAATTTAACTCCAGAGATGATGACGGGAAGTGATATTGAATATTGCGATCCAGCACTAGACATAAAAACCATAGACCTCCCGATTGCTTATAGATATCATCCCATTCCTATGTTTATAAATCGAATTCCTCCATCGGGCAGAGTATAAATATAAAGAGGAAGCTGGTTCTAAAGACCAATACAATCATGAACCAAATAAATACACTAGTTATTCCAAAAAAATCAATTTATTGATTGTAGACTGGGATCAACTCGCTGTTGAAATATACAGCTTGGGTCCTCCCTTTGGAGATGAATGTGGGTTATAAAGCAACATCTGGCTAAGAAAATGGAAGTGGTTTCTAGAAAGAAAACGGAGGTTGTTTCTAGTCATCAGGCGTGAAATAAAAGGGGTCGAATGAAAGAATATCTTACACCAATGGGGCCTACACCCATTCACAACTGAATATTTGATATAGGCCTTGTTGAATTGATATGCTTTAATTGGAGGAGAAAGAGGCAAACACTACCTGCATGCAAGTTTTGCGTTCAAGCGAGTAGTACTCAATGACATTGACTACCCATCCGAATTTGGGTACTACAAAGAACAGGTTTATTACTTAGTATGAAACAGTCCCTACAAACTAAAAGCTTCACCCTCCCACAAGATAAAAGGTATGAAGTATATGATAAAACAGGTGAAAATGCCCACCGCTTTTGCAACCTTGGCTATCCCAACAGTTATATTTGACCAAGTAAATATTAACCACCTCCATTATGAAACAACCATGAGCCTAATTGTTCACCCTGTATACTATTTAAGGTCCTAAAATCCCAATACAATGGCTATTCAAAATTAAGTTTGAAGGCACCTGGTTAAGTATCTATTTTCCAAAATTACAAAAGCTGATTCCAAAACTTAGGTGCAAAAGGAGGTAGTCATTCACACATTATCCTAAATAATTACCTTAAAACAGCCAAAATTTTCTTGTTCAACAACTAAATTGTTGATAGCTAAAAGTTACCATATATCATGTGCTCAGTAATATATTGAAAGTGTACGGTGGTGCTGCAGAGATGTGCACTGAACACCAGAAGCCCAGAGCCAAAGATCCAGCTCCACACTAAGCACCTGGATTTAAGTCAGAAAGGCTTTTCAGTTTCAGATAAAATGAACAACTTGTGCACAAAACACATCACCCGTAACAGCCAAACTGTGCAACATTTCCTTTTTATGTGTGATGTTTCTACAGAAAAGATAGTTTAAAAAAATGATTCAATCGTTTTTTAAAAAAAAAAATTACGACAACAGGAATCATCACTGAATTATTGTTTAATTTTTTACACTTGAACTTTAAATAAACTTGTAAGAAGTGGAACTCTACATGCATTGCAAAAAGACCACGAGTGGGAGATACTCTGCACAGAAAAGAACTAACCTGTCTTCCTGACTTTACACTTATTAGCTCCCTCATTTTCTCCACTGCATGTACAGAGCAAGCCCGCAGTTCAACTTCCTCTTCGGTCCCTGGACCTATTTCTCCACTGGCCTCAATAGTATTGGCAAGTGTTGGACTATATTTTAAAACACCAAGCCGCTGAAGCACAGCTGGGACAATATAGTCTGCCATTATAGTTAGAGAGCCGATGTCTTTAAACTCACCATATCCTTGGCCCCTAAATGCACCCCACAAATCTGCTGCAAATATCTGAGCCCTTTTATATAAAAATACCTGGCGTCCTTTGTACACTGTATGGTCTCTAAAACCTAGAACCAATTAATATTGGAGTCAACAAACGAAATTCTTTGCATACAATCCATGGCAAATTCAAACAGAAGTATATATAAATTGGTCATTATATATTACAGAACTTGAGTAATAAAAGCTATAAGATAAGAAGAATAAAAAAAGGCTATACCAGGAAAATGACGTGCAACAAGAGCAACAAGATTCACAGCTGATTTTCCACAGCACTCCACAAGATTAGATGCTTTACCCTCAAAATTTCTTTCCAATTCAATCCCAACCTAACAATAGAAATGAACAATATTACAAATATGGCCATCAGACATCCTCATCATCATAGCTTAGTTCACAGAATTGAAAAACCAACAAAAATAATGAAACTTCGTAAAAAAAAAAAGACAAATATAGCTGTGATTAAAGGGAGCATCACTAATGATTTGTTTTACCTCATGAAGTAACCTAACTCGTTCATCTTCCAAAGGAAGGGGTCTAGGCCACCTCAAAAGCTCGCGTAGTTGTGGACCTAACATTATGAACTGATTTTGTCATCATGCTATTCATAGAAAAGTATTCTTCATTGGAAGCATTGAAGCAAGCACATCAACATATGGCCAAGCAGACATGTAAATGTCTTTTGAAAATACTATAACTTAAACACAAATCCCAGATTGGTTCTACCATATGTGCATCATTACTGTCCTACAATGCATGCAATATTGGCCCATATCAACTTTATATATAGTATCTAGCCTTAACTAATTTTCACAAACCTTAGTTTCAAACTTTCAATTGATAATAAAAACATGAGCTGAATTGAAGAAATGAAACTCTTGAAACATTTGTCATTTCCATGCAAATGTGTGCATGAGAATGGATGTAATTTAACAATCATGTTAATTTGTATGCAGGTAGTACAAGGTCCAAGCAGAATTACCAGTGTACTTTTGTAGACGATCAGCGTCAAATGCAGATTTATCATTTTGAAGAGCTGCCTTTAGCCCAGATGCCAAATCATCATAATTTAAATCCTTATCTGTTAGCAAATGAGAAGAGAGGGTGACCGATGAAAAGAATAGAAAGAATGGCAAAGTTAACCAGCGATAAAAAAAGAAAGACATGTTAATATCCAAGGGAGTCAGTGTACTAATCACTATTTCATGTCTTTGTCAATTAGAATGTCAACTAGGCAACTGACCAGCTGCTCTTAATCCTCTCTATATTAGAAACTAACTGACAGACAGACAGAGGCACTTTATCCAAATGTTTTTTCATTCCTTATAATTTACAACAAGAAGAAATTAAGTTTGGTATGGTTTTTTATTCAAATATATCATACAAAGGTGAAGAAATGTAATATAATTTCAATAATGATAGATAATTAAGAAAGCTAGGATGATGGATATGTTTGTAAGCTGCAGTATTTTATAAAGGAGACCACTCTAAGAAGCACACCAATGACTATTGGCAATATATAATAGGCCAATACACACCAACCAAAATGCCGCTGACCAAATCAAATGCTTTTAAAAATGTGACATACAAAGTTACAGAAATGGAAATCCAAATTGGTTCACCTAACATTTTCATATCTATCAAGGGTCAACAGCTCGTTCTACAGGTATATCGACTTGTTTATTCTGTAACACCGATACAGTGCTTCTTAATCCACATACATATATCAATAATCAAATTCAAAATCCACTCATAAGAAACCATGTCTCTTTTACCTTATTGTTACATATGAATTCATTTCAGTGTGACCGGTAAAATGAAACCAGAACGTGATAGACAGATAAATTGAAATATCTTTCAGAAAAATAGCAATTAAAAATAAATTTACAAAAGCAGGGAACCATTAACACCCTCCTTAAGGCACCGAAGACCTGTAGTTAATTAATTAATTAATCCTGTCTGAATAATTTTTCACATGGCATTAGGAATGGCAGAAAACAATGCATATACATAAAAAAACGCAGCGTACCAGGCCAGAAGCAAAAATTTAAAGCGTCCAACACAAACAAGTACTGAACGGTGAGTGGTCCATTATCAAAGTAGTGAATCCCTTCGAAATCCCACTCAACCTTGGGAATGGACTCAATGGTGCTCACCACTTTCTCAATTCCTGTAAACAACATCAGTAACGCAAACACGCATTCTTTTTTTTTTTTTTTTTTCGAAAGCACAAGCCGAAGTATTCGGAACGAAAAAAAAAAAAACAATCAACGACATTAGTGAGGGACTGAACCTGCAGAGTCAACGACGACGTGGGAGGAGCGGCTAGCGACCCAAGCAGAGGTTTCCCTAACGTCTTCCATGGTGTTTTCAAGCTGAGGAGAGCAATGCGGCGTGTGTAGTGAACCCTAACGAAAACGTTTGAAAAAATAATAAATATATAGGGTAGGCGCGGATGTAAAGTTTACCTGCTTGGAAGTTTCGCGGGTTTTCATGCTAAGAGACAGGGGTGGCGTTGGCGTCTTTTCCGTGTGAACCTGACCCTGTTTCTGTTTGGAGCAAGTGAGAAAGCTTTTGGGCCACGAAACCCCACATTTTAAGTATACGGAGGATAAAGTTCCCATGCCCCTCCACAACCAGAGACCAGACCAGACCAGACCCAATGAGATCACGTGATCAATCGCTCACTCACGGACACTCACCAACCAACCTCTTTCCAATCCAACGCTGCGGGGTGGCATTTTTGCACGTTTTCTATCCGCTACGACTGATGTTAAAATATCTCGCATAGTATTTTTAAGCATTCTTTTACTAATTTTATTTATAAAATACATGGAATGTATAATAAGATGACTTAATATCTGAAAATATTTAATATCTTCAAACATACGTGAAAACATTTGATATTGGTTTTATTTAATATAACTAAAAATGTTATAAGATGTTTTTAAAATGTTTGGAGATTATAAATTTTATTTTTACTATAACTAAAAAAATGTAATAAGATATTCCATATTTTTTTCACGAGTGTCCCCTAAGTCACTGGATCAAAAAGATTAATCTCGTTCGCGGTGTATAATTGTTGTTGGACCAAGAAAATTTTACACTAATCAAACACAAGTTCTTTTGTTAAATAGATTTTTCTCCACGCGTGAATGCAACGAAGCCTTTGTTGAGTCATAAGACGAATCATGACCCTTAATTATTTTGATTTTATGCAAAACAAATATTAAGTAAAAAGACTACGTCTTATAAATGCCAATAGACAAAACGTTGTATCTGCGTCTGTAAGATACAGATGATACGCAGACAGATGCTTAAGTCTGAAGAAACATTTCAAGGCATAATAAATGCATTATCGCTTTGTAATCTGTTTTGCATAGTATTTTCATAGAACATCCTCCTAGGATCTATCGAGATGCATAAAAGGGAACAGAAAGAAGAGTCAGAGTTTCAGAAGTTTCTCTCGCCTCAAAAGACGCACTACAGCTAGCAATAAGTATTTGTCTGAGCAGCGATGTGACCACTGCAGCAGAAGGATATGGAGTATATCTCAAGAAAGATAAGCAGAATGCTTTATCAGCTCATAATGACTAATGGTGACAAGCATTTAATGCTCGCATTAAAAGTCCCTCAACCACCATCTTTCATACGATGGTCAGACGCAAGAAAGAAGACCGTTTAGAGACAACGGTTACTTCCTCAGCAAGTCTATATATAGAAGAAGATTTGAAGTGCTGCATAGAAGAACACACGAACTGGATTCAAAATTCAAGCCTTTTTTCAAGTCTTCATTCTTTCTCTTGTAAAAATTCTTTTTGTAAAAACTCTCAACTCACTTTGCGTATCCTGAGAGAAAAAGACTTAGTTCTTAATCTTGTATATCTGTCTGTAAAACGATAGTTAAAAAGTCTGTGCGTCCTTACAAAAACAAATCTTGTGATTTATTTTAGAGCCAGAAGTGGCTTGATAGAAAAGAATACTTGGGTTTTTAGCTTGGAGAGGCTAAGTGTGAAAAACTACTTTGGTGAGCCAGAAGTGGCAGTGAACAATACTTGTAACTTGTGAAAGTTATTGGAACTTGGTGGTTTTCCAAGAACTGGACGTAGTCGCAGGGTGAGACGAACTAGTATAATTTCCCGTGTTGTCTTTCTTGATCCTATACCTTTTATAACTGCTTGAACTGACTTTGTCTTGTGATTTAAACCTGCTTTTTCTTTAAAAGGCTTTCATCTGTGAAGTTATCGTCTGTTAAACATTCTCTTGAAAAACTATATCTTTTGATCTACAGACGCTACACTCTGTTTATAAAAAGTTTGCGAAAATTTTTATAAATCACAATTCAACCCCCCTTCTTGTGACTTTTGCCTTTATAGTTTGATATCAGAGCTCAGCCTCTAAGGGTTGAGCACCTGACCGTGTCTAGAGGAAAAGATCCAAATGGCTAGTCACAATAATTAGTTCATTCCTAAAGGAGCCTCTCTAACAAGGCCTCCATCCTTTCTTGGAGATGACTATCCCGACTGGAAAGATCGCATGGAGATGTACATCAAGTCCAACCAGTATCAACTATGGAACATCAACATAAATGGAGATAATCCCATTACAAGGCCTGAGGATCAATGGACTCAAGACGACCACAACATCCTTCAACTCAACAACAAAGCCAGATATACTTTGACCTGTGCTTTAACTAGAAATGAGTATAAGAAGGTGCGTAGACTAAAGTCGGCCAAGGAGATTTGGGATTCTCTCTGCACCAACTATGAAGGAACAGAAGATGTTCAACTGAGAAAAGCTGTCACTCTGACCAGACACTATGAGAGTTTCTCCATGAAAGAAGGAGAAAGTGTCGATGACATGTTTGGGAGACTTCAGGTTCTTCTCTCAGACCTGGAATCTCTTGGGCACACGTACACTAAAGCTCAGGTAAATCTGAATATTCTTGACAGCATGCCCAAAGTGTGGGAACTCAAGACCAAAGCTATCCAAGAAGCAAGGAACATGAGAACCTTGTCTTGGGATGAGTTGCTGGGAGTTCTACGTGTGCATGAAGTGCACTTGCAGAACCGAGACCAACTGCCTACAAACAACGCTATCAAATCCGATGCTCTCAAAGTTGGTGAAACCAGCACCATCAAGGAAGAAAAGATAAGAGCCCCCAAGGCTCTGAAAGTTCAAACAGAAGAATCAGGTGAAAGCTATGCCGGATCTACAGACGATGAAGTTGTCCTCATGGCAAGAAAATTCAAGCAGATGCTGAAGAAGAAGAACAAATTCAGACAATCCTCTAGGAAAAAGGATTCCAGATTCAAGAAGAAAGATAAGGAGGACAGTCAAGAGATCATCTGCTTCGAATGCAGAAAACCAGGACATATGAAGTCAGAATATTCGCGTTAAAGAAAAAGAAGTCCTACAGTGGCAAGAAAAAGAAGAAGATTCTGATGGCCACATGGGACGACTCAGACAGTGAGCAAAGCAGTAGCTCAGACGATGAACAAGCAAATATCTGTCTGATGGCAGAGACAGAAGAAAAAGTTGAGGTAAAAACTTGTTCTGAAACTGAAAGCTCATCTGGTTCTTCATCAGACGATGAAGAAGAGATGCCTTATGACGTTTTACTTCAGAACTGTCATATGATCTCTCAGCAATGTAAAAAAATTAAACAAAAACTCAAATAATATGTTTATGAAATAGAATTGCTGAAGAAATCAAATGCAGAACTAGAAGAAAAAGTCAAGACTCTGGAAGAGAGCCTAAGTCAAACCAGTACCCCTAGTCAAACAGATGATCCATCCATAGTTGAAAAACTAAGGGAAGAAGTAGCCTGTTTAACTAAGGACTTTGGGAAGTTTCTGGAGAGTTCTAACACTCTCACTATGCTTTTAAAATATCATCAACATCCCCATGATAAATCTGGTTTAGGCTTAGAAAAAGATGCATCTGCTTCTACTCAGTCTGATCCAGACAAATGTGACTTATGTGGAAAATCTGGGCACTCCAAGTTCAGATGCATACATAAGAAGAAACAAATGTCTAAGGGCACTAATGCTGCTGGACCCAAAAAGATTTGGGTACCAAAGTCTCAGATTTTTCCTATTTCAGATATCCTTGGTAGGAAAAGGCAAGGGTTTGAGTTGGTACCTGAACAGTGGTTGCTCACGACATATGACGGGAGAAAGGTCTATGTTCCTAGACCTAAAGCCGGTTGAAGGCGAAGCAGTTACCTTTGGAGGCATGGGAAAATAACGCATCACATGTGTAGGTAAAGTTGGTATGTCCTCCCTAACCTCCATAGACAACGTCCTATATGTTGAAGGTTTGAGGTATAACCTACTGAGCATAAGTCAATTATGTGATAATGGTTATATAGTCTCCTTCAACAAGGACAAATGTATAGTCAAAACAGATGATGGCAAGTCTGTCTTCTCTGCCAGACGACACAACAATTTGTATGAAATCGATCTTATAGACCTTAGCAAGCAAAAGGTAACATGTCTACTATCTAGAAAAGATAAAAGATGGATTTGGCATAAAAAGCTTGGGCACGTGAATTTGAAACACATTTTGAAAAAGGGTTTAGTAAGAGGATTGCATGAGATTTTTTGGAAAACCCATCTTCTCTGTGAAGCATGTCAAAAGGGGAAACAGATTAAAACTTCTTTTAAATCTAAAAATCTTGTTTCCACCTCCAGACCATTGCAACTCTTGCATATGGATTTATTTGATCCTACTATAACGTTGAGTCTAGATGGAAAGAAATATGACTTAGTTATTGTAGATGACTATTCAAGATATACATGGGTATACTTCCTAAGCCATAAACATAAGTCTTTAAAGGTCTTTGAAATATTCTGTACACGAGTTCAAAATGAAAAGGGCTTTTGAATCTCTAGCATCAGAAGTGATCATGAAACTGAGTTTGAAAATGCTGAGTTCAAATCTTTCTGTGAAAAGAATGGGATTTTCCACAACTTCTCTTCACCGAGAACACCTCAACAAAATGGGGTAGTTGAAAGGAAAAACTGAACTCTGCAAGAAATGGCTAAAACCATGCTTTGTGAGAACTCTCTTCCTAAACACTTCTAGGCAAAGGTTGTGAACACTGCTTGTTATGTTCAAAATAGAATATTGATTAGACCTATGATTGAAAAGACTCCTTATGAAATATGGAGAGGAAGAAGACCAAACATTGCTTACTTTCACCCTTTCGGATGTGAGTGTTACATCTTAAACACCAAAGATCAATTGGGAAAATTTGATTCTAAGGTGGATAAAGGTGTCTTTCTAGGATATTCTGATACATCTAAGGCTTACAGAGTTTTCAATACAAGGACCTTAGTTGTAGAAGAATCTATCCATGTTAAGTTCAATGATGGACTAACATCTGATAGGAGACTATCAAATCTTGAGGATGATTTTGCAGATATGCAGATAGGTCCGTCTGTAGCACCAAAGTCAGACAAAATTCAACCCTCTCAGGAAATTCTTCCTCAGATTGAAGGAGCGTCTGACTCTCAACCACAGATAAGAGACTGAAAATTCGTAACCTATCATCCACAAGATCAGATTATAGGAGATCAGAAAGAAGGTGTAAAGACCAGATCATCCTTCAGAGATCAAGCATCATACACTTTCGTCTTAGAAATAGAGCCAAAAACAATAGACGAAGCCCTGACAGACGATGACTGGATCTTAGTCATGGAAGAAGAATTGAACCAGCTTACTAGAAACAACGTTTGGACCCTAGTCCCTAAACCAAAGAACAAAAGTATCATTGGAACGAGATGGGTCTTCAGAAATAAACTAGATGAGCAAGGAAAGGTGGTAAGAAACAAAGCTAGATTAGTAGCTCAAGGCTATAATCAGCAGGAAGGTATAGACTTCACCGAAACCTTTGCTCCTGTAGCTAGATTAGAAGCTATAAGAATCATGCTTGCATTTGCTGCTCATAAAAACATTAAGCTTTTTCAAATGGATGTTAAGAGTGCCTTTTTAAATGGTTTTATCGAAAAGGAAGTTTATGTTAAACAACCTCCTGGTTTTGAAGATCCCACTCTTACAAATCATGTTTTTAAACTCAAGAAAGCTCTGTATGGTCTGAAACAAGCGCCTCGTGCTTGGTATGACAAATTGAGCTCTTTTCTTTTAGAAAATGATTTTATGAGAGGCAAAGTAGATACTACTCTTTTCAGAAGAGAAGTTGGCAAAGATTTCATTATAGTTCAAATTTATGTTGATGATATTATCTTTGGAGCTACTAATGAATCTCTTTGCAAGGATTTTTCTAATATAATGAAAAGCGAGTTTGAAATGAATATGATGAGAGAACTTAAGTTCTTTTTAGGACTTCATATCAAACAAGACAGTAAGGGTATCTATGTTCATCAGCAAAAATATACAAGGGAGCTTCTTAAGAAATTCAAAATGGAAGATGCTAAACTAATGAAAACACCTATGCATGCTTCCAGTCCCTTGAGCAAAGACGAATCAGGTAAACCAGTAGATCAGACGATCTACAGAGGTATGATTGACTCACTTCTTTATCTTACAACCAGTAGACCTGATTTTATGCATAGTGTCTGTTTGTGCACTAGATTTCAATCAGATCCCAGAGAGTCTCATCTTAAAGTTGTTAAAAAGATCTTACGTTATCTAGTGGGAACCACTAACCTTAGTCTATTCTATAAGAAAAATCAAGACTTCAGGTTAGTAGGATATTGCGATGCAGACTGTGCAGGAGACAGAGTTGAACGAAAAAGTATAAATGGAGGATGTCACTTTATAGGACCCTATCTCATCTCATGGGCAAGCAAGAAGCAAAACTCAATCGCATTATCTATTTCAGAAGCATAATATGTGTCTGCTGCAAGTTGCTGCTCACAGCTGCTATGGGTAAACTATCAGTTAGAAGATTACTCTAGTTTTGAAAACAATATACCTGTATATTGTGACAATACTAGTGCAATCAATCTATCAAAAAATCTCATACAACATTCTAAGGCAAAACATATTGAAATCAGATATCATTTCATTCATGATTATGTTCAAAAAGGTGTTTTCGATATTAAGTTTGTAGATACAGATCACCAATGGGATGATATCTTTACAAAACCTTTGTTTGAAGAATGTTTCGTCTGTATTAGGGATCATCTGCATATGCACATGCTTTCAGACTAATGTCTGCATTCATCAGACGATACCCTTCGACTTATCTTTTTCATTAATCTGTTGGAACTAATGTGTGTTCAAGTGTACAGACGTTAAAGTGCCCACGTTCACAACGGTTACAAATCTTTTCATTTTTACTCAAAATGTGCACCACCCTTTTCACCATGATGAGATAGTTTTTAATGTTTTTAAAACCGCTCTTTTTTTTATGACTTTCTCTCTCCCTTCTCATCTCATCTGGTATAAAAGGACGAAGTGCCTAAAGAATAAGGTTCCTTTGATCTTTCTAATCTCTCTGAAATTTTCTGAGTTTCTCAAAGACTTCAAAGATCAAAACTTTCTCATCTTTTCTTTTCTAAAAACCTAATATTTCTGTGAACAATGGCACCAAAGAAGCAAGTCTCATCTTCTGCTACTCCTCTCTTCCGCAACATGGACGAAGCCACTGCAACCTTTCCAGAAGAGCTTTTCATTCTTGGAAAGTGGGCGAACCTGAAGGAGTTGGCAAAGGAAGGCTTTGATGTCTTGGACATGTTCACCAGAGTTGGGTGGACCAACTTCGTTAGAAAACACAGCGTCTGGTACCATGGTCCATATGCTCTTTTTTGGGGGACGGCCAAGATGGAGGATGACCAATGCATCAAGGGGATAATTGGTTAGACATCTGTAGAGATCACCTCAGCCCAAACCTACACAGACCAAACCAACCACCAGACGCACCCAACCTCCTTCCTCAGACCAACCCAAAAAGCCTAAACAACAACCATCTTCAGACCCTCCCTCATCTCTAAAAAGAAAGCTTTCAGACGCACCATCGGAACAAATCCCTGAACCTCCACTCAAAAAGCCTTTCACCAGAACCACTAAAATCCGCATCATCACCAAAGCCAAACTCACCACCTCACCAAAATCCCAACCTGAACCTCAACCTTCACCTTCCCAAACCCAAGAATCAAATGTTGAGATTCTTGATGCACCCCTCTCTAAACCCCAAACCTCTTCCAAACCCAAGCCTGCACCCAAACCAAAAACTTATCTTTTCCTCCACCAACCGACAAAAAGGAAGTAGCAACCATCAAAAAAGCTCAGGAGCTGTCAAGAAAGGAAGCTACTAAAAAGGCTAAGCTAGATTTAGCCTTAAGGAAAAGGAGCAGATTGAGCTAAAACAATATGTGGTAGAGTCTGTTAAGACTTTATCAGCTGAAGAACAAAAGAGGAAGGCTGCTGAAGAAGTCTTGGCTCCTACAGACACTGCTGAAGAAGAAGAAGCAATGGAAGAAGCTGTTCTTGAGTCTATTAAGACTCTTTCTGAAGAAGAACAGAAGCAAGCAGCCATGGAAGATCTCGGGAGAATTGAATCTGCCCTGTTTCAAATGGCTGAGATAGCATCTGCAAAAGTGGCTAATAAGCAAATGGAGGTTCAGATGCTCACAATAGACGACGACACCGACGAACCTAAAACAGAATAACTGAATGAAGCACTTCTTCAGTCTGCTTTGGAGGCAAGCGCCCAAGGTCTATATATTGGAGAATACCTTGTTGAAGCTAAGGACTCAGGTCCTCGTGCTATCTACAGACCAATCACTGAAGAGGATGAAAGAAAGGTAGATGAGTGTAACACCCTAATTTCTATTATGGAAATATGCGAGGTTTGATTCAATTAATTATTTCATAACTCACTTTTATTAACTTACTTACGAAAATCTAGTGAGATTAAGAAAACTTGATTGGGATTTTATGGATTTTTTTTTTTACAGTATTGAATATAACATATGCATATCTGAAACTGTTTAACAAAATGTACCCCGGAGCATAATAGTAAAAACGTGGAAAGGCAAAGTACGGAAAAAAAAAACTAAAACATAGTCATATGACATGATGACTGACATATACATATAACAAAAGAAATCTGAGTGCCTAGGTCTACTCCAACGAGATACATGACAAAGAAAAGAAAGTCCTAGAACTCAGATTAGTCATCTTCTAACTCCCACCCTATACAGAGATCCTAAGCCACAAGGGTCATACATGGGCGTTCGTGCGAATCGGATGTAGACCATGATGTGATCCATGCCCACAACTACTACTCGTCTCCCGAAGATGCTCTCAATCCTCCAATGGAGGGTTGATTCTTCCGCTGCCATCTGCCCCTAAAAGAAAATAAACAAAAGGGTGAACTCTCTGCTTCATCAAGCAGCACACAAACAACGACTTTACAAGTCACAAACAAAATCCTGTCCACCATCGCCATGTGGTTTTCTAACGTTCACACTCGCAGTCCTAATCGTTTCCTTTCACTAATTCTGTAAATCCTTTCTTACTGGCCAGCTGCCACTGGAACTCCCGGAACTCAGTGGTCTTACTCAATTTGAGTTGGATGACTGTTGGGAGTACACCTTTCACCATGGTACTATGGTGGGCTCTCACCAACCGATGATGTCTCGTATTTTTGTCAGGGTGGCCGAGTCAACTATGTGATCTAACGTCACAACTCAGTGCCTTACCCTCTAAGGTCGCAATGCCTTACGATCATCTCCCAGGTACCAACTGTGATCATCCAATACTCGGAGGACTGACTCCTCCACAACTCTCCTCACACAGATTATTCTTTCTCGTCACAGTGGGGTTCCGCTGCACATGATACTGGACGGTCGAATAGACGCCGAGCCTGAGACCCCGTCTCTACTCAAAAATCATATGTATGAGGACATTTGCCTCCGTCACCTTTCTATGGGTGACCGTCACATTACGTCGTGACACGCCTTTCGAACTTCGTCCCCTCTCTTTGTTATGCTCACAACTGGAACACTCCACGTGACTCTCTTTTCATCTTGCAGTTCCCACGAATCGTCGCGCACACGCAGTTCCATTACACGACTCTCAGAAATCAACATGATTCACAACACGTAACAAAATCTTGTTAAGTTTTATTTGTGCCTCACCCTCTCATCAATTTCTATAATTTTTAATAATTAATAACTTACCGTTGATTCATCCATGCAAAGGTCCTAAATTCTTTCTATGTCCAATGCATAAAATAAAGAGTCCGTTAATTAATTTCTATTTAATAAAATAAAATAAATCTTTTAGCCTAATTAATTGTGCTCACTGTTCAAGTTTCATTTATCTTTGAATAGCAATCCTGCTATTGGTACTAGAAATCAATTCTAGTTACTACAAGTACTCGCGTCGAGTCTTGTAAACACATCATACAGACAAACAATTTTATCACAAAGTTCAACCTACAGTCCAAAGGACTGTATCATAAAAGCACACAAAACCACACTTTCAAATATTAAGTACCCAAGATTCACATCTCTGGGACTTAAACCCAAAACAGAATAGGTCAATGGATATTACATATCCACTGCCTTACAAAATCCCAATTAATAATTAAAATTGCTATAATCAAAGCAACATGTATTATATTACTAAAATTGATCAATTAGTCAAATTTTCATTTGGTAGTACTGAATGTGAGCTCTTACTGAAACAAGCAAATGACCTTGGAATTTAATAATTTTTATATCAAATTGAAGCTCTTGAAATCTAGTTTATAGAAAGGTGTACCACTTATAAAATCAACATCTAGAAAATTTTATAAAAATTTTCTAAGTCAGTAACTCCATATTTTTAGTACTCACTGAACATAACCCAAAGAAATAAAATTTTCTCCCACTTCCCAAAACGAAATTAAATGAAACTTTTTACAGATTAAAACTAACACCTTGATCTTTCCAAAAAGATATTTCTTGCCTTCAAATTCATTTTCGTGTGTTCCCAGTAAAAATATTACTAACAGCCTACAATTTTGACATCAAAATAGTATTTCAGACCATTGTTCTGTTTCTTGTTGAAAAATTAATTTACACATAGGACTTGGTAATTTTTGTAATATAAATAGTTAAAAATCTTATTTTGTCTAGTTTTCAAAGGTTTAATTAACTTTTAAAAACATTAAGTAGACAGGGAGAATTTTAACAAAAACCGAGCCCTGTTCCAGTGAAACCCCAAAACAGGACAGTCGAATCTCGAGCCATGGATGAACCTCAAGATGAAATAATTTTCCAAAGTTGTCAACATAAATGTTGTTCCTTTTTATGTATATTTTCGTTCAAAACAAATTTCAAGCAAAACCAACGGTTAGATCTTTCAAAAATGGCAAAACAGTGAGGTTTGTTCCATGCTGAACGAAAGAACAGCCTCTGTCCACGAGTTTTCATTAAAACTTTTTAAAGCAAACTTGATCAAAATCCATTTTTGAGAAAGAGGTACATGATTTCATTTGTTTCCAAAGCAATTTCCAATCCAATTACAAGGTGAAAGTAAACTTTCTCCTCACATGCAAAAGCTCATCACCACTGTCAAAGAAATTTAACAGCACTCATCCAATTTCAATTCTAACAAACAAATCAAACACATCTCAATTTTCAGCAATGGAGGCATACATGCATACTATGGTTAAGGCCCCCAGCCCTTAACCATGATCTCAACAAGAAAAGAAAAACAAAGAATCCACAAGAGAGTTCCCCTTACCTAGTTTCTTGGTTTCCAACCGATAGAAAGGAAGAAGAGATGAAGAGAAGACTAGGTAGAGAGGATGAGAGCTGTCAATGGTGTGCATGCAAGACTTCAAGCTCCAAACATGGCTTCCCTTTTCTCCTTCAAACTCTTGGCCAGCAGGTGCAAGGAAGAGAGAAGAGAGCTCTTGGAGAGGCAACTTAGGAGCTAAGTTTGTGTTTTGTGACAAAATGAGAGAAAGTGAGGTTTGGTGTTGTTGGATCCGTGGATTTGGGGTAGTTTAGGGGGATGAGGTGTTTAGTTTAGGCTAGCTAGGTGTCAAGCTTAGATAAATTTGTGTCTAGTTTAGGCTAGATAGGTGGCAAGCTCTTATAGCTTGCATGTAGCTTAGGTGTCATGCTTAGATAAATTTAGGAGTTTAGGTATACTAAGATAAGTTTACACAGGGTAATTTTACACTGTGTAATTATAAAGAGGTATGTTTTAAAATTTTAAAACTTAATTTCAAACATCTAATTAAATTTATAAAACTTCTAGTAATAAAAACTTTTCTAGTTGCTCAAATAAAATTTTCCTTTATAAGAAAATTATTTACAGATAAATTTCATAAGGAGTAACTTGATCTGTAAAACGTTAGAATTTAAAATAATTCAAACCATTTTGCAACCAACTAAGTAATTAGTACGTAACAATAACTATATTAAATATTTTACTACCAGTAATTAATCTCAGCTCAATTAATTACTGGCAGGCAAAATAGATAAGCATCTACAGACAATATACGTACTTAATCATTAAGTACATATTACACTACACAAATAAATAAACAACATAGAAAATTCAATCACATAGAATACTATAGCAACTTACAAACCAAAAACACAGGAAAGTAACTACAGAGGATTAATTGTAGAAAATTAATTCCAAAGGGTTACTTACAGAGAAATATATAAATATATACATATTTGTAAATATATATATATATATATATATATATATATATATATATATATATATATATACGTATATACTTATATAACTGAGTTGAAATTTTTAGGGTGTTACAATGAGCACCTGGCACAGTCTGCAGAGGACCGTGCTGCCAAACAGATGGCCATTTAATGTGGCACATCGTCTGTATCCATAAATGAACTTTAGACTCAGACTGATGAAGACATGCAGACTCTGACTGAAGATGAACTATTCAGACGAAGAAGGTTTGCTGCCAAAGTCACTCTCTCTCTAGGATACATATATGGAAGTCTAGCTCTAGACTTAGCTCATAAGTATAGAGGCTATGACTGGATCATCAGAAGAAGCCCCAACATCCCACTTCTTCTAATGCAACCACCAACTGACCCAGACGTTAACGTCAGATACTACGGTGGGTGGAAGCGACCCAGAGTCAATGAATGGGAACGCTGCAACAAGGAATGGGGGAGGAAGGGAATCTGCACTGATGAGGATCAAGCCTTCCTGCTTGATTCCATCAACTTCGTAGAGTTGTGGAAGAAAGGTGTTCCTGGGATTGATCCCTTCAATCTTCCCAACTTTGAAGTTCTTCCAGAAGAAGAATTATCCGCTCTCTCATGTTATAAGGAGGCACCGCAATTCAAGATCTTCCATCCTCGACAGACGTCTCCACCTGCTCTCAACACACTCATCTTTGAGCACAATCTGCGTGACAGACGCAGCTATCCACCTGAAGTCTCAATCTGGAGAAGGCTCTCGGTGCTCACTGATGAAGTTCCTTTTTATGAGCCTCTCAACCTTCAACAGATGATGGGTCTGCTAGCCTACCTCAATGTGATTCTCCCCTGGAATCATGCTGAGCCAGGCCATTCTGTCTATTATGAAGATATTAACTTGGACAATCCAGAAGCAAGTCCAACTTTTCATCTGTGGGAATCTTCAGACTACTCTGCAGAGTTGCGTATGAAGCTGCAGACGTATAAAGAGGAGATCAAGAAGAGGTAAAACTCCTTCAGACAGATCCAAAGATGAGCACAAACGTTGCCTCACTTCCTAGGCACACAATTCCACTGTGTGGCCTCAAATCAAACCCAATTCAAGCTTGATCTGGACAAGGTTATCCCAATCCTTCCTATCTTGAATTATAAGGGTAAGGAGAAAGCTGAAGATGAAGCTCCATAAAGAAACATTCGAGTGCGAAGAGGCAGACCCTTCAGACGGGAGATTGAAGCCATCTTTCAGAAATTAGCTACTGAAAGACTGTCCAAGACCATTAGACACGTCAGGAAGTTTAATGCCTTCTGCTCTGGTCTGGAACCTGAAGACAAGCCTCCCAGCAGATGGGTATCATCTGAAGATTGGCATATGCTATCAATGCAAAGGGCATCAACCCTTTCTCTCTACGTCCAGCACCTTCGAGCTCATGCCATGGAAGTCCAATTTCTACTATCAGTCTCATAGGGACTACTCCTTTGTGGTAAAGCTGCCATATTCCACCTTTTTCTTCTCCATGCTTATTTTGGGCTTTGTGCAAGAACCAGAAGATGATCTGATGGCCATTGAACCATTCAGACCTCCCATATCTAAAGAAGAAGAAGTCCATGATCTGTATGTCGAACTCTGGGCAACCAGAAAAGCTCTGCGTCAAGCTTTGGCAGATAGAAAAGCTCTCGAGACTGAGCTCAAAAAGTGGATCAACATAGATGCTTTCTTCAAAGCACGCCGTCGCAGACGCACTCCCACTCTACCGGGGTCCCCTATGATACTCTCATCAGACTCTAACTCCAACACCTCTGACCATGATGGTCCCATTCCTGGGGAACTGGGTTTTGCTGATCACCATGCAAAAAGGGGAGAAGGGAAGAGTAAAAAGAAATGAAGATAAAGCTACGGGGGAGCTACATCTGAGGGGGATGTCAAGAAAAAGGAAGAGTATTTTTTTTTCATCTGTATAAACACATCATCTTGATGTGAAAACTCTTTCAACAAGACAAGTTGTTTGATTACTCATCAAACTTGAGTCTTCTTTTCTATCTGTTTAAATTCTATGCTTATAGTTAATATTTTCAGTAGCTCCAATACATCTTTTTACAATATTTGCTTGGCATCATCAAAAAAGGGGAGATTGTTGAGTCATAAGACGAATTGGGACCCTCAATTATTTTGATTTTATGTAAAACAAATATTAGGTAAAAAGACTGCGTCTTATAAATGCCAACAGACAAAATGTTGTATCTGCGTCTGTAAGATACAGATGATACGCAGACAAACGCTTAAGTTTGAAGAAGCATTTAAAGGCATAGTAAATGCACTATCGCTTTGTAATCTATTTTGCAGAGTATTTTCATAGAACATCCTCCTAGGATTTGTCAAAGTGCATAAAAGGGAACAGAAAGAATAGTCAAAGTTTCAGAAGTTTCCCTCACCTCAAAAGACGCACTATAACTAGCAATAAGTACTTATCTGAGTAAGCGATGTGACCACTGCAGCAGAAGGATATGGAGTATATCTCAAGAAAGATAAGCAGAATGCTTTATCAGCTCAGAATGACTAGTTGGTAACAAGCATTTAATGCTCGCATTAAATGCCCCTTAACCACCCTCCTTCAGACGATGGTCAGACGCAAGAAAGAATATCGTTTAGAGACAATGTGTAATACCCTAATTTCTATTATGGAAATATGCGAGGTTTAATTTAATTAATTATTTCGTAACGCACTTTTATTAATTTACTTACGAAAATCTAGTGAAATTAAGAAAAACTTGATTGGGATTTTATGGATATATATATATTTTTTTTAAAACAAACTTTTTCCTCAATTTTAATTTTGAAAGTTATGCTTCGTTTTAATACTTATAATACGTTAATATAATTTGGCAAAAAAGGTTGTGGCATTATTTTGATTGTAAGAGAGCGATTTTAAGTTTTCGAAGGAGTAGAAATAAGTAAATACAATTGATAATTATAGTTGAAATATAACATATGCATATCTGAAAGTGTTTAACATAATGTACTCCCGGAGCATAACAGTAAACAAGTAGAAAGGCAAAGTACGGGAAAACTAGAACATAGTCATATGACATAATGACTGACATATACACATAACAAAAGAAAATCTGAGTGCCTAGGTCTACCCCAACGAGATACATGACAAAGAAAAGAAAGTCCTAGGACTCGGAGTAGTCATCTTCTAACTCCCACTCTGTGCAGAGATCCTAAGCCCCAAGGGTCATATGTGGACGTACGTGTGAACCGGATGTAGCACAAGATGTGATCCATGCCCACAAATGCTACCCATCTCCCGAAGATGTTCTCAATCCTCCAATGAAGGGTTGATTCCTCCGCTGCCATCTGCCCCTAAAAGAAAATAAACAGAAGGGTGAACTCTCTGCTTCATCAAGCAGCACACAAACAACGACTTTACAAGTCACAAACAAAATCCTGTCAACCATCGCCATATGGTTGTCTAACGTTCGCACTCGCAGTCCTAATCGCTTCCTTTCACTAATTCTGTAAACCCTTTCTTACTGGCCAGCTGCCACTGAAACTCCCAGAACTCAGTGGTCTTACACAATTGAGTTGGATGACTGTTGGGAGTACACCTCTCACCATGGTATTATGGTGGGCTCTCACCAATCGATGATGTCTCGTATTTTTGTCAGGGTGGCCAAGTCAGCTATGTGATCTATCGTCACAACTCAGTGCCTTACCCTCCAAGGTCAATTTGCCTTACGATCATCTCCCAGGTACCAACTGTGATCATCAAATACTCGGAGGACTGACTCCTCCATAACTCTCCTCACAAGGATTATTCTTTCTCGTCACAGTAGGGTTCCGCTGCACATGGTACTGGACGATCGAATAGACGCCGAGCCTGAGACCCCGTCTCTGCTCAAAAGCATATGAATGAGGACATTTGCCTCTGTCACCTTTCTATGGGTGACCGTCACATTACATCGTGACACGCCTTTCAAAGTTCGCCCCCCTCTCTTTGTTATTCTCATAGCTGGAACACTCCACGTGACTCTCTTTTCATCTTGCAGTTCCCACGGATCGCCACGCACACGCAATTCCATTACACGACTCTCAGAAATCAACATGATTCACAACACGTAACAAAATCTTGTTAAGTTTTATTTGTGCCTCCCCCTCTCATCAATTTCTATAATTTTTAATAATTAATAACTTACTGTTGATTCCTTCTATGTCCAATGCATACAATAAAGAGTTTGTTAATTAATTTATATTTAATAAAAATAAAAATAAATCTTTTAGTCTAATTAATTGTGCTCACTGTTCAAGTTTCATTTATCATCTGATACATGGCAGTCTAGCCACAAACACTAGAACATAGTTCTAGTCCTCACAAGTACTCACACCCGAGTCTTGTGAACACATCACACAGACAACCAACATTGTCACAATGTTCAATCTACAGTCAAAAGACTGTATCACCAAAGCATACAAAAATCACACTTTCAAAGGTTAAGTACCCAAGATTCACATCTCTGAGACTTAAACCAAAACATATTAGGTCAATGGATATTACATATCCACTGCCTTACAAAACCACAATTTATAATTATAATTGCCACAATTCAAAATAACATTCAAAATTGATCAAAAGGCAGATTTCTCTCTGGCAGTACTGAATGTGGGCTCTCACTGATTGTAGCAATTGACCTCGGAATTGAAACCTTTTTATATGAAATCGAAGATATTGAAATCTAGTTTACAGAAAGGTATCCCACTTTTAAAATCAATATCTAGAAAAATTTTATAAAATTTTCTAAGTCAGCAGCCCTGGATTTTGAGTGCTCACTAAACATAGCGCAAAGAAATGTAACTTTCTCCCACTTTCCAAAGCTAAATTGAATGAAACTTTTTACAGTTTAAATCTAACATCTTGATATTTCCAAAAAGGTATTTCTTGCTTCCAAATTCATTTTTTATTGTTCCCAGTAAAAATATTCCTAACAGCCAACAATTTTGACTCAAAACAGGTTTCTAACCCATTGTTCTGTTTCTTATTGAAAAATTAATTTAGAAATTATGCTTGGTAATTTTTGTAATATACATGGTTAAAAATCTTATTGTGTCTAGTTTTTAAAGGTTTAATTACATTTCAAAAACAATAAGTACACAGGGAGAATTTTAACAAAAATCGAGCCCTGTTCCAGTGAAATCACAAAACAGGACAGTCCAATGTCGAGCCATGGATGCACCCTAAGATGAAATTATTTTTCAAAGAAACACTAAAGTTGTTTAATTTTGTGTCTATTTTTATTCAAAACAAATTTCACGAAAAATAAACTGTTAGATCTTTCAAAAATGGCAAAACAGTGAGGGCTGTTCCATGCTAAACGAAAATACAGTCACTGCCAACGAATTTTTGGTTAACATTTTTAAAGAAAACTTGATCAAAAAACCATTTTGAGAAAATGGTGACCTCGCTTGTTTCCAGGGCCATTTTCATTCCAATTATAAGGTGAAAATGAACTTACTCCCCACATGCAAAGGCTCACAACTACTGCTAAAGAAAATTCAACACTACCCATCCAATTTCAATTCAACAAACAATTCAAACACATCACAATTCTTAGCAATGGAGGCATGCATGGATACTATGGTTAAGGCCCCCAACCCTTAACCATATTCTCAACAAAAAAAGAAAGCAAAGAATCCACAAGAGAGTTCCCCTTACCTAGTTCCAAAAGCAAGCAAGGAGAAAAGAAAGAGATGTTGATGAGAATACAAGCTAGAGGTGGTGATGATCCAAGCTTTTCATGCAACCACCAAGCTTTTCAATGGCCTCCCTTGCCTTCCTCTAGCTCTCGGTCAAGAGAAGAAAAGAGGGAGATGAGAGGATTTTTGCTTCTTCTAATTGTTTGCTAATTGTGTTGGTTAGTGAGTGTTATACCCGTGTGGTTTAGGTGGGTGGGTAGTCTAGGTTGACAGCTTAGGTTAAGTGCATGGGATTAGGTGTTGGTCTTAGGCTTTGCATGTAGATTAGGTATCATTAGTTTAGGCTTTGCATGTAATGTTGTGTCATTAGCTTAGGATTAGGGAATTTGGTTACTCATTTTAATTTACACAGTGTAATTTTATACTGTGTAATCGTAAAGAGATGTGTTTTAAAATTTTAAAACTTAATTTCAAACATCTAATTAATTTTATAAAACTTCTAGTAATAAAAACTTTTCTAATAGCTCAAATAAAATTTCCTCTGTAAAGAAATTATTTACAGATAAACTTTGTAAGAGGTAACTTGGTGTGCAAGTTACTAGAATTTAATATAATTAAAATATTTAAAACCAATTTGCACACAATAAATTAATTAGTACATAGCAATAGATATTTTAAATATTTTACTACTAGTAATTAATCTCAGCTCAATTAATTACTAGCAGACATAACGGATAAGCATACACATACAATATACATACTTGATCATTAAGTACATATTACACTGCACAAATAAATAAATAAACAACATAGACAATTCAATCACACAGAATTCTATAGCAACTTACAAACAAAAACACAGAAAAGTAACTACAGATAATTAATTGTAGAAAATTAATTCCAGAGAGTTACTTACAGAGAAATATATAAATACCTATACATAATTATAAATATATATACGTATATACTTATATAACTGAGTTGAAATTTTCAGGGTGTTACACAACGGTTACTTCCTCAGTAAATCTATATATAGAAGAAGATTTGAAGTGCTGCATAGAAGAACACACGAACTGAATTCAAAATTCAAGCATTCTTTCAAGTCTTCATTCTTTCTCTTGTAAAAATTCTTTTTGTAAAAGCTCTCAACTCACTTTGTGTATCCTAAGAGAAAAAGACGTAGTTCTTAATCTTGTATATCCGTCTCTAAGACGATAGTTAAAAAGTCTGTGCACCATTACAAAAACAAATCTTGTGATTTGTTTTAGAGCCAGAAGTGACTTGGTAGAAAAGAATACTTGGGTTTTTAGCTTGGAGAGGCTAAGTGTGAAAAACTACTTGGGTGAGCCAGAAGTGGCAGTGAACAATACTTGTGTGAAAGTTATTGGAACTTTGTGGTTTTCCAAGAACTGGACGTAGTCTCGGGGTGAGACGAACCAGTATAATTTCCTGTGTTGTCTTTCTTGATCCTATACCTTTTATAACTGCTTGAACTGACTTTTTCTTGTGATTTAAACTTATTTTTTCTTTAAAAGGCTTTCATCTGTGAAGTTATCGTCTATTAAGTGTTGTCTTGAAAAACTATATCTTTTGATCTACAGACGCTACACTCTGTTTATAAAAAGTTTGCAAAATTTTTTATAAATCACAATTCAACCCCCTTCTTATTACTTTTGCCTTTACAGCCTTACATCACTACATCAACTCTATGTTAATAACATATTCCATATATGTTTGGAGATTATGTCTAACTCACTTTATTACACCAAAATCATAAGGAGATGCATATCACAATTATATCACGTGCAAGTAAATACAACATTTGTTTTTGAATATGAGACTTTTAAAAAAATATTATTTATTCATTTTTATAAGACTCTTTTCAAGTTGATATTTTGTATCAATTAAATTTTGACAAAATATCTTTAATTATTTTACAATAAATGCTATAAATTAGTATGATAAATTCATTCTCTCTTTTATAAAGATCGAAAAAGAAGACTATTACACATTAATTAATTATATTTAGGTAAGTAATTAAGTGAACAAAGTGAGATGATGAGTCTCAATACTTTTAAGGGTAATTTTGAAAAAAATATTACAAATTGTTAAAATTTTAATGTTACTAACTAAATTAGTGATATATATATATATATATATATATAGGAATCAAGTTACTCAAGGAATAACAGTTCTAAAGTTACTCCACCATTGATTTTCTTAAAATCTAATAGTTATAATTAATAATTAATCTTAATATTAGATTTTAAGAAAATGAATGATAAAGATCAGGAGGAACTTGATTCTTCCTAATCTTTACCATTCAATGTTGACAATTTAAGGGCAATGTTGACAATTTATTTCACAATTATTAAAAAAGAAAATTATACAAGTCAATTAGTATTGATACGTTAATTATTTAAAATCTATCTATCTATATATATTAACAATTTCATTAATACACTATGCTATTCATATTGACAGACAATAGCATTTAAAAAAAAAATCACGGATAAATTAAAAAAAATCACAACCATTATATAAAAGTCTTAAACCCTCTTTTGATTTTATAGTTTCGTAAATGTGCAATTTTGGTCTTTATAAAATTTTAATTAAACATTTGGTTCTCAATATTTTAAAAATTGAGCAATTTTAGTCCATTGTTAATTTGTCATCCAAAATTAAACGGAAAATATTGATGTGGTCGTGATTGATAACATGTGTGACTAACTTATTTACATAGAAAATTAATAATATTAAAAATAAAAAACGCTTTAATGCATCTTAAAAATAATTTATTTCAAATGATTATTTTTTTCAATTCTTAAGATGTATTAAAACAATTTTTATTCTTTATTTTTAATATTATTAATTTCCTATGTGAATAAGTTAGTCACACGTGTTATGAATAACGACCACATCAATATTTTTTGCCTAATTTTGGATGACTAACGGTGGACTTCCCTTCAAAAAAAAAAAACAAGACTAACGGTGGACTAAAATTCTTAATTTTAAAAACGTTGAGAACCAAGTGTGCAATTAAATTTTTATAGGGACCAAAATTGCATATTTGCAATACTACAAGGACTAAAATTGGATTTAAACCTGTATAAAATTGTATATGTTGTCGAATTCGTTATTATTTTTCTTATTATTTCACAAAATCGTTATTTACATAAACATGGGTAATGAGTAATAGAAGTTATGTGACTTTTATTACAAATGGAAATTTTTATTAGAATTTTTAATAGCACAATTTCATTGTTGTGTAAATGTTTAGTCAACAATCATCGTTTGAACTAGCTTAGACCTTGGCTTGAATCCCTGCTCGAAAATTTTCTTATAGGACAGTGTCCAAGTGGTAGACAGCTTCTCGGATATTATGATCTTTTTTTTAAAACAATTTTTTGCACTCTTTCCATCAATATTAACTTGGCGAATAATGTGTTGCAACTATTGAGCCCGTCTCAACGATGTTACTTCATATGTAGCTATCCCTCACAGGGTGAAGTTGATTTTAGAGGAAATAATATCGTATTTAATGACTCTAAACGCTCAGACATGTGTTTGCATTCATACACAAAATGTGTTAGAAATAAAAAGTAATGTATAGAAAAACTGAACAATAAATTCATTTTCCCCGAAACAGTGCTAGAGCAAAGTCAGAACTTTATCTTTCTTCACAAATTATTGTATTTTGATGTAAACTTAAATCATAATGTGGCTCTAGATTTGTGAATCACAAAATCCATTGGCATGCTTAGGAGTCGTATGAAGTAGGTCATAAGGGGGTGGTGGGCGGGACAAAGCTAAAACAATTTGCTTGAGGATGTCAAATATAAAAATGAAATTAAATTAAAAAATTAATCTATTAAATTTAATCGATATTAAGATATTTATAATAATTGACTATATCACAAAAATAAGTTACATAAATTAAACAAAAAGTACAAGATTATAATGCTGTAGCGAGATAAAAAAAATAATTTTTTGAAAATTTAAGCAAACAATTCTAATAATAAAAAATCTTTATTATATTTACCATGGGTTCGGGCCGGGTCGGGTTGGAAAAATGAATTTTTTTTGTGATACTAGCCAAATTGTAACCCGGTCCACTTAACCCTGCGGGTCATGTGGGTTTGAGCTGGATTGAGCCGGGTTCACCCACTTAACCCATTTAAACTAAAAAAAAATAGTATAGTAAATAGAATAGTAATTCATTTAATTTTATTGAACTGTGACTAATGTTTGGACAATTGGATGGTTGAATTTTATTTTAAGACTTTGATTTTTTAAGATTTTTGAATGGTATTTATGTATTTGAGTCATTTAAATGGTTAGTTGAATGATAATATTAGATGCTTGAATAGCTATTTGAGACATTTGCCTATTATTTGTATTTGTATTTGAATCATTTGAATTAATAAATGCTTTTGATGGAAAAATGTCACTTTTTGTAAAAAAAAAAAAAAAGAGAGAAATGTTTTTAATTTTTTTTTTTAAATTTGGTGAGCCAACCCATCTAACCCACCAATCCGTGGTGGGCCGGGCCGGATTGGTATTTTCATGGCTCACCAAAAGGTGAACGGGATTGGCTCGGCCTGTTTAACGCTCAACCCGTGGTGGGCCAACCCGTGTGGGCCGGGTTGGCCCGTTTTGACACCTCTTTACTATCATGCATGTTTAGAGTTTTAAAAGCATAATTGATCCTCAAATTTTGTTAACAAAATTTAACTTTTAATCCGAACAAAATAAGAATAATATATTCTTTATTTTTTAAATATCACAATAAAATAATATTATTCCTTTTTTAAAAAACATTAAAGAAAAAAATGGAAAGGCCTTACAAAATTATGAAAAAATGATGGTTGTATACTTTTTGGAAGGTATATTCATCTCAAGTAATGAGGGAAATAGAAAGAGAGGAAAGAAAAAAGTTGGGTAAAATATATTTTTGGTCCCTTATTTTATCTTGATTTCTGTTTTTAGTCCCTTATAATTTTTTTTTACTATTTTTAGTCCCTCATAAATTGTTTTGTTCTATTTTTAGTCCCTCATAAGTTGTTTTGCTCTGTTTTTAGTCCCCGACGTTAATTTTAACTATTAAGTGATGACATGATAGATATAAACTGTGTGTGAAAAATTCCTAATTAAGTTTCTAGTGACTTTTAACCGCTACAAATTTTTTGGCGGCTAGAAATGTTTACTTTTGTAACATTTATTGTGATTTCAGAAAATCTGGTGTTGGAGCCTGGAGGTTTTGATTTTTTTAACATTTTTGACAATTTTAGTTTGTCAGAAAATTTGCAGTAGTTAAAAATAGCTAAAAACTTAAGTAGAAATTTTTCAAACACAAATTATGCTCGACACGACATCACTTAACAGTTAAAATTAATGTCAGGGACTAAAAATAAAAGAAAACAATTTTTGAGGAACTAAAAACACAGAAAAAATTTATGAGGGACTAAAAATAGAAATTTAGATAAAATAAGGGACCAAAAATATATTTTACCCAAAAAAGTGTAAGAAGTAATAAGAAAAGAAGAGAGAAAAAAATAAATGATTTATAAGTAATAAAAGTATATAAAATTGTTTCTGTAAAAAAAAAGTATATAAAATTGTTATTTAAAATTTATATAAACATTGTGTGTGTGTATTTTCCTTTGAAGTATTTTATATAAAATGTTTATGTGTTTCTAAACTTTTGGGGGGGGGGGGGGGGGGGGGACACAAGGCTCCGTCCCTGGAGGTAGGTAGGGATGGATCCAAGCAGGGCCTTGGCCCCCCTTCCTTTAGGATCCTATATGTATATATATGAGAGAAAAATAAAATTAAATTAAAAATTAATTTGAAGTTAATATTTGTTTAATTTTTTTTATCATATCTCTAGTTTTACACGTAAAATTAATAATAAATATTTTTTAAAATTTTATTATTTATTAAATAATTATTTATTAGAAGTTAAATATTTAAATAATAATGTAAAAAAAAAAATTGACCTCATTTAATATACTCCTAGATCTGTCCCTTGAGCTGTCTGTCTGTGTTGGATAGTGATGAGAAACATCATAAATTTGGGAATATAACTATCGCATAGCCACTTGGGGTGGAATTTAATATGTGGAAACACTCGAAGTGGATGGAGCAATAGGTAGTAGCATAAAATGTTGATGGTTCGTGCATGGAAATGTTATGCAATGGTAGGTAACAATTAATTTTTGGCTTAATTATCATTTTGGTCCTTCAATTTATTTCTTATGTTCAATTTGACCCTCTTAATATTAAAAGGTTTAATTAAGTCATGTAATTTTTAAAAATGATTCAATTAGGTTAATTTACTTTTAAAAGGTTCAATTATATCATTCATTTTTTAAAATGGATTCAATTTGGTTCCAATTTTCTTCCATCTACTTCAATTTTTTTTTAAAAAAAAAATAGGACCAAATTTGATTTTAAGTGGGACCAAATTGAAACAGTTTTAAAAAATAAAGGATCTAATTGAGTCTTTTAAAAATAAAAAGATATAATTGAATCATTTTTAAAAATTACATAACTTAAATGAATATTTTAATATTAAAAGGACCAAATTAAACATAAGAAATAAATTAGAGCTTTACCAAAAAAAAAAAAAAAAAATTAGACGATCAAAATGATAATTAAGTCTTAATTTTTCATGATTGAGATTATATGCGGACTCGAAATTGGATGGGTCTCGGGATAAGTTAGTTTTTCAGGAATTATTGATGTGGGTACACATGGCTGGCAGCATACGAAATAGCTAGTGCCTAGTGCTAGATACATGTCAAGTAGAATACTTGCATATATTTTTGTTCAGACTTTAGATTGGGTACTTCTTGTAACCATCATTTGGTACTCATTAATAATTAATATATTTTTTTAGTTAAAAAAATGTTTTAATTGAAATTATTTTATCTTAATAATAATAAAAGTAAAAAAGCATGAGCGACAAATTTTAAATTAATTAGGGTAATATATGCTAATATATATGTTTAATGAAAAGTAATATATATTTTAATTAAGATAATTAAGGTAATCATGTAATTTTAAATTAATTAGAATAATTATAGTTAATATATATTTTTATTTATTTTCATTTGTTTTTCTTCAATCACCCATTGCATGTCCTATTGTTTAGTGTTTTTTTTATCTATTATTGACTCTTTTGCAAAGATTCACTATTTATGAAAATTGATAAGAAATAATAGGTAAATTAATGTTTTTCTTTACCTTCTTCATTATTTATTCATTTTATTGATTATTCTCTTATTAATTATTATTATTTTTTTATTTCTTTTCTTCAATCATACCTTACATACTACAATATTATTTTAATTTTTGTTCTTATTTTATTTTTTTGTAGTTAACAAAGATAAAACCTTGATGAGAAAAATTGTGGATAAATAACATTATTTATTAATTTATAAAAGGTACTATCTCCGGTCCTTTTTATAAGAAATAACTTTTAGTGTAAAATACACTAAAAATTGTTTCTTATAAAAAGGACCGGAGAGAGTAATATACTACACATACACATCCACTACATTTTGTTGATTGACATAATCAATAAAACGAATGGTATATTTTCATTATGTGTAACTCATGGTTATACGGAACTAATTCATTTCACATCCTATATATATATATATATATATATATTAGTATTTTATAATTTCTTTATTTAATTATTTAAACTTGATTAATCAAATGATTGAAGCTAACAATTTGTTAATTATTTTTTGCAATTATTTTACTTTATACAACTGTTTAAGTTTATTTGTTTTTTTAGAGATTTAAGTTTATTTGTTATCTATTTATCATCATTGTTAATATTTTTAATTATTTACGAATTTCTTTAAGTATTTGTTTTAATCTTCCTTATATATATAACTTAAACCCAAAGGGTTGGCGTAGTGGTGTAAGGCCCGTTCACATGAGGAAAAACAATCTATTTAGCGGTAGAACCCGTATTCGATTTCCTCCGTGTGCAAAATTTCCTTGGGCCAGCAGCAGCCACGCACCGCGAGCGGGATTAATATCTGACCCAGTGAGTTGAGGGACACCCGTGGTCTATGACCCAGGAAAAAAAATATAACTTAAAAATCTTATTTAGACTTTAATATTTCCTTTAAATTACTAAAAATTTCTTATTTAGATCTAGGTTTAAAAATCTATTTAAATCTATTTCGGCTTTTGAAATTTAAATGGACTTTTTAAAGTCTAACTGACTAAAAATGGAAAATCTAGTGGACCCTATGGGCTGAGGTACAGGCCTGAACATAGGCCCAAAAAGGTTCCCTTATTTTCAATTTAATCCCTTGTCTTTTATATTTCTGTAATTTAGTCCTTTTACTATTTACATCTTGACCTTTATATGTTAAATTTTTTGCAATTTAGTTCTTCCAAATGTCCGGTAAAGCTCCCAGGCCTTTTTATCATCATTTTATATACTTTTAATTTTTTTCTCATCATAAATTATTTTTCATACAATACCACCATATTATAATAAGATCAATTAATTACAAACGTAGTAATGAACAAATAAACCAACTAATTACAAAATAATTATAATTAATATCTAAATATATTTCACGGCTCAAGAAAAATCCTCTTCTCTCCCTTTCAAACTATAATAATTTTAATGGAGAATATTTTTTTCTATGAATATAATTAGAGAATTACTAATTCAAACACATTATTTAACCCAAAGGATTAGCGCAGTGGTGTAAAGCCTCACTGCGTTCACATGTGGGGGAACGATTTATTTAACGGAAGAATCCGTGTTCAATTCCCTTTGTGTGCAAAATTTTCTTGGACTAGCGGCAGCCACGCACCGTGGCGGGATTAGTCTCTGACCCAGTGAATTGGAGGACACCCGTGGTCTCTGACCCAGGAAAAAAAAAATCAATCACATTATTTTTTATCTATATTTAACTACCAAGATTTTAACACTTCTTCCCTTAGCTTACGATACCTATATCTTTCAGTTTTTTCTCAAAAAAAATCTTTTTTGAATAGCTCAATCTCCAAAATTTCCTACAACATCTATTTTAGGAAAGAAAAATGTTATAAAAAAAATAAAAGTTTATGGCTAAAGAGGGAAGTGTGATGATGACCAAAGGAAAAATTCCTCTTCGCTGACTTCTATTCAAGTTTAAAGAATAAGAAAAGAATTGCGAATTTGTTGGTATAACAATGGCAAAAGATAAAGAGAATGAATTAAAAAGTAATGAGAATGTACTAAAAGATAGGAGAAACAACCTTGGTTCCCCTTTGCTCCTTTGAAAAGTGTGAGAACTGATATTTAAACACATCCTTAAATTATGTATATATATAAAAAAAAAATTAAATTCCTTAAATTTTAAGAGACTTAATTTGATGTTGATCAAATTTTTTATGTGTTGCTATCATATGATTGATTAGATTTGTAAGAGAAACAACCTGTAAATAAGATGGGGATAGGTGACGTGAACTTAGGAAGTCTAAAATTCATTTTATACTTTTAGTAAGGATTCATGCATTTCGGTTAAAAAACTTGAAGTAACAAAGTCTCGAGTAAAAATAATACTTGATGTTATTATTATATTTAAATAGTATTTTTATTATAATTTTATTATTTAGTGACCCATGACCATTTGCGCTCAACTATTTTTATTATTTCACTAAAATATTTAGTATACACATTTTATCTATGAATTTTTTCGTCAAATTGAACTCATCTCATACGTTAAAATAAACTTGTATACTTGATTTTTATAAAAATGTATAAATTTGTTTTAATTTATGGAAAAAAAAACTTGATTCATTTTACTTTTTTTATTTTCTTATTTATAATTATGGGAAAAAAATATTCAAATAGGACCTACATGTTAAGTTCTTTAGTTTAAATTAATAAAGAATAATAAAACAAATAGGAAGATGATAAAGTTAGTTAGTATTTGGAAGAATTTATTTAAATTTATTAGTTAAATAATTTATAATTTTCTTGCAACTTTTTTTAACTTATTGGAATAAGTTATAAAAAAGCTTCTTTTTTTTTTGACAAATATGAAAGTAAGTTTTTAGTTTATTTTAGAAAACTTTACAATAAAAAGGCAACCAAAATAGATGATTTTGTAAGGATTAAGCATGGTTATGCATTAATAGGTGTGAATTGAGGTTGAGAGATGAGAGATGAGAGATGAGAGAGAGCTCGAGATCCAAAAGACAAAGATCCCTACCTCAGTAGAAAGCGACAGACCACGGTCTCCAACCCAACTAAATTTGAGGGGCAAGAGGCCTAGCGTTCTCACTTGTCGGGAATTCATGTGCCTTCACTTTTTAAAGAATATTTTCCTCACTTAGTCACGTACTATATCAACGGTTCAACCTTGTTAGCCTAAATTGCTTCACGACAAATCTTCCTGGCCCTTCCCATAATTGTCTACTGTTTTTACTTATTAAGATGCTACTGTCCTCCCATACATTCACCGCTTTAAGGGATGTGTCCCTTGTTTTTTAACTCTATTAACTTAATTAACATACGTTCCATCGATGCACATGATATATAGTATCAAACATAAAAAATAAAATATATATTAATCAATAAATAAGATTTTGAATCACTACTTATTCTCATAAATAAATTTTGTATCACTAAACTAATGGAGTATCATTTTTATTCTTTTATACAGAAAAAGGAACATGAAAAGTAAAACAATGAAAATTTTAATATTTGAAACAATTTAAATTAAAAATAAGAATAATTGACATTGTATTATTTTAAAGATTAGTGATATTTATGGCTTAGAATAAATCAAATAAGATATTTGTGAAATTTGAATTGAATAATATTAATGACAAACGTGGAGTTGTTGCCATTAAATTTCGAGAAAATTACTAAACCATTTTTTCCTTTGAAACTTTTAATCTTCTGTCAAAATAGTTACAACATGTTTACAAAAAAATATTGTAACTATTTTACAGCAACTTGCACATGATCAAGAAAAGCATAACAGTTTTTAGATGATTTTAAAATAATGCAGTTTTAAACTTTAAAATGTTAAGTTGACCTTGAGTTTTACTTATTACTTAAAATGTTAAATTACATTATAACAAGACTGCATTAAAGAGTAAGAATTTGGAAGAGAAGAATGTCAATAACTGACACATAATGTTAATATTATTAATACGTAATATCTTTTATATGTTTTTTTATATATAATAGTATATCCAAAGTTCGAAAATATATATATATGTTTATTAGATTAACCTGCCATGTAATTTCGCGATAGTTGAGATAGGTTTCTCTCAAATCTAATCACTAGATCCGCATGTTATCTTCTCACTTTATTATGTACTACCTTAATCGGAGCGTGTGAGCACTCTCTATGATCGAGGATGCGGAACTGAAGTGCCAGATAATAATTGGAGACAAGGTTAAGACATATAAATCCCGAGATCTTCTTGTTCGTGGGACATTTGGCATATAATCCGATATTATGGAACAATACTCTGTGGGGACCGTCTAACTCCCATCATAAATATGCACTATAATCTATTATCTTAAGAATTTGATTGCCTATTTAAATCAACTGAAAGGTTGGTATCAAAATGGTGATGAAAAAGTAAATGATTTTTTTTTTCTTTTCTTTTGTGGTTTTGGCAAGACCAACAATTTGTGTTGAATTAAATATCAAGCTAACATGGGGACGGTGGCTACCACTCACCTTTTATTCAACATCCCTCAATTTTAAAACGGCGACATTTCGAGTTTAGTCACCAAGTGAGGAGAATCAAACAGAAGAGAAAAAGATACCTAATACTTGTAATCTGTTATTGCAATCCCGTCAAAAAAAGAAAAAAGAACTCTCCATATGTGACAAATGAACAAGTTATGAGAGATCTTGAGGTTTAAACATATGCCACTTTGAAGCATGAGAATAATATAAAAAGTCAGACCAATTTATTCAATATATGATGATAGGCACCACTTGATGATGAGTTTGGTTTTGTTTATATTATTAGAGCGAGCTTGTCATCATAAAGCAAATCCAATTATGTTAGATCCAAGCACTTTAACGTACACTAGAGAAGAGAAGAAGCTTAATTAGTGGGAATTCTGTTGCACATCACTAGAGTGGGTTGGGAATGGATTCTCTGATGTGATTTTATAGCGAAGCCAAAATATTCAATGGGCTTTTGTCATTAAATTCATTTTTGGCTCTCTCTAGTCTATAGAATGTGCACGGGTTGCATGCGCTGTGTCACTTCAAGAATGAAAGGGTTGATGGCCTTATGATGGCCATGCAATGGCACGCATGCATATGGGTGGATGATGTGATGATGGTGAGTAAGTGGCGCATGATAAGGTGCCAAGGTGGCAGCTGGGTTTGGATTGGGAATTTGTTTGTTTGTTTGTTCTTATCCTAGACATTAGACAAAGCACTCCCATGCCAAGGACAGGACCTAAACAAGGGGCATCATGGTAATTTTGAAGAGCAAAGTTGACTCCAGCCCACGGTCTAAACACAGCAAGCACTGGCAGCAAATCCACCAAAATCTTTATAGTTCAGACGCACTTTTGTGGTGGCGGGAGGGGAAAGTGAAAACTGCAAACACGCAAGGCACAGCTGTCCATTGTTGTCGGTGACTTCCTATTGTTTTTACCATGCTGTATAACAAATCCTTTTCAGGAAAGTACTGGTATATCTGGACGGAAGAAAAAAAAAATTGAGAGAAAAGAAAATATGGATAATAATATATTTTTTTTTTATTTAGTTGAAGAAAAAAAATATAGAAAAAATTTGACTTGTAAAAATAAAAAATTATTTATTTTTCTTTCATTTCTCTCTTAATTTAAATTTTAAATTTTAAATTTTTCTTTACGATTTCTTTGGAAGAGAAGAGAGAAAATAGACATGGATAATTCATAATACTATCAATATATTGTTTTTATTTTATTAAATAAAAATGAAGGATATTTTTTTAAAATATAAAAACTGATTACTTTCATTCAATATTGTAGATTGTGGCCTATTTATTGCAATTTTTTTAGGTTATTATAATATTGGTGTGAAGTATTTACCAGTTTTGCTGATAACTAATACTCTCTCCGATCTTTTTTATAAGAAACAAAAGAGTGTTCTTTTTTGTCCTAATTATAAGAAACATAGACCCACTTTAAGATGTATTAATTATTAGTTTTTTTTTTACTCTTTATCTTGTGAAATCCATTAATGAGACATCTACTCATTTCTCATGCATTTATTGGTCTATTAACAATAAAAGTTACACTTATTGGTGGAGGTACAATGTCATTAATGTAACCACTACTTAAACCAATCAATTTAAGGGGTACTTTTGGAATAAAATTAAAATTTATGATATTATTAATTATAACTAACTAACTTAACTATTTTTATTGGTCTTAACGATTTAGTTATTTGTTTCTTATATAAAGGACCGGAAGATGTATTTATTAGATTATTTGACTGACCACCTTTAATGAGATCTCTCTTCCCAACCATATGTTTCCATCTATAACATAGTTTTAAAAACCGAACCGGTGACCGACCTAGTCAAGGCACTGGGTCACTGGGTCAGTGGTCGAACCAGTGGGTCACTAATTGACCCTCATAACCCGGTCTGTATTAAAAATTTTGAAAATTTTTATACCTGCCTTAAAAAAGTAAAAAAAAAATCACATAACAAATTAATATAATTCCACAAGCTCATTTTTCAAGTTCAAATCCATTGATATTCACAGTAACAAAATCACATTATAAATTACTTATTACACTTCTTTAAAGTTTAAACAGAATTCAAAATAATATAATCACACTATCAACTATACCATCACTTCTTCAAACAAAATTCACAGTGACAGAATCACAATATCAATTACTTAAGAATCACTACTCATAAATAATAAAACAGAATCAACTAAAAATAACATTCAAGTTGGATTAAATAGAATCATGTGGTGTGGATTGATGTGGTTGAGATGAGAGCCTTAGGGTTTATCTGTGTGCGCTTTGAAGTTTGAAGAAGAAAAGTCACAGACTCATAAACACGACACAACAAGCAATGTTTTGGCAAACGCTCACAGCCACAAAACCTTTCTTTCTTTTGGTTTTTTATCCAAACGACGTCGTTTCAAGCAATTTAAAAAAATTAAAAATTTTAAAATAAAAAAAAAGTGCGTGACTCGGATCGGGTCACCGGTTTACCCCCGGGTTACACCGGGTTTGACCGGATCACACCGGATTTGACCGGGTCAAAAGCATGGCCGGTCCGATAGCTGGCTCGACCCGGTCTAACCTCCGGATCACGGTCCGATTTTTAAAACCATTATCTATAAAACTTAGGCTTGTTGGATATTTTACGGCATCTGAATTTTAATTTAGTTTCACACACATACATACATCCACCCATACGAGAAAATACTTAACATGGATATACTTTTTCTTCCATTTTACTTCTATCTCATTTTTTTTATCTCTTTTCATTTTTCATTACATCATTTGTGATCACATCTATCATACTCTCTCGTTCTCTTTGTACACTTAATGTAAATATTTAATTGAGAGTTTGAAGCTATCTGTCTCTGTATTTATTTCTATCCTGATATGATTATATTGTTACTTAGCTTAGTTTCTTTTAAAAACATTTGGCGAGTGAAATTTAAAGAGACTTAATATATATATAGAGAGAGAGAGAGATAGAGAGAGATAGAGATGTATAAAGAATACATGAATTGTGAAGAATACTGTGTGCTAAATATTTAATCTTTAATTTTTTCCCGATGTTCTAAATTTTTAAAAGAAAAAAAAATTAATATCATGTAAATATTTAAGAAAATAAATAAATAAATTTATATAATACTTTTCTTAATACGTATTATAATGCTTTAATTATTTATTAAATATATAATAATTTAAAATTATTAATCTAATTACTATTAGCCCATTATAATGAATACCATAAAATATACTGTAGAGGAATACATGATACAAATCTAGAATTAATGCATTTGAATTGAAGCACAATTTGATGACCACGTGTTGTGATCTGATGAAGGTCACACGAAAGGTCACTTCAGTTGTATGATGTATGAGTGAAGATCAGATAAGGCTAGATAACAAAAGATACGAAGGAGAGGAGGAATGGGTGATTGGATAAACATGGGAAATTAAAGAGGGGAGGGTGAAGCACGGTGCACAAATTTCTTGGGCAACCGTCCGCACCCTAGTGTCGGACACTTAGCATACAATCTGCTAAGAAACACACATAAAATAACAAGTTCAGAGAAATGACAGCTCCTCCTCAACCCTCTTTCATCTCAATCTCTCACTGCATGCTTAGTCTCACTGAGACCTTACACACATAAATGCATGATCAATTGATAACTCCTTCACCACCAAATTGATCCCATCTCTGCCTTTGTCTCCTTCCTCTGCCAAGCACCCCCCCAACATGCAAAGCTGTACACCACCTAAGGTACCTTTGGAACATTTTTTTTTTACCCATATGCATGGTCACAATTTCAATTCAATTAATTTTGTATTTCTGGATTGCTAGCTAGCCAAACAGAGAGAGCATCCTATTTGACTGGGACAGTGCAAATTTTGCTTCTACATGCAACGCAATGCCTAAATTATTTTATGTATTTATGGGTTCCCCTCCAACGTTGTATACTGTAAAAAGGTCAAGGTGTAGCTATCTTATGTCGCCAACCCGGAGAACATGTAGGCTTTACTGGATTAAAATATGATACTTTTCTTACCGTTTAATCTGGGTTTCAGTTTCAGTTCTCCAACAACGAGGACAAAGAAACGTAGGCAGAGTGTCCCATATGCCATGGCCAACTATGCTTTGTTATAATAATAATAATTAATAACAATTACTTCCGAAATTAAGTTAAGTAATCAAGAACATAAAATTATACTAGAAACAAATGGAGAAGAATATGTATACATTATATAGAAGAAGCGGCAGTTAATTCAGTAATCGATATCACAATTCCCACATAAACATTCCTCGAGCCACGCCATCCACACGCGTTTTTTGTTTTTGTTTTCCTAATCATGAATGGTCAATTTGCCTAATTTCCCAATTTTCTATCTGTCAATTTTTAATCATGCCTAGCTTAACTACTGTCCTCCTTGTTCGTTCCCACTGGGCCAGACAATGTACGAGATTATGGTGCCTAATTGTTGCCATTTGTTTAACCCTAACCCCCTTTCATGCTTCACTGTCGATCGCTATAGTGGGGGAGGGGACTAATATTTATATTTAGCAAAAGTTTAACCAATTAATTTAATCAGATCCCACATAGCTAACGTGGTTCCTCCAACCCTAATTTCTCCATGTGGTAGCCACACAAGAAGAAACATGGCCTAACAACAGGGCCTATTGTTTGGTATCGACCCTACAATATTGGTTGTGCTTCGCGACCTAGTGATTAGTATATAAATGAAAATTAAGGTAAGAGGACATGTACGAAACCCAAACCAGTATTTAAAATAATAAAGAAAAAAAGGGGGGAACCAGATCTCTACCTTTGATTATTTCCTAGGAGATTTTCCCCTAACTGTTTTCTTTGTCTGTTTATTTCAGCATCCGGATGAAGCACATAAACATGATATGTGTCAAGGACCTACGTTCTTGTTCCTGATTGGGACCATATAAACCTTCCACAATCTAAATATATACGTATGTTAGAGTTCAGTATTTGATCTAAGATTTTTTGTTGAACGATGTTGTGTGGTCCTTCCTTTCTTCTTTTTCTTTCTAGAGTGTACCTTCTTTAATCTCTACTATTTCCTTATTAAAATGATGATTTGAAAGATTGCGAATAATAGCCACACTAAAAAGAAAAGAGTTGAAATAACAACTCGACAAACTCCAAACGAGTTAAACAATGACAACTTGATCCTTTACATTGACCCAATATTTAATGTTCCCAAGACTATTCAATAAAAAATATATCAAAATGGAATATGAGAATGGATTAATGCCAAAAGTTCGCAGGAATAAGTCACGCGTTTCGTAGTGATTTTTTACTGTTGGCCTGTTTCACTCATTAGCATGTTCTATCATCATCTCCTTTTGATTAGATATTTTGGGTATGATCCAAGGTTGATTAATAAGTAATTGTGAGACAAAAAAGTTGTTTTAATTAAGTGTGGGATTCCAAACTACTTTCAGGACCAAAAGGATAGATTGATCTTAGAAATTATTTTTAAAAAGAGTTAGCCAAAAGAAAAAAGGTATAGCATTTCAATTGCGATGTGAGAAGTGTTTTAAAATGCTTTCTTCATTCCAGATCTAATGGAATAATCTAGCTTGAAAAAATTTTAGACACAGAATAATTAACTTGGTCAGAAAAATCGTAGTGGACTCTTAGGATCTCGCTTTGATTTGAATATGGTTAACAGTGAACTAATTAACAATGAGCAAGAATCTCATCATGTCGTTTTAAATTTATACGATTTATTCTACTCCCGAGTATACATTGCTAGGGTATGTGCATGTAATATGGCATATGCCTCTCTGTTCACCACCAATTATTGAAATTTGGAAAGAACAGTTGAATCTTGAAAACCACAATTATCTTCCAATTCTGGTTGGGGTTGAATTTTTAACTTTGATTTAAACAATTAATCTTACTTCTAAGCCGATGTCTTTGCTTTAGTATCTGATTATTATTAAAAAAATAAAACAAAAGAATTTAGGTCTGAAAACAAGTAGATGGTTTCTTACTGTCGCTGAGAGCTGTTGTTTTGTTTGGCGTAACTTCAGCTGTAAAAAGAAAATACTATTTGATTAGCACTTTGACTCTCTCCAAGACACCAGCAAGCTTGAGAATGATAAAGTTGGATAATACTGCTATACAACTTTGACATGTATTAACTCTTATTGCATGAAGGTTGCTCCATCTAAATTTACTGGCCTGAGTTTAGCTGGTTAAAGTATCTGATATAAATTATAAATTGTAAATATATACAAATATCGATCTCTCGCAATGTATTGCTTCCATTTTTTATTTTTTTATCCTATTTTTCTCTCTTTTAAATTCTATTTCAAATTCCCGTAAAGCCCATTTAGTAGTTAGGATATCATAATTATCTTATTTTACCCTGTTGTAAGTAGTTGTTTTTTTTTTTATCCATAAAAATCGAAGACAAATATTTTACAACAATTCACACACTGTTTAATCAATTGAGCTAGACGCCATTGGTGTTGTGAATAGTTGTTTAGTGTATCTATAGGATATGATTTGCTTATCTTACTACTTACTTTTGTTGGTGTAGGGCATTTCTTATCTTAAGGGGCAAAATTAGAAAGCAATAAAATAGGACAACCGTGGTCTCTTCCTTTCAATAGAATAAAAAATTAATTAATTAAAAATAAAAGAGAGAGATAAAGTAGATAAAGTTTTAAGTCATTTGAATTGAGAGAAAAAAGGAAAATCAAACTTTTCTATGTTTACTTAAATATAAAATTATTATTTTATCCTTTATAACAATTAATGGAAATAATTTATGTTTGAACTATAATTAATTAAAAAGTCATATTTTTGAAGATTATTTCCCTACAAAATTATTAAAAATATTATTTATATAAATGTATTTCCTTTTATTATAAAGCATTTAAAATTAATATATTTTAATTTAATTTTTATGTTCAATTGCATTTTGTACTAAAAAAATTGCATTAAAAATATTATATTAAATTTAATATCTGTGTTGCTATTTTATTTCGTTACCAATTATTTGTAATTTTAAATTTTAATAATCTTTTTGTAAAATTTATACTTATTAGAATAAACAGTTTATGTACTAACATTCTAAAATATTTTTCATAGGCCTCATTCAATTACAAATTATTATATATAATAAGTTTGTTGACTTTTATAATAATTATCTTAAAAGTCATATTTATCAAGATTTCTAATTGGTTGATATTATAAAAATTATTATACTAATAAATAATAATATATAGAAATTAAGGTCTACTTATTAATAATTATTTACTCAATTCTTTTAAAAAAATATATTTTAAGATCGTAGTTAAAAATTAAGATTAGTTTTCATGTATTATCAGTGTAAATTTGTTTTATAGTATCATTTGGTTAAGAAATATCTTATGCATGTTTTTAAAGTAATTACTATAAAATTAATAATCTTATCACACGTAACAATGTATTATAATTAGATGGGTATTTTTTTTTTTTACATTATCAATATATTCAAATTAAATTCTTAAAAATGATTTAGACATGATAATAGACAGACTAAATTATACTGGGACTGTTAAGATTTTTTTGAATTGCACATAATATTTCTCATTTCAAACAATTAAGAGGATTAATGCAGGAATGGAAGAAGGAATATTGTGTGTAATCCTAAAAAAAACTTAGGATTGCGAGTGTAATTTACTCTAATAAATAAATAACATTAGACTTGTTTAGCCTTTGGTAAAAGTTGGTCCCTCTATTTTTTTTTGGTACGAACCAATAAATCTTTTACATGAGATAATTTTGTTTGAGATGAATAGAACTATTATAAGTGATAAAATTATTATTTAAATTAATTCTATATCCAAAATTTTAATTCAAGATCATTAATTAAGTTAAAATAAAGATTATATTGACTCTCTTAAAATCTGTCCTTATTACATTCGATAAATAAAAAACAAACCTCAAGAAGCTGCTTGTAATTTTTTACTCTAAAATAAACTCACCAATTAATATATGCGCCATGCAATTGCCTTCTCCGTTGGTTCTAAACCAAAACTCCAAGAACGATTTATATGCAAGTACTTTTTTAATTATATTTTTTCATGACTGTACTTTTATGGGGAATGAAAAACCAAAAAGAGGGATAAAAGGTCAGAGAACAATAACAGAAAAGACAATGTAACGACAGTCGCATTTGAATGCTGCTGCTCAAGGTTTGAACCAGAAGCAGTTGGCGTGGGACGTTCGCACTTGGACTTCAACTCAGGGGAGCGTGATGCTAGAAAGCCCTTCTTTGATTTTATTTATTTTAACAGAGACTATATGTGTGTTTGATTTTCCGTTGAAAGATCTTCAAACAGCCGTTAGATCAAAAGTTTCAAATTTCTACTCTTACAAAACATGTATTGAAATATGTGTCCGTTCAATCTAACGTTAAATCAAACACACTTTATATATATCTTCTGCTAAAAGTAATTTTAGCTGAGTTAGTAGGACTATTATATATAGCAAAATTCTTTCTCACACGACTGTATAATTAGAACTTAAATTTGAAATTATTAATTAAGTTTAAACAACTGCAGGCTGCAGCCCTTCTTTCACATTGTGGCTGTGGTTGAGGTATGTAATAATCTGCAATGGCCCGTCAGAATTACTCCAGCGAGGAGGTTCAGCGGATAGTGTCGTTTCTGCTCGTAAGACGAACGTGAAACGACAATAGACACACATTGCGAGGGTAAAATTGTACTAGAGGTGAGAGTGTGAGACATCCATTTCTCCTGTTTCCTTCACAGTTCAGTGAAGAGAAACGTCCTGGTGGGGCCCCCCTTCGATTTTCTATGGTCTTCCAAACGATGGAAGTTCACGGGCTTTTCTTACGTATAATTAGTGTTGTAGGTGTACATATTTATTCAAATTTTCATTCTCATATTTATATAATTAATAGAAAAAAATTATATAGCACATTATTTTTTTTTAAAAATAGATAATTATAAAAAAATTAAAGACTATAAAATTAAAAAAATAAGGAAATATGTAATAATGTAACTATAATTTTTTTAATATTAATTTTGAAATGTGAAAAGTAAATTGAATTAAGGATTTGAAATTATTGATGAAAGAGAAAAATCTTCAAAATAAAATAAAAAAAGTTAGAAAAACTGATAAAAGAAATATTACTTCTGGTCCTAATTATAAGCAACAAATTAACTTTTTCTTTGATTCTAATTATAAACAACAATCACTAATTTTTAAAGTTACTAAAGGTTAAATTTTTTTTATATCCTTACTTTATTATTAACTCTATTTCCTATACATTCACTTATTCCTAAGACAACCACTTAAAGTAAATAGTGTTTTTGGAATAAAAATTGAACTTATGGTATAATTAATTAAAAAAATTGTATTAACTACTTTATTTAGTATTGATGATCTGTCATATGTTACTCATAACTAGGACCAGATGTAGTATTAAAAAAAATAGCATCAGATAAAGAAGTAAATTGAGCTAATTATAGAAATATTGTGAATGTAAGTAGTTATAGAAATTGATAAGAGAAATTTAAAAAAAAAAGTAGAAGAACCAGATACATGTTAACAGAGTGAACTACAACTACACCACTTTTCATGAGAGGATAGTATTCAAATGAGAGTAAGGAGAATGGAGCAATGAGAGCACAATAGGGGTGGGTGGGAATATACTAGGTTGAACAAGGCTTTGCTTAAATAGGCCTAGCCTATTTTAAAAAATTCAAGGCTTGAGCCTGGCCTGTTACCTGTCATAGGCTTTGTTTTTAGGGCTGGGCTTGGCCTGTTAGCCTACTTAAAAGCCTATTTCATATTAAAACTTTTATATAAGTTTAACTTCTGTTTATATGGAACAATAGACTTAGAGACTATTGAGAAAAACTCTATGTGAATCAAACTATAATCTATAAAAATAAAAATAAAAATGTTATTATTCAAAGCATGAGACAAAGGTGGAAATAGGAGAAATAAATTTTATAAGAGTCAAGTCTGACACGTTAATATGATATAAGTTTATTACCTTCAAGATAACTTAGTTAAAAAGCCTAGTTTTTAATAAGCCATCTAAAGTCTAAATAAAACATAAATTTATCACTCAATAAGCTTATATGTTTGACTCTTTATATAGGTCAACATTTGTAATATTTTTACAAGGTAAACAAATGTAAGATTTTGATACATTATAACAATTTTAATATAATAATAATACTAAAAAAATATTATAATTTATATTTACTTAAATATGCCGGCCTGTTAGACCTAAAAAGCTTTTTAAATGACCTAAAGCCCAGCCTTTTTAATCAAATAGGCTTTTATAAAAGCCTAGGCCTGACTTATTTATGAAAAAGTCTGGACTGGGCTGGGCGTGATATAGGCTAGGTCATAGGTCCTTATCGAGCGGCCTGACCTATTTTCATCCCTAAGTACAGATAGACTTATTCATATATATATATATATATATATATATATATATATATATAAGGAGATTTATTTATTTTTTAAAAGGAAATACTGATGCGTATGATTTTTTTTCCCATAAAATTTACACCAACTTTATTTTTTTGTTAAATACTTATTTTATATTTTATTTTTTAAATCTTTTATTACTTAAAGGAATATACATGAGTGAACAATTTTTTCCCCCAAAAGTTGAAGATTATTTTTGTAATTTTAAATACATTAAAACAATATCATTTAGTAATAAAGGATGCAATCAAAATACTTAATTACGTTTCTATAATTGTGGTAGTACCTAATTAAAAAATAGTTGCATTAATTTCTTAAATTAAAATTTGAAAATTTAATTTTTTTTTACTTCAAAAAATTAATTATTTAAAAAATATTAAAAACAATTTATTGAAATTTAAATAATTTAAAATATGATATAACTACTTTCTAGAAACGGTATAAACGAGTGATTGACTATTTAATAATTTAATACGTCAATTTAAATTAATTTGACAATTGATTGACTATTAACAAGTGTTTTTTTTAAATATTTTGTATTTTCTATATTTTATATTTTATTTCATTGTTTAAATATTTTTAATTTTTGACAGATAAATATTCTATATTGATTCCAATATAATATCTAATATAAAATATAAAAAATAACATGGACCTCACCGTGGATTTTAATATAAAATAATATATTTTATTTTAATATAAATATCATGGATTGAAGTAATAAAAGATATATCTTATTTTTTAAAATTAATATCTTTTATTACTTAGTAATAGATATTGGAAATTTTTTCCTCCTAAAAAATCTACCTAAATTGGGTTATTTTAGTAAATTAGATTGCATTAAACTTAAATCACTTTTAAATTAAAGATTTTTTTTTTGCTGAATAAAAGAATATATTTCAAATATTTTTTACATTAATTATCTACTTAAATTCAAATTTCAAATATTTCGGGTATTAATTAGCTAATTAAATTCAAATTTGAAACATTGCTAATTAAATTTTAAAAAAGTCTTTATTTTTTTTAGGCACAAATGACTATTGCATTAAATAGAATTAAATTAGTAAATTCAATTTCTTATTTTATAATTTAATAAAATCAATTTAATGACATATTTTTAGGAGAATTAAATTGCATTCCTAAAATTCATTATTGTCTTCATTTCAGCATGTTATTACTTCAAATTTTTCCACCATTTATATAAAGCCTAACACACCACTGCAAATACCAATCCATCACGTCAATTAGGTTTCGTAAAATTCAAATGTCTTCCTTTTTATTAAAATCCTTTTTCATCCTCTTTACATTTTTCTTGCTATTCTTCTGCTAGCAAGTAATTATCTGATCCTATTCTCATTTTTTTTTGTATTCCTTTGTGAGGAAGTTTATTTTGTATTCATCTTCCACCTTTTAAATGTTGTCCCTATTTTTAATTTTGTCCTCATTTTGCTATTAATTTTATATTTGTTTTGTGTTCATCTCTTCCTTCTATTTTCACTATCCTGGAAATAAGAAACAATAGACTGCTCATATAGTTGAAGATTTCTATTGAAATTACCCCACAAAATCAAGAGTTAATTTGACAAAGATTGATCAAAAGGACAAGTGAAAAACTTAGATTTGAAAGAAAATGACAATGGGACTACAAAAGACAATCCAAAAAAGACATTATGGTGAGCCTATCTTTCTCTCTCTACACTTTTTTGTCTATTTTTGAATGTAAACATATTTCTCTATATTTCTCTACCTTGTATTCCTTTGTGAGGAAGTTTATTTTGTATTCATCTTTCCACCTTTTAAATGTTGTCCCTATTTTTATTTTTGTCCTCATTTTGCTATTAATTTTATATTTGTTTTGTGTTCATCTCTTCCTTCTATTTTCACTATCCTGGAAATAAGAAACAATTGAAGATTTCTATTGAAATTACCCCACAAAATCAAGAGTTAATTTGACAAAGATTGATCAAAAGGACAAGTGAAAAACTTAGATTTGAAAGAAAATGACAATGGGACTACAAAAGGCAATCCAAAAAAGACATTATGGTGAGCCTATCTTTCTCTCTCTACACTTTTTTGTCTATTTTTGAATGTAAACGTATTTCTCTAACTTTCTCTACCTCTCAGATGAACATTAGCAACAGTGAGAGAAACAAATTTGTGGAAATAGAGAAAAAAATAAATGTGAGGTAATTCTGAACAATAGCTCAATTTTGATTTAAAGCTTCCGTAATTAAGTATTATTTTGACTAATGAGATTTTTTATGCAATCTATACTTCTATATTTAACAGGATTGGTTTGACATGGAGCTTGCGTATTGACGATACGTTCAACACGTTTGGCACTGAGATCTTTCTTGGTAAAGTTGTTTTTTTAAAAAAAATTATTACCTATGTGACTAATATTGGTGGATAGGACAATTTTAATGTTGTGTGATCGAAAAATGTTTTGAAGACCACAATTGATATATCCCAGGCTAGAGAATTAATTTTTCACTCTATTCAACCTAACAATTTTTTGTTGCAGGTATCCATTTGAGAGTGGACAATACTACTATGTTTAAAATCGGGCTAGAACTTGAAGGGAATGCATATATTTTCTATGTTTTTAGAATATCCTTTAGTGCTCTTTTTATTGTTAGAAATTGGTTGCCAGTTTTAATATTTTTTCAATAGACGATCTTCAAATTTCTTTAAAAAAATCAATTTTAATATATTCTACTGCATCATTTCATAAAACAAACTTTAATCTAATGCATAAAGTTGATGTACAGTTCTAATGGTTGGAAAATACGCAACATACAACACATCAATTTGAATACGTAGGTTTGAAGTTCTGAACCAATATTTTTTGTATGTCATAGTTTTAATTTTTTTCTTATTTATAGATAATAAATAATTAAACTAATTATAAAAAAAATATCGTATCACTTTTGTTATAAAGTTTGTAACAAATTTCAAATTCTAAGCTTTAACTACATATTCTTTTAAAAACAATATAGAAATCTTCCACATTAGGAGAATGCAAACTTAATTTACATTAGTATAAGATGAAGATATATTTAGTTCATATAAATATAAAAAAAATAATCTCTAAACAAAATATCTTCTCAATTTATCTCTTATATTTTATATAAAAAACTATTTTACAAAAATACTTTAAATATGCAGTAAAAAAAACTTTAAATATATCATGATTCGTTGTGTTAAATATATCATGTATATTTTTCAAATTATATTACATGACCACAGTACAAAATATATCATGCAACCTGATTCGTTGCGTTAAATATATCATGTATATTTCTTACCTTCTACAAAAAGAAAAAAGGGTCTTCTTTAACCTTTTATTGTTTATAAAAATAAAAACTACATGTAACAGAATTTTATAAATAAAAAAGTTACAAAATACTTTGTTAAAAAATAAAACCAGGATAAGAAGGTTAAATAACCAAGTAGGTTTATGAACTATGTAAGGTTTTTTAAATATGTTTTAAAACTATCTTTTTTTATGTTATTAAAACTATCTTTTTTAAATGAGTATTTCATCATATTTATTTAACTGAGTCTCTAAGATTTTTTAAACTAACATAAATTATTACAATTTAAAAGAATTTCAAGTGGTCAAAAACTAACCTTAATAACATACTTTTTAATTTATGGACCCAATTAGAGAAAATAATTTAAAAATTCATTTAAATTTTTTCAAATGGTTAAAAAACTTACTTAATAATGTAAATGCAAGTGCCTCCTTGGTTCCATTCTAAATTTTTTTAACATCAAACTAATAATTAGACGTTAATATATTCAAAGAGACATAAATTATTAAAGTGAATTTTGATTCCTTTACTAATTTTTTATCTGTATACGTTAAAAAAATATAATTTGATCAATATATTTAAAGGAATTAATTATCATTTATTTAGAGATAACTTAAATGTTTCTATTATTTTTTGTTCAAAATTATTACATTTTGCACGAAATCTTTCAAAGAAATTTGAATACGAAATACGTTACTTGATTTATCATCCATCCAAACTCCGAAGTCAACAAAATCTTATGAATAATTGTATAAAGTTGTTTAAAATTAATCAATAAATTATAAGATAATTCAATAAAATATAAGATAATAAACAAAAAGTTATTAAAAAAATATATTAAATTGATAGTAAAAAGATTATTTATTTAATATTAAAACTTAAACTAGTCTATTATTATGATTGATAAAATAAAGGGTAATTCATCATATTAAGATATAAAATTATGTAAATATTTTATTAATGAGTCTGTCATATTCATGACAGAGAATAGTGTAATGTAATTTATTAAGAAAGGAAAAATAATAATAATTATTGGTACTTCAATTTAAAATTAAAAATGGTCATAAAAATTCAAGTGATGATGTTAACTTATTTTATATCAAATAAGTTGATTATAAATTTATATTTTTGAATGAAAATATTTAAATATTGTTAAAATTAACTGTAACTTAATTTATATAAATATATATAATATAAATATATATAATTTATATCATAAAATGTCAACATATTTTTTAGGAAAAATAAGGTAAGTTAAGAGCTTATTTTAAGGTTATTATTGGCTCCATTTATGTTATATTTTTTTTTTAAAATTTTTAGCATAATAGTTAAAGTCAATGTCTTGAACAAGTTGGATTTAGGAATTTTGTTAGCTTTCTCGATAAAATGATAACTTAGAGATTGCTCGACTATGACAAGCTAAAATAGATTTATATTGTCATGTCATATTAATTTCTTAAATTTTTTTTTAAGTTTAACTTTTTTATTAAATAATATAAAATATTACTTCCCTACGAATAATTTTCTCCGTGCATCACACAGAAACATGCACTAGTTAATACTTATATATATATATATATATATATATATATATATATATATATATATATAAAGTTCACTTAAAGCTTTTAGAGTCGTCGGATCGAAACTTTAACTTCATAATAACCGTTGATCTGATTCAATTATGTAACTTTTACTTGAATATTTTAGAGCTGTCAGATCGAAACTTTAACTTCACAGTAGCCGTTGATATGATTCAATATGGTCTAACATTAATTGAGGATTATTAATTTTTAAAACAAATAATTTGACTATTGTTATAATTATTATCTTTTATATATTATTAGATAGAAATAGAGATTATGTAGTATTAATTTAAAAATTAAAAAATTTGTTTTTGAAATAATTATTTACTTCAAAAATATTAAATCTTAATAATTTAATAATACTATTTAAATGAAAATATTTATTTAAATAATCATCTTTTATATTTGTCGTGGATGACATTTTGTTTTCAGCATTAAACAATTCATTACATCTTAAATCATAATGAGAAGATAACGAAAATATTAAGTTAAACAATTTATTACAAAAAAAGTTAAACACTTTTTTCAGTCAATATTACAATTAAATTTATATCCCTAAAAATAGTAATCACGTATCACTCTGTCAAAAAATAAAAATAAAATAGGATAGCAGTACGCATGGCTTATTACTCTCAGCACCAAAGAATATAACAACTGAAACATTAAAGGTCCAATTACTTTCAAAGTGTCAGTTACTGTAAAAATTTTAATTCTAATTTTAATTCTTCAAATAATCAATGTGTCGTTTGAAAACCAAGAGACTTGCACTATTCTATAACATGTGAGATCATTTGGAGTGTCCTCCTATTATCATTCTATCTTCTACACAATTTGGAGCATGGTTTGGAGTTTTGTCTCACTTTTGGTTGATGTGCAAAAACGCTACTTTTCTACATGGTGAACATTGTTTCTTTATGTTGTTCTTGAATACTACTTTTCTCTTGTTTCTTCCTAAAAACTGTGATTGTTTTCTTCTACATTAATATAGAATCCAATGAATTTTTTTTAGCCATGATTTGAGTCTCAAAAGCAAGTGGTATGAGTCTCCATTTCTTTAAGGTGAGCAAAGTCCCTATCTTGAACTTTATATTTCTCTAAAAATTGTTCAAATTTTACTGTTTTTTCAATATCAACGACCTCCACATGCTAAAATTTGAGAATTTTATTTAACTTCTACAATATAAGTATATTTTTAAAAAAAAAAAAATTGACTTTTTCTTTGTTTGCAGGTATAATCTAAATCTAAGTCTTTAGAGCAAATAGTTTGAGTCTTTGTTCCCTTGAGGTGTGCAAAGGTCCTATTTTGGACTTTATATTTTTTCTAAAAGATGTTCTAATTTTACTTATTCTTTAAGAGCAACGACTTTCTCATATGCTACAATTTGAGTATTTTATTTACTTCTACAATTACATAAGTTGAAGATGAGTGTATATTTTAAAAAAAATACTCTTTTTTTTTCAGCCGCAATTTGAGTCTTCATTCCCTTAACATAAACAAGACTATTTTTCCTTTATGTTTCTTGAAAGTTCAAATTATACTAATTTATGAAAATAGAGATCAACGACTTCCTCGTACACTACACAGTCATTTGAGCTTGAAAATACATAATGAAGATGAAATGTTATGTTGCTCAACTATACGTAAATCTAATATTTGACCATCTAAATATGTTTTAGAAAATATTTAAATCATTAAATATTAAATATTTATATTATATTTATCGTTCTTATATTGCATATAGCACCGTATATTTTTTTTTTTTTTTTTTTTTGTAGTCTATTGCTTTTTTATGCTTTAAGTTTTATTTAATATTTATAATTTATATTATATTTAACTTTTTAAATAAACATTCTATAATTATTTTCATCCCTTTTTGTCATAAAACTCTGTTTATTATTGAATTTTCTTATCTTTAAAAAAAGAATCTTTCATACAATTAAAAAATGCATAATGTGTCGAAAGTTGTTTAGTTTTTACCTAATTCAAACTAGAAGTTTTCTTCTTTTCAAATTAGAAGTTATTTTCCTTTAAAAAAAATTATATATTAACTACACATTATATATGTTTTTACATTAAGTTTATGCGTTGCAATTTTAGGATGTTTATAAGTTTTAAGTTACTATTTAAGTTTAAATCTCATAAATTAAAGAATTTTTTTTTACTACATAAATTAAAGACTTTTAATTTTTTTTGACAGAAATTAAAGACTTTTAATTGAAAAGTCTGCTATGGAAAATTTGGCCTTAATAGAATTGATTATTCTGGTTATTAAAGTCATGCAAAATTTCATATATTGTGTAATATTCAATTTTGATAGTTGGCCTTGGTAAAATTCTCTATCGGCTGAATGGCATATCAAGAGGTTGATGATGGTTATGAAACTGATTACTTGCAGTAGGATTCCCTTATGGAGAATAATAAAATACTAAAGTTGAATGCTTCTTTTGAGTTTTGATGATAAAAAAAAATGTTCTTCTTTGGTGCGTGTGTAATGGATAAAATTCTATTTAATGAATAATTAAATTGTCCATATTAATTATATAAATTATAAAATTTTGTTAATTATAATTAAGTTCTTTTTAGATAAATTATAATTAAGTTAATAATATATATTTATAAATTATGTTTATGCATAGTAGTTGATCAGAGCTGATATGATTTAATTGACTTAATTGTATTAAACCTCACTAATCTTAACTTTTCGCATACTCATATATATTTAATTATTAACCAAATATCCAAATAAGGTAGAAAAAAAAACCTAAACGATGTAGCTTAATTTTATTTCAATTTTTAATATAGAAATGTTTATAATTTATTTAAATTTATTGACCAATGATTAGTTTTCAAACAAAATGCATTTAATGTTTAATTTTATTCAAATCTTAAATGTTATAATAATAATAATAATAATAATAATAATAGATAAATCTCATTGCACTGGGAGAAAGTGTTCAATTTAAGCCGTAATAAGATTAATCAATTAAAAACTAAATGTATAATTAATCTTTTTCCTCAATTTTAATATAATTATATTTAATATGCTACTAAATATGTTAAAATTTGATAATTTTATTTATGTACATATAAAAATTGATATCAACTTTAAAAAAATACTAAATATAAATATAAAAATGTATAATTTAAACGAACCCGTGCATCGCACGGGTTTAAAATTTAGTTTTTAAAAATAAGGAAGTGATCCACATAATCAGATTGTGAAATTTATACCAAGTATATTCGTACCGTACGAAATAGCACTTCTGTTTTTCAAATTATCAAATTACTGTAATTTTTTGAAAAATTATTAATATGGAAAACGATGAATTTCACGAGTGCATACCTTCTTTTATTTGAGTTTAATTTTTATATGTTGTTAGTATAAAAAATCTATATTTTAATTAATAAATAATTATAATAAATATAACTTTTAAGATTATTATTATAAAAATTAATAAATCTATTACAATTATCTTTGAGTAATGTTGGTGAACAACGATATATAATTATTATAAAAGTTAAGAAACTATCCATATATGTACTGTTTACTTTTTTTTTATGTAAATAATTTTGTAAAAGTTTATAACAACAATTTTTTGCGATTGTAGAACATAATAAATATTTATAGTAATTGTAGATCGTAACAAACATTACTTGCATAAAAAGGAATAAAAGAAAATTGTATTCATGAAGTACAACTTGTTCTTAAAAGAAATACTAATTTTATAAGTTTAAAAGTAAATTATACTAGTTCAATGAAAAAGTCAAATTCACCTCTATCTCCATAATCGTTCCTCCTTTTTTTTTTTTCCCCATTCTTCTCTATTTTAGTCTTCTGGCGAAGCAAACGAAGCGGTGACGGTGATGTACACTTTTTTGTCATGATATAACGTAATAAAAGGTTAGTTTGTTTCAAAATTAAATTAAATAAAGTTAATTTTAGTTATTAAACAAAATTAAAACGTGGTTTTAAATTGATTTTAATTGTCTTTTATTTTTCCTACTGATAAAAAATTGATTTCAATTATATATTTATATTAAAAGACATTTTTATGTTTTTTATCAAGATAAATAGACGCTATTTTTTTTCGTGATTGTTTATATCGCAAGTTTAACAATATTAAATAATGGCACTATTTTGTTGCTATTTTCGTATACTGTTCTTGCATTAAGTATAGCTATTGTCATTATCATCATTTTTTTTTTTTTACATATTGTCATTATCATTAGTTATTATCAATAGCAAATTATATATTACGGAATATTTCTTTTACATAAATTAGTGGCCGGAACTACTTGATATGACTTATACATGATATTTTTTTTTATCATTCTTGTTGGATGAATATTCTCCACTGTGTAAGTAGAAAGTTGTATATTATGAGTTTATCACCATGATATATGAATTGAGAATCATTTCTGCGTTTGTTTTACTTCAATGCGTCCCCTGCACGGTGTGGAAGAAAAGGATAGACATGGGAATCAAATAATTTTAACTTTATAGAAACGCTCTCAAATAAATAACCCGCAAACAAACCAGAAGACAATCTGTCAAATTTGCAGGAAATAATGAAGTTTTGCTCGACCTTTTTCCGGACAGAGATAGCATAAGATATTAAAGAAATTTGGATGACAGAGTAACCAAATTTTGTTCTTCCGCGAAATTAAATAAATAAATAAAGAAAGTGAAAAAAAAAAATGCGAAGTGTGATAGAGCCAGAATAAATTTTAAATTAGGGATTACAGTTCCCGCTGGATAGCTTTTTATTAGGCATATATGGATGGATAGTTTTGAGATTTTTTTTACAAAAAAAAACTTATTTATTTTATTTAATATTTTTAAAATGTTTGTAAAAAAAAAGTAAAAATAATTTTCATTACCTTTTATTTTTACTGTTTATTATATAAAACTTTAAGGGGCATTTGGTATAAGAATTTTTTTTAGTTTTTTGGGAATCTTAAATTAGGAATATTTATTTCTCATGTTTTGTTTGTTTTTTTTTTTTAAAAAAAATAACATTTCCAAAAAAAAAGTATGGGGACATTTGTTTCACTGAATCTTTTAGCATTCCCGGGCATACGAAGGTGAAAATACTTATTCCCATGTATTTTTTATTCCTAGGAAAGTTACATTCCTTGTTTACACTGTTTTTATTCCCATGGTGAGGGGTGAAAAAGTTACATTCTCATGGGAAAGTAGAAAGTTATGTTTTAACTATACTATAACTTCCATTTTTACTTTTATTTTTTATTTACTATTTTAAAATTTAAAAAATATTCCTAGAAATATTAAAGGCTAACCAAACGTATTTTTAGATATGTCCGGGGATAACATTTCTCGTAATAATTATTCCCGGGAATATGATTCCTAGGAATGTTCCCTATTTTCCAGGATTTTTTTTTTGCTCCTAGGAAAATATTTCTATGGAGAGGTGGAATCTAACTTTTTCAAGTTAAAAAATAAGTTAGTGGTAAAAATATCACATTACTCTTATTAAATCATTTAATGTGGTAAAAATACTATATTACCCTTTTATTCCCATGAAATTTGTATGAGAATATTTATGATCAACTAAACAAATTTAATTATTCCTATAAATAATTCCTAGGATCCATGATTCACAGAAATTGTGATTTCCGGACATGAAAAAACATTCCTTGTATCAAATGCCTCCTAAAAATAAAAATAAAGTGAAAATAAAAGATGAAAATATTTTTTAAAATCAAATAACCCCTTAATTTCTATCATTTAAATATGTGTGTGGATAATAAAATTTTGAGTAAATTACGCTCTCTTCCCTTAAGAGATGTGAATATTACATTGTTATTCCTTTTTATATTAAAAATTACACTTCCCTTCTTTGATGGATTCGAATACATGATATTTTAACTTTTATTTTTATTTTTAATTCCATTAAATTTTTGTTAACTTCCGTCACAAAAATAAAATATATTACCAAATATATTCTTTACACTATCACCCCTAAAAAAAGCAAGTATTATACTGCTTTTCCTTCTTGTGTTAAAATACACATTTCTCTCCCTAACAAATGCAAATATATTACACTTTACTATATATATATATATATATATATATATATATATATATATATAATAATTAATACTATATAAGAAAAATACCATTTAATTTAAATATTTATATTAATAACATCGATTAAATACTATCCTAATAGTTGTTTTTATTTATTTTAATTATACATATATATATATATATATATATATATATATTATTTTAATTTGATTATTTTAAATATTTTGTGAAAATAATAAATAATAATAAAGATTTTTAAATATATAGGCACTGGTTAGCATTTGCCATAACATTTGTGCTTTCCTATGATTTTCATAATAAATACTTTTTCATTTTAATTCCTTAACCAATGCCCTAACAAGATATATGTATATAGAGAGGGAGTACGACTCCTATGAGAACTCTTTCTTATATGAGAATACGAGAACAATCAATAATAACCATAAGATAAAGATTAAAAATAATAAATGGTTGAGATTAAAATATTTTAAGTTCAAATTAAAATCCAATATAACCATCAAATATTTAATTGATTCACCAAACAAAAATAAATCTTATCACGTCCTAAAATATCTCAATTATCACGATCACCATCACTATCGCTGCCACCACCTCCGCCGCCTTGACCTTCGTCGCCGTCATTGTTGCCGCCACCACCACCGCTAGGCATTTGTGGTGGCGGCAACGACGACGGTGATGAAGGTCATGGCGGCGAAGGTGGTGGTGGTCATGGTAGTAATGGTAGTGGTGGCGCGCAACAACGGTCATGGTCACGATGGTGGCAGCAGTGACAATCTTGGTGGTGGATGCAATGGTGGTCATGGAAATGGCAGTGACAGCAGCGATAATGGTGGTGATGGTGATGGGTTAATTGAAATATTTTAGAAAATGATAATTGAGATCTTTTATAAATTTAATTTTTGTTTGGTAAATCTTTTAGAGATTTGATGGTTATATTATATTTTAATTTTAATTTTTAAATATTTTAATCTCAACCATATATTATTTTTAATCTTGATCTAATGGTTGTTATTGATTGTTCTCGTGTTCTCACATGAGAAAGAGTTATCATATAAGTCGTACTATATATATATACATATATATAGTGTAATATATTTTTATTTGTTGAGGAAGAGAGAGTGTATTTTAACGCGAGAAGGGAGGGCAGTGTAATATTCGAAAATATCTAAATATGTACATTAAAAAAAGGTGGATATTTGCAATTAATAATTATAAATTAACTTCATTATGATTCTAGTTCTTGTAATGTATTTGTTTTCTAGTTTTAGTCTCTATATAAAAAAAAATATTTTCTTTTGAAGAATATAAAAAAAAAAATATATCTTATAGTTTTGGTCCTTATAAATTTTTATTTTATAGTTTTAGTATTTGTTACTTTACCATTGATGACACAACAACTATCTATTAGAGAGAATAAGTCTGATGTTTCTTAAATAATAAGAACTAAAATGAACATCTTACAATATAAGACGGATTAGTGTCAAAAGTTTACAATTTTATAAGGACTAAAAATATCATTAAAATTCAAAATCATAAAATAAAATTTGTAGGAACCAAAATCATAAGCAGATATATTAGAGGATTAAAAATATATATAAATTTTATAAATTATCTGAATACTTATATTTATTATTATATAATAATGACAAATTTGCTTAAAGTATTTTTTTTATCTAAATCATTAATATCTTTTGTGAATATTTTTTTAAAAATAAAAATATATAATATAGTGGAATTACTTCTTTTTTTTTTTTAGCAAATGTCTTTTGTATACAATATTTAAAATCAAGACTTAACAAATCTCATTCCTAAACGAACGAGACTTACACAGATTCAGCTAATAAAAAATGTATTAAAAGAAAAATATTATAAAATGTTTTACTATCATTCTTGTTTCTTAAGTTAGAATTAAGAAAATTCTTACGTGAAAAAAAAAGAAAAGAAAAAACACTCTGAAATACAAAATAAAAAAAAGGCTGACGGATGTAACTCAAAATAAAATAACAAATATAAAAGAACCTACACGCTAGATTAATTTGAAGTCCTTACTATTTTTAAAGCACTGTGCTCTGTTTCTTAACCAGTAAGGCAATAAAAAATAATTATATACAACAATTAACTTCTCCTCTGCTTATCTCATAGACATTGATTAGTTAATAAGTTTATTGTTTTACAAAAAAAAAAACTTAAGAATATCACTGACTTAAAGTATCGACTGAGAACTTTACCGTTCATAATGATCCTACTAAACTCAAACATAATTGTCTCAAATAGAGGACACCTAACAAGAATTTAAGTTTACAACCTAACCCAACCCCACAAAACTTACTTTTAACATAACAATTGTCCAATTTTTATAAGCTCTATTCATGTTATATTTTTAGTCGATGTGGGACTAAACCACCATTCTTGAATATGCAATTAAGACAACCGCAATTAAGACGAGTTAGTGGTGACCGTAATTAAGACGACTTTTTAACACTACCCCTCACGACCAATGCTATTGCCTTGAAGTGTGGCAAATGTAGGTGCCCTAACAATCTTAAAATTTAAAATTTGTCTTAAAAAATAGGCTTAGATCTAACTCTAATATCATGCCTTTGCAATCTATTGTCATGAAAAAATTTAAAAATTTAAATTCAAAAATTCTATTTTAAAAAAAATGTTATTTACAAATATTTGCAAACATATTACGTGATTAGTATGATAGGTATTAATGTAAAATTGGTTCTCTCTTTTTTTTTTAAAAGTAAAATTGGTTCTCTTAATGTTGTGTGTTAGTTATTCTTACATATGCTGCATTGATTTTCTTTATTGATACGATAGCTATTCTTAATAAGCAATCATCTGTAATCCTATATAATTTTATTCGAAAAAAATGTTGTTCTGATAAAATTTCAATTGAACCGGTAGACAAATCTTCATTTTTAATATTACCAATTAAAGAAGACAAGAATTTTGAACCTATTATTCAAATCCAAGAAGAGTAAAGAAGACGATAAAGCATAGAATGCTAATATAACTTTAGATATATGGATAAATACTGCTTCAGAGAACATGAAACTAAAATAAATTATCTATTTAAAGAATGAAAGTTGTTATAATTTTACTTTTCTTTATTCCAATATTATAATGTATTCGTTATCTTTTTCATTGATTTTTGTAGCTTTAAATGTTTGCTAAAAATCTACAGATTCTTTCAAAACTCATAAATTCATAAAGTTTTTTTAAATCTTATAATTTTTTATGATATAAATCAATTAAAATCTAAATTACAAAATCTTTATTATAAAAGTTCTTGCTGATTGTGTATCGATGGTTTGGTTGCTTTGTTTACTACAACCTCTCTTTTATTTTTTTCCTTCAAAATTTCAAATATTTTTTAACACTTTTATACTACCTAAAAATTTGTAGCGCATTAAAATCACTGGAAAATATTGTTACATCAAACTAATAATCTACATAGTAAGTCATGTGATTGTGACGTTGTCGCTTAACAGTAATATTTGATAAGAAAGACTAAAAATAATGACAAATAATATTTAAGAAACTACGATCCGTCAAAACATTCTTAAAAGTAGAGTTATTAAAAATGGCCTAGCCCGACGGGTCGGTCTAATGACCCGTCATAGGCCAGGTTGGACTGAGCTATTAAAAAGTTGGCCTAAAAAGAATCGGCCCAATCTAGCCCGGTCTAACAGGCAAAACATGTCTGACCAGGCCTAAGAATTCTTGGCCTAAATAGTATCGGGGCTACTTGGGCCGAAGTTTTTTCCTTTTAAAATTAGTATAAATTTAAGGAAAATAATTAAATAGGCCAATTTGGCCTGGCCTGATGGGCCAAACAGGCTAGACTGGGCCAAGAAAAAGTGGCCTATGCGAGATAAAGGTCAGGCGGGGCAAGCCCGTTTTTATACTTTGGTCCGTCAGGCCGGGCCGGCCCAACTTATTTGACAACTCTAGTTAAAAGAATATGAATGATTTTTTTGAAAAGATAAGAGATTAAAAAGATTGTTTACCAAAAGTTTATATGCATGACTGCCATCCATATTAGTTAATGATGTGATAACTCACTTGGTTATCAACACAATGATTATGTTATTACTTAACGATAATACTTGATGATTGAGAGAAAAAAAATGTTAACAAAATTAAATAGAGACTAAGTTCGGTCAATATTTTATTTAGGGACTAAAAGTAAAATTTATAAAATAAATAAGAAAGGAAAACGTAATTAACTACACATACATGTATTAGCACATTGATTTAAGATATACTTTAATAAATATAATTAACGCACAGGTGAAGAATAACGAATATAGAAAGTATTAAATAAATTATTTGAATGTTTAAGGATATTCATTAAGAAATTAGTAAATAATTTTTTTTTTATTACAGATTACGACAAGTGTGCATCAAAAGTCATGGTAAAAGCGTAATAATAATATTTTTTCATTTATATTTTTTTAATCAATGTCCGAGGATACTTGTTAACATTATTTATTATTTAATACTCACTCCGTCTGTTCTTTATTGATTGCTGGTTTAAGATTGTAATACAAGAACTAGAAAAATATAATTAAATTTATTTTAAAAAAAATGATTAACTGTTTTTCTATTAATTCCTTATCTCTCATAATAATTATTTTTTCTCATATTGTTTAAAAATAGACATCAATTAATTATTATAGGCGCAATTAAAAAACATATTTAATTATTCATTAGAATTATAAACGACAATTAAAATGAATTAAAAATTGTTAAAAGATCATTTTTTTATCGATCCAAAAGATTGTTAAAAGATCATGTACAAAAAAGATTGTTAAAAGATCGATCCAAAAGAAATGGAAGAAGTATCTCTTTTTTTTTTTGAGAGGAGGAAGAAGTATCTCTTATGTAATTAAAAAACTTAAAAAATGAATATTAAATATTCCTTCATTAGTCTGTGTACGATTGTCTTTAGTATGATATTTGATGCATTTATGTCATGATCATAGTTATATAAAATTTAAAATAAAATAGTGTAGGAGTATAATATAGGGGAATGCTCTTCCCTCCCCTCAATTTCTTGTCCACTTTAGTCATCAAGAAATTAATTTTACTTTTTAAATTCTTCCGTCCTAATACTTCTATTACTTATATAAAATTTCTTCTTTTAATTATGGTCAATAATTTTGGGTCCATTTCGAAAGATATTTATTTATATATTTTCAGTATATTTTTATATCAATATTTAATAAAATATTATTTTTTTATCACATCATATTAATGAATATAATAATGTGGTGAGGTAAATAAATTTTATTAAATACTTATATAAAAATATTTTACATTAAAGAGTATATAAATTAATTTTATTATAATATTATAGAAATGGGAAAGAAGATTAGGAAAAAAACAAAAATGAACCCTTCGATTTCTTATCTCCCACGACTTGTACTTAATGTAGCAGTTACCCAATATCAATGTTTGTTTAAGGGAAAATGATTGAATCTTTAATTATAACCCAAATTTTTGGTGACGTACCCACTTCCTTCAATCACCAATCATTATCAAACGGTTTTCTGCGTGCTAATAAACTCTCTGGGTTGGCTCTACCATGAAACTGCCAAACTTTCCTTCAAAAAAAAAATAAAGGTTTAAATATTTTTTGTCCTTACAATTTAGTGTATTTTGTTTTTTTTCTTATAATTTTTTTTTTATTTCAGTAATTATAAATTATATTTATTTTATTTTTCGTCCTTATAGTAATTTAAATAGCGTTTTTTTACTGTTCAAAACGTTATCTAAATCTTTATAAGGATGAAAAATAAAATAAATATAATTTACAATGACTAAAACAAAAAAAATAAATTTATAAAGACGAAAAGAAAAAAATACTAAATTACAAAGACCAAAAAATATTTAAATAAAAAATAAAATAAAAATGAAACTGCCAAACTGGTATAGTAAGCAACACTACTTACACGTATGCCATCACTGGTGACGCAGGTCCTGTGCTCCTTCACGCTTCACCCTCGAATTGGCATTAATCCATCCTTGGATTATTGGTTTTTTAATCCCAAACTATCTTGTGATTAGCGAAGACAAGGGTTGGTGCTTGATGCTTTCATTCTTCATCTTTTGGGTCATGTAATTAATAATTAACCCAAATTGGTTTAGTGGGGATAATAATAAAAGTATCATGTAAAAATATTAAATATATCATACTGTAATTTTTATTATAATTACATCAAAATTTTAAATAATTTTTTATTTAATTTCTTCATTAATGTGTTCAAGACATTCATTAATAAAATGTAAAATTAAAATGGTCAATATTTCTATGTAGTAGTATTTAATATAATAAATATTTTTTCCTTCATAAAAATATATAATAAATATTTTTAATAAAAAAATTATTATGTACTCATAACCGTAAAATAACAATAATTATGTTGGTGATTGTTTTATTAATATTATGTTAATATAATGAATAAAAAATTAATTTTTTTTTTTAAAAACATAGCATCTAATTTTCTAGTAGTAAAAGCCTCTGGGATGAGCTGATCATCAAAATTAACAGGGCTCTCTTAATAAAAATTCAGGGTTCTATCTTTAATTTGAATATAAAATCATAATTGGATATATCATTTGATCTCAAAATTGATTAATTTGGATAAAAGAGATTAATTAGATGTCAAAGTAGAAACCTCAATGCTTCCTAATTAAAAATAATAATAATAATAATAAAATCAGTAGCACTGCGTCCCAGGGTAGTGAAACTTCTCTCGCTCATAGGCTTTAATCAGTAGTCTGATAAAAGTACTGCACATAAAATCTTAGCTGCTCGTGAACAAAGTATCCTAGCCGTCAATTAGAAACAGAGAATAATGATACGAACGGTCACGATCATTACGCTGGACAAATCAACTCTACCAACAGCAGCTAAAGAGAAAGCCGCTTTTGCAGCTCAGTAGTCACTAGTCAGCGGTCTCAGCACTGAAACAACAAATATAAATAAATAAATAAATAAATAAAGTAAAATGGAGGGTATCCGTTTCGCCACGTTGCTTTTTAACAACACCCGTTATGTAATTAGATTAGATTATTAGAAGATTCATCCATTATGATTTTACTTACGGCTTTATCCAATTATTTGGTAGAAAGAGAATAACGTATTGTTCTCATCGTAACGCTAGCTAGCTCACATCCTTTGCATGCAAACAGTTCACAACATTGAACATACTATTATCATCCATAATAAACACAGTAAATAACACACGTGGTGACAAATTCGAATTTAAATGGCAAATGAAAGAGTAGATGTAAAGATTCCATCCCACTCCCACATGAAATATGCATGTGCATCTCATTCCACATGATTATAGTATATATAGATGCATATATACACACATTATGGGGGCGGAGGTAGTAGGGGGAAAGAGAGTAGTAGTATTAAAGGTAATGATTACAAATGGGGTCATGATGGCAACGCGTCCTTCCGTATAAAATAAATGATTAAAAATTCAATTAAGAGGAACATCTCCACAATACTGCGCAGCCATAGCCGCCACTTCCTCATCCCCTTGCCCCTTCCCCTGCCTTTCGCAATGAATATTAGTATTGATTCATTTCCATATTTTTATTTCTTTTCCGTCATTATTATCACTAGTACCAGTCATAGAGCGAGAAAAATAAATTAAAACTCCAATACCAAAGAAAAAAAAAAAAAAAAAGTCACGCAACGCAAACAGATGGATTGAAGGGGAATAGATAAAGACATTCAGAATTATTTTAACGTTATATTTAATTTGAAGCGAAAGCAAAAGGAAGTGGTAGATTCTGGAGAGAGAAAATAAAAAATACTCTTATTTTTTTTATAAAAAAAAAAACAACAAGAAAGAATAGCACAAAAGTTCAGTATTTAAAGCCCGCAAGGGACTTGTATTGTACCTCTGCGGAAGAATAGAAGCAGAAATATCTAAATAAACAGCTCCCTTCTTTTTCTTTATTTATTGTGTTGGCTCCGTATTTTCTCCAACTTATTTATATATATCGACATCGATATGTATCTGACTTTCCAAATAGGTGCGACACTCGGCCTCTCCTCTGGGTCTCAAATTTCGAAGCTTTGGTAGCTTAGGTTTCTTGCTTATAGCACAGTGCACACACACGTTAACCAGTCTTGAAAAAGCTGCGATTTGCTCACTCTCAGAATCCTCCTCCTCCTCACATCTATAAAACTCTACCCCTCGCTCACAATAGTTCCTCGCACTTACTTTCTTTAGCTTTGGCTTTGTTATCCATCTTTTCTATCAAATGGGTGAGGAGCTAACACCTACGTTGGTTGTGAGAGAGTTCGACCCGAAGAAAGACATAGAGAGAGTAGAAGCCGTTGAAAGGTCATGCGAGGTTGGACCCAGTGGCAAGCTTTCTCTCTTCACCGACATGCTCGGCGACCCAATTTGCAGGGTCCGCCATTCACCTGCTTTCCGCATGCTGGTATATATATATATATTAACTTACCAACCCTTTAATCAATCTCTATATAATATATCTGCACCAACTTTTCCACTCTCCACTTAATGAGTTAAGTGATGATTAAACAATCACAAAGTGACCATAACATAAGACCATATTATATATAATTTAATTATTTTTCATGTGGATTCAACAGGTGGCGGAGATTGGCGAAGAGATAGTAGGAATGATAAGAGGTTGCATAAAAACCGTGACATGCGGGAAAAGGCTCTCCAGAAACGGAAAACACAACAACAGTACTAATGCGAAACACGTTCCAGTGTACACCAGAGTCGCCTATATACTAGGCCTTCGCGTTTCTCCTAATCAAAGGTAGTGAAATAGGATCATGTTAACGTTAACGGAGAGTTAAATGCTGTTGTGGATGATGAGGTGTTAATTGTTTTTATTTGTGTTTTTGGTGATACAGGAGAATGGGAATAGGGTTGAAGCTAGTGCATAGAATGGAGGCGTGGTTCAGGGATAACGGCGCGGAGTACTCCTACATGGCAACGGAAAACGACAATTTAGCGTCCGTTAAACTCTTCACCGACAAATGCGGGTATTCAAAGTTCCGTACCCCGTCCATCCTTGTCAACCCCGTTTTCGCCCACGGAGCGAGGGTGTCCCCAAAGGTCACAATCATAAGCCTTTCACCCTCCGACGCCGAGGTTATCTACCGTGGCCGTTTCGCCACGACGGAGTTCTTCCCGCGCGACATTGACTCCGTTCTGAAGAACAAGCTGAGCCTGGGGACGTTCCTGGCGGTCCCGCGTGGGTCCTACAGGGCCGAGACATGGCCCGGCGCAGATCGTTTCCTGTCGGCCCCACCGCACTCGTGGGCCATGGTCAGCGTGTGGAACTCGAAGGAGGTGTTCACGCTCGAGGTGCGTGGCGCGTCGCGCGTGAAGCGCACGCTCGCGAAGACGACGCGGGTGGTGGACCGGGCCCTGCCGTGGCTGCGGTTACCGTCGATTCCGGATTTGTTCAGGCCCTTCGGGTTTCACTTCATGTACGGGCTGGGAGGGGAAGGCCCAGAGGGCGTGAAGATGGTGAAGGCCCTGTGTGGGTTCGCGCACAACCTCGCGATGGAAAAAGGGTGCAGGGTGGTGGCCACAGAAGTGTCCCCAAACGAGCCCTTAAGGTTTGGGATACCCCACTGGAAGATGCTGTCATGTGACGAAGATTTATGGTGTATGAAGCGGTTGGGCGAGGATTACAGTGATGGTTCCGTGGGTGACTGGACCAAATCTCAACCCGCCATGTCCATTTTTGTTGACCCGAGAGAGGTCTAACGAGTCAACGTCCACTTCGCCTTTTTGGTTCTCTTGTCTTTTTCTTTCTTTTTCCTTTTTTTTTTTTTTCTTCCTCTCTCTCCATCTCATTCTGTGTATACTTTCTCAAAATATATATTATCTAGTTAGGGTAACGACTTGGAGGTGGGAATGGAGAGAATGAGGAATATGTGAATTTATTTTTGTTTTGCTAAGTTGAAGGAATATCCATATATCCATATCCCCTCACCTTTTGTTGTTACGAATTAGCTTTTTCGTAAATGGATGTGGCTTTTCAGATCCCTTTCCACCCAAACGCAACCGAACGTTTCCAGTGTTATTTACCTATCGTCTTACGGAATTGGGACTTAGCCTACTTATAATAATATTTTTATTTTACTAAATATAAATATAAAATATATTGGAATCTATGACTATGGGACGCTTTTATAACAATAATGGGATGGGATATGGCTTTTGGGGGAGGATATGAACTCGAGGGTGAATCCCAATATACTTTTGTGTTTGGGCATTTCATGTTGCTAATCTTTTCTTAAAGAACCTTTTTTGACGCCAATGTCTTCTGTCCTTTGATAATATGCCCGCAGCTCAGGATCTTATCTTGCCTAACTTTCTTTGATTTATTGAGTTCTTGGTTAGTATATTTATTTATTGGATGTATTTGTATAATTTTATTATACAATAGAGAGATTAGAAGAGAACAAAGTGCGAGATAAGATGATAAATGTGATAAGATAAAATAGTGTTATATAAGTTTATTTTTTAATGGTGGTAGCATGAATCAAATAGCCCCTATTAAGTAGTATTAAGCTTAAATCTTATATAAGCCAACTGATATGGGTATTTGGCCTTTTGAGTGCATACATATTCACAGGGACAAGCGCTTTTTTGGGTGCAATAAGAACTTGCGAGTTGTATGATTCCGTTACTTACTTGAGGCTTTCCGTTGAAAATAATCGAATTGAATGGTAACTTCCTCTGATTAGTTTTTATTTTCAATGTTATACAAGCAAATGAATATGAAGGTACCAGCAGTGAGCCATTGTGCAAGTGAGACAATTTGTTTCATTTTTTATCTTGAGAGAATTTTTTAATATACATATAAACGTATGGGATTAAAATATACGAGGAATAGAGACAAATATATTTTATTAATTATTTATGGTTAAATAGAAATAACGGAGCTGAATTTCTTTATTTTTTTTAACGGAAAGTATAAATGTCCACCATATTTTGGGATGGATTAATTACAGAGATAGGAAAAAAAATAATGAAAAGGTATATGTATATGAGAAAAATGGTCACTGACAGTATAAAATGTTTTACACTGTCATTTAATCATAATCCACCATTTATGTAAAACTATTTTACACTGTCAGTGCATCACTATTAAACTCTATGTATATTTAATTATTTATAAGCACTCTTTTTAACCTTTATCTGGAACTCTGCTTTTCATTCTGTGAGTGTAGTCTGTGGCATAAAGATGACTAACTCAGGCCAAAAATAGCAGGAAAGCTGTAACGAAGTAACGATTAAAATGGTGGATAGTTTATTTATCTTGAGAAATATATCATCCGTACAAAGTTTTGAAGAGAGCCTATTCAATAATCATTAGATTATATACATATATACACATAATTTTTTGTGTGTTAAAAAAATCTTTTTTAAAGTGTATAAGTGGTGGCGTAATTATTAACTATTGTGTAACAAAAAAGGAGTACATATCATTAACTATTTTTCCTTTCAAAAAAAAAACTTTACTATTTTTGCTGTCATCGTATTTAGAAATAGTAAATACATAGATTTTGCAACATAGACATCATATAAATTGATTGAAAAATTGAGAAAACAGCTAAAAGATGTTAAAAAAAATCAAGAAAAAACAAAGAATACACTCAAAATCATTAATAATGAATAATCCAAAGGATTGACGTAGTGGTGTAAGGCCCCGTTGGTTTCATATGAGGATCTATTTAGTGGAAGAACCCGTGCTCGATTCCCTCCATGTGCAAAATTCTCTTGGACTAGCGATAACCAAGCACCACGAGCGAGATTAGTCTCTGACCCAGTGGATTAGGGACACCCATGGTCTCTAACTTAGGATAAAAAAAATCATTAATAATGAGCAATATATATCGTATTGAAAAACAGTAATGAAAAACGGCAACCACATTTTGGCATTGCTTTGGTACAAATTTTATTAATTTTGTTTAGTGTATAAATTTTATTAGTATCATATAACAAGACTCAAATGAATCATTCCTCATTTTTTTGGAATAAACATACATCATTTTTCACTTTCATATAAATTTATCGTTCCTAATAAACATACATTAATTTTCTCTTTTATATTTCCTTTTTACTCTATAGTTTTATCTTTTTTTTTTTCATCACATTCCTTGTTACATTTGTTTATCTATTTTTTTTCACTATAATACACTTTGAGATTGTTTGGTAAAGGAGAAATTGAAATGAGAAGAGAGGATAAAATTATTTTGAGTTATTTGGTAGGAGGGAGAGTGGAAATAATTTAAAAAATGGTAAAATTTACAGTACTATTTTTTATCTATTTTTACTCATCTTTCTATCTCTCTTCTCATTTCTTTTTTATTTCTTTTTAACCAAACAATTTATATCCCACTTTCTTTTTTAACTATTTTCATTCACTTTTTTATTTTTAAATCCTATTTCTCTCTTCTCTACCAATAAAGACATTAAAAAAACTGTGTATATTTACATCTTTCCTAAATACAATTAAAATATTATAATTATAATGTATTACATGGTTTATATTATTGGAGTTAATTATAAAGTTTTTCAAAACCAATTCATTAGTTGGACGCCCAATCGAACACCGGTATGCAGTGATTTTATTCTCTTCTTTAGTAACAGTGAAAGAAAAATTAATTAACGTTAAGATTACTTTAAAACGAGATTAATTTTAAAACAAGTGGTGAAGTATCTGTTTTTAATTAATTTAAATATTGCATAATTTTAATTTATTGAACTTCGAGTCTAAAATTATATTTATTTACTTTAGAAATAATTTCGGTTAAATTATTATTTTTCAAACTCAATAAACTAACTAAAGAAGTTCATGTCTACGGAATCTGTAAAAAAAAAAAATTTAAATACATTTTTAGTCCTTATAATTTAGTATTTTTTTTCTTTTCGTCCCTATAATTTTTATTTTATTTTAGTCATTGTAAGTTATGTTTATTTTATTTTTCGTCCTTAAAACAGTTTAGATAGTATTTTTTCACTGTTTAAAGTGTTATCTAAATCGTTTTAAGAACGAAAAATAAAACAAATATAATTTACAAGGATTAAAATCAATTTTTTTTCAAAAATAAAAAATAAAAAAATACTAAATTATAAAGACTAATAAATATTTAATCCAGGAAAAAAAAAAGCTCATGTCTACAGAAGTGTTGGATTGACGGGACAGACAAATAAGTACATAAAAAAAAAGAGAGAATTTTGTTTGGTTGTTTTTTCTAAAATTATTAATTGTTAATTGTTTGTGTGGGGATGAAGTAAAGTGACGCATGAAAGTAATGGTGAGGGAGTGAATTAGTGACCGATCGTCACGTGGCTAATGTAAAGACAACTCTGTGTGTGGCCTTAGCCTCTCACTCACGGGGAATGCACTAAACTAACTAAACTGATGAGTACTACTCTCGTAAGTGCCATGAATTGAATTAGTAGTGTGGGACTGACCGACGGGGTTAGTAGCAACGAATTAATGTGAATGTGAACGCCAAGTGGCATTATCTTTTCTTTCTCATTTCATCATATCATTTTGGGGCTTGCCACCCCGATCTCTTTTGGCTAATGGGTATGCCATTCATTTTGTTAAGACATGACTACTAGTTGGAAAGAGATTGCTATAAACTGTACCTGTATTTATGGAAAGGGATAACATAGTAATTTTATAAGTCAAAGGAACTCGATCAAAAAGGTAGATGCAGTTGACCACATACCTAGCATACCTACTTGCTTCAAAAGTAGTAGTATAATGCTAAACTTTTATCTGAAATAGATTATTGCTCTTATCCTTGTCTCCTTGTCATGTGCATTATCGTGGCTTGGAGCCTCCGACCAACGAAGGAATTTTTATGGATGAGATTGGTGAAATTAAATTTTGGGTTAAATATATATTTAGTTATTTAAAATAGAGAAATATTTAATTTTTGTTTTTCGAATTTAAAATGAAACTTTTTCATCTATTTTAATAAGTAGACCAATTTTAGTCTCTCATATTTATTTTGTTATGTTAAATGCTGATGCGACAAATTGATAATTCCTAATTTGTCACATGTTATTTTGATTCTATATTTGACTTAATAGTTTCACATCATATATTTGAAAAAGACTAAAAATTAAACTTTTATATATTTAAATAGACCTAAAAACATTATTTATCATACCGATATACATTAATGTATATTAATCTTTAGGCTGAATAAATAGAAAAAAAAACTGGTAGATATATTAATGTTTGTAAAATTAATCATTAGCTCAAAAAGGACACTAAGATTTATTTTGCTTACTTAATAACATTCTTAGGCAAAATAAACAGAGAAAATCAATACACCTCAATAAAAAAAAAAAAGAATTTCAATGAAAATTTATAAACATAGGAATTTTTTTTGTAAGTCAAACTCTTGATCTTAAATTTTACAATTATTTTTTTCGCCAAAGTATTGCATATTGCCTTCTTGGGATTTCTCAAAGAAGAGAAAATAAGACAATTACAACTTACCTTCAAAGTCTCGAATATCATCAAGAGAGGTGAATAAATGTTTTGTCTTGAGATTAAAAAATGGCTTAATATTCTTTTTGTTAGTGGGGGAAATAGAAAAGGGCATAACAATTATATGTTCTTTGTAGATGGCGTTCTTTTTTGATAAAACCAAAAATTCACAAATTCTAATTACTATTTTGATTCTCAAAGCTTTTTTGCGTAGCCTCGAGACTTTAGCTAAACTTCAAACAGAAAGGAGAGTATTACTGATATTTCTATCGTTCAATTCAAAAGAATGATCGTGTATTTATCTTTTTTTTAAGAAAATATTGATTTTCTTAAGGGTAGTGTGAACTCAAAATATATTAGTCCATAAAAGATAAACATTAATAGGGTGTGTAATCTTGCCCATAAATTGGGTTTATCATCATATGTGCATACTGTATGTCATGTGTGATGTTATAAGGAATTATTTACGTGATCAGACTCATGCTTTTCAAGCATAAATTGTGCTTCTGTAAGGAGTCTTTGAAAATAGGGCCTCGAGAAATCCGTAGAGATCTAAGAGATATCTTCAACAAATTTAGCATGCGGAAACATCCTAGCTAGAAGCTAGAGACAAGGATTTATTGCAAATATTTATAGGAGTAAAATATTGTTATCAATAAAAAATATAAAGAAGAGGAAAACATATTAAAATTCAACTGAAATTATTTAGATAATTGAGAAGTTAGTTGTGATCATGTGCCTCTGATTATTTAATAATTGAAAATAAATAGTTTTAAGTAGAGTTTACTTAACTTTCACACCTCATATTTTGTTTTAAATATTACATTTATTCCTAGTTCTGAATCTACACCAAACAAGTGCCCATAATTGAATAGTTTCCAGTCACAACTCACATGTCTTCTTTCATGCAATATTTCAAATGGTATAACTTACACAAGCATTTGATGGTCTTAACTAATATATGACAATTTACTCAGTAAAGTATAAGATATATATTAATTTTGAGTTTTAAGTTAAACTATTTGCAAATTAAAATTTTGAAGTTTCTGAAAGTCAAAGTATATACGTTTTCCAATGCTGTTCTGTTATAGAAAAATGAATGTGTTTTATCATTTTATGGTTGGCTGGTTGTGCTTTGTAATTGAAAAATAGAAGAAATACGAGATAAGTAAAAATCTCTCTTTAATTTATTACTCAATTATTTGTGACATTCGCAATTTAAAAAATATATAAACATCAAGTACTCCCGCCAATGCATGCATCCAAACTTTCCAGTTTTAAAATTGTCTAGTACGTGATAGGTTCAAAGGTAGACCTGCAATTGTAATTATCTGATGTGAACATTAAAAGAAAAATAAATTAAAAAAGGAAGGAAAAGATGCACGAGCACAAGTGAAGTGATCACGGATCAGTGTCTTTCCGCGTCTCGCTAAGCCCAAAAGAATAAAAGTAATGATTTGACTGACTAATCTCTAAACCAAGATAGTCTTAAATCATTAGGTCAATAAAACGACCCCAAGTTTGATTAATTATATCCTGCAATTAAACTACATATACTATTATTGGTATTAGTCAATTATGTGAATGGAAGTGGTAGGCAAGGTTCGAGCATGCTAAGTCTTGCCTAATTGTCACTAATTAAACATAATTTAGGTGTAGAAGCTCAATCCTCGATTCACATTTTACTATTTTAGAGTTTAATAAGATAGACCATAGATACTTCTACGGATCAGGTCAGAGACAGAAGGAGACATGAAAGAAAGTGATTGCCAGTTTGCCATGAAAAGAGAGAGACGTAGAAGATTGAAACGTTTTTCTTTTCTTTTTCTATTTCACCAAGGAATTAAAGAAAAGGTGCTCACTGTGGGTGTTTTCATTTTCTTTTCCCCCATGTCTTAGTTTAATTGACTAATTCACTGGTTTGGATTTAAGGACAAAATGACAAAAGGTTAGTTATAAACTTAAGTCAAGATTGGGCGGCATTATTTAATTATGTTTAGACTCAATACTTAACAATTCATATTTACTCCCTTAATTTTAAAACATACCATTCACATTACTTCAAAAAATTTAAAAGCTTTTAAGCCTCAATTATGAAAAATATATAACAACTAAATTATTTTATGTAAAATACAAAAAAAATTATTAATATTTTATCTCGTTTTATTTAGAAGAAATAACAATGAATAATCATAAAGTTAAAAAAATCATTGTATTCTCAATTTTATAAAATTATTAATAAAATAAAATTCATTCCATAAATAATAAATGTTTTGAATCGGATATAGTAGTTATTATATGCAGTCAACTTAGTACAAGAAATTCTGAGTCTGATTACACAAAACATGTATGAACGTTCAATATACAAAGGGAATATAAACTGAGTTTATACATAAATTACTCCGTTAATTTTGTGCAGCTTTGTTAGCTATTTTCAAGTCAAGAACAGGTGGGAAATTTATCTGTTAGCACTGTCTGTATATGATAAGTCTATGTCCTTCTTCTGTCTAAATTAAGGTTGGATTAGACATAGGTGGCCAGTGGTCACTGCTGCCGGGAAGATAATGTCACAATTACGTCCTAATTAATATTAATATCATGTTTTAAAAGGCACCCCTTTTTGAATGAGATTACCTAAAAAGTGTTTGACAAAAGAAACAGAGGGGAATGAAGAAAGAGGGAAAAAGTCTGTATGTAATTTTTTTTTTTTGGTAACAGAAGAGAAAAGCATGTAATTTGATTACTAAACTACATGGGGATTATTGGTTAATCTAATTCAGTTTCATAGCTACCTATTATTAGTAATTAGAAAAACAAGGATCAATTTTTTATTGGAAGAGAGGCTTATATTATATTATATTTATGTTATCCTTAGACAAGAGATGAGATAGAGAGAAGAGAAACATGAGAGATAAAAAAATAAAAAAGAAATAAAGTGAAAAAGACGTGATTTTTGAATGAATAAAAATATTAAAGAAAAAAATTGCAGAAATTTTCTCAACAAATATATTATAAAAAATAAATTTAATTCCAAAAAATCTATAAAAAAAATGACCTCGTTAATTTTTAAAATAAAATCATTATTTTCTATTTTTTATGTTACAAAAAATTACTTGATATCTAAAAAGTTAAAAAAAAAAAAAAAAAAACACCAACAAAAAATAAAATTATTTGACACAACACTGGATTGGGAAACAAACCCAATTGAGTGGCAGCTAATCTTCTCAAATGTTTGGATGGAAGGGAGGTAAAGGATGAGGTTATTTAAGTAAACATAATAACAAAAAAATTAAAAAAGGAAGGTAATTTTTTTGATCCATAAAAGGAAGGTAATTTAATATTGAAGAGAGGTATGCTTAACAATTGCGGGCGTTTTTGTTTTTCATTGTGCACCGCTGTATTTGTTGTAATTCAGGCTTGACCCGCCTGTTGCTTTGGGCTTCTAAGCTCAGCTTCGTGGACCAAAATAACAAACCACTGACAGTTGTTTCTTGTTTCCTGCATTCAATGAATTGCTTCCTGCACGTTTTTCACATTCCGGAAAGGCTAATACTTTCTGGAATGTAAAATTATATTTCAGATTTGTGACATCTTTCACATTCTAGAATGGCTAATTTGAAGTAAAATTACATTCCGGAAATAGGTGCAGGAAGCAACTGTCCAAACCACTGATAACAAAACAACTTTACACTGGCTGTTGCTTCTTGCACCTCCAAGTTATTGCTTCCTGCACCGAAAGCCCAATCCGGAATCTGGAATGTAAAATTACATTCTGAATTAGGCTTTCCGGAATATAAAGGGGTGCAGGAAGTTTTAGCCCTTTACACTATGACGTTCATCCAGCCCATCTTATATACGAAACCCATAGTTTAGTCAAGCAATTCTTGTGGGTTTAATTTTCTTCTTTGGGTAATGGGCTTTCTATTAGCTTCTTTTTATCTGGGGCTAAAAAAAAGGACTGATAATGCGGTAGTGGGCAATATAACAAGTTTATTTACGGGCGAGTCAGCCAAGCCCAAACAGTACCGTTCTTTTAAACTGAAAGGTCTTGCCCAGAAACAATTAAATGGCCCATCCTAGCCTATTACAGGAGCCTTCTTTCAGATAGAAAGTTCCATTTATTAGAAGCTAAAGCTAGTAAGGCGTGGACCAAAAAGACAAAAAACAAGCTACCAAGTACCAAGGCCGAAAGAGTGTCGTTTGATTATATTCAGCTCTTTTTTGTTGCTTAACTGGTTTCGATCCTATTTTCTTTTGTCAACTGGTTTTGATCGTATGATTCCAGTGAATAAGCACAAGGATAATCTGAATAAGGTCCTTATGGTGGCACATAAAATAGGATAGTATTTAGGGGAGCTTCAGGTTCTTAAAATATTTGTTTATGAATAAGTACGTTGAGTACACTGTGGCTAACCGTTGCTCCTTTTTCATGCTTTTTTACCCTCTAGTCTCTCAACCATCCAATAATATGACCCACCAAACTCTTTTTAGGCAGGCATTTTCTTGAATCTCGTTTCACCTTCTTTCAAGAAAAGAACAAAATATAAAACAAACGGTAAAAAGCTGCAGCAGGTGGACCATGAATGATGAAATCGAAAAAGTTGAGAGGACAAAACTTCACGATGTTACACCATTTTAATACTTTCAATTTCAACTAGTTTTCAAAATTGTATAAATCATACATTTTAACCTGCGAGTATTCTGTCAAAAAAAAAACCTACGAGTAAAATTTTAAAGAATGTAATTTTAGTTTTCTATATTTTTAGTCAAATGTATATACTCTTTTATATTAATGAATTTAGTCATCAAAATTAAAAAAATATAAATTTAATCTCTCCTAACTTAAAAAAACACAATGAGTTCTTAGAGAAAATGAACTAAATTCACAATGTTTTTTTAAAGTTTAAAGAACAAATTCATTAAATATATAAGGACCTTGACCATATTTAACTATAAGTATAAAAATTAAAAATACATTTTTCGTAATTTTAAAAATCCTTCCCGATAACTTTACGAAATGACATTTTTGTCCTTTATAATAAAAGTATAACAGTAAAAGTAAAACAAATATTATAATAAATAACTTTTTACAAAATCAGAGTACAGAATTTTAAATTGAGGACTAAAACGTTCCACCAATATAATCTCAAAAAGTAATTTAAAAATGTATTCATTTTAATGCTTATTCATTTACATAGCCCGATATCCGTGCTATCGACAAATCATAGTATAAAACTCACAGGATCCTAACCTGGCACTGATAGAATAGTTTCCAAGTTCCAACTCACATGATCCTACCATTGTAGAGGACAAATGGACAACTGAGTAGAGAACTACCCAATATTCAATCCAAAATACTCAATGACATTGTAATGCTAGCGCCCTCAATTTTTATTTTTTATTTTTATTTGCCAGAAGATTCAATCCTAGTTCAGTCTTGGTTTTTTAGGAAAAAACATTTTAGTTACAAAAAGGAAAGACATCTCAGAAATACAGAGGAAGAATATTTGAAATCGAGAGGATTTGAAACGAGATCAAACACGCCACACAAAAAAATTCAAATGTTCCTTGTATCTTGTTACAAAAACTCAGCATTCACCAAACTCCTCAATGTTCTAATTCTATACTCAATTCCAAATTGAAATCCAAACACGGTATGCAAGAAATAAAAAGAGTTTGGGCACTGCCTACACGCAGTTGAGTACACCATATGAGAGAGCTAGAGTTGAGTAATTTTCACAACCACACCTTTAGCCTCGACAAAAAATGTTTAAGGTACCCCCCCTTCCCAAAAGGGTTCCTACCCTTGAATGAGCAACCCCATCAAAAAACCTGAACAGAATTTTATATGTTCTTTAAAAACCATCTGCGTGATGCTCCTGTTAAAATTTTGATTAAACACCTTTTAAATTATCACAATTATTTAAATAATTAGCGTAACACAGAAGAAATAAAGGCTGTTTTCTTATTCTTACAGCTAAAACACAGGACAATTCTAGTAGAAAATTGATGGTCAAATTCACTGTCAATAAAGGGTAGGCAAATAGGCATCAATCAGTAAGTAATTTAGAACAGAACTACAACTTAGTTACTACTTATACCTATATAACATGGATATAACAATTAAGCCCGAAAGTATCTAAGTTAGTCCATGATCCCAATATAGAAGTTTTAAGTTGGTCCATACATTATACATAAACCGATTGCTAGTGAATCAAAAGAAAAGTCACCTTAACATAAAATCCTCCACACTAACTGCAAAAAAAGAAAGACGCCAGCTCCATTTTTATTCACTTAGCTAAGAATAAACCGACAGTGAAGGAAACCTGCAAAGCAATATCACTCTATTAATGAAGGGAAACAAGATAAAAGAAAAATGTAACAATAGCAACAAGCTAGGACAGATTTGAGAAAACAAGACAAGATAGACAGTGCATGCTTACTTGGGTCAGAATTGATTAACATGGCTGTTCCTCCAAAGCTGCATGTTCCACCATTTCTCTTGTGCTTCTGCCAGTAACTGTTGAAAGCATAGGAGGCATGAGCAACCACAGTGTCTGGATTATAACAGTTTCCCTGTGGTGTGATCTCCATGCAATCAGCTCCACCCTCTCCACAAGCATAGTCCATAGCCTGTTGCAGTGTGTCTTCAGGAACACTAGGCTTAGCCACACACCACAGTTTCTGAACCGGGAATATTTGGGGATAAGGTGAGCCATTGTGTAATGGGTTACAAGGAGGGAGTGTGAAACCATGAGGAGAACTAGCTGGAACACCAAATGGTGGCTCTTCAGGGGCAAAAGTAGGAGAAAGCATTGGAGGGGGTGAAGAAACTACTTGTGCTAAAGGAGGCAAAGGTACATTGGGAGGAGTCATTGGGGACTTGGCTGTTTCTGGCATTGGAGCTGGCCTTACTGGGAATGGGCCTATTGGGCTAAAATCAACAACTGAAAGCTTTCTTGCTATGGTTTTTCTACCTTTTGGAACCATGGTTACAACATTTATGTTGTTGAGGTGGAAAAATCCAAGCTTTTTCATGGACTCCAAGTGAGAAGACACCAAGCTCAAACTTTTATCTGAGAAATGTGAGAAGCCATGATGTGGGATCACAGAATATGTGGAGTTTACCTCTTGGAGGAACTCTATCAGGGGTTTGACCATTTTCAAATCATTGTTAAGAGAGACTGAGTTTAGAGACAAACAGTCCAGATTAAAAGCAACAGAGACTTTAATGTCTTTCTCCAAACCCCACCTCTTGAGTGAGTGGTAGACATTCTTCAAAGAAGACAGAACCACAGCGAGGTTGTTGTGTTGTTGGTCTTGTTGGCAGAAAGCAGTGGTTCCCACAACAATGGTGGTGATATTTGCGGCAGGGTAGTGTGCAAGAACGTTGTGTCTGAGCCACTTTTCAGCCAATAGAATGCTGAAAGAGACCTCATTGAGGTTTCCAGCATTCACTGAAACAGCCAAGGGAAGCACAGCATGTGATGAGGCTTGTAAAATGTCATCAGTTGTCTCACAGAGGTTGAGGAACTCAATGGATTCTTGACCAGTAACTGCAAAGGGTTTCAATAGAGAGTGAAGTAATAAAAATGAGAGGAAACCCACATTGCAAAGCATTTAAAGTTGAGAGCTTTAAGAGGAGAGAAGAGAGAAGAGTCAAGTTGTTTTTCTTACCAGTAAGACCAAGCGAACAAAGAAAGAAAAGAGGAAATAGCCACCCCCCCATCTTCAACGTTTTCGAAGGACAGATAACAGAAGCACACTTTCTAGTTTCTAAGCAGAGGCATTCTGATCTTACACTTCTTATATTGGAATTGGAATGGGACTTGTTTTTGAATAGTGCAGAGGAAGCCACCTAACGTGTTGCAAATGCAAGGCTCATGATTTTTCTCTACGGTGCCTTGCCTACATCTGCAGTTCTGCACCCAAAGTTTGAACTTTTGGGGGAAAAAAATAGCACAGACATTTGTCCCGTACACAGAAAATAAATACGCAAAAAGGACAAAGATGCTAACTAATTCTTACGAAAATAAATGGAAAATGGTATACGTACACACCATTTTGGTGTATATAAGACTAAGTAGATAGTAGAAAATAGGGAAGTGATAGTAATGTAATGATAAAAAAAAATTGAAAAGAAAATCAAAGAGAAAGTGATAGTAATGTAATAATAAATCATTACATTATCGATACATGTACTATTTATTCATCAAAAAATCAACAATATTACATAATTAATTGAAGTAAAAATTAAATAATCAGTCACATATTAGTTACTCTATCCTTGTGATGTAATTATACTTCGTATAATTTAGTTTTTTTTCCTTAAAAGACAGAATCATACATGTACAAGAAAAAAGAGAGTTTTTAAAATAAAAAATAATGTGCATTTATTTTAAAATTGTAGTATATTGAAAATAAATGAATTAAAAATTTACACATATCTATTAACTTTTTAAAAAATATTTTAAATAATTTTTAGCCGTATGTCAATAATGATGTTATTTATATACTTTTCATTATCTTATTTCCAATTTTTTTTAGCAAATATAAGAAAACACATGTGGTAACCCTCTTTTTTTTCCTACTAAAATAAGTAAGCAAGATGTAGGATTGGTTGCAAATAAGAAACTCCAGTACAACCACTTCAAAGAGAGACTGTTGGTGATTTTATTGTGAGACTAATTCAAGTAACTGGAATTATTTTCTAAAAAGTATTATTATTGTGTTAAATCAAACTTGCTTATTTTTTGCATATTATTATGAAAACCGCGACAGGACGTAAATAGAGATTTTTAATACAGAAATTTTTGCATTACCATGTCAATTATTATGATGATATTTGAAGAGATCCTTTTCCTTTCCATACTAGAATGTATTGAATAAACTAGTAATTTTTTTATCATTCATTCTATGCAAACACAAGCAAATGTAAGACCCACGAATTAAACTTAACAATAAAAAAAATTCTTAAAATAAATATCATTCTGAAATGTCTTCTTTCAATGCTGCCCTTGAAAGCCTATTTTTCATACAAGCTGTGTGTCAAGTCCCTACAAGAAATTATCTCTAGGAAAAGGAGCATAAGAAAAATCACGGTCATGCTGCTTCGTGACACGTGGAACAAAAAAAAGATGTGTAACTCGTCAATCAAAGGAAAGGCCCACACTCCGGGCACCAGCACAGAAAAGGAATCAAGACGTTGCAATTTGCAAATGAGCCCACAACAGAGCCAATGGCCCAATTCCCAGTGTGGTGTTGGTTGATAGTGTTAACGACAATAGTAGAGTTGACGTTTCCTGCCCAATACTTTACTACTACTGCATCTACGTCCCGGCAAACAACGTAAACGACATCGTTGCTATTTTTGGGTGTCGTCTCCTAACAAAACATCGTTTTGACATGTATATGAAGGTAAAGAAAGTTTGGGCTTAATTATTTATATAATTGAGCCTATAATTAAATAAATGAATTTGAGTAAATATTTAATAAAATTTAGTTCAAATGGTTCACAAATAATTAAGCATGTTTACATTTTACGTAACTTTTTTTTCTGCATATTTGAAAGGTAACTTGTAAAACAATTAGTTTTTGGCTCTTAATAATTTTGGTTAGATATATAATTATTATCAATTTAATTGATATTGGATAGTTAAACTCAAACTTTAAATATTTAGATTATGTTTATCTTAGTTTTCTCTTTTTTACTTTTCTTCTCTTAAAAAAAAATTGGACCAAATATTAATCTAATTTAAGCTCCTTAAAAGATTTACCCACCTAAACCATGATTCATGTAAATGATAATCTGTTGCAAGAGTTTTCCCCTTGAGCATAAAAACTGTCAAAGAAGGTATTGTACCAATAATTGAGGTACATCAGTTTCAAATTTACTGTAAACCATTACCTTATTCTTCCTTTGTCAAAGAAGGTATTGTAGCAATAATTAATCTCTAATTCTTACAATTAAATTGGGTACCCAAAGAAATTTAAGGGTATTGGTAAAATTGTTTTCTGGGTCAAAAGTTGAGTGAGACCGGATACATCAAGAAAGAAGAAAGAGAGAGAAAGTTTTTCAAATAACAGTATCAAAATCTTTAAAATTTGGCTTAAATATATTTTAGGTCCGTAATAAATTAGTGAATTTTATTTTGGATCTTTAATAAAAAATTTCTTTGAGTTGAGTTTCTAATCAAACAAAAAATTTATTTTGGGTCATTGTTATTTTGTCTTTGTTATTTTAATATTTTTTTTTTCATTTGAGTCTCTAAAATATGTAGATAATTTGTTATTAGTCTCTATCAAATATTTTTCAAATGAACTAATACAAAATAAACAAAATAGTATAAGGACTCAAATGAAAAAAATAGATATATTAGAAAAATTAAGATAAAATAACAAGGAATCAAAATAAATTTTTTGTTTTATTAAGGATTCAACTCAAAGAAAAAATTTATTAAAAACCCAAAACAAAATTCACTAATTTATGAGGGACTTAAAACATATTTAACCCTTAAATTTTTTAGGATTTCATAGAATTTCTCCTAATTGTATCTGCCGGTACCATGCATAAGATTTCTCCGTAGCTGTTTAATATGGTCATCCACAAAGAAAGGTTGAACAGCTTCAACAAGAACTACATTACTCCAACCCAAATAACAGACTCACAATCTCTATGAACATGCAGCGTTGTTTCATAGTAAGCACCACAGATTGCACATTACACACCTGGGATCATTAGTCGTATTTCTTCTAGCTTGATGGTTATTTGTTAATAAGACACCTTGAGCCACCATCCACAAAAATGTTTTGATACGTTTGGGACTATTCCACTTCCAAATTTTGCTAAGAATCCTAGAATGATGATGAAAACGCTCATTAATTACAGCATCATAGGCAGAATTGATAAAGAGCCATCCACTAATTTCTTAGACTCCAAATTACCATGAGTAAAATCTACTATCTATATATGCATTTTTTAGACTAGAAAAAAGACAATACTGACTTCTATTCATTTTGTGACATTTGTCCTCTTTTTTGGTTTTTTTTGTCTTTTACCTACTTTTTTGTCTTCTATTTATTTTTTCCTTTAAATTTTTTCTTTCTTTTTTTTTTATATTTTTCTTTCTATCTTACTTTTTTTTTCTTTCTGTTTTCTTCTCTCTCTCTCTCTTTTTTGTTTTACGTTTTTTCTTTGTTTATGTTTTTTTTTATTTTTATGTTTTTTCTCTATTTTTTCTTTTATATTTTCCTTTTTATGTTTTTTTCTTTGTTTTTTTGTTTTTACAGTTTTAAATTTTTTATATTATTATTATTATTATTATTATTATTATATCTTTTATTTATAAAAATTTATATTCTTGAAATATCTACTTTCTATATAAAAATTATTTAGGATAGCAAAAATACAATTTTAGCCTTTCTTAATTTTTGACATAAATGATACATAAATTTATTTGTTTATAATATTATAAATATAAATATTTGTACTTTAACTCTATGTTTAACAACTTCATGTACAAAATTTTTGTTGATTAATCTTTATATAATATTGTTAAATTTTTATACATAAATATATAATAAAAATATTTACTTTCTATGTAAGAATTGTTTAGGCTAGAAAAAATACAATTTTAGTCTTTATTAATTTTTGACAGTTGTCCATTATTGGGGGGGTGTTTTAGTCTTTTTTAGTATTTTTCTTTATCTTATTTATTTTGTTCAAAATAGTTATTTGTCTTTTAAAAAGTTCACTTTTTATTTAAAAGCTTCAAAATGGTCATTTATCTTTTAAAAAATTCATTTTGGTACCTTATATTATTTAAAAGGTTCAAAATGGTCCTTCAACCATTTAAATATATTCAACTTTGACATACGAATAACACTCGGATAAATGATCATTTTGAATGTATTTAAATATTTGTATGACCATTTTGAGCCTTTTAAATAAGATGAGGTACCAAAGTGAACTTTTAAAAAGATAAAGGACCAAACTGAACAAAAAAAACAAGATAAAGGATTAAAATGGTCATTTAGCATTTAAAACACTTCATTAATAATATCATAAATTGAATTAGTTTGAATTTTTAAATGGTAGAGACTACAAGTATCATTCACGGGAAACACTCAACACTCGAGTTAGGTAAAACCATGGGCAACAAATATATTTCTTCAAGTATTTCTTTGAATTAGTTAGAGTTCATATTTATCATTCATGAGAGACAATTCTGCTCGAATCAGGTATGATCATTATAGTTGAAAAATTTATTTCTCTAGGTATTTAACACAATTGCATACTCCAGACTCAACAATTATTAAATCTAATTATTGAATATACATTATTACAGAATAATATTTGACTCTATGTTTAATAACTTCAGTTATGAAAATTTTCTTGATTAATATTTTTATAATAATGTTAACTTTTTACATAAATATATAATAAATATATAATAATGAATTTTTTAAATATATTTTTAACATGCTTATGAGTTACGACATATAATATCGTTATCAATCATTCATGAAAAATTGATTGAAATATTTAGACAAAAATATGATTCTTTTTTAACTTAGTTCATTTTTTCCATGGGTCAAAAATATTAATTTATTAAATATATTTTTATTACAAACAAATGTTTTAAATTACTTCATCAATAATATCATAAATTAAATATTTTTTTATTTTTTTATGTTAGAGTCACATATACCATTCACGGAAGATAATCTTGCTCGAGTCATGTAAGACCATTATGGACGACAAATGTATTTCTCTGGGTATGTAACACAATTTTATACTCAAGACTCAACAATTTTTTTTTTTTTTACTCTTAAATCCTATAAAATCATTTTTACTTAGAAATCATATTAAATAATTATAAATAATTTCACAAATAAATATTTTGAGGAATAATATTTATTTTATGAGGTTAAACTGTTTAAAAATTAATTTAAATCTAATTAGTTAATATAATATTACAAAATAATATTTTGATTCTATGTTTAATAACTCCAGTTACGAAAATTTTCTTGATTAATATTTTTATAATAATGTTCACTTTTTTTACATAAATATATAATAAATATATTATAATGAATTTATTAAATATATTTGTAACATACTGGCGAGTTATGACATATAATATCATTATAAATCCTTCATGAAAAACTAATTGAAATATTTAGACAAAAATATTTTTCTTTTTTAACTAAGTACATTTTCTTTTCACGGGTCAAAAATATTAATTTATTAAAAATGTTTTTATTACAAAAAATTGTTTTAAATTACTTCATCAATAGTATTATAAATTAAATATTTTTTATTTTTTTATGTTAGAGTCACATATACCATTCACGGGAGACAATCTTGCTCAAGTCATGTAAATTATTATAGGCGACAAATGTATTTCTCTGGTATGTAACACAATTCCATACTCAAGACTCAACAATTTTTTTTTTACTCTTAAAAAAATCATTTTTACTTAGAAATGGTATAAAATAATTTTAAATAATTTCATAAATAAATATTTTGTTGAATAATATTTATTTTATGAGGTTAAATTGTTTATATTAAAAATTAATTTAAATCTAATTAGTTAATATATTTATTACAAAATAATATTTTGACTCTATGTTTAATAACTTCAGTTACGTAAATTTTCTTGATTAATATTTTTATAATAATGTTAACTTTTTTACATAAATATATATTAAATATATTATAATGAATTTTTTAAATATATTTTTAACATGCTTACAACTTACGACATATAATATCATTATAAATCCTTCATGAAAAACTGATTGAAATATTTAGACAAAAATATTATTCTTTTGTAAGTTAGTACATTTTCTTTTCACGGGTCAAAGATAATACTAAAAATTTATAACAACTCATCTTACACAAGTACTTACTAATGAAATATAATTTGTCTATTAGAGAATAAAATAATAATTTATTAGTATTCATTGACTTTTGCAATATTTCTTTTAACCACAAATCTCAAACCTAAGACTTTGCTTAAAAGATCCGATCTTAATTTCACTCGAATCAACAACATATTGGTAAGTAATATTTGATTTCAAAAGTTTGCATTTAATTTAATTAATTCTTATAATTTAAATTATTTAAAGTATTGTTTATAAACTATAAGTATTATAAAATTAGTAATTTTTTATTCGCAATATAGTTGTAAAATAATTGGATTATTTTATCATTTCACACTTTATAATTACAAAAATATTTTAATTAAATATAAGTTAAATCCTTTATAAATTTTTAAACATAAATTTTTCATACAATTTTATAAATATTTTAAATAAAATAAGAAATATCAATGGGATTATAACTAAATATATTTTCTTTGCTTGAATACTCTAACTCTTTTTATATTTTTGGAGAATTTAAACAGCTAATTACATTTGTCTCAATATAAAAATTTTTTTGTTATAAACATTTGTATTTCAAACATGCTTGAAAACGAGTGATCCGTACAAATGTATGAAATCCTGTGCTATTTTTTATGGTGTTTTTTTTTATTAACATTTTCAAAGGCGTTTGTTATTATGAGACTAATTTTTTTAATATATTTCAAGTTACTATTTTAATCCAATTTATACAACATTAACTAGGTCAATTATTCTTGCTCTATTATTTTTATTAAACATTCATGTGTTTGGCTTTTTATTACCGTTGAGCAACAAATATATATCTAATGTTTATTTTATAAGCAATTTAAAAAAATTATTTTTAAGTAAATTGTGAAATACATAAATTATTTATAAAAATATGTTAAAATCAAGACAATCGGTATGAACGCACGGTAACTAAGTCTAAAGTAGGAGGTGATATTGCTAATATATGACAGTGATACGAGAGGTTGATGGGCGAGATCAAGAGAGCAATAATGGGTTTGTTGAGGAAAGTGGACCAATTAAAAGGTGTGCAGCATCTGACAATCAGCAGAGGCCCAAGACACGTGGCTTTCTTTTACAAATTAATACGCCTCGTAATCTAATTAATACGCTAAATTAGCTTAGAGATGAGCATATCCCATCCTTTACAAACATCTTTCCAACGATTTAAGTCTTCTATTTGTGTTTGAACTCTGGGAAGTAGGATTGGCAAAACGGGCTGGCCTGATCCGTTTTGCCCCGGCCTGTCTGTGACCCGCCGAAAATGGACCGGGCCGGGCTGGCCCGTTCAGCTGCCACGGGCTGTTTGTCCTGGCCCATCCTGCCATAGAGCAGACTGGTAGGTTGGCTCGCCAATTTTTTTTTTTTTTAAATTTATTGTAAATAAGATATAAATAAAATAATTTTGCATCACTTGTATCATAAAAGGACAATAGAGAGTATTTTTGTTACTGTGAAATGTGAATACAATTAAAAATTATTGCAATATTGTTTCATTTTCTTCAATAAACCACAAACTAATAGTCTTTTAACACCACAAGTTCAACATCATCATGAATAACATCTTAAAAAGACTTACCACAAACTAATAGTCTTTCAAAAATAATTACAAAATATTAATAGTCCATAATAACTTATATTATTTTAGATATATTAATTATAAAAAATAAAGTGCTGGCGTGCCGGCCCGGCCCGCCCCACCTGTGGCCCGGCGGGTTGACGGGCCAAAGCGGGCCGGCGGGCTGGAAATCCCATCCCGCCCCGCCAAATTGTTAGCGGGCTGGTGGGCCGGCCCGCCTGGCTCGGCCCGCTTTGCCATCCCTACTGGGAAGAAGATCATTGCGACAATTATGTTTGCTCCCTACCACTCTAACCCATAGAGCATTCTGATTATGGATTAGGTTCCACTCCACCTTCATAAGAAAAGCGATATTCATGGCTTCTGAACTTCTCCAACCTAGATTCCCACATACTTCCATAACATATTAATTTTACGTAAAAGAATATGGGAAGTTAATGGAAAACTAAAAACGTTTTTTTTCCAAGGTGCAGACAACAATCGTAAATGAGAAAATCTCGTAGAAGAAATTTCTTCAATATAAGAGTATGCTATAGTTCATATCGAGAGACTGCAAATAGAATGGCGCATAACATTCATATAATAATTTTCGGTTCTAGTTGGAGAACTATATACAATTTCTTAGAAAAGGCCAGCATTCTTCAACATTACTATTATTTAAGTACCTATCAAAATCCAGCCTAGGCCACACTTATTTTGTATTGGGACATTGCAAAAATTCTAACATAGTAGTGGAGCTCAAATAGCATAACAATTAATGCGTACCAATCCAAAAACAAATAAAAGGTGAAAAAGATTAAAAGAAATGAGACTTGAGAAATACAAAATGCAAACTCAAGTAGCCACAAAAAAAAAAAAAGTTTAAAGACTTGAGATCTTTGGAGCTAACTTGATTCCCTGAATACAACCAAGTGACAAGTACAAGTTAGCCCAAGTAACTAAAAAATAGTATTAGATGGTAGAATACAAGTCATGATTCAATTGGACTTAAAAGAAAGTATAAGAGAACTATAATATCTCACATCAGACAAATAAAGACAAATAAAAGTTTATATAAACATGAAAGGACCGAGTCCAATTAAAATCTTTTGAACGATACACTTCTCATGCTTGAAACAATATTAACTAAAAACTTACTATTTTAGCTTAAAATATATGTTATGATAAGATTAGTTTTGTACTTTTTTTTTGGTGAAAAGATTAGTTTTGTACTTTAAGCAAATAAGTTTGTCTTTTATAAAATGTTTTTTATTTTTAAATTTTACTAAATTTATATAATTAGTGTAAAGTGTTTAAAATTTATTTTTAAATAAAAAGTCTCTAAAGATAAAAACGCCAAACAGATGGCCTAAAATAATAAAAAAAAGATTTATGCACATTATAAATCCATTTGACAATTAATAAGAGAAAGAGATAGAAAATAAAGAAAGATAACTATAATTAAAAAAAATGATATGATAAAGAGAGAAGAGAGAACATTAATGAGTGTTAATAAAATGTTAGAATAAATGAGTTTTCATGATTCATTATTTTTTTTAGGCAATGACTCATTACTTCTAAAACATACCTTTAGGGTTTTTTTTTTTGTTGGTACAACCTTTAGGTTTTATTTGATTGAGGTTAAAATGTGTGAAAGAAAAATAGACGGAAAGAAGTATAATAATAAAATTATATATATTTTTATCATTTGATTGAGGAGAACAAAATTAAAAAGTCACGTAATTTGGGGGAAGAAAAAGAAAATTTATTAAAATGATTACTTAAATTCTTCGTTTGTTTATTATTAGATTATATTAGATTAGCAGCATCAAAAAAAGATTATATTAGATTAGAAAGATATAAAAAATAATTTTTAATTTTATTTTTAATCAAAGAAAAATAATAATTTAAATTATCTAAAATATTAAAAATAAAAATCTCTTCTCTTATTAGTATTATTTGTTTCTCTGGTTTTCTCCCCCGGTCCAAAACGTGAAGGATATCGTCTCAAAACACTTTTGAGTCATGTCAACATGCACGTACAGTGGATGGACACGTTAATATTGTCTGTGCTCGGTGCTGATAATGGAGAAAATGAAATGAAAGATATGGTCTTAGCTTTCATTTGTTTTCTACTAGCCCTGGTCAAGATGGATTTGTCGGTGTCAGTTCAGAACACCAGTTTCCAGCTGGAAGCCTCCCTTCAATTCATCATTATAGGTCCACACACTGTCATCCCTAACTTTTCCACTACCTTTTTTTAACCACCTTTGGAATCTTAAGGTTATGCTTAAATTTATATAAAAACTACAAAGGGATAATATAGAGACAAATGTAATTGGCTCTCTCGGTGTTTCCATGTCGTAAATAAATTAAAATGAAATGAAAACTTATTTCATTTCTTTCCAATGTTTTCTTTTAAGGTTTAGTTGCATTTTTTCTTTATATTGCGATTGTATAATTTTATTTTCTCAAATTTCAATGATACAAATTAAATTTTTCATGTATTACAGTTGTATGATCTTGGTTCCTATGTATTTTACGTTAAAAAGAAATGCTAGCGACATTCTCGCTAACACTCCCCTCCTAAGTTAAAATTTGTTAAAAATCATCAATTTTAGTATGTCTATTTATCATTTAATGATTTTCTCTCCTAATCTATAAGTGAGACCCACAAAAATGGATGATTTTTAATAAATTTTAGCCAATCACATGGAGAGTATTAAAAAAAAAGTATCAGATGATAGAATATCGCTAGCATTACTTTTATGTTAAATTTATAAACAATTTTAAGTATAATTTTTTTTATTGAATAAAAAATAAGAAGAAAAAATATATTTTCAAAATAACATAAATATCCTTAAAAAATGAAATGTAATAAAAAAAACATAAAGCATGCTCTCAACAATTAAAAAAAAATCTAATCAAGATACAAGATAAATTGAAAGAATAATAATAAATTAAAAAATATTTTACCACTCAAAACAAAACAAAACAAAATTAACAATATTTTACAACTCATGAATAATTTTTTGTCCTTTTAACTTAAATTTACTCAAACTCTCCTTTTCTGTCCAAATTGTAAATAAAAAAAATGACAGAAGACGAATAAAAAAAAATCCTTCCTTATTTCTATTCCTTTCGTAGAATTTAAGATTGGACCAAGAATAAGTGGAGGGTTAGTATAGCAGAGAAAGTAATGGGTTAGCAAGTTAGCAAACTTTGACCACTCTCAAGTGTTTAGGCATAACTGCCCTAGCACCACGAGGGTGTAGTTTGTTGATGATTAAAGACCTAGTTCAGTTGGAGGCCAATCTATACATGTTATTTATTTTTTTGACAAGGGATAAAACCTTTCATTGATTCAGAATCCAAGTATTTACATCCGAATGGATAAGAGGGACACCTTGATGAGGAGTGTCCTCTATCCATACGAAATCATCATACAAAAAGGCTAAATTAGCCAAGGTATCAACTGGTCTATTACCTTGCCTTTTTACAAAAAGAACATCAAAGCTCTGTATTCCACTAGAGAGGGATCTACAGTCATGTAAAATATCTACAAAATAATTCTTTGGGTTAGAAAATGGGCCTTCCCAAGCTTGGGCCAATTGAAGACAATCAGTCTCCATCACAAACTTATCAAGAGAGAGGTCCTTAGCAAGTTGAATTGCCCACCTCATACACAACGTTTCTGCAATCTTGGGGGAAAAGCATTGGGGACCGTTTTTTGCAGCTGTTTCTATGACATGTCCTTGTTGGTCTCTGCAAACCATACCAAAACCAACTTGCTTGTTATGTTTAAAAGCTGCATCAAAATTGATTTTGCATATCTGTTGAGGGGTTGGTGGGACCCGATGATGTTGGTGCTTCACTGCAGGAGGTCCTACTCGTTGATGATTGCTGCTTATGACCCAAAAAGCACTGTCAATAACCAAGTGTGTGGGTGTCTTTTTTTGCTCAAAAGTCCATAGATTTCGCCTTCTCCATATAAACCAAAGCAAACCATAGATGTGTTGCAAAAACTCTTCGTACCCTACTTCAAAGCAACCCGCCAGCCATTGGTTAAAAGAGCTGTGAGGATTCACCATTCTTCCACTCAACTGACTGGCGAACCAGATTTCTTTGACCTCTCTGCACGCCAGAAAGCAGTGTTCAATGGATTCTTCTTCTTCACCACAACACGGACAAACAGGGTCCACATGTTCCATCTTCCTCTGCAGATTTTTCCTCACTGGGACTATGTTTTTGCAAATTCTCCATATGAGATTTGAGCATTTTGGAGCCACCTTAACACTCCAAATCTTTTTCTAGAAGTTCCCAGTGATGGAGCTGGTGGATGAGTCATCTGCATTTAGGGAGTTCATAGCCACATGATACCCTGACTTTACTGTATACACCCCACCTTCTAAGTGACACCAAACAGCCCTGTCAATGTGTCATGATGTGGTTCATAGGAAAGAGGTATTGCAAGGATGATCTCAGCATCTTGGTCAGACAAAGTGCCTCTAATAAGTTGCTGCTTCCATTCCCTGTTGTCTTGGTCAATGAGTTCAAAAATAGTCTATTGAGTCATAAGACGAATCAGGATCCTCAATTATTTTGATTTTATGCAAAATAAATATTAGGTAAAAAGATTGCGTCTTATAAATGCCAACAGACGAAAACGTTGTATCTGCGTCTGTAAGATATAGATGATATGCAGACAGACGCTTTAGTCTGAAAAAGCATTTAAAGGCATAATAAATGCACTATCGTTTTGTTATCTGTTTTGCAGGAAATGTTCATAGAACATCCTCCTAGGATTTGTCGAAGTGCATAAAAGAGAATAGAAAGAAGAGTCAAAGTTTCTGAAGCTTCCCTCGCCTCAAAAGACGTGCTACAACTAGCAATAAGTACTTGTTTGAGCAAGTAATGTATCCACTACAACAGAAGGATTTGAAGTATATCTTAAGAAAAATAAGCATAATGTTTTATCAACTCAAAATGACTAGTTGGTGACAAGCATTTAGTGCTCGCATTAAATGTCCCCCAACCACCCTCCTTCAGACGATGGTCAGACGCAAGAAAGAAGACCGTTTAGAGACAACGGTTACTTCCTCAGCAAGTCTATATATAGAATAAGATTTGAAGTGTTGAACATAGAACAACACATGAACTGAATTCAAAATTCAAGCATTTTTTCAAGCCTTCATCCTTTCTTTTGTAAAAATTCTCTTTGTAAAAGCTCTCAAATCACCTTGTGTATCCTGAGAGAAAAAGACTTAGCTCTTAATCTTGTATATCCGTCTGTAAGACGATAGCCAAAAGTCTGTGCGCCCTTTTCTCAAACAAATCTTGTGATTTGTTTTAGAGTCAGAAGTGTCTTGGTAGTAAAGAATACTTGGATTTTTAGCTTGGAGATGCTAAGTGTGAAAAACTACTTGAGTGAGCCAGAAGTGGCAGTGAAGAATACTTGTAACTTGAAAAAGTTAGTGGAACTTGGTGGTTTGCCAAGAACTGGACATAGTCTCGGGGTGAGACGAACCAGTATAAAATTTCTGTGTTGTCTTTCTTGCTTTTCTATTTTCTGTAACTGCTTGAACTGATTTTGTGTTGTGATTAATATCTATTTTTCTTAAAAAGAGTTTTTCATTTATGCAGTATCGTCTGTAAAAAGGTTTTCTACAAAAACTATATCCTTTGTTCAACAAACGATACAAGCTGTTTATAAAAAGTTTGCGAAAATTTTTATAAATCACAATTCAACCCCCTTTTTGTGATTTTTGCCTTTACAGTTTGGTATCAGAGCTCGGTCTCTAAGGGTTGAGCACCTGACCGTGTCTAGAGGAAAAGATCCAGATGGCCAGTCACGACAATCAGTTCATTCTTGAGGGAGCCTTTCTAACAAGGCCTCCAACCTTTCTTGGAGATGACTATCCCTACTGGAAAGATCGCATGGAGATGTACATCAAGTCCAACCAGTATCAACTATGGAACATCATCATAAATGGAGATATTCCCATTACAAGGCCTAAGGATTAATGGACTCAAGATGACTACAACATCCTTCAACTCAACAACAAAGCCAGATATACTCTTACCTGCGCTTTAACCAGAAATGAGTATAAGAAGGTGCGTAGACTAAAGTCGACCAAGGAGATTTGGGATTCTTTCTGCACCAACTATGAAGGAACAGAAGATGTTCAACTGAGAAAAGCTGTCACTCTGACCAGACACTGTGAGAGTTTCTCCATGAAAGAAGGAGAAAGTGTCGATAATATGTTTGGGAGACTTAAGGTTCTTCTCTCAGACCTGGAATCTCTTGGGCACACGTACACTAAAGCTCTAGTAAATCTGAAGATTCTTGACAACATGCCCAAAGTGTGGGAACCCAAGACCACAGCTATCCAATAAGCAAGGAACATAAGAACCTTGTCTTGGGATGAGTTGCTGGGAGTTCTACGTGTGCATGAAGTGCACCTGCAGAACCGAGACCAACTACCTACAAACAACGCTATCAAATCCGTTGCTCTCTCAAGGTTGGTGAAATTTGCACCATCAAAGAAGAAAAGATAAGAGCCCCCAAGGCTCTGAAAGTTCAAACAGAAGAATAAGAAGAAAGCTCTGTCGGATCTACAGACGATGATGTTGTTCTCATGGCAAGAAAATTCAAGCAGATGCTGAAGAAGAAGAACAAATTCAGACAATCCTCCAGGAAAAAAGATTCCAGATTCAAGAAGAAAGATAACGAGGACAGTCAAGAGATCATCTGCTTCGAATGCAGAAAACCAGGACATATGAAGTCTGAACGTCCGCGGTTAAAGAAAAAGAGGTCTTACAGTGGCAAGAAAAAGAAGAAAAGTTTGATGGCCATATGGGACGACTCAGACAGTGAGAAAAACAACAGCTTAGGCGATGAACAAGCAAATATCTGTCTGATGGCAGAGACAGAAGAAAAAGTTAAGGTAAAAACTTGTTCTGAATCTGAAAGCTCATATGGTTCTTCATTAGATGATGAAGAAGAGATGCCTTATGACGTTTTACTTCAGAACTGTCATATGATCTCTCAGCAATGTAAAAAATTTAAACAAAAACTCAAACAATCTGTTTGTGAAATAGAATTGCTGAAGAAATCAAATGCAGAACTAGAAGAAAAAGTCAAGACTCTGGAAGATAGCCTAAGTCAAACCAGCACCCCTAGTTAAACAGACGATTCATCCATAGTTGAAAAACTAAGGGAAGAAGTAGTCTGTTTAACTAAGGACTTTGAGAAGTTTCTGGATAGTTCTAACACTCTCACTATGCTTTTAAAATATCATCAACATCCCCATGATAAATCTGGTTTAGGCTTAGAAAAAGATGCATCTGCTTCTACTCAGTCTAATCCAGACAAATGTGACTTCTATGGAAAATCTAGGCACTCCAAGTTTAGATGCATACACAAGAAGAAGCAAATGTCTAAGGGCACTAATGTTGCTGGACCCAAAAAGATTTGGGTACCAAAGTCTCAGATTATTCCTATTTCAAATATCCTTGGTAGGCTTTGATGTTGGACATGTTTACCAGAGTTGGGTGGACCAACTTCGTTGGAAAACACAGCGTCTGGTACCATGGTCCATATGCTCTTTTCTGGGGGGACGGCCAAGATGGAGGATGACCAATGCATCAAGGGGACGATTGGTCAGATATCAGTAGAGATCTGCCCTGTAACCATAGCTAAGGCTATTGGTTATGCTGAAGAGGGACTGGTCTTCGACAAAGACTGGGAGAAGACCATCACCCAAGAGATGGTGGACAAACTTCTCTATGATGGGGTGAGACATGCAGACGAAGACCCTAAGAAGAAAGTTATAGCCATGAAGATCTTTCTTCGGTCTACCAACATGACCCACGTCTGCAGACTCCTTCATAACATGCTCTTCAACATCGTGCTCCCAAGGACAGGGTCAAGGGACCACGTGAGTGAAAGGGACAGATTTTGCATCTACAACATCGTTATAGGAGAGAAGATCAATCTTCTAGATTTGATCTTCTATCATCTAGAGCAAGCCTTCAAAGACAGATTCTCCATGAAGAAGCAGAAAAACCCCATTCCTTATTGCATGTTGTTCACTCAACTAATGAGGGATGCTGGTGTTGATCTGACGAAGTTTGAAGCTTCTGGCGGACCCACACAGGTGACAGGAACCACTTTTGTGATGATGGGTATCGCTCACAAGTTCCCTGAATGGGTAAAGAAGCTGGGAATCAAGGTGAAGAAGGAGCCCAAGGAGGAATCATCTGACGAACCTGCGTCTGTCGCAGAGACACTACCCCAGCCCAAACCTACACAGACCAAACCAACCACCAGACGTACCCAACCTCCTTCCTCAGACCAACCCAAAAAGACCAAACAACAATCATCTTCAGACCCTCCCTCATCTCTAAAGAGAAAGATTTCAGACGCACCATCTGAACAAATCCCTGAACCTCCACTCAAAAAGCCTTTCACCAAAACCACTAAAATTTGCATCATCACCAAAGCCAAACTCACCACCTTACCAGAATCCCAACCTGAACCTCAACCTAACCCAAGAATCAAATGTTGAGATTCTTGATGCACCCCTCTCTAAACCCCAAACCTCTTCCAAACCCTAGCCTGCACCCAAGCCCAAACCTCTTCCAAACCCAAGCCTGCACCCAAGCCCAAACCTTCATCTTTTCCTCCACCAACTGACAAAAAGGAAGCAACAGCCATCAGAAAAGCTCAAGAGCTGTTGTCAACACCCAATTTTATCCTATCTCTCTAATTATTTCTGTTTTAATAAAAATAAATAAATAAATTGCTTTTTACTTCCAATTTTGGATCACTTCATATGCACAACAAAAACAAAATGCTTTAGGCCAGCAGCTTAAGTCCACAACGTCCATATACAACCCAAAACTAAAATTGTTTGTGATCAACTCAGGCCCAAAACAAAAAAAAAACAAAAAAAGAAAAAAGAAAATAAAATAAAAACAAACAAAAGCAAAAAGAAAAGGCAATCTTGATCGAGCTCCTCCCAGCTAGCTGTGTATGACGCCGCTAACTCTGCACCGAAGCCCCCAATAGTCCTCCTTCTCTAGCTGGTTCTGAACCACAACCACCAACAAGTTTTCCTGAAATCTTGCATCTGTTGGATTTGTTCCCAAAAGGCATGAACCTGATTTACAATAGGTTAGGTTGGTGTGATTAAAAAATTCAAAGAAATAAGCTTATAAATACTATGGTTGTGAATGAAAAGGGGGGGAAAGAATTTTCGGGGGGGAGGTCCATGAAATTCTGTCAAGAAGAAAAGAGAATGAGCAATGTCAAACACTGAGATTTGAGAGTGAAGGAGAAGAGCTACCTGCTGATCACAAGCTTGAAGATTGACTCACGATAGGTAACTAATGCATTTGTTAGAAATCTCAAGTTTTGTTCATCAGTAGCGCTTGCAATGTAAACTTTGTTGCTCTCTTCCTTCTGGGGTGTCTCTGTTTCCTCTGTTATAAGCTATACTTGTTTTTTTTTCCTTTGTTTGTTTTGTATCGAACATTGTACCTGTTGCAGTCAAATGAGGAAATAGGATGGATAGTAACAAATGAGCAAGTCTGCTTTTGTGTGTGTGTGTGTGTTGTGAGCTTTTGCTTTCAAATCAAAAACTAGATTAAATTTACCTTACCTATCTGTCAGCTAAACCCAAGCCAGAATCACCACTACCGTCCAAACTAAACCAACTCCACGCCAGTAACCCCTCACCAGCCACGAAATCGCCGTAGCGCTAGCCCTATCCATCATTCCGAGCTTCGTTTCAAACAGCACCAAAACCCCGAAATCTGAACCCCTTCCCAAAGCTACAACCCAAACGCCAGAACTAACAACCCCGACAACCTCATCCCGCGCGAGACCGCCGTGAGTCGACGAGCCCACCGTAAATCACTTCTTCCCTCACCACCACAAATAATTCCACAACCCTCACCAAAATCACAGTCCCCTCTGCCACAACCCAAGTTCGAACTCCCAAATCACCCTGTGCGTTAGCCATACCCTCGCCCTTCATTCACAACCCTATCCAAGCCAGATTGACAACTTTAAAGTCACAGCCGTAACCAATCTGGGGCCATCGTAGTCGCTCCGCGCGCGTCGTTGCATTGTCGGCGTTAGCGCGCAGGTGAGAGTGCGAGGGGTCTCTTCCCTTTCTCTCGGCGTGCCATTTTGTGCACAGGGCAAAAGCCCCTTTTCGTTCGCATCCAAGGAGAAGAAAGAAACTTCATGAAGTTTTTTTTTTCTTTCTACGTGACTGTACCTCTTTCAGTTTAGCTTGTTGCTTTTTTTTTTTGGCTTTAAATAAAAAATTGGACCTAGGCTCATATGTTTATTTTTCGCACGAGTTGAAGTCCATTTCATTAACTGATTTTGCTCATCCGATTAAGTAAGGTATATTGCTTTAATAAACAAGCTATTTGGCACCCTTTTTAACGTGAGCTTTTGTGATTCAAATATTGCTAATGAAATAACATAAAGGAACCAATATTGGCTTTAGTTTTCATTCTTTTGAATTCTCTGACTGTAATAATAATAATAATAATAATAATAATAATAATAATAATAATAATAATAATAACTTAACAAAATTAATAAAATAAAGTTTAATAGAGAAAGGGTTAATTGGATGTGACATCTTCTTAATCTTGAGATTTTGAGGTACAAGTTGTGACAGCTTGATATCTTAAAATTCTTCTCTAAAATAAAATGTTAACACAAAATTAGTTTGCTTCAAGAATAAAATTTCTAAATATATTGACTTGGGTGTACACCTCTGTCAATCTTATATTTTTAGGACCTATGAGTTGTGACAGCTCAGAAATCCTAAATCTAAAAAAAAAAATAAGAATAAAAAGATAAAATATATCAAACACGCAAATATTTTCTACCCCAAAGAATTACATAACTCTGAATTCTCCATTGCACCTGAGGATACGTAGGAGCAGGGGATCACTCCTGTCGAGCTAAAAAATAAATAAATAAAAATATTAACTCCTCTTTTTATAATAGTAATAATAATAATAAAATTAATCTTCATAAAAATAAAATAAACCTTCATTTTTTTTTATTAATTTTGGGTGAGATAAATATTCTCAAAGTTATAAATAATTTACTTAATTAATTAGAGGTAACTGTTTTAGGACAGACGTCGTAGAGTGCTAATACCTTCCCTACGCATAATCGACTCTCGAACTTATATTTGGTTCCAAAGACCATTATTTTCTTTAAAGGTTTTTTCCAATGTTTTCCTTAACAAATATTGGTGGCGACTCCTCTATTTTTTGCACTTTTTTTTCGTCGTCCCGCCGCGGCCTTGGTTGCGACAGCTGTCAAGAAAGGAAGCTGCTAAAAAGGCTAAGCTAGATAAAAGCCTTGAGGAAAAAAGAGCAGATTGAACTAGAACAATATGTGGTAGAGTCTGTTAAGACTTTATCAGTTGAAGAACAAAAGAGGAAGGATGCTGAAGAAGTCTTGGCTCCTGCAGACGCTGCTGAAGAAGAAGAAGAAGCAATGGAAGAAGCTGTTCTTGAGTCTATTAAGACTCTTTCTAAAGAAGAACAGAAGCAAGCAGCCATGGAAGATCTCGGGAGAATTGAATCTGCCCTGATTCAAACTGCTGAGATAGCATCTGCTGAAATGGCCAATAAGCAAATGGAGCTGCAGACGCTCACAATAGATGACGACGCAGACGACCCTAAAATAGAAGAATTGAATGAAGCACTTCTTTAGTCTGCTTTGGAGGCAAGCGCCCAAGGTCTAGATATTGGAGAAGACCTTGTTGAAACTGATGACTCGGGTCCTCGTGCCATCTACAGACCAATCACTGAAGAGGATGAAAGAAAGGTAGATGAGCACCTGGCAGTGTCTGCAGAGGATCGCACTACTAAACAGATGGCCATTTATGGTGGCACATCGTCTGTATCCACAAATGAACTTCAGACTTAGACTGATGAAGACATGCAGTTTCAGACTAAAGATGAATTGTTCAGAAGAAGAAGGTATGCTGTCAAAGCCACACTCTCTCTGGGGTACATTTATGGAAGTCTAGCTCTGGACCTTGCTCCAAAGTATAGAGGTTATGACTGGATCATCCGGAGAAGCCCCAACATTCCACTTCCTCCAGTACAACCACCAACAGACCTAGACGTTAACGTCAGATACTACCATGGATGGAAGCGACCCAGAGTCAATGAATGGGAACGCTGCAACAGGGAATGGAGGAGGAAGGGAATCTGCACTGATGACAATCAAGCCTTCCTGCTTGATTCCATCAACTTTGTAGAGTTGTGGAAGCAAGGTGTTCCTGGGATTGATCCCTTCAATCTTCCCAACTTTGAAGTTCTTCTAGAAGAAGAAATGTCTGCTCTCTTATGTTATATGATGCGTAAAAATGCGTTCGCAAAGGGCAAGCGTACCCTACGCAGTAGTAACAGTGGACTCTAGGAGTCCGGATATCGAACCCAAAGGACCAGTCACGTTCCCAAATAATTAATCTCGCAAATAACTAAACAATCCAGAATATAAAAATCAAATTGAGAAGAATGTTGGTCAATTATTCTTTTCAAAAGAAAGAGAATCAGAGCAGAAAGATTACTGTGAGAACAATTATGATAAAGAAGCCTAGGATTGTGATTTCACATGTACCCCTTTTCCCCCAATTCTAATCTTAATAAAATCCCTAAATGTGTTACTTGCCAGCGACCTCTTAAATTCGTTAATTAACAATTGATCATAGTTAATAACGCTATTTCCCCTAATTCAATTCCCAATTGATCATAGGTGAATTAATTTAGAGCAAATGATAAATCTCAGAGAGGTTGATTAACAGGTTAATCTACTGGAAATTTATACAATAAGTTTGATCATGCAAATTGTACAAATCTAATCACTTCACAGTTCAGTTAATCGCAAGCAATTGATCATAGACAAGAGATTAACTTATGTTTAGACTGATCGGTCCTAAAAGCAATAAAAGTAGTGAAGAGATACAAATAACTGAATAACATCGAGGTTTTATTAAAATTAGAACCGGGGTACAAAGATACAGCTACATCACAATCCGGGACTAAGAAAAACTAGCCACTCATGTTCATGATTAAGCCAGAAAACTCAAAAGAAGACATAAAGATTACAAAAGGAAAGAAACTTTACAGTGATGATCCCCAATGGTGTTCTCTACGTCTCCCGCAGCTCAGAGTCTCTCACAGGACCTCTTTCTCACCCAGAACCCTCAGTTTTCGAAAATAGAACAAAAGATAAAGATAAAAGGGTTTCCTATCCTATTTATAATAATTCAAATTTTAAATGGCTGACAGCGCAACTTACCACGACCGTGGTAAAATTACCACGGCCGTGGTAAAATTACCACGGCCGTGGTCCTTGCATAAAAGTCCAATTCTACTACGCAACCAGCATGGCCATGCAACCAGCATGGCCATGGTAAATTTACCATGGCCATGGTCCTTGCGTTACTTCAATTCTGGCCTTTTTTCTTGGTCCTCTAGACAGTGGCATTTTTGCTCCAAAAAGTACAATTTTCAACTCTTTTCCTCATGAAGCCTCTTGAGTACCTGTCTTGCACCAACTAACACCAAACAGTGAGTTTTGCCAATAAAATATATTCAAAATGTATGAAAATGGCATCTAAACTCACATCAAAATACAATCAAAGTCCGATTTATCATTATAACGAGGAACCTTAATTTAGAATCTTTCCTCCTTGACAGACAGCAGCACCAGACCGAAACTCCAATATCTTCGAGCATAATCCGCGTGGCAGACGCAGCTATCCACCTGGAGCCTCAATCTAGAGAAGGCTTTCAGTGCTCACTGATGAGGTGCCTTTTTATGAGCCTGTCAATCTTCAACAGATGATGGGTCTGCTAGTCTACCTTAATGCGATTCTCCCCTGGAATCATGGTGAGCCAGACCATTCTGTCTATTCTGAAGATATTAACTTGGACGATCCAGAAGCAAGTCCAACTTTTCATCTGTGGGAATCTTCAGACTACTCTGCAGAGTTGCGTATGAAGCTGCACATGTATAAGGAGGAGATCAAGAAGAGGCAAAACTCCTTCAGACAGATCCAAAGACGAGCACAGACATTGCCTCACTTCCTAGGCACACAATTCCACTGTGTGGCCTCAAATCAAACCCAATTCAAGCTTGCTCTGGACAAGGTTATCCCAATCCTTCCTATCTTGAATTATAAGGGTAAGGAGAAGGCTGAAGACGAAGACGAAGCTCCTCAAAGAAACATTCGAGTGCGAAGAGGCAGACCCTTCAGAAGGGAGATTGAAGCCATATTTCAAAAATCAGTTGCTGAAAGAACGTTTGAAGACTTAAAGACCATCAGACGTGTCCGGAAGTTTGATGCTTTCTGCTCTGGTCTGGAACCTGAAGACAAGCCTCCTACAGATGGGTATCATCTGAAGATAGAAAGATGTTATCAATGCCACGGACATCAGGCTTTCCCATCTTCATCTGACCCTTCCGACATCATGCCCTGGAAGTCCACCTTCTACTATCCATCTGATAGGGACTTCTCCTTTGTGGTGTAGCTGCCATATTCCACCTTCTTCTTCTCCATGCTTATTCTGGGCATTATGCAAGAACCAGAAGATGATCTGATGGCCATTGAACCATTCTGACCTCCCATATCTGAAGAAGAAGTCCATGATCTGTATGTCGAACTCTAGGCAACCAGAAAAGCTCTGCGTCAAGCTTTGGCAGATAGAAAAGCTTTCGAGGCTGAGCTCAAAAAGTAGATAAACATAGATGCCTTCTTCAAAGGACGTCATCGCAGACGCACTCCCACTCCACCAGGATCCCCTATGGTGCTATCATCAGACTTTGACTCCGACACCTCTGACTCTGATGGTCCCATTCCTGGGGAACCAAGTTTTGCTGATCGCCATGCAAAAAGGGGAGAAGGGAAGAGTAAAAAGAAATGTAGATAAAGCTACGAGGGAGCTACATCTGAGGGGGAGCTACATCAAAGGGGGAGACTAAGAAAAAGGAAGAGTATTTTTTTTCATCTGTATAAACACATCATCTTGATGTGAAAACTCTTTCAATAAGACAAGTTGTTTGATTACTCAACAAACCTGAGACTTCTTTTCTCTCTGTTTAAATTTTATGCTTATAGTTAATATTTTCTGTAGCTCTGATACATCTTGTTACAATATTTGGTTGGCATCATCAAAAAGGGGGAGATTGTTGAGTCATAAGACGAATCAGGATCCTTAATTATTTTGATTTTATGCAAAACAAATATTAAGTAAAAAGATTGCGTCTTATAAATGCCAACAGACGAAAACATTGTATCTGCATTTGTAAGATACAGATGATACGCAGACAGACGCTTTAGTCTGAAGAAGCATTTAAAGGCATAGTAAATGTACTATCGTTTTGTTATCTGTTTTGCAGGGAATGTCCATAGAACATCCTCCTAGAATCTGTCGAAGTGCATAAAAGGGAATAGAAAGAAGAGTCAAAGTTTTTGAAGCTTCCCTCGCCTCAAAAGACGTGCTACAGCTAGCAATAAGTACTTGTCTGAGCAAGCGATGTGACCACTGCAGCAGAAGGATTCGGAGTATATCTTAAGAAAGATAAGCATAATGCTTTATCAGCTCATAATGACTAGTTGGTGACAAACATTTAGTGCTCGCATTAAATGTCCCTCAACCACCCTCCTTCATACGACGGTCAGACGCAAGAAAGAAGACCGTTTAGAGACAACGGTTACTTTCTCAGCAAGTCTATATATAGAAGAAGATTTGAAGTGCTGAACATAGAACAACGCATGAACTGAATTCAAAATTCAAGCATTCTTTCAAGCCTTCATCCTTTCTTTTGTAAAAATTCTCTTTGTAAAAGCTCTTAAATCACCTTATGTATCCTGAGAGAAAAAGACTTAGCTCTTAATCTTGTATATCCGTCTGTAAGACGATAGCCAAAAGTCTGTGCGCCCTTTTCTCAAACAAATCTTGTGATTTGTTTTAGATCCAGAAGTGGCTTGGTAGTAAAGAATACTTAGGTTTTTAGCTTGGAGAGGCTAAGTGTGAAAAACTACTTGGGTGAGCCAGAAGTGGCAATGAAGAATACTTGTAACTTGAAAAAGTTAGTGGAACTTGGTGGTTTGCCAAGAACTGGACGTAGTCTCAGGGTGAGACGAACCAGTATAAAATTTCTGTATTGTCTTTCCTGCTCTTCTATTTTCTGTAACTGCTTGAACTGACTTTGTGTTGTGATTAATATCTATTTTTCTTAAAAAGTGTTTTTCATTTGTGCAGTATCGTCTGTAAAAAGGTTTTCTACAAAAACTATATCTTTTGTTCAACAGACGATACAAGCTGTTTATAAAAAGTTTGCGAAATTTTTTATAAATCACAATTTAACCCCCATTCTTGTGATTTTTGCCTTTACACAGTCAATATTTCATCAACCTCATTTTGGTGTTGTCTTGATGGTCTGTGAGTGTTGTTGTTTAGTATCCACCGATCTGTCCAAGCTTTGATATTCATTCCATTCCATACTTTCCAGACCGTGCCATTGTCAATAATGTCCTTGGCGTAGAACATGCTAGCCCATGTGTAGCTTGGGTCATTGCCTCTTTGAGCATTTAGAGGGCTAGAGTATGGGAAGTACTTAGCTTTCAGGGTCTTTGCCAGCATCGAATCAGGATTATTCAACAACCTCCACCACTGCTTTGCAAGAAGTGCCTTGTTAAAGCTAGACACCATGCGAAAACCCATTCACCCACTTTTCTTCGGTTTAGACATTTTCTCCCAGCTCATCCAGTGAAGTTTTCTGTGCTCAACATTTTTGCTCCAGAAGAATTTAGCAGTAAACGCTTCTATCTCATGACAAAGAGACAAGGGCAATTTGAAACAACTCATCACATATGACGGTATGGCCTGAACAACATCTTTGATGAGGGTCTCCCTTCCAGCTTGAGATAAACATTTCTCCTTCCAACCCTTCAATTTCTTCTAGACCCTGTGCCTCACAAATTGAAACACCTGAGTCTTGGATCTACCAATAATGGTTGGTAATCCCAGGTATGTCATAGAGCTCTCCATAGCCTTTACTCCAAGGAGCGTTTGAAGCTCGATCTGTCTAGAACTAGGGACATTTCTACTGCAAGAGAGCTCAGATTTGTTGAGGTTCACCTTCTGACCCGAAGCAACTTCATATCTTTTTAGAATGTGAGCAATATAGGAAGCTTCCTGCATGGTGGCTCTAGCAAAGAGAATGTTGTCATCTGCAAAAAAAAAAGGTGTGAGATCATTGGTGCTTTTGGGCAAATTTTAATACCAGAAATATTTTTTCTTTCCACTTCTCTTTTGATCAGAGCTGAGAGAGTTTCAACACAGATAATAAACAAGTAGGGAGATAAAGGATCTCCCTGTCTAAGTCCTTTCTGAGGTTTAAAAACTTTATGTGGCTGACCATTCACCATGACTTGGGAGGAAACTGAAGTGACACACCTCATGATCAGATCCAGAATATTTGCAGGAAACCCCATACTTTTCATGACCTTGTAGAGAAAAGGCCATTCTATTCTATCATATGCTTTGGCCATATCAACTTTCAGAGCCATGATGCCTGTTCTGCCCCTAACTTTCTTCTTCATGAAGTGGAAAGCCTCAAAAGCTAACAAGCCATTATCTGTAATTTGTCTGTTGTGTACAAAAGCTGCTTGGTTTTCATCCATAATGTTAGGCAAAATAGGTTTTAGCCTATTCGCAATAGTTTTAGAAATGATCTTGAACAAAACATTGCATAGGCTAATAGGACGGAATTCAGAAGCATGGTTTGGCTTTTTGCATTTAGGAATAAGCACAATATGCGTACCATGTCAGTCAGGTCCTTTTGTCCATTTAGGATGTCTAGAGCCATCTTTGTTACATCAGCATCCAGGATATCCCAATATTTCTGATAGAAAAAGGTAGGCATACCATCGGGACCAGGGGCCTTTGATGGGTGCATTTGAAACAAGGCAGATTTGACTTCTTCAGCAACAAAATCTATGCATGTTATTAGATCTTACTCTTTGTTTTTTTTTAATAACTATTTCAATTTTTCTCTCAACTATCTCAAACTATTATTATTTTTATCTTTATCTCTTTTATCTATATTTTAAATTAAATTTCAATAGTTTTTTAAATAACAATAATTAAAATTAACATTATATTACAATCTAAATTATTCTTTATAGGTTTAAAATATAATTTATATGTTTAAAATATTTATTTACTATAAATTTTAATTATATTTTATATATTAAAATAATTATTTATTAATTTTTAATCTATAAAAATGAATATTTATTCTATAAAGGGTAAGGCCCGGAAACTAGCTCTGTTCATTGTATTGACTTGTGAGTAATAGACGCAAAAGGAAATCTTTTTTTTTTTTTGACAATTCAAAAGGAAAACTTATTAATCATCGTATCTTCCCTTTAGGTTTTTTGGTGCTCAAGAGCCTTCATAATTTCACTTCCTACCAAAGAAACGTATATGAAAGAGCGGCGTGAAAGGTTTGTTCTTTAGGGAGCAAATTTGCGTGCACCCACATTTTCATCTCCAAAATGGATATATATAATAACGATTATTTTAAGAGAAAATAACCTATGTATTAATAATATAAAATGATTTTATATGTTATTCAATAATAAATAACTGTATATAGTAAATTTGTTAGCGTTTACAATAATTATTTTAAAAGTTATATTAATAATAATTTTTATTAATTGATAGTATAAATATTTTTACATAAAATACATAGATATTAAACTTTTTTTTTATATAAATAGAGTTTAACTCATATGCGTGCTCTGCGTAAAATATTTTTACATATATCTAATATGAATTTACCACACAGCCACATCATATTAAATAATAGAATGATGTGATAATTTAAATTGAAAGAGATTGAATTGATATTTTAAAACTTATCAACTTAGCATTAGTTAAAAAATAGTATTGTTTCTTTAGTTATATAATGTATTCGTATAAAATTTTAAGAAATAGAAGTAAAGAAAACTTGTTTCTTTAAGTGAACATTTCAAAATTGTTTGATTTTATGATGATCATCAATGTTAATTAGTCATTTTAATTAAAAATATCATCACATCATACAATCAAACGCACTCTAGTTACAAACTTTTTGTAAACGAAACATAAATATTTTTTCCTTTGCAATTCAAAAGTAGACAAAACGTGTTTATTACTTAAATTGACTAAAATAGTGCGAGTAGGTCCTAGATTTTGTGCAAAAATGGATTTACAATGTGTTTGTGTTATTTTAGAGTCCTAATCCAAAGAAACGCAATTTTGTTATTTTACAGATGTTTGGAGGCCAATTCCAAACGTGAGTCAAAACCAGAAACGCGAGTCCAAGTTAAAGCTACTAGGAGTAGCTTCTGCATCAACAAAAATCGATTCTTTCTTTTAGGTACATCTTTGCCCTTCTCAAAGTGCAGGAATCTGAAGAAAGCTTTCGAACTATCTGTGTTATGCGATATTGAAATCGCCCTCCTGAGTTATCTTCCGTGCGAGCCGTAAAGAACTATAGATATTTCAAATTCTTCTCCCTATCTTTCATAGCACTTGAGAAGAACAGTGGCTATTTTTTATATTTCGTCCATAAATAATTTTTCCGCTACATGCCTTTTGAGCTATATTCTCTATCTTTTCAATACAATAGCTATCTTGTCAATACAGTAACGAAGCTATATTTTTCATCTTTAATAGTTAATCTTTTGCGGGTTTAAGTGTACGCTTTTAGATTTTTGTTTTCCAGATGTATATTGTATTGTGAACTTCGCTTGAGAGTAACATGGACCCATTTTAGTAATCAAGCACTTAAAAATGAATTTTCTTACAAGTTTCCAAACAATATTTGCTGTTAAAATCAATTTTATGATATCTATTATTCAAACAAAAATCAAATTTACTTAAAATCATTTTTTTTTTATCAGCCAAAAAATATCTTTTACCATTGATAATAGGTATAAGGGATACCTGTGATATATACATGGTTTAACAGAGCCATATAAGAAAATGTCCCAGCAATTGGTTACACAATATTAAATGCGATGCCTCATTTAATATATAATAACCAACTAATCTGCAATAAAGCATACCACTTATAAATGATAGGCAGCTATGCATCCCATCCAACAAAATACCACGTCATTCCAAGTACCACCTTCAAATTGATTTGTGTCTAGTCTATTTACTTAAAATCAATTTTATTGAATCACATTGATTCAAAATCAATTTTATAAACGTATATCCAAACACGAAACGTATATCCAAACACGCACTTAGTTTGAGGAGATGTCTTTTCTGCAATGGAAAACATTGTAAATAAGTCCTACTCTGTTACTAAAAAATTGTTTATCCCAGATTTTCTATAATTAAGTTCCAGATAGCGAAGATGACAAGGCATTAGTGCCTTTGGGACAATGCAGAACAGGTGCAGTATAGATTCCATAGATTGAAGGTAACAAATGCATACAAAAGTATATCCATGTCTTTCTCTTTTGTTGCGATTTTGGCATACCTCTCGCAATGCACGGTTTTTGTAGGAGAACATACACGAGAATATATCTCACCGCAGCGATGTGGAAAGGAAACAAAACATCAAACACTACATAACATGATGAATTGGTTTTATTCCACATGAAAGAATCTATTCAATTCGATATAAAGACGGAGAACACTTTGCCAATTGCGTCCTCTAAAACTAAAAGTAAACCGCTAACAAAGGTTCCATTCCAAACGTGGGTATTTGCTCAATTAGTTCCTGAACACCAAATACTATGGGTAGTTATGATTTATGAAATAAATTATACTGACACCTCTTGAACTCTTTTCAAATTATATATAATATCACTATTTTTTCTATTCCTACATGTTTTACTACCCACTTTAATATTTAAAAATATTACACTGACACTTCTTATATATTGAAAATAAATATTAAATAAGGAGGGATAATATGTATAATTTGAAAAAAAAAATATCAATGAATGTTAATATAATTTGCTCAAATTAGAAACCTGCCAATTACTCGTTTTGGCTCTTTCTAACTACCGATTGTTTCCCACACATTTCAGAACGAAGGAACTAGAGTAATCAATTTTATTACAAGAGCGAGGTGGGCGCCAAACATAATCGGAATCTTTTCCTTTCCTTTATCTCTAGCCTGAAGTTGGACAAACTGATATTAGTATTATTTATTCTCATTTCCATATTTATTTATTTATTTTTGCAAATTTTGTTATGTACTTTGGCTAGATGGTCTTCAATCAATGCTATTTATAAAATTTTGGCAAGTAAAATTTATTGATTCACCCAAAGAAAGATTTAAGGGGGGGGAAAATAGTGTATGTTTTTCGAAATGAAACAAAACATACTTAAACTACTATTTTAAATGACAACAATATAATCATTTTTTTAAAGTAATTTGAAATATACACATACTTAAGCTACTAATTTGAAATTATGGTTGACATTTGTCACAATTAAGATGGATTGGTCTTATTGGAAATTTGTTTGGATTTCGAATCAAGCCCACGAGCAGATTCATATATAAAAAACTTTTTTTCATTGGTAAAATTTAAATTCAAAATCTTATTAAAAAAAAAACAAAAACTGATCAAATTTATTGACATTCGGACAAATTAACAAACATTGATATGCTTTGATACTAAAAAAAGCAACTTATTTAACTATAATAGGAACATGGTGTGATAGAATGGTCGGTAACTTGTGATAGGACAAAAGGTCCTTTCATTTTCAATAATTCATATCTATTGCAAACGTTTTCACTAGTAAGAGCTTAACTATCTTAATCTATGTCAATCCGAAATGGAAATTTTATTTAACTTCGATACAAAAAACAGAAAATGGTGTTTAATTAAAGGAAATAAAGAAATGGAAAGCTACTGATATTTGATTGAAAACTGAAAAAAGAAACACGATTGTCTCTCTTCTCTCTGTTTTTTTTTTTTAAAAAAATGAAAGGTAATCCTGTACTTACAAGTGCGAAATTGCATAGTTTTGAAGAAAGGCATAACTTTAATCATCCCGTTTTGGTGAAAAGGGTATGAATAAGAGGGTGGGCCAAGGGAGGATAACATTGTCTTTGCGTAGTGGAGGAGTCCAAATACAAACAAAAAGTGGAGGAGTCCAAATACAAACAAAAGTGAAAAGGGTTAAAGCATTAACCTGGGGCGTGTGCATGTCCCCCACACAGCACAAACAGGGTCGGCGAATCAATCTCCTAACGCCAATGAAACAAAGCAGAAAAAAGAAGACGGTGTGACCCCATGCCATCACTTTTCGCACAATTACATGTTTGACCTGGGATTCCCAAATCTCTAGTTACTTACTAAGTGCTAGCCAACGTTGTTTTATAAGGATGGTGTCACATATAATACATCACATGGATTTGGCAATGATATATTTAGCATTTTGCTAATCACTTTCCTCGTCCATCTCGTCGACTGCGTCGGCAGGATCGGACAAGCATAACATTCAAGGTGTCTTTCTTTCATTCTTTCCTTTTATGCTTTTGTTCGAATAGTACGTGATACGAATTATAATTATTATTTTAGTTTTAATTTTATATACTATGAATATGATGATTTTTACACTTTTAATCAATAAAAAATCAACGCAATATAAATTTTAAAATAGTTATAATAAAAGTTGATATACTTTTCATACATGTCAATTTGTAATTAGATGATGATATAAAAATTATCAATACATTTTAATTAAAATTTTAGTTTTTCTATTTGCTAAGTGTTTAAGTTATTAACTAATTTTAGTTCCCTGGTCCAAAGGCACTTGAACATCGAACCTCACTTGGAAATATTCTTGAATATAAAGACTAGTATTGATGTGAAGTACTAGAATACAACTAAGGATTATTAGTGATGAGTATTTTCTCGCATTTCCTCGCATCAACAACATGATTCGAATATACATCATTGTGAGATATGAGTCCAATACTTACCAACTAAATCAATATATGTTGGCTACTAATTAAAGAGATGATACAAATAAGCATAAGTGACACAAAGCTTGACATGCAAAATTCTACGGGAGATTCTCATTGTTACACTGAATATTCCACTTTCTTTGATTAGTGATGTAAAATATTATATAGGCAAAATAGGAATTAAAAATAAGATGTAATTGATAAATTAAATGTTAATATTAAAAGAGATAATGTTAAGAAGCGTTTTTAAAGTATGATTAATTAAAGAATTAAAAGTGGAGTTATTTATAAAAAAATATTATTAATATTTTTATTTTGCAATTTTCTATATATTTTTACTGTCGTTTTAACAAATGTTTTTATTTATTAATTTTTTGATGCGTAGTTTTTATTTATTAATTCTTTAACTAGACATTTTTTTTGCTAATAAAAACACAGCGAATGGTTTATTTGAAACGTTTGGTTTTAAGGGTTAAATATACCTATACTTTTTTTTTTATATATACATAAGGGTTAAATATAGCTTTTTTTTTTTTTTTTGAGAAAGGTTAAATATAGCTATACTAATACAAAAGAACTACTTTAGTTAATTTGGAACTTGTTGCTAGATTAGTGGGGTTAACTTTTTAAAACAAAATATTCTATAAAAAAAAGTAACGTTATTCAATGGTTTAAATCAAGAGTAAGTTTGATTATCAGTTTAAAAACTTAGTTGTCGATTGATATTTTGTACATATTACCTTGAATACGTGGACTTCAAAAAAAAAAAAAAAAACTGGTAACATATTCTCCCACACACTCTTTTGAACATATTATATTATCTTTTATTGGTTGAAAACTTTTGGAATTCACAAAAAATTGTGAGTTTCACATCTTATTTATTGATTATTATTGAATATATGGTGGGACTCTCGAAGGTTACAAGTGTGTTTGGTTAAGCGTTGAAATCATGTTCAACAGAAAAAACATATGTTTCAAGACACAAAAGTTAAAGTTACACCTTGTTGCTTTCACGTTCAACGTGAAAAAATCACACGTTCTATGTGTTTGGTTGCGGATCAGGGATGTGAATTTGCATGTCTAAGTTAACGTTGCCTGCCTTAACTTTCACATATTCTTGAAAATTGATGTGATTTTTAGGCTCTCTGTTTCTAAACACGTTGGTTGAACGCCTACCCCAACACACACTAAGTAGTTTGTATAAGGTTATATGTTTTAATCCCTGTATTTTTATTATACAAAACAAAAAATATTTTACTGAAAATATGCTTTTGAAAAATATTAAACAAATTGCATTAAACTATTTTTAATGTAATCCATAGGGTTGACGTAATGGTGTAAGATCCCGCAGTGTTCATATATGGAGGAACGATCTATTTAACAGGAGAATCCGTGTTCGATTCCCGTGGGTTGGGGGACACCCGTAGTCTCTGACTTAGGAAAAAAATATTTTTAATGCTAAAAATTAATTTTTAATTTTGAAATAAAATTCCAAATAACCTACCGTGTTATTAGATTGCAAATATTCGTTTTTAATTAAGACAAGCACTTAAAAGAGAAGATCTTAAAAACATTGTCATCAGATTTAAGTTTTAAACACATAAAAGAGATTATATTATTTAAATAAGAATAAGTAAGTATTTTCGTGTAATCATATATAGAATTTAATTATAATATATGATAGTACATCATCTTATTATAAACTATCATATATATAATTAAAGTTATTAACTTTTGTAATAATTATTTAAAAATATATATTTAAAGTGATTTCAGTATTTTTTAATTGATTCATGTAATACATGAAAATTAATATTGCCATATAACTTTTCTTTATCGGTTACCATATATAGTAATCATTACATCAATTGATATCATTGTACAAGTTAATTATGGGATCTAAAGAGATGGTCTCTAATAGTAGTATTATTTTTCACTAAACAAATTATTAATCTCAATTTACAATTGAAGCCATTGCCTTAATTGATAGGATCTAGAGTAATTAATAAATAAATGAAATAGGTTATAATGTTGCTGATCATGCTTGTGCCAAGTTGTAGTAACCAGGGATGAATTCAAATAAATATATAAATAGAAGCTAAAAGTAACTAGAAGCTAAAAATTGTTGTATTAATGGGTGTCAGTACCCAATTTTATCCGGATAAATAAATAAAAAATGAGAAATTTTCAAGTAAAAAAAGAGAAAAAAAGAAGAATTTTGTTGAGTTACACTCATTTAAGATGTGAAAGTTCAGTTGAATGCAATAAGGAATAACAATTCAAAAATTAAAAAAAGGAAGATACATATCAAATTGGAATTAATAAAAAAATATAAAAAATAGAAAAGCAGGATAAAACGAAAAAGACAAGCAATTAATAGGAATTTTTTATTTTTATTTTCCTTCCCCATGCGCCATCCTACTCCCTGTCCGGCTGCCCCCCTTTCACCTTTTCCCTCATGACAGCCACCAACAAGCCACCCCAAAATCCTGCTGCCATATTTGCTCCCTATATCACAACTTTTCATTAGCTTCCTTCATCTACACAACACGACAACACTTCTTGAGAAGGGACTTTTTTTGCTCTCACCAGCGAGCACTTTCTCATGGACTCACTCAATCTCATTCTCACCAGCAAGCATATACACAATGGGTTTTCTTCTCTCTGTCCACAATCATTTTCACTATAAGATTACCACCCATTTTTAGTTCTGGGACTTTTTTTTTTTTCCTTTTCCTTGATACTCACTTACTTCTCTACCCACATAGAAGATCACACCAGCTTCTCTCTTTCACGTTCTCTTCTCACTTCTCGAGTCTCTAACAACAACACCACTGCACAACCCCAAGACCAGCGAAGCTCTCTCATCCTCACTTTCACACACAAAAGCTTATATGCACTAAACCACCATCAAGATGCACCAACAACCATACCAAACCGAGAGTCATGCACGACAGCATCTGAGCCTCAGCAGCACTAGATCGGCGTTGTACTGCCTCGGAAACAGGTCTCGTTCGTCCAGCTTCAACCTAGGCTTCTTTCAATCGCGGACTCGCACTGCAGTAACTCCAAAACCTCACCGGCATCAGAGAAGCGTCTCTCTTGAACCACCAAACAGATCCGCCGTAACATCCCCTCTCAAAGGCACCATGTGCAGCTTCTTTCAAAATCCAATACATTCGGTGCTAACAAAAGGTCCAAAGAGAGAATCGAAGTTGGCCTTCGCATGCACTTGGGTTTTGTTCACTGTGCGCTCCAGGTCCTGTGCGTGAGTTTACATGCTACGTAGCTGCAATGTGAGGTTTTGTTGCTTTGTTTGTGAATATGATTTATGCATGTGTTTACTTGTTTATTAATTGAGTTGTGGGTTCATGCTTCTGTGATGTTATTCAACGTTAATATTGCTTTTGTGTGATAGTTCTAAACTCCTTTGTTTCCTACTTCCTTTTCCTTTCTTAGTTTAATTTTCTCTTTTTAATGTAATTATAATACCGTGTTGCACGTGACTGTTATATTTGCATGTTACTTTTTTATTCATTTTATTTGTATTTTATTTTGCTAAAGGTTAAGTTGGGTTTGTTTGTTTTTTACGTGTACTGAAGCTACTAAAGGGATTTAAAAATTACTTTTTTTCTTCTTCTTAAAAAAGTATTCTTCTTTTGTACTAATAATAACCATAAAAGTTAAAGTAAAATTAGATTCAAATAAAAAAAATTTCATCTACTTCATTAAAATAAAAATAATAATAACGTAGGTTTTTTTTTTATAGAGACGATTAATTGGATGTGACATCCTCTTAATCTTAAGATTTTGAGACACAAGTTGTGACAACTTGATGTCTTGAAACTCTTTTCAAAAGTAAATTGTTAATCCAAAATTAAATCGTTTCAAGAATTCTAATGGATTGCCTTAGATATACACCTCTGTCAATTTTATATTTTTAGGACGTATGAGTTGTGACAACTCAGAAATCCTAAATTTAATGAAAATAAAGATTTAATAAAAAATGTCAACACGCAAGTATTTTATACCCTAAAGAACTACGTAACTCTGAATTCTCCATTGCACCTGGGGATACGTAGGAGCAGGGGACCACTCCTGTCGAGATAAAAAGATAAAAAAATATAAATCAAAAAGATAAAAATATAATAATAATTCTCTCTTCTCATAATAATAGACTTCTCTTTTAAATAATATTTTCATGCTAATAACAATAAATAAAACATCCAAAAAGTATTCTTGTTTTATTTTAAGGGGTAAAATAAATAATTTTAAAAGTTATTAAAATTTGCACGTTTAATTAGGGGTAACCGTCTCAGGACGGGCGTCATAGGGTGCTAATACCTTCCCTACGCGCAATCGACTTCCGAATCCAAAATCTGGTTTTCAAGACCATTTTCTTTTAAAGGTTTTTCCGTAGTTTTTCTTAATAAACTATGGTGGCGACTCCTCTGTTTTTTAGCTGTATTTTTTACCGTCCCGCCGTGACCCTGGTTGCGACAATGGGCTATAAGATTATCTATATTATTGTTTATAAAAAAAGTAATGTTACATTCTCCTACTTCATCCTCCTACAAATCCTTCTATTACCTTTTATAGCAAGTATTGAATGAAAAATAAAAATATTTAATATCTTTGAAGTATAAAACACATTTAAAATTTACCATAAAAAGATAGTAGGAGGATTTAGAACCTGCTTTCTATTTAAGAATTTCTTAGGCTATTGAAAAGACAACATTGACCATTTTTTCATTAAATGACATGTATATTTTTTGTGATTTTTTTTGTCTTTTAACAAACCTCTTTCTCTTTCTTTCTTTTTGTCTTTTCTTTCCAGCTTTACTTTTTTTAATTTTTTCTTTCCTTTTGTCTTTTCTTTTAAGCTTTTCTTTTTTAATTTTTTTGTTTTTATATTTTTCTTTAAGCTTTTTCAGTTTTTTTATTTTAATCATTTATTCCTTCTCTCTTTTTTTATTCTTTTTTTATTTTATGGTTTTTCTTTTCTATTTTCCTTTTCTTTTTATTCATTTTTTTCTTTTAATGTTTTTTCTTTCCTTTTTCCTTTTTATTTATTTGTAATAATAATATTTTCTGAATTTCTTATAATTTTTTTTATTTATATTAAATGATCCATAAATTTATTTATTTATAATAATATTATAAATATAAATATTTATATTATGATGTTGAGATTTTTGAATTAAAAATTAATTTAAGTCTAATTATTAATATATTTATTACAAATTAAAATTTTTACTCTATGTTAATAATTTCATAAATGGAAGTTTTATTGATTAACTTATAATAATAATAATAATATTTTTTACATAAATAAATAATAAATAAATTAAAATTAATCTATTAAACATATTTTTATTACAAAATAGTTTTAAATTACTTCATCAATACTATCATAAATTAAATTAATTTTATTCACAAGTATCATTTACTGGATACAACCTTACTTGAGTCAGGTATAATCATTATAAGTGATAAAACTCTTTCTCTCAATATTTAATATAACTGCATATCTAAAACTTAATAAAAAAATTTCTTCTTCTTTAAAATCCTATAAAATCATTTTACTATGAAATTGTATAAAGTAGTTTTAAATAATTTCATAAATGAATATTTTGTTGAATAATTTTTATATTAGGAAGTTGAAATTTATATACTAAACATTAATGTAAATCTAATTAGTTAATATATTTATTATAAAATAATATTTTGACTCTATGTTTAATAACTTCAAATATGAAAATTTTGTTTATTCATAAGTATATAGTAATGTTAAATTTATATATATATATTACAATTTTTTTTAAAATTACTTTGTCAATAATATCATAAATTAAATATTTTTATGGTAGAGTCAATATGTATCATTCATGAAAAACAATTATGCTCGAGTTAGATAGAAGTATTATAGATGATAAATCTTTTTACACTGAGTATTTAACACAACTGTATACCCAATACTCAAGAATATTTTTTTTGACTTTTAAATCCTATCAAATTATTTTTACTTAAAATTCATATAAAATAATTTTATATAATTTCATAAATAAATATTTTGTTGAATAATATTTATTTATGAGGTTGAAATTTGCATACTTAAAATTCATTATAATTTAATTAGTTAATATATTTATTATAAAATAATATTTTGACTTTATGTTTAATATACCTCTTATTCATGTGGGATAATAGAAATTCAAATAAGATTTATTAAAGTAAAAATTTATAAAATTATAAGTTAATTATGTGTTATAAACTGTTTCTCATCAACATTATTTTAGTAGTATTGAGAAATGTTAGCAATATACTCTGTAATATACTTTTTATAATACTCTTTACTCTTTTTCTAAAATTTATTAGAAAATACAAAATTATACTGTCTCACTTCTTATTTTATTCAACAAAAGAGAATGTATTATAAATGTTGCTAACATTTTTCTTAAGTATTTTATAAGTAATAAAAAAAATTATTCAATTTATTGAAAAGTAAAAAAAAATGTTCATAAGATTTAAAACTATATTTTTTTCGTAAATAAAAATCAGAGATATTAAATAAATAACTTGATTAGAAAACAAATACATTATAATTAATTTATTAAATATATTTTTGTTACAAAATAGTATTAAATTATTTCATCAATAATACCATAAATTAAGTTAGTTTTAATTCTTTTATGACAAAGACCACAAGTCTCATTCACGGGAAACAATCCTACTTGAGTTAGGTAGGACCATTATATGCGACAAATCTCTTTCTTCGAGTTTTTAACATAATTGCATGTCTAAGATTCAACAATATTATTTTTTTTTTACTTTTAAATTTTATAAAATCATTTTTACTTAGAAATCCTATAAAATAATTTTAAATAATTTCATAAATGAATATTTTGTTGAATAATATTTATTTTGTGAGGTTAAAATTTTTATACTAAAAATTAATTTAAATATAATTAATTAATATATTTATTATAAAATAATATTTTAACTCTATATTTAATAATTTCATATACGAAAATTTTGTTGATTAATATCTATATAGTAATGTTAAAAAAAAAAATATATATATATATAATATAATATAATATATTAAAATTAATTTTATTAAGAATATTTTTATTACAAATAATTGTTTTAAATTATTTCATCAATAATATCATATATTAAATATTTTTTTATTTTTGAATGATAGGGACCACATGTATATTTCAATGATTTTTTCACACAAAAAAAAAGTGTAATAGCACCAAGTATGTGTTTTAATAAGCACATCAGTAAGAAGTGTTTTTATGTTTGTGTTAATTGTCATAATTGCTAAGTAGATCCCAATCTAAACAATAATATTGTAACTTTCCAGAGATAGAAATAACTATGCTGAATTACTAAGTTGAACTATATAAACAATATTCCTTTAATTTAGAAATTAAATATTATTAATCAAATTATGAATAAGCGTATTTAATCTAATTTATAATTTATTTGGTCGAATATATAATTATGTAATGATTGATTTAAATCTAAAATATGACTATATCAAAAATTGAAACTAAAATAATTTTATATTATATTTTTTTTTTAAATATATAATTTTGCTGTAAATTAAAAAAACTTTATTTTGAAATTAACTTTATTTTATATTATTATTTTTAATATACCTGTGACATATAATATCATTATAAATCTTTAATGAAAATTTGATCAAAATACTTGGACAAAAATATTAGTCTTTTGAGTATTTGTTACAACTAATATTTTTTTTTGTAATTAGTTAATATTGCATGATTATGTTAATTAAGGAGAAAAGAAACATATATTAGAGAACTTAATAGTTAGTAACGTAGTATATTTTCTTTTCACATGACGAAAATAATACTAAACACCTATAATAATACATCTTACATATGTGCTAATGAAATATAAATTGTCCTTTTGAGATTAAAATGGTAATTGATTTTAAGTAATATTGATTTCAATAGTTTGCATCTAATTTAATTAATCTTATATTTTAAATGATTCAAAATATTGTTTATAAACTATAATATTATAAAATTTAAAATTTTTTATTTGCAATATAGTTGTTAAATAATTGCATTATTTTATCATTTCATATTCTAAAATTAAAAAATATTTAAATTTAACAAAAGTTAAATTCTTTTTAAATTTTTATACGTAATAAATTTCTCATACAATTTTATAAATATTTTAAATAAAATTAGAAATATAAGTGAGATTATAATTAAATATATTTTTTCTGCTTAAATATTCTCTCTCAATCTTTCTGCTATTTTGAAGAACTTAATTAACTAATTATAATTATGAAAATAAAAAATATATAATTTTATAAATTAATATAATTTTGAATATGCGTCAAAACCAGAATGACCCGTGCGAATGCACGGGTACCTTACTAGTTATTCTTATAAAAATTCTAGAGTAGTTTACATGTTTATTTTTTTATTAAAAAGTTTGAAAACGGTACCAGAACCAAGCCTATCCCTTCAATCCGTCCCAGGCTGTAGCTGTAATATTGGTAAATAACACATTATCATAGTTATCAGCAAAAAAAAAAAAAAACACATTATCATAGTTTTAAATTTTTAATAGTGCAAGTTTTGGCAAACCAAGTGCTTCAATGGCTGAATGAAGAGGGGTTTGAAAAAAATTGCAATAATGCATTTTTGATTTGTTGAGATTTACACGTAACAATATACTAATCACTAAAAAGGAAATTTAAAATCAAATATATATATCTCTTAAAAAACTAATTACAAATATGTTATTGTGTATTAAGTTTTTTTTATTTTTTTATTTTTTTATGCTTTGTGTGTATTAAGTTTAGCTACATCAGAGTCTATAATATCAAAACTCCTAAAAAGGTTATACAACTGATAAAAAAAAAAATATCAAAACTCCTTTTAAAAGTACCCTAAGCATCCCACTCTTCAACAGCACATGAATTTAGTTTTTATTTTGGTTACGTATTAGCAGGTGATCTGTCACCTTTCTAGGGTAATATTCGGAATTAAAATTAAAATTGGAGATATCAAAAGGTAGTTATGTAATCCTCAAAAAATAAAAAAAAAGGTAGTCACGTATGCTAAACGATATTTACTCGGAGAAATGATTGTATAGTCTCGAATAATTATGTATGATCTTAATTAATATTTACGTGATATATAATTATGATTTTTAATTTATAAAAAAACAATAACATTGAATTAGATACCATGTGGAAATTAATTAAAATCTTGATAATTCTAGACTATATAATAATTTTGTTTAGAAAGTGTTTAGTCATCGTGATTAAGGATCTCCGTCAATAAACACACCGACCATTTGATAATTTGACAAATAAAACACAAAACCCAAGACAAAATGGACACAGCTCGAAAATGGAGTGCAGTAGAGAGCACTATGGCTATATTTTGGTTGTGGACTTGTGGTGTGTGGCCAGATTTGCTCGACATGATCGCTCTTTGCTAGATTTTTTTTTCTAGTTAAATTATTTTTATGAGTTTTTCTAATTAGTGTTTTCAATACGTTAGTTAAATGTTAATCAGTGAAATAAATTCATTCAAAATTAATAATAAGTATACTGAAAATTATAATAATAGTAAATTAATAAAATTATTTGATATTCTTTTACCTTTACTTCTTTAATTAATTTACTAACGGTACTGATTGACATTTATCATTATTTTTATTTATTTGAGTGAAAATATGAGCGTTTTGAATTTGGGGATTGCGAAGAAATTGCTCAATCGAACAAAGGAAAGTCGAAGGGGGCAGCAACACAAGCAGAATATAACGACAGGAAGGTCGAATTTGTGCCTTGCCCTCGTTACTTGCAAACAAAAAATAAAGGACACGAATGTACTCAATTTTTTAATATTACCACTACATAACCATCATCTTCCATATAATTATATATTTATCCACTATATATCTATTTATTTCCATACATAATTTGAAAATGAAGCCCCGAATGGCGCAGAAGACTGCCACGTTTCATTCCCACTAATAGTATATTGCTATATTCTCTCCGTATAAATTGGCTTCATTTATTACTCTGTAAATTAGTGAAATTTAGAAACAAGAAAATTGCATTTGACGATGACATAAATTAAAAAAAAAAGGAGTAAAATAAAATATAGAAAAAAGAGAAAAAAAAAAAAACTGCGGCTACTGCTGACGGAAGCTTTGTAGCATCCAGATCTTACATTACAGCCGAAAGAAGTTTCCTGTCTCTCTCTCTCACAAAACACACTCTTTCTCTCTCTTATTTCGAGGAGAGGAATTTGCGGGAAAGAAACGAAACCCAGACATGAATTGGGTGAAACAAAAGGTAACAAGCCAACCCCACGATAATTCGCCATGAAAGCTCGTCACTTGAGCTTCTACTTCTACATCATCGTTGTCACACTGTCCATATCCCTCTCCATACAAGTCAACACTTCAAAAGGGGTCAACAACACCAGCGCCAATGAATCTGGCACGAGGAGAATTCTGCACCAGCCATTGTTCCCGGCGAGTTCCGCTCCACCGCCAGCAGGCACAGCGTCTCCACCGCCACCACCGCCGGTGGAGACCCCTCCATCCCCGGACGGCGGCAACATCCCCTTCTTCCACGAGTACCCGGCGGGGCCCCCGCCGGATCAGAACCAAGCAGCACCGTCCACGGTGAACTCCACAATCGCAAACCCGACGGCAACACAGCCAACAAAGGGAACAAAGAAAGTAGCAATCGCGATCTCAGTGGGAATTGTGACGCTTGGGATGCTCTCAGCACTGGCTTTCTTTTTATACAAACACAGAGCGAAACACCCCGTGGAGACCCAAAAACTCGTGGGTGGGAATAGCAATAACAATAATCCAAACAGGAACAGCAACAGCAACGAGGATGCAAACACAACCTCGGCACCGTCGAGTTTCCTCTACATTGGGACCGTGGAGCCCACGATAACTTCTACCACATTGAACGACTCACGAGATAATAGAGATGCTGTTAAGGTCAATAGATCGCCGTATCACAAGCTCAAGCGATCCGATCGCTACCGGCCGAGTCCGGAATTGCAGCCAATGCCGCCGCTCAGTAAGCCTCCCGACGGAAATTACCCGCCGGCAGTATCGTCCTCGTCGGACTCCGACGAGGAGAGCCGCGGGACGGCGTTTCACTCGCCGCAGAACTCGTCGGTCGATGGCTACTACACGCCGGCGTCGCGGCACAGCTCTCTCGTTAACGGTAGTCCCGCGAAGAGAGAAACAAATTCCACTCCCACACCCGTTGTTGTTCCGTTTTCCAAGCGAACTTCGCCCAAGTCACGCGCTTCGGCACCCTCGCCGGAGATACGACACGTCATCATACCGTCTATAAAGCAGCCTCCACCACCATCGCCGCCGCCGCCGCCGCCACCTCAGCATCCCCGAAAGCCGAAATTCTCGGCGCCTCCCCCACCTCCGAATTTGAAGCGTCTCCAGTCAACAACCGACACTGCTTTGCACGTGTCAAGGACTTCACTTAATCCTCCTCCGCCACCGCCTCCTCCTCCTCCTCCGCCGCGAAAATCAGAGTCTCCGGCGGTTAGTGCTTCCTCTACTTCTGCATCGGTAAAGCGGCAGTCTTGGTCACCAGTTCAATGTAGCGTGACGAAAGGTTCTGAGGAGGTTGAACAAAGTGTGAGCTCTTCCGAGAGGCATGAAGCCAATGACACGGATGGAGCCAAACCAAAATTGAAAGCTCTGCATTGGGATAAAGTGCGTGCGACCTCAGATCGTGCTACTGTGTGGGACCAGATAAAATCAAGCTCCTTTCAGTGAGTTAAATTAGTTAACTAGTATCTCCTATCATTTTGGGATTAGTGGTAGTGGTATAACTGTAAACTAATGTTTTGTTTTTTTAATAGGTTAAACGAGGACATGATGGAATCGTTGTTTGGATGTAAAGCCACGAATTCTGCCCCTAAAGAACCTCCCAGAAAACCAGTTCTTCCTTCGGTTGATCAGGAGAACAGGGTGTTAGACCCGAAGAAGTCACAGAACATAGCTATACTGCTCAGGGCTTTGAATGTGACCAGAGATGAGGTGTCTGAAGCTCTTTTAGATGGTAAGTTGCTTTTCTGGTTCTTCCCAATTTGGGGAGCGTAATTGGACTTGATACTTTATACTTGGACCACAGATTTCTAATTTGGGTAGAGTTAAATTATAGAAAAAACGGGTGATTGATTCATGGTTCTGTTATGCATTTTTGGTTCCCTGATCTAAGTGTTGATTCACGAGTTCATGTGCACGCACCTAGCAAAAGCGTGCAGTATTCCCTTGGTTAGTTTTTTTTTTTTTTTTTTTTTAATATCACCTACCGAAAAAAAAAAAAAAAAGCTTCTAAGATATGTTAATAGATTCAATGTCTGTATATCATACAGGGAAACATGGAGTGAGGAGCATAATGTTTACCCGTAACTGTTTATGCCAATAATGTAAAGAGAATGAATCATACAAGAAACAGACTGCATACACAAGAACTTAAACTTGAAGTCACCATCATTGAATCTAAAATCAAGTATGAAAATGTCTAAGCAGCATCATACCATGTGCATTATTATGTTAAACAGTGAAATTAGGTATTCAGGAACTGTAATCTTGTTAAAGATAAAATCCTGTCCATAAATTATAATACTCTGGTCATAAAACATGCTTCGGAAGTATAAAACAATAACTGAACATCCACCAAGGTGGGATCACACCACTTCTTCCTCCACTCCCAGCTGAGAAAGATCTTTTATTCACAAACTATTTTTCTTCTATTTCTTGAGGAATTATTGTCATTAAATTCAATACTGTCACGGCCACTGTAGTCAATCAGCCTATCACTGTTACAATTCCTTAACTAAACTATCTTTGCGGTTTTGGGCTCTAACTGTCATGCCTGCTCTAAAAGCAATAGCACCCTTGTTTTTGAAAGACATGAATTTCGCAAATGGTACAACCAGATCATCATACCATGCTCGCTTCCAGTGCTCTAATCCAAAAGATGGATTATTCTTCTCTGAGTGTACCACATTTCTTTTTAATCTTTGTCTTTGTCTCCATGTTTATCTTTTTCTAATAGAAGTACTAATTACAAGTTTAGGTAAATGTTAGGCTTTAAAGCTACAAGAGAAAAAAAATTGGATTAGCATAATTGAGTATGTTAAGATGGATGTATGGCCACATAAGAAAGGATAGAATACATAATTATTGCATATAAGAAGGCCATTGGAGGCACCAGTGAGAGTAAATCACATGGTTTATTTATAGCCCTTTGAAAAGGAGTAGAGGAAGAAGGATATTGAAAGAAATTATGAAAATGGATCTTATGATGAATAATATTTCTGAGAATTTAGCTTTTAACGGTGTCTAATGATATTGTTGATCCATATAGCCAACCTTACCTACCTTGTTAGATAAGGCTATTGTTATTGTTTGAAATTACGAGACCCCAATATTTGCAATTTATATTAATCTACCGATATATATATATATATATATATATATATATATATATATATATATATATATATATATATATATATATATATATATATATATATATATATGAGGAGAGATCCACTTATTCCAAGAATAACTTTAAGAGAGTTACTCCTTTTCTTTACCATTCATTTTCTTGAAATCTAATGGTTAAGATTAGTTACTCATTATTACCATTAGATTCCAAGAAAATGAATGGTGAGGATGAGGAGTAACTCTCTTAGAGTTACTCTTGGAGTAAGTGGATCTTTCCTCTATATATATATATATGTGTGTGTGTGTGAATTTATATTTACATAAAGTAATGTTCTCAGGTTGTTTCCTTGACATGTCTACTGTTTGTTTTTACCTTGAACCAATTGCTTATCTACATCCTGTATTTTCACTTTGCTAATCAGGGGTATTATTTTTGGATGAAACAGGGAATCCTGAAGGTTTGGGCACTGAGCTATTGGAAACCCTAGTAAAGATGGCTCCTACTAAAGAGGAAGAGATAAAACTTAAAAACTATGATGGTGATCTCTCAAAACTTGGATCTGCAGAAAGATTTCTTAAAGCAGTGCTTGATATCCCTTTCGCCTTTAAAAGAGTTGAAGCCATGCTATATAGAGCCAACTTTGATGCAGAAGTTAACTACCTTAGAACGTCTTTTCAAACCATGGAGGTCTAGCTAGCTTATTTCAATGATTCTATCCCTTGTTATCTTTTTTTTTTGGTGGTACAAATTCCCTGTTATCTTTGATTTCTTTATCTCTTCCAGGAAACTAATAAGCTGTGAATTTCTTTCAGGCTGCAAGTGAGGAATTAAAGAACAGCCGGTTATTCCTCAAACTCCTTGAAGCTGTTCTAAGGACAGGAAACAGAATGAATGTTGGCACTAATCGAGGGGATGCAAAAGCTTTCAAACTGGACACACTTCTAAAACTTGTAGATATAAAGGGAACAGACGGAAAGACCACATTGCTACACTTTGTGGTCCAAGAGATCATTAGATCTGAAGGTGCAGGAGCTGAATCTGCAAATGATAATGTGAAGATGGATTCCAAATTTAATGAGGATGAGTTTAAGAAACAAGGATTGCAGGTTGTGGCAGGGCTCAGTAGAGATCTTAGTAATGTAAAAAAAGCAGCAGGAATGGATTCAGATGTCTTGAGCAACTATCTTTCAAAGCTTGAAACAGGGCTTGATAAAGTGCGATTGGTTTTGCAATATGAGAAGCCAGACACGCAAGGCAATTTCTTTAACTCCACAAAGCTATTTCTGAAATATGCTGAAGATGAAATTGTAAGGATTAAAGCAGATGAGAGAAAAGCCTTGTACCTTGTGAAAGAAGTTACAGAATACTTTCATGGGAATGCAGCAAAGGAAGAAGCCCACCCTCTCAGAATTTTCATGATTGTAAGAGACTTTCTGAATATCTTGGATCTAGTGTGCAAAGAAGTGGAAAAAATG